>OY728142.1:252688235-255088235 GCA_963277665.1 Viscum album
TATCCAATGGTGATTTTTTCATAATTTTCTGAGACAGTCAAATTTTTGGGTAAAAATTAAATACCTTTTAAATATATAATCTGTTTTATGACATCATAATGTCCCAATAGTGATGTAATAAAATACTATAAGCTTTATGTTCAAACAATATATGTTTTACCATTAAAATAATGTTATTTTGGGTTTGTTTGACTTATTTTACAAAGCATTAATGGACCCCTCAAGACTTATTAAACATCTTGTCTTTTTAAATTATTTTCCATGGGAGTGTGACTCACCTCCACATAAGCAACCCCATTATTTTAAGAATTTCGGACATTGGGCTTATAAAATTTTGTTTTCCTCTCCCCTTTTCCAAAAACCATGGGAAAAAACTAGGAGCTGATTTGTGGTTTGGATTAGTTTAATGTAAGGGGTCCCAAACCTAAATAATAAAGAATTTACTCACCTTTCCTATATAAACCCACCCAAGCTCCCACTTCCTCCTCACTCAAAGCCTTTGGAGTTCGTCTAACCTCTGCCCTACTCTCTCTAGAATCCTCCCAAGGTGCCCCAACTCTGATGAAGCCTCTCTCAAGCCTCTCTCAACCCTTTGGAAGCACACTTCCATGTAAGGGTTTTTCTTCCTTTCACTTTTTTTTTCCAATTTTCTTAATATTGTTATTCCCTTCTAATTTCAATTATAAATGTTGGGGTATGGTTTTTCACCTCCCCCATACTTCCCTCTTAATGTTTGAATGATTGGAGATCCCTTTCTCTCTCATTAAATGCCTCCCTTGTGCACCCGTTACTATGCCGAAATTCTGAAAGGAACTTCTCTCTCCCCATTTCCATTCAAGAAATACTTTTGTATCATGAATTTCAATTCCATTACAATTGATGGGACATGTATCTGTATGACCTCCTTACTGTCCATTACATCTAAATATGATGAGACACCCCTTTCTCTATCATCAACCATTTTTATGAATTCTTATGTCACACTATTACGCTGCCGAAATTGCACCGATTTTCTAAGACAATGCCTTTGTGTAGTGAATACCATGCCCATTTCTCCATCAAGGGTATTCAACATTATTCACATTTACTTATTGATTATAGTGTTTCATGTATTACTTCCACATTACTTTATTGTGGAATAAATGATTATGTTTAATGAATCCATGTTTTATGATCCATGTGGCACACTTATGCATGAAATGAAATGTTTAAGAAGGGTGCGCCCTTATAGCACTCCAATGCATTGGGTAAAGTAAAGTATCATGATACATCATGTGAAATAAGTGTTGACTCATGCTAAGTCAAATACAATGAGGGTTTACACATGCTTCATGTGCAATGAGGATTTACTCATGCTTCATGTGCAATGGGCCTTGGCTCATGCTAATTCCATGTTAAGTGTTGTTTCCACATTTCCATGTTATGATTATCATTCTTTATCATGCCTTTATGTCCATGTTTCTCTTGTTCTCTATTGATATTCCTATTGTCTAACATGTATTGTACTCCTCATGTATTCCATGTTTATTCCCTTACTGGTCTTTATAACTCACCCTTTTCTTATGCATGTTATCAGGTTATCCCATGCAATGTTATGTACGAGGGAATGTAGTGGTCATGTAAAGGATGTTTTCAATAATGATGTAGTATTTCATGTTTTATGTTGTTATGTAATAATCCTAATCTCCAAAGACACTATACCTCTCGATCTTACATGTTGTATCAAGTGAATAGTTTATGTAATAAATCATGTTTAAGTTTGTAATAAAATCAGGGTTGTCATGATACAAGTATACTCAGTAGAAAAAATGAAGTCTCTCATGAATAATTGGAGAAGAATACTAATTCCCCTATAGAAAAAATAAAAGAAACCAACAGCACATGGCAAGGAAAACTAGCCATCCCTATATCACCAAGGTATTATCACCATTTAATATAAGTCAACTAAAGTAATATAGTATGTACTTCAATGATAGGTTACACTACATCACTTTCCTAATGATTAACTATTCTCACACCGTAACAAAAAATTCCCATGGTTTTCTCACCTCTTCTGAAAGTACCATATCATAATCCACCCGCCCCTACCTAAACCTCATAGAAAGTCTCATAACCTAGTAAAACAAATCTATTCACATCTCTCCCACACACACATGGGCCTAAAAACCACTTCAATTTCCAAAAACACCAGTTAAAGCACAAAAAATCTCATCATGATGAAACCTGGGAAACCAAAACTAACCAACACATAGCTAGGACTCACAAACAACCACCAGACTATTGAATCATTGTCTATCACTGCCTAGAAGAGGGTTCAGTTATGTTCGAGTGGCCAAACATCCAACCTCCCACCGGAATTTTTGGAAAAGACACCCCCCATGACAATGGTGGTGTTCAGCACATAGTGCTCAACTAAGGTGGGGTGCGAATAGAAATCACAAGTAAGTACATGTGTTATATATATATAGACAAAAAACACTCAGCCCATCCTATGGGATCTCAATCAAACAATAAACCTAATAAACCCCCTTTGCTGCTGCCCATAAAAAGTACAACAACACACAATCTATTTTAGAAGGTTAATTCCAGATGATCTAATGTGATTTCATGCTTATTCCTTGATTACATCCATTCATGTTTTCATATTTTACTATGTTCATTCCATTAGCCAAACATGGAAAACCATCTCATAATATATTAATCAATTTGTTTATCCATCCCATTACCCTGATGGAAACTAATATTCACAACAGAAGAAATAATTATTAGAAGGATAATAGTCACCAATCACACCATGAGACCAAGCACCCAACAACACAAATTACTTCACATTTCCTCTCCATTTGAAACACATACCAACAACTTCCATCATTATTCATCAACATCATTCCACCATATCCTTCCACTCAAAAAGAAAACCCCCTAACTTATAGCCAAACCCTTCCACACACCTCATCACAACGAATCCTTATAACCCATATATATAACAACACTACACCCATAACAATAGCAACAAATAAAAAGCATAATCTGATCAAGTTACCCTGGTATTCAAGAACATCCATCCATAATCCACAATCAGTCAATCACTCATCCTCATATTCCATTACACCACCCGTACCACCCCAGAAATAGACATGATATCTATCCCAGCACCACACAACCACACAAAGAATAATAAAGAATAAGGACACACATAAAACAAAACCACATAAAGAATGAAAGGTGTATTATCATTTTAAAAACACTCGTTCTTTAATACCATATTTTAAATAAAGGGTTTATCATAATGAATGTTAAATCATGTGACAACCATATATTTAACGGCATACATATTGTTAACAAATATCATATTCATATGTTCATTCATAGAGGATCAATAATAAACACCCGTAGGCCATCAAAGGTGTGAAAATAATGTCCATATCCAACCATGATATTAAGTGTCTATATGGCCTATTGATATCACAATACCAATAACAAATAAAACATAAACATGCATCACTTTTCCCTATCCCCTATATATCGACATCAAAAAGTTACGATTATCTTTATATATTCATAATTATGATATCTTCACAGTAGAAAATTTATACAACCACCCATCGTGATGAAAAAATAGAAGAGATGTTGGGATTTCTACCTAGAGAAATAGATTATTTTGAACTCCTCATATCACATAATCATGGGTGCACCCACAGTAAGATGAACCTCGAGGGGGACTCAATTAATGGGTGAAACACTAACAAGTCTCTTTTCTAGGACGAAGGGTTATGAGGATTCTTTGTAGAAAGGGTAGAATGAAAACACACAAAGAGAAAAGTATATCATCTTTAGAAACTAATTTTTACATATCTACCGGGAAAAGGGTTTCAATGGCCATTAAAGTCAGACCACAATCAAGACCACACCATTTTACTGTTAAAAATATTTGGGGAATTCAGAAATTAAATACACACTTTATATACATTTAAAAATCCTCAAAAACATTCATCCATGGTTTTAAACAAATTTAACCTAAAATAATATGATAATGAGACAATCTAGAAAAAATAGAGAAAACTGCAATTTTAAAAAAATGTTTGAAATGACTCACCATTTGGTGAGTCACCAATGCAAGCCACTAATGGAGAGTCATAGATGTGATCTAATGATGGTGAGTAACAAATGAGAGATACCATAAGAGACCCCTAATCATGACATACCATCAGTAAGTCACTGCCATAAGTTACCAACATGACTCACTGACGCCACTTAGTGACACCACCTATCGACGTTGTATACTGACACAACCTACCGACACCACGTACCATCATGCCTACTGTTTCCACTACAGACACAACCTACCGACTCCACCTATATAATCCAACTACTATAGAAAAATATATTTTTGGATAAATCTATAAATGAGTCTCCATTTCCTCCTAGAACACCATAAACACTATATTTTCACAAAGTAATGGATCAGGGAGGTCCAGTCCATGAAATGGATAATAAAATTAGATTCATTAATTAATATATAAAAAAGCACTTATAAATGTATATTATTCATTAAAATTTTATTAATTTTTTATTTTGGAAATTGGGATGTGTTATTGTGTTCAATTTCAATATTCGGGAGTGTTTGTTTTGTTGATTTTCATGATCGGTTGACATTAATACATTTATGGAAGTTCATGTAAAATAGTGATAATTGTACATAATTTTATTAATTAAAATATATACATTAAATTGGTATTACATATATTTTTTTTCTAGAGATCTAATGATGATTCATTAGATTAAATGTTAATGACAATCGTTTAGATTAATTTTGGTGGATTTTAATAAAATGAAATCCTTTATTTTATTATATTATATTATTTATATATAAAAGTTATGGACCCTAAAAAATGTTATAAATATATTGTACAATCCTTTTCAACCATTTAAATGGTTTTATGTACAACATTGAGGGCGTTAGAGGAAAATGAAAATATTTTGTCCTCAATGGTGATAAATCAACAACTCATGAATGACATTATTTGGTTTAGAATTAAAGGGAGAGGAGAAGAGATTTGATGATGAATTATTAGATTAACATAAAAATTTTATAGTATATATATGATACTATAGTTAACATTCAACTTTTATAATGGGATTTTAGTATTTAATAAGAAATGAAAATAACATGAAAAGAAACTAAATGAAAATTAGAGGGGAGTTTACCTCTTAAACATCATCTCCATGAGAATATCAATATGGAAATTAGATTTTTTCTTTTATTGAGAAAAAATTATCTTGGATGCGGTGGAGGGTAATTGAATGGAATTACGTATAAACTATGCATGATCTATGCTATGGAAGGTGTGAGGGGAAGAGATGGAGAGGGGTGGTATTTATAGGGGTGAGAGGGTTGTTTTTTATTTTAGTCATGAGTTTATAATTTTGGCTCAATACTATTAATATTATGAAACATATCCCTAAATATATTAAATAATGACATATTGTTCCACATTATGGGCTTACATAATCCATACATCATCTATAAATAAATTATTTATATATTTCTTAAATTTTGAATATTATTGTATTTCTTTATTCATCAAAAAATCAACTATTTTGAAAAATCATAAAAATTCACCATAACCATTTCTAGACTTGTAGAATTCAAAAAATGAACTCCATATTTTAAAAATAGTTTAATAAATATGAGAAATATAATTTTTAATTTAAATCATCATTCATTCGAACATTTTTTGATTTTTAAATTATAACTGATTTTATGACACATTGAAAAAGTTGTTAAGGTCTTATAAAATTATCTTATTATTATAATAAAAAATATTAATTTATGAAAAATTCATATGAAAATATGTTTTCTTTTAAATAAAAATATTAATTATAAAAGTGTAAATAAGCATTAATTTCATATAAAATACAAACACATAATTAATAGTTTCTAAAATATTTATTTAATTATACTATGATATAATTATATCGTATTTTATTTTATAAGATGATTTATTTTTATTTATACTTACATATATGAGGTCACTATTATATTGTTTGAATTACTTTTCCTAGTTTTCATGTAACTATTCCAAGGGTCATGTTACTATTCTATTGGGATTGGTTCTTTAATTTCATTAAACAATACTTATGTCATTCTTAATTCAAAAAATGATAATTTATTGGAATATCCATGCTATATATATGTTTTTTTACTTTATAACATAATTTAAAAAAGTGAAACAATTCCATTTATAAAATGTTGGGTCATCAAATTCATCCTCCCAATTTAAATTTCACCCTTGAAATTTCAGTTTATATAAACAAGTTGGGGGGTTTTCTCTCTCACAGATTTATCTAGTTCCCATGTTACCACTTTCTATAAATGGTTCCACCATAATACATTAACATGGTGAATATCCTATTTTCATAGAACATTATCTCTACAATCCATGATCTTCACTAGATACTCATCGTTGGAGAGATCTTTTTACAACTATAAACCCTCTAGATTCAATACATGTGATGGGTCTAGTATGTACATACACACGAGGGATACATGGAATATATCATGTACTTGAGATATGCTTGGTGGTTGTGCTAGAAGACATGCCCAATATCCAACATGATCATGAATCTTAAAGGGCCCAATGTACCTTGGACTTTTAGTTCCCTAATTCCAAAATCTCATTATCCCCTTTCTTGGAGATATGTGAATGAATACCAATTCTCCAACCGTATCATGGAAAATTGTTTGCATAGTTATTCTTTCGACTTTGGGCTTCCATGACATGATTCTATATAGTTTTCACCCTCTCTACCATTCCATTGATCATTTCAGGTCCAAGAAGTTGACATTCACTAACTATATCCTAGAAAGCTGATGTTCTGCATATTTTCCCATAAATTCCTTCATATGGATCCATTTGGATGCTTGAGGGTACACTTTTATTTTAGGATAACTCAAACATAGGTTGATGTTGGTCCAATCCTCCTTTAATGGACGTATAAAATTCTCTCAATATTAATTATAGTGTATGAATAATATGCTCAGACTGGCCATCACTATGGGGATAATAATCCATGCTAATGTTCATCTCAGTGTTTAGAGCATCTTAGAGTCTTTTCCAGAACACGTAGGTGAATATCAGATCTTGATCAGAAACAATTGACAGTTGTTCTTCATACATCCTTACTACATTACTAATATTTATCTGTGCATGTTTATCTAGGAAGAATTGCATTAGAATTGTGATAATGATATCTATATCTTTTGAAATGGTCCACCATAAACCATATGGAATTATTTTATATGGATTTCATCATATTTACGGTGATAAAGATGATGGTTATGTTTTCCCATTTCCATGTGGGTATAGGTAATGGTTGCATCATCACTGCAAATATTTTCCTTTTATCCACCACTTGATGATATTATAGGAAATTTAATTTATATTCACTGATCTTTTTCTTAATATTGTCCCATTAATTATTTTATTGGAGATACATATATGTCTCAGTACTCTCAAGGTGAATAGAGAATGTTGAGATATGTGTTTCATGAGATGTTAATTCTTTATCAATGTATTCTATAGTTAAAATAATCATTACCCAAATGTTATAACTCATTCACCATCAATTATTAACACGGATAATTTCTCCTTCTTGACAACTTACACCTACTTCAAAATTATAAAATCATTTCATTTATCATCCTATAATTTCTCCATGAGGTATGGTTGAGAAAACATTTGTGAAATAAATGTTTATATTCACTCATTAATGATTAAATTTTCTATACTTTGAAAATATAACAATATTGTATCCTCCTCAATTCAAATTATTGATAATATTGGAGGATCCCTTATACATAGAGAATCCACCAATATATTCACTTTTCTTGAATGGTAGTGGATTGATCACTCATAATCCATGATGAACTCTAAGAATCTACCCTGGAGAATGTATGATAATTTTTTTTGAATATATATTTAATTCTCTTATGATCATTATATATTAAATATTTCTCCCCATATATATAATGACTCTATATTTTCAACATTAAGAACAATGATTCTAACACTATATCATGCATTGGAAATATTGTTTTAGGAATTTTTCACTACATTATGTCATGGGCTATCACATATTCATTTTTCATCAGCACATAGACTAATACCCTCCTTAAACAATCATTGTATATGAAAAACAGTTCCCCACCTATCAAAACTATGGGTACTAGGGTGGTGATAATACCCTATTTCATGTAGTTGAATCAGTCTTCACATTCACACTTCTAGACAATAATTTCTCACTTCCAAGTCATCTTGGATAGTGGGTCTGAAGATTATGATATTTTCTTCACAAATCAATATTAATTCCAAGTTGGACCAATGAAACTATAGATATCCAATAATGATGTTTTCCTGAGGAACTCTTCGATTTAATTTTTCTTGTAAGGGTCCAAATTTATTTCTTTACTTGTGATAACATTCCCAATGAAATATTCTTCCACCACCAAGAACTAACATTTACTATAAATTGAAAATAATTTCTTCCTTCAAAATGTCTTTAGAACATTATTCAAATTCTAATCATGTTCCCACTTTCTCTTCGATTATATCATAATATCATCAACAATGACCCCCATAATATAATCAAGGTAATATCTAATGACCCTATTTATTATGCACATAAATATTTTTGTAGAATTAGTGAGTATGAAGTGAATCACTCTAAAATCATAGTGTACATGCCTCATTCGAAAGGTAGCCTAATAAATATGTTCCTTATTCATCTTTAATTGGTGAAACCCAAATTAGTGATCTAACTAAGAGAAATAATTTCTCCCAAATAGTTGATTGAAATAGTCATTTGTCCATGGGAGGTGATACCAGTTCTTTTTGATGATTTATTTTCACCTGTGATTATAAATGTAGAGGCACATTAATCCATCCTTCATCCTGAAGATGTGGACTATTGGACCCCATTATGAAGCACTCGGGAAAGTGAAAACCTTCTATTGATTCTTTTATAACTATATATTCTATTCTTCCTACTAAATGGATGTAAATTTATGTTGTGTCTTTGATATATGCATATATCCAATAATAATTTCAATTGAGAACTCAACATGTCGGTTAAGATGAGGTCTAGGATGTTCTTCTGGGAATACATCAGTGTAGACCTCATAATGGGAATATTCTAAAGACTTATTTTATCCTCTTTCTTAGTAAATTGATCTAGATTTTAGTTTTCATAAGGAAATAATACCGAAAACTGGGATGATGCTTTTGAATAATACTCATCCTAGTCCTTTAACTTTTATATACTTGTAGGATTCCTTTGGATGTAAACATTTATATACCTTTCCAGAAAGTTAATGATGTCTTTTAATAAATAGGGAAAATCTAATCACAATATAGAATCATACCCCACCAATGGAAGGAAGACATGATTTTCTGGGAGGTTTAGTCCATAAACATCAACTTGGGAGGATTCATATACATTTGATGAAATAATTGTCTCATTTTCTATTTTCATAGATAAATAAACATCTATATTTTGAGGTAGTTTTGGAGTTTTCCAACTAAACATGGAATATATGATAGAATGAATAGAACTTTACAAATTTATATGTTCTCTATTCTGGAATGAATAAATATAACACATGTCACATCATCGTTATTAGAATTCACCTTATCCATAGTGATGATATAATAATTCCTTTATCTTTTAAATTTGGTGGCTACATATATTGATTAACCTAAATGAGTAGAGGTATACTACCCTAGCTTGTATAGTTCCCTTTCTCCATATAGTTGTAACATTGAACCATAGGTGGTGATCTCATTTTCTAAAACCATTTTCCATCTTCCATATGTATATTTTATATTAATGATCTTGGTGTCCATCTCCCATAGACATAAAAAAATTACCTATAACATTGAGTATATTATCATGTTTCTTCTTCCCTTATTTTTTGAAATGTAGTGGTTGTATTGTATTTCAATATTTTTCATTATATCCCCATCATGAAACTCTATCTTTTTTATTATCCCCATATCCATGATACCATTCTCCAAACTCAATCTCCACTTTGATTACACATAGAATAACTTATAAATAACATCCAATGTCTCTAACTTATATATCATTTTGATGGTGTAGTTTTAGCCACTAAGGAATATATCTATTATTCTATCATTTTAAATAACAATACCCAAGGAATATATTGAAATCCAAGTGAAATTTTCATTATAATCCAAGATGTATTCACATTTCCTTTTCTTTATCTATATAAATTCACTCTCTATCATTTATATAAGTGTTCAAGAAAATACTTATTATGAAATATTTTTTTAATGTTTTCCCAATCCATCACTTCAATTTCATCCTTTTGTTTGTAGTTTTTAATCAACACCCACCATTGGTCGTTATCTACATATAAATGATAAATGTCTAGAGTCACCTTTTCCAAGTCATAATAGTGAAGAACAGAAAAGATATTAACGATTTAGTAGAACCATTGTTTCGAGACAAGTGGATTAGATGATCCACTAAATGTTTATTTCCATCACCATAAATAATATTTGATAGTCAATTTCTCTCTATTAGGCGAAGGTGGAAGTTCTACATTATTGAGTTTATTATTCATAGCATAAGATAGATGGGTAAAAATTGACATGGAATTTTGAACTCCACCACCAATGACATATGGGTTGTCATTTAGGGAATTTACTCTATTTTACCGTATTTAGTTTATTGGCCATGTCTCTCCTAGTTCCCTCTGTTTTATATAAGAGAGAATGAATGAACAAAACATAATTCAACATGAAATGAATTATAAATTAATTATTTTGTGATATTAACTCTAAATGAATATCGTGTGGGTTACCTTTTTTTATAATTTTTTAAGACAATATTTCCCTGGTGATTACCTATACATAGCCTCACACATATTTTTTGAGAAATTTTTTCTAATACTGATTAAAAAATTAACTAAACCATGCAATTATACTAACTACATCAACCCTATATTTTTTTGTATTAATATTACATCACATTAAAGATAAATAACATAAATATGTTACAATACAAGATCCAAAGGTTTAGTGTAATGGGAAAATTAGGACTATATATAAATTTTACATAATAAAAAATAACCATTATTTAATTCTTTCTTCATATTTTCATATTTTCCCTAGAGTTCTCCTTCAAACCAATAATCCCCATAGGATATACATTAAAGAAAGGGGACATCTAAAATCATAGGAAAAGGATTGATAAAGACATGAAAAAATATATCAAGGGGTACAAATAATCATTATAATCAGAAAATAATAATGGGATCATGAAAATAATAATCAGAAGAATCATTATATTAATTATTGATATTTTTAAATTCATAAAAATAAAAATCATGTCTTAGTGTTCAAATAAAACTCATAGTTGTGGACAAATTTATCATCTTGTTTACACATAACCTATTTGAATTTCCAAAACATTATCATCAATGGAAAAAATATAGAACCTTGATCAAGCATATTACTCATTATCTCATGATATACATCAAATTACACAATGCATTATAGAACTATATAATTCTTGGCACACCCATCACATCAATATATTTACCTAATCATGCTACCTGCATAGAATGTATACTAGTCATAGACATAAAATAACTCATGAAATAGAAATGGGTTTCATGATAATTTAATAAAGAATACATTAATGAATAAAAAATTTGGTTTTAAATATAAAAATTACATAACATAAATGGAATAATATTTTTCAATCTTGAGTGAAGAATAACCAACATTGATAGACATAAAACAAATTGTTATAGAAGGAACAATTATTTTTGGAAAAATCATTTAATTTCTCATAAAATCATACTGAAAGCATGTATATCTAAAAAATTTAATGTGTTCATCTGAGAAATTATATTTTTAGAATAAAAAAATAATATCCATACAATAATTTTTCACCAATGATGAATAACCCAAAAAAGGAAATTGGATTCAAGAATCCCCTTACCATATATATGAATGATTTATTCATATTAATATATTGGTAAATGAAATTATATTCATTAATTAATAAATCAAGGATGTATTTATAATGATTACGATTCATTAAAATTTTATTTAGTTCTTTTATTTCCATGTTGATGAGTTATAATAGTAAATTTCACAATTCAGCATTGTTCCTTTTCCTGATTTTCATGATGGGTTCACTTTTATACAAGTATGGATGCTAATTTACAGTAGCTATAATTACATAAAACATAATGTATATGTTATTATTGAACTACTATATTTTTTATTTGTCTTATGAATTTTTATTTTTCAAGATACAAGGATTTTCATCATATTATATGTTAATGTTAATTGTTTAGACTACTTTTGGTGGTTTTTAATGAAAAAGAACTCGTTTTAATTTATTTTTAATATTATGTATATATGTTACTTAAAAAACATATATATAATTTATTAAATATGTCATAAAATATGTTTCAACCATTATAATGGTTTTATTTCCATCCATGATGGAGGTAAATTAAAATGAAAACATATCGTCCTCAGAGGCAATAAATCAACACCTCATGGAAGACAATATCATTTTTTAAAGAAACATTAATGGAGAAGTGGTTTTATGAAAGATTATTAAATTATGACACTGAAATTAACATATATATAATATAGTGGAGTTATAATTCCCATTGGATGATTATAGGTGAGGATATACTAAGAGAATAAAATAACTTGAAATGAAATTAAAAGAAAACAATAGAGTAACTAACCTCTTCAACATATTCTCCTTTAGAGCCTCCTTAGGGGTATCGAATTTTTCATTTTGTTGAAACCAAATGGTCCAATATATGGGCAAGGAAATTCATAATAGTATTTTATTGAAATTGGGGACGATTTATGTTTTTGAAGGTGCGAGGAGAGGTTGTGGTGACGAGTGGTGTTTATAGGGGAGGAGATGGTTGTTTTTTTATTTTATCCATTATATTATTATTTTGACTCAAGAATATCAATAATTTTAAATTTATCAATAAAAAAAATTAAATAATAATGTTTATTTTGAAATTATAGTCTTATATAATCTATATATCTTATATGAATTAATAATTCATGTATTTGTTAAATACTCCCAACTACAAGATTTGATTACTCACCTAAAATATACTATTTAAAAAAATCCTATAAAAGCACCCTATCCCAAAAAATTCAACCAAACCATGATTTTGATGTGAAAAATTAATAGATTAACTACATTTACGAAAATAATATTCTATATTTTAGAAAATCCATTTTTAATTAAAGTCATCATTATTTCAAAAAAATATCGATTTTAAAAATATAACTGATTTTATGACACTTCGAAAAATTAGTTTAGTTCTCATAAAATTATCTTATATTTATAAAATAAAATCTAAATTTATGAATCTATTTTAGGAAAAATAATTCCCTTAATTAATTATAACAATTACAAAATTTTAAATAAACATTAGGTTTTACTAAAATAACAACACTTAATTAATAATTTATAAAACTACTATTTAATTATAAAATAATAAATTTTTATCATATAATATTTGGTAAGATGCCTAAATTTTATTTATACATATATAGAATTGGTTTATATTATACATCATGAATTACTAATCCTAATGGTCATGTCACTATTTCTAGGTTCAGGTTACTATTCCATCAGGATACACTTCTTAATTTATTTTAATATTACTTATTTCATTCTCCATGTATGAGAATGATTTTTTATTTATCTCTCTATGTTATTTTTCTGTCTTGTACTATGTAACAAAGTTATAAGAAAGGAAACAATTCCATTTATAAAAGTACATATCCTTATAAAGAATTATCTTTATATCCACCCTCTATATCGAAAATCCTGATGTGGATTCTCACCCATCATGCAAAGGGTTTTCCAACCCATAGAAGATATATAATTACCGAATTCCTACACCAAATCTCTGTTAAAAATATTATCTCACAACTAAACTTTAAACACAATTCCACTATGAAACCCTGATAACCAATCATGGATTCCATGATTCTCCATAAAAAACTATGGTTTAGTACTCATTCCACCTAAACTACACCAAATGATATATTCCAAATATATTATCATCCCCACTGCATCCTTTTATTTTCAATAGTAATAATATTTCCTCTAAATTACTTTTCCTCAAGGAACTCACTCATATCTAGTGTAATTCTATGATCACCCAATCATGATTCATTACATGAGAGAGTAATGAAAACACTCAAATAGAACACTAATGTATGAACACAACACTTATTTCACCACCACTTTCAAATCCTTGACTTACCCATTCAACTATCTTGCTCATCTCATGTTACCAAAGATGTTTATGACATATCATAACCACAGATGATGACACCAAACTCATTTATAAAAAATATATATAGATAGGTGCAATTTTTTTTGTGCTCATTCCCCCATGGTTGTAGTTATAGAATCTACCGACCATAGACATGTACAACCACACCCAAACCTATCCAAGAAACTAACCACAATTATTAAATGCCAACACCAACTACTCACCCAATTCTCAACCTCCAGGGACCTTTTAAAAATCATAGGGTTCATCAATCCTCCTAACATATAACACTAAGGGATTTATAGAATGAATCAATAAAAAATCCACCACCTATCATGATCGAAATAACCATTTCTCGCATGGTGTCCACCACTCCAAGGAAAAATGAATGTCCTTACCTCAATCCAAGACCAAAAACTGGTTCCTATATCAAAACCACATGATAAACCATGTATATTATAAATTAATACAATTTAATAATTTTCACCAATTAGACCATCGAGGTTTTGTGCAGCTAGTTACCACCAAGAACCACCAAAGGTAGTAGAATGTCAACAATTGGCTGGTCCATTTTCCCCAAACTCACTCCCAAGCATCCCCCAGAGCACTAAATCATTAATGGAGACCAGGAAATAAAAATTCAAATAATATTAAAACAACATTATTCTATATTACCCAAAATCACATCTTACTCTAGGGACATTAACCTAATCAACTACCCACAATTCCAACCAATAAACGGTCAATATCTAACTCAAGGATCACACAAATAACTTTCCATAAAAAATATAGTCTAACCGTAATTGATAGAGCCACATATCCTTCATAAGTCACATAATAATCCATAATATTTAGAATTTTAGGACCATGTTGGTAACCCCCCCCCCGATCCCCTTCCCTTGGAGGTGATACATATAAATCCACTAATACCAAAAACCACATGTCCATCCAAGTGAAAAAGAAACAAAACATTCCAGTTGATCCATACTAGATATCAAGAAAAATTCCCATCCTGAGGGAACACATATTATCATCATGAAACATATTTCAAAATTTACAAAATCTCTCACAAAAAGCTTGGATCAATGAGCCAAACCATATCTTCCTTTTGGAAATACCATCTCAAATCCCTTAATAAATTAAAACTATTTCTATGAACCTTTTATAAATGTTTTATATCCATTTCAATAAAAATATAATTTCCCTTCAAGTCTCTTGAAATAAACAATCAATTTATCCCACTTAACGCTATTTTATAAAAAACAAAATTTTACCCAATTTATAACCCTTTTCAATAAACACCCTTTGAAATCATAATTTCATTTCAACCAACCTGTCAAAAATATTTATATACCCACTGGGTATTCCAAAACCCATTTCTGAATTGAAATATGGTATACTCAATTTAAATAAACTAATTATTGTTGATGCACAACTGTGCATAAGGAATTTCCACCTGGTATAACATCTATAAATTAGTTTTTTGGATGGTTTATATGTGATTTTCAAATTGATAATGTATCTTGGTAGGTTCATCAGTTATTAAAGGATAAATCATGGATTATTTGAAGTTTCGATATTCAGAAGGGAATTGGAGGAATAAGGACCCTTATCCCCCTGATGATGCTGGACGAGAGCTTTTCAGATCAACCACTTGACGTGAAGGACATAGAACAAAGGGATTTCAAAGGCCAAAATGAACCGCACGATTGCCACTCGGTTTTTACAAACTATGTGCAACCCGCGTGGGAGAAAATTCCCCTTACAGAAGGGTCCGCATGGTTATGACATGGTTTACCAAACCGTGCGGGCCCTGTAGAGAAAAACTATGCGGATCAACAAATTCTGGATAATAGCTATGGAACGGTTAGTGCATGGTTTAACAAACCATGCGCCCAAACCGTGCGGCTGATGGTTTTGAGACAGAAGCTCCTGCACAGTTGGCTCACAGTTTACCAAACCGTTCACCCAAACTGTGCGTGCCACTGCAGCTTCCTTCCTTTTACTTTTCCACTTTCCAACAACTCCTTGACCTAGGATTTCCTTTGAGATTTGCTTTTGGACAACTGGGAAAAAGTCCCTTTTTCACATGGGGGACCCTAGGGAGTAAAGGGAGAAGGGGGAGAGAAAAAAAAAGAATAAGGAGGAGGAAGATTTTTTTTGGCTGGGTAACTGGTTCTGGTTCTTGTATGTTTTGTGCTTTTGACTATTTATCAATTCTATTGTAATGAACTCTTTGTTGCATTGTAGTAAGTTTCTGAATTTTTCATTCATGAGTAGCTAAACTCTTCCCTTGTGTTGGGGCTGGGAGAAATGTGGTTTCATTAGAACCATTTTTTTTATTAATTATATTTGTTCATACTCTCTCATCTAATTCTCCAATTAATTTTATATTTTATATTTTATTTTACAGGAAACATCCATGTCAGAACAAGAATTGATTTTCCAGGGATCTTTGGGAGAATTATGACTAGAATATCCATGACCATTGGATATCCTTATCGTTTATGGAGGGTAGTTCTTAACTTAAAAGTTAGTACAAATCAATTGACAGGCCAAGGAATTGATTTCTACCGACTTGATCCCGAATTACCGGACCAAGGGAGTTCTGACACATTTAAAACTGAGAAATGTGGGTTATTATGAACAATAAAACCCAATAAGGAAAATAGTTTTAGTGTCCCACATGTATGCCCATCCCCAACGCATTCTCATTATTATTCATCAAAAAGTTTGTTTTAAGAAATCTTCAGTTTTAAGTAATCGGCTGTGAATGAGAAAAATCTAGTAACAAGTCATCTTTTAATATCCAAATCATGAACCAACCGAAATGTATATAAATTCAGCATCTTCACCAAGTGACTTCAATTCAAGAAACATAAAATTCCAACATCGTTTCCCTATGAACCGACCTCGTACTGCCTATTATACTAGTCCAATTTAGGGAATTTAATTTTGCTGAAAAACAAGATACACACAAATGACCGGTCAAAATTTGGCGTCATTGCTGGGGAACACGGACGGTTGTTTTAGTTAATTGAATTGGAATTACTTCATGAAAATAAATATAAATAATTTCTTAAAAATTCTCTTCTTAATCTCATTTCTGTTTTACAACTTTTTTTCCCTTTTATGCTTGGTTTATTGTTTGGGTGTGAAGGCCTGTAGTATATGAGTGGCCATGTCACTCATTCCCAGATTTCTGAGTCATCATAATTACAACCGATCGACCCCGAAATCAAAATAACATTGTCTAAGAGACGTCGTGCACTTATGGGTGATCACAACGCAGATGATCCCTTGGTGCATCTGGAGGAAGAACAAGGGGTTGTCCAAGCCATTGGGCAGCCATTTGTTATCGAAGGGAATCCACCAAGGGGTGGCGATGAGGAGAAACATTAGAATCCACTGGGGGTTTATATGGATTATCTGCCGAGGAACCTACAACGACCACCAGCTCAATTTGTGCTGGGATTAGGGCATCCACCACAGAGACAATACATTCAATGGGACCAACCTCCCTTTTTTTCATAGAACTAGCATGCCTACTATTTGCAAGTACAACAACAATATGTTCCTCAGGCACCGTAGGAACCGGTGCCGCAGCGCTGGACTCTTATGAAATATGGGCTACCCTCCATTTAGGGAGCGGATACAGGAATAGTCAGGCCACCAGTGTAGGCCCAACATTTTGAAATTCAGCCGTCCATCATGCAGTTGATTCAAAATATTGTTTAATTTGGTGGTTTTCTGAGTGAAGACCCCAATTCTCACCTCTCCAACTTTTTGGAGATCTATGATACATTCTGGTACCACGGAGTTTTAGAGGATTCCATATGCCTAAAGTTGTTTCCCTTCTCCTTAAGGGTCAAGGCGAAGGATTGGTTTAAGGGATTGCCTCAGCGATCCATTCTAAATTGGGAGGAATTGGATTAGGACTTTTTATTCAATATTTCTCTCCATCGAAGACGGTCACGTTAAGAAATGAAATTCATAACTTCTAGCAGCATGACTCAGAATCTTTGTATGAGTCATTGGAACGATTTAATGAGATGCTTCGGAAGTTCCCACACTATGGACTGCCATTATGGATGAAAGTGCAGATTTTTTATGGTGGTCTTACTACTAACACAAAGTGTGTGGTTGATGCTGCTACTGGAGGGAAAATCATGAGAAAGTCTCCTAAAGAGTTGTTTGAATTTTTAGAAGACATGTCCGGCAATAGCTTTCAGTGGCATTCAGAATGAGGTACTCAGAAAAGGGGCATGCACAATATAGATGTCACCACCATGATTGCGGGTCAACTCGATGTCGTCCCCAAGAATATTGATGCTTTGTATCTAAAGCATCCATCTCAAGTTCAAGCTATCAGTTCACTAGCATGTGGTGATTGTGGTGACAACCATGCCATGGGCGAGTGCCCAGGGGATAATGTGGGAGCCTCAACTAGTGAGGTCAATTACGTTGCTCAGAATAGAGGACCAAATATCTACCCTCAATATCAGAACTGGGGGTGGCATGAACATCAAAATCCAGGCTTGGGGCAGCAAAAACAAAATCCTCAGCCCCGACCACAAAGACCACCTAGTTACAGGCAACATCAGTTTCAAAATCAGTACCTGAGGTAGCAGCAGAGTAACTAATTCTAGCAGGGCACATATCAGCAACAAGGGTATCAGAACCCTCATCCCTCCCAATCATTGAGACAACCACCTCCCCCACAAGTCTCTCAACAATCTCAATGAAAACTTCCCTCAAGGTTGGAGGAAATTATGTCCAAATTCATTACAACCACTAAGACATGATTTAAAAAACCAGGAGGTGTTGATCTGAATCCTTGAGAACCAGATTAGGAAGCTTGCCAATCAGCTATCCAATAGACCGCCCGGGACACTACCGGGAAACACGAGGCAAATGTAGTTACTCTACATAGTAGGAAGGAGCTGACGCCAAAGGTCACTATGAGTCAGGGTGACCCAATATTAAATCAGTCCATGTCCTCTGGTGGGGCAGTTGTAGCTGAGGAATCTTCCTCAAGACATGAGAAGGATAATGAACTGGCAGTCCCATAGGATAAAATAAAAGAACTAATCAAAGCATATGACCCTCCTTTTCCATTTCCCGAACGGATGAAACAAAGTAAGTTGGGCCAACAATTTTCTAAATTCATGGAGATCTTATGGAAACATCATATCAATATCCCCTTTTCTGAGGTGTTAAGTCATATGCCCACCTAAGCAAAGTTCATGAAAGAAATTATGTCCAACAAAAGGAAAATGGATGATTTGGGAACCATTCCCTTTACCAAGGAATGTTCGTCAGTTCTCTAACATACTCTCCCTTCAAGGCTCTAAGACCCAGGAATCTTTACTATCCCTTGTACTGTCGGGCCTTGTGAGATTGGTAAAGCTCTTTGCGATTTGGGAGCGAGTGTTAATCTAATTCCCTTTTCAGTGTTCAAAAAGTTAGGGCTAAACGATCTTAAGCTGACCCGAGTGGCACTCCAACTCGCCGATCGTTCAATTAAATGTCCCATAGGGTTGTTGGAAGACGTGTTAATCAAAGTGGGGAAGTTGATTTTTCTAGAAGAATTTATCATCCTTGATATAAAAGAAGGCCAAGAGACATCCCTAATTCTTGGAAGACCCTTTCTGGCTACCAGAAAGTTTTTAATTGATGTGCAACAAGGCGAGCTTATTTTTCATGTTGGCGATGAAAAGGTTAGTTACAATGTCCTAAAGTCGGTAAAACAAGTTTCATTAATGCAGCATGAAGATTGTTGTTCTTTGACAATAATGGCTAAGAACTATTTCCTAGAATATGGTGATATGCAATATTATCCATTTAGTAAAGAATTTGTTCTGGAGGATGAAAACTTTGAAGAAGATTGGGAGGAAGTAAGCTTTATTGAAGGCCAAGGCGGCCACTATTGGGAAAGGGCAATTGTCCAAGATTTGTTAGAGTGAGCAGAGGTTGAGCCTATTGTATCATCCATTGTCAAGGATCCCTATATAAAGTTAAAACCTCTCCCTTCCTCACTTAAGTATGGTTACATGGGAGAGGAACATACTTTTCCTGTTATCCTCAAACAATCACTCTCACAAGATCAAGAGGAGGCTCTTCTGCAAGTCCTTCGATGGTGAGAACATGCCATAGGATGGATGGTTGCAGATCTCAAGGGTATACGCCCCACTATCTGCACTCACAAAGTACTTATGGAAGAAGGGAAAAAACCATATCCCCAACCACAATAGAGACTGAACCCCCCCTATGAAAGAAGTGGTCAAAAAGGAAGTGATCAAATTTCTTGATGCTTGTATAATTTACCCCATCTCTAACAGCCCGTGGGTGAGTCCCCTCCAGGTGGTGCCTAAAAAAAGGTATCACAGTAGTCACAAATGAAAAGAACAAGCTAATCCCTACCCGAACAGTCACAGGATGGAAGGTATGCGTCGACTATCAGAAGTTAAATGATTCCACAAGTAAAGATCATTTCCCCCTCCCATTTATGGATCATATTCTTGAAATATTGGCGGGGCATGAATTCTATTGTTTCTTGGATAGTTATTCGGGCTATAACCTGATTTTTACCACCCTAGAAGATTAGGAAAAGGGAACCTTCACTTGTCCGTATGGAACATTCGCCTACCGCCACATGTCATTTGGAATGTGCAACGCTCCAACCACCTTTCAGAGGTGTATAATATCAATCATCCATTATATGGAAGAATATATTCTAGAGGTCTTCATGGATGACTTCTCAGTATACGGTAAGTCATTTAATACTTTTTTGAAGAATCTGGGGCTGGTGCTTGAGCAGTGTGAGCACACAAATTTGGTTTTGAATTGGGAGAAGTGCCATTTTATAGAAAAACATGGAATTGTGCTAGGACATCGGATCACTTTGCAAGGAATTCAAGTGGATCCGGAAAAAATTGAAGTGATCTCGCAATTTCCCATTCCCACATCAGTCCGAGAAATTTGAAGCTTTTTGGGGCATGCATGTTTCTACAAAAGATTTTCTAGGATTTTTCCAAGATTTCTCATCCTTTTACCAATCTACTATCCAAAAATGCAATATTTGAATTTGATGATAAATTTATCGAGGCCTTCCATATTTTGAATGAGAAATTAGTCACCGCCCCCATCATGATAGTTTCGAATTGGGAGGAGAAGTTTGAACTGGTGTGCAACGCGAGCGATTATACTGTGGGGTAAGTTCTTGGACATCGGCTGGATCATATTTTCAGACTGATCTACTATGACAGTTGTGCATTAAATGAAGCACAATTGAATTATACCACCACAAAGAAGGAAATGATAGTTTTAGTTTTTTCATTTGACAGATTCCACTCATATTTGGTGCTTTCCAAAGTAGTGGTTTACACAGACCATGTTGCGTTGAAGTATTTGTTGTATAAGAAGGATGCTAAACCATGACTCATCCGTTAGGTGCTTCTCCTGCAGGAGTTCGACTTGGAAATTAAAGAGAAGAAGGGAATTGAAAATGTGGTGGCTGATCACGTCTCCTGGATGGATCTACCACACTTATCAAGAGAAGAAGACCAGGAAATCAAGGATCATTTTCATGATGAGCAGTTATTTTCTATTGGAGCCCCACATCAGCCATGGTTTGCTGATCTTTCCAACTACATAGCAATAGGAGTCTTCCACCTAGTCTTCTCATTTCAACAGAGGAAGTGGTTTTTATCAGACGTGAAGAAATATTTCTCGGAAGACCCCCTACTTTTCTACACATGTGGCGATGGGATCATCCGCCATTGCATCCCGGAGGAAGAAGTTCAAAGTGTTTTAGAGTTCTATCACTCTTCTCCTACGGGAGGGCATCATGGACCAAATCACACAGTTTCGAAGATCTTACAATCTAGTTTCTTCTGTCCGACCATGCACAAGGACACAAGTCATTTGATTACATGCTTTGATCGATTCCAGTGGACAGGAAATGTCGGCTATTGTGAAGAGATGCCACAACACCCGATACTCGAAGTGGAAATTTTTGATGTATGGGGAATAGACTTCATCGTTTTGTTTCCCCCATACTTTGGGCATACATACATCCTGGTATGTGTTGATAATGTCTCTATGTGGGTGGAAGTGACGACCAAAAATCAAAATACAACTCAGGTGGTTGTCTCTTTTCTTATGAAGAACATATTTAGTTGGTGTGGGACACTGCGGGTGTTGATTAGTGACTGCGGCACTCATTTCGACAACACACTTATGAGAAATATGCTTCAAAAGTATGGAGTCAAGTACAATATAGGGATGCCCTACCACCCTCAATATAGTGGTCAGGTGGAAGTGTCCAATCGTGAGTTAAAACAAATACTTGAGAAAACGGTAATCGCATCCAGAATGGTTTGGTCGAAGAAATTGGATGATGCGTTATGGGCTTACCGGACAGATTTCAAGACACCCATGGGCATGTCACCTTTTTTATTGGACTATAGAAAACTCTGCCACTTACCAGTGGAGATGGAGCATAAAACCTACTGGGTCGTCAAGACCCTCATATATGATCTCAAGGTAGTTGAGGAAAAGACGAAATTTTAATTGACAAAGCTTGACAAGATTAGGCGGGAAGCCTATGAGAGTGCAGCATTATATAAGGAGAAGACAAAGGCGGTCCATGACTGCATGATCATCTGGAAGACTTTCCATCTTGGTGACAATGTTTTAATTTTTAACTCTCTCCTTAAGCTTTTCCCAGGAATGTTGAAGTTCCAGTGGTTGGGACCCTTCACGGTGATAACAGTTTTCCGCCATGGAGCAGTGGAAGTGGCTGGTGCAGATGGGAAAACATTTAAAGTTAATGGGAAGCACCTAAAACTATAATTTAGCATGAATTACATGGTGGGAACATTTTCCACTATGCAATTGGGATAGCTCAAGGCCCAGGTAAGTCGAGATCAAGACTTAAAACGTAGCACTGACCAAGAGGTAACCATGAATTTTGAAAAAATTTCAATTTAATTGCTTTGTTTGTTTGAGTGTGCTTAGGACTGCATGCTAGTGTGTTTTGATATTCATGCGTGTTATAGTTAGAATTCTCACACCAAGTCGGGGTGTCCTATGGAATTTCATGAATGCAAGTCTTACACATTCAATGGAAAATCTCAAAATTTATTTTATTATCAAAAAGGGGAACAAATATTTTATTGAAAAGGGTTGTTTTTCATTTCCGAAGGGGGCCATTTTTCAGAATTTCATCACAAGGAACCAACCGCATGGTTGGTGCACTATTTAGAAAACCGTGAACTAACCATAAAACATTGACTCTCACAGGCAGTGGCTTCTGTACGGTTGGCGCATGGTTTGACCAACCGTGCGCCCAAACTGTGTGGCCACATAAAACCCGAAATTTTTTATAAAATCTGGATTTCTACCCCTCTCTCTAGACCGTGCGGTGACCTCCTTTCCCTGATCCAGACCGTGCGAACCGGCCCTCCTCTACCACCTCTCTTTCATCAAAGTTTCTTACAAGGAACACCATCCATGGTTTTTCTTCTTTCTTTTTTCTTCTTCCTTCTTCCATTTCTATTGTTTTTATTACTTTTCTCTCTCTCTTTTCCTAGGGTTTGGTCAAGAAACTCTTCATCTTCTATTTTTCTTTTCTTTTCTTCTTCTTTGTTCTTGACCATTCCCTCTTTCTCTTCTCTATTGTTTTTCCAATTATTTTTCATCACACACACATGCTAAAATGATTTTCACTTAATTTGGGTTTTCAAAACCTAAATTTCAAAAATTCGATTTGCCTTAGAATTTGTATGAATTGCATTTTAGAATTTCATATTTCTCTTTCTACTTGTGGTGATTGTGTGCATATTTTATTTTTGTTCTTTACTGCAGGTGCCCCCTAACCAAAACCTCAACCCTACCCTATAATGTCCACACCAAAAGAGACCGGGCCTCCACATCACGATCTGCCCATGGCCCTCAGCTTATGTTTCCCAACATGGAGGAAGCTATGAGATTTCATACCCTTTCAAACCGTGAGGTCAGTCCTCACCATGAGTTTAGTCTAGAATATCTTGTAGACCTTGGAATTAATGAAGAGCTTCAAATGTATATTGCCCGAGGTAATCTCACTAGCGCTTTGGGTGTGAACCAACCCATTTACAAGGAGATGGTTTTGGAATTTGAGGCCACCTTTAATTGCCGAGAGTACTTAACAAAAACTACTAACGGTTTTAACATTGATACTACCGAAGATGTCACCTTCCGGCTAACAAACCAGCAACACAGCTTCAAGTTGGGTGATTTTGCAGTCCTCATAGGCTTTTATGACCCAGACTATGTCCAGAGTGACGTGTACCTCCTAGCCACATTGGAATGGGATCCCACACTGGCTAGGGTCTTCTGGTCCACTATTTCCACAGGATACCCTTATGTGCCACAGAATGCCAAGGCCTCCAAATTGAGAAACCCTATCCAACGGGTCCTCTATCGGATCATTACTACTTGTTTTATGGCCTGGTTGGATAGCCAGGTCACGGTAAGCACATGGGATCTATTTCTTGTGGAATCAATGGTGATAAGAAACTCCGTTAACATTACCTATGTCTTTTCTCAATACTTGCGACAGATGTTCGCCGAGCCGAAGAGTGATGTTTTTGGTGGCCCCTACATTACACTTTTGGCGGACAAGCTGCGTCTTCGGTATGATGAAACGGAGTTTGTGGAACTACCACCCACACCATATTTTGATATTACCCTACTTCTTCGGATGAGGATGATAGATCCCAACAGTGTGCAACCCCTCCTGTGTGAAAGTCTTGGGGCCGCCCCAGATGCACCACTACATGAGGATCAAGCTATAGAGGAGGACCCTGCTGAGCCTATGGCTTCCCACTACTCCCCATCCTAGGAGCCTCATTATTCTCCTGCAGCCGCCTCTCACCCATCCGGGCCGCCACCAGTTTTCCCACCATATACCTTCTACCCAGTCCTGTAGGGAACCCCATATGCTGACCCAGACCTCTTCTGGAAGTGGCAACAAGATCAATATTCCATGTTCCACTGGCAGCTAGAGCGGACTAGGATGGAGGTACCAGGCCTTAATCTTACCAATCTTCATCCTCCTGCCTTATTTGAAGTTGTGCCCCACCAAACCCCATCATACTACATGTCGGGAGTCGGTGCTTCAACGGTCATGTCGTCTTCTACCTCAGCCCCCACTGACCATGTGGAGCTTCCCCCGCCTACAGCTGATCTGACTTGGGATGCTGCTACACATGATTTCTTTTACGCTCCCCTTGCCCCCTGACCAGTTATTATTACATGTTATTATTCTTTTCTGTGATGTGCATTTTTACCTATCTTGAACTATCATTTACTATCTTTTCATTCTTGTACTATTTTTACCTGTTTTGGTGTGATTATGTGCTGAGATTTCTTTTCCTACTGCTGGTACAATTTTTTCTTGCTTCACTTGTATGGTACTTTTTTGCAGCAACTGTTTCATATGTTCTACGCCATATTTTTTTCCATTCATTGCGCTCTCGCACATCATCTAATTATCCCATGTACCAGATTCAGGGGAGTTTTTCACTTTTCAACTTTTCCCATTTTTCTTTGACCCTCCCTTTTCATGCTCCATTTCCCACCCTTCTCTCCATTATTACCTTCACGGGGGACTGTGCTCGATTTTAAGTGTGGGGAGGTTTCTTTATTGGCACCCCATTTTGATTTATTGATTGCCCAATAATTAGGGTAGATTAATTTCTTAGGTGTTTCTAAAGGGCTGTTATAGATGTCATGGGTTTATACCACATAGCTAAAACTGAATTTTGACAATTATCTCGGAAAATGGCTCGTATGTCCAGATTGTTGAACCTAGTTTGTGATGTGAATAAACTCTGTAATACATCAAAAGGAGCAGTTTGCCAAACATTTAGAAAAACAATCTGTTTAAAAATAATTTTTGTGATGGAGTAATTCAAATTGAGAAACCCCTTAAAATGGAAGTCGAATTCTGCATAAACAGAGGTGAGGTTTTGGAAATTGTTGTTGCCGCACTTGTGGCTATTGCACGGTCTTAATTTCATGAAATATTGACTTCCTCAAAAAAAATCATCATGTATTGACATGAGCATATTGGGAAGGTTTTGATTCTAGTATCTCACACCACTACAAAGAAAAATATACATTTTGAGATATGAAATGGCATGCCCAATACTTTTTATGACCTTTCATCATGTTCCAAGAAATGCAAGTCAATGAGGGTGTGTGACCTATGAATGTGATATCCCGCCATTTGGCGATGAAGAAACCTGGGCTTAGCCAATCTGAATGTATAACGAGATGAAAGTAGAGGTAGGCACTCTCTTTGAATGAATAAGGGAAAATTCATTCTTAAGAAAAATTGATTTATGAATGAACAGTTAACTGTTTTGGATTAAGTCTACTTTGTTGGCTAACTTCATAGACTTGGGAAGCATGAAGTATGAATGCTGTAATTTTCAATGGTAATTAGTCAAAATTCATATTCTCTTAAATGGTATAATCTGTGATATTTCTACTTGTCTTTTTAGTGACACCCAGGACATGACTGCCTATACTTTTATTTAAGGAAAAACAATTGATCAAGTGTGGGGGAGTTTAATGCATGGTTGTGAATAATGAATTTCCACCTGGTTTAACATCTATAAATTGGTTTTGTGGATGGTTTCTATGGGATTTTGACATTGAAAATGTATCTTGATAGGTTCTTCGGTCATTAAAGGATAAATCATGGATTATTTGATGTTTGGAGATTCAGAAGAGAATTTGAGGCATAAGGACCCTTTTCCCCCTGATGATGTTGTATGGGAGCTTTTCTGATCAAACACTTGATGTGAAGGACAGGGAACAAAGGGATTTTAAAGGAAAAAATGACCCGCACAATTGCCGCACGGTTTTTACAAACCTTGTACAAACTGTGTGGGAGGAGATTCCCCTTACAGAAGGGTCCGCATGGTTATCACACGGTTTACAAAACTGTGCGGGCCCTGCAGAGAAAACTCATGCGGTTCAACAAATTCTGGATAGTAGCTATGGAATGGTTGGCACATGGTTTAACAAACTATGCGCACAAGATGTGCGGTTGAAGGTTTTGAGACAGTGGCTCCTGCAAGGTTGGCGCATAGTTTACCAAACCGTGCGCCCAAACCGTGCGTGCCACTACAGCTTCCATCCGTTTTCTTTTCCACTTTCCAACAACTCCTTGACATGGGATTTCCTTTGATATTTTCTTTTGGACAACTGGGAAAAGACCCCTTTTGACCTGGGAGACCCTTGGGAGTAAACGGAGGATAAGGGGGAAGAGAAAAAAAAGAAGAAAGATGAGGGAGATTTTTTTGGCTGGGCAACTGGTTTTAGTTATTGTATGTTTTATGCTTCTGACTATTTTTCAGTTCTATTGTAATGAACTCTTTGATGCATTGTAGTAATATTTTGAATTTTTCATTCATGAGTAGCTAAAATCTTCCCTTGTGTTGGGTCTAGGAGAAATGTGGGTTCATTAGAACCATTTTTTTGATTAATTTTATTTGTTCATACTCTCTCATCTAATTCTCCATTAATTCTATATTCTATTTCATTGGAACATCCATGTAGAACCAAGAATGGATTTTACAGGGATATTTGGGAGAATTACGATGAGAATATCCATGACCATTGGATATCCTTGTCATTTCTAGTGGGTAGTTCTTAACTTAAAAGCCAGTAGAAATCAATTGCCGGACCAAGGAATTGATTTCTACCGACTTGATCAGAACTTACCGGACCAAGGGAGTCCCGACACATTTAAAACCCAGAAATGTGGGTTATTATGAACAATACAATGCAATAAGGAAAATAGTTTTATTGTCCCACATGTATGCCCATCCCCTTCAAATTGTCATTATTATTCATAAAAAATTTGGTTTTAAGCAATCTTTAGTTTTAAGTAATCAGTAGTGAATGAGGAAAAATCTAGTAATGAGTCATCTTTTAATATTCCAATCATGTACAAACCAAAACATATTTAAATTCAGAATATTCACCAAGTGACTTCAATTCATGAAACATAAAATACCAAAAAATTTTCCCTGTGGACCGACCCCGTACTTGCCTACTATACTAGTCCACTTTAGGGAATTTAATTTGGCTGAAAAACAAGATAAACACAAACGACCGGTCAATTGTTGAATTTCCCATATTCTAAAATAGTTTGAAAAATCAAAAACATACATCATCCAAATTGGATAGAAAACAGACATAAAATAAAAAACATTTAGCCACATAATTATTAATTCATTTTCTTTAATAACTGATTGTTATTCAATGACATGAATAAAAAAATATTAAAAATGAGTCTAAATATTTTATTTTAGAAAAAAATATATTTTTACCATCATTTAATTATTTTAATCCACTATCTATCATAAAAAACTAAACACATGGATTTTGAACATACATTCCAATCCATGATTCATAAACTAACCTAATTTAGATAATCATGATAAGATATATCCCATAAATCAAAACCATAAAAACCATTAGAACCAATATCAAGATAATCACATGAGGTGAAACTATTAAATATTAATAGTGAATAGATAGGACAGAATCCCACAAAGAACAACTGATAATTTTCACTCACACTTGGGTTAGATAATCATAGGTACAAGTTACTTACTACATCAAAAAAATGTTTAATATCTTTTCTACCAATACCTAACTAGTAATTAAAAATAAAACTCTACTATGATACAATTTTGTAATGCCCAAAAACCATGATCAACTAGCACGTGCTGAAGGATGGACCATGACCTCATGTTCACCACCATGAATACAAGAATCTATATATTGGATTTATGGGACAATGTTAAACCATGTGGATAAAATGACCAATGTAATACAAAAAAATCATAGTTTTTAATAACATAACTATATTTATGTTAAACTGGAGAACCAAAGTAAAGAATCAATAATAACATCAACCAATTTTATTATACATGGAATACATGTAATACTATATTCATTGAGATATATTTACATGTGTTATATAATTATAAAATTAATTGAATGAAATAATGAAGTATATAAAAAATATATTATAATCTATCATTAAATATCTTTAAAAACCCTACTTCTCCTACACAACCCCCTAATTAATGCTCAATCTATCATCTATATTCCAAATTTGATGTCTACATGTTCACTAAGATAATCATACATGGTGTTAAAATGAAACTTTTATGACAGCACCAAAGAATCCATAGATTAAATAATGAATCCCAAATAATTTGGCATGTGTCTAGGTAATTATAATACATAAATAAACATACATTCTCTTGGGAAATCTGGTGATAACCATATTGGTACGAACACTGACTCTGAAAACATTGTCTCATAGCCACAATGATTTTTTTACAAAAAACCAATAAACATATGTTACCCATAAAACATTCCTAATCATATTTCATGAACTAATCAAATACCACAACCCATCCCTTAAAACTCTTTGGTGCTTAATCATTTAAACTAACATATCCCATCAGATTCAAGGACAATCAATCACACTGACCCATCTAAAGAGATATTAGGAGGAGAAATCATTATGTTGACATGTCTCATTGGATCTTATGAGGGATGGACTTTTCCCAAGACCCTTCATAGGGCTCTTGGGATTTCCATTCATCACACCATCCCATCCAAATGATTTTCGGGAATCCCAAACATCCCATCGACCCATATTTGGGATTCAGAAGAGGTTATACATACACACTGAACCATCCTATGTATTTTTTAAATGCCATGAATTCAAATTATCCCATACCTACAGGGTTATGCGATAAAACACATGTGCACATGTACATGATTAAATATGTAGAAGTTCATGAAATAACCCATCTCAACCCCAACCTATCATATCATAGAAAAATGTCATCGCCCAAACTAGACTGAATCACATCACCCATTTGATCCTCATATTTCACGTTAAAAAATATAAGACATTTGTAATACATTATATCATTGACATATGTTAGATTAGCCTTCCCAATTCCCTAACGACACTCCCCATACTCTTTTAACAAGTGGAAATACGTATACACATTATCATTATAGTGAATACATTCCCCTAATTTTGGGAATACAGCTCATAATACACCTATAAGGACACTCATTCCTCAACATAAACAACACCCACTAACGAAAACATAAAGCAAATCAGTCTCACATGCATATACCCACATTAACATTCAATCTAAGGAATACAATTTTATAAAACAATTATATAATTAAAAGGACTTATTACCTCATGTGTAGTGAATAACAACAATAAATAATTCTGAAATAAATCGATAAAGATGAAATTATTTCATAGTGAAACTCTAAGTACATAATTTTAGGTTTCTATGAAGAATAATTTATGACATAAAAGTGTTTTAAGGTGAGATTAAATGATCATTATTAATAGAAATCAACCCTAATAAATGGAACTTGAAAACCCCAATTAATTGGAAATATGGATCTAAAATCACCATGGATTGATCCACATTAATCATATTGTTTGAATGTGGTTTAGGGATAAGAAAATAGACGAAATATGTGGGTCAGATGCTGAAAATATTAGGCTTCCCCCAATGAAAATCACCCAATTCCTCAATTAGTTGGCTGAAGGAGGGCTACCAGAAAGATGATGTGCCTATGAAACTATATTTAATGTTACCCATACAACTAGTGAGGTAGTGTTATCCCTGTAGATAGTTGGTGGATACTACATTTTTTAATAACTTGTTTATCCTTTTATTGTTCTACCATAGCCTTAGGTCACCACCAATCTCTTGAGTCCTATCCCAAATTTCCAATTATAGAAATTTTGAATCCAGAATCCCTAATTTATGTGTCAATCACCTAAATGAACCATCCACTAAACAAAATATCTAATTGAATTAGGGTTATCCAATCCTGAAATAATGTTTGTTGTCGTAGATTTTATTTTATCCTTCACTGTATCTATGAAAGTCCTCATCGAAGCCTCATTTTAGAGGACAATTTTGGATTTTGATCCTTTAAAAATAAAATAAAAAATTCATTATTGGTTAATGAATCTTTTATTTTTCTTACTCAATATTAAGTTATAATATTATTTAAAGGTATTATGATCTTAAAGATATACATATTTATAATGTATGATTTGTTAGGTTAAATAGAACCACGTTGATCCAAAGTGGTGACATATATGTTTTTTAATTATTTATAATTTCCAACAAATATAAATAACTATATTTTTACACTATATATATGATATTATATTATAGCATCAGATCCATTAGATTAGTTTTTTAAATATGAAACATGTATACTAAATCATTATACAAATTTCTAACATGACATAATATTGTCTCTTAGGGAAATTGTGGTATCATATTAAATTGATAGTAAAAAAGAGGTATCAATTACTCATATATAGAGAAATAGCCTCTAATGGTTTTGTATCTATTTTAAACAAATAGTGATGTTTAATAGATAATTGGCATCTTTAGTAATATATCCAAACATATGATGAGTGATGGTTACTCTATGACATTGTATTATATCATTTTAATAGGTTTAATGTTTAGGGAAAGAGCTAAATTTTTAGTTAAATAATGATTACCAATTAACTAATTTTTGTGTATTGGATCCTATAGCCTGTTACTAGTTTGATGTTAGGAAGAACCATTAAAATATATTTCCTATGACTGGGAAATGTTGCGAATAGAGAAAATATCTATTTTGAGGAGCACTATTTCCATTTGTACATATTTTAGGTAATGGTGTGTTAGAAATAAATGTTTCAATTATTATCTACTGAACACCACTTATGAAAAAAAATGGATAGTGTATTTTTTAAGAATGACATACCCTATTATTAGTTACCCTATTAATATAGGATAAGAAAGGATATATTTGAGTGAATATATAAAGGAGATCAGGTGGATCTCATTATTCAAAATATTTTGAGGAATCATATTCACTAAAATGAGTCAATGAAGGAATTTCAACATGATATTTTTATATCATATCATATCCGCAATCATTTTTTGACAGAATAAAGTAATGTTTTTCCCTTGTAAACATTGTTCTTTCTGAAATGGAGGGTTATATGTGATCCCTCTCTATCATACAAAAAAATGATAAAGGGGTTTCCACCAATTGGTGATAACATTCCATGAATTTAGTATATACTATCGATTAATAAAATTCAAATTTTAATATATTCCTCTACATGAAACTCATAACTAAAAAAATAGTAATAATTTCTATTATGAGAAAATTTTAATTATTAATATGTGACCAATATAATATAGTAATTAATTTAGAATATATAAATAAAGAAATATTAATTTTTAAATAACTTTATAAATAATATTAAAGGAAATTATAAATATTATTGTATTTATATATTCAGTAAATGTAGCTAAACAAATATTGAATCATTTTTTGTCATAAAAATATTCTTCACTAAAAATTTCATTTTTTTTCTCTTTGAATAGGACTATATTATTTGTAAATAGTGATTTTAATAAAATGAAATGATAATATATAAAATAAAAATATTTTAACAACTTTTCAAGTAGTTATTTCGGTGAATCTAATAATAACATTTTATGTTTAAAAGACACACTTTTTTTCTAAAATCGTTTTATGCATTCTGGTCAAATAACGTAAAATAATTTTTTTTTTCAAATTTTGAAACTAAATAAAGTAATTTAATTTTAATATTTATAATCAGAGTTATAAAATTATTTAATGAGTGAAATATATTTTTTAATATGCAAATCAGTTACCGGGGTTAAAATAAAAAACCACAAAAATTGTATATGGGTTATTTTCAAAGAAATTTTTCAACAAGCATTTAGATAATTGAAATCCATGTAAAATATGTCAAAATATTTTAAATAAAGAAACTAATTTAATTTAAATATTATTTATAAGTATATATTAACACTCATTTAATTAGTCATTGATTTTAAATTAGACTAAGAACATATAATATTCTAAAAATGTATTTTTTTCAAAAATTATTTTCAATATATTATATGTTTTAATTTAAAAAAAATATTTTATTTAGAGATTTAATTTTAACAAATTGACACCAAAATTTGTATTTTTCATGTTTAATTTTTTTAAGAGGATTCATCTTGAATTTTTTTAAAATTTAATTACTAATCCTAGAATTTAACCAATGATAATAAGGGTAAAATTAAATAAACAATGTTAACAAAATTTTAAAAAATTAAATTGAAAAGGCACCATATTCAATCCATTTCTATAGATGAAAAATCATACATATATTTATCTCCATAATTTATTCACCTATCATAACAAAAAATTATGTTATTACATTCTACCCCAAATCCTCCAATCGATTCTAGAAAAATTCTTCTTTTTCACCAATAAAATATTTCACTTCCACCAAATTTAATAGACATATATAATTCGAAAATATATATGGGACCTCAAACCATTTATCTAACTGAATATTCCTATACTACATTTATATCCCCTTATCCAAAAATAATCCATTTCCCCCCATTTAAATAGTATCATTAATAAGAAGATTCAAAATTTCAATGATACAATTTCATACTATATAATATTTATTTCAATATAATTATCAACCAACCTCCTCCCATAGTATTAAAAAATAATTAATATAAGTAAATAAATTTTATTATATTGATGATAAAATCAATATCTACCTTTATCCCTTATCCTCTATTGAATAAAAACATCACTTACGCATATTCGTATACTACCTCTTCTATGATTGATGTATTTTAGTTTTTATAGTTGAAATATGTGGATTGATAAAATAGAGTATTTAATAAAAAATTATTATAATTATAGAATTACTAGTACTCATCCATGCGTATGCATGACATATTAAATTAATGGTTTTTATTTGACAAGAGAATGTTATGTTTAAGAATTATACTAATGGAGGGGGACTCGTTCTAGTTCCTGGTGAGACGAGAGTAGTCGATCAACATGTTTTGAGACCTAGAGATGAGAGTTGACCTCAAGATAGGGATACCATTTAAGAGAGACTTCTTCATTTCTATGAAGAAACACCAATAACCGGCCATTAAGATGAATGTTTTCACATATCATTCAAAGATTTTATTGTAGGACCAATAAAAACAATGGTTACAAAACAGGGGCTCCCGAATCTTCTCTAATGAGAGACCTATAAACCCAAAAAATCCATTCCAAATCCCTTGTGACATTTCTAATTCAACGAATAAGTGTGTAATTGAGTCCTCCTGACAACTTTGGCGGCAATTTCATTTGGACACATGGTAAATGTATTTAAATTGAAGACACTCTTCATTGGGTAAAGGATTGTTGTAGATTCTCCAGATCAAGAAGTTGTGATATTTTGGAATATATTTACACTATAGAGTATGACCAGAGTATCCTACTCAGTTGGGTGAGAAAGAGAATGTCGATACTCCCTTCTTAAAAATATTCCATTCAGTGATCCTAAAAATATACATGTATTGGGATCATGAGAGATATCTATGATATTGAAGAGCATTCATCGTTCCTCATTCAAGACAACATGGGAGAAAATCAGTTGTTCTTTCATGAAACGTAATGTCCTATCTGACATAAGGAAACCCTGAAACTTGATGGTAGAGAATACACATATCATACCTGAATCTATCTCAAGCAGTAACTAATCATGTCCCTCCCTTGTATGCATCATCATAGTTTTCAAGAACATTCAACCATGATTTTGGAAAAGAACACCTATAGCTGGTGGTGGAATTGGATTGAAACACTACCCATCTAGAGATCTTATTAATCATAGAGAACCTCCTACTCCCCACTATCGTCAATAGTTATATATATAAGAAAGATAATTAATGTAGAGAATTTGATCACCACCATCATCATGAGTTATATCTAAGAATTTCAGTAAAACATTGTAACTAACTATTTAATGTGTCTGTACATCTAATCACTAAAACGATGATTCTCAATACCATATCATTAATTTGATTAAAACATGTATTGTAGTGTATAACTGTTTTGTCCAGATGAATGATGATAGTTATGAAAATGTCAGTTTATGAATGATGAATAGCATATCCTGCCTCTTATTCATGAATTTATCATATGTACAATTAGGTTTATTAGATACTACTACTATTGAACAGGTTGAACATTCTATATTATTTGAATATGGGTTCTGTACCAAGAATTTATAGATGAAACAGAAAAAATAATAGTAATATATAATATTATCAGACAAGGAATTATAATTATTATTTTTCAATTCAAAAGTTTCATAAAAAATATTATCCCATTAATAGAATACTTTTGTACCTAGGTAGATAAAAGATGTAAGGTTTATTTTACAGAAACAACATCAACAACATCATGTCAACAACATCCACTGCATTTATGCTCCTACATAATATGGATAAAAATATTAACATGTTAGTTATTCATATATATGATTAAGGAATTTTAAAAATGTAGTATGTGGCTATTATTTTATTGTGTTTTCATAATTATTGAAATGTATTTCAATATTCAAGACCTAGTGATTTATAAGTGTTATTTGTAGATGAACGATGATAGTTCTGAATGTTGTACTATTCTATTTAAATAGATAATATAATTATATTCAAGATGATAGTAATTTAGAGTAGAACCAAAGTAATCATTATCCTATATATAAAATGAATAGAAATTATTCCTTATTTGAAGTGGGATTATATTTACATAATATAAACCATTATATATTTGTACCTATTTCAATGAATATGTCACATTTGTTGCTTCTGTTATAATTCAAATAACATTTTTATTAAATAGAATATATGAAATTGTGTCTTTGCGATCACTCACCATCGGTTTACTCAATATTTGTTGGATTTCAAAATTACGCCGACAACTGTGTATGTCAAGTAATAAATTCCAAAAAAAATTAATAGTGAAATTTGTATGAAATATGGAAAAGAAGAAATTGAAATATAAGAGTAGTGAATACAGTAGATAAATTTCAATTTTGAAACCAACTTTTATGAGTATATACATGTACATTTAGTGGATTCCATCAAATATTTTATATTTGAGTCATAAGACATATCAGGAAAACGAGATCTAATTATTGTAGTGAGAAAATAAATAATTGTTAGTTGAATATGATGAAATATTGTATCATTCATAAATAATATAGTTGAATAAATCAAAGTCAAAGAAATACCCCAAAATTTTCTGACATCATCATAATAAATCAACAAACATAATGGTTGGAAAACCAAATGGAATGGATGATGTAATTGATTATTTGGAAATTTAGATGTATTGTAATAGAAGTTGAAAACTTCACTAGAAAAGATAAGTACTAATAATTTAATAATAGAGATAAAGTAAAGAATGTATAAAGAATAATATACTGTATGTGGATAGTATAATAAATAACACCAATGAATATATCGTTGTTGTATATGAGAGCCTGATGTTGGAATAATGTTCAACAAAGTTAATATTAGAGTAATTTTTTTAAAAAGTAATGATACAAATTAACCAGAGTACATGGATAGATAGAGGTATTTAAAAAATAAAAGGATACATTTGTAACATATAAAAAATGATGTAATATTTGTACATTCAGTGGTTGCCAAAAATTATTCAATATTTTAGTCACAAGTTATTTGAAAAAACAGATGTAAGTATAGTAATGCAAAATTTTATAAGCCATTTGAATGCAAATTGTATAGTTAGTGGAGTAGCCAAGTACCTTTTGATTCACTTGGAGAGGATTTGTTGAACAATCCAATTAAATGAATATTGAACATTGAGTTGTAGGATATCCATGTTCCTGGAAGAGGTATATATAATATATAAAAGTAAAAATATAGATATAAAATTATTGATAGTGGAGTAAACATAAAATGAATTTAATTTATATGTGTGATTGTTTTTTACAATGAAAATAGATACCTTATATCATGAATATGAAAATTATTTATCATTATTATGTTGTGAACAATTGTTAATAACTATTGTAAAACATGGTTATTTTATTATTATGTCTATTATAACATTTTAGAAAAAAAATTGAATATCAATAACACATCTTCAATTTCAATTTCATTACCTCGTATCATCCCCATGACATGATTACTGTAAAATAAATTTGAGAAACAATCCAGTAAAAGTGGAATATAATGCTCCCAAATGAATACTATCAAAACAACATTGATATATGAGTACATATCCATCATGGATATTTGGCGTAAAAATATTTAAAAAGTAATAAAAATTTGGTTAAGTACAAGGAGAAGCATGTGTATTTAAAAATAAAAGAACCCATTTGTAAAATATAATAAATTATGTAATACTTGTACATTTATTGGACCCAAAAAAATTCAATATTTGAGTCATAAGATGTATCTGAAACAAATAGATGCAACTATAGAAGTGAAAAATATAAGAAGCAGTTTTAATGTAATAATTATAGTGAATAGAGAATCCATGTACCTTTGGTTCCACATGGATATCATGTGTTGGAAAAACAAATTTTTTGAACATTTCAATTATAGTTGTCATATAGCCAGGTTCTTGGATGTGCTATATAAAAAATATAAAAGTAAATATGATATGAAATTATAGATAGTGGAGTAAACATAAAATTAATTTCATGTGCATGTGTAGGGGTTTTCTAAAATCTAAATAGGTGTCATTTATCATAAATATGAAAATTATTTATCATTATTATGTTGTAATATCTGTTAATAACCACTATAAAAAATGGTTAATTTATTTTTATGTTTGTTATAACATTTCAATATAGAATAGAAAAATGAATATAAATAACACAACGTCACTTGAAATTTCATTACCTAATATTATACCCATGACTTGATTAGTGTATAATCAATGGGAGAAACAAATAAATAAAAATGGATGACAAAACACCCAAATGAATACAGTCAAAACAACACTTAAATAGAGTACATATCCATCATAACGATTTAGATGAATTATAAATAAATCATTCCAAATGAATTTATTGGAATGTATATCAATTTTAGGAACCAAACGTAGTCAATATTAGGTGAAACACATAACCGAAAACAAACTACAATGAAATATTATTATTTTATAAATTATCATGCATAATCATGACATAAAATTGAAGTGAAAAGATATGAGAATCATAGAAGCACAACTATTTTGCTTAATCATGCTTTATAACCCAACATAAATCATTCAAAAAAAATAGAAAAACACTCAGATTGATAAAAAAATCATGCCTTGAAATGAAGTTAGGTTGGACATACTTCAGCAGAAGATGATTCGTCTGAAGAATGAGCTTAGAAAGGTTGACTTCACGGAGATCTATTAACGATGGCCTTTCGTGGACATTGTGGTATGAAGAATCAAGAATTTAGGTTTTGGAATAGTAAAATCATCACATAAGTGATGTGCTAAGAAGATGAGGGAAATACGTGGGGTGGTGATGCATTGTCAGAGGTGGAAAGAAGATAAGTTGGTTAGGTGGATAAGTTGAGGTTGAAGATGGTGGTGGAACTTGAGCAGGGTTTGGAGGAGGTATCGAAGATGATGCATATACCCTATTGGAAAGAGATGTCGGGGATGGGGTTAGAGGTGAAGGAATGGTGTAGTGAAGCTGGATAGGATACTCAGGGAGGGAGACAGTGCTATTTTGTAGGAACCCTAGGACTATAGAGGGAAATCGTGAGTGGTGGGATCAGAATGGGGTTTAAAGTAGTTATCTAGGATGATGAAGATACCGTGGTGGAAGGAGATGTTTGTAAGAAGACCAGAAGTAGAAGAGGAGGCGTGGTGCCATGTGGCATGGCTAGAGAGGAGAGCGACGAAGCGAGATGTTAGTATTTAGTGGTAACCCTAAGAACACCAAAGGGAAATCCCGAGGGGGAGAGGTGAGATTAAATGGGTTCTAACCAGAGTGACGTGGAGGAGGGGAATGGATCTTAGAGAATGTGACACATGTTTTGGGTCATGGATAATGTGACACGTGTTCTATGATATACCCAACATTTTTATAGATAATAGATCACTATTTTTTAATGATATATAAATTTATACCATCTTTTAAATACATTTAAAATCAAACCATTATTCGTGTGTATGGGGGGATTAGAACCACTAGGGTGCGGAATGTTCCATTTTTCATCATTATCATGTGTGGATGTTTATAAAAAATATTTGGAGAATTAATTTTATATAAACTTGTTATATATTTTATGAACATGGTTATTAAATTATGGACAAAATAATTTAGAATCAATATAATGTAATCCATTAATATCAGTAAATTGCGCAAAATAGTATCACAGTGTATGAAATTTGCAAGATCCATGACCATAGTTTCCATTATATCAACACTTGGATGCATAGATAATTTATATAAAATTATTTTTTTTCCTTTTTAATATTTTGGAATGATAAAATGAGTAACAAATGATAGCGTTCGATGTCATCATTACAAGACATGAAAAGTAATCAATTTCACAATCATACGTTGACGAAGTTAAACAAAATCATGATTATATATAGGTATGTAATGATAATAATTTGGGAATGTAAAAGGTATTATATATGGATATATTTTAAAAATGGTTCATTAATATGGTTATTTTTTAAATAAATTATTAAATAACTTTTTCAAAATTCAAAAAATAAACGTTAAAGTTTAAAGACTTCTACTTTTCATCATTAAGAAATGATATATATTCATTATTTTTTGGGTTTTATATACACAATATGATTTTATATTTAAAATAATTTTCTATATATAATGTATAATAAAAAATAAATATTATGTTCTTCCTCTCATGGGTTTTATTTTTTTATGGAAATGGTGGTATACGGGTTTCATTTAAATCTAAATTTCTAATCTGGATAGTTAAAAATGTATGAAACTTTTTTTGTGAAATATATCACCTGATTCACAATAATTAACTTATCCTATGGTTATTTTTAATTTTTTAAATTTTCTCACTCAATATTTTTCCACTTTAAAAAACTAATAGATGTGAAACGTGTTAGTGAAGTCAAATTGACTACTACTTTTGACTATATAATTTTACTCATCCATATCCATAATAATTTTATAGCCATCCTAATCCATGATTCCATAATTGAAATAAAATTTTAAACTATTTATAATTTCCTAAAAAAATTAACTATTTTTTAAATATTTTCAAAAAAATTATTTTTGATAAACTATTACCTTTTTAATGTATTTCATGTGGATAAAATAATTCCCTTTTATGATAATTATAATTTATAATGATTTTTGTCAATTTATTGAAATTAATTTATATGTAATTATTTTCATAATTAATTTTAGAATAAATTTAAATTTCTTATAGTTTTAAATTGTATATTTTTCATTTTCAAAATGAACTCTTGATATTGTAGACGCTGAAAAATGTAAATAACTCCAAGGGGATGTTTCGAAATGGTAAAGAAAAGTCATATTTGGAATCATAGGCTCGGTCCGGAGGCCCGGGAAGTGGTACACGAAATAAAGGAGGGCTTGCGCGAAATAAAGATGTGCGCACGAAGCATTCCCAGGATTCGCGTAATCGAGCCGCTGAGGAGTGCAATTTTGCAGGCCCAAGTTACTCGTGGTGAAGCTTTGCGCGCTGACGGTTCCCGTCGTGGAGGCTTCCACGCGCCACTTGGATTCCGCGCCTGCTGATTCCTGTAAATAGAAGGCGACCCCAGACGGTTTGGGGGTTGAGGATTTCGGATCAGCTCCCGTGCGCGCAATTCAACTCCCCCCGCACGCAATATGACTTCCAGGTAATCCCCCTTTTCGCACAACCTTGCCCTGGGGTTCGCCTTTGTGTGCAACTCCACTAGTTTTAGTGAATTTTCCTCCTCCTCCGGGTAGTTCCCCTGCACACGATCATTGTCCCTTGTGCGCAATCCCCTTCTACGCGCACAATACCTTGTGCGCAATTACCGATCCACGCAATTATCTGGCCCTATTGCGTGCCATCCCGGTGTTTTGCGCGCCAGCCCCCCTTTGCGCGAAATACCCAGGACCCCTTTACCTTGACGCCCCTTTGCTGCCCTTCCGCACCGGCACCTGATGTATTCCGTTCCGAGCATGTGCGCCATGCGTTGTTTTCCCGTACGGCCTTCCAGGCTCGTATGAAGTAACCTCAAGGTCCCTTGGTCTGTGTTTCCCGTTTCTTTGCTTTACCTTATGGTTCTCCGCATAGGCACGCTAACGACTATTGCTTCTTCGCATAGACACGCTAACGTGGACCCCTCAATGGTTTTCCCAGCGGCCCCCCTTCACTACGGCCTTGCCGATGCCTTCCCTCCTACAAGGGTTAGAGGTCATTGGGCATGTAATCCCTAGGGGTATGGAGAGAACCCAACTCGTCCAAGCTGCAGGATGTTAAACTACTAAGAACTTAGTCCTTAACACATGATGTTAAACTGTGGTCCGACCCCGTGCTTCGCACGCAGGGTCCCCCCAGCTCAGACATTTTTTACGCCTATCGTCTCCACGGGAATGGACTCTTCCTCGCATGGAATGAGATCCTCCTTGTCGGAATGACGTTTTTCCCGGGGGAAGGGCTGCCTCAGAGGGTAATCCCCTAGCCTCTCTTACGGAAGGTTTCACCCATGCACCTCCATACTTCCCCCTGCCAATGCTAGTGGAGTCCCTTTCCCACTGCGCTTTGTCGCACCATGGACCTCCACTATGGAGTAAGCCCTGACACCCCGGGCCTCTAACCACGCGTAAGCCCCTGTTTCCTCTTCGGGTCACTAACCACGCATAAGCCCCTGTTTCCTCTTTGGGCCGCTCCACGCGTAAGCCCCATTCCGCTTCTCACAGACGCACCCTTCGCGACATGATCGTCTGGTCCCAGCTGCCTCTTGTTTCTCACACCGAGCATGACTCATGTGGGCATAGAGCGCGCATCGACCATGAAATCCACCATGGGCCGCCTCAGAGCGTAATCCCCATACCAGCGAATTACAAGGACTTTCATCCGTGCTAACACATGGTACATAGGAAGCCTCCATGAGGTTTAATCCCACCACCCAGTCGTTCCGACTTCTCCACGTCGGTTCCCCGACCGCCATGGGACACCTCAGAGCGTTAGCCCCATATCCACCATGGGCCGCCTCAGAGCGTAAACCCCAGATCCCTCATCCCGTATGATGTTAAACTGTATCTTTTCCCAAATGATGTTAAAATGTATCCCCCCCTTGGGCCTTCTCAGAGCATAAGCCCCATGCATCACATCCACGTCTCTTCCTGACTTCCCCCCCTCAAGCCCACGTGCCTGGGGAAGCTCATTCCCTAGCACGAAGATTTATCTTCTTCCAGGCTTCAATCCATGGGTCCATTCTCACGGGTTGCCTTTTCAGGTATCCCACCGTATCACCAAACTATGCAGACTTTGATTCCCTACCATGGGGATACGTAGGAAGCCTCCACAAGGTTGAAGCCTGTCACTCCATCAACCATCCTGATCCTTACCCGGGCCGCCACATCCCGGTGAGATCATGCCACCTCATCGCACTCCATAGTATCCGGGAAGCCGCCCGCGTGTTGGCCCCAACATCACTGTTCCCCCTAGGGGGTCCATCAATCTGATCCAATATAAGTGTTTCGATCAGTTCGATCCATCTCTACAAGACGTTAAACTCGCGACATACCTCGTGTTAAACATGGGAAGCTGAGGAAAACATCAGATGGTACATATTCCCCGCATTCGATGTGGGATGCCTCGGGATTCCGCACCCTCGAGAAGCCCTATGATAAGGGACAAAAGACAGACATGCTGATCCCCAGCGTCAAGACATGCCACCGACACCCCAACGTGACCATTCTCCTCACCGAAGGTTGCTTCCCCGACAAGACCCCTTGGAGCGTCTCGACGGAAGTAGAATAATTAACTGGCGTCCATGCAGATATGGCACCGGGAACGAGCTTCACGAACCCGTCTTAAATCTATAAGGGAGACCTGGATTAGGTGATGAGCTCAAAGGATGATTCTACGGAAGGAAGAACCAACATCCCATCATCCCGGTTTCAATAAAGGAGCATACGTCCCCGAATAAGGAATGGATGTCGCCCACCTTTGGAAAGAGGGAATACAGGGCAACAAGCCGCGCGTCCTCCTATGCGTGATGGACACGAGCGCGCCCCCCGGTGTAAAAGTGTCGGAAACAGACAATGGTGAACCCGACGTGAAGCTCTTCTACTCAATATGGGGACAGGTAGAATTCGGGATGTCGAAAGATCAGCAATATCACCAGGTCTGGGTACTGATCACCGGGACGTGAAACTCGCCAGGGGTTGAGGCAGTCTGAATGATGTGCAATCCGTTCTGCGATGTCGTCAGCGTGGATCCCTCCTGCCGACCACAGAAGAGGGAAAAACGCCGAGCTATTGGTTGTCAGTTTTTTTTCCTGTTAGTACTAATGGGTTCATCTCCCTACTTCAAGGAATCATATCACTCCATCCGGAGCTCGATTGCCACTTCCCACCGGTGCAGGGGCAGGGGAAGTACCGACGTGGCTACCCCGCGTGGTCTCGCCATTTCCACAGTCACTCCGGCTCCGATTTCCATGACTGTCGGGTGCTCTCAACCCCTCTCCCCGTTAGAAATCATCCAGCAAAGGGTGATCAATGACCTGTTTTGTAGGTACGACAAGGAAGGGATCATCCCCACCAGGGGCATGAACCGTTTGGATCTAGAGGTGGTTGCACCTCACTATCGTCGCCACCCCCGAGGGTCGCGCATGGAGCTGCCGCTCCCCACTCCAACGTTCAACCGCTTCGGGAGCCTATCCCCGGAGTGCCTTGACACATCCGTCCCCTATGCCAATGAGATGAGGGATGTCTGGGTCCGCCCGACCGGAGACCCGTCCTAGGGGTTAACGGTAAGAACCCCCACCAGGATGCATCGATGTCATCCCCCGGCTCCCCGGGCCGAGGGCCAGGAAATATTTGTGCCCGCACCACCGGCTCCAACCCATCTGTCCTGATGCTAGCGTCGGGCGCGAGCGGAAGAGAGTTCTCATCCTGGGGCACCAACCTCAGCAGCCACTGTGGCCCAATCCACTGCTGACTCCTGATACCAGATCCCTGCACACGTTGAGCAGGGGCAGTCACATGCCCAACTGGGATCGATGCCCCGACTGCCCTACAAGCATGTTGGGTCGACTCTCCCGGTCACGGGGACAGGCAATGGCCACCATGGACCAATCCGCGGTAGTGCCACCCATCATGAAGGCTCATTCCGTTCCACTGATCTGGAAAGCCGAAGGATTCTTCATGACATCCACGCTCTGGGAATGACTCCTTCCAGCACCCACTACACTGGGTGTGAGGTCACTCCCCCTACCTCTGGCTGCGAGTATAGAGTCGTTGCGTATCCAGTCTCTCACTCACATGGAGGTCCTCCCCATGTCCCTTTCGACATCGGTCCCGGTGCTTCCCACACCCCAACCTTTAGTCCCCTCTGCCCCAACACTATTGTAGCTAGTGAAATCCTTGACAGAAATCATCCTTTCCCTGTGGAGCCACCCAGGGGCAAGAAGGTGGGGCGTTGTCACCATAGGAAGAATGTTAGGGGAGTCCAGACGGAAATTAGTCTAGTCCGTTTCTCGGACTCTGAGGCGGAGTACGACTCGACAGTGGAACCTTCCCCCCAACCCTTTGAGTCGAGGGCATGGATGGGGATGCGGCGCATCAGTCTCGTACTCCCCAAATTCAAGATCTGTATGATTCCATCCTCCCTCTGAAGGTATATCCAGGAGGACGAGGACTTGGCATACCCCCAGGGGTCAAACCCGCAGTTATCACTGGCCTCCCCGGAAGCGCCTTCCACCTCAGTCAGGGAGGGTGGGGAACTTTTCTGGGGACCGACGGAAGAGTCGCAAGGAAAAACACCCTCAGCGTGCACCAACGCTGTGACAGGAGGCCCATTTGCTGGCCCATCCTATCGCGATGTGGCAGCCAGGGCACTGAAACCCTTGAAGGATGACTCAGGGATCGACGACCACTCGGCCTGTTCGCTGTACTCCCTGTTGGCCAGCCCACCGGCCCGGCAACCTTCCTCGACACCATTTCTAACTCCCCGGACATTATCGATTGATGAGATGGGGCAGCAAGGCCCGGACCCCGAACCAGAGTCATGGAGCTTCTGGATTGTCCTCGCAGCGGGCCACTTCCCCGAGAAGTTTTAGCCGGCCGCAGGGTCAGATTTTGATACGCCAGAGTCGCTCACCCCAGGAGAATTTGATTGTTTCTGCCAGACACATCGGTTGACTCACTCCTGTCTTCTCCATCAGCAAGCGCCTTATCCCAGCAGTCAAGCACATCTCGAGGATATCGGTGAACAGTGATGTCAGGTCGACCTGGCAGAGCTCCCTGCGGTTCAGCACCCCGAGTCACCTAGCCACCATAGGGCCCTCCAGCAACAATGCATCCAGAGTTTTCAAGTACGCCGCAAGGATATCGAGGAAGCCACCCCCCATGCGCATGTCTGCGGATGGGGGCAGTACGCTTCCCTTCTTTTCTGTGCGATCCACCGACAACCCGATTCACCGAGCGGCCCTGAGGGAATGTCGCCAAAGGTAGTGGAGGTCAACATGGCTGACCTTTCAGATGAGGGAAGTGGTGTGGAGCTCCTCAATGGGGTCTCACCCCCTGAGGACTAGCCACCACTGGACCCGTCTGGGAGGATTACTCGCCACCAAAGGAGCCTCCTAGGTCTCCCCACACCCACTGAGGCACTGACACTGAGCCGAAACATCGGCAAGGTTAAAGAGAATGTCGGGGCAGTCAAGATCGTCGACCCTTATGCCTCGGTACAGAAGGCAAAGGAAGACTCCGAAAAGGACACTCTATGCCAGTAGCTTGCTGAGAAAAAGAGGCTGGTTGATGAGCTCTTGTCCGAATTCATTGCAGAGCGGTGGCCTGACTATGGTAATCCTAGGTCAGGACAGTAGGGGCAGAAGCACCTACCCCTTGCGGAGATTCTCCCGGGCAACCGCAACCATGTCGCGTTCGCTGACAGGGGAGAGGTTGTCGCCCATGGAAAGAGGGAACGATACGTCTCGCTGAACCCTCCCGAGCGGTGGTATCACCTGGGGGACCATGCCCAGTTTCCTCCCGATGCCCCGAGAGTCGCTCCGCCCGCCGCCCCGCGAGCTGCTGAGCTTGACCACCAGATTGGAGATCCCGACAATGCGCTTGTGGTTAGAGATCCCCGTCAGGACAGGAATGCGTGTCCGGACAATCTGATGGAAGTACTCATCGCCCTCCTAGGGGCCCGGGGAACTCGGTAGGTGGCAATCCCACCGGACAGCAGGCCATACACAGCCTGGGTGGATGATATGTCGGCCCCCCCAGGATTTGGGAACCCCACTTTCACCCCCTTTAACAGGACCGAAGACCAGCCACAACACCTGTCCCACATCAAATCGAGGTGCGGGCCTATGTTAGGGACTCTAGTGTAGTAGGAGGATGCCAAGCTCCATTGCTTAATTCAGACGGTGGAAGGACCAGCCTTCGTCTGGTACAGCCAGCTCCCTATTGGATCTGTGACTAGCTGGGAGGACCTTCGCCGACAATTCCTCTAACACTTCAGTTCCACAACCTGGAAGAAGAATATTTCAGACCTCTTCAGGTGAAAATAAAGGCCCGATGAGCGGGTGGTGGACTTCGTCGCCCAGTGGAAGTGGCTCACGTAATCCCTTGACATGCAACTAACTCAGGAGAAATTACTGAAAATGTGTGTAGGGAAGGTCAAGGCAGAGCTGGTTCCTTCTATGATCACTCAGAATTACTCTGGAGTGTTCTGGGATTTCTCAGATAAGGCACAACACCTCGAAGAAGCCCTGCAACATGCCAATTAGGCATGCCCGCTGCCTCCTGTAATCCCTACAAGGAGAGTCTCCAGAGCCGATCCCACTGCTGTAGCCCAGATAGAGGCTCCCAGACAGCTAGAGTTGCAACCAGTAATTCCAGCTCAGTAGCCCTATATGGGTCCACCCCCTTGGGCACAGCCTCCGGCTGAAGAGCGACCGCCGGAAAATCCACAGGCGCCTCCGCGTGACGCACCACCACCACCCAGGCGAGATAATCAAGCTCCGCTTCCTCGACATGCTCCTTCAGCCCTTGGTCATGGTCAGCCTCCAAGAGCCCCATTTCTAGACAGAAGGAATCAGACTTACTCGTTTGACGAGGCCCAGGTCCCTAGCTATTTCCGTAGCGCCTTGGAGCAGAGGATCGTGCGGCTGCCTGAGTGCCGGAAGCCAGAAGAGGTGCATCTCACTAATCACCCTAACTACTGCCCTTATCACCGGATCCTGGGGAACACCATCCAGTGATGCTATTTGTTCAAGGTGTGGATCCAAGACCAGATTTAAAACAACATAGTCAGGTTGGGCCCAGCCACGACGTAGGTGGCAGGTGTCTTCGTGAGACAAGATGGCAGTAATGACAACAAGGATGAGTGGAAACAGGTTTCCGACCATGGGTCCCGGAATTATAAGGACTGGATGGCCCGTAGGATGGTTTCCTGCACCCATGGCATCATCCGTGCCCACCTGAGTCAGCCATTTCCCTCAGAATTTGCGAGCGCCACTTTGGAATCGTCGTCCCAACCTACCTCTTCCCAGGAGAGCAAGAGACAACGCAAGAAGAAAGAACGTGCCCTGCCAGTGTCATCATCTTCCCGCACGCTTGGCGATTTTATGCCCCCAGAGATGGGGATCCCTCCGAGACTTCGTTCGGTAGTGGATGACTCCTCGAGTGAATGCCCGGGGTACGCTTCGGTTAACACCGTAGAGTTGGTAAATCCCTTTTTGGCTCCCGACGATGAGGAATGCCAGGTGGACCTTCCCAATGTTCCCAATCGTCACCAACGTCGGCGGAGATGTGGCTACGTGAATTGCCAGGGCACGACAGTCGTCACCTCCACTGAAGCCATGCACGTTACTGAGACCAGGCAGTAGGCCCGATACGGAGCTCAGAACACGCGGCCACCTCACCCATTGTCGACAGGTTCGCGTCCACCACCGTTTGTGTTGCTGGATCAGGTGGGACCACCTTGTCCGTGTCGCAACCCACCCTGCCCTGCCACTGGCCGACTACAGCCTTCCGGTCCTAATGGAGAAGCCACCTCCCGGGCTTCGACTAGAGAACAACGATACATGCCTAGCACCAGTCAGTCACCGGTCTCACCGACAGGGCCTGTCATGCCTCCAATCGCAGAGCGGCCTCCTGTAAGTAGAAGCTCGCGTTTGGATCAAAAGTATGATGTCCTGAAGCACCTGGCCGACATTCCGGCAAGGCTTTCTATCCTTGAGGAACTTCGTCTGTCGTCTGAAATCCATTAGGCACTCATTGAGGCTTTAAGGAGCCCCCTACAGTTCAATACGGTGGTGGCGGCTACAGAATCTTTCAACACCGAGGCGGTTGAGGGTGCCGAATGTCAGGCGGTTATCTCATTTTCTAGTGAAGATGAAGACCCTCCCATACAGGGGCACATTCGCCCACTGTACATCACCGGCCAGTTCAATGGCGTGGTAGTTTTCCGCTGCCTTATTGACACGGGTTCTAGGATTAACCTCATCCCAAATCGGACACTGTAGAAACTGGGTTTGTCTGAGGATGATTTAACTCCCTCCGACCTCAGGATCCAGGGGTATGACAGGACCGAGAAAACTCCACTCAGAAAGATTCATCTGATGACCCAGCTCGGCGGCCTAATTTCCAATACCTAATTCATGGTTGTCTCTCAAGACACTACCTACAACGCATTGATGGGAAGGTTGTGGCTCCACCTTCACGCAGTGGTCCCCTCCTTGTATCACCAGTGCCTCAAATACTCCCTTAAGGGTCAGGTGGGCGTGCTCCAAGGAGATGTGTCTCCTTTTGCCTCTTGTGAAGACCGTTATCTGGATGCTGACTATTACAAGAGCAAGGTCAAGCAGATCCCGGAAGGTGAGGTTGAGCCCACCACTGTCACGAGTAATCCATGGGCAGGTTTGGATGACACATATGTCTTCCCAATCCATCAGTTGGAGGCCACACCCCCCGAGATGGGGCAGTGCTTCGTTTTTTCGAGTACCAGAGGAAGGCATATTTATGGGTCCAAGCGATGGCGGGAAATCACCTCGTACTCTTACACTAACCAGGCTCAAGTGATCCTCGAGCACCTTACCCCTGTACGATATCAGGACGTTAGGATCATGGAAACGACAGTACATCATCCGTGTCTGTTTCGCCGGGCAGGAATCGATCAGCTCAAGCCAACGCGCCACTACTGCTTTGATGTCATAAAGCGTGGCCCCTTGGGCCAAAGGCCAGATGGGATTGAATCAACCGCCTTTGTCTCCATGGTCTCCACAGTGCATGGGTCCCCTAACGTGGCTACCTCTGCCGCCCAAGCCGACACCAACTTCCCATCAGGGTCTGGTAGCCCTGAAACGGCTCCCCCTTGGATGATCCTTCCACAAGTGGAGAGGAGGACATGGAAGATGATCCTATTGCCTTTGAGGAGGGAATCCCCACCACAGTTGATGAGTTAGTGTAGGTGAACCTCAGTAGCGAGGCGGACCCAAGACCCACATTGGTCAGCACCGCTATGCCCCCCGAGGAATGATAACGGTACATAGGCTTCCTCAAACAGCACCGTGATGTGTTCACTTGGAGTTATGACGAGTATCCAGGACTAGATACCTAGGTACCCATCCACCACCTTGGCCTTCCAGCAAACCATCGCGGGTTCAAGCAGCCTCCCAGAATGATGCACCCCTCTCACGGTGCCATGGTTGAGGCCGAAGTTGAAAAGATCATCAAAGCCAACTTTGTCAAAGAAGTCTAGTACCCCAGGGTGCTATTCAACATTGTGCTAGTCAAGAAGAAGAATGGGCAGATCAGGGTTTGTATCGACTTCCGCGATCTCAATCGCCACTGTCCGAAGGATGATTTTCCTCTTCCCGTGACAGAGATGTTGATCGATTCCACGACCGGGTTCCAAGCCCTTTCCTTCATGGATGGGTACTCCGGGTACAACTAGATCTAGATGGCCCTCGAGGATGAAGAGTTCACTGCCTTCAGGGCCCCCCAGGGTACTTTCTTCTACCAGGTTATCCCCTTCGGCCTAAAGAATGCAGGTGCCACCTATCAACGGGCCATGCACCGCATATTCAAGCCGATTCTCGGGACAGTGGTGGAGTGCTATGTAGATGACTTGGTGGTTACATCTCACCAGTTCTATGACCATCTCAAATACCTTGAGAAAGTGTTCGGATTCCCTTATTCTCGCCACTTGAAGATGAACCCGTTGAAGTGTGCCTTCGGGGTCACCTCCAGAAAGTTTCTTGGCTTTATTGTTAGGTATCGAGGCATTGAGATCGACCCAGAAAAGATCAAGGCCATCAATCAGATGCCCCTCCCGAGTAATATTCGGAAGATGAGAGGCCTTCAAGGCCACTTTGCCTATATACGCCGATTCATCGTGAATCTGGCCGGAAAGTGTAAGCCCATTTCCCGGATCATGAAGAAGGGTGCTGCCTACGAATGGGATGAAGAGTGTCAGATCGATTTTGAGGAAATCAAGAAGTATCAGCTTCAACATCTGGTCTTGATGCCACCCATTTCTGGAATTCCACTGGTCCTTTATGTGACCGCCTTGGAGCAATCCCTCGGTGCACTTCTTGCCCAGAAGAACAACGAGGGATCATATAATAGCCTCTACTACCTTAGCCACATGCTCCCCGATGCGGAGATTAAATATTCTCCCATCGAGAAGAGCTTCCTGGCGATCGTATTTTCCATGCAAGAATTGAGGAAATACTTGAAGCACCATGAGGTACAACTGGTCTCTTAGGTACACCTGTTGAAATACATCCTGAACCGACCTATTTTGACCGGCCGATTGGCGTGCTGGGCGGTGATCCTCCAGCAGTTCGACATCAGGTTTGTGCCTCAGAAGGCTGTCAAAGGACAGGCGTTGGAAGACTTCTTATCTGGCCACCCAACCTCTGCGGACTAGCCACTGGATCTAGGCTTTCCTGATGAAGAGATCCTCTCAGTCGATCACGCCATCCCATGCTGGAAGATGCACATTGACGGTGCCTACCGGAGCCCCACCGGTAGAAGGCTCAACGATCCTAGGCTTAACAGAGTGGTCCTGGGTATCGTATTCATCACCCCAGAGCAATCTGTTCTACCGTATTAAATTCTATTTTTAGAAGGCTGCACCAACAATGAGGCAGAGTATCATGCTCTCATTACTGGCCTCGAGTTGGCTCTCGAGATTGACGTACCCCATCTGTATGTAAAGGGGGACTCCGAGCTCGTCATCAAGCAAGTCAATGGTGACTATACTCTCAGAAAACCGGAACTCATGCCATTGCTGGAGTTCACCCTCCATCTAATGGCTAAGTTCCCCTCCCAGCCATAGTTCGTTCACATTCCCCGGTCACAAAATAGTCGAGCATATGCTTTGGCCATCCTAGACGCATCACTTGCAGAGCCCGAACAGGATGGCCTAATCGTCTACGTGGTGCACCAGAGAGTCATTGCTCCTGTTATTCTGGAGGGCGATCGTGGCCCGCGAGTGAACCATCTCACCGCTGGGGCCCCTACGCCAGGATCCCCGGGGGCTTCAGGCGTGGTAATCGGGACAATTCCTGACTGGAGGAATCCCTTGGTTGAATATCTCTAACATGGAAATCTTCTGTCGGACCGAGCCGAGCGAGAATGAATCCGGTGCCGCGCGCCACAGTTCATCCTTCAGAGTGGTCCCAGCCTTGAGCTTCTCCTTTACAGGTGCGGATTTTATGGTGTTCTCTTATGTTGTCTTCAAGGAGTCGAGTTCCCACAGGTCATGCAAGAAGTGCATGCTGGTTCCTGTGGAGCCCACCAGGCCGGGTCAAAGTTGTCCCACCAGATTCGAGGGCTGGGATACTTATGTCTCTCCATGATCTACGACTGCATTGAGTATTCCAAGAGGTGTCATGCGTGCCAAGTTCATGCTAACTTTGTGCATCGGCTACCAGAGCCTCTCCATACTACCAAGTATTCTTGGCCCTTTGTAGTCTGGGGGTTGGATGTCGTAGGGCCTTACCCGCCGGCGACAGCCCGCCAGTGCCGGTTCATCTTAACCGCTACAGATTTCTTCTCGAAGTGGGCAGAGGCAATCCTGCTCGGGGAGGTCAAGGCCTGTTCTATCTCTTCCTTCATGAGCTCCAATATCATCTATCGGTTTGGAGTACCTCACGCTATCCTCACGGATAATGGAACCAACTTTCGAGTAGCCAAGCTGAAGAAATTGTACGCCAAGTACAACATTCGCTCTAACCACACCTCCCGCTATCATGCACAGGTGAATGGATATATTGAGGCGTTTAACAAAACCCTCTCTAACATTCTGCAAAAGATGGTTGGTCAGAACAAGAAAAGTTGGACGGACAAGCTCCCCAATGCCCTCTGAGCTTATAGGATGGCGACTCGTAACTCCACCCAGGTGACTCCTTATTCCCTGGTATATGGAGCTGAGGCCGTCCTGCCCATCGAGATCTAGTTTCCCTCACTATGAATGGCAGTCTACGACCAGAAAGTGTCGGATAGAGTTACCGAAATCCGTCTAGCCAAATTGGAAGTGCTGGAAAAAAGCAGGCTTCACACTTTACATAACGTGGAAAGGCATCAAAGCAGGATGGATCGAGCTTTCAATAAAAAGGTTCACCTTCGCTCCTTCTTGCAAGGTGACCTGGTGCTGGCTCTCAGAGCGTCAATGATTCTCGTTAGGAAACCACCCAAGTTGGAGCCCAAGTGGGAGTGGCCTTTTATTTTCCATAAGGTCTATCCCAATAGCACTTATTCCCTGGTGACTATAGATGGTGAGTCCATAACTACTCCCACCAACGCCAGGTTCCTCAAGCAATACATTGCCTAAGCCTCCTCTTGGTCCAGCATGACCTTAAACAGTATGGTGTACATGACCCAAAACTGCACCTTGGTCCGAGTTCTAAGACCTAAAACTAATATCTTTATTTCGTCCAACATGATGTTAAACTGTACATCAAGAACTATGTATGGCTTGATTCTCTTCCTAATGAGATACGTAGGAATTCCCGAACATTTCTTCTTGGGTCCATCCCCAGGGTTTTTTCTTTGTCCATCATGACCTTAAACTGTATGGTCCATCATGAACTTAAACTGTATGGTCCAGCATGACCCTAAACTGCACCTTGGTCCGAGTTCTAAGACCTAAAACTAAGATCCGTATTTCATCCAACATGATGTTAAACTGTGCTTCAAGAACTACGTATGTCTTGATTCTCATTCTAATGATATACGTAGGAATGCCCGAACATTTTGTCTCGGGTCTAGCCCCAGGGTTTTTTCGTGGTCCAGCATGACCTTGAACTGTATGGTCCAGGATGACCTTAAACTGTATGGTCAGCCATGACCCTAAACTGCACCTTGGTCCGAGTTCTAAGACCTAAAACTAAGATTCGTATTTCATCCAACATGACATTAAACTGTGCTTCAAGAACTACTTATGGCTTGATTCTCATCCTAATGAGATACGTAGGAACACCCGAACATTTCATCTTGGGTCCAGCCCCAGGGTTTTTTCTTGGTCCAGCATGACCTTAAACTGTATGGTCCAGCATGACCTTAAACTATATGGTCCAGCATGACCCTAAACTGCACCTTTGTCCGAGTTCTAAGACCTAAAACTAAGATCCGTATTTCGTCCAACATGATGTTAATCTGTGCTTCAAGAACTACATATGGATTGATTCTCATCCTAATGAGATACGTAGGAACGCCGAGACATTTTGTTTCGGGTCCATCCCCAGGAGCACCTAGACCTTCCGTCTTTGGGTTCAGCTCGAGGTCCGCTAATGCATCGTGTCAGTCTCTCCTTTGGGGCCTTAACCACAGGATCGTGTGGTGTTGTATAGGATTATGTCCTCATTCACGTCGGGTTTGCAATAGCTGCACCACGCTCACCCTGTTCTCAGGATTAGCCCTCCTATGTCGTGTTCCCCATGAAATTAAAAGGCGCCTTCTAGAAATACGTGTGGCTTGATTACCATCTTTATGGGATATGTAGGACCGCCTAAACACTTATATTTCAGGTCCAGCCCCGTCTCTTAAGAGATACCACGATCTCCCGGTTTCCTCGGTCTTTTGGCATGCCCTTCCCTCAGGAATCCGACATCTTTTGGACGCTCTCAGACTGAACCCTTCTACCCTTTCCAATGGTCTACTAATATGTTCAGAGTACTCTGGTCTAGGACCTGGAGTGTCAGACTCGACTTAGACAAGTTTTCGTCCACTTTTCAAGCTTCGTGTTCCCCTTCATTCAGGCCCCACCATCCTTCACACCCGGAGGGACCCCCAAGAACGGCCTGGATACAACGCCTAAGGGCTCTACTACCGTCACGGGCCAATTCCCCTGAGGGTTTTGGGAGAAAAATTGATACAAATCTCGTGTTGTGAATATGGTCAGTGGTTGATACTCATTTGTTTTCCCCTACTTCTAGGCTAACGTGACAAGATTCTATGTTGCGAACATGGTCAGAAGTAATCCTCAGTCGTCACACCGGCTTCCTCGGGCCTTGAATGTTGGTTGCGTGATTCACATTGTGTTCCGCCCCCATCGTGTCAAGGTGGAATCTCGACACTCCTCGTACTAACCCTCAGTACGCCCCCACACATCAGACAGACTGATCTGCGTAACGATGTCTCTCGGGGCTCCCGCCATCTGAGCGCTAGAGTTTGTTCTTGGGTTTCTTATCTGCAGGTTGTGTGAAGCTTGACCCTCGTCCCCATGGGGAACAAGGAGTCACCCATACATTGCGTTTCAGGCCCAGCATAGCTAGGAGCTAGCATCTCCTACCCCCACCCTGATTATTGAACCCTCGTAGGCCCCTTTGGCGCGAGGCTCCTCTCTCGGAACCGCGCGCGGTGATGGTATGGTATTACGCCCTCGCCTTCATCAGGCATGATTTATCTCATCGTGCATGTGTTATTGGTCCAAACCATACAACCTTAAACTGTGTTGTTGGTCCAAACCATATGACCATAAACTATGGTGTTGGTCCAAACCATACGACCTTAAACTGTGTTGTTGGTCCTACCATACTACCTTAAACTATGATGATATCGTCCTGGCTGCACGACAAAAAATGGCAGCACATTGTGATGACCTCCCCATGGGGGACGTCACACCAGGTATTGGTCGATTACCATGCTGCTTGTCAACAATTTCTATGGCTTGATTGTTGTGGAGACTCTAGGAATTTCTACCCTAGGCCAGTCGCCCCATAAAAGAAAAACCATTTACCTTCATGAACAAACAAGACATATCCAATTCCGCTTCTTTTAGTGTGAGGTCTAGACCTGCACGACTCCTTCGTCCTTTGCACAGGCACCGTTTCGCGCCATGCTTCCTCTCAAGAACTACGTATGGCTTGATTCTCATCCTTATGAGATACGTAAGAGCTCCTGGGAACTTCCCCACAGGCCCAACCTAACTTTCCGTGGTCGATCTCTCGGCCTAAACGTGTCCCCAGGAGAACCTAGTAAGCTGGGCTTTTCCCCACACTCATGTTGGGTTTTGCAGTCGCCTTATCGTGTGTCTCCCATTCCCCTTCTCCTTTGGTCCATTTTCTAAGACCTAAAACTAAGATCCTTTGCTTGGATTTCTACAACTCGGTCTCTCTTGTGGGATTGTACGGTGTGGTGCGGGGTTTTGTCCTCATTCACGTCGGGTTACTCCCTGTGCCGTGCCCATCCCCAGATGAGATGTGTCCCCCATCCCACACGACGTTAAACTATATTTAGTCCAACATGACGTTAAACTGTGCTTATAGAACTATGTGTGGCTTTATTCTCATCCTAATGAGATACGTAGGAACGCCTGGACATTTCGTCTTGGGTCAAGCCCCAGGGATTACAAAACCCCATCCCTCCTTATGGTCGGCCCCTCGCCTGACTTTATGGGAAGTGGTGTAATCGTGACATCCACCCCGAATAAGATCGGGATGCCCCATATTAGTAATGGGAAGCGGCAGTTCTCTCACCAGAGAGGTCCTTCATGAAAATTGGGATGACCCGTGACTAGGTTGGTACGTCCGCCTGATGCGCCTCCGCCATGGCGGTGCAATTTTGGGAGTGTTGGAATCTGTTCAAACAAACCACCACTCCACCTACCATTCTTTGCGTGCCCTTTTATTCGGATCCTCATTCTCTTTCATCTCTAACGGGACCCCCTAACAGTATGGATGACAGATCTGCGGTCCGCCTACTGTCCTGGGCCAACGTTCCAGAGGACTGGTCATGTTTGCTGGGACCCCCTAACAGTACAGGTGATAGACTTTGGTCCGCTTGCTTCCGCAATATGGATGATAAACCTTTGGTCCGCCTATTGTAACAACATGGATGATAGACCTATAGTCCGCCTGCTTTCCTGGGCCAACGTTCCGGGAAACTGACCGGCGATATTTGTGTTAGGCCCCGTGTTGCGAACATGGTCAGCGGTTATCCCTCATTTATTATCCCCACTCCAGGCCAACATGATATGGATGTCGTGTTTCCGTCACGGTTAACAGTTATCCTCCATCGTCATTCCCCACAGTGTTCCGAATTCGAGTAGCGTGATTTTCCTTTTCTTTTTATCTCCCTATGTTCATATGGATTTCAATGCCGCCGGCATTGACCTGCTCGTGTGTCAGAGCGCATTGAGAAGGGGATATATCAATCGGTCTGAGGTATTCTCCTCAGAAATCCAGGCCCAATTTCGGATGCCTGAGGCTTGGTCAATGCCCCATAGATGGACGAGATGATGACCCGAGTATCCTTTGCTTCTTGCATTGGGTGAGACCCACAAGAGCTTAGTGATGGTTTGTTATTCATTTCAGAATTATGGTTGATAATATTAAACCAAGGGTAAAGATGAATGGATTTGGCCATGTCTTGGATTGAGATGGTGAGCAGTACAAGAAAGAGGTTCATGAGATGGCTAAAACAAATCCCTTAAGGATCGGCACGCTGAATCGACCTTTCCAGCACTGCTACCCTTTTGGTGGTAGCCTCCTGGACCGCTTCTCGCTCCTTGAAGACTCTCTCCTCATCAGTCGTCGTAGAGCGCAGCTCGCCAATCCATGCCTGTGCATGCGCCCGCTCGGTTTGAAGTATAGTCATCTGGTGACTCACCTCCATCAGTTGTTCCAGCGCGTCAGCCAGCTGGGCCGTCAGTTTCTCCACAAGCTCAGAGCATGTTGCAATGAAGGAATTTTTATCTGCCGCCTGCCCTTCTAGGTGTTGGACCTCCTGCTCCACCCTCAGCAATGCTCGGGTGCTTTCCGATCTTTCCCGACACTGCGCAGCATCAGTGCACCGTCTTCCCTCGAATATCTTCTTGGCCATGTAATCAAGGACCGTCAGGTGAAGGCCCTGAGCGTCAGCCCCTCCGGCGCACAGGAACCGTAGCCAGGTCTAGAGGGATCCCATCCGCCTCAGCCAATCCGACTGGGGCTATCTGAGAAAGCGTCGAATACACTTCTACCCTTTACGCCATGTCATCCACCTCTCCTCGGCTGCCTCTGAGTCTGAGTCATCTACCTCTTTAGGGTCAATGGGTCAGTATTTGGGGAAGGCAGCCAGCAGATCCTCATCTAGATCTACCTCAGGGATGTCTTCGTGAGTAATAGGATCCTCAACGTTCGAGCTACCTTCCTCTCTCACCCCTGCAGCGATGATGCCTCCACCAGCCTCTGGCCTCACCTCAAGAACAATGCTGCTGATGCCAGCTGCCCCCTTCTCACCAATTGCTAGGGTTGACTCAGTGTAGGGAGCATGTTCTGAATGAGGTGGTATGTCCGCCACTGATCCGCTTACGGATGCCCTGGGCTCTGCAACCTGACAAGCCTCCAATGTTGAGATCACTGCGCAAGGCGTACACTGATTAGTTGGGATCTTTTGATATCAAGCACCAGTAGTGAAACGTGGGACTTACAGGAGTCCAGAGCATCGGTCTCCAGTGTTCCGACTGCTGCAAGAACCGCCATGATGGGAGACCCCTCTGCGCTTGTTAATTCAATGATGGGTGTCAGATCCCCATCATGTCCCACCAGTTCCTCTCCTCCCTCCTTTGGTGGGGACACCCGTCCAACACTCAGCCGCTCCTGAGTGAGGCAGAGACAGTTTGGAAATTGGAATGGAGAGTGGATGAAGAAGGGAAATAAATGAAGATAGAGACAAACCTCAAGTATCTTGGTCATGTCGAGATCAGAGCCGACAATATCGCCACTCTCTCGGAGACTCCCTTGGTAGGTCACCTCTTGTGACCCCTTATTTTCGGGTTCTCCTTCTTCTTCATCTTCTCTGCCTTCGTCTTCTCCGGTCTCCTACTCCCCCTCCGACTCCTCGTCGCTATCGCCTTCTCCCGGCGACATCACTTCCGGATCATGCTCTTGGCTGAGCATCACTTTCACTAGGAAAGGTGGCTCCACACGCTGACCCCTTTGGCGGGCGTATGTGTCCATGGCCATCAGGTAAGCATACCGCCGATGGAAATTTACCCGGTCGATAACTCAAACGAGCCCGACCTCTAGCAGCTGGATCCCATTTTGCATGATCTTCTGCCAGACGACTTCAACGCTCAGCGATTGCCGCAGGGTCATCCAGGACGACCACAATGCCGGGAAAATTGCATCTTGGGAAGGTTTGAGCATGTATCTTATCTACTTCCCGGGAAGTTCCTTGGCCGCCTCATGTGACCCCCCATGGGCAACGAGGTCACTGCGGCGCTGCGTGATGTTCCCGCTGCTGATGTTCCGGCCTGGGCAGGCCTCGTTGCCTGACGCACCCCTGGTTCCCCCCTTCCAGCAGCCCCTTTCCTTCTCCCCCGTCGCCCGGTTTCCGCGCGAGTAACCTCGAGTTTCCGGACTCACTTGCGTAAAAGCCCCTCCAGGTACCCGATGGTCCAGTGTTCGGCATACTCAGTTTCTAGCCCAGCATCAACCCCAGTGGGAGGAAGAGTAATGACATCGCCAGAGCTGAAAGTGGTAAACATTAACCACATATGGCATAGAATGCAGGGATTCTTCTCCTGCTAGATAGCCGTGAATACCTTCTTCGGTATTCGTTGGAGGCACCCGAACTGCCAGGTGAATCAGGATGGCACGTAAGGCTCGCAGATCACCTTCCCATAGATCCGAGACACGAGCACCCCGCCTCGAATGCTCTGGAAATATTCCTGCTTTTCCAGAGAGCCTCGCCCATTGTCCACCATCTGGATGACCGGGGTGGGGAACGGGCTGAAGTGGAAGTTGTTGTGGTTGCCAATGCGGATTCTCACGCCCTCATCATTGAGCATCATCGTCTCCACCCCTACGATGTTCAGTAAATACAGTTGCAGGCCATTGCCCGGAGGAAGACTGTCGTTTGGGAAAGTGTACCCGCCAAGGTGAGATGCCACCAACCGTGGAAGATCTGGAAGGGTCCACATACTCTCCAAGGTGACCCCCTCGTGAGATGCGTCCCAGGATGGCATACAGCTTGGCCAGTACGGGTACGCCCAAGTTGAACCATTTGTTAGCGGCCATGGTGCCCGCCATCACCAGTGTTGCTGGATGGACGCCCATCCTCACATCCCGCACCGGCAGGAGCCACCTGCTTAGGAAGGCGGCAAGGAACCCAGCATACCAGACATTCGGGTCCCAGGCCTCAATGACGCGATTGTCCCATGATTGGTATTTCCCAACCTCCTAGGTCCTCCAGTATGACCCATCACTGCTCCTCTGAGCCATGGTTGGGCACCGTTTACCCCGTCCCAGCATCTTGACGGCCAGATCCTTCTCAAGGAATAGGTTGAACCAGCCCTTGTAGGCAATGTACTTCAGGAAGTCCTTGACCCCCAGCCTCTCTTTGGCCAGCTACAGCAGGTTCCACGTCAGCATGGGTGTCTGTGAACTATCTTCCTAGGTGTACTTTGGTGGAACAAAATTCTCATATTGGTAGCCCTCCAGTGGGATACCTCCGATGCAGTGAAAATCCCAGATACGGATTCCGAATTCCCCATGATGAAGGTGTAATGTATTGGTGTTAGGAGACCACCGGGTGAATAGCTCCAGCCCGAGATCAGGCTGACGATGGAAGTGGAACTTCGACGTCCATACCGCCTCGAACATGCCAATATACTGCAGTTCATCCCCGAATTGGTCGCAGGTATGGAGAACCCAGAACGCCCAGGCTCACTCGCTGGTGATGTTACCCCCGGACCGTAGGTCCAAATCCTTCAGCCAGCCCTTCGCGTCATCCGTGACACTCTGATGGAAGATGCTCGCGTAGAGGGCTGGAGAATTATCTGCGACAGGCTCGTCCCCTGTAATGGTCCTGGTCCTCAGGTTCAGGACCTATAAGTCCATATGTCTGGTTTCCCTAGTAGGAAGGCCGTTGTTGGTGATGTTGTAGCGAGGAATCTCATCCTCCCGGGTCACCCATGACCTTGGTGTGTCCACCTCGAAGCCCGGCAGGGGAACCTCCTCTAGAATGTGAAAATTCCTGAGCGGGAGGTTGTCAGATAGAGGATACGTCTTATGGGATGGAGTCAGCAGATTGAACAAGGTCAGGTTGTCGGAAACAATCACCTTGGCGCCATAAACCTCCTCATTCGCCGCCATTTCGTTTCTACGAGCGGCGACTTCCCCCTCATCAACTCGGTTTGTGGCCATCTCGAATATTTTGGGAGTTGCACAAAACTGGAATGTAGTGCACGGAATTGGAGAGTGTTGCATGAAATCCGATGTGGCGGCGCAAAATCCAGGAGTTGAGTGTGCAATCGGCATGCTAAGCACGGAATATCCCGAGTAGGTGCACAAGGAAGGCCAAAATTCGGAAGGAATTCCGCGCTTCCAGATCGTTTTTTACGCACAGCCGCAGTAGTAATTTCGTGCACGAGAGCTATAAGCCTATCACGCGGAAAAGCTGGGGTACGGATTTGGGACCCAGCGTCCCTTTTTTATAGGCGGGGCTAGGGTTTCGCTCCGCGAGGAAAGTAAATTCCGTGCCTATTCGTCATTTTTCACGCCTCGTGGGTTGTTTGCGTGCGAAGCGCCTTGGACTGGACCTACTCTGGTGTTTCCCTCAGAATCCGACCGTTCCGACCCCTCGCATATCCAATTCCGAGTGGGGACATTTGTAGATGCTGAAAAAAGTTCGTAACTCCTAGGGGATGTTTTGAAATGGAAAAGCGAAGTCATTTTCAGAATCAGAGGCCCGGTCCGGAGGCCTGGGTAGTGGTGTGTGAAATAAAGGAGGGCTTGCACGAAATAAGGATTTGCACGCGAAGCATTCCCGAGATTCACGTAATCGAGCCGCTGAGGCGCACTATTTTGCGTGCCCAGGAGTCGTGCGGTGAAGCATTGCGCGCCGACGATTCCCGTCACGGAGACTTCCGCGCGCCTCCTAGATTCCGCGCCTGCTGATGCCTACCACTATAAGGTGACCCCATATGGTTTGGAGGTTGAAGAATTCAGATCGGCTCCCGTGCGCAAAATTTGAGTCCCCCCGCGTGCAATATGAAATCCAGGTAATCCCCCTTTTCGAGAAACCTTGCCCCGAGGTTCGCCTTTGCGTGCAACTCCACTAGTTTAAGTGAATTTTCCTCCTCCTCCGGGTACTTCCCTTGTGCACGATCGTTGTCCCTTGCACGCAATCCCCTTCTACGCGCACAATACCTTACGCGCAATCACCGATCCGTGCAATTATCTGGACCTATTGCACTCCATCCCGGTGTTTTGTGCGCAAGCCCCCTTTTGCACGCAACACCCAGGACCCCTTTACCTTGACACCCCTTGGCTTCCCTTCCACGCCGGCACCTGATGTCTTCCCTACCGAGCATGTGCGCCATGCATTGTTTTCCCGTACGGCCTACCAGGCTCATATGATGTAAACTCAAGGTCCCTTGGGTGGTGTTTCCCATTGCATTGCTTTTCCTTATGCTTCTCTGCATAGGCACGCTAATGTCTATTACTTCTGCGCATAGCCATGCTAACATGGACCCTTCAATGGTTCACCCTACGGCCCCCTTTACTACGGCCTTGACGATGCCTTCCCTCCTACAAGGGGTAGATGGCATTGGGCATGTAAGACCTAGGGGTGTGGATCGAACCCAGCTCGTCCAAGCTGCAGGACATTAAACTGCTAAGCACTTCGTCCTTAACACATAACGTTAAACTGTGGTCTGACCTCGTGCTTCGCACGTAGGGTCCCCCCAGCTTGGACATTTTTTACGCCTCTCGTCTCCATGGGAATTGACTCTTCCTCTAATGGAATGATACCCCCTTTTCGGAGTGGCGTTTGTCCACGGGGGAAGGGCTGCCTCAGAGCGTAAGCCCCTAGCATTTCTTACGGAAGGTTGCATCCATGCACATCAGTACTTCCCCCTGACAAGGCCAGTGGAGTCCCTTTCCCACTGCACTTTGTCACACCATGGACCTCCACTCTGGAGTAAGCCCCGGAACCCCGGGCCACTAACCACGCGTAATCCCCTATTTCCACTTCGGGCCGCTCCACGCCTAAGCCCCATTCCGCTTCTCACGGACACACCCTTCACGACGTGATCATATAGTCCCTACTGCTTCTTGTTTCTTACACCGAGCATGACTCATGTGGGCTTAGAGAACGCATCGACCATGACATCTGCCCTGGGCCGCCTCAGAGCGTATGCCCCATACCAGCGAACACCGAGGACTTTGATCTGTGCTAACGCATTGTACGTAGGAAGCCTCCACGAGGTTCAAGCACACCACTTGGTCGTTACGACCTCTCCACGCCGGTTCCCCGACCGCCATGATCCGCCTCAGAGTGTAAGCCCCATATCCACCATGGGCCGCCTGAGAGCGTAAGCCCCATATCCACCATGGACCACCTCAGAGCGTAAGCCCCAGATCCCTCGTCCCACATGGTGTTAAACTGTATCTCGTCCCACATGACGTTAAACTGTATCCCCCCTTGGGCCGTATCAGAGTATAAGACCCATTCCTTACATCCACATCTCATCTTGAATTCCCCCCATAAATCCCACGTGCCTTGGGAAGCTCATGACCTAGCCCGGAGATCTCACTTCTTCCAGGCTTCAATCCATGCGTCTATTCTCACGGGTCGCCTTTTCAGGTATCCCACCATATCACCCAACTATGCGGACATTGATTCCCTGCCATGGGGATATGTAGGAAGCATCCACAAGGTTCAAGCCCGTCACTCCATCATCCATCCTAATCCTTACCCGGGCCGCCACATCCCGGTGAGATCATGCAACCCCATCCCACTCCATAGTATTCGGGAAGCCACCCACGTGTTGTCCCCAACATCAGTGTTCCCCCTAGGGCGTCCTTCAATCTGATCCACTCTCAGTGGTTCGATCAGTCCGATCCATCTTCACAATACGTTAAACTCGCGGCATACCTTGTGTTAAACATGGGAAGCTGAGGACAAACTCAGATGGTACATATTCCCCGCGTTCGATGTGGGATGCCTCGGGCTTCCGTGCCCTCGAGAAGCACTGTGATAAGGGACAAAAGACAGACATGCTGATCCCCAGCGTCAAGACATGCCACCGACACCCCAACGTGACCATTATCCTCACCGAGGGTTGCTGCCCCGACAAGACCCCTTGGAGCGTCTCGACGGAAGCAGTGTAATTAACCTGCGTCCATGAAGATATGGCGCCGGGAACGAGCTTCATGAACCCGTCCTAAATCTACAAGGGAGACCCGGAATAGGTGACGAGATCCGAGGAGGAATCCACAGAAGGAAGAACCAACATCCCATCATCCCGGTTTCGATCAAGGAGCAGACATCCATGAATAAGGAATGGATGCTACCCGCCTTTGGAAAGTCGGAATGCGGGGCAACGAGCAGCGCGTCCTCCCATGCGTGACGGACACGCGCGTGCGGCCCGACGTAAAAGCGTCGGAAACATATATTAAAATGGTTTTCAAATTTTTTTAAGAGTGAATTGTTTTAAGATTTTATTTATTCTCCAATATATTTTTTAAAAGGACTTTTATTTAATTTTTTCTTAAAAACTCATTTTTTATAAATGGTAAATTTTAATATCATTGTTCATATCAAAATTTGATCAATTTTAAAAAATATATTGAAAACAATTTAAATTTTTTTAAAAAAATTGATATTTGTACTTCAATAATTTTCCAATATTCATAATAGTATGTTTTTATTATCTACAAAAATCCATTGATTCTTCTTTTGTTACACTACATATTTATTCCACTAATATGATCAACATTTTTTAGTATGTCTTATGATGATGATGTTGTTTTATGGATGTTTTCTGGAAATCCATTTCATTCAGATAAGTTAATTAAACAATGAGGAAATAGTGAAGGTTCTTATGATCTTGTGTCCTTATTATGGGTGGTATTACCAATGTGATAGTTTTTCCTCAAATTATATTTCCCTTCAATTAATTGTGTAATTTTTTATATCTCAAGATATGAAAATTTAAGGAGGTTAACCTATGCCCAAGGGTACATGGGAGTTCATCCAAATCCCAAGGTTCCATGCATGGTAAGCTTAAATAAAAAACAATTTGTGTTGTATATCGAAGCCCACGAGGGTACATATGATGTTATTAGACTACTAATATGGTAGAATTTTTGTTAATTGAATCTTTTGAATTGATGAATGCCTTGGTGGGATGCCATTACATTTTATATAAATTCTTATGTTTATGAAACATTCTTATATCTTATTATTAATATTATAATTTGATTTCATTAGTCAATATTGTTTTATATTCCTTATTATTATGACTTATTTCTTATTTTATTCCGATTCATTATCATATGAATTAGGATTTAATATTTATGCATTTTTTTATGACCATTTTGGTAGTGATGCTTGAAAAAGGAAATAAATATTTATACTTGTATTTATTACATTATATATTATTTTGAATTGTTTTTCATGTTCTTATTACTAATATATTATTTTATGATTATCTTTGTGTGTTTTAATTGATTATTGATGATCAATGTTAATTTTAAATGATTTTTAAATTTTCTGTTCATGTAACTTGATTATACTCTCCTACAACATTCTTATGTTATGATCGTGAATGATCATAAATTTTAATATATTATATATACCCTCACATGTCATCAAAGATGACTCCTTTAATTTGTTTTAATTCCCTAGGTTATTAAGATGATTATAACATATATGATGGAAAGAAGTAGGTATATATGTGTTCAATTATGGGTGAATATTCCCATTTATTTTAATATAATATTTTTATGTCCCTGATTTATAATGACACAAATCCTAAATGTTCTCATGATTTTATGATTTTTTTGTGAGTTATAATATTAATTTTATATTTCTGTATATTTTTCATGTGTCATTTGAAATAATTTTAAAGATAAAATGTAATTATTATTTTTAGAAAAAGACATGGGTGTGTGGGTCTACAGTGTCTCAATTTCTATTAAAGTAGTTTTTTTTTATTTTTAGGCATATGATTAGTTATTTTGGGAAATAGGCGTAGTATACAACAGTGAAACACATAGGGAAAATTCTAAGAAAATGATAAAATGATGATGTGTTTAAATAGTAAATATTGTGTAGTTTTATGGAATTGGGATCCCAATCTGGATAAAAAATAGGATAAATAATTTGGAATAGATTCAATTAGGTAAAATCACTTTGAAAAGTATGGTTGTGTATTATATCAATATAAAAAATATTCCCAACAAATAGGATTCACTGTACACCTGGTTTGACACTCATAAGGGATGTTCTTTGGTTAATTTAAATCATCTTCACATTAAATTATGAATAATTAAAATTGATATTGATGATGTAATATATTTCTAATTATTTCAGATAACCTAAATTGAATTTGATAATTGATTGCATATTTGGAAACCTAGTGAATAATAATTTAGATTGTTCATATCATTTATAAGTAATATATTCTAAATTTAAAACTTTGTTTTATGATTTTATTAATATTATTAATAGAATACATAAAGTTTCCTTAAATAATGATATATTTATATCATCTATAAACTAAGTTAACATGTGATAGTATTATAAATAATGTGATTGTTCCATTGGAAAAATAGATGACATGGAAAATATAGAAAAATATTTTGTTTGTTCTCACCCAACTATCATTAGGGGTGATTATCAATTTAAACTTATCAAAATATAAGATATATTCATGTAGATATGGATGGGGTTATATATAATTTAATGTGAAAATTAACATGGCTATTATTATATCTATCTTCAAACATATATAGAATGTGGAAAAAATCACCCAAGGTAATGGCTCAAATGAACAAGAATATGTTTCAAGTGCGAGGGGATTGACCCATGAGATAAAGAATATAGATGATATATAAATAGTTTTTTAAATGAAATTTTATATATAGTATTTCCAATTAATAATCCACCCACAAATCAATTCCTCAAATCCAATGAGTTTGGGAAATATTTAAGTTGATGTTATAACTCAGGGGATGTGTCCGATAATATATATGAAAAAACTCCAATAAAATATAGAAGAACCACAAAATAACTACCACTAAAAGGGATAACGAAAATTAAGGTATTATTATCATCTACTCAATATTTTTGGATTTCTTATTGTATTCATGTAGAAACCACTACAATAATTATAGAATGTTTTCTCAGAGAATCAAAGCACCACTCTAATTATCTAATTATAGAATAAACCATATTGTTATTTGATTATTTCATCCCAATTTAATTTTTTTAATGTTATTCATGAAATTATGATAATAATTTCTTTAGAATAAATTTATGTGAAATAGGACATTGATTAACTCTCTCTATAATGACCATATTTCAATTTTCCCAAATATGGAATTAACATTTCATATCATATACAAAACGATGATCATCTACCTGTTAAAGTCTATCAAGGAACTCACTAGTGAGACTATGTATGTTATATAGTTCAAAATAAAAAACCATGATATGATCTTACATTTTTTAACCAATTCTATGTGGATAATATTTCATTTGAAATTATACATCTATACATGACTATATTAAGAATATCATTATTTATTTTCATATATGAGTGAAATTAATATTTCGGGGATAACATTTATTTAAAGGGGGTAGAATGTAAATCCTTAATATTTTATTTTCTTATTTTCTCTAATAAAATACTATGTTTAATTGTATCATCCACTTGAAACAAATAAAAAACTAAAACAATGACACATTTTATTAGTAAAAAAATATATGTTTTAAAATGTGACTATTATAATATTTCCTTTGAGTTATAGAATATGAATATGGGAAAACATATCATAAATTAATATATAATGAAAATAAATGATCATTTTAAATACTAGTTTATTTATTAAATTCAATTTTCATTACTAAATAACTAGTGAACCCATTTTAAACCTAATAAGATATTTTACTAAAAAAATATTTTTTATAAGATATAAATTTTATTATATTTTTTTTAAAATAGTTGGTTTAGTAAAATTTACATATAATATATTAAATAATATAAGTTGAAATATATCCATTATTTATCTCTAGAATAGTAGAAATCATTTATTGCATAGAAGGTATATTATTTCCAACATAGATTCATATGTTATACCTTCATATAGTAAAATAAAATTTTATCAATATCAAAAATTGAATTGGATAAATTTTTCTAAATATTTATAAAAAATATGTTCATAGTATTTGATATATATAGTCATATATTTATAAATGAAAATATGTTTCTATTATTAAAACTAATTACTGCAATAATGGTAAAAGTTTTATTTTAAAAGAATTATTATTACAAGTTTTTCTGTAATTGTTATTAAAGTAAATTAAGTTGGTGTATATTAATTAATGAATTTTATGTTATTTTTATGTATATATATATATATTAATATTTATTTAATTAATAATTGAAATTAAATTACACTAATAAAACATAACATTTTAAAAATAAATTTTCCAAAAAAATGTTTCTTAAATATAATAAATGTTTTAATTTAAAAGTGAATTTAAATATATTTATATATTTAACTTGACTATATTCTGTCTAGAATAATAATAATTACATCAAAATATGTTTTTAATGGTGAAATTATACATTTTGTAAAAAAATAATTACCATGGTTAATTTTTTATAAACGATAATATGGATTATAATGGGTAACATAATGTAGCGTGAATTTTAGTAAATTAAATTAAAATAGAAACCTTATTGAAGAAATTTTTTTATCATTTATATTTATAATAGGACATATTAAAAAAGTATTATACTTAATTTATCTAAGACTTATTTAATTTCATTCATATCCCCCATTAACGTTTTAATTTGAAGGAAAAGTCTATATTCTCTCATATAAAAGTAGTTCACTTCCTCCCAATTCAATAAACACATATCACTAGAATGGATCCTTCTTATATACCTATTTAATCTCCCCTTTATTCCACTAAATCCATTTTATCCCCTTGATCCATGAATAATACTTATGACTTATATTTCCCAAAGATCCTTTAAGAGAGGATTCAAACTATTAATATGAGTATTAACCACTCTCTAAGTTTTTTTCAATATTATTATCATCAACCCTCATAAATAACCACTCAAAAATATTAATATTCTTATATAATTATCATAATTTTTTAATTTTCATTGTATTTATGGTACAATCATCATCTATATGCCTCCCTTATCCTTAGAATTATGAAAACATTATCCTTCTAATTCTGTCAAAATCCTGCCTACATGAAAAATATCTATTATTTTCCTTAAATACTTTCATAGAAATATCTGAATCAATATTTAGTTAATAAAAAATTTATTTATAATCATACTATGACTCATAATATAGAAAATATTTTCTCCCTTCATTTTGTTCATTGGAAAAAAAATGTTTTCCACGTGTTCGGGAAAGCTACTGCCTTCATGGAGTGATTTTTTCCATCACATCCTCATATATATGGTAATAAAATATATTTTAAAAAATAATATGATATAATGTTTAATATTTTTCATTAATATATTTTTGAAATGATGAATCAAAAACTATAAATCATTATAATGAAATTGGTTAATATCTATAAATTACATGAAACCAATATATCTTGTAACACATTATCCCTAACCATGCATATAGTTTCCTTAATGTTAATTTAAGGATCCATATTTTTTGAAACATAATAAATTTAATATATATTATAAAAAATTAATGATTACCTTTGTATTAATTAATTATATTTTACATCTTTAATATGAAACATGTATTAAATAATAAGAATTTATTGCATCTTATGATTAATATAAACAATATGTAATTAATATATCAGTTGTGAATGATTATAATTAATAAATATTACAGGTAATTAATATTAATATTGATTTTAAATAAGTAATTAATATTGTTATTGTTATTATATGTTATGTTAAATAACTGCCAATAATGTATATATTAAAGGTATGAGATTTGAATTTCTATTTTACCCCATTGATATATTCTTTGTATTCAAAATTTATTTTAATTTTTTTTATATAATTCCATTGAGTTTCTAATTAAATTAATTATACTTAAATTAAATGGATTAAAATATCTAACTTATGTTATACGTTTAATTGGATTTAAATTATATATGAAATGCAGTTTAAAGTGTTTCATTTAATTCCCATTTTATAATTTAGATTTTTATGACTAAGTATTACTTAGGTGACTTTTTAAAATTACCACAAAACCCATACCATTTTTTATTATATGTTTATTCATGAGATTGTACATTTTCATTTTCTATATCATTTTTATTTTTGAATAATTTTACTAATATGGTATATATAAGGGAAGCTGATCTCACCACTTCTTTTCAATAATGAATATTTCTCTTATATGTCCATATTCATTTTATTGATATCCATATAATTGTGTTATTGATTGATAATATTAATTTTAAACTCTATTGACTTGGTTTTTTTTTTGAAAATATTTTTTTTGATTCAACACCTGTCTTTTAGATAAAAGTATGCATTGTTAACATTCTCTGTGAGAAGACATAAATTTTCCATTTTCAATATTCTTCATTTTAAAAATAACATTCTGTTTTTAAAAATAATTTAAAACCGATTTGATTTTTTATTTTATTTAAAACTAAAATTATTTTTTATTTTATTTTACAAATTTAAAATATTGATTTTCAAATTGAATTCATTATTTTAAATGTAATTCCAAAGGATTGTATATAATGAAATAAGTATTAAGAGATTTTATATCATCTAAATGAAATATTTTGAATGAATATTTATTACATAAATTATTTTTAAAAAACACATATTTTTTAATGGATTATTATTATAATGAATTATACTCATCAAATTATTTCATTTCAGATAAAATATTTATAATGTGTTTTCAATGATTTAAAAATGATATTTGTTATTGTTTTTTGATGTTAATTATACAATAACTAGAAATGTTTTATTTCTTCGATGTAAAATCATTTATAATTCCATATGTTACACATGGGATATGTTCTAATGACACCATCCGAATTCATTATATTGATGATTTCTTGATGATGATGTCTTATATATTTTATCATGAGACATGTTTTATTCCTATGGTTTAATTATTATTTGATGAGGTGGTTAATGAACTTTTTACAATGTAGAAAAATAATGTATAGCTTTAATTATATTATGGGAAGGATAAATATTAAATATCCACTCAAGGGATTGGGTAATGTTTTATATTAGATGATTTCTAAGGGGTTCACCCATAACCTAATGGTATAGTAGAGTTTATCATATTCTTAACGATACATAGGTGGAAATACCAACCCTTGGGGTATATGGGTGGTAAGACCTAGTGAAAATGGTAGCAAAGAAATTATACCAAGACATTGAAGGTACATTGGTAGTTATGTCAATAAAATACCCATGATGAATTTTTTGGCGGTATCAGTGATATATGAATTATATAGTTATATATACACAACACTCATATATCATATTATTATGCATATTATATTCTTTCATAGATCAATATTGTTTGATTTGTTTTCACTATTATGGCTAATGATTTACGTTATGTCAATTATTAATGACTTAAATCAATATATTAGATCTATCTATTTGGGTATAATCATCTTTCATGAGAACCATAGTAAAAGGATATGATTTTCAATTCTTATATTTGAATCATGATCTTATTTTTTTCAACATTATCATGTTATAATGAATGATGTCTTATGTTATGGATAGAAAATTGTTACTTTCTAAAATATTTCAGATCAATGATGATTTGATAATGATTTTAAAATTTCATATTCCCTTACCTTGACTATGCTCTTATAGCCACATGAATATATTATTCTCACTTATTGTCATCATTTATTAAAATCTTTTGTTTTCTTTTAATAATAATATTATTCTAACACTTTTTTATGTTTCAATTATCCATGTTATGATTATATGTATAACTCATGAGAATTATAGAAGAAGGTTTATATGGGCATGATTACAAAGAAATGATCATAACTATTATAAAATAAGATGTGTATATAACTAATCTTTTAAGGAAATAAACCAAAATATTGTCAAGATTCTATGATATTTTTGTCAAATTTAATATTAATTTTAATCATATTAATGGTTATCTAGACATTATCACATGATATCAAAGCCAGTATTTAAATAATGTTTGTCTACCTCGAGACCTGATATTATGGGTCTGGGGTGTCACCCTGGGGATATCAATACTACATAATTCAAGATGTATTTGTTGATAAAGTCAAAATATTTTTGAAAATCCTTATATCACATATAGTTTCCTTATTTCATCATTATTTTCATGAAGAGAAATTATTATCCAATTGAGTTCATAATTAAAAATATAATCAATAAATATATTTTTATAATTCCTGTAAAATTCTTGATATTTATATAATTATAATTTTCATGTAACACCATGGTTATCTTAATATATTTGTTTTTATGAAGTTTTGAACCCCAAATTAAAAAATGATTCCCAAAATCACCCTAATATTAATTTCATTTAATTTATTTTTAATTAGTGTATCTCTAGTTTAGATAAGACTATATTAATTTTTGAGAAATGCTCTAAGAAGATTATTTAATTAATATCCATATCACATGTGATACATTACATGGTTTTATTGGGTAGGTGTATTATTATATTATGTACATACCTTCAATAATATTTTTTGGAGTTTCAATGCTCAATAGATATTGATTATTAACAATATGTCTCTTCAAGTCCCTTAATGTTGGTGGATTCTTCTTGTAATCAAAACATTGGTATTTGGTTCTTCCTAGTGTAGCCATAGTTGATGTACAAGGTATAGAAATAAATTTTTTTATAAATCATTCTTTTGTAATTGTAATGGGATAATATCCCATTGTATAAGGATGGTTTATTTTTTGAAGTCAATATAAACTATGATTTTATGATTGTATTTTTGAACATAGAAAATATTTGAATATATTTTGGGATACAATACTCCATGGATAAATCATTAACAAAAAAATTGTATTATATGGATTATATCATAGAACAACGATTAAGATACATATTTTCGGCATCATGTTTACAAAAATTATAAATACATTGAAATATAAACTATTGGAATACTACCCTAAGGTGTTAACCCCAAAATTTCTATTTCATTCCACGAAAACAAATTTTGATGACATTTTAGAAAGGAAAAATATTGATATTTCTCATTAAGATTAATGGTTTCATTGATAAAAATTTGTTATGGGTCATATTAGGTAAAAAAATTCACATATTTATGTTAATAAATAGTTTTTGAATGTCCCTCTTTAGAAGATGGTCAAGAATATATATTATTTTATTATTTATTTTCATCGATAATAGTGGATGTTCCTTATTTTTTATTATTATATTGATTTTATAAAGGAATTATTTTTCATTATAAAACTATAATAACTAAAAATATGTGAGTATTCATTTAGATTAAGCGATATAATTGGAATGCTCGTGAAGACATCTAATCATCGTACTCTATTATGATGGTGGACTAACATCTATTCAATACTTATAGTCTAATTTTGTTAAATTTCTATCAATCCTAAATTTTCATATAGATTATAATGTACAAGATTAATACATATGGGTTTTATTGGAACCTTCCACTATTATGAGGGATATGGCTCAACAACAAAAATTTTACATTCCAAATAAGAGAAGATGATGGTCTTGGTGTTCTTTCCATTAGTATATTGTTTTGAGTTAAAACATAGTTCAATGATTCATCATTGTGAAGGGATGAGTGTGGAAGCTTAGACCCTATGGTTGGTCAATATTTTTAATGTGGGCAGTTTTGAACAACATTTATCCATGAAACCAAAAACAACCAAAAACTCCTACATCCATGAAGTTATTGTTATTACATAGATGCCTTAAAAAGGAAGGTGATCCTTGGTGTTTCTCACCAATGATTCTTAAGAAATCACATTGGTCTAATGGATTCTTGGTTGGGCTCATCAGTACATGTTTGTTGGAATTAATAAATATGTTTATATTCTTATATAGATTTATTTGATTCTCATTTGTCCATCCCAAATACCATTATTGGGCTGGTAACTCCCATTTTAGAAATATGTTATTAGCATTTTCCAATGTAAATATCTATACATATCATAAGAAAACCTTCTATGTTAACAACTATATATATCATACATTATCCATCAATAACACCATCATTATGTATCATTGGTTCAGAAATATAATATTAGTTCTCTTAATGATGTTGATTTTAATATCAACATTATTTATTCCACAAAACCCAACGCTTAAATGATTACATCATCTTGGAAAGAAATAGAATTTTACGGTGTCCTGATAGGGACCATGAAAGGTATTTCCAATGCATCCTTATGAATACAATTAGAACCCACATAATTTGGATATACTCTGTGTAAAATCACATCATTTATGTTAATGTTGCATGTAATGGTCTACAAAGTTTAACATCATGAAGTAATGATGAATATGTGAAATATTCCTTATAATGGTTGGTGTGGATCTTACGAATGATCAAAAATTTATAATGAAGAGTTTGATTATAGTGGAACTAAAACATTCCATAGTAAGTGTTATCTCATTAGTAATTTATCCATAATGAGGTAGAAATTGTTTTCACCCATAAAGAATATGGACCTTTGGGTGGTGGTATGATATTATATGGAATATGTCCAAATTAAATGATGGTCAATAGGGAATATAGCCAACATTAATGCGATGTATGTACTCATAAAAATATATCTAGACTCAGGGAGGGAAAAATGGCCTCTTAATGAATATAGAACCACAATGATGGGATTGTTGCATGATTTTGAGTTTTAACCATTGGGAGACATCCTACATATCCAATTTCATAGGAATCAATGAATTTGTTTTTTGATATATACTGATTAAGGACATATGATGATACCATACTAGGATTCTTTTTGCAATGTGAAAAAAAAATTTCATACATTTTTAAAATTTACAATTGTGATGTCAGAAAATTATTTTAATTACATTCTTCAAGAATTAAATTTTCATGAAAGATATGAAAACTATAGATTAGCTAGTTCTCCAGCATATGAGACATTGATGAGATAATTACTTTCCCTTTTTACCTTATTCAAAACTGAAATTATAGAAATTCATAATTTTTTTAATGAATTATAAACTCATATATCTAATACGATGTCATAATTGATTTATGTGAGAAACAAAAATAATGGATGATTAAAAAAAAATATGATAGGGCACAATTTATCTTGAATCAGTCATATAATTGAGTTACAGTATAAAATAGTGTTTGGAATTACATCATACTTATCATATAAGGAATATTATACTCATCATGAAATTCGTCATAGGTCTATATCATAATATAAGGTTTGTATTTAACATCATGAATTCAGAAAATTGTTATACATTTTATTATCTTGTGATTAAGACTTTGTTATATGAAGTTTACTTTCAGGTAGAATGAATATTTATTTAGGGAAATGTGAATCGTATTAGCAATGTCTATATAGCAGTAGAGGATAGTATATATTTTTTGTAACTATTAATGTTTCCACCATCAGGTCATATACCATCATTGATAAAAAGGTTATTGGAAATAATAAGGCAGAGAGGCCACACCATTCAGGAAACATTTAAGAGGCCAACTCCCAACTAAGACATTTGAAAATTATATCTAGTGCATATAATAGTAAACACTTACTCTCTCTGTGGGTGCACTGAAGAATCCACTAGGTTCCCATGTTGGTGGGTCACATATCAGTATTATGAAATTATAACTACATATGTTAGGTTAATTGTCTTCAGTGTCATTCATAATAAGAACCCATTCGTCAATGGGATTTAGGATTGGAAAAACCATGGGGGCCCTATCCATTTAGAGGGGAAATCAGAGACACTATATATCTAGGTAATAAATGATTGAAATAGGATCATACATGTTTGCGTACCTTGATCCATTATATTTTGTGGATTTAGAAAAGGCCTTGATAATTAGTGGTCCCAATTTAATATTTAGATAATGAAATGTTCAACCATAATATTCAATGTGTTTGTGATGCTTTGTTATATGAGAAAAATGGATGGACTCATTTTTATATTATTGAAGAATACCTTATCAAAATAATTCTAGGGTGACGCAATGATGGATTCATACATCTGATGTTAGGATAAAGTATTGAGGGCTCCACATAAGTGATGCTAGGGTGAAGTGATGAGGTATTCACCTATGTTATACTACTGAAATGTGATCATGAATTTTCATAATTGATTATAGTGTGATGTAATGAGGTATTGAACCATGTAATGAGGTATTTGACCTATTTATTATTGGGTGAAGTCATTATTTAGGTTGTATGGAATGGGAAATGATTTTACATGGTTATAGGGGTTTCCAAGAAATCCACTAGAAGAGTTTTAGAAAAAAATGGTTATGTAATGGTATTTCTCCATAGTTTTATCAAACTACATAGGAAGTGAGTCCTTGAAATTTTTCGTGGTTATTTAAAAATTTTATGAACTCATTTACATATTTTGGTCAATTCAATTTGGTTAAATTTTTTAATAATCTGACAAGGAGAATTAAGTATTTGAATCTGAGGATATAGAGAGTATAGATTTGGGTAGTCTCAATATTAAAATATATGAATATGGGAATCCATTGAGTAATATTTATAGGAAAATATTGGAACCTACTCGATAGTGGTTCATCATGAAAGTGGTATGATAAATTGTGAATTGTGAATGGAGATTCCCAACACGGGTAGTTCATGCTAGTGTTGTGTGCTAATGGGAACTATAGGATAGTAACTCCCCAAAAAAACATTCCTTTAATAGTACCAGAAGTAGAATTTATCATCGCTAGAGAAGCACTGACAATGTGTGTGATGTCAAAATCAGAAAACTTTTATCACCACTGATAAAGACACATTTATCATCTCTACATTAAGCACCACAAAAATAATATTGTATTAGTGATGTAGAAGTGAAGATAATATAGAAGTTTTTCATTTATTGAATTATAACTGATAAATATATTTTTTATTATTAATTTTAAAAGCACTGATAAAAGGCCATACTACAGTATGGTGTAACAGCACACTGCAACACCACTTTAGTGTGCTTTTATAGCACACTATAATAGAAAAAGCACTAGAAGCACCAGAAAAACAAAAGATATGTCTTGAAAAACAAGTACAAATACAACATCTTAATGAAATTAAATTTAAAACACAAATAAAATAAAAGAACAATATTATAGACATTGAAAACAATGATTTATACTATTACATAAATAAAAATTATTACATACATTAAAAAAATCATAATTGTTAATGTTACCATGATTTATATTTAACTTCTTGGTCGAACTACCAATACTAGAGGAGAAGATTCGAACAAATCATGTTTACTAAAACAGAATAATCCACCTATATAGGAAAAAAATATTATGTGACTAATACTAAGGATAAACAAATTAATGATAAATATGAAATAATACATTAATTATATTGACAATAATTTTACTATGAAAAAATCAAGATTACCTTTGTTATTGCGTAGAAAAATCATCATCCCTCTTCTTTAAAAGGTTGTGGTGGTAACATAAAATAAAGTATTAAATGCACCACTGTATGGGTGAAAATGTTTTACGGGATAAGATACATGAATGTTGGACAGAGCACCCCAACTTGGACAATGGAATCCACCTATTTAAAAAACCAATTATTATGTGTATAATACTAAAAAGAAATAAATTAAACATAAATAATAAACAATACATTAATTCTAAGGATAATGATTTTAATGTGTAAACATAAATATTTCTTCTCTGATTGAGAAGAGGCAATATAGTTTCTCTTCGTTCAATGTTAGAAGAGGTTTCATGAAAGAAATTGATAAATGAACCACTTTATGGGTGAAAATATTTTAAGGGAGAAGAAGCATTAATGTCAGACAGATCATGCCAAGTAAAACAAAATAAATCATCTTTATATGAAACTAATTATTATGTGAGTAATACTAAAAATATAATTTAAACATAAATTTTAAATAAGATATTTTATCAATGGACATTGATTTTTCTGTGGAAACACCATGATTACCTTTGTGATTGAGAAGAGGTAGCATCGATTCTCTTCCTGCAAGCAAAGTATAAGTAAGTTGAAAGAATGTGATAAAGGCACCACTGCATGGGTGAAAAGATTTTAAGGGGTAAGAAGCCCGAAATTTTGATGTAGAACCCCAACTCGATCAAAAAAATCCACCTGCATGAGAAAAAAATTATTATGCAAGTTATACTGAAAGTAAATTAATTAAACATAAATATGAAACAATACATTAAATATATGGATATTTATTTTACCATGAAAATATCAAGATTCCCTAACACATAATAATCAAGTTACCCAGTTACCTAGGATTCATTTTTATTCTTTCTCGAGAATGTTTTACATTCACATGTCACTAATACAACACATTTACAAACAAAAAGTCATGTAAAAAACATTACATTATATGCCACTAGTTGCACACCCAATCCCCATATGAAAACATACTAAAAAAATAATTTAACAAAAATTCCTCAAACATCTTTTTTACGTTAATAATTCATTTAACAAGTCTTCTAAAAAAACCCTTGGAGGCACTATAAGTCTTTACATAAAAAAACGCACCCATGTTAACATGAAAATACAACATACAAAATCAAACACACCACATAACCACATCAAAAATAATTTTCAAAACTTTTATAATTTAATAAATATGTTAAATAATTAATTTAACACTTCTAATTAACAAATGAAGAGTTTACTACAATTTAAACCTAATTCCATAGCAGGTCTATTTTTAAAAAAAATTGTACACAACTCAAAATCGTTTTTAAAACATGTCTTTTATACATTAAAAAAAATTACAATTGACATTAAGAAAAGGTACAACATGTTCAACATAGAATGATATGAGAATTTTCAACGAGAACATAATTCCAAACCTATTTTCATTTATGTTCCTTTGAAATCATAATTTTCATCTTTTAAACCACCCATAAAACTATTCCAGATAACACCATCCTAAAACACACACAACATAGACATTTTCCGTTACAAAACCCAAACCCTACAGAAATCCAGCCAAACCTTTAGAAAATACATTTCACATCCCTTAAATAATTTAATAAACCATTTCCACGTCACAAATTTCATTACTAAAACAAATTATTTATTATTAAAATGTAGAACAACTCATACTCTAAAGAGAAAAACAGAGCTAACATGCCGAAAATAATCCATTTCCCATGAAAAATCATTTTTCAGCACATGAACATCTTATAAACCCACAAAAACATGTTTCAAACTACTAAAAAGAATTAATAAATCACTTCCACCAATTTTTCACAACAATACCTATATAGAAAATAACAATATCTCTTTAGAAAAATTATTTTCCATAGAAATGCATGTCAAATCATTTCCCAAACACATTCGAACCACTAAAATAAACTATAGATCATGCAAAAATTAATCAAGAGATAAAATTAACTGATCAACCTCCTAGATTATGAATTGAAATTACTATAAAAAAATGTGATACCCCATCCGAAACGCAACTGGAATTGAAAACCAGATGTCGGGCATGATATTCTTGCATCTAGAGCATCAGCAATAGTAGATTGGCGTGATGTGAGCTTCAATTCCTTGAGAAGGAGCACCAAAATTGGGTGGCTTCCATTGAAATCTCCCGATATCGTTGATATTTTTCAATTGGATATTATTTTTAAAATATATTGCGACACATTTATCCGGGCTTACAAATAAGCACTGATAATAATCCCTTTTAACAATGATTTTTACTTAAGCACACATAAAATGACTCTTTATCGACATTTTCATAGAGTTGATAAAGGTAGGTATTTATTAGCACCAAAAACTCAATGATAAATCAATCTTTATCAGTGCTAAATGTTTAGCACTTGTCAATGTTAATTTTATCAGTGTGTTGGTTAGCATTGATAAATCCTCATCTTTATGAGTGAAAATAATGAACTGATAATGATGATTTTATAGGCGCTTATAATATAATTTTGATAATGGATTTATAATTATAATTATAAAGAAAAAATTATAAATATTTATATATACTTAATAAATAAATAAATAAATAAATAAATAAATATAAATATAGTAAATATATTCCTTTTAAAATTTATTTATTCTAATTTTAAAACTGTTTATTTATAGTTTTAGAAATATTTTTAAAAAAATAATATTTATATCATTATAAATATTTATATAATTAACCATACATATATATTGATTAATTATATGTAAATTTAAATGTAATAAATATATAAATTATTAAAGTAATTTTATTATAAATTTAATAATTATATTAATATATATATATATATTTATTTATAAACAAATAAATATGGTTAAAAACATATTTATTTATTTATAATTATAAATAAATAATTGTGTAAATATTGTAAATATACATTTATAAATATATTTATTTATTAATATTTTTTAAAAAATAATTTTTTATCATTTTCAATGTTCATCTTTTTATTAAGTTAATGAATCTAGGTTGAAATTGGTTGAAATTGAGTAAATTAAGAATATATACACTTTAAAAATATTGAAAAAATTTATATGTTTGGTGTTTGTGCATTGTATATAAAAATAAATTAATTACAAATATATATAATCAATATAACACACATTTGATCTATGTTAATTGGAAAAATCCAACAAAATTCAATTATATCTTGAGTAATACGAAATTATAGTCAATATTTTTAATTCATATTACGTTTTATTTATAAACCAATTTTCAATGAACATAAGACTATTTAATTTAAAGAGATGAAATATTTTGTAATATATATATAATATTTATATAGATTAATATATATCTTTATATTTGATATATAATATTTAATAACCTAAATTATCCAAATTATCCAATTAATAAAATGATTAATAATTAATCATGTATAATAAATCTATTCATTTTTATGTATAATTATTTCATTAATAAAATGTGTATTATTTTTTTTAATAAACACATTTTTTATTTCTTTATTTCTTTCATTTTATTTTAAAATTTTTTAATCAGCACCAAAAATAAAGTGTTGATCAAGGGTACCCATTATCAGCACTAAAATTAAAGCACGAATAATGGATACCATGTATCAGCACTAAAAATAAATCGTTGACAAAGGATAGCCTTTATCGGCACAAAAAATAAAGCAATAATAAAGAATACATTTATTAACGCTAAAAAATGCACTAATAATGTTTTTCTTTCTCAGCACTAAAAAAGATGTGCTGATAAATGGTTAAATTTATTAGTGCATTATTTAGAACTAATAAATATGAAATTTTTTAGCATATTTTATGGCACTAATAAATAATAGTGTAGTTAAATCCATGTTTTTTAGTAGTAAAGTGCATGTAGAATTGATCATGGACTAATTAGGTGTGCTTGATTGAAGAAATTGGTGAATAAAATATCTATGTTTATGAATTGATTATAATCTTGTAGAAAAATATCACAACTTATGAGGATTATATTTTCTTACATGTATATCCAATTTTGATCTACATTTATTCCAATCATAGCCTAAGAAGTAAAATACGTCCCTATATACAGTCTTTACATCATAGTATGATATGTTAAAATCCTATAATGTTTCCCATATGAATATGAAAATATTTTCTTGGATTTGATTTTTTTGTTTGTAATTTTTGAAATACATAGCCTACTTATAGATGGATGTTCTTATCACTATATCACTAGATTGGGATTAATTTTTTAAGAATATTTATCCCTCAATGTGGGATGAGTCATTCAGTGTAATTAGATCCAATTTTCTTCTCCTTTTGAAATATGTATACTTTTTTACTAAATATAAACTAGTATCATATTAGTGATGATAGTATCATATATTCATTTCAAAAATTCATTTCATAATATTTCTACTGGAAACAAAGAAACTAATTTTATCTTTTAAAAATTGGAATCATCACATTAATGAAACTAATAAGAGGTAAAAAACATCCCTTCAAACTATTCCATGGATAAATATGAGTAGTTATAATCCATTAAAAGTAGTGAAATATTTTGATTCATTCGATGGGATTTCCATCTCTATAACACCCTTGGATTTCATATTACATTATCTATTCAAAGTAATTCAATATCTTTCACAACACTATAGAAACTCGAGCCTTTTATATATAACAATATATGATTTTAAGCATAATTAAACATTAGAGTACATGCCATGGATCGTTAAGTCTAGTGTCTTGGAAGACTAGGTAAATAAAACTTAAAATAGGGGGCTAAAAAAATTCATTATGTAATCTATATAAAGACATACCAAATTCCTTTGATCCCTTACATCTGTATAGGGTACCCATTGGAACACATGAACAAAGGGTTGAGTTAAAAATCCCAGTAAGGGAATGAACATAAGGATACATCTTAAGCACATGAGTTAGGAGGCATGAAATAATGATAAAAAATCATGGAACATATGAAATAATATCATATATGCATGTGATATTATAAATATGGAATCATATAAATGTTAAAGAATCATAAGACATTTCATTAGTACGGGTTAATGATAATCTCCAATCCTGTTTCCCATTTTAGTACGGGTAAAGGCTAACCACCATTCCTGTTTCACATCACATATCATGAGACTTAACCTTACCCAATGTATTATTGGACTATCTGAGAACACCCATATCAATATTTTTAATGAATATTCTTGCAACATAAATAATCATTCCACACCCATTATCAAACATAATCAACCATATATAAACATAAAGGTATCCATGGAAAGAATTTGGTACCACAACCATGACATAAATCATAACTAATGGGAATACCATGAATGTGTCCACAAAAAAATGGAATTATACATGAAAATTCAATAGGAATATATCATGGTACGTGATGTCAAAAAGCAGTGACAACTTGTAAGAAATGTATTTGGGAAATTTTATCATTAAAACATTTTGTGTAGTTTTAAGGAAAATTCTATATATATTTTAATATAGAAAAGGGGAAAATATTTTATATAAAAACATAAGTGAACCAAAAATGTTTTCATAATAAAACTAATGATTTTATAAAGACAATTGTTGCTTAAAAAATAATATAGAGTGCACATGGAATCGGGTAAGAATTCGGGAAGTTCCGTTAAAACATGGTAGCTATCAGTGGTATCGAGGTGGGAATCAATAAAAATATTAATACCCCCAAAAGATAGTGATAGATGTATCTTGGAACATGAGTTTGGAGAATATAAACAGTATGTTGAAGTTTTACATAGAAAGAAAAGACATCTTAATTTGTGTAAAAAAATACAGAGAAAACTGAAGGAGTAATGAAGGTTCGGGTAGAATTCATTACGTATTATTGGCATGGTATCAGGTGTATATAAAAGAGATTTGTTTAGAGAGAATGGGGTTTATAATAACTTATAAATCATAAGGGAAGTATGTAGATGGTGTGAAATAATATCCCATCATTAGGGATCACACAAAAAATGAAAAAACATATAGGAAAATCTTGAAATAAAAGTGAAATGGGGAGGATCCCTAACCTTAAATCCGTTGGGGTTCTCCACTAGTTATTAAAGACCAGAATAAAAAAATAGGTTTATTAATAAATAATTAAAAATACCCTTATATATTTACTTGGTTTAATATAATCATATTAAGTTCATTGATAACCGTTTTGATTGGTTATGAGGTTCAATTTCACTGTTCGTGCTCGTTTGTTTACTTGATTTTAATGAACAGTTCATGTATATTTATGTTTGGATAAACATGTAAGATGAAAGTGGTTTTCCAGAATAGATGTAATATTATATTAGTGAACATCTAGGATGTAGAGACCCGAATCCTGACGTACATGGACATTACATTACTTTTGCGGAATACTTAGTACATAACAAAAACACACACACAAGGACCGTAATAGTTTAGTGTCTTTGGAAACTCGGATTATAATCTTCTAATCGTGGTGAAAGATCTTCAACATCTCCCATAAAGATCTTCTTTTTTTAAAACCAAAATACTTCTTTATATCCTGGGGAAAAGAAAACATAAAAGGGTGAGCTCAAATGCTCAGTAAGGGTAAACAAAAGAAATATCAATCACATCATATTCATAAGAACATATCTTTTGGAAATCTGAACCTGCAAAAGAGATCATAATTTCATAACATGGGATAAATCATAGTAGTGAAATGAAATCCCAAAAATCATAACATAAAACATGAAAATTTATGGCATACACACATAATCATAATGAATCATATCTTATTAGTCAAGACTCATTGCCAAGACTATCTTAGTGGACAAAGTCCATTTCTGAACCGAGTCACCCTCGTTTCAGTCCTGTTTCACTGAACTGGTATAACCTATCATTCCAGCCATGTATATCTCATGAGATATAAAATCTTTACCCAATGAATTAGAGGGAGATATAGGTCCCACCCATCTCATAATTATACCCTTCTTATGTGTGCCACAAAATCATAAACCATACATCATTTCATAACCCATGTAATAAAAATTGGATTCTTAAAAAACATGACATCATAAAAAAATTCATATAGATAAAGGAATTAATAAAAATATTTCCATCACAACATAATCAAATCTATGTAATAATAGGGATAGAAACAGAACCCTATATTATCTTAGATGGAAAATAATTTTGATAAAATACTTGAACTCCATTCTTGAGGAAAATATCCTTTCTACTTCAAAAACATTTTCCTTTCTTAACATGTCATAAAATTTTAAACTAAAAGAAGTTGATTAACAATAAACTTGAAAACTTGTAAAGGAAGCTTCTTGGAAATAATGTTTTAAAAATCCATTCATGCCGTATAAGTGAAAAGAAAACATTCTTCTCGTACTTTTATCGGAAAAGTCAAAAAAGTACCTCGTATGAAAAACGACAAAAATTCCTTTCATATCTTTTACTAAAAACTCATCAAAGGGTAAAATTGGATATAAAAAATTTTAGGTGGATGGAAATAATATTACATATTTAGGGAACATGGATGTTGATGATAAAATACACCCCAGTAAATACCAAAGTATAAACAATCTCGGATAAAAATGAGATTGTGATATTTCCCTTACCTTAGGTCCGATTTGCTTCGTAAGTGTCCGAACCTCCTGTATAATTATTAAAATAATGTCATTGACTTATTAAAGAATCATATTCATTGTTATGATATCATATATGGTTCACTTATGACTTTATATTACCCGTTATTTTGTAAATTCCATGTTAAAGAGTGTTTTGGGTAAAATCGTTTCATTTGTCGTCTGTGTTTTGACTTGTAATTATTCATATGATTACTTAGATCATGATTAATTAATTTCAGAATATAAAACATTATTTATATATAATATATATTCATAATATACACATATATAAAAAATCAGTAAATGGAAAGAAATACACCGTTCATGGAGACGGTAGGACGTAGGTACGCATGAACGCTGTTTTCGTTTCCTTATTGAGTTGAATGGAATTAAGTCGATGAAATAAATATATATACACATAAATCCAGTAGCTTTATAATGTAATATATTTCATTATTATTGCTTATATATACTTTATAATCATTCTTAAATGGTTAACATGGAGAATGAATCTCATTGCGTCGTGGAGACGGTAGTCCGTACGTATGCACGAGTGATGATATCATTTCCATAATTATTGAATTGAATTGGAGTGGATGATACAATATATAAGAATCATTATGATGTTATAATAACTATTTATAGTTATTCTTTACACCATAATACCCATCCATGTAAGGTGTTGGTGGAAAAACGGATTACACCACGGCGTGGAGACGGTATTCCATACGTACGCACGCGCAGTGATTTCGTTTTCCGTAGGATGGATAGATGGTGAAATAGGGTTGTTTCATACTTATAATAACATATAAGTATATGAGTGATACTGATGTTATTACTTCATAATGAAACATCCTAAGAAGAATAAGTGGAAGAAGAAATAAAGATGAAAGAATCGGTAACAGACATTACCTCTTCTTTGAAGTGCTTCTTTGAGACCTCCTTTTAGGGCACTAAAATGGGTCTTTGAAGAATACCAGAACCTCTAGGATGTTTCGTGGGAAGTTGAGAGAAGAAATTGGTAGGGTTTGGCCGAGCGTGAATGCTCAAAGTGGTGTGAGGAAGAGAGGGGGGAAGTGCCCTTTTATAAGGGAGGAGAGGGGCACCTTTGGAATAACTAAAAATATTATTTTATTATAAAGTCAAGTTCGGTTTTAAATAGCTCCAAATTGATTTATTTCGAGGCTAAGGAGGGGATGGTTCGAAATAATCTCATAAAATAGAATTTATACAAGTTTAGGTTACTATTTTAACCTTATCATTTAGATTTAACATTAAGTTAAATAATTTTACTTTTACCGTGTCTTCTTATGTTCTTATACTATAAGGTTAATAAACGTACTATAAGAAGCCAAACGAACCCCAAGTTGTTTATTATTAATATATATAACCTTATCTAAGTCATTTGGCCGAAAATTATATTTTTAGGAATAAAATAACAATTAATAATATAATATTTGTTTTAAAAACTATTTTATGTCAATCTTGACAGTATTTAGTAATTGATTTTTGTGAAAATCATAACAGAATGATAAGCTCGAAAACAGTTACTTAAATCAATAATAACATGTCATATTAACCTAGAAAATTAGTGTAATTCATAAAAAGTCTCAAAGTATATTTATTTGGGAATTTTTAACATCAATTATGTCAATATTTGATTAATAAGATAATTACTGCATCATCGTTGTGTCATAAATAAAATAAATTATTTAATGTCTAAAAATTACAAATAAAATACAATTATGTATTAAATCTCTTTAGATTTCTAATGAATAATTATAGTCGAATTTATCTTATGTATTACCCTATATTAAAAATGTTTTAGTAAATAAACTTTGATTTTAACTCTTTTAACTCTTCTTTGAATTAAATAATAATAAATGTCCTAATCTAATCCAAGTCGGCATAAATGGTCATATTTTATTCCTAAGGTTGTTTTTGGTCGAATTACACTTATCAAATAGAATTAGGACATGTGTTAGGGTAATAATAATATCATTTTTACACTTAATTACCCTATTTACTTGTAACCGTGGTAAAAGAAAGTAAAAAGTTACTATTCACCAAAAATTATTTACATCTCATTGAACCACATTTTACTTACTGACATCAACCGTGTCTCTCGGATTTTCGAAATTCCACTCACAGAAGCGGTAAAATTATGTTTTATGAAAAATTCAGTTTTTTAACTACCACTTAGTGGTTTCACTATTTATCAAAAATTGAATGTTTTCAGAAAAATACAAAAAAATAGACCTAAGCTATATTTGATATTTTGAACTCAAAAATGATGTATATTTTACCAAATTCAAAACATATTAGTTACATTAATTAATTTAAAAACTAATTCTCGTCGTCAAAACAAATATTGTGTTCTTAAGAGATAATAACTATCAAAAGATTGATAGTTGTTTATGTCTGGTTTAAATGTGTAATTACATCCAATAACCAACATTGTATTAAATTGTTAAAATATATTCTAAATATACTTTAAAACCAATCAAATTAATAATTTATCACTATTAATTATTTCGATTAAAAAAGTTGTTTTTAATTAAAATTTAGTAATTTTCACTATTCATCAGAAAATGAAAGTTATCCGAAAACTACCAAAATTTCAACCTAACCTAATTTCGATATTCTGAATCCAGAAATGAAGTCCATTTTGAAAAATAAAATTTTCAAAATTTCAAAAAGTGGTTATTACTATTCATAATGGCTAGTTTTAATAATATTTTAATAGCATATCATTGTTTAGTGAAACTCGGTATTGCGTACTACAAACGCTATCGAGGAAGGTCGTGATTGCGTGTAATGCAAGGCAAGTCAAGGATGCGTGTTGTGCAAGCTCCTTTTGGTGTAGCGTACAACACAAGACATTAATGAAATTAAAAAGAATATTTTTCATAAAATCTCGGGGTGTTACATTCTACCCCCCTTAAATTGAATTTCGCTCTCTAAATTCGTCAGGGTTATAAATGGTTTACTATTCGAAAGTTTCTTTAATAGAAACCCCCATCGTAAAAAGGAATACCAACACCAATCTTTAAAAACAAAAGTATGAAACATAACGGTTACCCAAATAAACTAATCACTGGGTTTCCACATAGGTGAAAATATGGATATGGAAAAGAAATCTAACCATCATGTTCTAATGGAGAGTGGTAGAGAACATGGCTATGGAAAAGCCAGCAATCACAAAGCCATAAATTTGTGACGATTTAAGGTACCATCTGATTCATCAGATATAAGATCATTAGGACCACATTTTGGTTTTCAAGATCATTTCCCTAAAGTTGATGAAATTGGAATTAGAAGAAATACTTTCGTGATTTTGGTATAGTCTCACCGTTTGTCGTTCTTTGGACAATTTCCACTTCATCTCTTAAAGAAATGAAGTTGAATTTGTCATTCGTGATGTGTTAGCAGATCATGTGATATAATGATGGGTCATTACATCTATCTCAAACCATGATATCACTTAGACCTTATATCAATCATGAGCTCATGAATACAATCAAACATATTATATTCTCTTTATCCCTTCATTATGTGCATATCATCTACTTTCCAAAAATATTTCAATAACTTTTCATGGTTACCGATGCCATAAAATTATTGAAATCCATAATAGACCAAAACATAAATATTCCAATATTCCATGATACTATATACAACATTATTCGGTAATCCCATTACATAAACACTTAATCATTCCACCACATCGTTGTCATATTCAACATCGCCAATAGTGATCACATGTGACTTCCCTTTGTCCTTTTCCTTAAGTGGTTTCTCATGTCGATCATCACTAACCCTTGGATTAGGTAATTTATTAGCATAATGCCCCATTTCCTTGCACTTGAAGCATTGAAATGTTATTGGTGCATTCTATGCAGTCTTTTCTTTATTCACATCATTAGAAACCCTTTTTCCATTACTTCTTCACTCAACTGCTCGATGACCTTCTTTTCCACACTTAAAACATTTTCTAGTCCCTTTAAGACAATCTCCACCATGCTTCTTTCCAAACATTGAGAATAAGGAAACATTCATCTTCTGTTCACCATTATTCTGAGATTTCTCCTTGAACTCCATCTTTCGTTTCTTGTCAAAACGATGAGATGGATATGTAACACCAACTTCCATTTCTACCTTGATAGCACAACGCACAATTTCTTCATATCCACTGAAGTATCTTAGAGCTAATGCCCTTCGAAGAATTGGTTTTAAACCACTGAAAAATCGATCAACTTTACTTTCAGGTTGGATGATAATGCCAGATGCATACCTAGCAAGTCTTGTAAAATTCGCTTCGTATATACCAACAGATTCATCATCCTTCTGCTTCAGCTCAAGAAACTCCTTTTCCATCATTGTTCAAAGAATACGAGGGAAGTACTTACTAAAAAACAAGTTCTTGAAATCGTCCCATTCCATGGACTCAATTTCATCTCTTGGCCTCATATTCTTGATAAGATTCCACCATTGATCAGCTTCACCTTCCAAACGATATACTGCTACGATGACTTTATCATGTTCAGAACATTGAAGAACTGAAAATATCTTTTCAGTGGTACTGATCCATTGTTCAGCAACAAGTGGATCAGAAGACCCACTGAAAGAAGGTGGACGTTGCCTCATGAAGGACTCAATATAATATTGATCCCTTCTCTGATCATTTGGACGTCCAGAATGATTCATAGCTTTTGTAAGTATATAAATATGATTTTTCACTCCATCTCCCATAACACTTGTTTGTTCAGGAGGACAATCGTTGCATTTTCCATTACATTGATCAACACGGTTCCTTCGGGTTCCAGTCATCGTCTAAAACCCAAAAAGAATAGTGTGAGAGGCAATAATAATGATAGGAAAAGAAACATAGTAAAGGGGGAGTACCCTTAATATCTAAAATCTTAGGTTAAATTCTAAGATCGTTACCGTAGTTCTAGGACTATATCCTATACGTATACTTATCCTTAGGGACATCCCTAGACATACCTTAGAAATATCTCTAGGGATCTCACTAACGTTTTCACATCCTAGTTTCCAAAGGTTGACTAAACCTTTCCTCTAATACCAACTGTAGAGTCCCGAAGCTTGACGTACATGGACATTACATTATTTTTGCGAAATACTTAGTACATAACAAAAACACACACACAAGGACCCTAATAGTTTAGTGTCTTTGGAAACTCGCAATATAATCTTCTAATTGAGGTGAAAGATCTTCAACATCTCCCATAAAGATCTTCTTTTTTTTAAAACTAAATCCTTCTTTATATCATGGGGAAAAGAAAACATAAAAGGGTGAGCTCAAATGCTCAGTAAGGGTAAAAAATACAAATATCAATCACATCATATTCATAAGAACATATCTTTTGGAAATCTTAACCTGCAAAAGAGATCATAATTTCATAACATGGGATAAATCATAGTAGTGAAATGAAATCTCAATAATCATAACTTAAAACATGAAACTTTGTGGCATACACACATAATCATAGAGAATCATATCTTATTAGTCAAGACTCATTTCCAAGACTATCTTAGTGGACAAAGTCCATTTCTGAACCGAGTCACCCTCGTTTCAGTCCTGTTTCACTGAACCGATATAACCTACCATTCCAGCCATGTCTATATCATGAGATATAAAATCATTACACAATGAATTGGAGGGAGATATAGGTCCCACCCATCTCATAATGATACCAATCTTATCTGTGCCACAAAATCATAAACCATACATCATTGCATAAACCATGTAATAAAAATGGGATTCTTAAACAACATGACATCATAAAACAATTCATATAGATAAAGGAATTCATAAAAATATTTCAATCACAACATAATCAAATCCATGTAATAATAGGGATAGAAACAGAACCCTATATTATCTTAGATGGAAAATTATTTTGATAAAACACTTGAACTCCATTCTTGAGGAAAATATCCTTTCTACTTCAGAAACATTTTCCTTTCTTAACATGTCATAAAATTTTAAACAAAAAGAAGGTGATTAAAAATAAACTTTAAAACATGCAAAGGAAGCTTCTTGGAAATAATGTTTTAAAAATTCATTCATGCCGTATAAGTTAAAAGAAAACATTCTTCTCGTACTTTTGTCAGAAAAGTCAAAAAAGTACCTCGTACGAAAAACGACAAAAGATCCCTTTCATATCTTTTACTAAAAACTCACCGAAGGGTAAAATTGGATTTAAACAATTTTAGGTGGATGGAAATAATATTACATATTTAGGGAACATGGATGTGGATGATAAAATACACCCCAGTAAATACCAAAGTATGAACAATCTCGGATAAAAATGAGATTGTGATATTTCCCTTACCTTAGGTCCGATTTTCTTCGTAAGTGTCCGAAACTCCTGTATAATGATTTAAATAATGTCATTGACTTATTACAGAATCATATCCATTGTTATGATATCATATATGGTTCACTTATGACTTTATATTACCCGTTATTTTGTAAATTCCATGTTAAAGAGTGTTTTGGGTAAAATCGTTTCATTTATCGTCTGTGTTTTGACTTGTAATTATTCATATGATTACTTAGATCATGATTAATTAATTTCAGAATATATAACATGATTTATATATAATATATATTCATAATATATATATATATATATATATAATAAATCAGTAAATGGAAAGAAATACACCGTTCATGGAGACGGTAGGCCGTAGGTACGCATGAACTCTGTTTTCGTTTCCTTATTGAGTTGAATGGAATTAAGTAGATGACATACATATATATACACATAAATCAAGTAGCTTTATAATTTCATATATTTCATTATTATTTCTTATATATACTTTATAATCATTCTTAAATGGTTAACATGGAGAATGAATCTCATCGCGTCGTGGAGACGGTAGTCCGTACGTACGCACGAGCGATGATATCATTTCCATAATTATTGAATTGAATTGGAGTGGATGATAAAATATATCAGAATAATTATGATGTTATAATAACTATTTATAGTTATTCTTTACACCATAATACCCATCCATGTATGGTGTTGGTGGAAAAACAGATTACACCACGGCGTGGAGACAGTATTCCGTACGTACGCACGCGCGGTGATTTCGTTTTCCGTAGGATGGATAGATGGTGAAATAGGGTTGTTTCATACTTATAATAACATATCAGTATATGAGTGATACTGATGTTATTACTTCGTAATGAAACATCTTAAGAAGAAGAAGTAGAAGAAGAAATAAAGATGAAAGAATCGGTAACATACATTACCTCTTCTTTGAAATGCTTCTTTGAGACCTCCTTTTAGGGCACTAAAACGGGTCTTTGAAGAATACCAGAACCTCTAGGATGTTTCTAGGGAAGTGGAGAGAAGAAATTGGCAGGGGTTGGCCGATATTGAAGGCTCAAAGTGGTGTGAGGAATAGAGAGAGGAGGTTCCCTTTTATAAGGGAGGAGAGTGGCACCTTTGGAATAACTAAAAATATTATTTTATTATAAAGTCATGTTTGGTTTTAAATAGATCCAAATTGATTTATTTCGAGTCTAAGGTGGGGATGGGTCGAAATCCTCTAATCCAATATAATTTAGACAAGTTTAGGTTCCTTTTTTAACCTTATCATTTAGATTTAACATTAAGTTAAATAATTTTACTTTTACCATGTCTTCTTGTATTCTTATACTATAAGGTTTATAAACATACTATAAGAAGCCAAACGAACCCCAAGTTGTTTATTATTAATATATATAACCTTATCTATGTAATTTGGCCGATAATTATATTTTTAGGAATACAATGACAATTAATAATATAATATTTTTTTAAAAAACTATTTTATGTCAATCTTGACACTATTTAGTAATTGAATTTTGTGAAAATCATAACAGAATGATAAGCTCGAAAAAAGTTAATTAAATAAATACTAACATGTCATATTAACCTAGAAAATTAGTGTAATTCATAAAAAGTCTCAAATTATATTTATTTGGGTATTTATAACATCAATTTTGTCAATATTTCATTAATAAGATAAATATTTCATCATCGTTGTGTCATAATTAAATTAAATTATTTAATGTCTAAAAATTACAAATAAAATACTATTATGTAGGAACTCTTATTAGATTTATAATGAATATTTATAGTCGAATTTATCTTATGTATAACCCTATATTAAATTTTTTTTAGTAAATAAACTTTGATTTTAACTCTTTTAACTCTTCTTTGAATTAAATAATAATAAATGTCCTAATCTAATCCAAGTGCGCCTAAATGGTCATATTTTATTCCTAAGGTTGTTTTTGGTCGAATTACACTTATCTAATATAATTAGGACATGTGTTAGGGTAATAATAATATCATTTTTACACTTAATTCCTGTATTTACTTTTAACCGTGGTAAAAAAAATTAAAAAGTTACTATTCACCAAAAATTATTTTCATCTCATTGAACCACATTTTACATACTGACATCAACCGTGTGTCTCGGATTTTCAAAATTCCACTCACAGAAGCGGTAAAATTAAGTTTTATGAAAAATTCAGTTTTTTTAACTACTAGTTAGTGGTTTCACTATTCATCAAAAATTGAAAGTTTTCAGAAAAATACAAAAAATTAGGCCTGAGATATATTTGATATTATGAACTCAAAAATGATGTTTATTTTACCAAATTCAAAACATATCAGTTACATTAATTAATTTAAAAACTAATTCATCAAAACAAATAGTGTGTTCTTAAGAGATAATAACTATCAAAATATTGATAGTTGTTTATGTCTGGTTTAAATGTGAAATTACATCCAATAACCAACATTATATTAAATTGTAAAAATATATTCTAAATATACTTTAAAACCAATCAAATTAATAATTTATCACTATTAATTATTTCGAATAAAAAAGTTGTTTTTCATTAAAATTTAGTAATTTTCACTATTAATCAGAAAATGAAAGTTATCCGAAAAGTACCAAAATTTCACCCTAAGCTAATTTCGATATTCCGAATCCAGAAATGAAGTCCATTTTGAAAAATAAAAATTACAATATTTCAAAAAGTGGTTATTACTATTCATAATGGCTAGTTTTAATATTATTTTAATAGCATATCATCGTTTAGTGAAACTCGGTATTGCGTACTACACACGCTATCGAGGAAGGTCGTGATTGCGTGTAATGCAAGGAAAGTCAAGGATACATGTTGTGCAAGCTCCTTTTGGTGTAGCGTACAACACAAGACATTAATGAAATTAAAAAGAATATTTTTCATAAAATCTCGGGGTGTTACACAAGAGATTACATGGTTTTAAATTTAATTTGGTTACTTAGAGTGTAGTTGAGATATTATAAAAAACCAAAGTGACAACTATTTTTCTTAATTGGTGGGTTTGATTACAAAGAACATGTTTTTATTTATAACATAATACCATTTGTAAAAAAATATTACAAAATAAAAATAGATATACTACATATATATAATCTAGTTCAACCATAAAAAAATGGTTTCATGTCCATATTTAAAGATGATAATAAAAATTGATAAACCTGTGTCCTTGATTGTGCTAAATTTTCACATCTCAGACGGTGCATTCATTACTTTCAAATAAAAGGTGGGGAAAGGAGAGAAGATATAGAAATATCTCATTAGCATGAAAAAATTCTAGTACATGTATTTTACTGGAGTTATCATACTATTTTGGTGAATGGAGGTGAGGAAAGAAACAAAAAGAAAAGAACATAAAAGAAAAGAAGTAATTGGATAGAGGAATTTACCTCTTGAAACATCCTCCTTTGAGAACCTCATAAGGGGAGAGGTTTTGTTATTTTAAAGAGGATAGGGGATTTTGGACGTGGGGGAGAAGCTTGGGGAGATATTTTGGCTGAATATTGTCAAGGCACAAGGATTGAGAGGAGTGAAGAGAAGAGGTAAGAATGGGTGGTATTTATGGTGAATGGGAGGAGGGTTTTCATAATTGTTTTTATCATTAGTTTATTGTTTCTTCACATGACAGGGAATAATAAGTATTACATTACCAAGAAAAATATTAAATTCATGTTAATTCGAACCAGTTGGGTTTAAATCAGAAGATCATCATCAGTGACTCAATTAATCCATAATTTAGCATTTATGGTGAATTATCAGATTTTATTATTCATAAAAATTCAAATATTTCAGAAAAATACCAAAAACGCACCCTAACCATTTATCGACATGTAGAATCAAAAATAAAGTCCATTTTTCAAAAATAATTTTTTAAATATGATCAATTTTATATTTAATTAAAATCATATTTTATTATTAAAACCCAGTTTTAAAACAATCATTTACTTATTCTGAAATACAGGTACATCGTAATTTCACTTGAATATTATTTTAATACTATCATAGGTAAGGTTAATATTCATTATTTAATATCACTATTCATAAGGGTATGTTACTATTCATAAGGGTAGGTTACTATTCACCAAAAATTATGTTTTTCTTATCCAACTCCAATTAACTTGCTGGTCAAAACCGGGTATGTCAGATTTTCGAAATTCCAAACACAGATGTAAAAAACCTATGTTTAAAGGACTCTTATCATTAATTAGTTCATTGTGTAGTGTTTTTATTAGATTTTATGACATAAATATGAGAAGGTAACTTCCATTGAAAAACATTGGGTCATTAAATTCTTCCTCCCTTATGAAATTTTACCCTAGAAATTTCGTTTTACATTTTAACCCGTAAACATTTATTGGTACTTCTCCATCATTGCCTCCTCCGGCTCCCATGTAGCTTCTATAATCATTTGGTTCCTCCAAAACACTTTGAAAAGGTGGGTTGTCTTGTTGTGTAGAACCTTATCTATTCGGTCCAGAATCTTCACTCGCTACTCCTCATAAGAGAGATCATCTTTCAGTTGGAGCACCTCTGAGTTCAATACATGTGATGGATCGGGTATGTACTTTCTTAGAAGTGATACATGAAACACATCATGAACTTGAGCCATATTTGGGGGAAGTGAAAGCTAGTTGTCCACGACTACTATGAGGTCAAGGATCTCCAAGGGGAAAATGAACCATGGGTTCAACCTCTATTTCATTCCAAACCACATGAATCTCTTCCATGGTGATATTAATTGGAAGACTTTATCTCCTACATCAAACTCCATGTCACTTCAATGGTTGTCTGTGTAGCTCTTTTGCCGAATATGAGCATCTTTATTGTTTTTATGGATGAATTGAACCTTCTCCGACATCTCTTTCACAAGATCGAGTCCCAATAACTTTTGTTCTCCAACATCATCCTAACAGGTTGGAGTTCTACATCGCTTTCAATACAGAACATTATATAGAGCCATATGAATACTTGAGTGGAAGCTTTTGTTGAATGGGAACTCAACCAATGGGAGATGCTGATAGGATCCACCATTGAATTCTAGAGAGCTGGAACTTAGCATATCTTCAAGCCTCTGAATAGTCCTTCCAAATTGGACATCATTTTGGGGATGATAGGTCATGCTGAAATTTAATTCAGTACTCTATGCATGTTGGAGACTTCTCCCAAATTTAGATGTGAACCTTAGATCATGATCAGAGATAATTGAGAGTGGAACACCCAGCAGTCTCACAACATCCTCCACATATATTTTTTCTAGTTGTTTAAATGAGAGGTGTTACCAAATAGAGATAAAATGAGATGTCTTGCTGAGTCTTTCAACCACAACCCATATCATATTATTTCCTCTCTACTTCTTCAGGATACTCGTGAAAAAGGCCATAGTGACATTCTCTAATTTCCACATGGGTATAAGCAATGATTTCATCATCCCTTTAGACTTTTTTTCTCTTCTTTAACTAGTTGACATACCAAGCACCTTGATATATATTCTGTAATCTCCTTCTTCATGTTATCCCACCAGATGTGTTCTCTAAGATCATGGTACATCTTGGTACTCCAAATATGGATAGAGAATGTTGAGCTATGTGAATTTTCTAATAGCTCTGTCTTTATCCCAGGTGATGAAGGCACACAAACCCACGATCCAAACAAAATAACACCATCATAGTTGACATGGAACTCCTGCAACATCCCTTAATTTAATGCATTCAAACTCTTTTGTAACTCCATGTCATCCCTTGGTCCTTCCTTAATCTTCTCTTGAATCGATGGTTGTGAAATCATTTGGGTAAGTTAGGATGTATCCCCTACCCTTATGATTTATAAATACATCCATTGCATAAATAAAAGGATAAGGTATTTCTCAATCCATAAAATGGGTAGAGTAGCATGTTGTTTTCTTATTATAGCATCAACTTCCATGATCTCCTTTCAAGGAGGATAGTGAATAGAGAAATCGTAATTCTTGATTGGATCTAACAATCTCCTTTGATGCATTTTGGGCTCCTTTTTTGGGAATATATACTATAGGATACTTTGGTCAGGGTTTATGTCATACTTCTCACTATAAAGGTAGTGTCACCAGATCTTCAAAGAAAAAATGCAGGCTGCCAGCTCTAGATCATGCGTCGGGTAGTTTTTCTCATGGATCATCAACTACCATGAGGCATAGGCTATCACATTATCATTTTTCATGAGTACACAACCCAATAATTTCTTTGAAGCATCACTATAAATAAAAAAATGTTCTCCACTTTTCGGTAATGTGTGTATAGGTGTAGTGATCAGCCTTCTCTTTAGCTCTTTGAAGCTTACCTCACATTCTTCCATCCGAAAAAACTTTACCCCCTTCTGTGTCATCTTGGTCATTGGGTTTGACAATCATGGAATGTTCTTCAATAATCGTCTATGATACATAGATAGACCTAAAAAGATATGAATCTCCTTTATGGAAGATGGCCAAGGCCACTCTTCAATTGCCTTCATCTTGGAAGAGTCCATAGATATCCCTTTACTGGTGATAATATACACCAATAATTATACTTCCCCCATCCAGAACTCACATTTTTTGTACTTTTCATACTACTTCTCCCTTTGAAAAGTATTTAACCCAACATTCAAAAGCTCCACATGTTTCTCCTTTCTCTTAATGTATATCAAAATATCATCAATAAAGACTACCACATATTTTTCAAGGTAATCTCTAAAGACTCCATTCATTAAATCCATGAAAATTGTTGGAGAATTAGTGAGTCCGAAGGGCATCACTACAAAATCAAAGTGTCCATACCTCGTTCTAAAGTAAGCCTTGGGAATATATTCCTTCCTCACATTTAATTGATGATATCATGAATGAAGTTCCACCTTAAAAGAATAACTGGCCCCACAAAGCTGACTGAACAAGTCATCTAGTCATGGTAGGTGATACATCTTATTTATCATGATTTTATTGAGCTCACAATAATAAATGAAGAGGTGCATTGATCCATCCTTCTTCTTGACGAAGAGGACTGGTGCACCCCAAGGTGAGGCACTCAGGCATGTAAAATAGTTCTCCATATTCTCTTGTGACTTCTTTTTTAGTTATTACAGCTCTAGGGTGGCCATTTTGTAAGGTGTCTTTGATATAAGTAAAGATCCAGGAATAAGTTCAATTGATAATGCAACCTATCATTCAGGAGGAAGATCGAGAATCTCTTCAAGGAATAAATCAGTGTAATCCTTCATGTGGTCAAGTCATCAATCATAATTCTCTCATTTTTTCTCAATAATTTGAGCTAGAAATGGTTGCTCATAAGGAAAAAATATCCATAGTTGAGATGTATAATCTAAAGGGGACTCATTTTACTCCTTACAATTGTAAATAATTGGAGGATGCTTCAAGATGTAAAGAGTAATCTCCCTTTCCGGACAGTTGATGTTGGCCTGGTACAAAGATAGCCAACCCATGCCAGGGATAGCGTCGAACTCAACTAAAGGAATTATTATGATTTTTTCTAGGAGGTTTAGTCCACAAATGTTATCTAGGGAGGAGTTATAAACCATGGACACACCGATTTCCCCATTAGTTGTTCCCATCGATAACATTTCCTCCAAATTTTGAGGTGGTGTTTGAATAGTTAGACAAAACATGAATGATCTAAAAGAATTTTTAGAACCTGAATCAAATAGAATGTTCGCTATTCAGGAATGAATAATTAGAGTACATGTCACACCATCCTTTTCTAGATCCACCTTAGTTGCAGTGATATAATAAGACCTTCCTTGTTGCCTTGGAGGTTGTTGTTGATTACCTGTGAAAAACCTTAGCTTAGATAAATTGTTCATATTATTACCAGGCTCCTTATAGTTGTAACACTGCACTGCTTGATGAGTGTTGATCTGAACCTTCCTTTCTTCTTCAACATTAGCATGATTTTTCATAACCCTTTGACAGTTTTGGTAAAAATGACCAAACTTCCCCCAATTGAAGCAATTCTTGGTTCCTTTCAGATAGTTTCTAAGATGCTTCATCCAACAATTTTTTCAAGGGGAAAAGTCAAGATTAATTCTATCATGGGATTTTATTGATGAACCACCCATGTTGTTCTCCATTTTCCTCTTCTTGTCACTGGGACCACGAGACCATTGAGAGTCTCCAATCTCTATTTCAACATTGAGGCCACAATGGGAAATATCCTCATAAATATCGAAGTCTCAAATCACCAACACTTTTCGTAGACTCAGATTTAGTCCACCAATGAAGTGATCCATATTGCTTTAGGTGTTCATGAAAAATCTAGAGGTGTACCTTGAATGTCTTGTAATGATTGCTTTATACACCTCGATGGAATCATCTTCATTCTACTTGAGTCTGAGGAACTCTTTTTCCATCTTGAGATGAAGGGTGTGAGGAAAATATTTTATGTAAACATCCTCTTGAATTTTTCCAAATCCATGGATTCAATTTCCTCTTGGGACTTCATATTCTTGATCAGTGTCCACCACTAAAATGCTTCCCCGTCAAAAAGATAGACTTCTAGTACAACCTTCTCTTATTTTGATCACTACAGGACGAAAAATATCTTTTCAATGGAGTTAATCAATTGTTCCACGAGGAGGGGATCTGAAGATCACCTAATCACGAGAGGCCTTTTCCGCAAGAAAGATTCTATGGTATCATGCTATTTCCATGGAGGAGTAGGGTATTCCACATTTTTCATGTTATTATTGCTAACTCGAGGCAACTAAGAAAGTTCTATAATGAAGTTTTGGGTACCCACTCCCATCATATCAGGCATATCATTAGGGAAATATTCACATTACCTATCACATTGTTTGTTGGAGAGTATTCTTCTATTTCCCACCATTAAATAATAAAAATAATGTATAATTAGAGGTATTGAAAAAATAATCTATTGAGCATAAAAAGGAAACATTGAACATAAAAGGATGAAATTATAAATAAGAATTACATCATATCTTGTGACTCCTTATGTATAAATATATGTTATAATCGACTTATTTCTTGACTTATATTCTTATGGTATTTTTTTCCTTTGATAATGGTGTATACTAAGATCATGAATATACCAATGCATATCCCTTGGGAGTGTCCGAACCAAGAGTGCAGGAAGGCCCGTTGTCATGTACTAGGATACCTCAGGTCATTCCTGAAACTCTTTGTCATATTTTTCACTCCTAGGTATATATGTGCCAGAGCTACCTCGACCTGCTCGTATCCAGACAATGATGTATTTTCTTGGAAAACCACTTAATCTATAATTACCAAATATTAGGGGTGTTTTATTATACTTCATCTAATCCTTAAGGTTCTCACTATGGTTATCTATTCCAAATCCCCAAAAATAACTTGACCATCATATGATACCAACTATATCGACCCAATCCTTTTATATAAAACATTACATGATTTTAAGCATAACAATAAATCAGATTACAATCCAAGGATCGTTAATTCTAGTGTTTGGGAAGACTATATAAATAAAACATAAAACATGGGGATAAAAAAAATCTTTTTTTAATCTACAAAAATATCTCCTAACTTCCTTTGAACCCTTACATCTACATAGGGTACCCTAGGGAACACATGAACAAAGGGATGAGCTAAAAAACCCAGTAAGGGATTGAACATAAGGATAAATCATAAGAACATGAGTTAGGAGGAATGTAATAATGACAAACAAATCATGGAACGTATGTAATAATACCATATATAAATGGGACCATATAAACATGGAATCATATAAATTCTGAATATTCCTATGAAATTTCTTTAGTACAGGTCAATGCTAACTTCCAATCGCATTTCACATTTAAGTACGAGTCAAAGCTGACTTCAAATCCCGATTCACATCGCATCTCATGAGACTTAACATTCTATAATGCATTGGAGCGCTATCTAGGAACACCCATCTCAACAATTTCATGAATATTCTGGCCACATAAATAATCCTTCCACAACAATAATCATACATAATCAACCATACAAAATCATAAGTGTACCCATGGAATGAATTAACTACCACAACCATGACAAAATCATAACCAATGGGCATATCATGAAAGTTTCCATGAAAGAAAGGAATGATACATGGACATTAAATAGGCATATATCATGGTATATGATTTCAAAAAGGAGTGAGAACTTGTATGAAATGTATTTGGGAAATTTTGGCATTAAAACATTTTGTGCGGTTTTAAGGAAAATACTATAGAGATTTTAAAATTAAAAAGGTAAAAATATTTTATAGGAAACCAAAATTGAAACAATAATGTTTAAAAAAAATTCTTTTATAATGAAAATGTTGGATTAAAACAGAATATAGAGTGCAGATGAAATTGTGCAATGTTTCGAAAAGTTCTCTTAAAACATGATTTCTTATCGGGGGTATCGAGGTGGGAATCACTAAAAAACATGTACATAAACAAATAGAATGAGGAATGGATCTAGGAACATGAGTTTGGAGAATATAAACAGTATTTATATGTTCTACATCTAAAGAAAAGACAATATAATTTGGGTAAAAAAGATAGAGAAACCCAAAAGAGTAAAGGAGGATCGGGTATAATTCATTATGGATTATTGGCATGGTATCAGGGGTATAGAAAAGGGATTTTTTGTGAGAGAATGGGGTTTCAAATAACTTATAAATCATAAGGGAATTATTTGTAAGGTTTGAAATAATACCCCATCATTAGGGAAAACACATAAAATGGAAAAACATAGAGGACAATCTTGAAATAAAAGTGAAATGCGGAGGATCCCTTGCCTTAAATTTTCTGGGGTTATACACTTGTTATTAATGACATGTATAAACAAATTAGGTTTATTAATTAATAATTATAGATCCCCTTGTATTTTTAATTTGTTTAGTATAATAATTTTGAGTTAATTCATAACCGTTTTAATTGGTTATGAGGTTCAATTTCATTGTTCGAGATCGTTTGTTTACTTGATTTAATGACCGGTTCACTTATATTTATGTTTGGATAAAATGTAAGATGAAGGTGGTTTTACAGAATTGAAGTTATATTATATTATTTAACATCCCTGAGATTACATGGTTTTAAATTTAATTCGGTTACTTAGTGTGATGTTGAACTATTATATAAAACCAAAGTGACAAATGTTTTTGTTAATTGATGGGTTTGATTACAAAGAAAATATTTTGATTAATAAATTAATACCATTTGTAAAAAATGATTACAGAAAAAATAGGATATATTACATGTATATAATATACTTCAACCATATCAAAAATGGTTTCATGACCATATTTAATGATGATAATAGAAATTGATAAACTGTTGTCCTTGAATGTGATAAATTAACACATCTAAAACTATGCTTTCATTCATTTCAAATAAAAGGTGGGGAAAGGAGAGAAGAAAAAGAAATATCCCATTATGATAAAAACATTACAGTATATGTATGTTACTAGAGTTATCATACTACTTGCATGAAGGGATGTGAGGAAAGAAACAAAATGAGAAGAACATAAAATAAAAGAAAGAATTGGAAAGAGGAATTTACCTCTTGAAACTTCCGCCTTTGAGAACCTCTTAAGGGGAGAGGTTTTGGTATTTTGAAAAGGATAGGGGATTTTGGACGTGGTGGAGGAGATTGGGGAGTTATTTGGTCATAATATTGGCAAGGCAAAATGCTTGGGAGGAGTGAAGAGATGATGTAACAATTGGTTGCATTTATAGTGGATGGGAGGAGGGTTTTCATAAATTTTTAATCGATAGTTTATTATTTCTTCAAAAGACAAGGAATAGTAAGTATTCCATGACCAAAAAACGTTACAAAAGCATGTGAATTCAAACCAATTGGGCTTACATCCACAGATCACCATTAATGACTCAATTAATCTATTATTTAGCATTTATTGTAAATTATTAAATTTTACTATTCATAAAAAATTCAAGTATTTCAGAAAAATCCCAAAAAATCACCCTAACCATTTTTTACTATGTATAATCCAAAAATGAAGTCCATTTTTCAAAAATAATTTTCTAACAACTGGTAATTTAATATTTAATTAAAATTAAAATTTATTATTAAAACCCAGTTTTTAAAAATTCGTTTACCATTCTAAAATAGAGGTACATCATAATTTCACCTAAATATTATTTTTATACAATCATAGGTAAGGTTAATATTCATTAGGGTATATAAATATTCATTAGGGTATGTTATTATTTTTAAGGGTAGGTTACTGTTCACCGAAAAAATATTTTTTTCTTATCAGACTACAAATAACTTACTGGTCACAACAGTGTATGTTAGAATTTCGAAATTCCAAACACTAAAGTGACAAACCAATGTTTGAAGGTAACTTAGAACTTATTCGTTCATTATTTGTTGTTTTTATTGGATTTTATGACATACATATGAGAAAGAAATTTCTGTTGAAAAACATTTGGACGTTACAAACACACAACACCGAGTTCGAACGCACCATGACATACAAAACAAGCAATTCAAAAGGCAGGTATGGATATTATTAACTGAATTTTAAATTTTATATAATCCATATAATTTTAACATTCATATTATGTTTTTATTAGGCATAATATAAGAAAAAATTCAATTTTTTAGATAAAATAAGAATTTTTAAAAAAATGCAATTTTACACCATTTTAATGGAGAACCCATTTTAAATCCAATATTTTATAATTTTATATATTCAATGTGACAAAATAAACATCTCATTTAGAAGAAGGACATAAAAATTTATTTTGGATAATTTTTTGGTGTTTTTCTGATAACTTTTATATTTTTATAAATAGTGAAAGATAAAAAATTTTAATTGAAAACAACTTTTTTAATCAAAATAATTTATTGTTTTAAGTTATACATTTGGATGGTTTTGATGTATAATTAGATTATATTTTTATCGTTTAATACAATATTGATCATTGGACGTAATTTCACATTTATATTGGACATAAACACATATTAATTTTTTTGATAGTTTTTACTTCTCAAAAACACGTTTTATGGTCTTAACAATGCGAATTAATTTTAATTTAATTAATAAATCTCATATGTTTTTAATTTGGTAATGTAAACATCAGTTTTGAATTTGGAATTTCAAATTCTCTTTGGGTGAATTTTTTCTATTTTTTTAAAAACATTCAATTTCTGATGAATGGTGAAAACACTATTTTATTATTTAATCCCGATTTTTTATTTATATAAATATATATTTTATTTACTTTTTTTTCAGTCAAAATAGAAACAAAATAACTATATTTGTTAAATTTAAGTAATTGGAGTAATTTTATAATAATATTATATTGATAAAATTTAATTGAACAATTTAAAGCCTTTTACCCAGCTTTTAGGCACATTTGAAAATTTGGAGAAAACTTAATTTTATCGCTCATGTGAATTGAATTTAAAAAATCAGAGAGACACAGTTGACATCAATAAGTAAAATTCGGTTCAATCAGATGAAAATAATTTTTTGTGAAAAGTAATTTTTGTATTTCATTTACCACAGTTAAAAATAAATTGGGTAATTAAAGGTAAAAATGATATTATAATTACCCTACCAAATGTCCTAATTCAATTGGATAATTTTTTTTGAACAAATTCAAATATAGTTATTAAATATGATCCTCTTCAACCCCCTTAGATTAGATTAGAACATTTATTATTATTTTATTTAACGATGGGTTAAAACTTCTAATTTCAAATTTTATAAATAAAACATTTTTAATATAGTGTTATACATAAGATAAATTTTACTATAAATATAAACGAGAAAGATAACAAGATTTTCTACATAATGGTATTTTATTTATAATTTTTAGGCATTAAACAATTAAATTAATTTATGACACCATCATGATGATGTAATTATCTTATTAATGAATGATGAAGCTAATTGATATTATAAATATCCATATAAATGTAAATTGATACTTTTGATGCATTAAAATAATTTTCTAGGATAATAAGATATGTTAGTATTGATTTAATTATATTTTTTTCGATGTAATCGTGTTCTTTTGACATTCACAAAAACCAAATACTAAAAATGTCAAAATTGACATAAATGAGTTTTTAAAACAAATACTATTTTATTAATTGATATAATATTTCTAAAAATATAAGGATCATTCAAAGGACATAGATAAGATTATATATGTAAATAAAGAACCACTTGGGGTTATCTTGGGTTTTATGGTATGTTTATTAACCATTTATTATAATAATACAAGACTACATGGTAAACATGAAACTATTTAACTAAGAGTTAAATCTAAAAGATAAGGTTAATATTTTGACATAAACCTATATAAAACCTATTCGTTGAATGTTTTTCGACCCAAACCCACCTTAGACTCCAAATAAATATTTTTTGATCCATTATAAACTGAATATTATTGTATAATAAATTAATATTTTAGGCTTTTCCTAAAGTGACCCTCAACTCTCTTATAAATGGGAACTTTCCCGTCTCTCAAAATCACACATCCAAAGCCATTTGGATCAGCCAAACCCAACTCAAATATCTTCCCAACTACCCAAAAATCATCCTAGAGGCCTTAATTTGATCATAATTCCATTCTATGTATCCCTTTTGACCAAATCAAAAGAAAGCACCTGAAAAAGAGGTAATAATTTCATCACCTCTTTCAAATTTCAATTCTTATTCCACTTCATCTTTCTTTGTTGTTAAAATAATAATATAATAAATCCAATAAATTATACATATTGTGATTTTATTATATATTTTGTACAACCATATTCAATATTCTATACATCCTATGAATGACAATGTCACCATACGTGCGTACATACAGCTTACCGTCTCCACGTTATGGTGTAGTTTGTTATTCAACACATCATTATTTTTTTGGGAATAATAATGTTTATAATTGATGTAAATAATAAATATATCATGTAAATGAATCTTTATATGTAATAAACCATCAAATTACAGATAATTTAACCATCAATAGAATGCTATTGTCGCTTGTACGTGTGTACAGATTACAGTCTCCACAAACGCGATGTCATGCATTCCCCATCATAACCATTCAAGAATAATTTTCATTTTATGAATAAAATTAATGTTTAAGAACATAATATCATTCTGGATTTGAATAAAATACATCTTATACATAAAAAACACAACTTATGTATCGAAACATATAATGGAAAATGAATCTGTTAACACCCAAAATGATGATACTATTAAAATATCATTAACAAAGGAATATTAGAATATCATATATAACATCTTATTAATGTAAGTGGTTCTAGTATAATTTAATAAAAATTATTTTACCATTTTACAGGAGGTTAACCTACCCTCTACTAAGGAAAATTACAAGGTAAGGGTTAATTTTACAATCTCTTTATTTATCTGAGTTTGTTTATTCATAAGTATCTAATGAGGGTTATTTATCATCCACATCCGTGTTTCTTGAAAATTTATTTGAATTTTTTTTAATATTTCCTCAAATATGGGATAAATTCATTTATTCCCTGGTTTGAATTTTTATAAAATGTCTTTAAAAAAATATCTCTGTTGTTTTCCAAACAAGGTACTTTATGACCTTTTCTAAAAATAGTGGTAAGAATGTTTTTTTAACTTATACGGTGGGTGCGTCTATTTTCTCCCATTATAACACTTTCAAAGCTTCCATTATAAGATAATATTAATATTTTAAAAATAAATGTTTTCTTTTATAATTATGTGACATTTAAATGATTTTATAATTTCTCTAAAATAGTTTTTATTTCATCTATGTCTATATCCTTTGATGTATTTTACACTTGTTTGAAGTTGATTTATTATAATACAATTTTCCAAATTGTATTGAAGATTTAGTGATAAGTTTTACTATGGATATGTTATTTTTAAACCAGTCATTGATTATGGTTAATGTATTAATATTTTTTATGCCAGTTTTAATACAAATGTTTTTTTTATGTTTAAATATTTTAATATTAGGAATGCATTGGACTTAGTAAGTTACAAGTGGAGCCCGCTATAGCTCCTCAATCCATAGGTAGGTCTAATGATACAAAATAGTTTCTTGGAAAAAGGACTTGAAATAATCTTATTTGTAATCCTGGAACGAGACCTTGACTTCATGGTTATGATGTCAGGAATTATGCATTCCAATATTATGAAATTATCTTTTGGTATTACTTGGGATTATTCGACTTCTATAATATCCATGTGAATAAGTAAATTGAATATTTGACTTGTCTTTTCCATATTTTGTGGATGATTAAGTTTAAAATGCATTTATTTTATACATTGACTTAAATATATATTCATATTTATGAGAGTTTATTTTATGTTTTTATCCTTACTAAGAATTTGAGCTCACCTCTTTCTTATGTTTCCTTTTTCCAAGGATCTGAATAATTATATTACGATTAACCTATAGGAATAGGCTATGGGATATGAATGTGTTCAAATGGGACACAATGTTGTTTTTTTTTGGTTTCATAAATTAATGTAAAACTTGTGTATGTATCTAGTATATAAAAGGATACTAAACTAATTAGTATTTTAAGACTTGATATATTGTGATCATGCTAATGGTATGTTATAATGAACCGACCCACAGTAACGAGAGTTTGGGAATTATAGTTGGTATCAGATGAAGTTTAGTACATACCTTGGAAACTATATTTAGATAAACTCTGATTAGAGATCATTAAACAAAGATAGACATTGAGGATGAGTACAATAGAAATTTCTATAATTTTTGTAAGGTAGAGATTTAGTGAGTTTTCCTAGAAATACACCACTATATAGAAGCGGGCACATAGAGGCGGCTCTGAGACAGATGTTCCTATGAGTGAAAACTCAGACAAGGAGTTTCAGGCTTGACCTGAGGTATCCTAGTATATGATAACGAGCCTTGATGCAATTTTGGTTATGAAACTCCTGATGGATATTCTTAGGATAATTCATATTTTATTTACAAGCCATTATGAAGGATTTATGAGTTAATACTTCCTCAAAGAAGACATTTTTTTATGATTTTGGATTATATGCATAAAATATTCCATTTATGTTAGGTATTTTACAAGGTTATAATTATGCATGGAGATTCATAAACTAACATAGTGTATACCATTGATTAGAAATTGTTCCCAATAGTTGAATTGGGAACTTTAGTAATACGCATGATCAAAAGAGAAAGAATGATCATATCTTAGATGGTCGTAAGACAACATTTAGAAGGAAAATACTCTCCCACATATTCTCACCATATTATGAAAAAGTATCATGTGTTAATAAGATAAGTAGGGAATTCACTGAGCATAATGGATTATAAGGGAAGCCAGAGAAAAAAAATGATTATAGAGAGAAATATGGATAATGTTAAGAAGGGAAAGATGAAATTTCCCATATTTGATAACTATGGAAAGAATCACCTTGGTAAATACATGAATGGAATGTGAGTTTGTTATAAGTTTGGAAAAAAGGACACCAAGTACGTTACTTCAAGGGTAAGATAAAGATAGTAAATGTACAATGCTTTATCTGTAAAGAGTTGGGACTCTTTGAGAATCTATATACCAATCATCAGAGTATACCCCAAATGATGGTATTGGATAATAATAATGATAGGATACTACCTAAGATGAAGAGTAATAATTAGTGTTCTTATATTTTTATTAACGAACTATGTCATTTGTGTGTTGTATCAATGATGTACTGTTTATATTAATTATGGACATAAATATGGATTTTTAAAAAGTACCATTTCATTGAGGATTTGATATTATATGGTACTAAGAAAATTTACTCAAAAAAAGTTAATATTAATGGAAAATATATTTTTGAAGGAAAGATAAATGTTAATGTGGTCCTGATTTTGAGGTAGTGATTTTGTTATAAAATATGGTTGATTTGGATAAATTATATCAGATATTCTTAAGTACCTTTGAACTGATTAATGGTTTGTTTATTACATTATTTTTGGAGTATTAAAAATTTTTATATATAAGGAATATATCTAGTATTCTATAAGGAATAAGGGAGCATGGATTTAATCAATAAAGTTTTATGTTAATTCAGTGTGTTGCCATGTTTTAAGAGAATACATGATGAAGGTGTAACGTCCTGAGTCCGCAGCCCCTCCACTGGTGCCCCATACCCAGTTTGCCACATGACCTCAACCACGTTTCCCCGAACACGAGAGGCTGCCAACTAGAAGCGAGGGCCATGGTGAGTCGGTGGGGAAACTATGCCCCTATTCGGTAAGGTATACAAGGTTAGAAACAACAGTAAACATCAGAAGCAGTAAACAACATGCATAACAACAGAAACCAAACAGTGGAAGCAATGCAGATATATAACAATGATGACAATAATGAAGCAAGTACAAGTATCTATGGAAAAGAGCAAAAACAACAATGTGCTGGAATACAACTGAAACCATGTGAAAAAGAAAAACAAAGAAAGCTCCTTAGCATCGCGAGCCATGGCTTGGTCCCATGCTCCCCAGCTTTTGGTGTAGTCATGATCTTGAAGTAGAAGGGAGCATTCCCTTGTCTATACCTGCAGCAACATAGTCTGCTTGGGCCCAAAAGCATGTCCCAAACAGGGTGTGAGATACAATCCCAGTAGGAAATCACCCAAATATTTGTGCCTAATAGTCAATGAATACCTGTCAGTAATAAAACAAGAAGCAGTAAATAGAAAAGCGCAAACAGCTGCAATCCACAGTTCTAACAAGTATAGCAGTCAACAACAAGAAGAAAACAGGTAACCCTCTGGGTAGCTCTCACAGTCTAGCCCCTATGGTTCAACCTCTATGTACATGCAACTCTATGGGAGGCACACACAGTCTCACCCCACTGGTTTAGCTATGTAATTAATCAGACTCTCTAGGGAAACAATCACCGTCAATTCCCCCTATAGTCTCGTATCGTGATAAAGGCTCTCTGGGAAAGCACTCAACGTCAATTCCCCTTATAACCCGCATCGTAATTAAAATACTCTTTGGAGAAGCCCTTCTGTCAATTCTCCACTTGGTCTCGCATCGTGATTTAAAAGACACTCTGGAGAAGCCCTTCTGTCAATTCTTCCTTTGGTATGCTACTCTAGGTTCTCACAGTCCTGTGTAACTAAACATGCTCAGCGCGTGTGTATCGTCCATGTAAACCTCAAAAACTACTTGGCTATCAACTAAGGATCAATAGTAATGTAATACAATAGCTCTACTATCCTATGACTAGGCATGCCAACTGGAAAATGAAAAATAGGCAGAACAATCATGGAAAAGCAATATGAGCGCAAAAAAATTACTCTAATCACAAGTAATAACCTCTACTAAAGCAATCAAGCAAAGCAGGCAAGAAAAAATGTCAAAACAGGAAAAATGCATTACTCGATTCAAAGGTATTGGTGGAATTTTCACAAAATACTCGAAGACTTTCTACAGAAAGGAACAAGCCACCTACCTCGATCCTAGGAGATCGATTTACGTGAACCTCGATGACAGATTCCCATTATAATGATGTAGATCTGAGAAATCACACAAAAAATTCATCCCATGATAACTTGAAAACAAGGAGAAATCAAGAAACAAGGCTCAAGAAGAAGGAAGAACTCACCGCTGCGCTTCCAACACAATTCACTGTGCTCGAATCGGAGAATAGATGGCGAGGCAGGACTCTGTCAAAGATCCAGCCGTACAGATGCTCTTGGACAGTCAAAAACCAGAGAAGAAGATGTATTTGGGGGTTAGGCGTGACCCCGGTCTGTTTAATGAAAAAAAAGAAATTACATGGCATGTACTTCGAATTTTCCATACTCTGAAAAAAAATCGGCCTCCACCTCAGCCTTACACACCGTGTGTGTGGCCCGAACATGGCCATCACACGGCTTCGAGCCGGAACAGAGTACATGATGTGTACTCAGAAAGTACATGGCGTGTACTTTGAAAATTTCCAGAAAACCCATTTTTCTTAAAAACTCCAGAAAATGGAAAAACATACCTAAACGAAGGTCCGGGTTCATACAAACATACCCCCTTAAAGAAATTTGTCCCCATATTTCCCTAACGAGGTAGAGAAAAGGGATCCCCGAATAGCTCCGGCCACTACGATCGTACATCGACCTCCCTCTCCCAGGTCTCGTCCTGTACTCGCCCGTGATTCCATATCACTTGTACTAGAGGAACAGACCGCCCACGGAGGACCTTTGTACTATGATCGACAATCTGGATAGGATGATCCTCGAACGATGCATATGCTTTAATCTCGACTTCTTCAGGTGAAAAGTTGTGAGACTGGTCTGAAATGTAACGCCGGAGCTGAGAGACGTGGAAGACGTCGTGCATGGCCCGATATCTCTGAGGTAGCTGCAACCGATAGGCGACTGGCCCCACTCTCTCCAAAACCTCAAATGGCCTGACGTACCATGGAGAAAGCTTAACCTATCTCTGAATCCTCTTGTGTCCCAAACTAGGTGTGACACATAGGAAAACCCGATCACCGACCTCGAACTCTAGAGGCCGTCTCCGCTGATCCGCAGAAGACTTCTACTGAGACTGTGCTGTAGCCATCCTCTTCCGAATCAGCTCTATCTTCTCTGAAATCTCCTGAACAAGACGTGGACCCAGTAATGCTGCCTCTCCTGCCTCCATCCAGCATAATGGTGATCGGCATGGCCTACCATACAAAGCCTCGTAGGGTGCCATCTGGATGGTCACCTGGAAACTGTTGTTGTAGGCGAACTCTACCAGAGGAATATGATTCTCCCAAGAACCGACAAGGTCAAGGATGCAAGCTCGGAGCATATCCTCAAGCACCTGGATCGTGTGCTCGGACATGACATCAGTCTGGGGATGGTATGCTGTACTCAAAAGTACCTGTGTACCCAAGGGCTTTTGAAGTACATACCAGAACTGAGAGGTAAAGCGCACATCTCTGTCTGAAACAATAGAGCGCAGAACCCCATGCAGATGCACAATCTCCCTGATGTAAAGTTGTCCCAGATCATTGACACTAAAGGTCTCCTTGATCAGAAAGAAGTGAGAAACCTTCGTAAGCATGTCGACGACAACCCAAACAGCATCATTCCCTCGAGGTGATCTCGGAAACCCATTCACGAAGTCCATCACAACATCGTTCCAATTCCATTCCGTAATGAGTAACTGCTGTAAGAGACCTGCTGGTTGCTAATGCTCTGCTTTCACCTACTGAAAAGTAGAACATCTCATGACAAAACCAGAGACATCCTTCTTCATACTTGGCCACCAATACTGGCGATGAAGATCCCGATACATCTTGGTGATGCCAGGATGAACTTCCCAAACTGAGAAATAGAAATCGCACATCATCTCCTCGCGTAAGTCTGCAGGAACCCATACACATCCTTGGAAACACATGATCTCATCCTCTCCCACTGTCCATCTAGGAAGAGGGTCCTCTCATGACACACTCTCCCACAGGACTAAGCCTTCAGAGTCTGATAGCTGCCTCATCCATACCCGATTAAGTAGCATGGAGGTAAGAACTATAGAAGATAGAAAAGTCTGTCCTCATCTATCGTGCACCTCTAGATGCATCTCAAAGAATAGAGCCATCAACTGCCACTCACTACTGGCCTCCTGAACTGCCTGAATCTGAGTTCTCTGGCTCAACGCATCTTCCACGACGTTTCCCTTTACCGGCATATAGGCAAGCTCGAAGTCAAAAGACTGTAGATACTCAACCCACCTACGCTGCCTCAGATTCAGATCACGCTGAGTGAAGATATACTTGATATTCTTGTGGTCAGTAAAGACCACAAAGTGCTCTCCCAGAAGATAGTGTCTCCAACAGCGCAAAGCATGAACAACAGATGTCAACTTCAGATCTTGCATAGGGTAGTTCCTCTCATGTGGCCTTAGCTACCGAGACCCATATACAATGACTCCATCTTCCTGCATAAGCACATATCCCAGCCCGATACCTGAAGCATCATAGTAAACAGTGTAACTCTTGCTTGGATCTGGCAAGACTAGTATCGGTGCTGACGTTAACCTCACGTTCAGCTCCTGAAAGGCTGACTCACAAGAATCTGACTATAGGAACTTTTCCCCCTTCTTGGTCAGACCTGTCAAAGGTGATGCTAAATGGGAAAAGTCCCGAATTAAGCGTATGTAGTATCCATCCAGCCCTAGGAAGCTCCGTACCTCAAAAACGTTCTTCGGCTGCTCCTAGGAAACTAAAGCTCTCAATTTCTATGGGTCCACAGATACTCATGTCTCTGAGATGACGTGACCCAATAAATGAATCTAATCCATCCAAAAGTGTAACTTCGAGAGTTTAGTGTAAAGCCGATACTCTCTCAGTGTACTCAGAATGATCTCAAGATGGGTGGCATGGTTGTGTCGAGTGTGAGAGTACACCAAGATATCGTCCACAAAGACCACGACAAAGGAGTCCAAGTAAGGATGGAACACTCGGTTCATCAGCGCCATGAAAACTACAGGTGCGTTCGTGAGACCGAACGGCATGACTGTATACTCGTAAAGACCGCACCTGCTTTTGAAGGCTGTCAGAGGTATATCTGATGGTCTAACGCGCAACTGATGATAACCGGACCTCAATTCAATCTTTGAGAACACCCAGGTTCCTCGAAGCTGATCAAAAAGTTCATCAATCCGCGACAAAGGATATCGGTTCTTGACCGTCAACCGGTTCGGCATTCAATAATCCACACAAAGCTGAAGGGTACCGTCTGCCTTCTTCACAAACAGAATAGGTGAACCCCAAGGAGAGGTACTGGGTCGGATCGAACCCGTATCCTGTAGCTCCTCTAACTGCTTCTTGAGCTCCTTCGACTCAGGTTTGGCCATCCTATAGGGAGAAATGGACACCGGTGCCGCTCCGGGCACGAGTTCAATAGAAAAGTCCACCTCACGCTTCGGAGGGAAACCTGAAAAGTCCTCTGGAAAGACGTCACTGAAGCGATCCACCACTGGAGGAAAGTAAAACTGTTGAGTCCCCTGGTAATCCAGATAAAGGCTAACAATTTGGGCTGTCACCCCTCCTAGCCCAAGATTCTCGAGTCCCACCCGACTCACCCGAACGTCCCATTCGCCTATATGAAGGAAAGATTCACCTTTTAGTGAGATGAAACTGACTCTACGGAGATAGCAGTCGATGACTGCCCGGAAGGGAATCAACCAGTCCATGCCAAGGATGATATCATAGCATGTCGTCTCTAAAACATAAAGATCCCATAATAATCGATAACCTGCAACCTCGAGAGGGCACTATCTACACCGACGTACACTAGATGTCCTCATTCCCAAAGGTGTGTCTAGTGTCAACGTGTCAGAAGAAGAAAAGATGCAGAGTCCAATGCTCTCCACAACGGCAATAGAGATAAAACTATGCGTAGGACCAGTATCTAAAAGGGCTGAAGATAAAACTGAGGCTACTAAAATCGTACCTCGAACAGTAGAAGGGCCGGGATACTGCTCATGATAAGTCTGCTCCACTGCAAAAGACTGACATGCACTGCGACCCTGCGCCCTTGACTGACCACTCTAAGCTGAACCTCCCTGCTGGTGCTGAGGGACTGGTGGCTGACCGCCACGGCCTCGACCTTCACCTCGGCCCGAACGACCCAAAGAACTCCAGTTCCCTGACTGGTGAGAGACTGGTGGGGCTTCTCCTGAACGAGGAGTCATGGATAAACCCCAGTCACCAGCTTCTTGTGGGAAAACCTGGCAGAAATGCTGAAGGTGACCCATCATGCCGCAAGATCGGAACTCCACGGGGTATCTCTGGCTCTACGGCCACATGTGCCCTGTCCGGCCACACTAGTTACATGTCACCTGGCTGCCTGATGATGCGTCTCGCTTCCTCGAATCACCGCGCGTAGGCTCCCTACTGCACTTCTTGCTATCATCTGAAGGAAAGCTAGCTCTGGAAGCAGAACCGCCCTGACTCGCAGCTCCAGAGTCTCTCAGATTTCACTCCGCAATCAGTGCCTGGTTGACGATGGAAGTAATGGAAGTCAGCTAGAAGATGTTCACCTCTGAGCGAATCTCCCTCCTAAGTCCATCCACAAACTTACTCGCCAAAGACACCACACTCCCATCCCGAAGGGGTGTAAAACGCTGCAGCTCAGTGAAACGAGAGGAATACTCCATGACAGATAGAGTACCCCACTCTAAGCTCATGAACTCCCGGGCTCGATCGGCCCTCAGGGTCTCTGGAAAAAAGTAGTCATAAAACACGTGCTGGAACTCCTTCCAAGTCATAGCCTGCTGTTGACCCTCCTATGAGATCACATCCCACCACCTCTTGGCGGAGTCTCGGAGCATGTAGGTGGAGAGCTTGACCCGCCTCTCTGGAGGTGTCTCCAGATGATCGAATATAGTCAGCATGGCTTCCAGCCATGACTCTGTAGCCTGAGGTACTCCCTCCCCCGAGAACGTGGAAGGATCCTACTACTGAAAGACCCACGTCAATCCTGACATAGATGAGGCAGGAGGCGGTGCTCCCTGGAAGTCCTGCATCATCCTCATGAAACCCTCCCTGAACTGTGAATCAGCGCCCACGACTGGTACAACAACCGGTGCCAAGGCTGGCTCGGCTGGGGGAGCGAGAGGAAGTCCCTGATAAGACCTATCTGGCGTCTGATCACTGCCTGACGACAAACGTACGACCGTAGGACGTCTCAGAGGCATAGCTCCGAAATATCAAAAGCACACTTTATATCAGGAAAACAAGGATAGAAAACACAAGAGTACAAAACAAGGACAGGGGAAGAAAAACAAATAAGATTGCAAAAAAAAAAGACTACACGGTGTGTCTTCTTAAACCACTAACATGGGCGTGTACCCCTGACCTACGAGTCGTGTACACATCAAAATACATGGCGTGTTGACCCACACAGACGGCGTGTAATAGAAACTATTCCCCTGCCTGAGTCTCCTTACACGGCTAACCCACATGGTCTGACTCAACTCAAGACTGCACGACATGTTCAAAAAAAAACACGGTGTGCACTAGACGAGGCTTCGGTGCTCCGTGTTGCTGAATACACGGCCTTCTACATGGCTGGACCTTACACGGCGTGCTCCGAGCAAGCACGACGTGCATAGGAGAAGGCGACAACGTCCCGTGTTGTTCGTGACATGGCCGGGTACCTGAGCAAGACTATGCGGCATGTGCCGAACAAACACGGCGTGCGGAAAAGAAGGTCACGCCGGCCCGTGTTTTTCATGACACGGACAGGCACCTGGACAGGACTACACAGCGTGTTCCCTACGGACACGGCGTGTTCTACCCGAGCTTCCCTGGCTCATGTTGTTAGTGACACGGCCGGGTACACGGCTCCGAACTCACACGGCGTGTACCAATGGTACACGACGTGTTCTCGAAGTTACTCCCATGACACCGTGTTCTACTTACATGGTCAGTGACACAACCTGAAAACTACATGGCGTGTATCCAAAAAGTACACACAGTGTATTCTGGGTTTTTCTGGGTAGTATCTCAGAAACTGCGCAGAATTCCAGAAATACTAAAGCAAGGGAAAAGGTGCCAAATTCTGATCCGTGAGGGGCCGTAACACCTCAAGAACCAATATTCGGCATTCATTTTAAGCAAGGAACAAAGCAATAGTTTTTTTAACAAAACAACAGAGAATCTATCAAACAACTATCACAACAACATGCATAATCTACACAAAGTCTATCACAACAGCATGCAATCGCTAATGCACCCTAGATGGCATGGTAAGAATGCATGAACTGCGATTTATACAAGTTCCTATATGTTGCATGAGATGGCATACCCTCATCTCATCGGGTTGCGATAGAAATAGAACTGAAATATCAAAACAATAACCACACAAGTCATATGAATCACTCTAGGTCAAAACAAACCAACCATAAAATCTCAAAACCAGAAAACTGCAATTAACGAGGTAGTATGGCTTTTCCCTGTACACGGGTTAGCTACTCCCGAGACCAGCTTAATGCCAAGTACCAAATCTGTCCTATCCCTGGATAAGGTCTCCAAATAGAAAATCAAGAGTAAAGAACCCCTTTGATACCACTTTGTAACGTCCCGAGTCCAGAGCCCCTCCACCGGTGCCCCATACCCGGTTCGCCACATGACATCAAGCGCGTTTCCCCAAACACTAGAGGCTACCGACTAGCAGCGAGGGCCTTGGTGAGTCGGTGGGGAAACTATGCCCTCATTCGGTAAGGTATACAAGGTAAGAAACAACAGTAAACAGCAGAAGCAGTAAACAACATGCATAACAACAGAAACCAAACAGTAGAAGCAATGCCGATATATAACAATGATGACAATAATTCAGCAGGTACAAGTATCTATGGAAAACAAAAAACACAACAACGTGCTGGAATACAACTGAAACCAAGTGAAAAAGAAAAACAAAGAAATCTCCTCAGCATTACGAGCCACGGCTCGGTCCCATGCTCCACATATCCTGGTGTAGTCAAGATTCTGAAGTAGAAGGGCGCTTTCCCTTGTCTATACCTGCAGCAACATAGTCTCCTTGGGCTCAAAAGAATGGCCCAAACAGGGTGTGAGATAAAATCCTAGTAAGAAATCACCCAAATATTCGTGACTAACAGTCAATGAATACATGGCAGTAAAAAAACAAGAAGTAGTAAACGGAAAAGCGCAAATAGATACAATCCACAGTTCTAATATGTATAGCAGTCAAAAAAAAAAGAAGAAAACAATTAACCCACTGGGTAGCTCTCACATTCTATCCTCTATGGTACAACCTCTAAGTACAAGCAACCCTCTGGGAGGCACACACAGTCTCACCCCTCTGGTTCAGCTACGTAATTAAGCAGACTCTCTGGGGAAGCACTCACCGTCAATTCCCCCTATAGTCTCGTATCGTGCTAAAGGCTCTCTGGGAAAGAAGTCTATGCCAATTCCCCCTATTTCCCGCATCATAATTAAAAGACTCTCTGGAGAAGATCATCCATCAATTCTCCACTTAGTCTTGCATCGTGATTTAAAAGAAACTCTGGAGAAGCCCTTCCGTCAATTCTCCCTTTGGTCTGCTACTCTTGGTTCTCACAGTACTGAGTAACTAAACATGCTCAACGCATGTGTATCATCCAAGTAAACCTCAAGAACTACTGGGCTATTAACTAAGGCTCAACAGTAAAATAAAACAATAGCTCCACTATCCTATGACTAGGCATGGAAACTGGAAAATGCCAAACATGCAGAACAAGCATGGAAAAGAAATCTGAGCACAAAAAATTACTCTAATCACAAGCAATAACCTCTACTAAAGCAATCAAGAAAAGAAGGCAAGAAACAAGGGCATAAAAGGAAACCCGCAACACCCCTTTCAAGGGTCTTGGTGGAATTTTCCCAAAATACTCAAAGACTTTCTACAGAAAGGCACAAACCACCTACCTTGATCCTAGGAGATCGATATACGTTAACCTCGACGACAGATTCCCCTTAGAACGACGTATATCTAAAAAAATGAACAGAACGTTCATCCCACGATAACATGAAAACAAGGGGAAATCAAGAAACAAGGCTCATGCAGAAGGAAGAACTCACCGCTGCGCTTCCAACGCAATTGACCGTGCTCAAATCGGAGAACGGACGACGAGGAAGGACTCCGTCGAAGATGCATCCATACAGACGCTCCCGAACGGTTGAAAACTGGAGAAGAAGATGTATTTGGGGGTTAGGCATGACCATGGTCCGTTTAATGAAAAAAAAGAAATTATACGATGTGTACTTTTAGAGTACACGACGTGTACTTCGAATTTTCCGTACTCCGAAAAAAAACTGGCCTCCACCTCAGCCTTACACACCGTGCGTGTGGCCCAAACACGGCCACCACACGGCTTCGAGCCGGAACAAAGTACATGACATGTACTCAAAAAGTAGACGGCGTGTACTTTTAAAATTTTTAGAAAAACCATTTTTCTTAAAAACTTCAGAAAATAGAAAAACATACCTGAACGAAGGTCCGAGTTATTCTAGAAGGTAATCACATTTTATTATGTGGAAAAAATGGATCTTCATTATGTTATGGTGACCTTCCCTTTAAATTTTTGGATTATGAGTTTGGACACAAGTATTTTGGATAATTATAAAGGTTGGAATAGATTATGTTGGACATTGGATACTATCGTTTAAGGTTAAAACATTTATTAATATTACTTTTGTATTTTTTATAAAAAATGAAATCTTGATGGTTGGGAGACAACTCGCCACATCCGACAAGGCCGCAAGACACAAACCTGAAACTGATGGGCGACAAGGGTGCATCATCTACCACATATCTAATTGATGTCAAGATTTTTATTATGTAGTTTTTTAAAATGATCTATTAGATGAATTATAAATTCATTTTTTTGAAACCCTATACGATTAGTATAAATAGAATATTTTTGAGATCTATTATCTTTTGGAGTGAAGGATGATTTTGTGGTAGAAATTAATTAAAGGATAGAACTCAACTAATTAAGTACTTTTTTATTATATGAAGAAGTTTATTCTTAAAAATTATGGAATGTATCATAAAACAATAAATGTGTTATCCTAATACCTTATGTTTTGATAAACCAGTAATATTTTAAGTCATCCTTGATTTATGGCTTTGAGACCCTCAATTTTTAATTTATGGTTCACTTGAATGTGATTGATGAACTCAATAACTATCTATAAATATTTACATTTTTACTCCAATTATGAGTCTCAAATTTCAACCAATGATCTCTTATTCAAAATCCAAATTTGGTGGTGACTTTACCATTTTACATTCCCCTTAATTAAGACTAAATTTTATTAATCATATTTCAGTTGTGGGTTTACCACAAAGGTATTTCATATTTTTATCCTTTTATTATTGGAAAACAATTTCAAATTATGAGGACTCAATTTATTTAATTATGGGAGAATGTAACACCACCGGATTACATAGTACGTTATCTCTATAATGTAATACAATAGCTTTCACTACATGTTACACCGAGTTCGAACACATCACGACTTACCAAACTAGCCATTAAAAAGGATTTTATTAATAGTATTAACTGCATTTTGAATCTTATATAATCCATATAATTCTAATATCCATATTATGGTTTTCTTAGACAACATATAAGAACATATTCAATTTTTCCAATAAAATAGGTATTTTTTTAAAAATGGAATTTACCACCTTTTAATGGAGAACCAATTTTAAATCCAATATTTGACACTTTTATATATTCAATTTGACAAAATAAACATCTTTTTTAGAATAAGTACATAAAAATTTCGTTTGGATATTTTTTTCCTGATAACAATTATATTTTTAAGAATAGTGAAAGATACTAAATTTTAATAGAAAACAAATGTTTTAATCAAAATAATTTATAGTGATAAATTATACTTTTTTTGAATTATAAATAGATTATATTTTTATCATTTAATCCAATATTGGTCATTGGAAGTAATTTCACATTTCAATAGGACATATACACATATCAATATTTTGATAGTTTGTATTTGTCATAAAACCACTTTCTGGTTTTGATAATGGGAATGAATTTTATATTAATTATTTGAACTCCAATTTTTTTAATTTAGTGAAATAGGAATAATTTTTGAATTTGGAATATCAAAATTAGTTTTGGGTGAACTTTTGGTATTTTTGATATACCTTGTAATTTTAGATGAATAGTGATAACACTACGTTATTGTTTAAAATAAACTTTTTATTTAAATTAATAATTATTTTCTTTAAATTTATTTTAAGTCAAAACAGATACAAAATACCTTTATAAGTTCAATTTATTTTATTAGAGTTATTTTATAATAATATTATATATGTAAAAGTTTATTGAACGTTTTAACATCTTTTACCCACTTTCTATGCACATATGAAAATTTGCATAAAACGTAATTTTATCGCTTCTGTGAATTAAATTTCAAAAATATGAGAGAAAAAGTTGACATTAGTATGTAAAATGTGGTTTAATAATATTAAAATCATTCTTGGTTAATATTAACATATGAATTTTATTTACCACGATTAAAACTAAATATGGTAATTAATTGTTAAAATGATATTATAATTACACTAACACATGTTCTAATTCTATGAGATAAATGTTTTTCGACCAAAATAAACCATAGGAATAAAATTTTATCCTCTAAGATCCACTTTTATTAGATTAGGGCATTTATTATTAATTTATTTAAAGAAGAGATAAAAGTGTTAAATTCCAATTAGCAAAACTATATCATTTTTATTATAGAGTTATACATAATATAAAATTGAATATAAATATTGATTAGAAATCTAAAAATATTTCATACATAATGGTATTTTATTTATTATATTTAGACTTTAAATTATTAACTTTATTAATGACACAATGGTGATGTTATAATTACCTTATTAATGAATGATTAAAATAATTGATATTATAAATATCAAAATAAATGTAAATTGAGACTTTTGATGCATTACACTAATTTTATGGGTTAATATCACATGTTTGGATTGATTAAATTTATTTTTTCCAAAGTAATAATGTTTTTTTGTCTAAATAGTGGGTGCCCTAGACCCAACTATGAAGCACCTTTGATTACCATATCATGTGTATAGTTAGTTATAAACGACGTCGTCTTAGAATTATACTGTAGACTTTCTTGAGTACACTATAAAAATGGTAATGTCGAAAGGTTAATTTTCATGTAGAGAGATTATAGGATATCCCATGCTATAATGATAACCTCGAGATACTATAACATTAATGGTGAATATATGTTCTATAGTTTAGATACATCTTACTGATTGGATAATTGTATATGTGTGACTATCAGGTGCTGGGGGCTCATAATAATTGAATATTTTTCTCATGAATTTCACACTTAGTGATCTCTAGAAATCATATCATGAGGATAGACCGGCAAATATGAACACCACATGTTTTGGGTGTCATTGGTTGTTCCTATCTACCGACATGTGTATTGGTCTCCTGACATGATACCATTACCATTGAGCACAATTTGATTACATACATTGATGAAAGATGAAAACCATCGCAATTATGTCTTGGAGAGGTAGTTTGTGTTGGTTTCATCATTAGTGTTATGAAATTGGATGAATGGAAAAGGAAGGATGTGTCACTACCATGTTTAGAAAGTTGTATATCTCAGGCCTGGTAGACCAGGATAGTGCTGTCTTCATATGTCTTTAGCAAAAGTCGTAGAAAAGAAAATCCATATGAATAGATCAAAAAATAACAAAGCAAGATATGGACGATGAAAAAAATGTTCATCTTGAATTATGAGATATTTAATGACAAAGAGATTATATTACACCGTCTATGTTCGTAGGATGGTAGTCATTGCTATGACTATCCTTATCTCTTTAGAGACCATGATGGGTTTCTAGATTCTACTCTTTGTCTGTGGATTTTATCCACTGCTATCAAGATAAGGGACTAGATGGTCACATAAAATAGAATATTCAATAATCCTCCCAATTCGGCTGAATAGGTATATGGACAAAGTGGGCCCCTCCGTGGGGTCCTAGCATTTGTCCAAGATATCAATCACCAGAAGAATTATATAAATTCATTAATATTCACGTTATGAATATTTTGGATAGAATTTATTAAATTTATTTACAATTTTAGTAAATATAATAACTATATTAATCGAAGGAAAATTATTTTAATATTCCAAGTTCATTTAATATTAAGTGGGACAACGAGTCGAGTTAAATGGCTACGGTTTTTTCAGGTAATATATTTTATATATTACAAGTATGTGATAAAATAATAAATAATATTGGCATAGTTTAATATGTAAAAATTATTTATTAGTGGACATTGAAATAAACGGGGGCAGGGGAAGCCAACAGAGTATTTTGAAATTCCACTATAAATAAGAGAAGAGGCTCTCTCCCTTGGTTTGCAATTCACTATTCACTAAATTTATGGAGTGAAATCCAGAGCCTCTCTCTCATCCCGCTCTCTATAGAGAGAAGATCCCGATCCATAGAGCTTGGATCAAGATCTTCCTCAAGCATCGAAGTCATCTCTATGTGGAGACCTTCAGGATGTTGAACGCATCATAGCATCACCGCACTAGCACCCAAAATTGGACAATTGACGTTCCAACATATTTTTGGAGCGCGTGTGGTTAATATAGAGGGATCCAGCTTTGGATTCTATAAGAGACGATTGTCATTGACTAGTTGTAGTCGACCGTGACTTCTGATTTGAAATCATCACGTTTTCATTTTAGTATTGTTTTCTTAATAATTTATGTGACATCGTCAGACCTCTCAGGGGCTCAGATCTTCAGTGACACCAAGTTCTGTCTTCCTGCTGAAAAAAAATTTTAAAATCCCCATCCCAACGGCTTCGTTGCAGCCCCCAGAACCTAATATTGGTATTAGTGAAATCCCGTAAATTTTCTAATCCTAGAAAATTAAATTTGCATTAAAATTAAGTAGAGGGTTCAATAACTATTCCGGAGGAACAAACCGCGCATCGATCCAATCTCGAATGGCCATTTGAAATTTTCAGATTGGATCGATTTTTGCATTTGATCATAGGTATTAATTTTTCAAACAGTTTGATCATCATTTTTATTTTGGTTTTTCCTAAAACCCAACCATGTATGATTATTATTATTATTTAATGATTATAATTATCATCATAAATTAATAACAATAATAATTGTGTTATAATTATTATAATAATAATTATTTTATTATTATTAAAATAATTATTAGTATAATAATAATTATAATTATTAAAGGCTAACATTTTGTTAAAAAAATAAAAATTGGGAGGGGCTAGCTTTTTCGGGTCAAGCAAAGAAAATCAAAAAAATGTAAGGGGAAGGCTTTGTGGGTCAAGTAGGGGAAAAATGGTTGGAACATGGGGTCCACGCAGACCCCCTTCATGGTGTTCCCCGCATGGCATAACAGAGGGTGGATGAACCACTGGAGTCCACTGGCACACCCGGCTCTCCACTCCATGGGCCACCTCCCCACCGAGCCCCCCCAGACACCGACCTCCACCCTTTGGGCCCGGTTACCTCCCACACTGGGTACACCGCACCCTGCCGCCGTCCCCCCTGTATGTAGAGCTGCTTTCCCTACCACCTAATTCGGAACCACGCTGCAGTGTTGGATCTTCGGCCGAGATTCCCGCCTCAGCGTCGCTCTAGGATCCTGTGCGCCTCCCTCCACACTCCGGCCTCTTCACTCCGGCCCTTAAGTCACCACCCGCAACACAGCGCCTGACCATCGTCAGTGCCACTATACAACCGTCCTGAGGCCCAATACTGCTTTTAGTAGGATTCATGGCTAGAGTGAATCCCATCCGCCTCCTGGTCCCGCAATGCACTTGACATATGAGGTCCTGCTACCCAGACCTCCTCTTGTTACCGGCAAAACCCCTCTTTGGACAAGCCACAGTGCACCAGCTCCCCGGTTCTGGCGTCTCCCTACTATCGCACACCCGCTTTAGGCATGAGTCTCCCCAAATCCGTCCTCAGTAGTCTTGGTTCAGCCCCACACCCCTCCGCTACCAGGTACCCGTAAACGGCCAAACCCAATTTAGCCCGTAAAAGGCTTGGACAGTTTGGTCAAAATCAAAATTAATTTGAGCAGACTTTCATCACACCTGGAAATGCCAAGCGTAGGCATTACATGGCACACAATGGGTTTGTGCAGGTTTAGCGTGACCCGCTTTGGTCCTGCTCGATGTTGCGGTAATTGGTTTTTCTATAATTACTATATTTAAATAATATAATTTAGTTGATTAATTAAAATATTAATTTAGGGGTTAACCAATAAAATTTTTAATACCTGGATGAAAAACTAATTCAATTATAACATTGAATTAAGTTACATTAATTTAATTTTGGTGTTCAAATTAATTTAATTATCGGTCGATAATTAATTAAATTATTTGAATTTATTAATTCATTTAATTTAATTAAATAAACCCTCGTACTTTTTTAATCCATTAAATTTTATCGCACTTTTTTTACCAGTATACTGGTCTAGAGCATCGACCCCTATTTGTAGCCTTTTATTTAATTAATTATTAAAATGCATGTGATGATTGTAATCAATTAAATATACAGTCTACACATCATCTTTTTTCTGTTAAAATGTATAAGGTTCTGTGTGTCCATCCCACTTGATGTACATTTATACCTGAGTCCCCCTCGCCTGCGCGCGAGTATTATTGTACTTTGGATGGAGATGGTGAGCGACGTGGACCCTGCCAAAATGAGGTGGTGGATGACGGTGTAAGACAATGCGTGGATTCTACCAAGACGAGGTGGTACTCCTAGATGTGACATGGACCCTGCCAAGATGAGGCAATACATAAAATAAAAAAACTTACAAGATAGAGGGAAAGCTGCATCATGAGTCAAGCTTAGACGCAGGTATGAGGCCCTTAGGTCATTTAGATTCTCAAGGCTAGTCTAGTAGTAGTTTACCTTTATAAAATTATTTATTATTTTATGCATTTTAAAAAAGTGGGAAAATAAATAAAATAACAGAGAACAAAATTTATAAAGAAGAGTCGTATGTTTTTCTATTAAAGTTCATCTGTGATCATGACAACATAGATGAACATGATTAATTGAAATGAATAAAATTCATCGAGAGAGATAAACCAATAAAACCATCAAAAAAATTTTAAGTCACAACAGCCTTTCATCATTCATGTTTGAACAAAACTGGGTGTTTGAGGTGCCGATCATGCCATAGTTGAGGGGGCCTCTTACTAATGAGGAGTTTTTATTAGAATGATGGGTCGACTTAAATAAAATTGCAGCAAATAAATCGCCATAGATATCCTATTGTAATTTTAGAGGATTTCTTTGAGTAAACCAGAAATGATTTTTGAAGATGGGAATTCACTCAAAAGATCAAGGAATCACGAGTTAATGTAGTTGTCCAGCCAAAAGCCTACCTTGGACCCTCCGAGTTGTGGTGTAGCCATAGCATGTAGACTATGAGGGAGGTTCATGGGTCCTTGCCACTAGAATACTCAAGAGTATTCCAATTAAAGTATATAGGGTTCCTAAAATTAGAAAAATTAGTAGGAGACATTTAATGATTAAATAATCCATAATGTCAAATTTTTTAATCATTATTAAAAGTACAATCTTCTAAATTTTATTTGTAGAGTATGGTATGCAATACCATAATAAAAAAGCAATAAATTTTGGAAATAGATAATGTCCAATCAAGCCCGAAATTCCAAGTGTAGTATAGGTGCTAGCGCACATTACTACCATAATAGAAATTCAAGGTGCTTGTGTCCCAACCTGTTAAGCTACCTTAGGAAGCGAGGGAGTAAAACTGCTTATTGGAGACTCATGAATCAAGCATATGATGGTCCTGTCATAATGATATCATCAAGGTCTGATGTTAGTTTTGAAAATTAAATCATGACATGGATGATGTTACATGATGTATTATCTTCAAGAAATTTGTGAGGAGAAAGAGAATTAAGATTTTAATGTGATGGTCAAAATCAGTTTATGTTAAGTGAATGATAGTTCAAAATATTTCACGTCATCCCATTCATATACATTTTACACTCAATTACTCTAGTTTCGTTTAAATTTACAAACGAACAGTATAGAGTAAGTGCTTTATAACCTTTAAGGTAACATTCACGAAGAAATAAGAATATTAGATATAATGTCATCTTTTATTCTTTTGGAAGATAAATTGAATGAAAAGGAAAAAATGCCAATGAACAGTAACTCTAATGGAAACGTCATCATGTCCTTCAAAAAAAAGTTGTTGGTTATTTAATAAGAGGTTATTTGCATCACATTATGAAATAAATTTATGGAATTTTAAAAATGAAATAGACTGAACTAAAAGAAGTAAATACCTGCTTCTCGTTCAGTTTATAATCATCAATATAAATTATTGTTTCTCACATACTTCTTTGGTATTAAATACAATATGATTTTCACATATATGTATTTAAATAAAGCAACCAAGTAAGTAGAGAAACATTACTAGGAGTAAGGTGTCTTCTCCAAGAAGCTGAGAAGTGGTGATTCCTAGGTCAGTGGTGAGAAACACATAACTTCTAATTTCCATGTTATTGATTCAAATTGAACAAGTTGTTGAGTAGAACCAAAAACAGTATCTCAATTTCCCATTTGGACATGATAAGACAGTATTCCATATTTTGGAATGAATGTTGTTTGTGGTAATACACTCATCAAATAGGTCAATGCTACTTGAATCATTGTCAATACATGATGAATATAAAATGTAATACCTACCCAGTTGTGGAAATAATGTTATTTGTCATGTAACACTAAAAGTGGACATCATGAATGTACCCAGTATGGTATTTAGGATTTTCACAACAAAACACCTTTGGTATTATTGACATCCATAGTTTAGATAATGAAACATTTAGAAATAAAGGTATGCCACAATGCAATTGAGGTTAGATCAAAAAGAGAGTGTGAACTATTCCAAAGGAGATCTAGAGGTAAATATACTTCATATGGTTCCATTAATTCATAAAGGAATGTACTAGTGAAGTATATTTTTGGTCACAATATATGAGTTACTTTAGACCAGAATTCCGAAGAATATCTTGACTAAGCATTCATCGACCATGATTATGTAGCGTGGATTAATTCCTAAACGCATCTCACCTTATCTACCTCACCATATTGATATTCACAGAGGATCGATTATGAAGTCATACATGTGAACATTGATCAACAAAATTTAGAGTGGAGGAATACCTATACATGGATTTTATAGATCAAAGTTATGATTCAAGTTGTATCAATGTTTCTACTTGTAGAAACATCCATTATATTTCATGATGTGCTTTGAATAGAATGGTGAAATAACATAACCAATATGAAAACTCAAATGAAAAATAGATAACATTTCAGTCATAGTATGATGGAAATAAATTACATCATATGACAAGAGTTAGGAAGAAAAGAGTTTGTTATGATTTAAACAAACATTCATCAAGCTGAACACATGGTGAATCTAAGTAATTATCGTAAAAGTTTCTTAGGATATTACATAAATCCCTAAGATAAAAAAGATGTATTCAAGTATTAGACTTCATTTCTATATAAGGGTGCACATCTCAATTAGTGATATGGGGAGATGAATTGACTTGGACTTAGTTAATGCTCGAGATGCACAAATGGTTGTCATAGGGAACAAGTTCCACAAGTACATGTGGAATAGGTATGTTCTAGTGACACATACTACATAGGAAGAATAAAACCATGGTGATGGTCTTATATTCACCATTTTTGGTGATATATTATTCATTAAGAATAATAAATACTAAAAGTATGCTGTATAATGCAATTATCTAAGATTGAAAAGATCAACTAAAATTCAATAATGGATTCCATGTATCAAATTGAAAAGGGGATTATAAATTGAATAATGTGGTGGGTATTCAAATGAAATGACACCTTAATGGTACAATCATGGTACTAATAAGGCTCGATTGGTTATACCATGTCAGTGCGCCTAAATCATTTTGAATTATACTTGTCATAGCTAAACTTCTAAGATCATTTTATTAGTCATTGGATGTCATGATAATCTTTCGTGGAAGGGGTCTATATGACGCAACCAGAAAGAGATGATGACATCAAATGATGAAAATAAGGGTTACAAGTTAATAAAATCCAATTATGGATTAAATTAAGAATCATGATCATAGATCATTCATTATAAATGCCTTGTGTCTACCAAAGGTTAGTGGGAGGTACAAAGTTTTCCAAGTGAAATATGTTCGATAACATATGAAAAACAGATATTGGTCTTACTATTAAATAAGACAAGGGTAAAATAAATTCTCCAATGAAAGACTTAATATAAAAACATGATTTCTAGGGAACATGATCCTCTAAGGTAGATCCAAATGTTTCTTGGTCTAAGTCAATCATACATATAGGGAAATTTTATTAAAAAATACAAGTTTGAAAAATTCATGTTCAGAATTATTGCCAATGTCACATGGCTTAATATCTCTAGGTTAACATGTTTGGAACTTGGGAAGAGATTAAAGTGGTTAATTTATACCATACACCTCAGCAATGTATCAATCACATATTCCATGTTTTGTACAATAATTGATATTTCCATAATACGCTTTACTGTTGGCAGATTTCAATTGTTCCTAGGAGCACTACAAGTGATGCAGTTAGAGCTATCATCTTGTACTTCCGGGAGGACAAATGATATGTTCCTGATATATGGAGAATAAGTTATACTAGTTATGGTAGGATAAAAACTATTAATAAATAGATAAATTTGATCTAGTATCGCAGTTAGGCAAAGGCGATGAGCGAGTGAAGCTTATAAAAGCATGTGGTAGACATACCTACAAATACCGAGTATGTTGTACCTTCTAAGGCAACTAAGAACCAGTTATCAATCGCAAGGATTTGTTCAAGTACATGGATTAACCCCTAGTGAGAAAAGAATTATCATAATGTAAAATATGATATTCTTACTAGCCAAGTTGTCATGATATGAAAATGGTAAATAGTAATATACTCGCGGATACATTAACTTGAAAAGTTTTACTCAAGGATCTGAGGTCACATACAACAGATATGCCACATGGAGAAAACGTGGAAGGGCCAACAGTTAAAGCCATCACTTAGAAAAAGCATGATCTTTATCATGTGAGTAGCTAACAAGTTTGGTTAACAAGCTGGATCTAGTAAAAGTGGGAGTGTTGAAATAGTGGGTTCCCTAGACCCAACTATGAAGTACTTTTGATTACCATATCATGTGTAAAGTTAGTTATATATGATGTCATCATATCAGTATAGTGTAGTCTTTTCTGCGTCCACCATAATAATGGTAATGTTCAAAGGTTAATTTTCTTGTCAAGAGGTTATAGTAGATCCTAGGATATATTTAGAACCTTGAGATACTATAACATTAATAGTAAATATATGTTATGTAGTCTAGATACATCTTATTGATTTGACATAGTAGATGTATAACTATCAGGTGTTGGGGGCTCATAAGCATTGAGACTTCTTATCAGGATGTTCACACATGGTGATCTTTGGTAAAAAGATCATAAGGACAAACCTACAAATAGAAACACCACATGTTTTGGGTGTCATTGGTTATTCCTATCTAGAGACATGTGTATTGGTCTTCTTGACTTGAGACCATTACTAATGCTTACCTTTTGATTACATACTTTGATGCAAGATGAAAATCATGGCAATGAAGTCGTGGAGAGGTAGTTTGTGTTGGGTGTGTCATTGGTGGTATGACATTGGATGAATGGCCCAGAAAGGATTTGTCGCTTCAATATTCAGGTAGTTGTATATCTCACGCTTGGTTGATTAGGATGGTGCTGCCTTCATAAGTCTTTGGCCAAATTAGTTGAAAGGAAAATCCATCCAGATAGATCAACAAATAATAAAGCAAAATAAAGAAGATGACACAAGAGTGCATCCCACTTTTTGAGATATTTAATGACAATGATATTATATTACACAGTCTGTGTTCATAGGATGGTATTCATTTCTATGATTATCCTTATCTCTTTAGGGGCCATGATGGGTTTCTAGATTCTGCTCTTGGTCTGTGGATTTTATCCACTGCAATCGAGATATGTTCCTAGAGGGTCACACACAATAGCGTATTCAAGAATCTTCCATTTTCAATTGAATAGGTATATGGACATAGTGGGCCCTACCATGGGGTCCGATCATTTTTACATGTTATCGATCACCAAAAAAATAAATAAATTCATTAATATTAAAATTAGAAATATTTGGGATTGAATTTATTTAATGTATTTACATGTTTAGTAAATACGAGAAAAATATTAATCGAAGGAATATTATTTTCATATTCAAGGTTCATTTAATATTAAGTGGGGCAATGAGTCGAGTTAAATGGATCAGTTTTGATAAAATAATATATTTTATATTTTACAACCATGTGACAAAATAATAAATAATATTATAACAGTTTAGTTCGTCAAAATTATTTATTAGTGGACATTGAAATAAACGGGGGCCAGGGAACCCAACTAGGTATTTTGGAATCCCAATATAAATAAGAGAGGAGGATCTCTCCCTTAGTGTGCAATTAACAATTCACTCATTTCATGGAGTGAAATCCAGAGCCTCTCTCTCCTCCCACAATCTAGAGGGATAAGATCTTGATCCATGGAGATTAAATCATAATATTTCTCAAGCATCAAAGTCATCTTGAAGTGGTGATCGTCGGGATGCCGAAAGCATCATTGGATTGCTGAGTTAGCACCTGGAATCTGAGGATCGATGTTCCACCAGATTTTTGTAGCACATGTGGATGATCTAGAGAGATCATATAATGAATCCTTATAGCGATGATCTCCATCGACTAGTTGCAATCAACCACGGCTTCAGATTTTAAATGGGTATGTTTTCATTTTAGTTTTGTGGCCTTTATATTTTTCATGAGATCCTTAGACCTCTATGGGGCTCAGATTTTAAGTGATGACAGCATCCGTCATCCCGCCGATGAAAAATTTTAAAATCCCTGGCTCACCAGCTTCCGCTGCAGGACCCAAAACCTATCATTTTTGGCATTCACTAAAATCAAATAATATATAGTTTCAAAATTGAAACAAATGAGTTTTTAAAATAAATACTATATTATTAATGGATATAATATTCGTAGAAATATATGGTTCTACCAAAGTAATTAGATGCATTTAGATGTGTTAATAATCAACCATTTGGCTTTATCATGGATTTTTATAGTATGTTTATTAACCATTTAATATAATAATAGAAGAATACATGGTAAAAGTTAATCTATATAACTAAGAGTTAAATTGAAAAGATAAGGTAAATATGGTGACCTAAATCTATCTAAAACTTATTGGATGAAAGGTTTTAGACCCAAACCCCCTTTAGGGTAGAAATAAATCCTTTTTACACTACTATAATTCAAGGTAGTAATGATGGGTTATTTGGAAAGGGATCCCGTCGCAAATACGCTTTTGCGACGGGACCCCGTCGCAAATAACCTATTGTAGAAAACATCTTCACAAACAAGTCTCTAATTATATACTTTATATATATATAAGCTCTTTTGCGATGGGCCCGTCACAAATATCTTTTTTGCGACGGGCCCGAAATCCCGTTGCAAATGCTATTTAAAATTTTTTTAGACTATTTGTGACAGGCCTGTCGCAAATAGTATTTACGGCGTGCCCATAATCCCATCTCAAATACACTTTTCAAGAAAACATTATTTAGACTATCTGCGATGGGATCCCATCGCAATAGATCCCATCACATATAATAAATAAATATTAAAAAAGATAAATTTAATAAAATTATGATTATTGAAAAATTAATTTTAATATTATTAAATAATATAAAAAATAAAAAATATTAAAATTCTCTATATTCACAAAAAAATATAAAAAAAATCATAAAATATTTTTATGATTATTGAAAAATTTATTTTAATATTATTAAAATAATAAAAAAAATAAATAATATTAAAATTTTCAGTATTCACAAAACAAAATAAAAAAATCATAAAATATTATTATTATTATTTAAAAATTAATTTTAATATTATGAAAAAAATAAAAAATTATTAAATAAAAAAATTATTAATATTCACAAAAAAAATTTAAAAAAATCATAAATTATTATTATTATTATTATTAATAGTAAAATAAACAAATATTAAAAAATATACTGCTGAAAAATATATATTTAATAAAATTGTGATTAATGAAACAATAATATTAATATTATTAAAATAATAAAAAATTAAAAAATACTAAAATTCTCAATATTTACAAAAAAAAATCATAAAATATTAAAAATTAAATTGTGTAATAATCACACTAATATAAAAGAGAGAAACTGTAATTAGTTAATATTACAACAAATTTAAATTCAAATTTTTTTGACATAAAAAATTACTACGGGGTCATCTTCTAGAGGAGGTGGAGGAGCTGAAGGAGATGGTGGAGGAAAATCTATCCATAAACTACGAGTCAGATGGCGTATGTACTCCATCTACTCATAATGCTGCTGCTGCCATCGACGCATCTCCTCCTCATGCTGCTGCTGCTACTGACATCGTCGCATCTCCTCCTCATATTGTTGTTTTTGTTGCTGCTTCTACTGTTGACGCATCTCTTCTTGCTGCTTCTGCAAACTCTCTATAAGGCCATTCTAAGCTCGGAACTGCTACTAATTTTTACAATTTATTCATATTTGTTTCCAATTATTCTTAATTATTGCTAATTATTCTTAATTATTTCTAATTATTCCTAATTATTTCTAATTATTGCTATTTATTCTTAATTATTTCTAATTATTGCTATTTATTTCTAATTATTGAAAATTAGTTCTAATCATTCCTAATTATTCCTAATTATTTCTAATTTATTACAATTTATTCTTATTTATTGCTAATTATTGCTAATTATTGCAAGTTATTGATAATTATTCTTAATTATTTCTAATTGTTCCTAATTATTACTAATTATTAGTATTTAATATTAATTATTAGTAATTATTAGCATTTATTAGTAATTATTACCAATTATAGCTAATTATTAGTAATTATTGCTAATTATTTCTAATTATCACTAATTATTCCTAATTATTGCTAATTGTAACTAATTATTTCTAAATATTACTAGTTATTGCTAAATATTACTAATTATTAATATTTATTCCAAATTATTAGAAAATATTACTAATTATTGGTATTTATTCATAATTATTACGAACTATTTTTATTTATGACTAATTATTCATATTTATTACGAACTATTACAATTTATTACTAACTATTACTATTTATTACTATGTTTTACTATTTATTAATATTTATTACTATTTATTACAGTTTAAAACTATTTATTACTATTTATTACTAATTATTACAATTAATTAGTAATTAAAACAATTTAATCCTATTTAATCCTATTTATTCATATTTATTCCTATTTAGTACTAATTATTCCTAATTATTTCTAATTATTCCTAATTATTGCTAATTATTCTTAATTATTGCTAGTTAATGCTAATTATTTCTCATTATTTCTAATTAGTTCTAATTATTCCTAATTATTCATAATTATTGCCAATTATTACAATTTATTTCTATTTATTGATAATTATTTCAAATTATATCTAATTATTTCTAATTATTCCTAATTATTCATAATTATTAGTATTTATTAGTAATTATTACTAATTGATAGTATTTATTTGTAATTATTTCTAATTATAGCTAATTATTACTAATTATTGCTAATTATTCCTAATTATGGCTAATTATGACTAATTATTGCTAATTATTACTAATTATTGCTAAATATTAGTACTTAATCTTAATTATTAATAAATATTACTAATTATTAGTATTTCTTCCTAATTATTACAAATTATTCCTAATTATTAATAATTTTTCCTAATTATCACTAATTATTCCTAATTATTACTAATTATTCCTATTTATTAATATTTATTGCTATTTATTAATAAATATTGCTATTTATTACTAATTATTGCTAATTATTTTTAATTATTCCTAATTCTTGCTAATTATTGCCATTTATTTCTAATTATTGCTAATTATTGATAATTATTGCTAATTATTGATAATTATTGCTAATTATTGATAATTATTGCTAATTATTGACAATTATTGCTAATTATTACAATTTATTTCTAATTATTGCTAATTATTTATAATTATTGCTATTTATTACTATTTATTATTATTTATTACTAATTATTCGTATTTATTAGTAGTTACTACTAATTATTAGTATTTATTACTAACTATAACAATTTATTACTAATTATTACAATTTATTACTAATTATTACAATTTATTACTAATTATTATTAATTATGGATAATTATTGTTAAATATTGCTAATTATTACTAATTATTGCTAATTTTTACTAATTATTGCTATTTATTCCTAATTATGGCTAATTATTCCTAATTATTGCTATTTATTACTAATTATTAGTATGTATTACTAATTATAAGTACTTATTCCTAATTATTCATAATTATTCGTAATTATTACTAATTATTCCTAATTATTACTAATTATTCCAATATATTAATATTTATTTTTATTTATTACTAATTATTGCTATTTATCACAAATTATTGCTAATTATTGCTAATTATTGCTATATATTTCTATTTATTGCTATTTATTTCTAATTATTCCTAATTATTGCTAATTATTGCTAATTATTAGTAATTATTAGTAATTATTAGTAATTATTAGTATTTATTACTAATTATTACAATTTATTACTAATTATTACAATTTATTACTAACTATTACAATTTATTACTAATTATTATTAATTATTCCTAATTTTTATTAATTATTCCTAGTTATTACTAATTATTCCTATTTTTTACTATTTATTTCTATTTATTACTAATTATCGCTATTTATTGATATTTATTGCTAATTATTGCTAATTATTGCTAATTATTGCTATTTACTTCTAATTATTGCTAATTATATCTATTTATTACTAATTATTTCTAATTATTACTAATTATTACTAATTATTAGTATTTATTGCTAATTATTAGTATTTATTAGTAATTATTAGTAATTATTAGTATTTATTACTAATTATTATAATTTATTACTAATTATTACAATGTATTACTAATTATTACAATTTATTAGTAATTATTTTTAATTATTTCTATTTTTTGCTCTTTAGTACTAATTATTGCTAATTATTACTAATTATTCCTAATTATTGCTAATTATTCATAATTATTCCTAATTATTACTAATTATTAATATTTATTCCTAATTATTCCTAATTATTACTAATTATTCCTAATTATTACTATTTATTAATATTTATTACCAATTATTATTAATTACAACAAATTAATTATATACATTACTAATTATCATTAATAATTCAAAATTACTACTAATTATTAAAAATTAAAACTAAAAATTTCAATTTATTAGTACAAATAAATACTAAGGACAAAAAATTTAAATTTAATTTAATTACAACTAATCAACAATAAAAAAATTAACATAAAAAATGAAATAAATAATAAATTAAAAAAAACATAAATACCTTTAAGATTGATTTTCTATTGATGCAGAAGGCCTCACAACTTCGTCGTGAACAAAAAAATTAACTTAGAAAGATTCTCTCTCTAAAATCCGAGTTTAGAGAGAAACATGATCTAAAATTTGAGGGGAATGAGAGGAAAAAACGGATGGGGGTATATATAGGTTAGATTATTTACGACGGGAGTATTTGAGATGGGTATCCCGTCGCAAATACCTACGCCCACATTAATTACTGTCGGCGTTAAAAAGTTATTTGCGATGGGACCCGTCGCAAATAGTCCCTACCGACACACCTTTTGCGACGGGACGACATCCCGTCGCAAAATGCTATAAACCGCCGCCGGTTATTTTTTATGGGTTCCGTCGCAAATACTTAACTATTTGCGAAGGTGGGATCCCAATGTCACCAATAACCGTCACGCGGTTTGGGGCGCTATCTGCGCCAAACTATTTGTGACGGGAGACGAAATTCTGTCGCAAATAGTTGGTTATTTGAGACGGGAGACGAAATCCTGTCGCAAATAGTTGGTTATTTGCGACGGGTCATTACCCACGTTGCAAATAACCTTTTGGACGAGCCTTTTGCGACGGGATTTATTCCCTTTGGAAAAGGCCCGTCGCAAAAATCCATTTTTCCCGTAGTGTTTAGCCATTATAATTCTAAAATGATTTTATAATAAATTAATATTTCATGCTTTTCCTAAAGTGAACCTCACCTCTCTAATAAAATTGTACATCTCCTTCCCTCAATATCACACCTCCAAAGCAATTTGGCTTCGCTGACACCTACTCAAATATCATCTCAACTACCATTACATCATCCTAGAGGCCTTAATTTGATTAAAAAGCCAACCCAAGGATCCCTTTCGATCAAATTAAAAGAAAGCACCCGAAGAAGAGGTAATAATTTATCACCTCATTCAAAGTTATTTTCTTCCACATCCACTTTCTTGGTTGAGTCCATATAAAAAAACTGCCAAACCTTATAAATATTGTTGATGTTATTATGAATATGGTACAACCATATTCATTATTCTATCAATCCCAGGAAATATAATGTCACCATATGTGTGTACGTACGACTTAGGGTCTCCATGTCGTGGTGTTGTTTGTTATTCAGCACATCATTATTTTGATGGGTATAATAATGTCTATAATTGATTTAAATAACAAATATAACATTTTAAGGATTTTGTATATGTAATATACCACCAAATTACATACCATTTCACCATCACTAGAATCATATTGTCGCTCGTGCATACGTAAGGATTACCGCCTCCACGAACGCGATGAGATTCATTCTCCATCGTCGTTCAAGAATAATTTTCATTTTATGAATAAAAATAATGTGTAAGATCTTAATATCTTTCTGGATATGAATAAAAAACATCCTATACATAAGAAACATGACTTACATAACTAACATATAAAAGAAAATGAATCTGTTAACACCCGAAATGACGATACTACTTTAATATCATCAGAAAATAAATATTAGAAGATCATATATGATTTCATATTTATTTATGTGGTTGTTGTATAATATAATAACAACGATTTAACCATTATACATGAGGTTAACCTACCCTCTAATAAGGAAATGTACAAGGTAAGGGTTAATTTTACAATCTCTTTATTTATTTGAGGTTTTTTATACGTTAGAATCTACTGGGACATCTTTATCATCCACATCCGTGTTTCTTAAAAGTGAATTTCAAAACATTTTTAAAATTTCCTAGAATATGCTTTCCTGTCATTTATACCATTTTTTGACTTTCTATAAAATGTTTGGAAAGTAATCATTACGTCGTTTTCGAAACAAGTTACTTAATGAATTTTTTGACAAATTAAGGTAAGAATGATTTTTTAACTTATATGGCGGGTGTGGTTATTTTATGCCATTATAACACCATCAAAAAAAATCTTACAATCTTATAAGAATATTTTAAAAATAAATGTTTTCTTTTATAATAATTTGACATAAAAATCATTTCCAAATTTCTCTAAAATAGTTTTTATTTCATCTATGTCAACATCCTTTGATGGATTTTACACTTGTTTGAAGTTGATTTTATTATGATATAATCTTCCATATTGTATTGAAGGTTTTGTGATATGTTTGATTGTAGATGTGTTATTTTTATACCATTCATGGATTACAATTAAGGTAGTAACATTTAGGATGCTGTTATTAATATGAATGATTATGTAATGTTTCAATCTTTTCGTATGAGGAATGAATCAAACTTAGTAAGTGATGGGTGGAGCCCACTATAGCTCCTCAATGCATTAGTAAGTCTCATGATTCAATATATTGTCTTAGAATATGTCCTTGAAAAAATCTTATTTGTAGTCTGGGCACGATGGCTTGACTATGTGGTTATGATGTTCGGAATTATGCATTCCATTATTATGACATTAGCTATTGAAATTACATGTGATTATTTGACTAGTAGAATATACATGGGAATAAGTAAATTACATTATTTGACTTATCTTCACCATATTATGCTGATGTTTATGTTTAAATGTATTTTTTTCTATACAATCCCTTAATTGTTTATTCTTATATATGATAGTTTCTACTATATTGTTATCCTTAATATGCTTCTAAGCTCACCCCTTTTTTATGTTTTCTTTTTCCCAAGATGTGAATATGTATATTACGATTAACTTGTAGGAATTAGATAAGGGATATGAGTGTGTTCATATGGGACACAATGTTGTTATTTTCCATTTCTTAATTTAATGTAAAACTAATGTATGTCTCTAGTACTTCCATGGAAGCAAGCCTAATCGGTCTTTCAAGAATTGATATCTTGTGATCATGATAATGTTATGTAATAATGCACTAACTCTGTGTAACTTGGATTGGGGAGTTACACCCTATATTTTATTAAACCGTAAGAATGATATATTTTACCATTAAGAAGTATAAAGGGGTAGATAAATGTAATAACCTCATAGATGTTTCCAGCAATGATATTCATTAGAAAAAGGTTGTTGGTAGAAAGAACTATTGAATCCAAGTTATGTGATTTTTATCAATAATGTAGTAATTAATATTTATTGGTGGGCCACCAAGAGCTCAAGATCTTATATAAGGTCACTAAACATATTATTTAGTGTGAAATTTCCTATGGTTTTTGTTGAAATTTTTACTAACATAGAATTTTTAAAATTGAATGGTTGAGAAATATCACCTCATATCCAAAATGATACATGATTTAAATCTATTAAAAATAGATTACTAACATATTGTTTAACAATTATAAATTAATGTCAATAGATATAGGATTTCTAGATATATATAATAGTCTGCCGTACCCTAAAATATTTTTCAATTTTTTTTAAAAGTAAATTTTGTTTGGAATTCAGTGATGCCCATTTCAGTATGCTACGATACAATATCATCTACATCAGTCTTCAATTATTGATTATTAGAATTATATTTGTTCTGAACTTCTCTGATCTCCATAAAAATTTGGATTGTTTCCATGAACGAAATTCTCACCATTATGAAAATGAGTTATTTAAAAATATATTATTTTAAGGTAGAGAGTTGTACTTTAGGCCACATGTATGTTATTCATTTTGAAGATTGAAATATAGATAAATATTTTATAATTATTCTCCTAATTTTGCATAATTATTTAATATTATTTTATTAATTATTTGGAATGAAATAATAGATTTATTTCATTTTTTTATTGCATAGTAAACTATTTGTTGGGTAATTTATCCCATAGTTTAATATTAGAAGAAAAATAGTTGATCAATTCTTGATCAAACTGATGATAATTTTGGGATATTTATATTTCATTTCTCATATTTCCTACCATATATATTATTCTTTTAATAATTACACATATATTCTTGGTTTGTCCATGGGTGCTTTTTAGAATACCTCTAATATATCTTATAGACTATTGATATGGAATTAAATTTAAAAATAACCATATTCTTGAGAATATAGCCAATTAATATGGATGACATTGACTATATCATAGTGGAATTACCTATCAGAGGTAACATCTATTTGGTTTGGTAGTTCACTCCTCTTAATGATGGAACCATGATGTAATTAATATTTAGGGTTGGATTGGGAATCCATTATGATTCTTCATATAATTCTCATCTATATTGACGACAATTTTACAAGTTTTGAATGGTTTTAAAAAATAATCTATTGTCTCATGGGTTGTAGAGTGAATTATGGGAATTTTTTATTTATTTAAACATTCCTTATTGATTTCATAGAAATGGTTTAAGGAATTTCAAGTAATCTAGTTATCAATATTCATTTCACTATTTTATTGGATTTTATTTCATTCCACTTATTATTTCAAATAAGCAGTGGAAACCTAGGTAACATTTTTCAGTGATGTTTCAAAAGTTACAAATTTTTAATTTAACATCCTGTATAGAAGAAAATTGAATAAAAAGTAATTTTGGATTGTCTTCCACAACATTTAAAGTTATATGAATTTGTTTTTTCAGTCATACCACATATGGATTCTTGAACAATAGTTACAAGAACAATTTTTTTCTATTGATGAAATAAAATATCTTGGAACTTGATCATTCCTTATTTAGAATATATAGTTCCCCTTATTACTAAGGTTTCATTGACTCTTCACATTATTCTCATCATGCATGATTCTGTTAGGATTTATGTTTTGTTTTTATTTTGTATGAATATACAACACATTAAACCAAATTTTTTTGGAGATATAATCACAACTAGTTCCATATTGAGATTGAAATATGGTATTTATTAATTTTGGTGATTCTTTTTTAGTGATTATGAAATATTCAAATATTAAGTTTAATTTTTATGAATTTCATCGTCCTAGAATAGTTTTATTTCAATGAACTCTTATAACCTATAAGAATATTATTTTAGTATTAGTATTATTTAGATCATATCCATAATATTATTCATACATATTTCCATTAATAGTTCATAGAGGATGTGTTTTTCCTAAGAGTAGTTCAAACCCTTCAATTTGAAAATTAATTATAGAGATTTATAATTTTTATAATGTGTGCAATTAGAGAATCTATGAATTCTCACATTCCCTTATTTTAATTATATTTTTATTTTTTACTTTTATGGATATCTTTAAAAAGTATATGGAAAAAATGACAATTATACCAAATGAATCCATGGTTCTCCAGGGAAATTAGGAAACATAAGTGATTTATAAAATCATATTTTATTGGTTTAACAAACGTTATGAAACATTGGGAAGATGTTTATAAGTTATTTTATTGGGTCTCCAATTCTATTTAAGATTTAATTGAATATCTTACCATAGTAAATAAGTGGATTCCATTTGTGATGTAAGGGAATAGAAAATTTCTAATTATGATGTTATTATGGGTAATGAATTATGATTTCTGATGATTTCTAAAGAAAAAAATTATTATTTTGACTGAACCGATGTTAGATATCATACCAGAGTTATTTAAAGATTTTAGACCTTGATTGGGGGATTATATTTCCCATGTGATTGAAACTATTTATTATCAAAAAATCAGTTTTGTGAAATAAATATTATAATTTTATCTGAATATTATTATGTGTCTTCACTCATATTTTATAGATTCATAATTCAACTCTTGATAAAAAGGGATGAAATAAGTATTGATGGATACTTATACATGAAGATAACATATTGGGAGTTTGTTTCCCTTTAGAATATAAAAATTATATTTTTCAATTTTCTATAATCTAACATCATAATATCAAATATTTCCCTCACCTGAGATATTTTTCTTCCCAATTAGGTTGTGGGGCAGAGGTTTATGTGTCCACCATATTTCAGGTTTCATTAGTATTTCCACATTGAGTATGTCGTAGTAGGATTTTGGATGGATACCCTTAGTCCAATGTATGAAATTTTATGTAGTTAATGGAATAATTCTTCAATACCATGATTGAAATTTAATTTGTGACAGATTCATACTCAATTCCATATTTATGTTTTTATCTTTCTTTTCTCATTACATCAGTAGGGTCAAAATTGATAACATTTTTAAGAAACCCTTGAGAAAGAACCAATCCTTTATTATGTCTACAATGTATGAGGCTTCATTAAACATATAATAAAAATAAATTATTATTATTTAACACTCATTTTATTATTATTTGGTGTTTTTTTTGTATTTTCATAATCTACAAAGATTAAATTTATCTCTTGGATAATATTGGATTCATAAAGTTAAAGGAAAATCAAAAGAGAATATTTTATTAGACTTCTCATAAATTCTATTGAACGTAATCCCAGTGGTGGAGTTTATTAACAATGTTTATATAGAGTTTTAAATGGGATATTTTTAGTTTTTCTTTTAGTATTATGAATTATAATATCTCTAGAGGGATTTAATTATACATTTTAGTGTATACCTACATAATTGATGATACCAAGGGTGGTTGTGTTGTTAAAAATTAACCAATCCTTTGATAATGTTTTTTCCGATCTATTATAATAATTTTTATTGTAATAATAAATTTCATATAAGCTCCCATACTATAATTTTCTTGATGTAACATTTCTTATGTCATTTTTTCTTTATAGATTTTTATCAAATTTCACATATCCTGATGAATTTGTTAAGTCTTTTACATGTTTGATACATGGTTGAATTTCATATAATCATCATGAATAATTATATCAATTTATAATTCCCATAAATTATTCATCTTTTAATCATCAATGATAATGTTAGTCTATTTTATTCGATATATGTGTTCCTAAATCTTATATTTGATTTGTGATTTAAATAAATAATATTGTAAAATACATTTTTTGAAAGTACCTTGTTGACCAGTGAGTGATGTTAAATGAAATGATCTATATTTATCCAACCATCTATGATTAATATTTGGAAGAAATTTTTAGATAATTTTGAATGTGTGTAGAATAAGTTTAAGAAGGCATGTTTGAGGATTTCACAAAAAATCACTGAATTTTTGGTTCAAGATATGTGGGGGTATCCGAATCAACTTAGAGGAATTCATCTTATATAACCTATAGGTTATCATGTTACTCTTAATTATGTAGTGTTTTATATTTTATGTTGTAAAAATTCATCAATATATTTCAATTATGGAGGAAAATTCATTCTTATTATAGACTCTATTGAATAACATAGTTGATTGTAACAATGTTCCGAAACATGTTCAACATTATTCAACTAGCTTCAAACTTCAACATGACTCTAGAATAATATTTATTATTGAAAAATGGTTCATTAACATGGATTGACCATAATGTATTCTTTTTATCAACTTTACATGGTGAATGCGAATATTTTTGTATGTTTTTAGTAATATTTTTTGGATTTCATAAAATCAAAGAACATTCAATAATGATTTTGGACTCAACACTCATTTTGGATGGGATAAAACACTACAAATTTATTTTTCAGTATAAATGTATAAGATAATGGATGGATCTTAAATTATTGGTTAGAAATAATGTTCTTGGGGAAATAATAAATAATATATAATATCAAGAAACCCAATATTCTATAATTCTAACTAATTTTCCATAAGATTCATTAATATAGTTGGCATAAAAAATATTTTAAAGTATTAAGATCATATTAAGATTTTAGAGGACATTATAAAAATTCATTAAGGGTAATATCAATAACATATGGCTTATAATACATTCCCCAATGGTTATCGACCCACAGAATGAGATATAAATATTTGAAAAGGGGAATAGGCCTAGGGATTATATAAGTGTGAAAATATTTTTATGAGGTCTATCTAGTTTATATAAGGATACTATAAACTTCCACAAGTGTCATTAATCAGGTAAAAATTTATAAAATGAAAGAATGTTACATGTTTTTCATGTGGTTCATTTAATATTCCCTATGTGCCTTTAGTGAATAGAAAATTAGAAAATGGAGATAAACAATGTGTTTTGTAAGGTTTGATTGGATTCCATAAGGATATTGGTCATTACATAAGCCTTATTATAACTCTATATGGTTCAGATCAATGTAAATTGTTTGAAATATAGATTTTCAAAAAAATACACCCTGAATTGAAATGGGATGAATGTATGTTATTCTGGAAATAAAATATAATGAATATGATTTCAGTATGTGATTCATAAATAATTTTAAATTAATTTTGAAACAATATCATGTGATGATATTAGTGGGAATTTTAATTTTTATTAATAGGATTTCATTATTTTTGACTAGATGGGGGATTATTTTAGAGTAATTGAATAGATGATTATGATACATAATATCATATAGTTAAACCATTTTTAATAATTGTAATAATATTAAAATAATTTGAAAAAATAAAATAATAAAATAATGAGGAAAAATTAGTTGGTAATTATGAGTAATGTTCTTATATTGAACAAATATAAAGTATAATAATATTTAATAATGACTAATAAGAACATATAAATCAGTGTTACTACTAATTAGATCATACGTGTCAAAGAAAGTGATCAAATTGTTAATAATAATATGTCCATCTTTTGAGGTGGAAGAACACCATAGTGTGGGTTCATGATATCATATACACTTCAATCTACCCTGAATGATTGAGACAAACGAATTAGATGTATTCCATGTTATTTTCACTTGTAAATTAGTGTATGACCTTACATGAAAAATTATATCACATTGTTAGATGTGGATACATCATAAAATACACTAGAAATCTCATTCATACTAAAGAGAAGGGAAACATCTAAAACACTGGTGGAACAAGTATATTTTTCCAACACTTTATCTATGACCGGATTCACATATTATTTCCTCTTAGAAGGTTCTGATATTGTGGTCATATATTCCATCAATCCAAAGGAATGTGGAATTTCACTATCAAGAGTGTTTTTTGTTCTTTTTCATAATGATATGATAAAATATCTATAATTCTATAAATGTATATCTATACAGAGTTGACTACACATTCTGATTCCACTTATTTTAAAAATTCAATCCCCTTTATGATTCCATCATACTCTCAGAAACAATTAGTTGTGTCACTTATTTCATAAGGGGGTGTCCATGAGGTAGGTTGGAGATGGTGAATATGTTGGGAGCATTGGTGATCTGCAAAAATATTCTGCATTTATTGTTATAAAGGAATATAATTTTTAATATGAATGGTTTCTTAGGATTAAACCATGATGGTTCTCATGTTCATCACATACAGAATCATATGATAAACCTCTAAGGAATCATAAGATCCTTTCATGATGCATATTATTAAAACAACGTAATGTTACTCATGTTCGTCTTATAAGTCATATAGCATCCATCATTCTTGGAAACATATATTCATTACATAAGGGTTCCTTGGATTTTCACCTATGTCATACCAAACACATTACATGAGGCATCCTATACTAATATCATAAGTGAAGGTAATATTTTAGGATTACGAAATATGGATATGATGGATATATACCATGATATTCACAAAGGAATCCAACGACGATTTAGATCTTAAATTAATTTTATTTCATGATATTTAACATTGCCTTCCAAAAAGCATAGACCTAGATTCTTTTTGTCTAGTAAAATTGATATAATTGAAACATGAATTAATCATATTAAATATATTGCTTATAATACATATTTAAAAATTAATTTTTTTTCTCCAAACATCATTTGGTCTTAAATAAATTCATAGGATATCCCGAGGAAAATAAATAAGGGAATAAAATGATCTAGATTTTAAATTAAGGGAATAAAGATGAAAAAAATGTGTAATATGTGAGGAAAGAGGTGTAATATGATAACATAAGATATAATAATCATAATAATGGAAGTGTTTCATAAGTAAATGATATCATTATATCATGGAATAATAAATATGTGTAAACAACATAAAACATTACATCATAGTTATAAATTAATTCTTGCTTCTAAGATAACAAAACATATTGTGTTTATGATAACCTCATGCGCACTATACTTGGTATCTGATGAGAGGGTAAAATTACTCAATAAATTGGAATTCTATACTAGAGAACACTTCATATTCATAACATGTACATGAATATCTCTAACATGAAGGAAAAAACAATACATAAATAATAAACATGATAAGACCCATAAGAAATATTTTTAATTCAAACTATTTTCTATAAATGAATGATATATCATAGGTTTTTACAAGAGAAGGAAAATTAAATATATTTAAATGTTAATATACTAATAAATAGTACAATGTCATTAAAATTATGTTATAATATAGGAAAAAACTTACGAAGGAACAATTAGAAATAAAGTAAAAAATGAACCGCAAAAGTGATGATTTTAGAAATGACTAATGAATATTTTGAATAATGAAGAATATTATTTTCTTCCTATAGAAAAAATTTAACTATGATGGTTTTCACTAATAAATTATTATCCCAAATATCAATCCATGTTTGAAATCATTTGAATGGGGTGATACATGACATGAAATCTATGAATGTTTCCTTGAAATTGGATTACTTAAATAAGAGAACAATGACGAGATATTAAGATATGTATTATACCCAAATAAAAATGTATAATAAAATAGTTATATTTTTATGAATCTTATATAAAAAATATGAGATAAATAAAAAGGGAATATTATATTTAAAAAAGTTAAAAAATAAAGACAATATGTATCCCGAATGTAATGGAGGTTGTATAATAGTTAACTTACGTCAAAACATGAATATTTATACATTTGTAAAAGGAATACCCCATAATAAAATTATTTTCATTAAAAATAGTATTGAGATAATCATTTATATATATTTATTTTAATATGTTATGTTATTTATAATATTTTTATTTATTAAATTGTTACTGCTGATGTATTTGAATTAAGGTTACAAAGAAATATCTATGTAAATATTTAAATATTATGTCAAAGGAAAAAGGTGTAATAAAATTGGTTAGTTATATATATTATTTAAGAGGTGTGTATATTTTTATTATGCCATTACTATAAAATTACTATTGTTATATTGGTCTCTAATGTGGAATGAAATTATGAATGGTTTGATTAAAAGATACAATTAAATGGTTAAGTTTTTTCTAAAAATTTATTATTGATATCAACTAAATAATTTATAATATTACCATTATAAAATATAAATTTTTAAAGAAATATAATGTTTTTGAAATAGTTGATTTTTAAGTTATCCATTGATGAATGAAATTTAAAATAAAATGTGTCTTCCCTTGAATGATGTAGTGTGCACGTACATATGATTATCTCACTTATTTTTTATTTAATTATTAAAAGAAGAAGGTAAAATAAAATATATTTATTAAATCACAATAAATCTAAAGATTTCATATTTTATAATTAAAATACGTTTTCTTCAATCCATCTCATTCAATTTTGGATATAACTACATATTACTCATGGATAAAGGAGTATGTACAAATGAATGATAGAATATTAATTTTCTAAAATGTTTTATAATTTATTATATTAGAGATAAAATAGTATTATATTAAAATTAATAATATTCATTTTAATAATTATTTCATACTTTGATGGATAGAAATAAATTGAGAGGATATGGAATTATTAAGAAAAAAATACAATGAAATATTATTTACTCCTAGGGGAGCTCAAACATTATCAGGATAATATTATTAGAAATGTCGGACATCATATACATTTTAGACACCAAAACATTATTAATGTGAAATATACGTATGTTATAGAAAACATGACATGGGAAATCATATATGTGAATGTGGATGAGTAACATTGAGTGGTTTGAAGTGACCCAAACTTTGAATAGTAGAAACTGGAAAAAAATTAATACACTTTATATCTCAATGATAAAATTATATTATTCAAGAGTTCATGACTCAAAAATAAATTTATAATTCATTTTGGGGAAATATTGGTTAATTAAACCATCCATAAATAATGGACACACATGTATTAAACATATTTATCGAAATTCACACTTATATATTTAGTTTTACCAATTATTTTACAATATTGGGGTGGCTAGTTTTTTCAAAGGTAACATATATTTTACTATAAAAGAAAAATAACCCATATTAACAAATATATATGTTTTGAATATAAATTTAGCATTAAATTTATATAGTCAATATTAAAATTAGGTAAATTTAACCTTTAAATTGAGACATTTATTATATAGAAATAATTCATTGAAAATTTTTATTCTAAACATTATCTATTATTAAATTTATTTAACATTGGTTATTATCTAGATATGGTGATAATATAAATATATATATTATTAAATATTATATTAGAGTCACTTTTTGATATGATGTTAATTAATTTTATGACATAAAAATTACACAGTGTTAATAAAAATATTCATTGAAAATAACAGTTTAAAAATTATCATAGTAATTAATAATAATCCTAGTAATTTTTTTTATTTATAAAAAATGAAATTGAAAATCATATAAAATTTGGCCAACCAATTCCAATTATAAAATCCATTTTACTGACTAAAATTTCACAGTGAGAAAAAAATTATATACATATTATTTCACTTAATGAGAAAATTTTGTATAGAAATTTTGTATTTGTATTCAGATAATGACCTTCTTTGTATTCTACCTTTCTATAAAGTTTCCATTATTTGTTTTATTCTTATTGAAAACATAAATTTACTTAATATAATAAAATGGAGTAGTTTAATAATATATTTTATTAATGTATCACTTTTTTTGATTAGGTTTTCTTTTAAGAAAATATAATTCACCGAGGTTCTTTAATTTGGTAAAAATATTTTATTGATGTTTTTGGTAATTAAATTATACATAATTGAAATAATATATTCCAAAAAATTTTATCACAAGGAATAAAAAATTTTAGGATAATTTTTCATCATTGCATCCTCAGGTTCCTATATATGTTACCCAAACTTATGATTCCTCCATGGAACATTGACTAGAAGAGTGGTCTTGTTCCCCAACACCTTACATCTTCTATCATGGATCTCCATTTTTTCTACATATAAAAAATATTATATTCCAATTTCAAAATATCAAATTTTAATAAATGTTATGGATGTAGATTGTACTTTTTTAGAAGCGATGTATGAAATATTAAACTCACTTGGAGAAGTATTAATTGATAAGGTATAACCTCACCCCGATCAAGGATCTCAATAGAGACAATATACATAGGATTATTCCTCTACATCCGAAATCATATAACATACCAATATATAGAAACATGGAGTAACTATTTATCACCATTTATAAACTCTAAATGTCATCAATTATTTTCTGGATAACTCTTCTATAAAATTATCTCTTCATTCATGTTTTTCTGAATGATTTAATTCTTCTCTATAATTTCCTGGAAAATTGTATTTCACATTATCTTTATTTACCCAATTTAATCCTAGAAAATCATGGACCTACATCTCTTCACATATATGTAATTATATAGTTAAATTTTAATTCCTAATTTGATACACTTGTTATATGAGAACTCCACCAAGGAGAGATGTTGATCCCAAAATCCTTCTAAACCCTTTGAAAATGATCATAACATATCCTCATTTTTTTAATAGGCCATTTAGAATAAAAATTTGTATGAGGGTTATAATAAGTGTATAAAAAATATATTTCTCCAATTATAGTTGAATATGATTTCATAACCTAATCGTATATTTCATATCTCAATTAGATACAATAGAGAGCGATTCTCAATGCATCCTCATGAAATCCATTATATATACCATGGTGAGTTATTTTGGAAAAAACCTCCCCTAATAGAAATAAAATGTGTGGAATTGGTAATTATTTTGAATATAACCAAAGTAGAAATATGGATATTATATTTTATGGGGGAATCATATGAAAAATAGGTGTTATTTTTTTCCCATTTCCATAATTCTATTGGTAATGGTTACATTATTCACTTTGTCTTATGTCACTCATCCATAAAATTATTTCATAAAAAGTGTAAAGATATATTTTTTAAAATCTCCCTCTTCTTGTTAACCCACTATAAGTTGTCTATAATATCTATATAAATATCAAAATCCTTGGATTCAAATAGATGGATGAGCTATGAATATCACCAAAAAGATACCTATTTAGTAATCATTTTTATGGGGCACTTAACTACACCCCAAAAAATATATAAATATTTACAAATATTCATCTCCATAATATTCCATACATGTTTGTGTATCTCCACTATGTTTTCTATACCTCCTTGATCCATTAATGAGTTTATAGTTGAGATTTTTTTTGAATGATTATATGTGTCCCCTTCCCTTTTAAAATTATGATTCCTTCTTTTAAAATACATGTATATTGTATCTTTTTGAATCCTCATATGAGATTTTTTAGTATGATCTCTCATGCTCAGAGAATCAACCACCTTGGTTTCCTTCTGAGTGTTCTAGTGTTTTGATAACTAAAAATCATTGATTAGTTATAACCACCGATATTGGTGTATATACATCTCTATTTGTGTAAATATAACATTTAGTCTCCCATGATTAGTATATATACCACACTTCTCACCATAGAGACGAGTCCATAAAATTTAAAAATTAAAGACTACCACCTATAACTCCAAATATTGTGTTCTCTATTTTTTTCATGATTCATTAATTGACATGATACATAATAAATTACATTTTTGATATTCATAATAATTTATTTAAAACACTTTAAGGTAGAATAATTATATTCTATAAATCCATCACTATAGAGAGGTAATGAAAATATAGGTGTAGTAACCAATCCTTTCATATACACCAAGAAGAACTCCTTGCTTCTTGTTTTCCCAAGAATATTCACTCTATTGGAGGAAAACATTGTCGGTGGATTGGAATAACATTGTATATATCTCCCAAAATATCTATAATATCAATATAACTAAATAAATCATTAGATATTTCTTAGTGTGTTTGTTCATGAACATTATTATATCTCATAAATTTGATTTTATAGAAATATAATCATTATTGAAAATATGCTCTAAGAATGCCAAATTATCCATCCAAAAAAATCACATTTACTGTACTGTTTATATAACTTAACTGTATTCATTGTAATTATAATATAATTTAGATGATCATAATGTGCATCATTTTATTTTAGTTATATGATAAGATCATCTAAAACTTATACAACAAATTTAACTATGTAATCTCTACAGACTCTATTAATTATTCCCATGATGATTTATGGATCATTCATGAGTCAGAATGAAATGTCTATGAACATATTTCTATCTTACCTTTTATGAATGGAGGAGATTGGAATAATCCCATAGTTCACATCTAACCGAGGATATACCTACCAGAGATCCACCTTGGATAACTAATGGTCCTCACATAGTTGATCAATGCAGTCATTAATTTGTGGTAGTGGACAAGATTTCTTTAATATGATCTTGTTGTGTGCATGATAATCAATACAAAGATATATCAACACATTTTTCTTTTTATTAAAGAGGATAGATGATCCACTAGTGAATCAATAATATTTCTGAAACCCAAATCAAGATTATCTTTAATTATTTTTCTTCATTTACTCTTGTGTAATTCCATAACACACTATGATTTTATAGTATTTTTCTTTAAAATAAACAAGAAATACTTTATATATTTCCTTACACACAACATCGTGTCTAAATGAACCATAATATACTAACACATTAAAATATATCCATTAAATTATATTTTATAAATAGTAAGAAAAAATTCTGAAAAAATATTTTAAATAATGATTATTTATTTATAAATGATAAATATAAAATACTCAATTTTTAGTAATTTCATTTTATGCTTCAAAAATACATTTTCTTTAAAAATACTGGTTTTTCTTATTTTGCGAAAAAAAAATAAAAATTAATTTTTTAAATTTTATAAAAAACATATTTTATTAAATTAATATCATTCATTAAATTGGAATTTTAATATTACATTTAAGAAATTTATAGTATTTTTCATAAATGACTTATTTTTTAGTGAATGGAATAAAAAACATTAATTTCCATAGTAAATATAATTTCTATTAAAATAAAATAGTAGTATGTTTTGAAATTAACATTAAATGAAAATAATTATCCTTTAATTAAACAAAATATAATTAATTACCAATTACTAATTACTAATACATGATTTTCGTAGAAGTTAATTTATTAGCTTAAGAACAATATTTTCTAAAAGCTTTTTTTATTCATGTGAGGGGTTTTCATATTAAAAAAATTAAATTAATCTATACTAATTAAAATTTTTAATTAATTTTAAAAATTATATATACAATTATATATATTCACATTAATTTTATTATTTTTACATGAAAATTATTATTTTTTAATTATTCCATATGATTAATGATTATTTTTTGGAAATGGTCTTTCAGTGGGGGATAAAATTATTTTCGATTAAATTTCACGACTTATGGATGTTTTATCTTGTAAAATGGATTAATGAGTTGTAATTTTTTTTCCTCAATAAATATTATTAGATCAAAAAATTAGTCACAGTGAATAGTAATAATAATAATTTTTTTTGTTACCATGGTTAAGGTTAAATAAGGTTTATATAGGGGTTAAACCGATATATAAGGGAATAATTTACACCCATGATTATATAATTTTTATAAGTTAAATATATTAAAAAATATATCATCCTTATTTTTATATAACTATCAATTTTAGGAACATTCCCATGAATGCTACTATATATCATGGAATTTTTAAAGAAATTCCACATGTTTCTTTATCATCACATATTAAAGGGAAGACTCCTCCTCCTATAATAACAAAATTATAGATTTATATATGAAACGATAACTACTAAAAAAATTAATATAATACCTCAAAACGCCAAATTTTTTTTTAATTAACCTAAGAAAAATCCTTCCAAGCTTAAATAGTAAGAAAAGGGAGTTCTCTAAAGGTTTGTGTATAAAACAAATCCACTCTCATTCAATTTTTCTCATCATCTACATCTTATAAAATATTTTTATCCATTAATAAATATTGAATATAATTCTATAAATATAACTAAATACTATTATTATGAGTTAATAACCATTTAAAACTTCTTCTCCATTAAATGGGAGATGAATGAATCACTCGTGAATAAGTGTGGACTACTGGAAACATGTAGTGTTATTATTCATTTTCCATCCAAATATTTGTTGTCTGTTTGGATTGATAAATTCAACTCGTCAATACACAAACATATACATCAATATATTATATTTATTACATTAAAATGTTTATGTAATGTTTCAATATTATATACATTTATTTCATTCCATCATTTTAAAAATAGAAGCATCACTATTATGTATGTACAGAATACTATCTCCACATGTGTGGAAATTAATTTATCATCACTAATTTATTTGAATGGTAATAATTTTATACATAATTAATAAAAATTAATTTTATACAATTATTAAAATTTTATAGAGGAATCATCTATGATCAAATTGAGACATCTGTAACTATTGAACCAAAACATAGATGAGAAATGACATAATTAACTCTTAATGTGATATTGAAACAAAGATATTATTAATAAATGGTTAATATTATGTTATAAGTAAACCATATATGCTGTGATATTTATGATTATGTTTTTTATATTTATAATATTTTCAAATTTATTATATATGAATTGGTAGTTCCTACAAAGCCAGAAGGTCTGGAGGTAAGGGTTATATGTTATAATATGATATCATACAAGATTGTTTGCAATTAAATGTTATGATAATTAAATTTTATGATATATATCTAGAAATATATATGAGTTTTTATATAATATTCTAATTTAAGTTTATTTTGTGATTTCGCTTCATTTCATTTCATTAGGTACACAATATACAGAAAGATTGTTTTTATAAAAATCGGTATTTTTTTCTCTTTAGTTGTGAATATATTAATCCATATCCATATTTTCTAATAAAAATAAAATTTTAGTTTATTACAATACTAAACTAATTTGAATTAAAATTTATACTATATTTCAATATAATTACAACTTTTAAAAAGGAAGTTTCCTTTAATTTAAAAAAATGGTTATTTTTACTTTCACAGAAAATGTGAAAATATTTTTTCTTTATCATACACCATATAGAAATTTTTTCACAAAATCAGTAATTCAATTTAATTTGAATATATATTTATATGTATCCATATTTATTTTACCTAAAAAATATTTCCTTTTTATATATTTTTAGTTTTTAAATAAATAATTACAAAATTATAACGTTATTTTATTCATTAAATGTCATCATGATATTTTTAATGAATTCTCATATATAAAAACATAATTTTATGTCTCCTATGATTAATTTCATACATGATCCAATATTATCATATTTATTCTTTATATTGATGGTTTATTATTATGATGATGAAATTTTTATGGAACCCATGTCCTTTACACGGGTAATGGTATGATGATATGAGGATTGCTTTATGATATTGTGGCACATACTTGCATGGTTTTCATTTTGTTATGGGATGGAACATAATTATATAAACCTTCAATGAATTGTTTAATAATGGTTATCTCATGAGATAATAAGAAATTTAACGGGTAGTAAACCTAGATGAGTAAGGGACCTTTTCCAATATGAATGTATTTGGAGAGAAAAAAAGACTATGTAAATTAAGTATATAAGAGTGTGCCCAATCCACTGTGATATTCATAGTAGTGGTACATGAATAATGAAATTATTTAACATTCAAATATTCAATCAATTAACATATCATGTATGGTTATGATATGTTTTCTATACCCATGATGGTTTATCGATGCTTTTTCACTATTATTATATTTGTATTTTGATTGAAGAAAACTAATACATGATTTAATATTATCATATATAAATTAATTGGTATGATTTTATATAATAATATCATGTTGTAACAACAATATTAATAAGGTACACTCACTTGTTACTATTGATTAATTTTTCTTAAGTTTACCCTCACTAAGAATCTGAGATCACCATTTCTTATGTTTCCCTTCCCCTTTAGGGGATGAAGGATTTTTATATTGGATATATACATAAGAAATATATTTATTGCTTAATTATTGTGAAATGATATAGATAATTCATATAAAAATTATTTATGTATCAATGTTTCCAAATACACATAATGTTTTTAGTTATTGTGTGGATTATATTGATATGTTATTAGTGTTTTCACTAATAGAATATAGTACTTATATATATAATGTTTGGGTATCTATTGTTTAGTTCAGTTAAAGGTTTTGTAACTTCTAGAATCATAGAACAAGAAACATTACTGATAACCCTTTAGATAAGACAATTTATCATAAAACATATTCTGTGTTGTTAATGAAAGGAGTATGATTTCTAAAATAGAATCCATCCACCTATGGGTAGAACAAGTGGAAGTCAGTTTTTTTTGTTTAATTTAGGGGTGATTACCAGGAATAAGAGTTAGTCTAGTATTTATATACCATCATTTATGTTCATTGATACTGGGACCCTACTACACATATAATTTTCCACTCCCATGCGATATGCATAAGTTAATTCAAATTTTCCTTAAAATGCATAATAAAGGATTTGAAAAGATAGTGACCATGGATGAATGTGGTTATAATTAAGGTGTAATAAATAAAAAAGAAGGAATATTGATTTATAAATACTATAAATTTATTTCATTGTTAAATAATTTTCCACCACGATTATTATGTCTCATACTATTATATTCAGTTTCAGTAAATGGTTAGAACAAAAAGTAATTATGTTAATGTTAAATTTTTAGGACAATGAAATGATTTTCATTATGAGACACTAAATGAAACATTAGATATAATATGAAACATTTTAATTCTTATTATTTAGTGATCACATTATATTATTACAATCTCAGGATGGGTGAGTTTTTTGAGACACCTAATAAGAGAAAAAAAAGATTTTCACGAAGACCATAATGGAATGAATATTCAACATTCTATCGATTGATAATGTGGGAATACGAAACCATAAAAATAAAACAAAGGGGCAAAAATATGTATTATATGTTTAATATAATGTAAAATGACACAATTTTTCTTGTAAAATGAACATTTAAATAGGGTTAAATGAAATTCATCCTAGGGAACCAGTTCTTGTTCAATGAAATATGTGTGGGTAACATAGGATGTATCCATGTCAATTCCCTAAAAAAGTGGATAAATCTTAGGAAAATGGAGTGATTATGTTAGTTATATAACTTAAGTTAATAATGGTAATTATCATATCCCTTATAGTTATGTATTTCATGTTTGAATGTGACCTGTAAAAACCTTGTTTTCAATGTTCTTGTGAAATTTATTCATATTTATAACATTCATTAAATCCAAACATATATATATATACATTATAAATTGATATACTAGTGAAAAAAATTTGGTATTTTGAAAAAAATAATAACTATATATCAGTGGCTTGATAAATTTGAAATCACAATGAAAATTACATCCATTGTTTCAGTATTGATTCCTATTTAAAAACAATACTTATATTATATTTATTTAAAGAAACTCAATATCAATGGGAAACCTATTTTAAAGATATTTATTGATGACATTCTCAATGTGTAAATTTTTGTTCCTGTGAATCATGAAGTGTAATTTTAAACATAAATAAAACTCTATGATACCCCAATATCAAATATTACATTTTGAATGAAATCGATTGAGTTACAGTAATTAATAAGAATCTATAGGAGAATCAAGAAAATGAATTCAGTCCACCATGTGTCCAAATTGAAATGATAATACTCTTTTTTCCTATGAATAAATTTTAAAAAATGCATTAAGCATTGATTATAAGGAACATAATAAGATCTTGATGAAAAATGAGTATCTTCTGCACTGTATTTATGGACAATTTGATATATTATGAGGAGCTAATTATTTTTCCCAAGATTGATCTTTTTAACTTGATACTATTAATTAATGTTCGACATACACATGATAGCATACATTTTATGTATGATCTCTATGAATATATTGTGATGCCAATTTTTATTACTTATTCCCACACATTCATTATGTATTTAATAAATAGTGTTAATAGAGAATACCTTGATATGTTTTTTATTTTCTTTATAGATGATATTATAATATATTCTATGATTAAGGAATATCGTGAAGATTAAGTGAGTGTTGTGTTAAAGATACTATAGAATTAATGTGTTTATGAAAAATTTACCATGTGTAAATTTTGACAGCATAAAGATTAAGATTTATTCCATTTAATATAATGTGACGGTATATTATTGGACCCATTAATGAAGGAATTCATTAAATATTTGATAAGAAAAACAACTATTACTAAGGTCAAATGTTTTCCTGAATTGGTTGGCTATTATTATCTCTTTGTGATGGATTTCTCATATTTATCAAATCTACCAACCCTGTTGACTTAGAAGGGAGTTAATTTCCATTTTACTGATGAATATCATAAAAATTTTCATGGTATGAAGATGAGGAGGGCTAATGAACCTATTCTCACCATACCAGATAGTGGATATGGGTTTTTCATTTATAATGATTTATAAATGAGACATCATGGATGTTTTACTATATATAATGATATGGTGTTAGTCTATGTGTATTTATAATTGAGGATTCATGAGAACAATTACGCAAATCATGATTTCAGAATTAGAAATATTAATCATAACATTAATTACAAAGATGTATTATATTTATTGTGATATGCATTATATATTTACATTGATCATTAATTTTTAATATATATATTCACCTAGAAAGAGTTACAAATGTTCAAGAGTAGATGGTTGAATTTGATTAAAGACTATAACTGCTCAATAAATTACCAACATTGGAATGTTAAAAAGGTGGATAATGATTTGAGTCAAAAATATCATGATATATTATGAATGATAAGAATAAAAATATACACAATATTTATGTATTTCCAAATGATGGACATTTAAATCATCACAAAATGGTGAAATACAATCATTCTCATATGGGTTTTCAACTATATATACATGTGGTCATTAAATTTGATTGAACTGTGGTTATAGATCTACCAAATAACGTGATAAGTCATTCTATATTCAACCATTATTGATATGGAATAACATGGTAAAGTAAATAATTATGCATCCAATAAATACTTGACTATAAATAATATCTTTTAGAAGAATATCATAGCTATCCATTATCTATTAATCCCATAATAATGAAGATGTATAGAGATCTGAAAGGGTATCTTTTGGATTAAAACCTGAAAATAAATTATAAATTGTATATATCTCAATGCATAGTATGTCAACAAGTTATTTTTGAGAGATAGAGGTATAAGGGAGTGATATAAAAATTAACCATACCAAAGTAGAAATGGTAAAAACCTCACCAAGTCTTTTTTCACCAAAATCACTAAAAAATATAATGGCCTTAATGATATTTGTGATGTAGTATACCACCTTATGAAGTTAATGAACATCATTTATATCATAGATGATCAATGTCTTGATCATATATTCATAATATAAATTATGAAAGTTGATATTTTACATGGCATACTGCATTATATAATATCTGATCGAGATATGAGGTTTACCTAAATGTTCATATGAATTATATAAGAATATTTGGATATATTGTTATGTTTCATTACTTATTTTCATGATCATATACATGGTAATGTAAGGGGACCATTCAAATCTAAAATGATATATTTTAATCTTGTTTTGTAAATTTTAAAGTTTGGTGGTTCCAACACATTCATCTTTTATAATTCACATATACTAATATTTTTCACTTGATAATTTGGATGTATACTCATGAATAACACAATAAAATGAAGTGGACTCTGACATGTTTTCATGATTTCGGAGAAATACATAATTTGGTTCATAAGGTAGCTTAAGAAATGTCTGATATGGATATATCCATTCCAAAATACATTAATTATCCTCAGTGTATGTAGAATAGTTATGCAATAAATCAATGGAAAGAAATTGAATTTTTATTTAGTTATATTTATTTATAGCATATTTTTCAATGTAAAGGTAATGATATTAAAAAATAATGTAAATTAGAACACTGGGTATATTGGTCCCTTAGATAATCTTGATTGTGTTGGGACGTTATCTTATCAATTGTTACTCCCACTGGACATCTCTCATGTTCATAATGTGTTCCATGTATTCATCCCAAAATAGTACTTACCAAAACCATAACATGGACTGGACATAGTTTTTATGTTATAGTATACTGGTAACTCATATATAGATAAGTAATTAAAATTTATGATCATAGAGATAATGATCCATGGAATAAGAAAACATATAAACATAAAGTTCATTGGTGGAATGAAAATTCTTTAGAAGATATATGGGAACATGGGGATGTGGTAAAGAAAACATATCAATATTATTTTGTATCAATGTGATGTAAATTTGAGGCTAAAACTCATTCTAAGTAGAGTATAATCATATAATATTATATTTTTATTTATTCTCTTTGAAATAACCTCGAAATATTCAATATCATTCCACATAAGAAACCCTATTTACAAATGAAAAATAATAATGTAATATTTTATAACCTAACCATTACATTGATAAGTATTAATAATAAACAAAAAAAACAATAATTTAATATTTTAAAAAATGTGAATTTAATTATTAAATCATTTTAAAAAAAAACTCAATTTTTTGTAATTTTATTTCTTGATTCAAAATAATATTTTTTTTAAAAAATAGACTTATTTTTTTCAGATGCATAAAATATGATAAATTTCAACCATTATAAGATATTTTATATGATAAAATAAATATAATTATATTTATTATATTTTCAGTATTATATTTGGGTGAACTTTTACTATTTTCATAAAATGTTTTTTACTCATGAATAGTTAAAAAATTCAAAAAATTTAAAACTATCCTTTATTTTCAACTGAAGACCTCATTAGGTTTTAAATTTTTAAAAAATGTAACATAATTAACATTTATTATTCAATTATATAATTAATTTCATGGTTATCTTAATTATAATTTTTTTTGGAAACAATTAATTTTTTTTTCTTAAGAGCATATTTTTCTAAAAAACAATTTTTATGCATAAAAATTAGTTTGTTTTCAGAATATACAAAATTTATCACTATTTTTAATGGGAATAAATGAATTATATTTAGTATATATTAATTAATACATTATATAATTAATTTCATGGGTTTTACATGGAAATTAATGTATGTAAAATATGTTTTATCCTTAAAGATAAATTTATCTAGTACATGATTTCAGTGGTGGTTTTTTACATACATAAAATAAAATGATTACAATTATAAAAATTAAAATTTTTAAAATGGAATAATTTTTTTGAATGATAATAATTAATAAAATATATTATCTTGAAGTAAATTATTTTTCAAAATAAAAATTAAAAATATAAATTACTTTTAAACATGGTTAATGTTAAAATGGGTTTACATGGGGTTTAAGAAATAGATAAGGATATGATTAAAAAAAGTAATTATAATTGTAATGACCAACTGTTTTTTCAATGGAAATGCCTTATTATATTGATTCCTTATATTATAATCACATTATAAAATATAGTGAAAAATCATGATACTAAATAATATGTTATCATTAAACATAATTTTTCCAAATTAATGTGCTGTATTTCAAAAATCGGACTTACGTGGTTTCAATTAGTAAGATATTTGATGTCTAATAGAATATACATATTTTTTGGTGAATAGTAACATACCATTATAAAAATTATTTTTTCCCTTATAAATAGTAATATTCCCTTATGATGAGTAATATCACCTATAATAGTATATATATAGGATTTAAGTGAAATAATGTTGTACCTATGTTTTGGAATAAGTAATTTTTTATAAAAACTATATTATTATGTAATTATGATTTTAATTAAAAACTAAATTTATCATATTTAGAAAATATTTTTGAAAAATGGAATTCATTTTTGGATTTTAAACATCAAAAAATGTATAGGGTGAATTTTTTTGATTTTTCCAAAAAACATGATTTTTTGTGAATAGTAAAATACATTAATTTACCGTATAAACACATTATAATTTAAACCCACTATTCATGACATCTCGAGGGACATAAACACCCCATTATTGAACTCACATTCCATATTTACTTTTTTTCATCGTGGAATCGTCAATATTTTTTATCTTGGTTGAATTTAATAAACTAATGATTAAAATATAAAGAAAACCCCTCTCCCCTGCACTATAAATACCACCTTTCACACCCAAATTTCCCCACCCCACTAAATTTTCAATCCTTTTATTAACTATACCCATGAATATCTATATCCCCTCTCCAACATCCACGATCTTCTAGTCTCCTCAAATGACCAAGCCTATGTTCCTTAAGGAGGATCTCAAAAGGAGGATTCAAAATATAATTTCCCTCTCTCACTTTTCCTTTAATTTACCATCAATTTCATGTAATTTTCTAAATATCTATCCACATATACTCATACACATAGTATGTTATCTCTATTATCTCTCATATAATGAAATGATATGATAAAAATGGGACAATATATCATCCAACCCTGTCTCTTATTCTTTCTTTTTGAAAATAAAACGTTGTCCATGACGTGTTAATTTAACACTTTCAAGAATGACATATTCCCTTTTTTAATTTACTACCTTCAGATCTTGTATGATACAATTTTTTTGGTTAAAAAATATTATATTATATGTATTATATACTATTTAATTCTCTCCATCTAACTTATGTATCTATTACTAAATGATTAAACAAAACAAGTTCACTGTGGTCAAAAAATCACCCGAATTAACCCAAATGATCATCATTACATTTTAACTAATGAATCACCCACATGTTAAATAACATAATTAATTATAAGATAATTTAAAATCCTGGAATATCATTAATAAAATATATTATATGATCAGTATTTTTACTCATGTTCAACACAAACATCCATTTATGAATACATGGGAACCGTTAAAGAATATCATAAAATAAACATTCTGGAATAATGGATTAAAACCCTATAACTCATCAGAAGGACCATAAAACAACCTAATTAAACTAAAATGAATCATATACATTTATACAAGGTCCAATAATTGTTAATTAATTAATATAATGTGATTAAACACGATGTTAAGTTGAATATAAAATTCAGATATAGGGTAAGAGGAAATTCTCGAACATAACTTTATTTCTTAGGGTTCGCCATCATTCATTCCATTTTTGGTGTGGTCCCTAATTAAAAATTAGTTTTTCATCATAATTTTATATTTAATTGGATATAATAGTTTTCTACTAGATTTTTTGTCAAACCCAATATTTTCTAGAAGAACTTTTCTTTCAAGAACACATCTTTTACTTATCACTCAGGGTTAATGGTTCTTATATCAAGTATGTTATTCCCTCTCACTTTTGGGAGACCAAAGTTTCAGATTTTTTTCATATGAGTTGAAACCCTTTCCTTTTCATGGTTATGATTTATATATGTTCTATGTGGAAATCATGTTGATGAATACGTTATGATGTGATGGGTGTGCCTGGAATTTTATAGTGAAATATAAATGTTTAAATGCGATTGGTTCACTCAGAATTATACAGTGCTCCAACACCTTGGGAAAAGTGATGAATCTCATGAGTTAAATTGAAATGACATTTGAACAAGATTCTATCATTTTTCACAAGTATGTGTTGTATTTAACCACATATACATGATGTTTTATTTTTAAGAATTTCCAATTTTCAAGTCTTTTATTAATGTTTTCTCTCAGGATTTTGTTGATGATGTTATGATTATTCCCATCCCATGTTATATTGTTCTTATCAATCCTCTTACTGGGATTTTTTCTCTTTCCCTTTTTATTTATATCCTCTAGTGACTACATGTTCTAAGGAGAGTTCATGTTCCAATAATAATATGGAGATGATGGAATTGAATAAATTTTTATTCTTGTTGTTGTAAAAGTTATGTTTAGTCCTTATTCTCCCAAGACACTAAACCTCTGGATCCTCATGGTGTAATACTATTATTTTTTTTATCATTATAATTATGTAATAGTAATGTTAGAAAATTATCAGTCTTTATAGATGTTATCAAGTTGAAGGTTTAGTTAATTTGGGATTTAAGATTAGTAAACCCTACAGAAAACGTCTAGTATGAGACTAAGTACAAATAGAAACACAAAATTCATTACATTAGGAACCCATTAGTTATGATTTGAGTTAAAATTATAGAAATGAATAATTTATTAATTCATTAGTTGTTGACTTATGCTTTGTTCTAACGTTTCCTATTTTAGAGAATTGCGGGAACCGGGAGAAACTAGACCAACAGATCTTTCGAGGGCCAATTAAATGATGGAACAAACAACATCCCCAATGATTTAAGAGGTGGAATTCAAAAATTAATGGTTTTTAATAACTAACTATCATAGTCTATGAAGAATAAACATAATAATATTTAACATCCACCTTCAACTATGATGGAGAAACTGGTTGTCCAAAGTATTATGCGGCAGGACCACCAACATTTAGTGTTTCTTATAATCTACTAGTTGTGAAATATTGGGTCAAATCAATGGAGAAGTTCTTTTCTGTGCTTCACTATTATGAGATGGAGAAGGTGACACTTTCCATTTATCCTCCAGATGGAGAGGTCAACCAATTGTTGGATTTGATTAATAACATCAATCCAAGTGACAAAATTGAAGAGATAGAATGGGAAAACATTAAGATAAAGCTTCTTATGATGTATTTCCCAAGAACTCTTCACTAGAATATGGAGAGAGAATTAAAAGAGCTCAAGAAAAAGGAAGGATAGTCTGTCACAACCTAAAAGTGAGTTTCAAAATGAATGCCTGGTATTATTTGGGTTTTTTTATCTACAATGATATAAAAAATGATTGACTCTTTAGTGGATTAAAAAAACTTATTCGAAAGGATCTTATAATTCGAGACATTTGGAGTTATTAAGAATTTGATCAGTGTTCTCTTAATGTGAAAATAGAGTTCAGAGAATGGTTCCATGACTATGGTGATAAAAAATGAATGTTGGAGTTTAATATCAGAGGATCTAATGATAAAGGTGGGAAGAATACTCAATGACCCACATCAAATTTTTTTTGGAAGTAGCATCATGGGAACTACCTCAAAGTGACAGGTAAATGATTCAAGTTTGGGAAAGAAGGAAACCATTCTCAATTGTGTTATAAAGACTTGAGAATGAAGGAGAATGTGGTGGAGGAAAGAAGATAACCACCCATGGTTCAATGATATAAATATAAGGAAAATGGGATTATGAATGCAAGTGACCTAAACATAAAGTACTTGAGGGTATTTATCATGAGTTTCCACCAAAGACAAAGGAACTAGGGAAGGCTTATTCCATCACTACAGATGAATTGAAGAAAGATAATTATGTCAAACAAGGTACACTTCCTATTCACTCAAGAATGTATAATCTCATATTTTATTCCAATTCAATGCATTTCATTATATCTTGTATGTTTTCTAGTACTATATAATAAAATCCCCAAAACCATGAAGTAAAGATATATGTAAAAACACCTAGTGGTGAAATATTTCCAAACCAAGTGTTTGAATCTTATCCTGTTTGCATATGTTCGAAGATTCTTCCAATGAATCACGTAATACATCCTTTGATGGAATTTGATGCTATAATGGGAATTGATTGGCTCTCATTATATATATATATCATGTATCAACTATCGAGAAAAGAAAATATCTTTTCATATTGAGAACCATACCACGCTCTTCTAAAAATGAAAGGAAGATCATGAATCTACTTTGAAAAATCTATCAACTGTATGGGTGTTGATTCCTTATGAAGAAGCATACCTCACCCAAATTGTTGAGTCAAATGATGTTCCAACCTAGTGGAAATGACCATCATATGGAAATATAGTGATGCATTTTCAGAACAGTTACCCAGAATTCCCCCGGATTGTGAGGCAGAGTTCTCAATAATGATCATATCTAGAGCTACTCCTATCTCCAAGTTTCCCTTTAGGGTGGATCCCATCGAACTGGAGGAGTTAAATAAGTATCTTCAAGAGAATTTTTAAAAAGGGTTCATATGCCCTATATCATCACCTTGGGGTACACCAGTGCTCTTTGTGATGAAGAAGGATGAAAAAATGTGGTTGTGTATCGATTATCTAGAACTCAACAGGATCACAATGAAGAACAATTATCATATTATAAGGATTGAAGGATTTTTTGATTAGTTAAGTGGAGCTCAATACTTCTCAAAGGAGGATCTTCTTTTTTTATATCATCAGCTAAATGTGAATAAGGAATATATTCATAAGGCTACCTTCCGTACAAGGTATTGGAACTACGAGTTTCTGGTGATTCCCTTCGGATGTAAAAATTCCAATGTAATCTTCATGTATTTGATTAATAGAGTCCTAATACATTACCTAAATTTTTTTGGTAGTATTTATCAATGAAATTATCATATATGACCAGAGAAAGGAGGATCATAAAGAACACATAACACTTGAATTCGCGACACTGATAAAGGAGAAGTTGTATGCCAAGTTCAGAAAGTGCGACTTTTGGGTAAAGAAAGACTTGTTCTTAGGACATGTGATAAATTGTTAGGGGATTTCTGTGGACCCCTCTAAAACTATGATGATTGAGTAATGGACCAGGCCCTATACTGTCAGAGAAATCCATTATTTTCTTCTATTATCTAGGTACTACCGATGTTTTGTTTGAAATTTATCGTGATTTTCAATCCCACTAACTAAGATAACAAAGAAAGGGGTAAAGTATTTCTGGATGGAAGAATGTGAGTGAAGCTTCAAGGTTTAAAAGAAAATGATGACCACTACACTTGTACTCACTATATTGAAAAGTGTAGAATATTTTGAGATATATATTGATGCTTCAATGAACAGTTTGGGTTGCGTAATATTGTAAAAGGATAATATTATAACCTATGCCTCATGGAATTTGAAGATACGTGAGAAGAAATACCCAACAAATGATATAGAGATGGTAGCCATGATTTTTTGCATAAATATTTGGTGACAATACCATTATTGTGAGAAGTGTGACATATACACTGACCACAAAATCCTAAAGTATATATTCATAGAAAAGAAGATCAACATGTGTCATAGGGAATCGTTAGAGCTACTCAAGGATTAAAATTTCTCTATTCACTATCATACAAGAAAGGCGCACAGGGTATTATATTCTCTATAAAAAAATAACATGCTACTCTATCCATGTTATGGATTGAGAATGAACCTATATTCTTGGATATGCAGTGGATAGATTTGGAAATCATAAGAGAATGGGATACATCCTACCATTCCCAAATGATTGGGAAACCATCAATCTATGAGTTGATTAAGGAGGCAGAAAGGGATCATCTTGAGTTACAAAAGAAGGTGAATGCAGTAAAGGAATGGAAGCTACAAGAGTTCCATATCAATGATGAAGGTGTGATTAGTTTTGGAATGAGTATTTGTGTGCCATCATCTCCCAGGATAAAGAAGGATTTACTTGACAATGAACATAACTCAACATTCTCTATCCCTCATGGTAGCACCAAGATGTACCGAGATCTCGGTGAACACTTCAAGTGGGATAACATGAAAAATGAGACCGCAAAATATATTTATTGGTTCTTGGTATGTCAGCAAGTTAATTTAGAGAGACAAAAGTCCAAAGGGTTGATTCTGTCATTGCATATACCCCTAGGTAAATGGGAGAATGTAACTCTTGGCATTGTCACAGGTCTCTCGATGACGTTGAAGAGAAATAATGTGATATGGGTTGTGGTTGAACAACTCACCAAGACAAGACATTTACTCTCTCTTTGGGAAGATCTCTCTCTTGAAAAAATTGAATGGATATATGTGAAAGAATGTGGTGAGACTACCTGGTGTTCGGCACTCGATTGTCTCTCATCATGATCCAAGGATCACATCTAAATTTTGGATAATTCTTCCACATTATTTAAGTACTGAATTAAATTTCAACAAGACCTATCACCCCAAAACTGATGGCCAATCTGAAAGAACTATCCAGAAATTTGAATAAATGATGTGATCATGTTCTTTAGAATTCAAAGGTGGATAAGATTAGTGTCTCTAATTGGTTGAGTTCTCATACAACAATAGCTTCCACTCGAGTATTCATATGGATCCATATGAATCATTGTAAGGAAATAGATGTAGAACTCCAACCTGTTGGGATATTGTTGGAGAAAGAAAGCTACTTGGACATGATCTTGTGATAGAGATGTTAGACAATGTTCAAGTTATCCAAAAAACACATCATAGTTTCTCACTGTCGGCAAAAGTGCTTTACTGACAATCGAAAATGGGAATCATAGTTCGATGTTGGAGATAATGTCTTCCTTTGAGTATCAAAATGGAAGAGAGTCGTGCGATTTGAAAAAAAAGGGATGATAAGCCCATGGTACATTTCCCCCTTTGAGATCCTTGACCACATATGAGCCATGGACTATCAGATTTCAATTCTCCCAAATATGACTCAAGTTAATGATGTTTTTGACGTGTCACACTAGATGAAGTACATACCAGATCCCTCATATGTACTGAACACAAGGGTGGTACAGTTGGAAGATGATCTATCATATGTGGATCAGCTAGTAAAGATTTCGAACCAGCGAGATAAGGTTCTACCAACAAGACAAAAAACCTTGTCGATGTTTTGTGGTGGAACAATAAGTTTAACGAAGCTACCTGGGAACTAAAAGAGGTGATGAAGGAGAAGTACCCTCACCTTTTTGTGTAAATTGAAATTTCGAAGGTGAAATTTTATTTTGGGGGAAGAATGTAATGACCCAATGTTTTATAAATGTAAATCCATTCTTATAATGATCATTATAGTATAATAACATAATAAATATCAATGAAATATCATGATTATATACTATGTGATTATTATACATAATTTTTTCACTTATATGTGTTGAATTTCAAAAAATTTACATACAAGGTTTTGATCAGTAAGATGTTTGGAGTCTAATAGAATAAACATAATTTTTTGTGAATAGTAACACAACCTTATGAATAGTAATTTTACCATTATGAATAGTAATATACCCTTATGAATAGTAAACTCACCTATGATAGTATATATGTTGGATTTTAGTGAAAGCATAAGTTACCAATGTTTAGTAATAAGAAAACAGATGGTTTAAAACTTTTTTTTTTCAAGTAAATTATGATTTTAATTACAAATTATTTTAATAATATTTATAAAATTATTTTGGAATAATGTAAATCATTTTTTGATTCTAAAAATTGATAAATGGTTAGGGAATGTTTTTGGGATTTTTATGATGTACATGAATTTTTGGTGAGTAGTAAAATACATTAATTTATCGTACAAATACATTATAATTTAAACCAACTATTCCTAACATCCCAAGTGATATAAGCACACAAATAATGAAATTTAATGCCCTATTTACTCTTCTTGGTCCTTGAATCATCACTATTTCTTATCTTGGTAGAAATTAATAATCTAATGATTAATATATTAAGTAAACCCATCTCCACTCCACTAAAAATACCACTCTCCACATCCCCATTTCCTCACACAACTCAAGCTTCAATCCATTTCTAAACGCTATCCAAAAATCTCCCTAGCCCATCTCCCTCGTCTAAGAGATTATGGTCTCATCAAAAGACTAAGACTATGTTCTTTAAGGAGGATATCAAGAGAGGATTCAAGAGATAATTTACCTCACTCTCTTTTCCTTTAATTTCCTTTCAATTTTATGTTCCTTTCTTAATCTCTGCCCACCTATCCTCAGCCAAATCATATGTTAACTCCGGTATCAATCATATAACAGAATTTTTTTATACTAATGGGTTAGTATATCATCCATCACCTTCTCCATTACTTTTTATTTTTTGAATAGAAAACATTGTTAGTGAGGTGTTAATTTATCTCATTCAAGAAATGCATGTTTTCTTTTTTCCATTACCACTTTCTGATATGGGCATGAAGCCATTTTTATGGTTGAAAAAGATTATATTATATGTATTATATCCTATTTTATATTCTAGAACTAACTTATGTACATATTACTAAATGATTAAACAAAATAAGTTCATTGTGGTAGAAAAATCGCCCGAATTAACCCAAACAATCATCATTAAATTTTTACCAATGATTCGTCCAAATGGTATATAACATAATTAATTATAAGATCCTTTTAACTCTTTTAATTTCATTAATAACATGTAATATCAATTTTGGATGTTCATCCATGTTCTACATGAACTTCCATTTAGGAATACTAGTGAACCGTTCAAGAAAACCATAAAAACGAACATTACCTAACAATGGATTTAAACCCTATACTCATCCAAATTCCCATAAAATAACCTAATAAAACCATAATAAACCATATTAATGTAAAAAAAAGTTCTTTTATTGTTAATTAAAGAATATAATGTGGTTATACACGACTTTAAGTGAATAAACTATCTAAATACAAGGTAATGGGAAATTATCGAACCAAACATTCTTTTTTCGGGTTCTCACTCTTTCACTCCATTTTTGGTATGATCACTTCTTAAAAATAATGTTTTCATAATTCTATTTCCATTTATGAAATATAAATGTTTTCCACTGATTTTATGTCAAACACAATGTTTCCCAACAAAACTATTCTTTCAAGAACACAACATTTACTTCTCACTAAAGGTTGATGGTTCTTGAATCAAGTATTTTATTCCCTCTCTATTTTGGGAACCCAATGTTTATGAATATGTTATTATGAGTTGAAAAAAATAAATTTTCATGGTTCTGATTGATATGTGTTCAGTGTGGAAATCATTTTAATGAAAATTTTATTGTGCGATGGGTGTGCCCAAAATTATATAGCTCAATATGAATGTTTAAATGTGACAGCTGCGCCCGGATTATATAGCTCTCCAATGAATTGGGAAAAGTGATAAATCTCATGATTTAAATTGAAGTGATGTTTGTAAAAGAATCTAGCTCTGTTCACAAGTTTTTGTGGTAATTGAACCCTAAGACTTGATGTTTCATTTTTATATACTGCCAAATTTGATGTCTTTTATTAAAGTTTCCTCTCAGAATTTTGATAATGATGTTATGATTATACTCACCCCATGAAATATTGTTCTTATTTATCCTCTTACCCAGCTTTAACTAAACCTCTTTTGTTGTATATCCTTATGTGATTACATGTTCAAAGGATAAGTCATGTGCCAATAAGATGATAGAGATGAAGGAATTAACTAAATCACTACCACAACTTGGCCATTAATCGGCTTTAAAAACCGACAATAATAGCACTAGAAAAGCGGTGTTAATGCCGGTGTAGATAAGGGGGGGGGGGGGGTCCCCTTTATATTTTCTCTGAAAAGCGCTGATAAAGGAGACCTTTATCATTGTTAAAAAAGATCTGATAAAGGCCACCATTTATCAGTGATTTTTAGCACTGATAAAGGATGCCATTATCAGCGCTTTTTGGAGCACTGATAAAGGGGACCCCCCCTTATCTATTCCAGCATTAACAGTGCTTTTATAGCGCTGAAAAAGGGGTGACTTTATCAGTGGTATATTGAGTTCTGATAATAGGGCCCTTTATCAGCGCTCTTTTAGTGCTATTAAAGGTGTCCTTTATCTGTGCTCAAAAAAGTGATGATAAAGGAATCTTATCCTACACCTACAGAACTAGAACCTGCACCCCAGCACAAACCAGAACCTTCACACCTGCACAAAATAGCACATACATACCTGTACAAAATAGCACTCGCACACAATATTTTGACAAATAATGCTATATAAATTTACTTAACATCATGAATACAAAAAAACACAATGCTATATACATTTCAAGCAATGTTTTACATGGTTAAAATTACAATTATCTAACAGTAGTTATAAACATTAATGTTTCATCCTTTTACATCTGTGATCCTTTCTCAAAAATTGTCATCCACGATATTTGTTGCTTAACAAAGCATCCAAACTCAAGGAAAAAAATTCACCTATATAAAAAAAATATTATGTTAGTAATACAATAATGAAATAAATTAAAACATTAATATGAAATAATACATTAATATGGAAATGTGAAACTAAAATATGGAAATGATAAACTCAAATGTTTTCATTCTGATAACAATGAAAGGGAATAATGTAAAATCAATATGTTTTTGGAGGATTTATCTCATTTAATAAATACTGATTTTTTATCTAATGAAAAGCTATACTGGTCATACCGTGTGTCGGATTGAGGTGCGGTTGATTTGTAAATGTCACAAATGACTCATGGATTATTGTTCTAAAGTATCAAAACTATCCAAACGCATTTTCTTGGTTTTCCTTATTTCACTTGTGTTGTTTTCTAAAGTTTATGTCAATTTAAAACTGATATCAGACACTTTTAGACATACCGGTCACACCGTGCGTCGGATTGATGTGCGTTTGATTTTTAAACATCACAAATGACTCATAGATCATTTTCCTAACGTATCAAAACAATCCGAATGCATTTTTTCAGTTTTCAGTATTTTAGTAGTGTTGTTTTCTAAAGTTAATGTCAATTTGAAACTGATATCAGTCACTTTTAGCCATACTGGTCACACCATGCATCGTATTGAGGTTAAGAGAATTCTTAAATGTCAAAAATGACTCATGGATCGTTTTCCTAAAGTATCAAAACAATCCGAATGCGTTTTCTCAGTTTTCCGTATGTAACTTGGGTTGTTTTCTAAAGTTAATATCATTTTTAAACTGATATCAGACACTTTTAGCCATACCAGTCACACCGTGCGTCGGATTGAGGTGTGGTCAATTCGTACACCTCACAAATGACTCATGGATCATTGTAAAAAAGTATGAAAACATTATGAACACGTCTGCTAAGTTTGTGATATGTCACTTGTGTTGTTTTCTAAAGTAAATGTCAATTTTAAACTGATATAAGGCACTTTTAGACATACCGGTCACACCGTGCGTCATATTTAGGTGAGGTCAATTTTTACACCTCATTAATGACTCACGTATTGTTTTCCTAAAGTATCAAAACAATCCGAATGCGTTTGCTTGGTTTTTCAAATATCACCTGTGTTGTTTTCTAAAGTTAATGTCAATTTCAAACTGATATCAGGCACTTTTATCCATACCAGTCACACCTTGCGTCAGATTGAGGTGTGTTTGATTCGTACACGTCAAAAAATGACTCATGGATCATTCTCCTAATTATCAAAACAATACGAACATTTTTTCTCGGTATTCCGTAATTCAGTAGTGTTGTTTTCTAAAGATAATGTCAGTTTCAAACTGATATCAGACACTTTTAGCCATACCAGTCACACCATGTGTCAGATTGATGTGCAGTCATTTTATACACCTCAAAAATGACTCGTGGAACGTTGTTCGAAAGTATCAAAACAATCCGAACGCATTTGGTCAGCTTTTCTTATGTCACTTGTGTTGTTTTCTAAAGTTTATGCCAGTTTCAAACTAATATCAAACAATTTTAGCCATACAGGTCACACTGTGCATCTAAATGAGGTGAATTTGATTTATAAACCTCAAAAATGACTCATGGAATGTTGTCCTAAAGTATCAATACAATCCGAATGTATTTTCTCAGTTTTTCGTATGTCACTTGTGTAGTTTTCTAAAGTTAATGCCAATTTGAAACTGATATCAGACACTTTTAGCCATACCAGTCACACTGTGCATTAGATTGAGGTGTGGTTGATTCTTAAACGACAAAAATTACTCATGCATTGTTGTCCTAAAGTATCGAAACAATATGAACATGTTTTCTTGGTATTCCGTATGTCAGTGGTGTTGTTTTCTAAAGTTAATGTCAATTTCAAACTGATATTAGACACTTTTAGCCACACCGGTCACACCGTGCATCGGATTGAGGTTTGGTTGATTCATACACATCAAAAATGACTCATGTATCATTGACCTAAACTATCAAAACATTCCGAATGCATTTTCTCGGTTTTCTATATGACACTTGTGTTGTTTTCTAAAGTTAATGTCAATTTTAAACTGATATCAGACACTTTTAGCTATACCGGTCACACCGTGCGTCATATTGTGGTGAAGTTGATTCTTAAACGTCACAAATGACTGATGGATCATTTCTCTAAAGTATCAAAACAATCCGAACACATTTTCTCATCTTTCTATGTGTCACTTGTGTAGTTTTCTAAAGTTTATGTCAATTTGAAACTGATATCAGACTCTTTTAGTCATATCGGTCACACCATGTGTCGGATTAAGGTGCGGTTAATTTTTACACATCACAAATGACTCATAGATCATTGTACTAATGTATAAAAACAATCTGGACACATTTTCTCGGTTTTCCATATGTTAGTAGTGTTGTTTTCTAAAGTTAATATCAATTTGAAACTGATATCATACACTTTTAGCCATACCGGTCACACCGTGCATCAGATTGAGGGGCAGTCAATTTGTACACATCAAAAATGACTCATGGATCATTTTCCTAATGAATCAAAATAATACAATCATGTTTTCTTTGTTTTTCGTATGTCACCTGTGTTGTTTTCTAAAGTTAATGTCAATTTCCAACTGATACCAGACACTTTTAGCCATACCGGTCATACCATACGTCCGTTTGAGGTGCAGTTAATTCTTATACCTCAAAATGACACATGGATCATTTTAAAAATGTATTAAAACAATCCAAAGGGGTTTTATTGGTTTTACGTATCTCACTTGTGTTGTTTTATAAAGTTAATGTCAATTTCAAACTGATATCAGACACTTTTAGCCATACTGGTCACACTGTGCATCAGATTGAGGTGATATTGATTCGTAAACCTCAAAAATGACTCATGGATTGTTGTCATAAAGTATTAAAATAATCTGAACGTGTTTTATTGGTTTTTTGTATGTTACTTGTATTTTTTCTTATTGTTAATGTCAATTTTAAACTCATATCAGACACTTTTATCCATACCGGTCACACTATGAATCGAATTGAGATGTAGTTGATTCTTACATGTCACAAATGAATCATGGATAATTTTCCAAATGTATCAAAACAATCTGAGTGTACTTTCTCAGTATTTTGTAGGTCAGTAGTGTTGTTTTCTAAAGTTAATGTCAATTTCAAACTGATATAAGACACTTTTAGCCATACTGGTCACACAGTGAGTCTGATTGAGGAGAAGTCGATTCATACACATCACAAATGACTCATGAACCGTTTTCCTAAAGTATCAAAAAAATATGAATGCATTTTCTTGGTTTTCTGTATGTCACTTGTGTTTTTTTCTAAAGTTTATGTCAATTTGAAACTCATATTAGACACTTTTAGCCATATCGATCACACAATGTGTTAGATTGAGGTGCAGTTGATTCTTACACATCAAAAATGAATCATAGATCATTTTCCTAAAGTATCAAAACAATATAAATGCATTTTCTCGGTTTCCCGTATGTCACTTGTGTTGTTTTCTGAAGTTAATGTCAATTTGAAACTAATATCAGACACTTTTAGCCATACTGGTCACACTGTGCGTCAGATTGTGGTGTGGTCAATTCGTACACCTCAAAAATGACTCATGGATTGTTTTCCTAAATTATAAAAACAATACGAATGCGTTTTATCAGTTTTTCATATGTAATTTATGTTATTTTCTAATGTTAATGTCAATTTCAAACTGATATCAGAGACTTTTATCCATACCGGTCATACAATGCATCAGATTGAGTTGTGGATGATTCGTACACATCACAAATGACTCATGGATCGTTTTTATAAAGTATTAAAACAATCCGAACACGTTTTCTCAGTTTTCCATATGTCACTTGTGTTGTTTTCTAATGTTTATGTCAATTTGAAACTAATATTAGACACTTTTAGATATACCGGTCACACCGTGCATCATATTGAGTTTTGGTTGATTCTTACACATCAAAAATGGCTCATGGATCATTTTCCTAATGTAACAAAACAATCCGAACGCGTTTTCTTGGAATTCCATATGTCAATAGTGTTGTTTTCTAAAGTGAATGTAAATTTGAAACTGATATCAAACACTTTTAACCATACCGGTCACACTGTGCATCAGATTGAGGTGAAGTTGATTCGGACACCTCAAAAATGACTAATGGATCATTGTCCAGAAGTATGAAAACAATCCGAATGTGTTTTCTCGGTTTTTCGTATGTCACTTGTGTTTTTTTAAAGTTAATGTCAATTTCAAACTAATATCAGACACTTTTAGCCATACTGGTTACACCGTGCATCATATTGAGGTGAGGTTGATTCATACACGTCAAAAATGACTCATGGATCATTGTCCTAAAGTATCAAAACAATTCAAACGCGTTTTCTCAGTATTTTGTATGTCAGTAGTGTTGTTTAATAAAGTTAATGTCAATTTCAAACTGATATTAGACACTTTTAGCCATACCAATCACACCATGTGTCGGATTGAGGTGCGGTCAATTTGAACACGTCAAAAATGACTCATGGATTGTTTTCCTAAAGTATCAAAACAATCCGAATGTTTTATCATGATCTTTTTCATACTTAATAAACTCTTTCACACCTTCTTCATTCTCTTTTTTCAATAGATTGGCATTGATCCATTCTTTATTATATTCATCCTATTTCAAGTCCAAAGGATGGTTATATTTGTTAGGGTAGAAGGAATATGATTATAATTTAGATAAAAAACTAGATACTTTAAAAAATAGTGGGGGCGTGCTCATTAATACCAAATCATGGGTGGTTCTTGGTATTCATCCATTCTCGTCATCTCTTCGACCCCCCTGACGAGGGGTGGTTTTTGGGAGTTTTTATAGTGAGTTAGTTAGTTCTTCCCTCATACTAACTCTATTACTATTATCCATTATTTCCCTATGATTTGGGATTATTTTAACTAGGATTTGTGTGATGATTTCACTATATAATCTTTAAATCAATTCAGATGATGTAGATTTTATTTTTATTGGCTAGAGGTTATCCCCATATGATGAATGCGCCATGTTTTGTGTGGTTTAGGTAGTGTTGTGTTTCCCAGTAAGTTTTTAAATGATTATTCCTAATTATATTAAAGTGAATAATTAATTATAAGTTTCTATAATTAATTATTTGGGAATTATTCCTTGAGATAGGGTCTCAATCATTGGTACAATATTAGATAAGTCATGTATAGTCTTGGTTGCAGATGAGTTGATCTTGGTGAGGGGGTTACACCATTTTTTGAGGTATGTGGACCCTATAATACAAATCCATCTTCCAATTTATGCATGATTGTGCATTCATGCATGAGTATACGTGTTCCAATGAAAGGGATATAAATCAAGAGAAACCTAGGTAAATAAATAGGTTGTTTTTTATCCACCAAGAGATAGAGTGAGGGTTCTATTGAATTTTTGTGATTTTGTGATCATCCAGAGATTATGTCTCCATGGAGGTGAGGTTTCTAGTTGTGTTTATCAGAGGATCGGGTTTGATATGATATTTTTATAGCCTAGTTAGGCTTTCTAAGGCTATTTGAGTAGGTATTAGAGTCTTAGGACTAAAGAAGATGGATAATATAGTTTTATATATCATGTATTATGAGGAACACCCTCTTAAAGATATATAAGAGTCATGTTGTGTGTGATGAGTATTATATTATATATAGGGATTGGTGAAGTGTGACATAGATGATTTCATCCTTATTATTGGATTAAGAGATCTCCCTCTCTTCCTGGACACCCCACTCATGGATACCCCCATGGACACACCCCCTCCCCCCCTCCTAGACACCCTCACACCTGAAACCCCATCCCTCTTGGACACACCCCCTCTTGGACAACCCACTAATAGACATCCCCATGGACACACCCCCTCCCTACCCTCCTGAACACCCTCACACCTGGACACCCCCTCCCTCTTGGACCCACCCCCTCATGGACACCCCCCACTCCCCTCCCTCTTGAACACCCCCCATCCACACTATCGACCAGTGTAGTCCAATGAGTTATTATTTACTAGAAAGAAAAATCATTTCTAAAACCATTATTCATAACCTAAGGATATAAAACATATTAAAGGGTGATCATATATTCTCAATAAGTGTAAACAAGGGAGATATCAATGATCATATGTTGATAACATTACTAGAAATTCACCTTTATATTAGTTGTGTACAATATTCCATCATGTATGTTTCCCATTCGTTTCTAAACACATCTATATCATCTTCTGAATATGAGTTTTTTTGATAGTCATGGTAGTATGAAAAAAATATAGATACACAAAGGATTAATAAATATTTTAATTGAACCCATAATTATTTTTGAAAATATCTCGTCAGTGATGCTAGTCTATTGATGAAATATGATCTCCTTTATAAATTTACAAACATAATAACCACAGTCCTTTCCATTTGTTTGTTTTGGACTCTCTAGAAACATCGAAAAAAATAAGTAATTTGTTTTGATATGTGTTTGGATAGTGCAATGTTATTATATATACCCGGATACTTTTCTAGTTGTAGATATTGTAGGCTTTCTCATCCTTATTCCCTGGATTCATTCCATGCATTAGACGATATTGATACACCGCCCTATCATAACAGAATACTCATCAAAGGATAACATAAATTATATAACTAGATGTTTAATTTTAAAATGTTGGATCTAGTGTATTACAAATTAACAAACGCCACCATGCATGGTCGGTTTGTTGGATATCCATGCGTTGAATCCAGAAAATAAATATTTGGAGTATCCAAATTGATTGCAATCAACATCCATTGATCCCTAATAATACAAAAATGAATAAGTAATGAACGAAATTATAATATAGTTGATATGATTAAATTGTAGAGTTTTGTCCCTGCATCGTTGGTATTAAAAAGAGTCTATTATCCATAATTTTGTTTTCAAATGATTTGACCAGGGATGAAATTATTGCAGCCTATTTATCATAGTCTATTTCATCTTTTGAAGATGTGGTGTGAGGACTAACAAGTCAAAATTTTTGTTCATGGGGAAATCACTTCAATTTTTATTCATATATACGTCTGTGAAAAATATAAAATGTATTTAGTCATAATTATCAATGTATAACAGCTTTTGTAAAATCAAATCATGAAAACATAACTCACGTATACATTTACAACTGAGGTGCCTAGCCATTCATACTTGAGGATTTCATTTACATTTTCAGCACTAATGAAATCTGATGTTTCCTCTCTGTACATATTTTTTTTCAAAATAAACTATATGAGAATTGTTGTCTATCAACTTTGTATCTACATGAGCCTACAATGATATTAAATGTGGATATAGAATGGGTGAGGTGAAGGTGCTCTCAGTAGACCGTTTCAATTGGTTGGTTGATCCTTGAGATAGTTTTGAGTGGATATTTCATTTCACCCCCATCTCTTTGTCATTCTGTAATAACATTCATCAGTCCAGAACTTTTTTAATAAAATGTTAAAGGTCCATCTTGAAAAATAAATTATAAATGGATACCTCCTTGTCGACATGTTTTTTACAGGAATGACATGCTACACAACAGACAACTTCCAACAGATCATTTCAGAGTGTCAATTAACGTAGCTAATGAGACAAACAATTTATTTTTCAATCTGGACCTTTAACATTTAATGAAAAAAGGTCTGAAATGATGAATGTTATTACATAAAATCAAAGAGAAGGGGGTGAAATGAAATATCAGCTCAAAACAATCTCAAGGATCAACCCACCGATTCAAACTATCTACTGAGAGCACCTTCACCCCGCCCGTTCTATATCCATAGTTAATATCATTACAGGATCACGTGGACACAATGATGATAGACCACAATTCTCACATAGTTGTTTTTGAAAAAACCATGTACGAAGGGGAAACATCAGATTTCAGTTGTGCTGAAAATGTAAATGAAATCCTCAAGTATGAATAGCTAGGCTCCTCAGTTGTAAATGTATACATTAGGTATGTTTTCATGATTTGATTTTACCAAATCTTATATACTCTGATAATTATGACTAAATACATTTTATATTTTTCACAGGTGTGTGTATGAAAAAAAATTGAAGTGTTTTTCCCATGAACAAAAATTTGGACTCGTTAGTCCTCACACCCCATCTTCAATAGAAGAAATAGATTCTAATGAAGAGGCCGCAATAATTTCATCCTTGCTCAAATCGTTTGAAAACAAAATTATGGATGACAAAAACATTTTAATACCCACAATGCAGGGGTAAAACTCTACAATTTAATCATATCAACGATATTTTCATTTCTTTCATTACTGATTCCATTTTTTTTGAGATCATTGGATGCTGATTGCAGTCAATTTGAATACTCTAAATATTTATTTTCTGGATTCAATGCATGGATATCCAACAAACCGACCACACATGATGGTTTTTGTTAATTTTTAATACACTAGATCCAACATTTTAAAACAAAAAATCTAGTTATATAATTCTTTTATCTGTTAATGAAGATTCTGTTATGATAGGGCGATGCATCAATATCATCTAATGCATGGAATGAATACAGGTCATAATGATGAGAAAACCTAAAAGATCTACAACTGTAAAAGTATCCGGGTATATATAATAACATTTCACTATCCAAACACTTATCAAAACAAATTACTTATTGTTTTCGATGTTTCTATAGTGTCCAAAACAATCAAACGGAAAGTAATGTGGTTATTATGTTTGAAAATTTATGAAAGAGATCATATTTCATCAACAAAATAGCATCACTGATGAGGTATTTTCGAAAATAATTATGATTTCATTTAAAATATTTATTAATGCTTTGAGTATTTATATTTTTTTAGTACTACCAGGACTGTCGCAAAAAATCATATTAAGAAGATGATATAGATGTGTTTAGAAATGAATGGGCAACATACCTGATGGAAGATTGTACACAAATAGGATGAAGGTGAATTCCTACCAATGTTATCCATATATTTTCATTGATATCTCATTTTTTACACTTATTGAGCATATATGATCACCCTTTATTATGTTTTATATCCTTTGGTTATGAAGAATGGTTTTAGATATGATTTGTCTTTCTAGTAAAGCATAACTCATTGGACTACACTGGTCGATAGTGTGGATGGGGGTGTCTAGGAGTGGGGGGGGGGGTGTCCAGGTGGGGGTGTGTCCAAGTGGGAGGGGGTGTCCAGGAGTGGGGGGTGGGGGGTGTCCAGGTGGGGGTGTGTCCATGGGGGTGTCCAGGAAGGGGTGTGTCCAAGAGGGATGGGGTGTCCAGGTGTGAGGGTGTCCAGGAGGGGAGGGAGGGGGTGTGTCCATGGGGGTGTCCATTAGTGGGGTGCTTAGAAGGGGAGGGAGATCTCTTAATCCAATTATATGGAGGAAATCCTCTATGTCACACATCAGCAATCCATATATGGAATATACTACTCATCACACACACCATGATTCTTATATATCCTTAAGAGGGTGTTCCCCATCATATGTGATATATAAAACTATATTATCCATCTACTTTAGGCCTAAGACTCTAATACCAACTCAAATAGCCTTAGAAAACCTAACCAGGATATAAAAATCTCACACTAATCCCAATCCTCTCATAAAGACAACTTGAAACCTCACATCCATGGAGACATAATCTCTGGATGATCAAAAAATCACAAACATTCAATAGAACCCTAACTCTATCTCTTGGTGGATCAGAAACACCATATTTATTTACCTAGGTTGCTCTTGATTTCTATCCCTTTCACTGAAAAACATATACTCATGCATGAATGCACAATAATGCACAAATTGGAACATGTTTTTTTTATTATAGGGTCCACCTACCTGAAAAAATAGGGTAATGCCCTCACCAAGATCAAGTCGTCCTTGACCAAGACTATACATTCCTTATCTAATCTTGTACCAATGATTGAGACCAAATCTCAAGGCACAATTCCAAAATAATTAATTATAGAAACTTATAATAAATTATTACCCTTAATATAATTAAGAATAATCATTTAAAAACTCACTGGGAAACAAAACACCACCTATACCACTCAAAACATGGTGCGTTCTTCATACGAGGATATCCTCTAGCCAATAAAAACAAAATCTACATCATCTAAATTGATTTGAAGATGATATAGTGAAATCATCACCAAAATCCTAGTTAAAATCATCCCAAATCATATGGAAATAAAGGATAATAGTAATGGAGGATGAATGATGGTAGAAATCACTAACACACTATAAAAAACTCCCTAGAACCACCCCTCATATGGGGGGATCGAAGAGAGGAAGAGAATGGATGAATCCCAAGAACCACCCATGATTTTCTATTAATGAGCACACCCCCACCATTTTTGAAGTATCTATTTTTTTATCTAAATTACACTCATATTACTTCTCCCTTAACCTATATACCCATATTTTGGATTTTAAATAGGATGAATATAAATAAAGAATGGATGAATGCCAATCAGTTGACAAAAGAGTATGAAGAATGCGCGAAAGAGTTTATCAAGTTTTCAAAAGATCATAGAAACACGTTCAGATTGTTTTGATACTTTAGGAAAACAATCCATGATTCATTTGTGACGTGTACAAATTGGCCTCACCTCAATCCGTCGCACGATGTGATCGGTATGGCTAAAAGTGTCTGATATCAGTTTGAAATTGACATAATCTTTAGAAAACAACACTTCTGACATATGGAATACTGCACAAAAACGTTCGGATTGTTTTGATACATTAAGAAAACGATTCATGAGTCATTTATGATGTGTTGTAATCAACCACACCTCTATCTGATGCACGATGTGACTGGTATGGCTAAAAGTGTCTGATATCAGTTTGAAATTGACATTAACTTTTGAAAAAAACACAAGTCACATAGAAAAAACCTAACAAACACGTTCAAATTGTTTTGATACATTTAGAAAATGATCCATTACTCATTTGTGAGGTGTAAGAATCAACTGCACCTCAATCCGACGCACGGTGTGACCAGTATGGATAAAAGTGTCTGATATCAATTTCAAATTGACATTAACTTTAGAAAACAACAGTAATGACATACCAAATACCGAGAAAACGCATACATATTGTTTTTATACATTAGGAAAACGATCCATGAGTAATTTGTGGCGTGTAAGAATCAACCACACCTCAATCCAACGCACAGTGTGACCATTATGGCTAAAAGTGTCTGATATCAATTTCAAATTGACATTATCTTTAGAAAACAACACAAGTGACATATGGAAAACTGAGAAAACACGTTCGAATTGTTTTTCATACTATAGGAAAATGATCCATGAGTCATTTTTGACATGTATGAATCAACCACACCTAAATCGGACACACGGTATGACTGGTATGGCTAAAAGTTTCCAATATCGGTTTGAAATTGATATTTACTTTAGAAAACAACACAAGTGATATACTAAAAACCAAGAAAACACATTCATATTGTTTTGATACTCTAGAAAAATGATCCATGATTCGTTTTTGATGTGTAATAATTGACCGCACCTCAATCTAATGAACAGTGTGACCGGTTTGGCTAAAAGTGTCTAATATCAGTTTCAAATTGACATTAACATTACAAAACAACATAAGTGAGATACAGAAGACTGAGAAAATGAGTTCATATTATTTTGATACTTTAGGAAAACAATCAATGAGTCATTTTTGACATGTAAGAATCTACCACACCTCAATCCGACACACGGTGTGATTGGTATGGCTAAAACTATATGATATAAGTTTCTAATTGACATAAACTTTAGAAAACAACACAAGTGACATATGGAAAACCAAGAAAGCATGTTCAGATTGTTTTGATACTTTAGGAAAACAATCCATGAGTCATTTGTGACGTTTATTAATTGACTGCACCTCCATCAGACACATGATGTTACTGGTATGGCTAAAAGTGTCTGATATCAGTTTGAAATTGACATTAACTTTATAAAACAACACTACTGACATATAGAAATGCCATGCAAACATGTTCGGATTGTTTTGATACTTTAGGTAAAAGATCCATGAGTCATTGGTGACATGTAAGAATCAACCACACCTCAATACGATGCACGGTGTGACTGGTATGGCTAAAGGTGTCTGATATCAGTTTGAAATTGACATTAACTTTAGAAAACAACCCAAGTGACATACGGAAAACCAAGAAAACTCAATTGGGTTGTTTTGAAACTTTAGGAAAACAATCCATGAGTCATTTGTGAGGTGTACGGATCAACCACACCTCAATCCAAGGCACAGTGTGACCGATATAGATAAAAGTGTTTGATATCAGTTTGAAATTGACATTAACTTTAGAAAACAACACAAGTGACATAAAGAAAACTAAAAAAACATGTTTGTATTGTTTTGATACTTTTGGAAAATGATACATGAGTCATTTTTGAGGTGTACAGATCGACCACACCTTAATCCGACACACGGTGTGACCGGTATGACTAAAAGTGTCTGATATCAGTTTGAAATTGACATTAACATTATAAAACAACGCAAGTGACATATAGAAAACCAAGAAAACACGTTAGGATTGTTTTGATACATTATTAAAACAATCCATGAGTTATTCGTGATGTTTAATAATTGAACTCATATCAATCCGACGCACGATGTGACCGGTATGGATAAATGTGTCTGATATCATTTTCAAATTGACATTAACTATAGAAAACAACACTACTAACATTTGGAAAACCAAGAAAATACATTATGATTGTTTTGATACTTTAGGAAAACGATCCATGAGACATTTTCTACGTGTATGAATCAACCACACCTCAATATGATGCATGGTGTGACAGATTTGGAAAAAAGTGTATGATACCAGTTTCAAATTGACATAAACATTAGAAAACAACGCAAGTGACAAACAGAAAACTGAGTAAACAAATTCAGATTGTTTTGATACTTTAGAAAAATGATCCACGAGTCATTTTTGATATATAAGAATCAACTTCACCTTAATCCGACGCACGATGTGATCGGTATGTCTAAAAGTGTTTGATATTAGTTTGAAATTCACATTAACTTTAGAAAAAAACACAAGCGACATATGTAAAAAAAATCAAACACATGAGTATTGTTTTGATACTTTAAGAAAATGATCTATGAGTAATTTTTGATGTGTACAAATCAACATCACCTCAATCTGACGCACGGTGTGACCGACATGGATAAAAGTGTCTGATATCAGTTTTAAATTGATATTATCTTTAGAAAAAAATACTACTAACATATGGAATACTAAGAAAACATGTTCGAATTGTTTTGATACTTTAGAACAATGATGCATGATTCATTTGTGACGTGCATAAATCAACCACACCTCAATCCGATACATGGTGTGATCAGTATGTCTAAAAGTGTCCGATATTAGATTGAAATAGACATTAACTTTAGAAAACAACATAATTGACATATGAAAAACTGAGCAAACATGTTCAGATTGTTTTCATACATTAGGAAAAAAATTCATGAGTCATTTTTGAGTTGTACGAATTGAGCACACCTCAATCCGACGCACTGTGTGACCAGTATGGATAAAAGTGTCTGATATCAGTTTGAAATTGACATTAACATTAGAAAAAAACATAAGTGACATACGAAAAACCAATAAAACACTTTTAGATTGTTTTGATACATTTGGACAACGATCCATGAGTCATTTGTGAGGTGTACGAATCGACCACACCTCAATCTGATGCACGGTGTGACTGATATGGCTAAAAGTGTCTAATATCAGTTTGAAATTGACATTAACTTTAGAAAACAACACTACTGACATATGAAATACCGAGAAAACGTGTTCATATTGTTTTGATACCTTAATATAATGATCCATGAGTCATTTTTGATGTGTAAGAATCAACATCACCTCAATCCGACACACATTGTGACCGGTATGGCTAAAAGTGTCTGATATCAGATTGAAATTGACATTAACTTTAGAAAACAACACAAGTGACATACAAAAAACTGAGAAAACACATTCAGATTGTTTTTATACTTTAGTAAAACAATCTATGGGTAATTTTTGAGGATTACGAATCGACTGCTCCTCAATCTGATGCACGGTGTGACCGGTATGGCTAAAAGTCTCTGATATCTGTTTGAAATTGACATTTACTTTTGAAAACAACATAAGTGACATACAAAAATCTGAGGAAAACATACAGATTGTTTTGAAACTTTTGGAAAACAATCCATGAGTCATTTGTGAGGTATAATAATTGACCTCACCTCAATCTGATGCATGGTGTGACCGATATGGTTAAAAGTGCCTGATATCTGTTTGAAATTGACATTAACTTTAGCAAACAAAAAAAGTGTCATATGGAAAACTGAGAAAACTAATTCGGATTGTTTTGATAATTTAGGACAATGACTCATGAGTCATTTTTGTTGTGTACAAATTGACCACACCACAATCCGACACACAGTGTGACCATTATGGCTAAAAGTGTCTAATATCAGTTTCAAATTGACATTAACTTTAAAAAACAACACTACTAACATACATAAAATTGAGAAAACACATTCGGATTGTTTTGATACTTTAGTAAAATGATCCATGGGTCATTTTTGATGTATAAAATTCAACCAAACATCAATCTGATGCACGGTGTGACCGTTATGGCTAAGAGTGTCTGATGTCAGTTTCAAATTTACATAAACTTTAGAAAACAACACAAGTGACATACGGAAAATTAAGAAAACGCATTCTGATTGTTTTGATACATTAGAAAAATGATCCATGAGTCATTTGTGATGTTTACAAATCAACATCACCTCAAACCGATGCATGGTGTGACCGGTAAATCATTTTATTAGATAAAAATCAGTATTTATTAAATGAGATAAATCATCAAAAAACATAATGATTTTACATTATTACCTTTCATTATTATCAGAATGAAAATATTTGAGTTTATTATTTCCATATTTTAGTTTCAAATTTCCATATTAATGTATTCTTTTAAATTAATGTTTTAATTTATTTCATTATTTTATTACTAACATAATATTTGTTTTCTTATATAGGTGATTTTTTTTCCTGTAGTTCGGATGCTTTGTTTGGAAACAAATACCATGGAAGACAATTTTTGAGAGAGGATCACAAATATAAAAGGTTGAAACATTAATGTTTATAAAAGTTATAGGATAATTTTAATTGTAAACATATAAAACATTGTTTGAAATGTATATAGTAGTGTTTTTTTTGTATTCATGATGTTAAGTAAATGTATATAGCATTGTTTTTCAAAGTATTGTGTGAGGGTTCTATTTTGTACAGGTGTACAGGTATTATTTTGTGCAGGAGTGCAGGTGCTAGTTTGTGCAGGTGTGAAAGTGCTGGTTCTATAGGAGTAGGGGAAGATTCCTTTATCAGTGCTTTTTTAAGCGCTGATAAAGGACACCTTTAACAGCACTTAAAGATCACGGATAAAGGGCCCTATTATTAGCGCTCAAGATAGCACTGATAAAGGCACCCATTTATTAGCGTTATAAAAGAACCGTTAATGTCGGCATAGATAGTGGGGGTCCCCTTTATCAGGGCTCTAAAAAGCGCTAATAAAGGCGATCCCCCTTTATCTATACCGGTATTAACAGTGCTTTTCAAGCACTATTAATGCCGGTTTTTAGAGTTGATAAAAGTCCAAGTTGTAGTAGTGAATAATTGTTTTGTATATATGTAAAAATGATGATATAATTTTAATAAATATTAATATTTATTATTATTATTATGGAACCACTAGTTACCATCTCTTATCCATCATATGGGATATTAAAATATCACTCATGTGTATGTGTTGACTAATGTCTCCACATTGAGATATGATTAAATTGTTATCCTATTTTTTCATGGTTGGTTATTATGTTTTATTTTATTTATATTTATAATATTTATAATATAATAATGATTCTTTGAATGTGATTTATTATTTACTTATCTTTTTTTCCAATAATAAAAATATGAAAACTTCACCCATGTGTACGTATGGACAATTGTCTCCATATAGTGATGTAAATACTTTTTTATGACTAATTTATATAAATGTGTATATGTTTCTACAAAATCAATATTTATGAAATAATATAATTATTTAAAATCATCATATTAAGTAACCATGATCAATATATATGGACTATAACTAGAAAACCAAAATATAAATGAAAATTGAAGAAGTTGACATCCACAATTATATTGATAATGAATTTTTTTTAATGAATGAATGATAAAATAATATTAGTAAAAATTGTGTGATATTAAGGGTATTATAATAATTTTTTTAAATAAATGTAATAAATTTATATTTAGTAATCATGATGACAGGAAATGAATGAAATAAGACTGAACTGATGTAAGAGTTTTGCTTTACTATATCATTTATACATGACTTATTATGCTTAAATTTTCAGATTATGAAATTTTATTACCATTCCCTCTAGGTATTATGAATTCTCTTATCCTTTTTTATGTTTAGATATTACATTTTTTCATTTTTTATTCCATTATTTATGAACTCATGTTATTGAAATAACTTTTGTTTAGTAAAACCCACGTTGTTATTCATTTTTTTGGGAATCCTTTTTCCGTACCTATATATTGATTATAATGGTTTGAAGAATGATTTTAATTTTATCGAATAATATTTAATGAAAAAAATTTCAACAATATTTTTATATCATAAAAAGGTTATAAATTCAAATTTTTATCATTTTATAAATTTGGTACATATGAAAATAAATAATTATGTGAAGGGGATTTTTTTAGTGAACCACTCATGAACAGATTTCCCTAAAATCATTAATACAAATTTTTAATGTTTAATTTATAATTTTACTTCATTATTTTCCATGAAAAAATGTTCCTTAATATTTTGGAACTTTATATATTTTAAATTAGTTTCTTTAATATGAAAAATTTATTTTCCTCATGAAATATCCCTGTAATATTTTAAATATAATCTCAACTACAATAACATCATTTAATTTTTATTTTGATTTAATATGGATATGATACAACACTACTAACATTATTCATTCCTTGGGTGGCTTATTTGTAGGATTTTTTTTTGTTAAACATGTACCCTTTACATGGGTTATATTATGATAATATGAGGATTGTTTTGTGATTTTGTTACACACATATGTATGGGTTTCCTTATATAATAGGTGTGGATGGAATTATATATCCCACCAATTCATTGGGTAAGGATGGATATTTCATGTGGTAATAATGAAAATAATGGGTAGTAAACCTATTTCATTAAGGGAAATTTTCAAATAATATATTCTTTATAGTGAACCTTGACTCTGGAAATGATCAAATGAGTTGTGTTCCAAATCCACTATGATAGTATTGAAAGTGATTAATAGTTGAGAAAAGATATTCATTGATTATTTTTACACAAAAAACATACATCTTATGGTTATTATATGTTTCTTTGGTTAATGATTGATTATAGATGAATCCAAACTCTTATAATGTATTCTATTTGATTAAAAAAAATTATTCCATATTTTGTTATTACCATCATTTAATTATTGGGTATTATTTTCTAATGTTTAGATAATGTTCTCATACCCATGATATTTTATTTTTCTCAATTATGATCATTGATTAATATTTCTTAAGTTTATCCATAATGAGATTATAATCTCACCCTTTCATATGATTTCCATCCCCATGTTATAAAAAATGGTTATTGAGTATCATATTTATAAGAAGTGTGATAGTTGTGAAGCACATTGTGGGAAATTTATGTATATTGTTTTTGGACATGTGTTTTATGATTCCATGATTCAAAATACACTAAACCTTTATTGTTATAGAATGAAATATATTGATATAAGATGAAAGATTCCACTAATAAGATGAGGACCTTTTGTAGGTATTTTTTGGGAAGCTATAAATGGGGTTCATTCTATAAAGTGTTTGGTATATTGGTTGGGATCCATTTAGGGTCCTGAGGCCCATGCTTTAGAATCCAGAACAAAAATACTATATATTTTATAAAAGAATGTAACTAAAAAATATACAGACCCATACAAGAAAAGGAATATTTTTTGTAAATGATTTGGGAGAGAATGAAAAACCATTTCAACATTTTAATGTTTAAATAATCTAGAAGAAAGATCTATTTTGATTTCACTCATTCTAGATCAATAACAAATCAAAACACCTTTTTATCATTTAATTAGTCCTTTATTTTTTTTAAAAAATAGGATGGGAAATAATTTATTAGTAATGGGTTTTAAAAACTAAATAAAACCCTTTTGATAAATAATCTATGAAAGCTATATCAAAAAATATCGTTTATTTGAAATATAATTAATTTGATAAATAAATTTTGAAAATATATTATAGGGTTCAAAAAAATACTACCATAGAAAATACACATAAAAACCATTGAAAGTATATATCATTCTAAAAAATTAATTGGAAATAATTTTATCCTCATATAAAAGCATTTTATAATTGATATTATTCCAAAATTATTGACTATAATCTTCAAGATATATTTTGGAAATACTATCATAATACTTTAAAAATAAAAATTATTTCAAAAACATATTGAATTTTCGAAATTTATTAGTTTTTGAAATTATTCAGAAATGATTTTCTAAATAAAACAATATTGTGATATTTCATAAAACACTATACACGATTAGAAAACAAACATCTTTTCACATAGAACATTGATGGATATAGAGGCCATACCCATCATTGAGGGTTGGGTTCATGCCTAAGATCACAATCATGTTTACAAAGTCCAAATGTTTATTTTTTTATAATTTTATTTAGCATTCTCTTTTCTACTCATGTTTCAGCATTTGAAAACATGGAAGAAAATTGTTCTATTTTTTATACACAGTTATATACATATATACATAATTCCATTAGAGATCATTCAATTAAATTTTGAGTAACCAATTTTTGTGGCAAATGAACTTCGTATATTTTCATGTGATTTTATTGAAGTTAATAGAGTATGACACTATTTTCAAATATTATAAACATTTATATACTTAAAATGAAATTAAAATTTAAAAAATTAAAAAAAAATCTATTTTAATAAAAAAAATATTGAGATGAGAGAACAAAAAACTACAAATATTATCATTTTAAATTCATATTTTAAATAATAATTAAGTTTTATATATGAAAGAGTTGAATTAATTTTATTATTAAGGGTTTTTAAATATCATTTACTTACATAAAATATTAGTTTTATGTTATAAATCCAAATGATGAAATAATAGTAATTTTAATATTAATATCCCAACAACAAATATAACCTATAAAATATGTATTATTATAAAAAAAAGCACCGTCAGTTTTTTTAAAATAATTATTAAATCAACATATAATTTAAAAAAAAATATGAAAAAAATATGTTTAAAAAAGGGTGGTTTTTAAAAAAAACAACAATTTTAAATGAAGTGATTTATCCTTGTAAAAATATATAATTAAAAAATATCTTTATTATTGATTTTAAATCTACACCAAATATGTTCATATTTTTAAATTAGAATTGTGATTGTACATCATTATTTATAAACCATTACAATTAAATTATATAATATAGGTTTGAAAAAAACAATTTCAATAATATAACTCCCTTACAAAAAAGGTTTTTTAAAATTATAATCCTGGAGTATAATATATTTTTAAAAATTATTACCTATATAAAAATGGGTTTTGAAATATAATACTTTATATATAATACATTTGAAATATAATATACCTTACCTAAATATAATATTTCTAATAATAAGTATTTTTTTGAAAATAGAGATCCCCTTACATCCAACAACAAATCTAGTTAGTCAGTCTCCACTACCAATGCCTGAAAAATGTTGAAATATATGGAAATGGAGGGAGATCTTGGGTGGGATTCTTCTGATGAGTGAAGTGGGTGATTCTGTCAGTGGATAGACATATGACTATTTGTAGAGGTTATGTAAGTTCAACATATTATTGAAGAATCTAGTAATTTGAGTGAAAAAAACTACTGGAAAATGAATCTATATCCTACAAAATAAAGTTTACAAAATCATCCATTTCAAAATGATGTTATAATTTATGTTTATATATGCATACAAATGTTCATATTTCCACTTAAAATCCATTGTTACAGGAATACAATTTCTTTTAAAGCCCATGGTTCCTTAATATTATTAATTTTGTGTTCATAAAATTATTATCTATCTTTTCTATTCACCCTCTCCATGATTCAATGAAAAGGATTATATTTTCAATAGTGATAATATAATTGTGTATCTAAATAAACAATTGTTTAGTTTTTATGGAATCAATAGTTGAGGTATTTTTCTTTGAGAAAGTCATTAATATTAGTGCCTCCTTCAACGAGAAGGAGATGAAGATGTCATTGATTGAAGAAGAATACATCTTGAAGTGTGATAAAGGATTTGGTCTACTAGGTGGATAAAGATGATGAATAGTAGTGGGATATCATTGAATATAATGCCATAATATTACTAGAATTGAATAGTTAAATTAACTCGATAACTACAAAATATGAGAGTTTCTTTTAACCACATGAAGAGTAATTGAGAAATGCATCCTAAATTGAAATCTTCTCCAGATAAGAACTCGTATATCAACTATCTGATATCCATTAATGTGAACAAGTGAGTAACATAGTCTTCTCCTGAACACATAGAAATATAGAATTATGTGGGTGGGGGACTATAATTACACATGCATTGTCATGGGCCCCAACCAGGATGGGTGGGTTCTCTCTCTCAATGATACTCAACCCTAGACACTTGTGAGGTGACGAATCTCCCCTAGCACCAAGAATGATGGTCGTGGCTAGTCACGATGTGTGGTTTACCACTTCTTCCACAATTAATGGGTTGATCTTGAATATCTGGTTACTCCGTTGGACCAAGTTTTTTGGTTAAGTTTAAAAAATTTAACTAATGCAACACTAATCATTTCATAAGACTATTACATAAAAAACAATTTATTCTAAAACATTAATTATTAATAATTATGAAAGTAATATTTTATTAATCAAAATTAATTGGTTATTTAAAATAATATATTTTGTAATTTGATATATTTTTTCTACCAATTTTAATGATGTGTATTACACCCAAAACCCTCAATGTGGTTTAATTAAATTAACCTATAAGTATTTAAATTGGTATCATATGAAATCTATCATTGTTAGAATTTATGTTAAAAAAAAACTTTTCCCATATTGTTTTTAAACGTTCTAAATTTAATCATAACATATTTATATTTTAATTTATATTATCAAAAGATCATAATAACTATATTTCTTTTCATTATTATTAACATATTTTATGTAAAAATATAACTATAAAAACAATCTAATTACCAACTTATTTTCCCTATAAATGGATAACATAAATGGAAATTTCAATAAATTGGACTATATGTGTATATAATTTCCACGCATGTGATGTAATGTCCAGACAAGGGTGTTGCCCACTGGTTCCCCAAGCCCATCTGTCCCATGACACCAGTCATGCCTCCCCATACATCATAGGCTTCCAACGAGAAATGGATGTCAAATATTGATCTTGGGGATACTATACACTATTTATCAAATTATGATCACAAAAGAAATAAATAATTAGAATAATATTTCATAACCAAATAACAAGACAAAAGATGTATCCCATGATGACCAAAACATGAATACAATATCCAAAAGTGAACTATAGACATGTCCTAGAAAATACAGTTCATGAGTCAGGTTGAAAAAATTATATAATAACAATCCCAAGTGGTTACTAACACAATGTATTGTTCCCTTATCCAGGATTCATCCCAACTTATCCATTTAACATTCAGTTATTTCCCTTATCCTATACTGCAAACATGAATTCTATTTTGGTACAAATTAGGTAGCATAAGTATGGTGTGCGGACAACTCAGTAGGCAAGTACCGATGCTGTCTAAAACAATATAAATTCAATAATAGTTTATTTAGTTGTATAATGAATAATTTACAATTCATAATGTAAACAATTATCACATTTCATTATTCTTTAATTAGTCCCATATACCCCCAGCTTCTTGAGGACACCCGAACCATCAATACCTGGTTAAGCCCATGGAATAGACCAAACCATATCACAATACCATGGTTTTCATTGATCATTTCATTGAAATCATATAGCGGAAAACCGTAGTGATATTCCAATGCGAAATTCTAGGGAATATAACATCCTTCCTAATAGCCTGTGGGTATTTGACCCCTCTATCCCCATCCCACAGCTCAATATCATAATGGTATTTAGATCCTAAGCCCCTATCCCATAATCACTATCTCATATGGGTATTCAGTGCCTTGGTCTATGTCCCACATATCAATATCACATGTGGGTATTTGTATCCCCTATCCAAAACTCATTTATCAGATATGGGTATTTGGAGACATAGTTGGTGTCCAACACTCGTATATCAGAAAATGAATTATATATCACATATACCATATCAATAGAGGTTGATAAATGTTAACCCTCTTTTCAAATTTATTATCATGATATACCATTTCAACTTTTAGAAAAATCATTGGTCAATACTTTAATAACATAGAATAATTTTTGCAATTCACCATTAAATGAGTTTCCACTATTTATGTCATATAACTCCGAAACCCATTAATATCAATTAAAATATATGATAATTAACATTGTAAATTAATTAATTATAAAATTAATTTACCAATTACATTATCCCAATTTCCCATCAATTCTATAATATAACATTATATTAATTAATTAACCAATTAATTAATCCAATTCCACCCATTTCATAATCAAAATTTCAAAATTCAATTTTTTCGTGTTTACCATATTTTATATACACATGGTATCTCAATTTTTCATTTCCATGATTCCATAATTTAATTATCCCATCAATTTATTCAATTCAAGAATCAATTTTTGAACGTCAAAACTGAAAATTCAAAATACATACACCAAATTGGAATCCATGAATATGAAAATCTAATTTAGACCACCTACCTAAAGATTGTAGAAGGACACTTGATAACAGCAATTCCCTATATAAGTGGAACAATTATGATAAATATGAGTAATTTGATCAATATCCCAAACCTTAATCCAATATCAAAAGTATCAAGATCCACCAAACCTAGATATAATCCTACTATCATCTGATAAAATCCCTCCACTTATTATTTGAAAATAGAGACATAGAGAGAACACTTATCAAGAAGAAATAATATACCCATAGTGGTGTATATGAAATAATCTATAACACTCAAAAAATGAGAGGAATGGGTTAGGGTATTTTTGTGCCAACATTGTGTGTTTCCAGGGAGAGGTTCGATATATATATAATGAATTTTTAGATAAATTAAACCTATTTCCACAATTTCTTGTGAAGGGAGAAACTATTTGGAGAATCATGCACCTCTCAAGTGGCAGATTCATAATTACTCTTAATAGAGTGGATGGTTTGAAAAACCATACGCCATTCATGGAATACCTCTTTTTGTCAGGTTATAGAGTTTCATAGTGTAGGTTGTATTATTTGGGAAAATATTGTGCCAATCATTTACTTCCCAAAATCCTTCAAAAAATAAAAAAAATTTCACCCAAAATCACCCAAGATAAAATCGAAAAAAGATATAATAAAAAAGGAAAAAAGAATATCTCCAAATGAGCTGAAAATATCTTTATAGAAGGTTATGATCTTACCTTCTCCCCACCGTACATTAACTCATCCTCGAGCTATATTCAAAGAATATATAAGATTATGAGTAAAAAACAACGGTCCCTTGAGCCTACATGTTAACTTCTCTCTTCTATGTTTCCACCTAAACACATCCATGTTTCCAAAATAAACAGACTATCAACATGGACATTCCCTTTGATATCTTATCACTATGATCCAAAACATTAATCAGATTCTCCTAAATGGATACTAATGTTTTAAGATCAACATCATCCATATCAATAACACTTGAAGGGTTATGATGATACTGTCATAGGTGTGACGAATGAAAGATATCATTCATAAAATTATACCTTTGTGGAAGAACTGATTGGTTCACCACTAGTCTGACTCTATCCACAACCACAAATGGACCAACTAGCCTTGGAGCTGGTTTACCCTACCTCAAAATCATTTATTGAGTCTGTATAAGAGACACCTAAAAGACAAGATGATCACAATCTATAAAATATAGGGGTATTTTACACATATGAACATATAAACCTTATACTCAAAGTCATAGCCATACATTTTCAAAATTACTTAAACCGGCTCTAAATTCTCTTTTACAAGACTCAGTTCTAAAATATTTTAATCAAATTCCTTTATCCAGTATAGAGGAGATCAATACAGTGAACCATAAAATCCATTATATGGTTTCATATGCACAGTTTCCTAATAACTATTATTATAGGATAACTCAAAATAATTTATTTTTTTAACCCAAGAAACAATAAATTCTAGGACATAGGCTTGAAGAATATCATTAAGAACCTTTATAGTTTGTTAGGGCTTCCCATATGTCAATGGGTGGATAGTGGTACTTAGAAAAACCACTGTACTATGTTCCTTCTTCAAGATTTGTCTGCACTGAAAAGTAAAAAAAGAGACACAGTTTGAAACAATAGTCTGTAGAACCTTGTGCAAATAGACTATCTCCAAAAAATACATGTATCCAAACTGATCCATAGATATGTTTTAATATATTGGATATAAGTGGGATAACTTAGTCAAAATTTCCACAAGCACTAAAATAGCGTCATTCATTCAATGAATAGTTGTAACGCCTACCAAAAAGTCCATGGTAATGTAATTCCACTTTCCTTACGGAATGTGAAATTGATGTAGTAAACCATTATGTAATTGATTCTTCTACATCATTTATTGAAGCATGTATAATCATGTGATGGACAATTCAATCTATGTTTCAAGCATGAAAACTTAAAATGATGTAATAAATCAGGGTATTTTTTGGTCAATCCTGGTTGTACCACATTCTTTGAGCTATGAAATTCTTGCATGAGCTCTTCCTATATACTATTAGGAACTATAACATGATTTATAACATATATTATAATATTAAAATCTATTTTATAATCATAAAGTGACTTTCCACCTTAAAGGATTTAACTTGAGTCCCATCATTCTGAATCCTAATTATTTATTTACCAGATCCAACTCAAAAAAGTTGAATCCAATGAAACTGATACAAGGGTAATCTTCTCCAACCCCTCTTAAAAGGAATCCTCAATATCAGACAATATGTTCCACATCACATAGTTCTCAATAGACTCCATAACTTCTTGATTCATGGTTTTCCAACTTAATGTGTCAGCAACACTATTTCCCTTCATGGGAATATATGCTAGTCCAAAATAATTTCACTACATACAATCACACCGTCTCCTCTATTGGAGATCAAATATTCTTGTGAAAATATTTACATTATTCTATTTTTTTCAGTATATATATTATAATTTTTTCCAATAGGTAATGATGAAATCACTTTAATGTATAAACCACTACTTCTAACTCTAATTCAAACAAAAGGTAAGTCACTTCATGTGCCCTTGAAATATTAGACATATATTCCAAAAATCCTTATCCCTGTATCAATATCACTCAATTTTTTATCCCAAAGTCTCACAAAACATTATATAATATTCACTTGGCCTTGAAGGAAAAATATTGTTGTCATTGTGATGTTATTATGAAATTACTGGAAGCATATTTCAAAAAATCTAGATCTACCAAACTTACTATTTTTTTAAAGCCTGAATGTGGTGCTTCCCATCATGAAAAGTCATGTATGAACATATAAAAATAACCCACCAATCATATAAAACACTAGATATCAAAAAAATTCCCCCGAAACTCCAAATATACAACCTACAAACACTATTATGGGTCCATATACACAAATTATTTCAAGATGATGTGACCAATGAAGTGTACATAATAAATCCAAAATTGATACATAGATGGCATGGTATATAGCCGAAGCTCTCTCGGTGTACTCAAGATGATGTCATGATGATGAGAATGATCATCATGAGTGTTGGATTATGCTAAGATGTCATCCAAAATCAATACCACAATATAATTTTGGGATAGTTGGAATATTAATTTCATCAAGGACATAAACAAAATATAATCAGTCTTGAACATTAAATGCATCACAATGAACTCGAACATTCCATACCTACTTATAAAAGCATTTTCAGGTTTTTCAGATGGACTTTTTCTCAACTAATGACAGCGTATTCTCATGGTAATCATGGAAAAACACAATATCCTCTCAAAAAGTCAAAATGATCTTCAATATATATTTTATGTTAATGATTTTTCACTATCATCTGGTTTTACATTCAATAATCGACACATTAGAACAAGATTCCAGTATCCTTATTTGCAATCAAAATAAGAGAACCCTAAGGGGACATACTCGGAATAATAAAACCCTTATCAATCAACTCTTCCATTTGATTCCTAATCACTTTATTTTTTTGGATTCGTTATATATGGTAGAATATAAATTGTCTTAACCTCTAAATGAGATCAATTCTAAACTCCACTTATCTCTCCGGTAGAATCCCTGGGCATTCATCATGAAACACATCCATGAACCTGTCCAATCTGGGTGGAAATAAATCATTATTTTATCCTCCTTCATCCATAAATAGACTTGAAATGTGGAGGTAAACACCCATATTTTTATGAGAACTGGCCCTACACAGTAAACTTTGATATTCCACTCTCCACGATGAATATACTTATTACGCTCAAGATATGTAAAATTGAATAACCTTTAGTAAAAAAATATATGGTCTTGGTACAACACTAACTATCCCATAACCATAATTAGATCAAATAATAACATGTACAAAAATTAAAAAATCCAAAAAATAATACTCTCTAACCTCTATAGAACACACATTTCAGAAATAGATGTCTCTCAAATGTACTCCCAATAGTGTAATGATTATTATCACCACAATCACAAACTCCAGTGTTAATATTAACCCTTACAAAAGTTGTGTAGAAATAAATAAATGTGGAGAATCATTGCCAAATAAGTTACTAAAACGCATATAATCTACTAGAATAGTACCAAATATTTTCAATGGTCCACCCTCTCCATAACCTAGTGTAGGTTGAATGACATGAAACAATCCAACCCCTATTTTTTATATCGTACTTTGAGTCCACTGAGTTACACTACTCTACTTATATGGGTGATCTTTCAAAGATTCTTCATGTACATTACCACTAGCACTACATCTAGTAAAGATATATCTACCGAACTGGTGTAGTGAAGAATTCCCTCTTCCCAGAAAATGGTTCAATCTATTTGATGTATCTCTACCCTTATGTTGTGGGTTCATGTAAAACCTATATAAATGTCTCATCCCGCCATAGGCTTGGAACCCTTATTGTGGTTGGGGACAATTTCTATGATAGTGTATCATCTTATTTCATTTTTGGAAAGAGAATTGTGTATTATACTGAGTAACTGCTATGTCCCCTTTGTAATAATTCTTCACAGGTCTTTGGTCATCATTCTCATAATGATGCTCCCTACTTTAAGAAGATGTACTATAACAACCCTGTACTTTATTTCACAATAAAAATTGATTTATTATATAAACATACAATTAAGATGACTCTGAGGATTGATAGGTCTAGTGTATTTGGAAATTAGGAACATTACATAACAACTTAGAACATAAAATACAACATCTTTATAAAAAAGATCTTTTACATTATAACAACATTCCTTTGTACTTAGAATTCTATAGGATAACCTGAGGACATGCATAAGAAAAGGGTGATCTATAAATCCTAGTAATGGAGTAAGAAAGGAATAACCTAAAGAAAATAATACATGTTATACAATAGTAATATCAATGGAACAAAATAGAAACATGAACATAATGGCATGATATAACATCATTATCATAACATGGAAAAGTTGAAACAACATTTAACCTGATATTATCATGATACAATGCTCATTATACATGTAGAATGAGTAAATACTCAATTAAATTGAATTATAATTATTGAAATCTCATTGAACATTGTTTATCATGACACTATTCTTTACCCAATGCATTGGAGTGCTATTAGGGTGGACCCTTCATAATCATTTCAGTTCATTCTTAACTGTGCCACATGGATCATATAACATGGGATCATTTAACATCATAATCTATTTCACAATGATGGAAAATGGAATAAATATATGTAATTACCATTCAAAGAGTATACATGCATAATGGTGAATACACTTTATAGATAAACGGGTGTGGTATTCACTTCATAATGATTTTGTTTTGGAAAATCATGATGTAATTTCGGAAGCATAATGACATGACATAAAAATTCATAAAATTGGTTGATGATAGAGAAATGGGTATCTAATAATATGTACATGAAATGTAATGTAAGGGGGTAATATAGATAATTGTCCCATAATATGCAATTTTGAAATAAAAAGTGTAACATAATAAAGAAACTGGATAAAAGAAGAGAACCAGGATAACTTTTATAAACATTTGGCATGGTAAAATGTGTACATGGGAGGGATTAATGAGTGATAAATAGGTCTATAATCATTAAATCATAAAAAGGGAAGTACATGGGAGGTTTTAAATCATACCCCCACATTTTTAATTAAAAATAAAAGGGTATAAGAACATAAAGAAACATGGACGAAAATGAGAAAGGAATGAATCCCTTACATGGACGAGTAATCCTAATGGCTTGGGAGAGGATTGATAGAGAATTATTGGGTGATTGGGGCTCCATGGGAGGATTATCTGGAGAGGACAGAAGAATAATGATGTGCTCCAAGGTTATTGAGTAAAGATAAATGGGATGTTGGTTGTGTTTTTATAAGAAAATAGAGAGGAATTCTTTAATATTTCACCAACTTATGTTTTGGAAATTATGTACATAAATATTTAAAACCACAAACCAACACATGGGACATCCAATATTTTTTTTCCAAAATGGAGTAGAAAGGATTTTTTTATTTGTATAATGACTGAAATTTATAAAATATTAGGCATTCATATGTGGAGGTGAGTCAAACTCTCAAGAAAATCATTTTAAAAAGATAAAATATTTTATAAGTCTTGGAGGTTCTACTAAGGATACATAAAATTAATCCAAAAAATCTAAAAAAAAATTATATTAAACTTAAAACATATATTTTCTGAACATCCCTTTTATAGTATTTGATAACCTCACTATTGGGTCATTATGATGTCGTAAAACACGTTATATATTTAAGAAATATTTAATTTTTACAAAAAAATTTGATTGTCTCGGAAAATTATGAAAAATTCACTGTTAGATAATTATTATGTCATGAATACAAAAATGGTATTCATTTTCTCTAAATAATTTTAAAAATATGTTAATTTATACTCTTCATATTAAAACAAACATTTATTTAAAATTCAAGGGTTTTGATAAAAACAGCTTCCAAACCTTAATAAAAATTTCAATTGTATTCATAAAACATATATGATAAATAATATTTAATAAAAAGTTATTTAGTAATAATATTATATTAAAAAATTATTTAATTCAAAAATCCTTAATTCATCATGTTATGTTTCTAAATTTAATATTAACTAAAAATACTATTTTTTCATCAAAACCCATTTAAAAATTAAATCTATTAAAATAAATATATATTATTTATAAAAAAATCATCATAATCAAAGTGCCAGGGTATTGTTACATAACCCCTTATAACACCCACATAAGGCATAAGAATAAGTTGTGTGATGGTGACATACTTTGGGGTGTCTTGAATAACATCGCTTGGGTGGTAATCTCTATTAAATTCCACTTCTCCTGTAGGTGTTTCCGTTCAAGATTAACGTGTTGAAGCTGAACTTGGGCTTTGTCAAGAGTGAATCCTAGTGACTCTACCTCCATTACAAGCTCAAATAAATGGGATTCATATGGAGAAATGCTTCTAGATGAGGCCATAACTTAATATATTTGAGTAAATTGTATTTCTTTACTCTTTATATTTATAAAAATCATGTGATCTCTATTCAATGGACATATTGGAAATAGAAACAATTCCTAATGGTATTTAAATATCCAAAAACAAAAAACCTTGGAAGTGAATGTGCTTTATATAACAATTTTACATAATAATCCATTTAATTAGATCAAGAATAATTTTCATTAATAAAAGTTTGGGTTGTTACAATCTTCCCCCACATAAAAAATTTCTCCCTCAAAATTTCATTTTCCCACTCTAAAAAATGTGTGGGTAAATATTCTTCATTACTTCCTCTGATTCCCATGTTGCTTCTTTATTCTTTTTGTTCCACCACAACAACTTGATGAGGGGCATTGTCTTATTTCACAGAACTTTTTCCCAACAATCTATGGTTTTCAATGGATTATATTCTTAGGAGATGCCATTTTCCAATGGTACCACCTCTAGATTGAGTACATGTGATGGGTTAAGTAAGTACTTCCTCAAGAGTGAAACATGGAATAAATCATGTACTTGAGATAGGTTCGGTATGAGTGCTAGTCGATTGGACACTGCTCTAATGTAGTCAAGGATCTCAAAAGGGTTTATGTACCTTGGACTAAGATTACCCTTCTTCCAAAATCTCATAACTATCTTCCACAGTGATATTTAGAGTAATAAAATGTATCCAACATCAATCACTAGGTCTAGTGGATGATTATTAGAATAACACTTATTTCGTCTTTGAGTAGAACTAATGTGTTGTTAAATGATCATAACCTTCTCCAGAATTTCTCCTGCCATTTATGGACCAAGGAGTTATCATTCCCCAACGTCATCATAACATGTCAGTGTTATGAATTAATTCTAATAAAGTGCTCTATAGGGATCCATTTGGATGCTTTAGTGGAAACTATTATAGTAAGAGAACTCAACCTGAGAAATATGTTGATCTCATCCTCCATTGAAGTCTATTGAGAATTAACTCAACATTTGTGCAAGTGTTTTGATAAACATCTTAGATTAGACATTAGTTTGATGATGATCACCTGTGTTGATGTTCTGCTCAGTATTCAGAGCATGTTGGCGACTCTTCGAGAACATAGAGGTGAATCTTGGATCTCGGTCGGATTTAATTGATTGTGGTACTCCATAAAGCCTAACCACATATCTAATGTATATCTATTTTAGTTGATCCAATGATAAATCATATCGAATTGAAATGAATTGTGCTGTAATTTTAAGATAATCCATGAAAATGTAGATATCATTTTTCACTTTGGATGTCATCAGAAGTCTGGTGACAAAGTCCACGGGGATGCCCTCCCTTATCCATTTTGGTATGGGTAATGGTTACATCATCCCCATAGACTTCTTCCTCCTAGCCTTCACGTGCTGTCATACCAAGCACATTGGCGTATATTCATCGATATCCTTCTTTTTAGTATCCCACCAATAATGATCTTGAGGATCTCAACACAACTTTCTATTTCCTGCGTGAATGGACAAATTCAAACTATGTGCATCATCCAAATGTTCATTCTATAACTCTAGATTTGAAGGAACACATAGTCTTGTCACAAATCTCACAATTCATTCTTCATTAACAATGAACCTCGATGATTTCCATTTTCTGATAGATTTCAATTTCTTCTGAATTCCCACAACATCCTTTTGATAATTCTCTAACCATTCTAAAAAGATGGTTGAGAACATTTTCTTGAAATAAATGATAATGTTCCCTTATTTATGATTCCCATGTATATATTCTTCAAATCTAAGAATATTGGATCCTATTCAATTATCATCAATGAAAGAGTTGATGGATCCATTCTACAAATAGAATCTTCCACATTTTTTGCTTTCCCCAGAAGGTAGTGAATTGAGCAGTCATAAAATTGGATTACCTCTTACAATCTTTGTTGGCTCATTATAAACTCTTTCTTTGTGAATATATACTTGAGTCTTTAGTGATATGTATATATTTTACAATTCTCCATAAAGAGGTAATGCATTGAAATTTCCCAAGAGAAGATTACTATATCCAACTCTAGATCATGTGTTGGATAGTATTGTTCATGAACATTCAATTGAATTTAAGTATAGGTAATGACTATTTCATTTTTCATCAACAGACATCCTAGGTCCTTCTTCGATGCATCCCTGAATACCACCAAAAGTTCTCCACATGTGAGTAGTGTGAGCATGACTATAATTATAAGCCACCTTTTCAACTCATTGAAGTTATCATAACATTAATTACTCAAATAAAACATGACACCCTTCCTATTTAGATTGGTAAGTAGGTTTAAAAATCATGATAAATTTCTCACAAATCAGTAATAAGGTCTATCTAACCCTATGATGCTATGGATATCCAACAGCGTTTTTGGCCTCAGCAATCCCTCAATTGCAATTATCATAGAAAAATCCCATGATATCATATTAAATATGATTATATCACCCAAGAATGATTCATCCTTAAACCATAACTCACACTATATGTACTTTTCATAGAGCTTATCCTTTAGCATGATCTCTAGAACAGTGCTTAGATTCTCATTATAGTCCTCCTTGGTTTTGGTGTTTATTATAATATAGTTTATAAAGTCTACAAAAACATTAATGATTTAATCTATATTGACTCTATTCATCATGTTGATGATTATTTATCCCGTATTTGTGAGTCCAAAAGGAATTTCTTAAAGTTCATAATGCACGTATCTTGTGTAAAAAGTAGTCTTGGGGATATCCTCCTTCTTCAACATTACTTGGTAATATCCTGACCACACTTCCACCTTGGAGAATAGTTTTTCTCAACATTTCTGATCGAAAAAGTCACCAATTATTGGTAATGGATATTTTATCGTTATCATGTTTTTCTTGATCTCATGATATTTAATGCACAAGTGTATTAGCCCATCTATCTTCTAGACGAAGAGGGCTAGTGCACCCCTTGATGCAGCACATGGGCGTATAAACCCTTTATCTAGATTCTACCATTAGTGTTTATGTAGCTTCTCAAGATCCAAAAAATCCAATCTATATAGAGTTTTCGTTATTTTCAATTCCCCAGGAACAAGATAAATCTAGAATTCAACATCTATTCTAGGAGGAAGACTAGGCTATTCCTTGAGAAACACTTTGGAGAATTCCCTCACAATGGGCATGTATTCAAGGATAGTTCCTTCCATCGACACAATCATATGAGAAAGATATGCTTTATTATTGGGAAGTATGATCCAGGGTTCAAGAAGATTCAACCTCGTCCTTGCAGTTTTAAAGAATTGGTCATTGATTTTATATATGGAGAGTGATTTCCCTCTCATGAAAATTTATTTTGGCTCTATATATGTAAATCCAAGCCAAATTAATAATTAAATCAAATCCCACCATAGGGTGACTGATGTGGTTTTTTGGGAAGTTCAATCCACAAATTGAGACAAGGGTGGAGTTATATTCATGGGATTCATTGATTTCCAAATTTTCCTTTCTTAATGACATCATTACTTCCATTATTTTTGGTGGTGTTGGGATTTTCCTACTTAACTTTTGGGATATAAAAGAATGAATATAGCTATGTAATATAACACTACCTTTCAATTTTTTATTATAGTTCTACGTTATCCATTATAAACATATGTATAGGTACTTATAAACTATTAAACACATAATGGGAAATCTAATGAAAAGAAGGGATAACTTATAAATAGAATTTATATCCTTAACTTATGAATTTATTGGCTTCAATCTGTACTATACATGATATGATTCCCAACATTTATTTTAGGGGAATTATTTCATCTGTTAATAATTGTTTATACAAAGATTATGAATTTAACAATGCATACCCCCCAGGAGTGTCAAACTAAGAGTGAAGCATGACCTGTTGTCATTCCCTACATCACGTTTGAGTCTAGATCAAAGCGGTGTTTCGAGTTTTACCCCTAGATACATCTGTACAAGAGCCACCTCTACTAGTTTGTATCCATAGATGGATGTATTTCCTTGATAAAACAATTACTACATACAAACTAAAATTTAGGCATGTATTTATAATACTTAGTCTTACCCATAAGTCCTTCACTAGTGTTTTCTTATCTTAATCACAATAACAACTAAACTTATCCCCTGATACTGACTATAACAACAATTCTATATATTACACAATTAAACATGATTTATTATATACACATGAATTTAAAAAATATATGATGATCGAGAGGTCTAGTGGTTCTGGAAATTATGAACATAACATAACAACTTAGAACATAAAATACAACATCTTTATTGAAAACTTCTTTTACAAGAACACAACATTCCTTAATACATAGCATTGCATGTGATAACATGAATACATGCGTAAGAAAAAAGAGTGAGCTATAAATCCTAGTAAGGGAGTAAAAAAGGATTAACATAAAGAATACAGTACATGTTAAACAATAGGGATATCAATGCAGCATAAGAGAAACATGAACATAAAGTCATGATAGAGAATTATTATCATAAGATGGAAATGTGGAAAGTATATTTATAATGATATTAGCTTGAGACATGTCTCACTACACATGAAGCATGAGTAGAACCTCATTGGACATGAATTATCTTGAGTATACCATAATTTCACATGGCATATAATGATAATATTCTTTACCCAATGCATTAGAGTGCTATCAGGGCACACCCTTCTTAATAATTTAATTTCATGCATAAGTGTGCCATATGGATCATATAACATGGAATCATTCAACATCATAAGCTATTACACAATTAAAAATGTGTAATTCATACATGTATGTACCATTAAATATTTATATTCAAAAAAGGTGATTACCCTTGATAGAGAAATGAGTATGGTATTTACTGCACAATGATTTTGGCATTGGAAATCGTGCTGCAATTTCAGCAGCATAATAGTGTGACATAAAAATTAATAAAATGGTTTATATGGGAGAATGGAGTATCTAATAATATGAAAATTAGATATAATGTAAGGTGGTAATGTATATAAATTTCATATCACATGGAATTTGGATATAAGAGGTGTAAAATAATAATGAAACTTGAAGAAATATGAGATATGGAATAACTCATATGAATTTCAGCATGATAACGAGTGTACATTGGTGGAATTAATGAGATATAAAGTGGTATATAATCATTTAAAAATAATTAGGGTAGTATGGTGGAGGTTAGAAATAATACCCCAACATTTGTAATTGAAAATAAATGGGTATAGGAACATAAATAAACATGGGAAAAAAATGAGAAAAGAAGAAATCCCGTACATGGAAGTGTGATCCCAATGGCTAGGGAGAGGCTTGAGAGAGGCTTAACTGAATCTTGGGGCATCTTGGGAGAATTATAGATAAATGAATAACGATTTCGGAAGTTATAAAAGGGGTTTTAGTGAAGATTAGTAGGATCTTGGGTGGGTTTATATATGGGAAGAGAAGGGAATTCATAAATATTTCACAAACATAGGTTTTGGAATCTATATAATTTAATATTTAAAACCACAATCAAACCCACTGTTTTTTCAATGGTTTTTGAAAATTGTTAGTAGAAAAAATTATTTTATAATGCCAATGGCCGAACCTATTAAAATATTAGGATTTCATATGTGGAGGTGAGTCACCCTCTTAAGGATAGAAATTTTAAAAAGTGAAAATATTTTATGATTATTGGAGGGTCCACTAAGGCATAATAAAAGTAATAAAAAAATATAAAATGACATTATTTTAAAGGTAAAACATATATTGTCCGAAAATAACTCTTATAGTATTTTATTACAGCACTATTAGGTCTTTATGAGGTCATAAAACAAGTTATATATTTTAAAGGTATTTAGTTTTACCCACAAATTCGACTATCTCAAAAAATAATGAATAATAACCATTAGAAAATTTCTATGTCCTGAATACAAAAATGATATTAATTTAATCTAAATAATTTTCTATATATGTAAATTTTTAATTTGAAAATAAAAAATGAAATTAATACAAAATTCATGGGGTTTGACAGAAATAACTTTCACACCATAATAATAATTACAATATTATTCAGAAAAATTATATGATTAGTTATATTTAATAAAAATTGATCTATTAATAATCTTTTATTAAAGTATTATTTCACTAAAAAATCCATTAATTCATCAAAATAGATTTCTTAATTGAATATTAAGTTAAATGACTATTTTTTCTTTAAAACTATTTACAAAGTAACAATAATAAAATGAATGTATATTCTTTAAAACAAACTAATTCACATAACCATAATTCTAGTGTCTTGTTACATAACCCCTTATAACACCCACATAATACCTCAGGGTATGGTCTGATACGGTGACCGACTCTTGGGGTGTCTTGGATAAGATCAATTGGGTGGTAATATCCATTAACATCCAATTCTCTAATAGTTGTTTCCATTCAAGATTAATGTGATGAAGATCATATTGGACATGGTCAAGAGTGAGGCCTAGTGAAGCAACATCCTTTTTGAGCTTTGAAAAATAGGCTTTATATGGGGAAATTCTACTGTATGAGGCCATCACTTACTTTGTCTGATTAAATTTTATTTTTTAAAGCCCTATATTTATAAAAATCATGTTACCACTATTCAATAGATAAATAAGAAACAATAACAATTATTTATGGTATTTTTAAATCCAAAAACATTAAAGCAATTAAGTATATGTGTTTTATATAACAAATTTTCATAATAATACATTTAATTAGATCAAGATGAATTTTCATTAATAAAAGTTTGGGTCGTTACTTGTACTCTCAAATAATCATGTAGAAACCACTGTCCTCTACTAGAAGATTCCTTCAGGTTCCTCTCATAAATAATAGGATGATCCACCACATTGGAAAACATTTTTAGCTGGAAGAAATTAAACAGCGACTAAATCTCATATTTTATATTTTATTGGAAATTACAATCCATACCTATGTCATCCACTTCCAGTGTTGAAAAAAAATCAATGCAAGTCTTTAAATAAACCAACACAGTCAATCAAATACATACATCCCTTAGTTAACTATATGAACTCAATATCACTTTCATCTCTCAGGGTCTCTGGATAAAATTTATCCAAAAACATATCTAAAATTTCATTCCTTACCATACCCTCTACCAGCTAAGTCTGAGCCTAAACATCCCATCAAACATCATTGATCTCATAACATATATGTAGTCTACATGTCACTCATCTCAACCAGAGTCTGTAAAAAGTCATGTATAGTATGGATAAGCTCAATCGAGAACTTAGATATATCTTACCTAACATATCAAGTGAATTTCAGAGGGTGTTTAGACTGAAATTTTAATGTGAGGTCAGACATACATTTCAAAATTTTCTCTGGGAATCACATTACAAACTTTATAAACTGATAAATGTTATCATGCAACTACTTGCTTTATATTTCACCTGGAACTATATGTTTAACAACATGGCTCTTTATTACACATTAATACTTACATTATTTCATTAAATTACACTTAATACAACCCAAAAGATTGATAAGAATAGTGTCTTCTCAAATTAGGTAAACCCCATGAAAAATTATAACATGGGATACAAAATATCAATGAACCCATCCTTTATATGATCATAATATTCTAATGATCATAAAACAACATATGATATCAATGGGAAAACATAATAATGTTATGTGATATAAATCCCATTAAGTGAATAAATAAGTCCTATTATGGAGAATATTATACATGTTAGTCAATAAGAATATCAATAGGGCATAAAAAGAGTTGGAATCATAAACATGAACAAAGAGACCTGATATTGAATGATAATCCTAACATTGAAAATTTGAAAACTACATAAAACAAAGAATTGTAAACATAAGTCAACGATAAACCACTAAGACAACATGGTAAAAAATATCCCATAATGGACATAGGTACCCTCTACCCCAACATGACATATCATAATACTGAACCTTACCTAATACATTGGAGTGCTATAGGGTGAACCCATCCTATTCATTTCATTATCATTCTTATGTGGGCCACATATATTATAAAAAATGGGGTCATTTATTATCATATTTTATTCAACAAATATCGATTGTGGAATAAATATGTGTAATCCCCCTAAAAAAGAGTATATGGGAAAAAATATGAACCATGTTGATAGGAAATGGGTATGGAATTAATTATAGAGTAGTTTTGGTATGGAAGATCATGGTGAAATTCCGATAGCATGATGGTGTCATGGAAATATTAAAAAAATATTTGATGAGAGAGAAATGGGTCTTTCATAAAGTGGAAATTAAATGTGAAACAATGATGAAATAGAAAATAATACCCCAACATTATAAATTTTGAAATTGAATGCATAATGTAATGAATAAATGAGAATTTAGAAAGGAATTTTAACTATATTTTGGTATGGTAACAGTTGTGCAAGAAGGATCAACTAAGTATTAATTAGTGGGAATGGGGATATAATCATTTCAAAATGAAACATTATGTAATGGGAATATTATATAACATATTAAAACATAGGAAAATGAAATTTTAGAGACACAACAAAAACCAATTTCTTGAATGGAAATGATAATAGAGAAATCCCTTTTGAAATTTTAGAATAGTGAAAGATTAGGTATGGGAAACAATGACAGAGTATAAGTGGTCTATCATTAGAATAACATTAATTGGGTAGTAAGTGAAAAATAATAAATAAATGGAAATATAACAAATTTAAATTTCAATGATTCATTTAAAAAAAGGTTATTTAATTGAAAGAAATAGTGGATGGTTTGAATATTTTACTTTACTATGTAAATACAAATTCATTTTAAGGACATCATGAGATATTAGGGGAACCTTGGGGACACGTTTCAATATAAAGAAGTTTTTGTACATGATCCAAGGAGTTTGAGTGAATATAAATTGGAGCTTGAGTAGGTTTATATAGTAAAAGAGTGGGAATTCATTAATATTTAGGCTTTAGTATCTATATAATAAAATATCCACAACCACAAACCATATCATGGTTTTTGACATGGTTTCTTCTAGAAGGTATTGGTTTAAATTATATTATAATTCCATGTTTAAAACATATTAAAATATTACTATTGCTGATGTGGTGGTGAGTCAAACTCCTAAAGAAATGATTTTAAAATATTAAAATATATAATATGTCATGGAGGATTCATAATGGATATTAAAAACACATTATTTTAAATTAAATATATATATTTTTTATTTGTAGGAGGGTTCTTTCCCGATTGCGAAATTCACCCCATAATCCTACATCAAACTCGGGTTCGAATCCAGGTGGGAGGAAATTCACCTTGGCATGCGATGATGCAAGAATGATGTAGTTAGGAGGAGACACAAAAATGATGTAGATTTGATGATTCAGATATTGTTATGTGGACATGATGCTGCATTATGTCTTTATTCCAGTTTGTGGGACATTGGGCCATGTAATGGGATTCATGCCCGATGGGCCTTCGAGCCATATATGGAATAAATAAGGCTTGATGGGTGGGTTATCCCTCATGGGGTTCTATGAACTACTTTACTGATATATATGAATAGTTTGTGTGTTTTTAATGTAACTATATCCCTAATAACCTTATAAATATATATTCATTATTATATCCCATTTATATTACTTATTACATCACATTTGGGCCATTAAAATTTCATAAAACAGAATGTATATCTATTTTTTATTTAATTTTTACACGAAAATTCATCTGTCTGTAAAAATTATGAAAAATTCAACATTTAATAACTTCTATATAAAGATTAAAAAAATCATATTCATTTTATATAAATTAATTTCTAAATATGTTTATTTTTACTATTCAAATTAAACCAACATTTATTGAAAATGAATTGCTTTTAAAAAATAACATTTTTTTGTAACCCTATGAAAATTAAAATTGACAGCATAAAAAATATATGATAATTTATATATGATAAATATTATTTAATAATAATATTCCTTTTAAAAATTATTTATTATAAATAATAAATTAATTCATAAATTTGGCAATTGAATTTGCATAATATCTAAAAATACAATTTGTGCTTTAAAAATAATTTATAAACTAACAATAATAGGAGGAAAATCTATTTATTATTCTATTTAAAATAATTTACATATTATTATTTCAAGGGTCCTAATAAGAAATAATTTAATTCACTATAATACACCGTAAGAGTAATGTACGCAAGGATTGGGATTTCATAGGGTGGTCACTGAACATGGTTGGAAGACTGATCTCAATGAGCTTGTAATTATCATATAAATGGTTTCTATTATTCTTACATTGTTGGGTATCTACTTGTTCTTGGATGAAGAAAAACCCCAAAATGTAACATCTCTTGGATGCTCCAATAAAAGGGATTCATAGGGTACAATCCTACTGGTTTTGGTCATCAATTCCTTTGTATGTGTCAATTGGATTTTTAAAACCATATCTTTATACTCACTATATGATCATTATTTAATGACTATATTACCAGTGTTAAAGACACTGAATTTTCATTTATATACAATTTGATATAATAAAATAAAACAAAGTAATGTGTTTTCTATAACCATATTACACTGGAAGACATTTAATTAAATTAGTATGATATTTTTATTTATAATAGATCACGTCGCTTCAATCTTGCACCCATAAAAAATATTCCCTAGAAATTATCCAAACCCAGACTAAAATAGACAAGGTTTACTCTTCTTCTTAACTACATCTCGTTCAAATATTGATTCATAAAACTATTATCCTTTCCACAACAATTTGACTAGTGGATTTGTATTATTTCATAGAACATTTTCTCTATGATATATGATCTTCACCGGATTCTCCTCAAAGGTATTTTTATTCTCAATTGGTACGACAACTGGATTGAGTACATGTGAGGTGTTTGGTATATACATTTCCAAGATAGATAGACAGAATATGTCATGTACTTGGGATAATTTTTTCAGGGTACTAGTCGATAATCCACTGTTCTAAAGTGATCAAGGAACTCAATGGGGACAATGTTTCTTGGAAAATGAATTCCATGCTTCCAAAATCTCATCTCTTTATTCCATAGAGGTATGAAAAGGAACACAATGTCTCAGACATGAAACTCTTGGTCTCATCGATGATTGTCAGCGTAGATATATTATTGACTCTATGTAGCATTTATTTGTTTTGGAATGGTTTCATTCTTCTCCGCCATATCCTTATCCATTTTAGGACCTAGTTGTCTTCATTCAACAACTTCATCTGAACATGTTGGGGTTTTTCACCTCTTCACATAAAGGTCTTCATAGGGAGCCTTTTGGATACTCCAGTGGAAACTGTTTTTTGAAGAGAACTCAACTAGGGGTATATGTTGATCCCATTCTACTTTGATGTCTATGGAAAATTCTATCCACATTTCTTCTAGTGTATTAATATTATACTAATATTGGAAATTAGTTTGAAGATGACAATATATAATGAAGTTTGGCCTAGTGTTTATATCAGTTTTGATACTTTTATATAACATGGAGGTAAATCTCATATCATAGCCTGTTACAATCAATAGAGGTACTCCATGAAGCCTTAACACTTATCTAATGTATATTTTTACTATTTTTTATTGACAAATCCTCTCGAATCAGAGGAAAGTGAGCAGTATTTGGGAGATTATCCAAAATAACCCATATAGAGTTGATTCCATTGGATGTCTTCAGAAGTCTGGTGAAAATGTCAATAGTGATTTTTCCCATTTACATGTTGGTGTGGGTAGTGGTTATATCATCCCTTTTGAGTTATTCATTTAAACCTTTACATGATGACATACCAAGAAAATTGATGTATATTCAGGGGTCCCCTTCATTATGTTTTCCCATCAGTAATACTTTCATATATCTCGATACATCCTTGTGTTTCCTAGGTGAATGTATAATGTTAATCTGTCATCATTATCCAAGAATTCCTTCTTAAACATTGGATTTTAAGAAACAAAATGTCTATACCCAAATCACACAATTCCTTCTTTCTTAACATTCAATATCTAGGATTTCCCTTTTCTTGTTGTGTCCACTTTCTTCTAAATTCACACATCATATTTTTTAAAATTATTTAACCATTCAGGAAGATATGATTGGAAATAATTTTTGAAAGTATTGATGTTGTTACTTCCTTTATGATTCCCAGGTACATCATCTTCCATTCTATGAATAATGGATCCATCTCAATTCTCATCAATGAAAAAATTAATGGATCCTTTCTACATAGAGAATATATTACATTATTCACTTTCCCAGGATGGTAGTGAATTTACAAATCATAGTACTTGATCAGTTCTATCCATCATCATTGGAATATATTCATCTCTTTATATGTGGAAATATATTTTAGACTTTTTTGATCCATATATATTTAAAAAATTTATTCAAATAGATAATTATGCCAAATATTCAATGTGAAGATCATAGCTTCAAACTACAAACCACGCATGGGATTGATTTGGTCATGAAATTTCAACTACCATAATGAATAATGTATTTCATTTTCATTTTGGATTAATAGACAACCTAATCACTTCTTCAAGGAATTAATGAATATTATAAAATTTTCTCCACTTGTGTGTTGTGTGAGAACATGGGTACTAATAATCCATCTTTTTAACTCATTGACGTTTAATTAACATTGACCATTACAAGAAAACTTGCCTCCCTTCATAGTTATCTTGGAATGATGGTTTTTCTGTCATATGAAATTTCTTAAAATAGTGAGATAATACACAGTAAACCCAAGGAAACTGTGAATATTTGTCACATATGGTCACCCTGACCATCCTTTAATTCCTTTTATCCTAAAAAAATAAACACATATCCCATTTATTATGATGATATTCCCCAATAATGAGAGTTCTTACTACCGTAATTCACAGTTTTGGTAATTTTCATAAATCTTATAATTTTTTATTGTCTTTAGAGTAGTTTCAAATTCAACTCATGCTCCTCCAAGATTTTTGATTATATTAGGATATCATAAAAAACTACCAATTTGTTTATAGGTAATCTCTAAATACTATATAAATAAAATCCATGAAGATTTATGGGGCATTAGTGAGTCCAAAATGAATAATAATGAACTCATTGTGACTGCAAATTATATGAAAATAATTCTTGGGGATATACTCTATCTTCAACTTAATATGATAATATCCCTTCATTAGATACACCATGGATAAGTATTGTGGTCTAAATAGCCGATCGAAAAATTCATCAGTCTGTGGAAATGGTTACTTGTTCATTATCTTTAAATTTTTTAACCCACAATAATCAATCCAATGGTGCATTTCTCATTATATTTCTTGACAAATAGGACTGTTTCACCATATATTGAAGCACTTGAGAATATGAATCATTTACCCACATTCTATTGTAGTTTTTTTCATTATCTCTTTATTCTCCACAACAACTATCTTATACAGAGTCTTGAATATTTGAAACACCCTAGGTATAATCTCAATTGAAAATTATTCTTCTCATATCAGAGTAAAACCATGAAATTTATGTGGAAGCACATAATCATATTCCCTTAAAATAGGCATGTCTTTGAGGTTGATCATTTCTGTAGACTAGATCATTTAATCTATATATGCTTCTCATAGGGAAATAATATCCATGCTTGATATTGTGTTGCTAAATATGATTCATCCTCCGTATTGTACTTTTACATAATTGGGCGTCAACTCACCATATAGAGAGTGATTTCTTACTTCTGGCTGTTATGTTGGATATATATAGGGAAATTCATTCCAATTCCAAATTTTCATCAAATTCTACTAAAGTTTGTATGAAATGGTTATCTGCAAGATTCGGTATAAAAATTGCGACTGGTGAGGAGTTATCTATATAGAAAAAAAATTACTAAAACATTTTCCATATTAACCAAAATTTACACATATATGAATTTTGGTAAAGTTTGAATAGTTCTATAGAAATTTCCTGATATGAAAAAATTCGTAAAACCTGAATCAAAAAGTTTGTTCAGTTTTCATGAATTGATAATCAACGTACCTATCACCAAATCATTGTTGGGATTCACTTTAAAAGTAGTGATTGAAAATTATATCCCTTTATTAATTGTAAGTTTTTGGTTTCTTCCAATAAAACTTTGGCTTATGGAATTGGTTGGAAAAGTTCCATGGTTCCTTGCAGTTATAGTAATAAACAATATACTAAGGGTTTAATGGAGAATTATTTCCATAAATCACATTATTTAGTTTCTAATATTAGAAATTATTAGCTATTTCCACATCATTCAAACACCTCCAATATTTATTCATCACCCATAGGAATGTTTTGTGCTATTTTATCCCACACCTTTTACTAGTGGGGTGATGAACTTTCATAGCACTGTTTGATTTCTCTATTTGACCACCATAACTAAACTCCACTTTTCTATTTATATTAACATGATACCCTTGATATTTAATAATATCTATTTTACCATTTAGGTATCATTAGAAAATTTACTCAAAGATATCAAAATCACTGATTGGGAAGACTTTTCATAGACTATGTTTTAGCCCACCAAATAACAGGTCAACATTTCATTAGTGGGTAATGAAAAAACTGAAGGCATATCATGCATGTATGATGATTCTTTCCTCGTATTACATAAAAGATTTTTGGTCTTTTTGATTTAGTACATGGAATTTTTTTCCATTTTTTGATAAAGAGTGTGGGGAAAATATTTATAAATGTTTTTCTAGAATTCTTTTCACTAAATTTCTTTGATATCTTCGATGGGCTTCATATTCATGGTCAATTATAACCACTGATCAGATTTTCCATCCATACAATTAATAAACATAATAATGTTCTCTTGTTTAGATCATTTAGGAAAGGGAATATCATCTTAATGGAATCTATCCACTTTTATTTGATTAAGGGATCAAATAATCCTTTTATATTTGGAGGCCTTTGTGTCATGTAGATCTTTATTGTAGATTGTTCACTATTAGGGGGTTTAGGGTGTTCCTATTGATCAATGTTTCTTTTAAAAACCAATGTCATCTAAGAGAGTATCATGAAAAACATATTGAATAAATGTACCATTATATTGGGAATTTCATTTGGGAAATCATCACATTCCCGTCATAATGATTGTTTAACTGATTTCTCCAACTTGTTGTTGTTGGATTTAATATAATGAAAATTTGGGATGATTATTCTAAAAAATTAAACCAATAATTTTGTTACAGGGTCATTAACTGTAAAAATTATAAATTTAATTGATCTCTTTAACTTATGGGTCTCTAGGAATAAATATATGTAATGAATTTTCTATTTCCAAACATATATTCTAATGGGTATTTTTTGTTCCCCTATTAATGGTTCTTAATGAGCTAACAAATTTATGAAATCATATACCCCAGGAACATCAAACTAGGTTTGTTGTAAGGACGATTTTCATATACTAGGTTATTTAGATTTAGGCCCAAAAAACATATTTTGGAGTTGTTTATCCTAGGTACATTTGATCTAGATCCACATACATATGTTTTATATAGAAAGGGATATATTTTCATGATAAAAAAATTTCTTTATACTTACTAAAATTTAAGGAGGTTTTATTATACAGCCTTTTCCATAAGGCTGTCACCATTGTTCTCTAATCCTAATCCAAAAAAAATAACTAATCCTTTCCTATGGTACCAATTATTACAACCCATCCCTTTAGTACATATTAATACTTGATTTATTACTAGAAAATTCACATAATACATCCCAAAATATCTATAAGTTTAGTGTCTCTAGGGATTAGGTACATTGTATATCAACATATAATATGGGGTTCAAAACATTATTGATCACTTCATTTACCTGACCATAATATTATAATGAAATGAAAACTATATGGGATAACTTGGGGTAAACATAATAATAGGGAATCCTATAATGCTTGGAAAGGGAAAGAATATGGTATAACATGATGTAGATGATACATGATAGAAAATAATCACACCAATAGGGAATAAAGAGTTTTAATAATAAATATTAATAACGAAAAAAATATATCATTATAATCATAACATGGGAAATATGGAAACAACATAAAACACTAAATCATAAACACAAGTCATGGTTGTACCACCAAAAATTAATGCTGGAAAATGTCCCATAATAGAATCATTCAGACCCCTATCCCAACATGACGTATGATTATACTAAACATTACCCAATTTATTGGACCGCAATCTAGGAACACCTATCCTATTAATTTCATTCCCTTGATTAAGTGTTCCACATATATCATAAAACATGGTTTCATTCATTATCATATTTTTTTACAAAACTATGCTGTGTCAAATTAATATGAGTGAGTTCCCAATAAAAATAAATATTTTTGTAAATGTGAACATTTTTGGTAGGAAATAAAAACTTTATTCACTATGAGATTATTTTGGTATGAAAGATCATTGTGAAATTCTGAAATCATCACTACATCCCTTAAATTTTGATAAAAATAGGTTGATGACAGAGAAAGGGATATCTCATCACATAGACATAAAATGGCTAGTAATAACACCATGTAAAAGAATATATGAACATTATAAATTTTTAAATAGAAATCATAATGTAATTAATAAACATGAATTGAGAAAAGAATAATAAATATATTTCAGAAGGGAAACAAGTATACATAAGGGATATTAGGAGGATTTGTGAGTGGGAAAGAGGATATAATCATTTATTAATTAAAAGAACATTATGGAAAATATAAAATAACATATTCTAATATAGTAAATTGGAATTTAAGAGACATAACATAAAATAAGATCATGAATGGAAATGTGAAGGGATAAATCCCTTACAAAAATTTCAAATAGTGAAGGCTTAGGTAAAAGAGAAAATTAGAGAGTTTAAATGGTTTATAATTAAAATAACATAATTTGGATAGTATGGAAATGATAATTAATGAATTAAATTGTCACCCATTTAAATTATAATAACTAATTCAATGAAGGTTCATGAATTTAATGAAATAAAGGAATGTGAGAATGCATTACATGAATGTGTGATTCAAAAAGGCTTGTTAAGGACTACTTGAGAGTTTGGGGTGCCTTTGGAGGACTATAATTAGTGTTGAGAAGAGAGTTTACATTCTCTTAGAATTCCGAGTGAAGATAAAATGGATCATGTGTGGTCTTATATAGTAAAGGAGGTGTATTTATTTATTACATAGATTTTGGGGTCTACATAATAAAATATCCAAAACCAAAAACCATCCCATGAGCTTTTCACATGATTTCAACCACAAGGTAGTGGTTTAAGTTATTTAATAAGTCCAAATTCAAAAAAATTCAATATATTACCATTGGTGATGTGTAGGTGAGTCACCCACATAATGAAATTATTTTAAAAAATAAAAATATATTATAATCTTGTAATATTCAAAATATATTATGAAAATAAATCAAATAGGCCTAAAATAAAATTATTTTAAAGGGGATAAATATATTCTCTCATGGATCCAAATTATTACATATTTCATTACATTTGGTCAATATGATGTCATGGATCTCAACATATATTTATATGGTATTTCATTTTTCCCAAAAATTTACTCGCTCTGAAAATTATGATAAAATCAACTTTGGAATATTTTGAGATCCTGATTTTAGAAACAATATTTATTTTATATAAATAGTTTTTAAATTATGTTAATTTTTAATTTAAAAATATAATCTGGCAATTATTTAAAATGAAATGTTTTTTTACAATAACATTTTCTTGAACCCTTATAAACTATACAATGGAAATCATACAAATTATATGATCATTAATATTTGAAAAATATTATTTAATAATAAAATTACATTACAATATTATTTATTTCAAAAATCCATTAATTGGTAAATCCATTAATTAAATTTTAATTTTTCACCAAAATACAATTTATTCTGTAAAAAACATTTTCAATGTATCAATAATTGGATGAAAATATCTTTATTACGCTATAAAAAATAATTTATATATTCATATTTCTACGGTCTTTATACATATCTCTTTAAAACAACAACACACACCCTAAGGGTAAGGTGTGTGATAGAAGAATTTTTTTTGGGTGATTCGGTGACCATGGTTTGGGATGTGATCTTGATGATCTTGAAATTCTCCCATAAATGTTTTCTCTCGTGATTAAGTTATTTAATCTTTGCATGGGATTGCTAAAGGTAAATGAAAAAAAATATGAAATATCCTATTAATGCACCTAAAAATGGGCATTATATGGTTTAATGCTATTAGTTGAGGCAATTACATTCTTTTTTATGTTAATTAGATTGTTAAAACAGTATATTTAAACTGACCATGTGATCACTATTCAACAACAATATTATCAATAGTAAATTTGTATAAAGGTAATTTAAATCCAATTGGATATAATAAAACAACTAAAGTAAGTGTCATTTCAACAACTATATTACTTAATAATCCATTTATTAAACCCTTAGTGGAATTTTATTTTTAATAGTATGTGTTGTTACAATTGGGTCTTATAGTTCTATTGTTAGATGATCATTTACAGTCACATCCTCTCATCTTCCTCCCAAGGAGTTTCATCATTAAGAAATTCCCCGACAATTCCTAACACACATATTTGGACATATAAAATAGAATTAACATGTTTATGAAAGTGATAATCATAAAATCCATCAAAATCCATTTTAGAAAACCCCACCACATAGTCAAGACTGAGGATGTACCACTACCTTTAATTATCAAATATCTTGTTCATGGTTAACATAGGGTAAAGTAAAACTCATTATTATTTTTTCTCATTAGAGACCCATTTCATCACAATTTTCATTATTTTAAAGCACATAATTCATATCAAGATCATTATTCATTTAAATTACACACCAAAAGAAAGATATTCGACTTTCAACAACATACCAAATACATCATTTCTCATCAATGCCTAAAAATGATACAGGTGACAATAATTCCTGAGTGCATCGAATGAATTAGGTATATTCAACTCTAATTTCATACTCGTTGACAAATAAAATCATAGAAAAAATAAAAAACAATAACATCACACAATCATTTAATCATTGGACTTGAAATAAAAACCAACTATAATAGAAAACCACTAACAAAAATCCCACTTGGGCACTTGGATTTGACAATCACACATGGGATAGCTACTCCGATGAATGAGATCCTAAACAAGGACTGGATCATACTATTCTTCTATCTACCTTTCCAAAATATGAAGGCAAAATAATAGTAATGGAAAAAACTACTCTGAAACCACTTTGTTATACCCCGTCCCTGGTGCCACACATAGGTGCCTTGATCGGTTGGTTACATAAACTCAAGAGCACCTCCCCATATTTTATTGGCTTTAAAACAGTAGTAAGGTTCTAATATCAATAAATTGGAAAAAATAAAATAATTATTAATATAGAAAAATGTAGAAATATATAAGAATAACTAAATGATATTACCATTAACCAGACAAAACCAGTTGCACATGAGGCACAAAAGAGGTTTAAAATATCTAAAAATAAATAATAGATATGTAATTACAAATACATGGCAACTGTTAAATTTAAAACGAAAATAAAGACATAATAACACTCCAAATAGGGTCCCAAAACCATGACCGGTTCCTTCTTCCATTCTCCATCCAGGTGCATCCATCAATCATGGGTGTTTTTCCTTAATCTTTTTTAGAAAAAATAAAATATATTCAGGTACCAATCCGAAAGCCCAATTAGGTTATCCGAAAAACTTAGTGATCCACCATAAATATAGCCTAGAAAATATCCATTCAATAATTTTTTATTTAGTTTTATAATGAATAATGTACAATGTAAAATGTAAACAATTATCGCAGTCCATTATTCTTTAATTAAACACATAATCCCTTGGGTTACTGAGGAAACCTGAATGATTAATACCTAATTTTTCTCCATTTCAGAGAATAAACCATATCACAATACCATGGTTTACATATATAATTTCATTTTAAATCATATCATGGAAAATTGGAAACATATTCCAATTCCACACTCATTGGCATAAAACATCTTGTCTAACACCCCTTGGGTATTTGGAGCCAATATCCCTATTCCAAACCTCAATTTCACATGGGTATTTGAAGCCTCAATTACCTTTACACATTCACTATATAATATGGCTATTTTAGAGACTCATTCCCTATCCCACACCTTAGTATCACAAATGGGTATTTGGAGCCAATGTTCCTATCCTAAACTCCTTTATCACTATGTGTATATTGATCATCAGTCAATATCCCAAAATCATATATCATAAAATCACACATATATCACATATATCAAACCAATCAATGTTAATGTACTTTTATTTTCTTATAAAATTTAACATCATGATATAATGTCTCATCTGTCAAACAAATCATGGATCATTAATTAAATCATAGGGGATATTTTAAGCAATTCACCATTTTGACAATTTTCAATATTCAAATCATATAACCCAATAAACCACCATGTTCATGTAAAAGCACTCATAATTATTATTTTTAATTAATTATTAATCACATTATTTGACCTATTACAGAATCGAAAATTCCCATCACTAATAGAATCAAAACATTCCATTAATTAATTAAAAAATTAATTAACATAATTCCTCCAATTTCAAAATCATATTTTCCAAATTAAATTTTCCATTTTTCATCTAATTTTATAATAACAGGGAAACTCAATTAATCTATTCAATGATTTTTTAAATTAATTAAAAAATTTATTTATTTAAATAATGATTCAATTTTCAAATATACAAATGTAAAACTCTTTAATACATACATGCAATTGGAATTCAGGTCTATGTGAATTGAATTTAGACATCTAACAACAAGATCATTAATAAACGCTCACCAATAGAAATACCTAATTGTAGTGGAATAACTATGATCACTATAAAGATTGAAATCTAGATCCATAACCTAGATCCACAATCAAAAGAATTTGTATCAATAAATCGAAGATCTAAACCATCCACAATAGAAGTAAAATTATCTATTTTCATGCAAAAATGTCGATGGGAGAGAGAGAATCCTAATCAGGAAAAAACCACATACCCATAAGGGTATATATCTTTCTATCTTGTTATTAATTAGTGGGTAAAATTTTTTGAGATACTTATGAATTCATTTTGAAGCCTAAAAAAATGATAGGAATGTGTTAGAATTGGGTTGGTTTAACTTCGGGTGAAGTTTGGGGGGTTCAATAAACTTCAAGTCATGTTTTATTATTATTACCCCATGCACACAGATTCCTAGGTATGGGTAGATATCAATAGGGGATGAATAGTTAATCTTAAGAGGGTGTATGGTTTGAAAAATATTGTTCCAACCATATAATATGTATATTTCTATTATTATATGATTTTTTGGGGCAATTTGGACCATTTTTTAAACTATTGGTCAACCATAAACTTCCCGAAACACTATAAAAATATATATATTTCACCCCAAACCACCCCAAACCACCCTAGGTAAAACCCTACCCATATATAATCAAAAAATTGAAGAATAGTTTCATACATTGGGATAAAGGCATCTCCAATGATGTCCATGATATTACATGTGAAGATGGTACTCATCTTTTGATTAAAAAGTATTAATTCACTAGTTCTTTTTGAAGGATTCTTATATTTAAAATATCCAAAAGAATATAGATATAATTTTTTGTGTGGATATTCATAAAATATGGTATATTTTTAATAGTTATGGTTGTTTATTGTTTAATTTAATCTTAATTAGGTGAAGTAATTTGTGAATGAGTTTTCTTGTATCATAGAATGGATCAACATATTATATTAAATAAAAATATAATATATTTTGGTTTGATTTTCTAAAGGATTGTCTAATTTATTTTTATTTAACTTACATATAATGATATGGGTATGTTTCATTCTACCCTCATAATGGTATTTCATTGTCAAAATTTATAAAGATTCACTAAGTCTCACATACAAACATCACACCTAGAGGCTCTTCATCCTTAAAAATAACTTTATTAAAACCACTAAACATGTAAAGTGGAATTATAAAAATATCCTAAAATAATTCATTCCATTAATAGGTTCTTAAGAGTTGGTGACTTGCCTAATGAGTAAATGTTCCATGAATGTCAATAGCACCTCAAGGTATTTTTAAAATCCACTATTTTCATTTTCCAAATGTTACATGGGCAGTTCAGATCAAATTAATAAAGAAAAGGATAATTATTTAAATGTATTTTATCATTAATCTATAATTGTTGTTATTTTTTAAAAAAAATTATAAAAAATTATATCTTTATGATTCCATAAATGGTTCCAAAATAATCATTGATACATAAGAAAGATATAAATATTTACTTTGTTTTTACATATAAGCTTCATGGAGGACACCTTTCTCTATATATCCTTCACAATTAATGAGTTGTTCATATATCATTATTTGAATGCTAAATTAAAAAATTCCATAATAGTAATGTTTATTCCAATTATTTTTTCAAATTTTAGAATAATGCATTTTTTCATATACAAACCATGATAAACAAAATAATTGGGGAATAATGGAGGTATTAGATACCTCATAATGTTTTTAAGTTGAATTAGATGTTGGAAAATGTTTCAATGTCATATGAGAATTAATTAAGTATTATTCAAGAAATTAGTTACTCTAGAATATAGATAGGTGTTTTTTGGGACCTTTCACTATCTATTTTGAGGTTTATCCTTGAGTGAAAAAATTATAGAATAAGGGATTTACTAAATGGGTGTATAAATTATAAAATAATCCTTTTTAACCATGTCTTTTATGTATTTAATGTTATCTAAACCATTACTTTGATACAAAATGATGAGACCAGAGACCCATTCATTTTATTATGGATCAAAAATAAAATAAACGTTTAAAATAAAAATTTTCTCAAAAATATACTGTTCATTACAATAAATCCAGATTTTATTAATCATGGATTTAGAAGAAAATGAAAAACCATTACAATATATCAATATCTAAACAATTTACAATAAAATTACATTTTGACGTCCCTCACGATAATTCCTTAGTAGAGCTAAAATTTATTATTACTTAAAATGTGCCTATCAAAACCATTATTAACATGTAGTGTCAAACCTGAATATTCTAGTAACGGGTTTTAAAAACAAGTGAAAATCCATTAAATAAATACTATTAGAAAATACTTTTAGAAATATTTTCAAACATTCAAATACAAATCATTTGATAAATAGATTTCAAAAAATAGTACATACGATTTTCCAATTAAACTTTAATATAAAATACATTTAATAAACCATTTAAATAAAATTTTTGTTTGAAATATTCATTTTGAAAACATTATCTCTTCATATTAGAACATCTGATAAAAAATAATTTTCCAAAAGATTCCACTTGGGTATTCAAAATATATATCAAAAATAATAATTTTAAAATCCTTTTAAAAATAAATAATATTTTGAATCCATTTTAATTTATAAAAATTTAACATTATTTAAAAATACATTGAAATAATTTTCTTAATTATATAATCCAATTATTTTTTTTACATTTACTATGCCTTCTTGGAAAAAAATGAGGTCATTTGGAATATTTAAGGCTATTGAGGTCCTTTCCTTTATGAAGGGGTGGGTTCAATCCCAAGATCTGTATCATGTTTAAAATACTCATGTTTCATTTTTTTAAAAATTATCCTGATATTGAACTATTTTTTTATTTTTCACTATATTTGTAGCTTTTGAAAACATGATAGTGAATTATTATATATATATATATATATACATCCATGGGAAATCATTCACTAAATTTTGTGAAACCAAATCATCTGAAAAGTAAAAATTTTATGCATGCATTGGATTTTAATGATGGTAAGAGAGCATGGACATATTTGAAAACATGATTAATATATATCTACATAAAATTTCATTTTTAGTAAATAAAATTATATGATACATTTGAATTAAAAAATTGAGATATTAAATCATTAAATAATAAACACTATAATTCTAATGTAACATATAAATAAATAAATAAGCATCTCATTTGGAAGACAATACTTAATATGAAGATTAAGTGTTTAATAATATCATTAATGTAATTCACTCTCTTCTTTTGGTCAGTTATTCCTTATACATTGTTCGGTTTTCCTTTATTTTGTTGAATAATGTCAAGAATGAATAGGGAGGATATCTGTGATTTTCAGCCCATAGATTTTTTATCAAATTTTCACCACAAAACCTACTTTTTTTAATGTCCATTACGAAATTAAAAAAATTTGTAATGGGAGTAAATGTTGTGTAATGGAAACCATACACAACCCATGAACTGAATACACAAAATGAAAATTTTTCACACTATGTAATGGTTAAACTTCGTGTAATGAAAAAATATCATATTTTAATAAAATGTAATGCGTTTTTTAGTCTATGTGGTATTCATGGATTTCATGACATGTAATTGGATTAAACACCATGTGTATTACAAATGGTAAGTTTTAACAAAGCATTTCTACTGAAATTATCATTCCACTTGTACATGATTCCATTCTATTGACATGGAGGCTCTTCCATAGTGATTTTAGTTTCCTCCCATCCATCCATGTAACATAATTAAAAAATTGATCGCCATTTAAATATGATACCTTCTCTTATGGAACTTAATCCTTTTGGTTATTATTTGGGTTTTGTTGAAACTGTGGTATGAAGGTGGATTGTGATCACATAATATTTTATATCAATCCTTTTTAGTTACATGGAGATATCTATGATTCCAAGGCCATTCTCTTGGTTTCTAGTAGTTGTTGTTGAATAAAACTAGGTTTCTACCATGTTGAGGTCTGTGTTTTGATAAAATGGGTTAATTTTATGAATTACTTATTATTATTGGTAACTTACTTCTCGTGGTCCATTGATTTTATGTGATAAATGGTTTCAGTTGATTTCTTTGAAAGGAAAATTTCTCCAAAATTGTATTTTCCTTGAAATTTTATTTCCATAATTTGGAAATGTGTTTTAAAACTATGAGGTAGATATTTCTATCATTGAAATCATTTTATGAAAGTACGAGCAATATTAAGATTTTTTTTTCAAAATTTTACATTGGAAATCTTGGGTGCACTAGAAATGAGGCATGTGTACCATTATAGTGTGTTTCACCTCTAGAATATAATATTGTGTGATAGAAAATTGAAGGACTCAATATCTAATTGATACAAAATGTTCCTATTTAGTCTTATGAGTATTTATTACATATTTTCCCATAAGGTAGAGCCTAACATGTGAGGTTTTTTCATTTATGATTACTTATTACATGATTGTATTTAATATTGATTGTTTCTCACATGTTTTTATATATAAGGTTGTATCTCATAGGTTCACATGAAAAGTTAATTCATGGATATTTTTTTACCTATATACCACTTTAAACTTAGATATGGTTTTGTGATTTTATATCATATATAATTGATATTTACATATTAAAATATGATAATATTTTATGAAAAATGATGGTAGAAAAAAAAAGAAAATATTATTGATAAATGGATTAGATTACTAAAAAATCATTTTAAAACTATTCTAAAAAAATTTATGCTTGATAAAATAATGATACTAATCATTATATAAAAACATTGGTTGTATCATGTTGGTCTTTTAATCAATCACTATTTATGACTTTGTGTGTTTAACGATTTTTGATTTGTGGGATTCCAAAAAATGATGTTTATCTTGAAATATTCAGTTTTCTCTTATTGTAGCCTCTTTCAGAATGGGATGGTCTGGATGTGACTATTGGTTGGATGGGGACGTGGCTTATTTTTTAGTTTTTTATGTTTGTCTTGGATCATATGTATTTTTTGGTATCTCACTCCTTTAATCTTTTTATATTTTTATATATTTTTTCTCATATTAATGAATATTTATTGTTTTCTTCTTTTACCCATTTCATGTGAAGGGTCGATTCAGGTGGATTTCCGAGTTGAATCGGGTTGGTTTCATACAAAATGGTATCAAAGGGGATTTCCAATAAATAATTTTATTAAAACATACAATTTTTGGTCATATTTCATGGGTAGATCAGTTTTAGAACCGCTAGAATTTGGATAATAGGTGCAAAAATGGGGCCTATATAGCTCAATAATGTGACTAAAACTGAGTTTCCTTCGATGGTTGGGAACATTACCATAATTTGTTCTTTGAGAATTATTTTATTTGAAAAAAAATTTGTAGAATCTAATTTTAACTTTTGAATTTATTTTTAGATATTTTTAACATTTGTTATTTTATTGTATCATTTAATTCTATATGTTTTAATTTTTCATTTTCTATAACAGGAGTTAATATTATGATTTTTAAATTTTCTCATCACTTATCAGCTTTTGTCATTTTTTATACAACGCCTTCAAGAATATATTATCAAAATTAGTTAGAGGAAGCTCCATGAAGGGTTCAGTATTATAATTCTCCTGTGGACGTGACATTGGTAGAAACTAGTAATTGCACTATGCAGAATCTAGTCCATGTGAGTGATATGAAACCTAAAAAACATAGTTAATCATGCCTAAAATTTTAATAAGTAGTATCCAGCTATCCTTCATTGTAAAAAGGATCATAAGAATCTATGGAGTATCATGAATAGATAGATAGGATATTGAAATTTAGGAAAACATCCAAAGACCCTATGGTTGGTTTTTCTATGTATATGATTGAGGCATAAGGATGTAGATGGTGGGAATATATTGTGCAACTTAAGTTGTAGGACGATATTACATGGTATTAGTAAAAGAAAATATTTAATCATCCAGTTTATCCTTATCCATTGCATGAGGCAGAGAACCAGGAGTGTATAACCATATATTACGGAGAGGATATGATTCTAGAGTATTCTACCCATTTTTTATGATTTAGTTCTTATGGATCAAAAGATGGGCAGTAATAAGTATTTTAATTCTGAGAGGGTTGAGTTAGAACTAGGGAATTTTATTCCATTATTGTTGATAGTCTTGTTCTTTCTCAATATTTCAGAGGTAGTTGACATGGAATCTTTAGTTGAGGAAGAGATTGCTAATATGATAGGTTTGGGAGGTTATTTAGTTGGTTTAATGGTTTGACATGTTGTTCATTCTAGCCATAAATAGAAGCGGATGATTAGTTAGTCATCCATTAGAAAATCCCATGGGGAATCAAAAGGGAAGAATGTTATTTTTAATACCAAAGTGGTAGTTGAGTTCATGCCATGAATAACTATGTGGAGTCCCATAATTCTTGTTAATTTTTTTTTTGGAAATTTATACCATCTACAATGCTTTTGTTAAATTTTATCTCAAGGAAGTAGGGTAGGATCCACTCTCACAAAGGGGTTGGAGGTTTGTGATTATGAATCCAATGGTGGTGGGCCTAATCACCAGGCAAAGATATATGTTTTTACTGATATGGACATAAACATTTACGCAGTAGAGTGTGCTCTAGATGAATCTAAAATAGGACCAACTACTATTAGAGATAGGTGTTTATCTAATATTTTAAGGTGAACGATTTGTTTGAAACATGTTCTACTCATTCCTTTATATATTAAATGTTGGTTGGAAGGTCTGGATTGAATATGGAAATTATTCCATTGTTGTTGGATCTTCCATGCCTTTGGGAGAGTGGTCCAAATAAGTTTCCAGATATCCTACTTGTCATGTAATTATATTTGAATTTGGGGTGGAGTGGGAATTCATAGTGATTGATCTTGACATCCTGAAAATGATTATCATCATAGATTGTATGATCAATGATATTGAAAATATAAATAATTAACATCATCGAGTATTGTTCTTATCTCTATCTAGGGCCACTCATATTTTCTACAGTGAGTGTTCCTCTAGATAATGATGGGATGGGCATGGTGTTATATATACTATGGTAATATCAAGATAGTTTTCAATGATGTTTCATAATGAAGTTGACCATTTTGTGGGTTTTATATGTTTTGTAGCTATCTGTGAGTACCCTGAGGCCTTTACAGATTGTTTTTCTGGTTTCCACCACAGATATATGAAATGTCACTTATTGAACTTCTCTTTTGTACTATTCCTATTTCTATATCTTATAATCGTTGAGACCCTACCAATTTGGTTGAAATTATGGTTCATCTTAAGGACCTAGTGGGTAATGAATTTGTTCATCCTAGTGATTCATTATTTTCATCACCTATCCTCTTTACTATAAAGTTATACATGAGCCATATAGTTTTAATTGACTATGAATGTATGAATCAGGTGACCATTAAGGACAAGTATCGTTTTCCTAGAACTGCTGAACTCTGTGATCATCTTAGAGGGTCTCAATGTATTTCTTAATAATATCATATGGCCAGGGTGTCACTAGTTGATAGTCTAGCAGTGTATATTCTAGATTTAAAATTTAGGAGTCGATATAGCTATTTTGAGTTTCTATGTATGCTATTCAGTCACACTAATTCTCTATTGGTGTTTATGTCATTAATAAACTAAATCAATCATCAATTGTTGGACAGTTTTATTATAGTTTTTGTGGATGATATATTAGTTTACATGAAGTTAGATGGGGTATTATGTAAAAAAAATTTATGTCATTATTTAAACCTTGAAAGAACTTATTTAATGGAACATATTCCTTGTGATTGGAGAGGTAAATATTCCTGGTCATGTTATATCTCAGAGGTTCATTTCAGTATATTCTGAAAAGATATATGCATTTTTTACTTTATAGGAACCCAGAAATATTTTTGACATCCTGAACTTAATGGTTTTTGGCTTGTTACTAAATACGGATTGTTACATAATTCTATAATATCACTTCGTTGATGAATGCCTTATCCCATACGGGTGGGAATTCTTAATAGAATGGTAAATTAAAGGGAAATTTTTAGAATCTATAGGCGATTTTTAATTCAGAAATAAATATTATTCATTCATAACTGGTGTCATGTTATGATTTTTTCTATTATTCTTATAGTATAGTTTTTCTATGTGTCTTGATGCATAGGAGAATGGTTTTGGATTATGGATATCTGTAGTTATTCCCCAATGGTATGAACTACCCTAACCATGATCATGAGTTGGTAGATTTTGTTCTTGCACTCAAAATGCAACATCACTATCTCCTTAGGGAGATGTTTATGGTATATTCTGATCATATAAACCTGAAATATATTTTTAGTCAGAGGGATCTAAACATTCAATAGAGGTGTAAGGTAGAGTACATTCATACACTTAAATTTTATGTTTTGTATTCCATAGGGTCAGAAAATGTTGTTACAGATGTTTTGAGTAAAAAATTATTGACACAATCTATGATATAGTCAGTTGATTAGTGGTCTCTAATAAATCTTGTAGCAAGGATGAGTATGGTTGTGGAAAAGGATTGTGGAAATGTTTTCATGGATTTGATGAAAGATGAATCGTAATTTTATGACTGATTTTGGAATGATAAAGTATTATAATTTTAGTAAAACACATTGGTGAAGGCGTTTATGGTGAAGAGACTGTATGAGGGTGTTATCCATCTCCTAGCTGAGCTTTAAGCTTCTATATATGGTTGGTTATTCTTTTTTCCAGGAGGTTGGAATTTATGGATTGTAGACACCATTATTTTTGGTCAGTGAAAAATGGGGTTATAAAGATGTATCAGGACTTTATGTGATGGTATTCTTGGAAAGGGATGCGATGGTTGATAATGGATTATGTTAAATGGTTCTTCCCTTTTAATAAAAATAAGGTAGATCACCAAATATTTATACGGTTGTTATAGTATTTACACATTCAATAATAGATGTGGGATGATATTTACTTGAATTTCAAAGTAGGTTGTAGATATATACCAATTAAGAAGGGGGAAATTTAGGTAAACATTGGTCAAATCACAAAATCAGTGCATTTCATTCCTATCAAGGAAGAGATAAAAACAATTTTTTATAACGTGAGAGTAAAATGAATGGATAATTTAGTATTTATATATATTTTAATTAAATATATCCTTATAAAATATTGTAATTCTGAATATGGACATTGGTAATATATCCAATACATATACAAAATTCATGTATTGATAAGTATTAAATTTAAAATAATATAACCCACAATGAAGTAAATATATGTGACAAAAATAATACATATATATATGTAAGAGTTAAATATATGTTCTAATATTATTATTTAATTATGATATGATAAAATTAATAGAAATATTTTAATATAAATGGATTATTAAAACATTCAAGTAACATAAATAAATATTTTTTTAATGGTATGTATTAAAGTGTATTCAATATAGAAGAAATATTTTATTCCGAGAATTACATTTTAATTAGTTTATAATTTAACCGAATTGAATTAAATGAACACTTTTAAAATATTATTGCATATCTATAAATATATTAACATCTATTAAATTAAAAATTTATGTGAAATATTATTTTGGACACTTAGAATTTAAAAAATTATCATTTTAAAAAATATATTTGTTTTTTATATCTATTAATTTAATTTAAAAAAAATTATGAATAATATAATATGAATTAGGTAAGAAAATATCATTTTATATTTAAAATTTAATTATTATTTTATTGTTAACTTTTATGTTTTTTCAAAAAATTGATATTTTTAATCGAAATATAATGTTTTTTTATAAAATAATAATTGTTTTTTTATTTTATCACTATGTAAAAGTATCATATGAGATTTAAAAATATTTTATTAATTAAAATATGTATATTAAAATGATTCATTATAAAATATACATTTTACTTATAAATATTATGTTCAATATTTCTAAAATTAAATTAAAATGTATCTTTATTAAAATTATTATTCGTATTTTCTTCTAATTAAGAGTTTTAATGGTGAAATTTGTTCTTAAAATTATTTAACACCTCAAAAATTAGTTTTTTATTGCAATTTATTTCATAGAAATTAATATATATCGAAATCCATTATTTTATAATAACATTTAAACTTAATAACCCACTATACCTAAAATAACTCATTTTAATAATTATATTCATTTATTTATAATTACTCATTTGAAAACCAGAAAAATATTATGTTTTTGAATGATATAAAAATTATAAATATGGAGGTAAAATTTATGTAAAATTCCCAGTAATAAATTTTTTCCATAATATTGTTGACAATGATAAAAAATTAATTTCAATTGTAAATGTAATTTTGGTTAAAATATATAAATATCAAATAAAATCACATAAAATCAATCAATTTTTTTCCAAAAAGAGTGAATTAAGAGTTTATAAACCTATAATGACTTCCCCTCCAATGTTTTCAATTTCATATCCATTTAACATTGAAGAATAACATTAAATTATTTAAATTGTAATGGTCACTCGAAAAACTACACTTCCCATCAATTAAAAAAAGGATAAAACATCCAAAAAATTATAGTTAAACTATATTTAGATTTTTTTTTCAAAACAATGAAAATAATACTACTATATATCTCTCACACATTTTAAAGACTCTTTTCACTATTAGTTAGCATAGGACTTCCTCTAAAAGGATAATTCATAGCGAAAATAAATATATTTGACATATATTCTTTTTCATAGTGATTCCCTACTAGTTTTTATTATCATAAACAATGATAAAAAAATAAAAATAATTAGTTATGTGACATTATTATATTGATGTTTCAATATATTTATTAAATAAATATATATTATATTTCAAACTCAATGAAATATGAAAACCACAATTGAATCAATATGTGGACTACAACCTCAAAGAAGAGATGTTGTTATTTTTTTAACTCTACATCCAAAGGATGGAGTGAATGATTCAAAATATGAAAAATTTCCTTTATATGTCACAAATAAAATTCTTAAATGTTCATTTTTCATATACCCATATTCTCTCCGTTCATTGAGAAATGGGATCATTAATCCAAGATACATTGGACTACCACCTCTAAGAATGATGTATTTCATTTTTATTAACCTCCCATAATCGATGGTTACCTAAATATAAATAATGAGTATATATAAATTTTATAATGTTTATAATATACATTATATGTAACATATTTATACCTAAATTCACCAATTTACTAGTTAAATCATTCTAACATGTTACCATCTGGGTCAATTTAACTGCACGTGTAAACGATTTTCAATCTGTTATATCATAAGTGATTATGGGTTGTCACATAATATTAATATCATGTAATTATGATATATTTAATAATTTTAATGTATTTAGAAGTAAATTGTTATTATTTGAAATATTTATTTTAATATCAACTTTTAAACAATACATAGATCGAAAACTAGTTCATCACATTTTCAAGTTTCACAAACTATATTCATGACATTCAATGAATGAATATGTGACTCGGACAATCATTGGAAAATTTTATTATTTTATCATTAATGTTATCATATTGATTAAACTTATTTTTCTTATTTTGAGTCTATCTAATCTCAAGATATTTATATAAAATAAGCAACCAATGTTCTAAGACATGATAATGAAGGTAATCTATATTAAGTTATTATATTTGTTGTATATGAATTGAATATAATTATAAAATAATTATAAAATGGGTAAAATATTTATATTAATGTGAAAAAATAATTATTTAATAAAGTAATGTTCATTATATAAGAGTTCATATCATGATCGAGTAACTGTGAAGACACTACAATGTTTTTTTGAATATAAAATTCCTCTCCTTATGATATTATTTTTATTATGTATCTAATTTTATTAATTTTCAGTATATACTACCAATATTTAAAATCAAATGATGAATTATATTTTAATTATTTAATTTTAAATTTAATTACATGTCTACTCTTCCACTGGGCCTTCATTAAAATGTTACTCAATTATTAAGTGTTTCTTTGTAACATTTTGGCCTTCATAGAAAAACTTTGATGTTATTTACCAAAAAATATTTTATATATTGTATTAAGAACCCAATTTCGATTTGATAAAAAATATCATCAATTTTAGGAGATTTTGTTTTAACAGATTCATCATCCTCTAAAAATACTTTTATTATTATATTATATATTCTGTAAGAGTTACATTGATTATATATATGATTAATTGGGTCATATTGTATCTTCAATTAATTAAATATCTATGGTATATTTGTTCCATAAATTTAACTATTTTATATGATATTTTTACAAATATTTTCATTGAAGAATTTACTACTCATCATAAAGGAACAATTCATTTATAAAATGATTGATAAAAAAAGACTGAAAGATTTGATAAAATAACTCACATTGATAACAATGAATATTTTTTCATGTCAAAATTTTACATCCCACCAATGTAATGTTTAATTTTCAGTATAGATAATATGGATTATTTTCTATTAATATCACAATTAACATTAAACATTTTAAATAGAAATATCTAATAGTATTTTTACTATGTGGGTTTCCAAAAAAGGTATTTCAATGTATTATCCACCAAAAATCAATTTGTATAAGATTTGTTATCTTACATGGAACTATTTTTAAGGATTACTTTTTAGGTAAATGTTTATTAATTTTGAACGTAATAATTTTGAAAATAAATTTTCAAGGTGGATCATAACTTCCAATTTTTTTTAATATGATGACCATGTTATATTATAACACTTTCCTTGGAAAATTATATTTAATTCACCAATATTTTTTTTTCAAACATTCTATCTATGTTTTCATGGTTTATAAAAGAATATTATTTTTCTAATAGAATTAAAAAATGTCACTTTTAAAATGATTTCTTGATATCGTTTTTATTTCTTATTTTGAAAGTAGTTTTTTTCCAAAACTATTTGAAATTAATTTTCAGCACAGTCATTGTCCATTGAAAAATATTAATCATGATAGAATATATTATTAAATGAAACAAAAAAACTTTTTTATATGGAGGGGGTGGGGGTTATATAATTTCATTCTCATATAGAGAATTGATCCATCACTACCTTTTTCTTGCCTAATCATTTGTAGTGTACTAATTTAATCTTTTCAGTTCCAATTCAATTACAATGTGAATACCCTATTTCTGAATCATTTGACTGAAGGTTAATAACCAAAATTTTATAAATTGATTATTTGGGTATAGTTATTATCTTGAATTAATATCCTTTATATATATATATATATATTAAAATATCAAATTATTTATTATCTTGATTGAATGAACTTTTCTTAGAATGTTTCTCAGTTTCATTAGATAAAAAAAATTTCTTGGGAATTTAATGTTATAATTATTGATAGAATTATGAGTTATTAACTTATGAGAATCTATTTGGAAATGATTTAAAATCCATTTTCATTCCATGAGTTCATTTTTATATATTGAATGAAACTAATTTTCCCTCCAATAGATCCTTATGATATAATGAATGACTTGTTTTCATATGGAACTAATATGTATGGATGGTGAAGTGTGGAATATTATATATCCCTATAAAACAATTGTTATGTGTTTTTATCTATATAGGTATGTATTTATGAGTGGGTTTTAGTTACACATAATCATGGGAACTCAAGTGTGGCTAATGATAGTTATGTTCTCTATTCTAATGTATGCTCCATATTTGAAAGATGTTACATATATTGATTTTTATTCACATTACTATGATATAAGCTCATAGATCATGATTATTTAATCACTATTTTTATCCATGAATTATTTTATGTCAACATTTATCACGTGATTTATGATCTAAACATGATTTGTTATTATTTTCTTATATATATTGATTATGGCCATTTTCTAATATTATTTTCTACTATGATAATTGAATATTATCACGTATGTTTACCCTTACATGTCATCTGATCTCTACTCTTTATTATATTTCAATTTCACATAGTTAGGAAGAAATTTAACACATATTATGTGTCTAGACATGAATAATATGAGAATAAATTGTGAGAGATGTTGAATACATTTTAGGGATTTAGATGTTATTTATATAGTTGGAAAATATCAATTATTTAAAAAATAAATGAATTATAATAGTTAATATTTTTTCTAAATTTACCAAAAACCTATTCATAAATGTTTTTTGGAATGTTTTTTAATTAAATATTTTATTTATCTGATTTTAATATTTTATGATTAGACCTATAATATCACAGTGGGTACTTGGGTAAGATTTAGATAACTTTGTAGATTTGGATGATTTTAGGTAAGAATAAATTAGATGTTAGAAATTTCATGGAAGGTTGATAGCATAAGTCTTATTATAATTTCAATTTTATAGATAATCCTTTAGGATAGTTGAGATGAAATTATGAGGATTATAAAAATATAACTATAGTGAAATCCATATAATTAATTCAATGAGATAAAGGATAGACAGACGATAACATTCTAATGTATTATTAAAGAAAAAAATATGTGGTTTTATAAATAATAAATTACTTATATAGGTACTATAAGTTGATGTATCCTCAAAAATATATGTACCTAGTGATAAAATCCCTAAAAATGGTGTATTGGGTATTAAATCAATCATTACATAGTTCACGAAAAAGACAATTAACTTCTCACATGTGTTGAAACTCTTGGGGGATATTATTTGGTCAAAAACATTCTCATTTCATACCATTATTAAGGATTTATTCTTTATATAAATTATGTTACTAGATTAATAAGTATGAAAAAAACAACATAAGGAAAACTTTATAAAAAAATGGATTCATAGAATTATCCTTGTAAAAAATAGTAGAAATTAATATATCATAAGTAAAAATGATGGTTTCATTAGAGAAGACTGAATAGGGTTGAGATTTTATATTCATATATTATGATTGTTTTGGATATTATCAAAACCATTTTGGTTTTATATTTTGATTAAATGGGATCATGATAATTATTCTGAGAAAGTTCTCTATCTAAAAAAACAATGTTCTATAACAGAATAAGGGATAATACATATATTGTTTTAAATCATAAGAAATTTATATTATGATAGGAAATTTATTTTTCGTAGTATGATCTAATATAGTGATTTAGATACCATAATATATTTTTATTTCTCATAATGATCACTATTTTCATCAAAGGCTGATATTTATCGATGGTATTTTATTTTATTTTTAATTTAATGAGTCTTATGAGAAACATATAAGGATTTTACTTCAAGAGTTACAATTTATCATTTTTTAACCCATTCTATGTGGAATCAATAATCTTGAGAAAATGTTTTAGGAAAAGGATATATTTTTGGGGGTAATTATAGGAGAACATGTTATTGATGTATAAATATCTATTAGGATTAATAAAATAAAGGTTTTTACGTAATAAAGTGTTTATTAATTTGGAAAAAACAGAGTAGGACAATATTGGAATTGATTATTTATTTAAAGAGAAGGAAATCCATTGTAATTTTTGGTGGTGGTTATTCAATTTTTTGATTATGTTATTTATAGACTACATTGTGAATATATGAACTACTAATTAATACATTTTATGCTCAAAATTATAATAATTTATTTAAATATTATATAATCTCTAAGTGTATTATTTTATTAGTGATTCAAATCATATTATTATATATATATTATATAAAATAAATTATTAACTAATATAGATAAAATGGTACATGATTGTATGGATGATGAATATTTTTTGAATAATTAAAATTAACTGTTTTATTGAGAAGGAATTAAAGGTATATGTCATTTCAAAATATATATACTAATGTTAAAAATTGTTAGAATACCCTCACATACATTAATTATTTATTATAAATAAAATTGTGACGATTTTATTTATTTATGGGGGAGAATGTTACTTCCCAGATGTTTAGGAAGTATTTTATATTATATACCATATGAATAAAATTCTAAAATATTGTTTTATTTGATTTAAATAATTAATATTTATCTAGAAATAAGTCATATGAGGTATGAAGTAAACTATCAACACTACATTTTTCAAAAATATAATGTTATTATAAAAGGCAATAAAATTATATATTTCACCCCATGAATTTTTACTCTCCTTAGAAAAACATCCTTTAAAAGTGAATAAATGAACAAGGACAATAGATATAAAAGAATAAAACCACCAACATTATAAAATCCCGTTTATCGTATTCAACATGTTAGATATCTAATATAAAGAAAACATATAATGACAAAAATCACCAAGAATGGGTAAATCATTATGAAATTTCTATATCATGGAATAAGAACCGTTCGCTTATAATTGAGAGTCGAATACATGAATGATTTTGTAATTTTATATATATATGGGAAAGATATGTGTTTTGAAAACATGTTCCTTAAACATATAGTAATTTTTTTCATGAACTAGTTTGGGTACCGAGGTATCCTAACAACTCAGATAGCTCTTCCATAGCATGAAGTGCATTCTTGATCCCCATGGGTTAAAGAATAGCACAAGGAATAATATTAAATGAATGTGGAATTGAATTTTACAAAAATATTGTGAGATAAAGATAAAACATTCAATATAAATACAAGAAAAAGTTCAGTGAGGGAATTATACCTGAAATCAAACTTGAAAAAATAACCTTAAGTTATCCAATAAATTAACCAAAAACAAGATTATTACCCAAGTCACAAAGATAAAAAAATCACTAAGGCCAAGAATCAACATCTACTACCACATAAATGTTGTACCATACCCTTTATATAACCTAGAAGAAGATATTATAAAAACACCTAAAGGGACTAGTATGATGTGACATGAATTCCTAGTAGGGTCTAACGAAGTATTCAACAATTAGAATCCATTATTTAATTGAAAAAAATAATTATTTCAAATTTAAATAATTTTTTTTGGAATTCCAAAATCTTTATTAATACAAATCATGATTAACATTCAAATTGATTGATATAATTTAAATATATTTCATGACAAACAATTTTATATAAAAAGGTATATAAAAATTATATGGAATCCTAAATAGTTTATAGAAAATTCATATGATAATTCCAAATAAAAACATCTGAGCAACATGGTCCTATTCCTAGACATACGATATTTGCATGAGAATCGACTCTACACACACAAAGAGTTTACAAAACATTATATGTACACATTTACCCATTGATACAAATCAAAGAGTATACATCACATTCCATTGGGGATGCGACTGCTACAGAAGAATTATTAGAGTTCTAAATAATAACAGGTTTTGTAAATAACACACCAACTACCTACGTATTTCATGTTTTATAATATCAAAAAAAAATGTTGTTAATTTTATTTTATTATTTCTTGAAATATAATTATTCTCATTCACTATTTCAAATATTCCCATTTTACATTTAATCCTCAAATGTGTTTTAATCAAGTCATTACTTTTTCCTATATAAAACCAACTGGTTTCTATCAAAATAATCTCATGAAATATTTGTTAAGAACAATTTTGAAATTAATTTCATCAAATGGATTTAAAATTTTTAATCCAACAACTTAATTTTCTCATAATTTTATCAATTTCACAAATACACGCAACCTCAATGGAATTGGGTGGGGGGTCCTGATTTCATGCTAAAAAATCCATATTCCTACCAAATTTCCCAATTCACTGGAATTGGGTGATCAATAACATAATTGAAATAAATTTCAAGAAATTTAATTGATATCAAACAATTTTTTTTAAATCATGTAATTTATGGTTTATAAAGTTCGCCATCATAATAGAACTACATTCCATGAAAAGAAGGTATATCATAATGAAAAACCCAAGCTAGTAAAATCCTATAAAGATGACTAAAAATGAAGATATAATAATCAAGAAATACCCTTGACCATAAACAGTGAGTATTAGATCATCTAACCAACACAGATATCTATGAAACCCTAGGGGGAAAGAGGGAGAGTCGGGACATGAGAATGGGAAGAGGAAACCACATGGGAGGAGATTGGAAATCGTTCTCCTAGCATTGATCCTCTTCTAGGAGGGTGTTGAGGGGACATAAACACCTATTGGTAAATTCAATATAAGAATAAATCTTAATGGGTTGTATAGATCCATATAGAACTTTAAGCATTTTTTTCAATTATTTTAAAATTTAATTTTCATATTAAAAATTTCATACAACTGGTTAGGTGGGAAGGAATACATGGTTTAGAAAAACCATGAACCATAGTCATGAACCACTTTTAAATTGTTTTCAATATTTATTATAGCTAGGAACATAGTTTTTTAAACCATGAAAAACATTAAAATACCTCACGACCTCAGTTTTAATATTTTTTTATAGCAGGGAGCAGAGTTTTAGAAAACTGTACTCCAACCATTCAGAGCCTAGAGAAATTAAAAAATTCATATGTTATCACCCAAAATAACCAAAATAACCTAATGAAATAAAAATAAAAAAATGTGGTTTATGAATACGTGAATATAGTAAAATTATTATACAACATCTCCACCAAAGAAACATTCTATCCTAAGAAATCATACTCATAACCTTCCACATCAAAAATATGAGGCCAATGATATTTCATTAGTTCCTCCCTCTCCCACATCTCATGAGGATAAAAAATGTGAAGCCAAAGAACTCTAACCAATGGAATCCTTCTCATACGAAGTAATTTGGTATCCAAAGAGTCTATCCTGACTATATTCTCAATCATGGATAAATCTTGTTTGACCTCAACATCAATCTAAGAGAGTGCATGAAATGAATCAGATATAAACCTATATAACTGAGATACATGGACCATGTAATGTATCAATGAAATTTGTGATTAAGTACTAAATGGTAATAAACCATTACCACAAGCTCAATAACCTCAAAAGTCCCACAAAATGTGGAGTACAATTCCGTTTCCTCCAAGAATTCGATGACCCAAATGGGGTGATACATTCAATAAGAACTAATCACCAATTGAAAACTCCAATGGTATGCGATGATGATCACTATTAGATTTATACAATCTCTAAAGTGTCACCATTCTATGCTGAATAGACAAAATCTTTATGGTACTCTCTTTAACTAAGATTGGTCCAACTATGAAACTTTCACCAATCTTTGACCAACATAGTAGAGATCTGCAATGTTGACCATATAAGGCCTGAAAATGATAAAACAAGATTGAATACTTGTAAAAATTGTTATTATAAAACTAATAATTGTACATATGGTCATTTTAATCCCCACCAAAATAAAAAATATAGGATCATTTCATATCATCAAGAATCTATATAGATCTTCCAGTCTATCCATATTAATGTGGTTGGTAAGACAAACACAAATAGAGTTGACATCCCAGTGCTTCTTCAAGGCCTCTCCATAGTGATAAGTGAACCTAGTATCTCTTCTAGAATCAATAGCATATTGAAATCCCTGAAAATCAACGATAACGTTCATGTATATATTTTTAAACTCTTCAAATTTTGTTATATCACAAATTGGTATAACATGTGATGTTTTTTTATCCAGTCAATCAAAACAAATGTCAAATTCTTCTTTCTCTAGGTATGTTGTAACCCAACCAATAAGTCATTTGAGATCTCATCCCACCTCCATGATGGAACTGGATTTGGATGATGTAATCTTGTAGGGTTTATGGTGAATGGCCTTGACCTATTGGCTTGTATAACAATAAGCGACAATTTCAATAATGATTCTTCTCTTACCTGGCCACCAGAAATGTTGAAAAATGTCATAAAAATTATCATGGTTCTTGGGTGCAATAGCTTTTGGGGGTTACAGAAATTCCCCATAAAAAATTCAATTATTGCTAATGGAAGAAAAAATAGATTATGATAGAAATGAATTCCATTGGTGGATAATGGATATTCCGGTACTGTCCCCAACTATAAATTGATTGTCTGATGAGACCTATCTCATCATCAATATAATTATCATGAGTAATAATCTCAATAATAGTGGATGTCAACTGAACACTGGACAAAGAAACCTCATGAAAGAACCCGGTTTTTTGGTTTGATGTATAGTTATTTCCTTTACAGTTTGTACTTATGAAAATGAGGGGAAAGAGGTTGAGGGTATGGCTGCTGGCCCAATACACGATGTGACTAGGCACTACACACAATGTACATATATGTACACACTGTGTATGGAAGGGTACTCTCCTTGTAATCCCGGTACATGACCACGTAATGGTGGGGCTAGAATTGGTACAGATATGGAATGTATTCTCAAGTACGTGTTTTGTAATTTGTTTATTTATTAAATCATGTAGTATGTAGTTTTTTTGAAAACAGATAGGGGCTCATCTGGGATTGTGAACAGCATTGCCAAGGTTTGTTTTTATTCTCGATTGATAATCTGAATGCCGATTCCTTTGTTATAAGTTGCATTGGAACAAAATCGGTGAGGTCTCAATTCCTCTTGAGACTATCTTCCAAATTTCATCCATCAATAAAGTCATTTAGGGTCGAGCATTATACCTTCTTTAGATCTACTCTGATATAGGTTGAATCAAATCCTGATGCTGGACGAGGAGAGTCATACTTTGATGAGGTTGGTGGTCTTGTTCCTTTTTTTCAATGTTTAGTAGTTTATATGTGTCTTATTACCAATCTACCTAGTTTATTGTGTTACCTTGAATGTAAATTTACCCATTTTGATTCCTAATTATAATTAGGTAATGAATTAAATAAATTTTATCATTTTGAGAAAGTTAGATTGATTAAGGGCCACCCTGTGGGTGTGTTCCCTTGGAATGACCATTTATGGCTATTTGGCCGAGGTTACCCATGAGGAATTCCTTGTTTTACCTTATTAGGTTTTTAAGTATGAATTATATCTATAATGGAATTGAAATTGTGGAAAATTTTGATTAATTAGATTAAAGGGTTTTTGATTATTTATTTTCCATTTTCCTGATGACATGCCAATTATCATTTAATCCTTGAGATAGTTTAATTCACTTATTGCAAGATATGTATGATTCCCACGTGAGTTGTTATCTGTTAACCATATAATAGTATAATTTATATGTGTAGTTTATTATGATGAAATGATGATATAACGGTCTTGACCATGATTTATTTCTTATGCCAGCGGGTAAGGATTTGATACACCTATGGGCGATGATTTTTTTATCCTATGGGAAAGGCTTCATTAGGCATGAGGGTAAGGATTTGGTTACACCTACAGACATGGTTTTTCTACGGTTGTGGGAAACATTCTACGTCTGATTATTAAAATGGGTTGACTTATAATGCATCTGCTAATCCAAATCACCAGCATGGATTCAGTCATCAATACTTCTATTTATATATCATGTTGATGATTATGTTGTGATTACTTTATATCAGGGATTGATGAGTTTATGTTGGATCCCAAGACTTATATAATTCAATGTAATTGAATTAATTAAAGAACATGAACTAAATATTAATAGTTTTGTGTTGATTTAGGATTGATTACTTTTGGGTACTTCCTAGATTAATGCTTTTCCTTTTTGTATACCACTTGTTGAATTTACTCACGGACAGATAGGCCTATAACCTTAGTTTTTTCCTACTAGGATTTTTTTCTCACACCATTTTTGAGACATGCTTTTGAAACCAAAAAAATTATATTGTTGGGGGTTTTCATAAGGGCATGCACCCTTTAACAGGTACTTGAGATGCTATTTAGGAGCAGGAGAGGATGGGATAGAGCCATGACTTGCAATGCCTCTTAGTTTCCTTAGTTTTGTTAGCTTTTGGAACTTATATTGTGGATTCCTACAGTGTGCCTTGTTGGATTTCATTCCTAGAACATGTGACATGCTCTGTCATCTTATTTATTGGATGAATCTTGGTTATTTATCTTTTTAGTCTTATGTTGTATATTTCAGTTATATGTTGTTTACCCCATCCATAACTATATATTATTATTCATCTTTTTTACACTCTACCAATGAGAGAATATTTTCACCATTATCACACCCTACGTCCTCACTGATAGTCAGTATCCTCTAGTATTTGGTGAAATACTCTTGAGACCATGTGTCCAACTGGGTATGGGACACCAGTTGAGTGGAATATGGATTTGAGACATTACAATTTTGTATCAGATGATATATTTCCTAGTTTTTATTCTTGTTTAACGATGATACAAAGGAAATAAAATTTAGTAATTAGATGTGGCCTATAGTATAAACCTTGTGTATAGGGAAAATCCATATAACCTCGATGAAATTATAATTTTTGGATTTTGAGCTATTACAGTTGATTGGATTTCACCATTGGATGACACCCTTGTTTTGTGATTTGATTTTTGAAATAATCATGATTTTATTTTATTTCAACCCGTTCATCTGTGGGTATTATATCTAATGAAACATCTAGTCACATGTTATAAATCACATTCCATGCATTCTTGTCATTATATTTATAGAGTATTATTTATTTCTTGCTGTAGAGATAGATATTATGCTAGATATGCATGACTTTTTGATAGATATTGTGATAGATCTGTCTGCTATTGTGATAGGTGTATTGGTGCAAGTTATGGTTGAATTGGATGGATGGCAAAATTTGTCCCTTGAGGAATATAGGTCTTTTTGAGATGGAATTTAGTTGATCAAATTTATGTCATGTGATATATATTGTGTTGTTTATGTACTATATGAGGATTCCATGCTTTGGTTCATGGAGAGTATGAGACCCACGAATCAGAATTTGGAAAATTGTTTGTTTATTTTTTTAAAAATAGGGTTTATGGGGATGTTTCTAAGTCTTTCTATTAAGAAACCTAGACAACACGATGTGTGGTCCTATGAAAAGATTCCATGTGTTCTTCTGTTCAGGAATAAAATAACTTTTCCAAGTACATGTTGTGTACTCTAAGTACACGTCATGTGGTAGATAGCCATGCCACTGGCCATGTGAGGGAAATAATGGATTTCTGATTTTTGATTAGAACATGTTGTGTACATTAAGCACACCTTTTGTGGTATTGCATAGGAATACATGTGTGTGTCTGGCCATCTAAAATTACATAGCTACGAGGGAATACTTCAGTACATGCCATGTGTCATCGCAACACGTCATGTACCTAAGAAGTTTACACTACAAAAGAAGGGGGAGTTAGACACCCATGTGTGTGTTTAAGGGTAAACACCATGTATAGTCCCTACATTCCATGTACCTGGGATATTTACATGCCTAAAAGGGAAGGAGTACAAGGCAGTGTAAAGGATTTAGTGTAAATGCCGTGTATGGTTCCTACATGTCGTGTACAAATATTTTTGTGATCTTTTAGAGATTTTCTTGTCCTATTTTTTTCTTGCATTATTGAACTACATACCTTGATGAACAAGATTATAATAAGGTGTATGTGTTTGATTTTATGGATAAATTCTACCCTAATGAACTATAGTTGTACACAACAAGAGTGGCAATTTGCATACCACAGAGGTCGTAGGTCATGTGCTACCAGTGGATCCTCTAGATGTGCTAGTCATGTCACCAGCTATTAAACCATACCAAGGTGTGGAATAAATGTTCCATAAAGGAATAATGAGGTTTATATAGACCTCCTAAAGAGTACCTCAGCCAACCATATATATGGAAGAGCTGACACATGTTTTCCGACAGAAGAAACTACCAACGTTTTTTGGGGATGATTGACCACAGACTGCAAAATCATTGATTGAGTCCATGTTTATGATATTTGAGCATATAGATCCCCCTATTTAGAAGAGGGTCAAGATCATAACTTAAATGCGGACTATCATTGAGATATGGAACGGGGATATTTTCATAAGTTATGATATGACTACTATTTTCTCGAGATGTTGCAGGCTGATAGAGCCATGATGTTCATGAATCTAGAGAACGGTGCTATGTCAGAGATGGACTAATCTTCCAATTTTATTGAGCTTCATATATTATCACCTATTCTAATGGTTAAAAAGACATCAAGGGAAACAAAATTCAATGATGGTCTAATCTAAGACATATGGTGGTATGTAAAACATATTAGGTGGCCTTATGTATATTCCATTATGAATTGGGTGATGATTACCGAGTGTAATAAGTGGGAAGATGGAGGTGTGAACCAGGGTGGTTTGACTCCAAGATCTGTTACTATATAGACATGAATAAAGATGCATCATATAAATCTTTATCGCTTTGGCACAAGTAGAAAAAATATTTATTCTGATAGCCACAAGAGGTGATATCATTGGGGTTGAGATGGGCATATAGGACTACAATGCCTGATGGACCTAATTGTGTGTCGAGCATGTAGCAGGATGGATCATCTATAGTGCACAATATAGCGTCTCTAGTAGAAACTAGTGAGATGGGTTTTACACAATCTCAATGTTAAAGAGTAGGGTCAACAACTACCCACCGTTTTGGGAACTGGAATACGTCATGCCGATCGGGTCGAGGTGGTGGTTGTGGTCTTGGAAGCCAAACCTCGGGATCTCAACAATAGTAGGGAGGGTCTGCTATGGGCAGCACAAAAGTTTTTCAAGGCCGCAGTATGGATTAGGCTTTTGGAGTGCAATAAACTCAGAAGTAGTAGGATCCCAGACTTTATACTCCTAGAGGTACTATTCTGGTTTCCTATGTTTTATCTTATTCACTATTTGATATAGGGCTTCACATAGTTTTATATATGTACCCATTATTTAGAGAATCAGGATCTATGTTTTATCTTATTATGATTTTATAAAGCTAGACAGTTTGTTAGAGATAAGGACAACAGGTGTTCCATAGGGAAAAGAGTTCCCCCTTGAGATTATTGGGTGTTACATTGTTTGGGACTGTTATGTCTTAGAGATGTTAGGTGTAAGAACCCGAACATTTTTCTCAGTTATGTTTTCCCTTTTCTGGTGTTTTTGAGAAAAAATGGTGTTTCTAGAAATTTTTGAAGTATATGCTGTGCACTAATATGTACACGTCGTATACTCTTTTGTCACACGTAGTCGTGTGCAGGCTGTGTAACGACCGAGGACACAACAATGTGTTTTGACCTGAAGATATCCTAATATGGGGGATGATAAGGGAATGTATACTCCACGTACTTCTAAAGTACACACCATGTACTTTATTTTTATTCATTAAATGGACTGGGGTCATGTCTAATTGGAAGAAGTATCTTCTTCTTCACCTTCTTCGACCGAGGGCATCCATACAACACCGATCCTTCTTCGAACCCCCAATCGAGAATCAGTTCTCTGGTTCGACCACTATCAATTGTGTTGGGATCACCACGGTAATCTATTCCTTCTTCTAGAGAATCATCTTTTGATTTATCCTCTTTATCATGTTATCCTCGTTTTAATGTTTTAGATGTTTTGGTAGATCTTTCACATTCTAGGTTGATCCAAGGGTCGATGCTGGGGAATATTGATCATACAATGCCAAGGTAGGTGGTTTGTGACTTTCTGTAGATAGTCTTTGAGTTATATGTGCAGAAGTGTTGAATACCCATGATCGGGGTATTGTGTGTTACTATGCAAGGCCATAGGTAGAATTGATGTAAGTTCTTACTCATAGTGTCTATAGTTCCTTGATGTGGTCCATAGGGGGAATTGGACATTTATTGATTCCCTAGAGTGCCTTTTAGTTGCCAATACATGTCTATTGGGGGAATTGATGGTGAGTGATTCCTTAGAGAGTCGGTGTTAAGCTGAACCATAGGGGTTAGACTGTGTGTACATCCAAGAGGTTTTCTTGTGTTTCTTTTGATTAGACTAGAGGGGTTAGGGTGTGATTACTTCCCAGAGGGTTACCTACTAAGGTTTAGCATCATACATGATATCTGATAATTGAATGCATTGGCGACTGTAGGATTGTTTACTTTTGATTACTTCCTTGTTTACTACTTCATATTAATTATAGACTATCATATATATATATATTCATTGACTGTTAGGAAGAGATCTTTGGAAGGTTTCTTACTGAGATTTAGTCTGACACCCTATTTGGGTTATGATTTTGGGCCCAAATAGATTATAGTTTTGCAGGTTTAGAAAAGGGAAATCACCCTTCTACTTCAGGTTCTTTATTGCTATAGAGCTGGGAAGCATGGGGACCAAGATGAGTCTTGCGATGTTGTGGAGAATTTTAGTTGTTCTCTGTTGTACATTGGTTTTGTATTGTATTCCAGTATATTGACTTGTTTGGATACTTCCTGGACATATGTACCATTCATAATTTATATAGGTGTGCTCTCACAGTTTAGTACTTCCATTTTTTACCTATTGCATGTTTTACTAATTCCGCTTTTGATGTCTATTTTACATCCGTTGTGTTACTCTTCCAATGAGGGAATAGTTTCCCCACTATCACACGCAAGGCCCTCACTACTAGTCAGAAGCCTATGGGATTCTGAGAAATGCGCTTGAGGCCATGTGTCCAACCGTGTATGGGGAACCTTTGGGCGGCTTCCGGAACCGGGACATTAGAAAGTGGAATAAGAGAAATTCTTTCTTCTCGACTTACTGTTTGGATCCTATATCCTAGGATCAGAAGGAATAGGTACTTGGTAATAAGTTGTTCCTCGTAGTAGCTAACTCGTGTACATGGAAATTCCAATTTACCTCATTATTGAAAATTTTATGGTTTTGCAATTATTATAGTTGATTTGATTTAACCGTTGGGTGATTCACATGTTTTGTTCTATTATTGTTGATATTATTGAGGTTCTATTTCTATTGAAACCCAATGAGATGATGGTATGTCATTTCATGCATCATATAGACACATGTTATAAATCACATGTTATGAATTCTTACCATGAAATCTAGGTTGAATTTGCGATTTCATGTTGTTTTGATAGATGTTGTGGTAGATATGCATGCTGTTTTTATTGATGCCTTAATAGAATGCCTGATTTTGATAGGGTATTGATTTTTGTAAGGATTCATGTAAAGGAACGCCAATCTTTGGTACTTGAGCTGTTATAGGCCCTCATGGACCATAATTTGGTGGATCATTGTTCTGTTATGTTATATGTGATATGTATAAAATTCCAAGTTTCGATTTTCTGGGAGTATGGGCCCTCATAGATAAGAATTTGGCACTTTAATGTTCATTTCAGTGTTTTTTGGGCATTCAGAGTAGTTTTTGAGGGTTACTGTCTGAAAAAACCAATAATAGACACCGTGTATTGATGAATACATGCCATGTGGCCTTCTGTTCAGGAAAGAACTATTTTCTAGAGTACACACCATATACTATATGTACACATCATATAGCTTTTAACTATGTCACTGACTATGTGGGTAGAGACACGAGGTTGAGAAATCTTTGGTGGGACACTCCGTGTACCAGATGTACACGATGTGTTGCCTAGACTATGTGTCCAAACATTTGACTAATGAAACAGATGGATTAAATCTTAAGTTATACACGTCGTGTCATGTTTGAACACGTCGTGTAGTGTAGACCTTGTATCCATCCATGTAGTGAACAACACGGGCCAGTTAAACTTTTCTAGTACAGGTTGTGTCTGAAGCAAACACATCGTGTAGAGTGAGATGTGTAACTGGCCATATGACAAACAACATGGGTTGGTTATGTTTGTCTTGTATACACCGTCTCTGTCTCTAATAAGCCATGTATTCTTGTTCTTAGAGAACTGTATGGATTAACCATGTAGAATATCTCAGGCTCGGAAAGTGGATTCAAGTACATGCTGTGTGTTTGGACAACACGCTGTATATATGGGGTGTTACACGACCTGGGTTGGCAGAAGTACACACACATGTGAAGGCATAAGGGGAACTGCCATGTATTAATGTTTTAAAAAACTAGAGTGCTTTATTTCTCCAGTTCCCTTCTCACACATCTATGTTTATTCCCTTATTAATCCTGATCAAAGGTGTGCTCTTGACCTTGTACAGTCATGCGATCGAGACGTCCTATGGTGGTCCACCCATTACAGGACTCTAATTAGATGACAGACATGGCTAATCAGGTACTATGAGTAGATCCTCCAGCTGTTGCGGTCTTGACACCATCAATCATTCCCGACATAGGTGCTGACACACAGTTCCGAGAGGGCTTTATGAGGTTTATTCGGACCTTCTGAGGAGTACTACATCCTACCCCCTCTATGGATGAACTGACGTGGGTCATTTAGTAGCATACTCTCACTTTCACAGGGGAAGGAGGACCCCAGGATGAAGAATCATGGTTAGGGGCCATATTTTCTATCATCGATCATTTAGAGATTCCTCCAGAGAGGAGGGTGAATATCCCTATGTATATGCTTCGGGATATAGGCAAGGTATGGTGGGATGTGATCTCATAGGCGGTAAGCCAACAGGTTATGGTGTGGGACGAGTTCCAACATGCCTTTTATGACTACTTCTACCTAGATACATTGAGGCTTAATCGAACCTGAGAGTTTATAAGTCTGGAACATGGTACTCTCTCTGTCATAGAGTACTCATATCATTTCATTGAGTTGTAGTGCTTCATGCCTATCCTAGAAGGTGATGAGTTATTCCTAGAAAGGATGTTTGAGGATGGTCTCAGGCACGACATCTGATCTTAGGTGAACAACGTCAGGTTGACTTCCATCACTTCTATCGTCAACTAGGAATTGATTACAAAGCATAACCTGAGGGATTATGAAGTGGTAAACTAGGGTAGTTCAACATATGGGGTTGGTATCCCTCATACTAATAGCAGGAAGCACCGAAGGGAGTCTACATGTGGGGATTCTAGGAGGCGGTATGCTTCTTCATATAGCCAAGTTATGTGCAAACAGTATGGAAAGAGTATGTATATGAGGCCACATTGCTTTAGAGACCCAGTGGAGTTCCAATAATGTGGAAAGATGGGAAATATTCAGCCTTTAGGTCAGTTTTTCTCACCAAAAACTGGTGACATGTGTTCTTCTATGACTCCTCATTCAGGAGCAGCACCACCAGTTTCTCACCAGTCTGGGAACTTGAGTTCTTTTGGCAGTTTTGGACAAGGTGGAGGTAATTGTAGTGGTAGCCAGTTTCTAGGATATCTGTCGAAAGAAGGTGGATTCAATCAGAGTGGTCAGGTAGGGTCACAAGACCGCAGTGTTGGTCAGACATTTGGAGTGGAGCAGACCCAACAAGAGTTGGATCCTAGAACCTCTACAGTTAGAGGTAAGATCCTAGTTTCCTTAGTTTTATCTTCTGCTCATTTCGGTATGGTGGATTCCCATAGCTTTATATTTGTTTCTATTATGGAGATCCTTGGGCTCTGTATCTTTTCTTCTACTGATATCATGATTCTAGATACACCATTGGGGACAAGAACAACTAGTGTACAATAATGCAAGGTGTGCCCTCAAGAGGATGATGGGTGTCACTTATTATGGGACCTCCATGTCCTTGAGACGACATGCTATTATATCATTCTCTAAATGGACTGGTTAGTTTCCTTCTAGGCATTTATCGATTGTTATCATCATAGGGTGAGTTTCACATCACTATATGGTGGATTATTTCTTCACAAGAGTGAATGGGATGTTCAGGTGAGCATAGTGTGACCACGCCTCATGGGTTGGGAGGAGTTATAGCATATATTTCTAATCATTATCTGGATTTCCAGGGTACATCACAGATGGAATTTCCTCCAGTGGTGGATTGTTTCAAGGACGTCTTTCTAGAGAACATTTCAGGTTATCCTCCAGAGTGAGAGGTGGAATTTTTGATTGATCTTGTGCAAGGAGTGGCACCACTATACTTCCCTCGTTATATGATGGCTACACCAGAGTTACAGGATATGAAGAGGTAGTTGGAGGAGTTACAAGAAAAGGGGTTCATCTAACATAGTACTTCTTCCTGGGGTTCACTTGTCCTATTTTCAAAAAAGGTGTACGGTACCCTCAGACATTGTGTGGATTATTGGAAGTTGAACCAATTGACTCTCTAGAACCAATATCCCTTGTTGAGGATTGATGATATATTTGATCATCTTTGAGGAGCCCGTGTGTTCACAAATCATGACTTGAGATCTAGTTATCATCAATTGAATGTTACACCATCATATGTACCTCTTACAACCTTTAAGAGCAGGGATGGTCTAAATGAGTATGTGGTTATGTTGTTCGATCTCACGAATGTGCCTAAAATATTCATGGAACTAATAAATCAACTGCTCTGTACATAAATAGATTCTATCATGGTGGTCTACATGGATGATATCTTGGTGTATTTTCACACTCAACAAGATCGTTCCACACATCTTGAGATCATTTTGAGTAAACAAAGAGAGCATTAACTATGTGCTATCTTCCCAAAATTCAACTTTTGGATGGACCAAATTCAGATATTGGGTCATGTTATCTCAGAGGAAGGAGTATCATTTGACCCAGATAAAGTGAGAGCAGTAGTTTCCTAGAAGCATCCGATGAATGTATTTGAGGTACAAAGAATTCTAGGGATGATTGGTTAATACATACGTTTTATATAAGACTTGTCATGCTGAATAGCACCACTGACGGGCCTGATGAAGAAGGGCGCAAGGTTCTTGTGGTCAGATTCTTGCAAGTAAGAATTTCAAGAGCTAAAAGGGAGATTGATTTCATCACCGATAATAGTATTTTTAGAGCCAGAAAAAAGCTATACTATATACTATAATGCATTAGGTATCGGGTTGGGGGCAGTGCTTATACAGGGAGAAGGGGTTGTTGCATATAGGTCTCAATAGTTGAGGACACATGAGAGGACCTACCAGACAAACGATATCAAGCTAGCAGTATTTGTTCATGCTTTACAATATTGGATACATTATCTCTTGGGGGAGATTTTTTTTGGTTTTCACCGACCACAAGAGTCCCAAGTATATCTTCACTGAATTTGCGAATACAAAGGTGGGTTGAGTACCTTCAGTCATTTGATTTTGAGCTTGCCTACACGCCTAGTAAGGGAAACACAGTGGCTGATGGGATGAGTAAGAGGAATTAGGTATAGGTATTTTAGGAGGCCATTATTGAGTGGCATCTTATGTTTGTATTCTATGAGATGTATTCGGAGGTGCATGATAGTCCGCGGTAGATGTTTCTATCTTATGTAGATGTTACCTCTACTCTACATGATCAAGTGCGAATGAGGAACCTATCAGATTCAGAAGGCCTAGTCCTACGGGAGAGTGTTTTCGGAGAGGTCCCTATTCCTGGATGGACAATAGGCAAGGATGAGATCTTGCATTTTCATGGGCATGGATGGGTGCCTACAAAAATATACGAGGACCTGATGCAAGACTTCAATTCCTCTATTTGGTCAGTTCATCCTAGTGTCATGATGATTTATCGTGATCTACACCGTCAGTTTAGGTGGCTAGGAATGAAGAGAGCAGTTGCTAGGTTTATCATGATATGTTCCACTTGTCAGCAGGTGAAGGTGGAGAATCAATGGCTATATTGGATTTTGCAGTAGTTACCCATTCCATAGTGGAAATAGAACGATGACACAATGGACTTCATGATGGGTTTACTGAGGTCGCCTCAAGGAACTGAAGCGACATGGGTTGTCATAAACAGACTCATGAAGGTTTCTCACTTCTTGCCGATTAAGGAGACCATCAGTGTCGATGAGCTTAGCAGGTTTTACATTCGAGTGATTTTGCATTTACATGGAGTTCCACACTCCATTGTTTTAGACAGAGATGCACCTTTTACATCTTGAGTTTGGGAGGGATTATAGAAGGCCTTGGGTAAAAAGGTGCTTCTGAGTATAGCTTTCCATCCCAAGACAGATGGACAATCTGAGCGTAAATTTTAGGTGCTTGAGGACATGATTTGAACATGCATCATAGATTTTGGAGTTTCGTTAGAGAAGCACATACATCTTGTGGAGTTTTCCTACAATAATAGTTTTCAAGAAATAATTTATATGGAACCTTATGAGTCTTTGAATGGCAGGCCATGATGATCACCCATATTCTGGCTGGAGGTAGGAGAGGCAGTTATGTTGGGACCACAACTTTTCCGAGAGACCATAGAGTAGATAGAGTTTATTCATAAGAGGATGGCTAATGCACAATCTCTACAGAAGTTGTATGTTGATTGATAGAGATGACCTCTAAAGTTCAAAGTCGGGTATCAGGTTTTCCTGTGTGTCACATTGAGGTTGGGACATAGGAGGATTAGGTGAAAGGTTTAACATTCACTGAGGTACGTCGGGCCGAATGAGGTGTTGGAGAGAGTTGATCCAGTTGCCTATCAGTTGTAGTTATCTTAGAGGTACCGGTGTATGCACAACATCATCCATGTTACTCAGATTAAATGTTATTTCTCATACTCATATCATGTTTTTTAACCTAAGGTGGTTGAGTTATAGGTGGATGTATCATTCGAGGAGAATCCTATCTGAATTTTTGATTGAAGTATGAAAGTTAGTTGTGGTCGGTCTGTTCCTCTAGTACGAGTGATTTGGAAGTATGAGTTAGTACAGGATGAATCCTCAGAGAGGGAGGCTATTGTATGATAACAGTGGTCGAAGATTTTTGGGAATTCTTCTACAATATCGCCTTGCTAGGGAAATTTGGGGACAAATTTCTTGGTGGGGGGGGGGGGGGGGTTTGAGAACCCATATCTTCTTTTTTAGGTATGTTTTTCTCTTTTCTAGTGTTTTTTAGAAAAAGAGGAGTTTCTGGAAACTTTTTATGTACATGTCGTGCACTTATATGTACACATTGGGTACTCTTTTCTCACACATAGCCATGTGCTGGCTAGGTAATGGCCGAGTACACAGCTGTTTGTGGTGACATGGAGACCACCTAATGCGGGAGCCGATAAGGGAAAGTACATGTTGTGTATATCTAAAGTACACATTGTGTACTTTCTTATATTCATTTAATGGACTGAGGTCATGTCTAATTAGAAGAAGTATCTTCTTCTTCACCTTCTTTGACTGAGAGTGTCCGTATTGTGTTGATCCTTCTCTGAGCCACAGATCAAGCATCTGTTCTCCTATTCGACCACCGTTGATAGCATTGGGATCGCCACAATAAGCTATTCCTTCCTATAGATCTTCATCTCTTGATTTCTCCTCTTTCTCAAGTTTTCATCGGTTGAACGTTTTAGACATTTTTGTATATCTACCACGTTCTAGGTCGATCCAAGGGCCTATGTTAGAGTATATTGATCATATAACACAAAGGAAGGTGGTTTTTGACTTTCCGTAGATAGTCTTTGAGTTATATGTGTAAAAGTTACCAATAACCTTGATTGGGGAATTGTTTGTATACAATTTTAACCATGTTATTGCCTTATAAGATTGGTATGATTGAGTATAGGTTAATTGAATGTGAGTATAGTTAATATTAGTTCTTTGGAAGTGTTTTCCCATGCAATCCTTTTTTTATGAAGGTTTGGTCTTACATATCCTGTTAGGCTGCTTTCTTTCCATTCCTAGTGCTGATAGGATGGGGTAATATTAATTATTTGACATGATGTTATGATGTAGACTATTTATCCAAGTAGTTAATGAAGTATACATTGGCCGTTATATATCACTGTGCTCGATTGACTTACACATGGCCGTGAGAACCCGGTGTAGTAGACCATAGGGAGAATGGATGTTTAGGGCCTCTCCAGAGTGTCTACTTACTGTTACGATGCGAGACCATGGGAGGATTGGATGTGAGTTCTTCCTTTAAGTGTCTGTAGTTCCTAGATGCAGGCCACATGGGGAATTGGATGTTGATCTCTTCCGCATAGTGCTTTTTAATTTATTATACAAGACTATATGGGGAATTTATTGTGAGTGCTTCCTTAGAATGTCTATACTAAGCATTACCAGAGGGGTTAGATTGTGGGTACATCCCAGAGGGTTACTTATGTTTGTTATTGTTGTAATGGAGTGGTTAGGTAGTGAGTACTTCCCAGAGGGTTCCCTGCTTAAGTTTAGTTTCTTACTTGATATCTTATAATTTAATGAATTTGAAAATATAGGATTGTTTAGTTTTGAGTACTTCCATGTTCAATGCTTCATTTTGATTATAGCCTACCATATATACTCACTAACTATTGGGCACAGATCATTGGGTGGTTTCAAACTAGTAATTAGTCTCACAACCTGTTTGGATAATGATTTTGGGCCCAAACATATTATATTGTTGCAGGTTTTGATAAGGGAAAACAACCATCTACTTCAGGTACTTGACTGCTGAGAAGCTGGAGAGCATGGGACCATGCTGAGGATAGTGATGTTTTTGGAGTTTATTTTTTTTCATTTGTACATTTTTTATTTCTGTATTCCAGCATTGTGACTTGTTTGGATACTTTCCTGGACATATGTACCATGCATCATTTATATAGGTTTGATTAAGTTGTTTATTAGATCTTCTATTTACCTATTGAATGTTTTACTACTTTTATTATTGTTACCTATTTTACTTCTGCTGTGTTACTCTACCAATGAGGGCATAGTTTCCCCACTATCACACCCAAGGCCTCACTGCTAGTCGGCAGCCTCTTGAATTCGAGGAAATGTGTTTTAGGCCATGTGACCAACCGTGTACCGGGAACCTCTGGCTAGGTTCTGGAACTAGGATACCACCTAATTTAGGGGCCAGTAAGGGCCAGTACATGCCATGTATTTCTAAAGTACATGTCGTGAACTTTATTTTTCTCATTAAACAGACTTGGGTCACATCTAATTGGAAGAAGCATATTCTTCTATGCCTTCATCGACTGAGACCATCCATACAACACTAATCCTTCCCCGATCCCCTAATCGAGCATCTGTTCTCTGATTCGACCACCGTCGATTGTGTTGGGATTTCCATGGTGAGATCTTTCTTCATATAGAGATTCATATCTGGATTTCTCGTATTTCTCCAGTTATCCTAGGTTGAACATTTTAGACATTTCTTAGATCTACCATGATCTAGGTCGATCCAAGTGCTGACACCAGAGTATATCGATCGTACAGTGCCGAGGTAGGTAGTTTGTGCCTTTCCATAGATAGTATTTGAGTTATATGTGAAAAAGTTCCCAATACACTTGATCAGTGAATTGAGTGTTTATGGATTTAATGCTATTTTTTCTCCTATGATTTTTAATGCTTGAGTAGAGGTCAATTGAATGTGAATAGAGTTAATTTCTATATGTTGGAAGTGTTTTCCCATGCATGTTTTGTTTATGACCGTTTAGTCTTTCTTATCCTGTAAGGCTACTTTCATTCTACTCCTAGTGCTGATAGGAGGAAGTAATATTGTTTATTTGATGTGCTATTATACTGTAGACTATTTAGCCAAGTAGTTCATGATGTATACTTTGGTCGTTATATAATGGTGTGCTTGATTGACTTATATAGGGTTGTGAGAACCTGATGTAGTAGACCATAGAGAGAATGGATGTTGAGGGTTGCTCGAGAGTGTATGTTTTACTAATACGATGCAATACCATAGGGGAATGGAAGAAGTGCTTCTTCCGAGTGTCTATAGTTCCTCGATGTGGGCCACATGTGGAATTGGATGTTGAGTGCTTCTTGAGAGTTCCATTTAGTTACCAATACGAGACTATATAGGGAATTTATGGTGAGTGATTCCTCAGAGAGTATGTGTTAAGCTAAAGCAGAGAGGTTAGACTGTGTGTACTTACTAGAGGGTTTCTTGTCTTTGGTTTAGTTGGACCAGAGGGATTAGGTTGTGAGTACTTCCCAAAGGGTTCTCTGATATGTTTATCTATTTACATGGTATATGATAATTGAATGCATTTGAAACTGTTGGATTGTTTACTTTTGAGTACTTCATTCTTCACTAGTTCATTTTGATTATAGCATACCATATATATTCACTGACTGTTAGGCACATATCTTTGGGTTGATTCCTATAGGAATTTAGTCTCACCCCTGGTTTGGGTCATGCTTTCAGACCCAAAAAGATTATATTGTTTTAGGTTTGGATAAGGGCCATCACCCATCAACATCATGCACTTTATTACTGCAGAGATGGGGAGCATGGGACCAAGATGAAGCTTGCGATGCTGTGGAGTATTTTATCTATATTCTATTCTACTTTGGTTTAGTATTGTATCACATCATCTTGACTTGTTTGGATGCATCCTAGACATATGTACCATGAATAATTTATATAGGTGTGATCTTGTTTTTTATTACATCCTTTGTTTACCTATTCCATGTTTTTTTGCTTCTTCTTTTGCTATATGTTTTACATACACTGTGTTACTCTTCCAATGAGGGCATAGTTTCCCCACTATCACACCCAAGGCCCTCGCAGCTAGTTGATAGCCTCTAGAGTTCGGGGAAATGCGCTTCAGTCCATGTGATAAACCACGTACGGGGCACCTCTGGGCGGCTTTCGGAACTAGGACGTTACATCCGGCGTTAATGTCATCCTTATAATGGATTGGATAGTGACCTTTTAGAAAAATTTTGATTTTTATTATCATAGTTGAGTTTTACATCCCCATATGATAGATCATTTCTACACAAGGCTGAATGGGGTTTCCATGAGATTCGAGATGGACCCGAGCATCGTGGTATTAGTAGGATGATAAGACATATTTCCAATTTATATTTGGATGGCCAGGGGACACGTCATGTAGATTTTCCCCTTGTGGTGGACTGTTTCAAGGACGTCTTCCTAGATTAAATTTCTGGTTTATCTCTTTTAATAGAGGCTGAGTTCCTTATCAAGCTAGTACTAGTAGGTGAACAAATATCTATTCCTCCTTAGAGGATGGCTATGATGGAGTTGTATGATCTCAAGAAATAGCTAAGAATATTTTGAGTTCAATGGGTTTATTCAACCTAGTACTTTTCCACAAGGTTTGTTGGTCCTTTTTTTAAAATGGTAGACGATGCCCTTGGGATATGCATGGACTATCAAAATCTGAACTAGATGATGGTTACAAACTGATATCCCTTTCCACAGATAGATGGCTTGTTTGATCATATTTGAGGAGCCTGTGTGTTTTTGAAAATCAAAATAATGTCTGGATATCACCAGGTATGTGTTATATTTTTAGACATACCTCTTACCACATTTCATAGTAGTTATGGTCTATATGAGTTTCTAGTTATGTCGTTCAGTCTCACGAACGCACCAACGATATTCATGGAATAGATTAACCGATAGTTCCATCCTTACTTGGATTCTTTTTTGTTGGGTTTCATGGAAGATATCTATGTGTATTATCATACCCAACATGAACATCCCACCCATATTGATATTGTTTTTTCTCTCACTAAGATAGAATTAGTTATATGGTAAGCTCACAAAGTGACACATCTGGATGGATCAGATTCACTTCCTAGGTCATGTCATCGTAGATACTGGATTATATGTGGACCAAGAGAATGCTAGAGTAGTACTTCCTTGGGAGAAACCTAAGATAGTATTTGAGGTGCTAAGATATATAGGGCTTGATGGTTACTATAGGCGTTTTATACATAACTTCTAACACTTAACATAACCAATGAAATTATTGAAAAGAAGGGTGTGAAGTACGTATGGTATGATTCTTTTGAGACAGACAATCAAGAGCTAAAAGGGAGACTAATGTCAGCACAAATACTGAACTTTCAACAGCTGAGAAAGAGTTATACTATGTACAATGATGTATCATGTATCAGATTGGGAGAACTGTTTATGTAGCGGTAATGAATCATTGTGTACAGGTCTCAGCAGTAGAGGCCACATGGGAGGAACTATCCAATTCATGATCTCGAGTTAGCAGTAGTAATTCATGCATTATGCTACTCGAGACATTACCTTTTGGGAATGATTTTTGTGGTATACACGGACCACACGTGTCAATAACATATTTACTTACTGAAATTTAAATATGTGGAAGTGATGGTGGGTGGAGTACCTATAGTATGTCGACATAAATCATGCCAACACATGTGTAAAAGGAAATGCAGTTGGTGATGCACTAAGTATAAGGACTCGGATGCAGGCAGTAAAGGAGGTCAGTTGCGAGTGGAATCTTATAGAGTTGTTCCTGGAGATGAATATGGAGGTGCATGATAGTCAGGGAAAGACTTTACTTTCTTCAATAGTTATGACTTCTACCCTATTGGACAGAGTGAGGATGACACATCTATCATATTCAGAGGTCCTAGTCATATGAGAATGTGTAGTAGGTGAGGATACACCACATGGTGGGATAGTGGGAGATGATGAGATCTTGCAGAACCATAGATGTTCCTGGGATTCAGTGGACATATGTGTTGAGTTTATACTGGAGTTTCATGCTTCATCATGGGTAGTGCATCATGGAGTTACAAAGATGTACAATGAATTATGCCCTCAGTAATAGTGCCCGGGTATGGAGAGAGAGGTGGCTGGTTTGTTACGATGTGTTCCACCTGTTAGCAAGTGACAAAGAAACATCAACGGCCTTCCGGGCTTTTAAAGTAGTTACCTATTCCATAGTAGAAATGGTAAGATTTCATGATGGATTTCATGATGGGTTTACCAAGGCCAGCCTGAGGTAATGATGAATTTTTGGTGGTGATTGATAAAATTATGAAGGTCACTCACTTATTTCCAATCATGGAGACCATCGGTGTTGATGAACTTGGGAAGATGTATATTCTTGTGGTGGTATGACTTCTTGGTGTCTTTTGTTATATCATTTCAGATAGAGACGCCCACATTAAATAATTTTTATAGAAGTGTTTTCAGAGGGTGATGTGGACACATGGGCTCCTGAGCACAACACACCACCCTCAGACTGATGGAACGATAGAGCGTACAATACGAGTTCTAGAGGACATGTTGTTAGCATGTGCCCTAAAATTTGGGGGATCTTGGGAGAAGAGTATTCCCCTCATTGTATTTTACACCAATAACATTTTCATGGGACTTTAGTGATGTTGCCTTATGAGGCAATGTACGGTAGGCCATGCCAATCGCCACGGTGTTGGACGGAGGTGGGTGAGGCAGCATTAAAAGGACAACATCTCATGTAGGAGACTTTTGAGTAGGTCCATTTTATTAAGATTTAGATAGATTCTATGTAGTCTTGTCAAAAATCATATTCTGAACATAGAAAAACGACAACTAGTGTTCAAGGTCGGGGATGAATTTTTTTTCCATGTTGCGCTGTGGTTGGGACACAAGAGAATCAGGAGACATGGTGGGAATTTTCCATGATATATCGGTCAATTTGATATTCTAGAGAGGTTCAGTACATTTTATTATCAATTTCAATTACCTCATAGGTATGACGGTATGCACGATGTCTTTTAGGATTATCAGTTGTGAAATTACTTTTTGGACCCACCTCACACATTTCAGCCTGAGGAATTGGAGTTGTAGGAAGATGCATAATTTGAGGAGAATCACATTCATATTTTGGATCATAGAACGATGGTTATCTGTAGCCGGTCTATTCTATTAGATTTGGTGATCTGGAAACATGGTTGAGTGGAGGATGAGAATTGGGAGAGGGAGGCTGATTTATGATCAAAATGGATGAAGTTGTTCTATGATTTCTCTTCATTACCCATGGATGGTAAATTCAGGGATGAATTTCATTAAGAAGTAATTTTTCATGGACCTGGTTCTTCCATTGAGGTTTGCATCTTTCCTTTTCAGTTTGTACTTATGAAAATGATGTAAAAGAGGTTGTGGGGCTAGTTTTAGGCCTTATACACTTCATAACTAGGAACTACACATCATGTACATAATGGTACATGCCATGTATGGAAGTTACACACCATATAATCTCGATACATAACCACGTAATGGTATATTAAGAATTTTTACTCACATTCCCTGTAGTCTCAAGAACAGACCATGTTATTTTTTATTGGTTAAATCAGTAAATAGTGTCATTTTTTTTGAAAATATACATGGTCTCATCGGATTTCATAAAAAAACGTTTTGGGGACCATTTTCATCCCGATTGATCATCTGAAACATGATTCCTTTCCCTTTAGTTGTGTTTGATCCTGATCTGTGAGCTCTCAATTCCACATGAACTTTTATTCTTGATTTCTAATCTCAATATTGGTATTTAAGGCTAAGATTTTATATATATTTTGTAGATCTACTCCATTATAGGGTGAACCATATCCTGAAGCTAGATGGTGAGAGTCGTACTACGATGTTGTAGGTGGTCTTGTGCCCTTCACTCAATGTAGAGTTCTTTTTATGTGTCGTATTTCCATTCGCCCATGTTTAGTGTGCGACCATGAATGGAAATTGACCGTTTTTGATTCCTATGGATGAATAAGTGATGAACTCAACTAATCTAAGCATTATTTATATTTTTGGTTTGATTAAGGACCACCTCGTGGGTGCGTTCCCTTAGAATGAACGTTTACATCCATTTAGATGGGGTTTCCTATGAGGAATTCCTCTTTTCCTTTATTTGGATTTTACATACGAATTACATCTATAATGGAATTATAATTTTGGTAAATTTGGATTAATTTTATTAAATGGGTTGGAAATAGTGGTTTCCCCCTTTTCCCCATCATATCATATTTAATGTTTATGCATAATTAAAGTTTAATTTACCTTTTTCATGATATGTATGATGCCCATGTGAGTTATTGTATGTTAACTAACTAATAGTGTAATTTACATGTGTTGTTTATTATCTTGAAATTTTGTTATCTGGGCTTGACCCTAATTGATTTGTTATGGTTATGGGAAATTATTTGTTATTCTTGTCGGTGAGTATTTGTTATACCTATGTGTGAGGATTTGTTAGTCTAGAGGGAGTGGATTTATTTATGCCTATTGGAAGGGTTCTTCTATGCCTCCTCGCATGATAATGAGTTTTATTGTCAAAATTGGATGATATATGAAATGTCCTCGAAGGCAAAGAAGAATCTATGATTTGGTCTTCACTTCATCTGTTTATATAGACTATTGAGGTATCTCTTGTGAATACATTATATAGTGGGTTTATGGGTCTAGGTAGGATCCCTAGAATTATATAATTCAATGTAATTGAAATAATTAATGAACATGAGCTGAATAAAAATGGACGTCTGTACCAGTAGGATTGCTTACTTTTGAGTACTTTCTAATTTATTTCATTTTGATTTTGTATAGTACTTGTTGCATTAACTCGCTAACAGATAGGCACCAATATTTGGTGGTTGATTACTGGGATTTATTTTTCAAAACCTATTTGGTTCATGCTATTTAACCCGAAGATATTATATTTTTTGAAGTGTTGATAAGGGAAACTTCCATTGAACATGTACATAAGATGTTGTTTAGGAGAAGGAGAGAGTGGGACTGAGCTGTGGCTTGAAATGCTTCTTAGTTTCCTTTGTCTCTTTTTCTTTTGGAACCTAAATTATTTATTTTTGTAGTGTACCTCGTTTGGATAATTTCATAGAACATCTGACATGTGGGATCATATTTTTTAATAAATAAATCTTGGTTATTTATCTTATTAGTATGTTGGTATTTATTTCAGTTATATTCTATTTAGTTCTTCCTCTATAGTATATTATTATTATGATGTTTTACACTCTTTCTATGAAGGAATTATTTCCCCACTATCACACCGAATTCCCTCACTGTTAATTGGAAGCCTCTAGAATTTGGGAAAATGTCCATGAGGCCATGTAGCCAACTGGGGTGCAGAGCACCAGTTATTTGGAATCTAGATTCGGGACGTTACAAATTTTCCCTTTATTCATGAACACCAATATGAAATTGTGAAAAAAGAGCCATCCACTTCCATTCTTCTGATTATTCTCTCACTGGAAGGGTGGTAATTTCATTCTAAATGAATATATGATAGAATTCTGTTTCTCAAGGGTATATTCATTATCAAAGTAATATTTTTCCTAGAATTCCAACCAACACATCCTGAAGAAAATGGAATATTTTTTACCAATGAAGTAACACATGATCTAGTGGTTTGAAATTATGGTAAACATTTTTCAAAATAGGTAATGGACATGTGCCCATCATGGGTAGTGACAAAATAAAATATTCCATAAATTTAAATGTTGTATATTGGGTAACCTAGGTTGTGTCTAGAGATATGTAGACAATAATAAAAATGTATCATTAAATTTGAAGAATAAGTGGATATTTTCTTCTAATTGATTGTTTTTAAGAAGAAAAAAGTAATAAAAATAAATTTGGAAACAAATGGGTGAAGATCGTGAAGGGTTCAAGGAAGTGTCACCATATTCCTCATAATCATTTTCAAAAAAACCATTCCCCATAATTTGTAATTGAATTATGAATGAATGACTCCTATTTCGAGTTTTCATTCACCATTGGTTGAAGGATGTAATGGAAAAAAACTATTTGTGTGAATGAATGTTCTTAAACCATTCCACAAAAACTATGTCAAGTCCCAATTGTAAATTATTGATCCTCATAAATCTAGTAATGTTTTACTAGTTCCACACATGTGCCAACGATCACTATACACTCACCACCTAACAAAGTCTTATCCATAGAGACATACTACACTAGGAATAAGGACTTTAATGATCCTCAAACAAAGCGAAAAATAGTTAATGGCACAAAAACAAAAACCAAGATCAAATTAATATAATTGGGCACTACTAAAAATAGAAATCATTTAATTGGAAAATAGATTTTTGAATTGTAGAACAAGACTCCAACAATAAAAAATGAAAACTCATCCTTCCCCAATCACTCAAAATCTTTACCCATCCATGTGAATGGAAATGGAGTTAAATTTGGAAGAATATAGTAATAAAAAACTATGAAATGAGAAAACAGAGAATCTAAATCACATGATGCTTCAAATCATCTAGAATATACTCTCCTTAAACACACCTTTCAATGGAAGTGAACCCCTGTATTTATAGTTTACATGGGTTGAAAACAATCCCTCTAGATTCATTTTAGATGTTTGAGTCTATATAGAATTATAAATGGAAGAGTCTATCGAATTTACATTTAGAAAAGTTGTTTCCATATATCTGATTCATGCACCAAAAAAATACCAACTATTTTGGAAATGTGGAGATTAGGTTTTCCCAAATTACTGATGATGTATTTTTATCCCTCAATGGAATTCTCAACGAACTCCACATTATCTGATTAAATGTATACATTGATGATTTAATTTTTTCATGAAATTTAATTTGGATATGAGTATTAGATTCCTATATGTAATCTAGATAAAATCAATGTGTTTTAATATTTCTAGACTGAGATATTCCACAATTATATATGTGGGGTCCATTCTGTTCACCAGAAAAATTCTCTATGTGATTAATTTTTATGGGCCATAGTGCTTCGCATTGGTTATAGTTCAATTAATAAATTTCAAATTCAAAAACAAAACGAATTCAATAGAAAAGGAATCACATAAATTGGATGAAAATATTAAATTTTATTCACTAGAATCCTAAGAACCATTAAAATTTTAAATTTCCAAAATTTACATATTTTAATAATTAATCTCAAAATTGACCGAAAATATTAAATTAATGAAAATCATCAAAAACTAATTCATTTAATGTAATTACGTCATTGAAGAACATATTATTTTTTTTAAATATTATTTCAATTAGTAGTACCTTGAAAATTTAATTGCATGCATAAAAGCTAGAAGTTCAAGATCATGGGATGGGTAGATTTTCTCATCTATCCAAAGGTGAAGGGATTCATATGCAATGAAATGATAACCCAACATTGGAATGAATCCCAACCCTGATCTTGATGCATCATACATGTCCACATAGACATGCCTAGCCTTTAGAAGAGTCAACTCCAGCGTAGTAGTTAAAAGTCATATCTTCTCGTCCAAAGTATTATGTAATTTCTTATCACAATAAATATTTACTCCCTTCTAATATAGAACTATCATCGGAGAGTCCAAATTTAATAATTTTATTACAAACTAGTGATACTATTGTTAATCCTCTGAGGTGGTGTGTTTTTCAATTGGTGAAGAAATGGAACAATGAGAATCATCACCCATCCCTATTTTTATAGAGAAGGGTTCCAGTCTAATTCACCATTCCTTTTGTTTCAACCAGTTCAACATAACTATCCTTTAAAGAAGGTTAAATTAACCCTGTGAGAACTATTGGTCCTAGTGGATGATTGCGTGGGGTTTAAGAAATTATGAAATCGGTCCTTCATAGATATAACATCTTCGAATGGTCACCAATGGGTTTATTTATGGAGGTAAGAATTCCCAACAGCCCTGGTATCCATGATTCATGGACCTTCTTTCCAAAGGCAGGCACTCATTGGCTGACGATCTGGCCAATGATACATAAGTACTCCATTGGTCTAAAGGATTGGAATTTAGGGTCACCACACCCTTCTAGGGGAGGATTGTAGCCTATTCTGGGACTCTCTTATAGATTTATGTCATGTTCAAATGTTCGCGAATCCTTGGTTCATTCCCGAAGAGTGTGTCCACAGGCTACCCTTGGTTTGAAATATCATCATAATCATTCATATATTTGTTTCTATAGATGTGATGATGACTTGAGCCATATCATAAGACGGTATAGAGTTTAACATAATCCAAGGGGGATGGGACGTAACTTGATGTTGGGTTCAGGACCACATGTAGGGCATCATACTTATCCTTGGGAGAGGAATCAGAACCCATGTAGTTCTGATTTTTTTGTGGATTACACATGGAAGCTGCCCATTTGAGGGTACATGATTGGGTATACCCTTTATGGGTTGGAACCCTTTTGAGATCCGGCCTTCTGGTAGGCATCCTAAATATCCTTCTTTGTCTAGGAATCATAGTCCTGATAGTTCATATTGTGTTGATGTTTTAATCTTTACGAAAATAGAAGCCCACTCATGTCATTCTCGGTGTGAGAAAAAAGAGGATGAGAAATATTAAACAACGCACATTCCTCCTCCCCTAGTGGTGGGGGAGGGATATCCCATGATAGAAATGTCTGTAGCAACCGTTAGAGAGGGTGAAGAGAAATGAAACCTTGAATGTGAGTTGACATTGATGGTAACGTGGCCCTGCCTTAGAATATTGGGGACTTACCTCAATGGGAGGGCCCCAGAGCATGTTCTTGGAAGGGGAGGTGTTTCGTCCTCGTCAAATAGAAGAGAGAACATAGACCCTTCAACTGATCATTATTCCTCATTGAATGAAAAAACAAGTGATCACCCTTAATCCCTAGAACGGGGAGGTTCACGTCGTTACCCCAAGGTGGGACTCTGAGTTTCCATATAAATGTAACCTCAAAGGCATTGCTGAAGCCGTCCCATTTATGGGGATAGCCCTTGTGACTCTGCTTACTATGGGTATGCAGACTCAATGGGGTGTGTTGATGCACCCGATGGTCTAATCAGATGGGTATGGTGGATCTGGAGGAGGCTTTGGCCTAATTACGGAGGACATGATAGTGGTGAGATCATAGAAGACTAGATGGTCGTTGAATTTTTCAGTTGGAACTGGAAATAAAAATACCCAAAAACAACCCATTCTGCATACTGGTTTCTCATATAGGATGGGGAAGGATCTGTATACCATGGTGGTATGTGGGAAAGAGGGTTGTTCACGTACAGATGTGATACACAAACATCAGTATAGTCCACCATGCACCAAAGAGGTATGCATCACACCATGGTCCTATGGGTTATATTATTGTACTAATTTGGTAAACAAGATCGAGTTCAGTCCATGTAGTGTTATGCTACATAGTGTAAAATTTTAAAGGAGGGTCTAGGGGATTATCGTTCATATGGAGTTCATATGCGAGAATCCTTTGGTTCGTGGTTCACCAGATAGGGTCACTATTCTATTATTATTTGTATTCTATTAACTCATTTTAGGGTTTGCGGCCAGTTGTACCTATAGAGGGAGTGGTTTGCAGTTCGGGCATTGCCGATGAAACATGACGGAAGCCAGAGTGCTACCTCTAAGTCTCCCTCATGATTTCATCATATGTCCTTCCCTCTTCTCGTACCCCTCTGTCTGTCTACCTCTATACTTATACTATTCTGCTTTTATAGAGCATCAGAGCTATTATATCTATTGGGCACGTGACACCATTTGCAGAGGCCCATTGAAGCAATATCCTGACCCACAGATGACTCGGTCAATCAGGGATTGGATAGAAATTAGTTCGACAATGGTTTCTGAATCCCTACTCGTTCCCTTCATTCGCGGACTAATAGGTTCGCAAAACATCACACTGACTATCTTCCAGCGTATGAATCTATCGGCAATAGGATTCACAGTCTGACATTTTTACTGGCCATCTCTCTCTGAGCCAGCAGTTGTCTAATCTTTCTGTGTACCTTGTGGTTTGCGATCCAGCTATTCCACATACCTTTCCTGGTGGTGGTACACATGCCACTTAAAATTCCATGAAAACATGAATTCCTTCATGTTTATTTTGATGATTCCCACTCAATTTGATTCTATTAACCTTGATAGATTTGAAGATGTTCATGATTGCTTCTACAAATCATTCGTGGTGGTATTTTCTTCCCTTCAATTAATTTTCAGGACTCTACAAATACCCCATAAGAATGGGATCAATTCAGAATGAATAGGGGACTATTCCGATGTAGAAGCAGTCGGGATTAGAAATGGTTCGTGGTAGAACACATAGGCCTGGTAGGGGGACCACACCTATATATAGGGGACCGTGTCATTTTTCTTTTACCATTTATCTTTGTGAAATGTACCCATGATTTCCCCATTATCTTTTTCTCTAGTGTACCATGATCCTGGAGAAATCCACATTCGCTAACTAATCTGTATGTTCCGCGAACATATTTCCTCTTCATTTCTCCATCTGTGTACCATGCTTTGGATTTTTCATGTGGAACTGTAGAATTTTATGACATAAAATAAAGATTCTGAGTAGGAGGATGCTAGGTGGCTGGCCTATCCTCATACCACACTTTTTTCGGTGAACGAGATATTAAGAATATTAACAACTTCAACTTAAACTTTAACTCATAATTTTTGAACATGCACTTAATCAAAGCCCATGTTCATGGGATATCTTTCGCGAACCTTTCTTTTCACAGGCCAATGATCTGCTAACCAACTCCTTGGGGATGGTTCTCTTAACATGGTTGTACCCAGTAGATGGTGACTACCAACCGTAGATGTAGATAGGTTTACTTTCATGTATCATGCAGTATGAGAGATATTGTAAATGTGTACCTTTTCAGAAATCCATATGTGAAGCTTCATGTGGACACATTTTAAGTCCATTATCCACATTCGATAGTCTTTATCCATCAATTTTTTATCGTACTTACTACTCATTGGCTCCTAGATCTTCTTATATAGGCGGCAATGACTGATTCACATGAAGCTTCATAATTGACAGAGTTAAGGGAAACCATGGTGGGTAATAATGATGATCTTCTTGAGCCCACATAATTCTTCATGATAGTTTTTTGAATGAATTCTTGACAGCAGATCTTTTATCCTGTCCGATATCTGTACAGTTTATACTTTATGACATTGGTCATCTTTCCAATGTGCCTCTTCAGTTTTCTGTCCCTATCATCCCTTTCATATTCTTAGAGGAATTACAAGTCCAGGACCATGCCAATATTTCTCAAATTGGAGAAGTCATTTCCACTTCGATTCCGGAAAACGTCTTCATACTGTGAGGATCATCATGGACATAGGGTTACTACGAGGTGTCACCACGGTGTCCTGAGACTAGATTCCCAAGAATACACATCCATTATCACCATCTCTCCAAAAAATCCTAGTGGTAGGTGGAGAACCAAGTGGGATTTTGGGGACGAACGATGTTTCTATGATGAGTGGGCCTGGGATTTTTGGGTGCATCAGACCTGTCTAGAGTCTCCAACTTAAGGTGGTGGGCTTTCACCTAGCAGCATGGGTTTCTTATTTTTCCATCATCTCTCCTGGTGAAATATTTATGAAATTTATATTCTTCTGGTGTTCAATCACTAACACCTTCCACCTACTACATGGGGAGATGAGAATTATATTATGAGATATATACCAGCATAGAGGACTGCCCATTATGGGAGAAATTTATGATGAGTTTCACCCTGTATTCGCCACAGGTAATGACACAAATCGTGTGTATCCTTTGATAAAGAGATTACTGGTCATGGCAGTGGGATAACTAGATCATCCCCTCGAGGTTCATTCCCTCATCCCATTCAAAGAATGGATAAGGTTATTCCTACATACGAACGTATCAAAGCCGAGGGCATGCCATATTCGAACTCATATTACTCGCATGTCCCACCAATTCCCAGTGTCATATTGTACTACCATTGAGGTTGGGAAATACACCACGTAGGGATATGAGATTTGGCCATATGGTTCACCTATACATAGACATGAAGGTTTCCTTTCCATGTTTTAAAGCAGATCGCTCTTCCAATCATGCGACGTATATACCAGGATTCGGGCATGTACCTTGATGATGGCGGCCATACTGGCAGTGGGTCGACCCATTAATTTGGAATTTCATATCCTCAACCGACATTATACATTATTGGGACATATACAAGAAGGAAGGCCTCTACATCATCTCAGTAGGACATTCCAAATCATGTATGGGTGGATGAAAGAACACTTCCCCAGCTATGAATACCAACATACCGCAAGGGTTCCCCATTCTGATATTAATCCTACACTTTTCAACAATTATGCTTTTCATCTTATGACTCTCAGTGTTACTAATGTGGTTAGGATTTTTAATGACACCTCTCATTTCCTATTCACACCGTATCCTACCCCTCGTGGATAATTAAGAGGTGACAAAGAAGTTCATTGGACGAATGTTCATAAATCATCAATCATCAGGATGTGATGCTCACTGCTCATATAGAGCAAGTAGTTATTTGGGATTCATACCTCCACTACCAATCTTCTAGGCTATTTGGATGCCTTCAACAGACTTTTTTACTTCCAATTGTTCAATTAAGGGGAGAATATCATACCATGGTTTTACTCCAACTGCGTCTTATGATGATGAATGAAGGATCTTCTAGGGATATTATCATTCCTAAAATAGTGGGGAATACCTTTCAATAATTGAAGTATGCCCAACTATGGGCAGATTGTTACCCCGAAGGTATGCTGAATGAACCGGTTCGGTGGGTGTAGAAACCCTTAACCATTCCCTGCATTTCCCTTTTTCCAATGACAACACCACACATTCCTTCTACCGTGAAAATTGCAAAGTCTATGTCTTATAATTCCATCAGTATAATAACAACTATGGATAGATCTCCTACATCTGCACTTGTGGTCAAAAGACATTTGGTCCGTCATTAATGGAGTTTGGGTGGGGTTTTAGTAGTGCAACCAATTTCAGTGGGAAGTGATTCAGACTACTCCCGTCCTAAAGTTATTTCACAAGAACATAATGATACTAGCACTAGCCGAGTATCATAAATCATCTTGGAGGGCATGGCTAGTCTTCTGCATCAGGATCTAGTGGCTGGGTCATCTGATGGAAAAGAGAGTCTCCCATCATGGGTGACATACCTTAGGTCCTTCCCCCTCCCATAGTGATTCTTCCTACTTTCAAACATGTTGAATTTGGGAAGGATCAATGTGATGGTTTTGTAAAATGGAACCAGGCCATGTGAAAAGTGGCATGGAACCAGTTACGTGCTCTTGCCTCTGTGACACCCAAGGCCAATTTTACTGATGAAGCTGAAATATTTTAGTAGTTATTTAATGATTTCGGTTCAAGTGGCTTCGATTATCAGCACCTTCACCTCATTACTTACCACGTCTTAATTCCATAAGAATAACTTGACTCATGTGAGGAAAATCTATCAATGTTCACTTTCCCATATCACCAGGTGGCGACCATCCAAGATATTTATGTAGAATTTGATAATTTGACGATCAAGGATGTGAAGCCCCATGATTTGGTGGAAACCCAAGAGGAAGAGATGAGAGACTGAGATTCCTATGTATAATGGATGAGTGAACAATTATCCTCTACGTGTTCCAACATTAAATCCATCAAGAAGATAGGGTGTGACATTAAAGTTGTTAGGGAATGGGTTCATCTAACGGTAATGGTCGGAACAGTGGAAAGGGATTCTCTGGAGCAGACTACGGATGGTCCACAACAATCACTGTTTACCCTTTTGGGAAGGAAGAACCGAGCCCTACTGTATTTCTATCCCAAATCAAGATATGTACTCTTCGTTTTTTTTAATTCTATGGAGAGACTCTAAATTAGAGATGTTCCTCCAATTATTTCTGACTCAATGAAAAAATTGGCTTTTAAATATCTCTCTTTTTAATATTTCCAGTCATGTCAACATCATTTCAATTAGAAATTAATTTTAAACCATGACTTGAAATTTGTAAAATGAAATAATCGAATCATCCTCTAATTTTTTCCCAAGTCATGGGATTATGCCAGCATAGTTCGATTATTACTGGGGGTTTCATGGAAAACCCCACAAACATTTGTGTCATATTTATATTACCCTAATTTTTTCCTAATCCCGCTTGGTACGGGCTTTGTAGGCCTAACGTGGATACTTCATAGGCTTCCCTTTGGGGGATTTTGACATAACAAGTTTTAAACCTTTTCCAATGGATCATTGTTTCCCTCTTTCAATGAACTGATAATTGAATTTGTCCTAGAGGTGCCCTTTACAATTTTTTTCTACATAAAGTATGGCATCTTTTTCCTATGAAATTCACTGTCCTTCCAATCAAAATCGATACCAATGTTTTTAGTCGAACATGTTTGACTAGAATTAATGGGGAAGGGCCCTAATTTGGGACCATTAGCTGGGAATGATTTATTATCCATCAGGCATGGATTAGGAATTTTTCATGACCCTTGATGTTTGGATTCTGGACATGCATGTGGCTTGGGGGCCACTTTAGGCATATAGAGGTTGGAAATGAGTCTCCTTGGGATGAATTTTACTTTGATTGATGGATTTTTTTGTTGAAACGTATGTAGAGCCACCAGGGAAGAATTTGTATAGTCACGCAATGCTGTCTATTGGAAACTAGACTTCAATTTATGATGGCCAGATGGGATTTGAAATATTTTGAAATTATTTTGATTTTGGGAGCCACAATGGTTGGCTGGAATGAGTAGTAGCGTCTGAAAACATTCGAGACATTCATGTCGGCCTTTAGAGGGAAACAATTATGGAATATTTCTTACTTGCATGAAGGAGAGATGGTGAATAGTGAGTTCAATTAAATTTCTTTTTTATGTTAGGTGAACATGGAAAGAAGAAGTCACATAAGTCATCATCCTAGATTTTTTCAAAATTAGGGGTGTGTGAAAAGACTTGAATATCATTTGAGTGTATAGAATATGGAAAGGACTCTCCTAGGGAAGAATTTTCCTTTGATTGATGACAATGTTTGTGGGAAACATGGAGAGCCACCGAGGAATAATGTGCATAGTCAGGTAATGTTGTCCATAGGACACATGACTACTATATTTGATGGCCATCCATGATTATGGAGATTGGGAACATTCTAAATACGGTATGTGGCCTTCGACGAGGGGTTCACCTGACCATCAAGTGGTTTCATTTTAAAAGATCATCTTTGGGGAAACCCATAAATGAGTGGGGGTACTCATCTTTTTTACATGGATCAACATCACGTATACAGATGGGATATATTTAGAGAACATAGAAGGGACCATAGATGAATTAGTTCTATATGTTCCAATATATTCACGATATGTGTAAGGTGGAAAATGTAAACCATGACTTTGATGTACCTTGAATTAGGAGGAATGGAATTGGGCTTAGAATCCATTTAAATTACTAAGATTATAAAAGACTCTGTTAGGGACAATATTTTCTATGATTGATGGCCATTTTTATGGGAAACAAATGTGGATCCACCAGGGAATGATATTCATCATCAAACAAAGGGGGAAGTAGTACATTGGCCTTCCATCCTAGATGGCCTATGAGGTATATGTATATTAATGGTTTCTCGGAGCACATAGTTTGAAATATGGAAGGACTGTGACTCGACATGGTAGGGACATTTGTGCTATGATTTACCCTTTGTATTGGGTGTCCTATACGTAGATTGGAATCATACATTGGGTGAGGTATTCATTCCATCATTAGGATGTGTGGTTATGTAACTTCACATGACCAGGTCATTGGGTTCCTTTCAGGAGAGGGGATCATGACATGCCTTTTACGATAATGCTGATAGAACCAAATTCTTGGATAGTTTTTCCATAATTTCATAGTGGATATCTTGCTAAACTCCTTAAGCTCACATGATATATGCTCGATGTGAGAAAAAAGGAATTACGAGGATTCTATTTCATTGCTTAAGAATATAAAAATCATAATTAGAGGGCACTTTTGGGCTGTAACCTTTATTATGCAGTTTAACATTGTAAAACAAGGACAATTTCAGACATATAGTTTAATGTCATGTAGTGAGGACGTGATTCTATGCAGTTTAGAGTCCTGATGTGAGGACGTGGTGCTATGCAGTTTAGAGTCATGTAGTGAGGACATGATGCTATGTAGTTTAGATTCATGTAGTGAGGATGATTATTTTGTTATAAAGATATTCAATAGTTTTAGGTCAATCACTATCAGGTTATTTCAGCATTCCATAGATGTGAGTGATGATAGAAGGTGTAAACCATAGTCTCAGGGGAAACATGAATTAGGAGGAATGACATGGGGCTTCGAAGATGTTGGGAATACTATGATAAGAGATGACTCTCCTTAAGAATAATTTTCCTTTGATTGAAGTCTATTTTTGTTGGCGACATATCCAGATCCACTGGGTCATGATATTCATAGTCATGAAAAGTTGTATTCATGACACCAACCTTCCATATTAGATGGCCTTGAATGTGTATGGTGATCCATTTTTTCCAGAGGTATGGAGTGTGACAAATTGGAAAGATGTTCTTGGGAATGTGAGAGTACCTGGAACCTGATTAACCATGTACTACATGGAGCTTTGACATAGGTATGCTCCATATGTATAGGGGGATGCATGATCTTTTTTACTTCTTATAACATAAAGGCCTTTGTAGAATCACATAATGCAGGGGGCCTGTCCACACATAACTCTTGCTATGTTTAATTGTTTATTTTCAAGATATAGGATCTTTCATGGACTCCCCTTATAAGTTTGACCTATGTATGGGGGAAAGAGGCATCTTTTGATCATTTTTGGGTTGGGATGATGACTCCGAACTTCACTATGTATCCTGTGAGGTTGGGAATCTAGCCACATGTAGTTATAACTGTTCCCTACACACCATTTCTGGATGTGTTAGGGACACTTGAAAGGAAATTTTTTTGATGATGATGGATGGGATAGGATCAAAGATCAAGGCATCACTACATATCATACAAGGGAAATAATTGAGTCACATGTAGTTCTGCAATTTCCTTGGAGTTATTTGGCTCGGTCCATGCGTGAGGACATGATAGGGAAATTTGGTTTCACTTGATATGGGTGTCATGGCCACCATATTCCCCTATGATTTATTTGCATAATAGAATCCCCACCACTAATCGTAATCTCACGTGAATTATATTCATTGTAGAGTTATGGAGTGGCCATAGAGTCTCTTTTTCAAGTGTGGGGAGGTAGATAATATGATCGGGGCATTTCATTCTCTTATGTGGTGGGCTGGGCCAAGATCGAGGATCGAGGCGTCACTAAATGTCATATAGGGGCATGAATCTAGCTGTATACCATTCTCTATGTACCCTGTACCGATTTGGCATGGTCCAAATGGCAGGGCAATTTTTATTCAATCTATCACAGTGGCCATGTCCATCATGTTACACCATTGTTGACTTTTGTATGGTAATATCTAATATTATTCCTAATCTCATGGGAGTTATACCTGATGTGAGAAAAAAGGAGTGATAAGGTTTTCCCTTATGAACATGGAAAGATATGGGGTCTGATAGAAGACTTTTTTATGGGGGATGGGCCTAGATCAAGTATTGAGGTGTCATTACGTATCCTGTAAGGGAAGGAATCTAGATGCACATAGTTTTGTGAGAGATCATGGAGTTTATTGCAATGTGATTAGGACGTTTTGTGTCATGTAGTTTAGCATCCTACGATGAGGAAATGAGTCATAGTTTTTGGTCATGTTTCCAAGAAGAGTTTCATAATGTTAAATGTCATGTGGAAAGGACGATGACTAGTATTTTAAGGACATAGAATTCAGACCATGGCCTGGAGGTGATATAACCCATATTTTAGGGTTTTAGATCATGGACCACTACATGGGGGAGTTTTTATAACTCATAGATCAGGGTCATAGAGATTTTACCTTGACATTTGGGGGATATTTTTTATAGCATTTGAATTTTATGACTCATAGTTTAAGGTCATAGATCTTGGACTATATCATTTCTGTTACATGAATTATTTCATCAGGAACATTTCATTTGTATGAGTCATGATTATCTGTCCGTCGTTTGATATCATGGCGTATGCTCCATTGGAATAGACACTATGTATCAAGTATTGTCCTTCACACTCTAGATCATTCTTTGGGGGATTATTCTTATTTATCATCGATGTTCTGAGCACTAAAACCATTTCTTCTTCGAGGAAAAATTGAAGACGAACCTTTTTATTAAAGGCTCATGCAATCTGATTTAGATAAAGTTCCATATGGTGCATAGGGTCTATCATTTTCACATCCAGATGTGCAAATTCATCAAACCATCTATGGGATTTCTCGTCTACGGATAGTTGATCTCAAATGGCCACACCAATTGATGGCATAAGTATTTTGATAGGTAACATCGCCTCTGACCTGTATACTAGTGAGTTTAGGGTTTTCATAGGTGGCAGTGCAGGTCATGGTCCGGTAAGCCCACAAAGCATGAAGAAGCTTATCTAGCCATGATTTCTTGTCCTCATTGACCATCTTTTTATGTATATTAGACATAACCTTCTTTAAAGCCTCTATCTTCAAATTTCTTACCGTGTGGTAGTGGGATGACCGATTGTCTTTAAATCCATACTCCTGGAATAGCTTGGCCAGCTCAGTAGAGTAGAAGTAGGTGTTTTTGTCAGTTAATATTGTACGAGGGACACCAAATCGGGTGATGATGTTGGCCTTCAAAAAGATGAAATTTTGTTTCACCCCGACTTATTTAAGTGGTATGGATTCATCCCATTTAGAAAATAAGTAGGTATCTATGAGTATGAATTTAAACTGTATGGCTATAGAAGGAGGATATGGTCCCACAACATCTATCCCCCCAGGTGACGAATGGCCAGAAGTATATGGCTGCATATAGTAACTTTGGGGGTCGTTGAGTAAAATTATCATGAACGAGGAAGGAATGAAAATTCATAGTGAATATGGAACAATCATGTATCATTGTAGGCCAATAATACTCAATCCTTCAAATTTTGTGAGAGAGCTTTTTCGTTGATTGGTGCGCTCTGCTAGCTCCGATGTTCACTTCAATCATGACGACAATATTATTTTCTTCAACAATGCACCTGAGAAGAAATATATCAAGGCCTCATTTATAGGGATTTTTTGGTTTACCCTATTGTAAAAGGAAATGTTGATTACCCATATTCGGACATGTTCCCTTTCAACCCTATATAGTGGGAGTTCCATGTTCTGAAGGTATCTTTCAATGAGAGTTATCCATCCCGTGGTATGATGATAAAGAATAGAGACGAGGATAATTTCATCAATTTCATATATATTTCTCCATATGAATGGAAAGACTATCTGGTTGTGAGCAATGATAATTATTGTTTCATCCCAGTTGGGATCATCCAAGGATGTGGCTTCATTTTTCAAAGCATCAGCTAGAGAATTCTGTGACTGGGGGACATGATTCATTGTTGGTTCTAATGGGAATTCTTCCATCAGTGCTCGTACATGGTTCATCAAGGGAAGAAATATTTCTTTCTTGATAGCATAGTCACTTTTGACTTATTTGATGACCAGCTCCGAATCACCATTTACTTTTAGGTGTTTTTCATACACCCATAGTTCAAATTCCTGGTATGAAATGAGGGCCTACTACTTCACCACATCGTTCCCACACCAATCCAAAATCAGGACAGAGTAAGGAATGATGGCCTTTTCAAGAGAAATGAGTATTACTCCAATCCACACTATTTTGAGTTTGGGATCCTTCATCATTTTTCCTATTAGGCTTTGGGAAGAACCATATAATTACATTTCTCATGTCTAGTGGTCCTCTAGAATGAAAAAACTTTTGTATCTGGATGTTTGGAATCCAATAGTTTTGCTTCTTACGATGGGTTCTCAGCCAATAAGTATGCTACTACCTGGTATTTGATGGCCTTCTAGGGCACATACCATATTTCTAATAATTCTAGGATGATCGCCCATCATGATATGCTCCCATTTAGCATGGGACAGTTGAGGATATACTTTAGCCAATTTTATCAGGAGACTTGGTGGACCTCATGGTGATTCAGGTATTACTTGAGCTCTGGAACTATAAATATTTGAGAATGATAGTTTTTCTGATAATCAAATACCAGGTTTCGACATCAATCATTATATAGATGATGTAGTAGAGGTTTTCTTCTCTACTGACATCATTCATATGCGCGAGGAAGGTAGTTAATGAGAATTCTATGGGTTTTATGTACAAAATGAGTGGTATCCCCTCAACTAGTGGCATGACCACAATTATACTTAAGAGATATATTTTAAGATTGTCAAAAAACTTCTTGGAAATCATTATCTCACTCATATGTAACTCCTTTCTTGATGACCCATGTTAAAGGTAAACATTTACCAGCTAGGTTGGCTATGAAGTGTCGAATGTAGGTGAGGTTCCCCTGGAGACCTCCTAACTCCATGAGGTTGCGAGGCGAGGACATGCCAAGTATGTATTTTTTCTTCTCAGGGTCGACTTTGATGCCAAGATGGAAGATGATGAATCCAAGGAATTTTCCCTAGGTAACGCCAAAGGTTCATTTTAGGGGATTAATCTTTGAAATGATCCATCATAATTTTTTGAAGATATCTTCAAGATCATCCAGTTAGTTCAAAAACTGTCTTGATTTAACCACTAGTTCATCGACTTAAAACTCGATGGATTTCCCCAAGAAGGGATAGAAGATGCAATGCATGGCATGATAATATGTTGTGCTGACATTCGTTAGGCCAAAGGGAATCAATATCTAATAGAACACTCCCATAGGGGACCTAAAAGAAGTAGCTTCATCATATTTTTCAGCCATACAGATTTGATTGTATCTAGAATAACCATCCATGAAAGGGAGGGCTTTATATCCAGTTGTCGCGTCGATCAAAAATTCTATGATCAGGACCATGAAGTTGTCTTTTGGTCAATACCAATAAAGGACACTCAAGTTAATGAAGATTATAATCTATCCATTCATCTTTTTGATAAGGACAATGTTTTCCAACTAGGTCGGATATTGGAACTCCTGTATAATTTTGGATTTGATCATCTTGTCAGCTTCAGCCTCTATTTTGGTAGCATGCATCGGGTGGATCCTATTGGATGCCTTCTTATAGACCCTATATTTTTTTGTAAGCCTAGATGATGCGTGGTGACCTCAGGATCAAGGCCTATCATTTCAATTTAATTCTAGGAAAACAAATCTCAATTATTCATTAGGAAGAAGGTATGTGGATACTACTCCTCAATAGGCATGGAATCCCTGATTAGAGTGGGTTGCAGGACATTTTCAGTGCCCATATTTATCTTTTTAAGTTCATCAATTGTGGTCGAGATACCTTCCATGAATTCTGTTGGGGAATCTTTGAGTTCTTCTTCCTATTCTCCCTCTTCTTCCTCGTCATCATCTTCTGATGTAAAAGTATTTATATTACAAACTCTCCAATGTTGGAAAAGAAATATTATTTATCTTTAGTGTGTGAGGAAGGAGATGTTTGATGACCCATGGACAGTCTGTGAGCATCATTGATAGGGATTTTGATGAAAACATGAATGCCATCCCACTTTTTTATTTATTTGTCCTTGGTTTTCATAATAGAGACCCTGCAGAAAACTGATTCTACACTCGTTCTTTCATTCTAGCATTCAACTTGGTTTATTTCTAGTACGCACTCTTCCCCATGTTGATGGAGGGGGTTGGTGGGAGCCATCTCCAATACAATTGGGGAATTGATCCAATCAATTTCATTGAACGAAATATGTTTTTAATCTGACAAAAATAACCCAATTTCAATATAATGTGATTCATGAGAATAAAAAAAGAATTTATCAGTTTAAAACATCTAGTTTTTCCCATTAGTGCAATATTTGAGGCACTGATGGTATGAGGATAGTATTTCAATCTGTTGATGTAGCCAATGCCTTCCTAACAGAGCATTGAAGGCCTTACTTTTCTACACCACAAGGATCTCGGAATCTGATACGAGATCTCTAAGACAAGTTTTAATCTCGATTCATCCCAACAATTTCTACTCACTTTTGTCATATCCCAGAATATTTGTTGTGCAAGATGTCAGGATGCAGTCATTATATCCTGGTCGACGAAGTGCTCGCAGCAGGAGAAGGTTAACTCTAGAGTTATTGTCGATGAAGATCATCTGAACATCAATCTCATTTATCCAACCAGACACATTGAAGGGGTTCATGTGCCATTACATGATGACATCCTCATCTTTGCCTTCGAAGGAGATGATGAAATGACATTCTTTGAGATCGGTCTCTATTTGGTAGACTTCGGCTGCTGCTACATCAGCCTCAAACTCTTGGGGAATTAGTAAGTCTTTGATGAGTGCCTCCCTAATACATTAAGATAGGCTCAAGAAATTGAGGGTTGACATATTTACTTTACTCAAGAAAACTTTTTTTAAATATCATACTTATGCTCTAATGGTCGGCGCTTCCTAGCTCATGATTTACCTTTCAAAGACTCTTTAGGTGTTTGAGAAGAGGATGTAGATGGTTCAACCTCCATAATAGGGGTCAGCAGTGAAATAGTTATTTCCACCTTTGGCTGACCTAGTTCTCTTGTATACGTTGAGTAGTTCAGTAAATGTTCATACCCTTAAGAATATTCCTAGATAACTGTGCTTAGATTTCTTCTGAAAGTGGAAAAGAATCATTCCAGTTCTTGTGGTGTCTGTCGAAGGGTCCTTCCATGATTTTCCGCGATGTTAATCTTTTGACTTATGGTGTCATCGAGAATTTTACTCTTACCACGATCATGACTTCTAGGAAACCTCCGGTCTTTGCAACCTATTACCCAAACTATATAGCTAGGCATGTGGAATTCATTTTTTTGGTCATAGTATTTATCACAGAAGGGGTCAATCAATTTAATGACATTAACAGAGCTGAGGATCAGTTCTAGATCTGACATTGTTTATGTCTCACTGTGTCCTTCTAATATTTCTGTTTCATGGGGAAGTGCTCATTTTACCATTATTTGTGGTGGTTCCTGATATAGCACGGTAGTTGGAATGAAGTTCAAAAGTTTCAACAGTAATTTATAATTTTTTGTCATCTCATCTTATGGATCATTCTTTCTGCCCTTCTGGCCTTTAGAGTTATTCAGGGATGAAGAAGATGGATGTGATGTATTAAGAGCATTTGGGGGCACAGTTGGTTGTTTTAACCTCACAAAGATGATGCCATGGACTCAGTTGAGGTTCTTCCAGGCCAACCATTTGTTGAAAAAATTATCCTTATTACTAGAAAATATCTTCCATTCCTCTTCCTCTTTGGAGTTTGAGGTGGAAACATACACCACTTGTGCTGGTGGTGGGCACAACTATAATTTCCCAAAATCCCTCATATTTTGTAGGATATCCTTGAAAACAAATCAATCTTTGATGGTATGTTCTAGTTTCCAGTGATATAGAAAATAATTTTGATGTTCTTAGAGACCTACTTCATCAGCTCGCATAGGTGCTGGAAGTCAGAGAAGATTGCAATTCATGGAAGCTATGAAGTAGTCACAGACCTAGTCATCTCAGAAAAAATAAAAAATGTATATCATTATTATTTTAACTTATTTATTTTAGCACATCATCGCTCATATTGTTGAGGTGGGGGTGGTTGTTGGACTCCCGAGTGTCCCACATGGTTATGTGGGGGCCTCATAACTGGAGCTGGTGTCGGGGGTGGTTTAAGCGTGACAGAAGCTGCTTTATCTTTTCCCATTCTTTTCCGTTGGGATAATGGGGTCACGTGGGACAGAAGGTTGTTTTGTTGCAAGTAGTCTTCAATCATTTGATAAATGGAAGAAATGTCTATATACCAATTGGTGTACTTTAATGGGATGAGAAGCATTCTCAATTCATACTGAAGGTTATAGATGAATATGTTGAGCAACACATCTTGAGAGATTGAACGATTTAGGGAATATTTCAGGCCATTCTATTTGGAAATGAAGTCTGAGACTCTTTCATTCTATCATAGTTTAAAGTTCATCATGTCACTGGTCGTCGTCTTGGGCAGTGTCAAACTAAACTGGAAGAGAAAATTTTGCCAGAGTTCCTCTGGTCTTGTAATTGAATTAGCTGGCAGGCTATTATACCATAAGAAAGTCGAGACCTGCAAGATTCATACAAAGAACCTGAGTTTTACTTCTTCTTTTGAATTTGGAGTTCCCATCATGGGGTCATAGTAAGAGGCATAATGCATCAAGTGTTGTCCTGGGTCCCCCAAGCCATTGAATAATGGAAATACAAGGTTCCCAAAGTTTTTTGGTGGTGAATCATTACTCACCCACTTGGGATAGGGTTTCTGCCCCAGTTTTATCAGAGCCCGGTACACCTACATGGATTCGAGTTGAGTAGATATCTTGTAGACGGTGTTTAAGATACCGTGATGCATATCCTATTGAACTTGATCTTGAGTTGGTGTGGTAGTTTCCAAGACTGGGCATGTTGGTGCTGCTAGAATTTGGGGTTAATACCCAGCCGGGGGTATCATTTGAGGGTTTAGCTAGAAATATTCTAGCTTCCTTCCCAATAAGGGGATGCCATGATTTTTTTAGGGGATGGGATGAAAGGTCCATAGAGTGTTGATTCATTCATCAGGATGTGTTCCTTAGGCATGGAAACCTCTTTTGGCATCCCCAATTGACGTTCCATGGGGGGACACATATGGAAAGGTATCTCCCTCGACGTAGCTCGATATTAATTCGACTGATCTCTTTCATTTCATTCAGCTAGATTGAAAAAAATTCCTTGAGGGTGATGAAAGCACTCTCTAGGGTAGGATAAGTTGGGTCATAGAGATCCTTTGTTTTATTCATCTCCTTGATGTGGTTTGGCATGGGTGGTAAAGTAATATAGTCTATGGGGACACTCAGATTTAGGACCTGTCTCTCGTTTCGAGTACGGACACCATTAGGATCAGCGTGGGATGCCTTTGGGAGGGAAACATCTTTCCCCACGTACTCTCCCACTTTTTCATCTCTAATGAGATCCGTGGGGTTGATATTTACCACGTTCACGGAGGGATACCACATCAGGGGTGGTGTACATGATGCATAATGGTAGGAAGTCTTCATGCACCATTTTTGGACATTCTCCTTCTATTATGTCGTATTATTAGGGCTTCATGTCAATTATTAACCCTATGGGAGCCTTGGTATGACCCCGTAATGTGCCTTGGTCTCGGAGGGTGTGAACCATGAGAAGGGGTCGAACGGGTAACTCCTCTGTCCATCGTTCTTCTAAACAGTAGAAGATAGACATCCGCTATGAAAGGATTTGAGGTAAAAATGCCACCAGCCCTACTAGATGGGTTTGTTCCCATTCTTCTATCAATTTTCTACGACCTAGATTTTTTTCCTTATAATGGAATTTGGATTTAAAAATACCCCTAGCCCTGTGGACTGGGGTGACTCCCATATCACGACGGTAGACGCTGCTATTTCCACCTTTTCAATTTCTCTTACTCTCATGCGGGCCTGAGTTGAGTATGGCATTGAGCCAGCACAGAGTCTGTGGTCTTTTGAATACATGGGAACTACTTGTTGGTTGGTTTCTCTGAGGTGGGAATCCAATTATATTTTCCTGGTTTCCTTGAATCAGAAGCTTTTTGATGGCTTGATCCCTTCATTCCTAGTGATTTTGAGTCTTATTTCAAGCTAGTTTTTGTTGAGTATACCATCATTAATGAGCATGGTTTTCACATGATTGTTTCCATTGGTTGATGACATTGCGAGATTCCATTTCTAATGTGTCTTGCTGGATGGGACATGGGGTGACGTGAAAAGCTCCGTGTTCTCCCCAACCCCAAATGTGAACTCCAGCTGGGGTGTTGGCAATTAGGTGACATAATTTATTATGCACATAGAGGAAATCCACCTCAAGGTATTTTTTCCCCTTTCTGACTGTGGCTACCATGGGGGTGGGATGGCTTCCCGGTCGATTAGATGGCGAGAATCTCCTATTGTGCTTACATGGTCTGTGTAACCTTTTTAGGGTAGGTATTTTTATTTTAGAATTCGAAGAGTCATCCATATATTGAGGCGAATGTCATACGTTCATTCCCCAGACAATTATCCTGGTATGTTGTTGTGAGAAGTGGCATTTTAGCCAACACATTAATGGTAAATTATCCCCAAATACTTATCTTCTTGCAAGAAACATATCTTTTTTCTTCTTCTTCGGGAGGCTCCTCTACTTGATATGCCTAGCTCAACTACTTCTTAATAGTTTCATCCATGAAATCAAGCTAGTGGGAGACTTATTGGTGTGTGGACACCACAGGGGTGGCACAGAAGATGAGTGTGACCTCAGGCCATCCTCTAGTTGAGAAAGAATATCACTCGCTATAGATTATATGCCTGATGTGTTTGACCCAATTTGTCTGAGTGCCTCAACATAGGAGGGAATTCTCACATTTATTCCAGCAAGGGGATGACCTTCTTGACAACATGAATTTTGGTAACGAGGAGGAAGTTCGAAAGTGGTGCTGTAATGGAAAGGGATACTGTTGCAACATGATGCCCGACCATGGGAGTCTTATTTACAACATACACCCTAGAGAGGACCTTCAGGGTGGGATACTACATAGGGAGAACCTTCATGAATCTTGATGTCACTGTGGGGAGCTCCTCCAAAACAACCATCATTACCTGGAGGGCCTAAAAAATGATAGTCATCATGATGAGGACTACCATCATGACATGATACATGGCTTCATGAAGAATCTCGTCCGTGTACATCACGGGGAAGGCCATTAAGATGTACTTCAATGAGGTTAGTACCATCTCGTTGCTTGGAATTTCCAAAAGGTGGACATTTTCAACAACTTTTATTGTGGGGAGGGCCTTCTAAATGATTATCATCCTGGAGAGGACTACCATTGTGACTTGATATCTGACTACAGGGAGAATCTTATCCACTGTGTATACTCGAGGGAGGACCAATAGGGAAGACCAAAATAATGGGAGGACCTTCATGAAGTCGGATCTTCTGTTCGAGGTGAGGGATACCCCAATGCGCATTAAAAGATAGGCTTTCGTGATCAATCCTTCTTGTCCCACAGAGTAGGACCCCCTGTTGGTGCTCTGTGGAGGACCTTCATAGCTACTGGTAGGAACATTTTGGGGAGGAATTCACAACTACTACTACCATATCCATAATTTAGTAATGAAATGAAAATGTCTTTACTCCTTGTTGATATATGTTTAAGGGCATCTAGAAACCTAGCTTCTGGCATAGAAGTATCATGTAGTTGCTCTTAATTTACCGGTTTCATTGGGATATTTTCATTTTTGGGTTCTATCTTGTGGGTATCCGGGTCCATATTCTATTGGTAATGGACTTTATATATAGTTCCCTATCTTGTTGGGTCATGTGTTGTTGTCGAGATATGCTGATGATCATCTTGAGTTTTGGTAGGGATATATGCCTCCCTTGGAGTGGCCACAAAATAGGTCTAGAAACACCTAGTTGGAATGTTTATTTATTCTAGATTTGGTTTTCCATATGACACGGGATATTTCCATCGACCCTCCTAGACTGAATCAGGGATGCATAACTTCTCAAGTGTGACTAACTCATTGTGCGAGTGAGTCATTCCATTTGAGGAAACCGGGTCGTGGGCCCAATTTCTCTCCTTTACCGCTGATGTAAAGATATCTTGGCATGTTTAGAGGATACGGTTTGAAATCAACATATGACCTTGCATCGTTGCCCGGATATCATGAGATACCTCTTTCGATGGAATGGGTATGAATCCCCATTCTGATGTCGGGGAAGGATTTTGTGCCTGCTCTAATCCACCATGAGTTTCTAGTTGATACTGCCAGTTATCATGTGTTTGGAGAAAGGAATGAGTCTGTCTTCAGTTGTCTTCCCTGGTTTCCATAGTATGTGACTGATGGTATTCATATTCATGAGCATAATTTTTTATCTTCTATCTTGCTATTGTATTTGTCTCACGATCTTTGTATGCATATACAATAATTTGACTCTTATTATACTTGGTTTCCACCCTATATGGATGGTAGGACAGATATGAATCAGCAGGTGTTTGGGCCAACGTATAGCCTATTTCTTCCCAATTAAGATGGAATGCATGAAATGCTTCATCATATGTGTATTCCTACGTGTAGCTGAGTGCCGGCCTATATGGATGGAAGTGGTGTTGTGGCTCGTTAGATCTTTTCATCAGCCTATAAATTGCTTCTCAATCTACTTGGAGGGACTTGCGAGAATTTGAAAGAATGTTCACGTACTCATAGTATTCAACCGTATTTTTGTGGTGGGCTTGAGTGGAGAGGGTGGAGTCGAATGTCTACCCATTGAATACTATCATGTGTTTATGGAAGAGCTTCTCCTTAGGATCCATGGTGATAGAGTGTTTTTGGTTATATATTCTTCTCCCTTGGTGTGCAGCCCGAGTGGCCCGGGTCACCTTGTCTCTGGTAGGTTCCCTTTCCATATAGTCCTCCTCGGTGAGAGGAGGCATGACCTCCTGATGTTTGTATCAACACTCTCTGTCGGGGTCCCATAGGTTGGACCTTGTGCATTTGAGAAGAAGTCGTCAACATTGACATAATCTACCTCCATGAGATAAGATAGGTACTCATTGTCACTTTTCGGGGACATTCTCCCAAAACACTTTGAGAAGACCACTCAGGCCACCTAGTGTTGTGGTGCAGAATGGAGCAAAAAATGAAGTTGGCAGAACTTTGCCGAGTAAAGGGCTTGTCTTGCAGCCTCTAGAGTGGGGAGAGTATCATATTGGTTGTACTCTTTGATTAGAGTATTGGATACCCAATGTTAATGATACTATATAGGAGAGGGGTTCCTACTCTTCATTTCATTCTGCATGCCTACGGGATCACTGATTTGCGTGTCTTCAAGGGACTTTGGGATTATATTTGGATCGAAGGTCACTCTGTGGGAACCAAAAAATATACATATATGACATATAGACCACCAAACATAATCAATGTAGACATCATGTAAACAAATTCATATTTGGGGATTCGGCTAGGCCCCCTTCAACATTTCTTTTTTTGTGGGGCAATGGGGAATAAGTAGGGTAGAACCACCTCCATGTTTAAGGATTCACGTCAAGTTTTCCATTTTTGTTCTGCCCTTTAGGTGGCACGTTTCACACATACTGGGGAGAATAAAATAGTGTGATGTTACTAATTGTGTTTTCTTTTATCATTTGGGTAGAACATCCACCTTGGTTAAGGATTCATGTCAGGATCACCTTTTTTTCCTCCTTTGAGGTGAAATGTTTTATAGGTGGTGCTGAAATGGATTGAAGATAATCATCAACCTTCCATGTTTTTATAGATATGGGTTCTTGTCTAATTCACCATTCCTTTTTTTCCCTGTTCAGCATCATTATCCTTTAATGAATGTAGAATTAACCTAACGAGAACGGTTGGTCCCAACTGGTGATTTCATGGGGTTGAAGGACTTATGAAATCCGTCCTCATCGGTCATAACTTCCTCTGATGGTGTCCAATGGGATTAATCATGGAGCCAAAAAATTCCAATGGCCTTGGTGTCCATGATTCATAGACCTGATTTCCAAATCCAAGTGCTTGTATACAGACAATTTGGCAAATGACACTTAAGGACTCCATTGGAAAAGAGGATGGGAGGTCGGGCTCACCGTACCCTTCATGGGGATGATAGTTTCCAATTTTTGGACACTTATAGATTTATGTCGTGATTATATGTTAGTGAATCATGGGATCATTTTTGAAGAGTGTGGCCACAAGCAACATTTGGTTTGTAATATCATAATAAGAATGCATATATTTGATGCTATAAAGGTGATTCTGATATGAGACATATTATATGGCACTCTAGAATTTATCGTTATCTAGGGGGGATGGGAGGTTACTTGATTATGGGATCAGTCCCACAAAGAGGTCATCCTATGTATCGTTAGGTGAGGAATCAGAACCCACATATTTCATATTGTGTGGGGTTTTATGAAGTGTAGCTTCCCATTTTAGGGTACATGATCGGGTGGACCCTTTATGGTTGGGAACCCATTAGATCTTGGTCCATTTGGTGGGCATCCTACATATACTTCTTTGACTAGGAATCAGAGTCCACATAGTTCAGATTGTATGGATGTTGCAATCCTTAAAAACCTGTAAGATCAAGTGAGTCATGCTCAGTGTGATAAATAAAAGGTTGTAATAGATTCAATAAACCACATGCCTCCTCCCCTATTGGTGGGGGTGGGAGAGCCAATGATAGAAGAGGTTGGGGAGACTGTTGGCAAGGGTGTAGAGTAATGAACCCTTCAATGTGAAATGAAATTGAAGGTCACACAACCCTGCCTCAGATGATAGTGGACTGTCCTCCATGGGAGGGTCACATAGCCTATTCTTGGAAGTGGAGGAGTTTCCTCCTCATAAAATGGGAGAGAAAACATAACCCCATTGACTGATCACTATTCCTCGTTGAATGGAAAATAAAGTGATCATCCTTAATCCTTAGAATGGGTATGGTTTCGTCTGTTTTCCATGGATGGACTCTGGGTTACCATTGAAATGTAGCATGCAAGGCATTGCTGAAGCCCACATCATTGTGGGTATGGCTTTCATGAATCCGCTTACACGGGGTATGTAGACACAATAGGGTGCACTGATGTACATGATGGTATGATCATATAGGTTCAGTGGCTTTGGAGGAGGTTGTAGCCTAATTCTAGAGTACTTGTTAGTGGAGGGATCATGGAGGACTTTATGGTAATGAAAGGGTGAGGTTTGAACTAGACGGAACAATACCTTAAAACACCCCATTCCACGTACTGGTTTCTCAAGCATGGGGGTGGCTCGGTATACTATGTTGTTATATCGGTAGGAGGGCCTTCTATGTACAAATGTGATACATGGGAATGGGTATAGTCCACCGTGTACCAAAGGGGTATGTCGAACACCATGCCTCTTTGTTTTATATCCACATAACGATATTGTATGTGGAACGTGGTTCAGTCCACATAGCGGTACACTATGCGTACCACCATTTTGAAGGAGGGTCTGGGGGATCATCGTTTGAGGGGAGTTCATCTGTGAGAATCCTTTGGACTAAAATTCACTAGTTAGGATCACATTTATATTATTATTATTCAATTCCGCTATTTTATGGTTTGCAGCTGGCTGTATAGGCATATGGAGTGGTTCACGGTTCGAGCTTCACTGATGAAACAAGACCAAAACCAAAGTTCAAACTCTATTTCTCCCTCAATATTTCTTCATCCACCTTCTCTCTATCTATATCCCTCATTTTGTCTCCATAAATACTTCTTATGTTCTCCTTTTATAGTGGATCAGAGAAATTGTATCTATTGGGCATGAAAAACCATTTGCCAAGGCCCATTGATGTAATAACCTGACCTGTGGAATACTTGGTCAATCAGGGTTTGCAGACACTTTGGTTCAAGACAATGGTTCACAGATCCCTACCCGTTCACTTGATCTATGAACTGATGGGTTCACGACATGAAACAAGGATTAGTTTTCAGCATATGAATCCATCAGTGGCTCAGTTTGTGGTTTTCCTTGCTCACTAGCCATTGCTCCATAGGCTAGCAGTTCGCAGATCCTTCTGTGTACTCGGTAGTTCACGATCTTGCTGGTCCACATACCTTTCTCAGTGATGGTACACTTCCTCATAAAATTACTTGAAAATTTGAATTCTTTTAATTTCATCTATATATTTCAACTCAAATTGAGTCCCTTAACCTTGATATACTTGTAGATGTTTTGGATTCTTCTGTAAACTGTTCGTGGGTGCATTTTCTTCCCTTAGAGAAATTTTTAGGACCATATAACTACCACGCTAAACCAATGAATATTTGAATTTATAAAACAGTTCATTATTGTTATAATTTTATAATATCCTTCACCTTTCCAGGATCAATTGAAATACCATGTTCTAAAACAATTTTACCCAATAACATCACTTCCCATATTTATAAATCACATTTTGAATTATTTTCATAAATTTAGTGATTTCTCAACAATTCCAAAACACCTATAAGAAGATGTACATGAACCTCCATTGACATGGAGTGAAAAAATATGTCATTCCTAAATACAACAATTAAATAATCATGGTGATCATGAAAATTATGGGTTATTAATTCCATAGAGACTCAAGGTACTTTAGCTAGACCAAAATGTATAAAAAGGTACTCAAAATTGTCACACATTAGTGAAATGGTAGTTTTCATAATTTCATATTCTTTTATTCTAAAAATCTAGAAAAGAATATTCAAGAATAATGTTTTCACCTTTAACAAGTGAAGATGATAATTAATTGTTGTAAAAAATGTTTTTTTACTGTAACTTGATTTAGTTTTAGCTAATCACCAATAAAGTGAAGAGAACCATCATCTTTCTATGAAATGGGAACTGATGCTTCCCAAAGATGACACAATTTTATATATTAAAAAATTATTTTAATGATCCTCAATCTGAGTATTCATTTATTTAATTTCATCTGGTTCAATGTTGGGTGATTGAATAATCATTAGTTGAGTACTAGTTTCTGAATAAATGAATAAATCACCCTCCATTATTAGTGGAAAAACCAAGCTGTCAGAAGGTAACACATCAGAAAAATTAATGAAAATTGAATACTGATCACCTATCCAATATTCTCCCTCCAAATCAAGATCAACATAGAAATAAATTTCCAAATGTCTGGTAGCACACGACCTCATTTCCTTTTCTCCATGAATGATTGTGTGAACCATATTGGGTGTAGTGAAGAAAACTTACCAGTGTTAAAATATCATTCTTGTGTTTGTTAGAAATGAACCAATCCATCCCAAATAAGGTTTCAAAATCATTCATGACAAGACAAAGAAAAGAACATGTAAAATCATCATTAGGAAATGAGATAGAACAAGAAAGACTATGGAGATCCTTCCCTCTCATTGTTCCATAGGGTATAGTAATATCCATCACATAAGAAAAAATATCCATAAGATGATTTTGAATATTAAAAAAATATGATAACTAACCGAATTATATATAGTAGTATCTGATAGAGAAGTCACTAGTGATGAAGCTATAGAAATGGCATATCCCACATTCCCTGAAAATGTATCTTCTTTATTTAGAGACTCTTCCATTTCTTAATGAAGCTTTATACCAAATACATATGGAAGAAACCCATTTTTTCTTGAAGAATTTGATTTCAGCCTAGTTATTATAGTCACTGATGATATTTTTCTGCTATGAGGTGTGAAATAAACATGGTAGGATAAATTTAGGTTACTAGAGAATTCATAAGATCCACATACGATTAGTGCTTCACTCAAAACCCACATAAAATTATAATGATTTTTACAATAGTATAAAATAAAAGGTAATCTTATAGATAATGCATGAGTTTTAGAAAAAACAAGTTGTCTAGGACCACCATGAGAATCATAATGCCACTAATTTCCCTTAGAGGTAAACACAATGTCACAAGGAGGAAAAGAAACTACCACTGATCCGGATAAGCCTACTAGGTCCACATTCAACATCAATGCTCTATCTTATAAAATAAAAATATATGGTAGATTCAACAAGAGATCCTGGAAATGAATGTAATATTTTATCCCCAACTCAAACTATCATGTGTTCGACTTTTCATTTAATAATATTTTACGAGAAAATTTCACATGTTTAAAAAAATGGGTTTTATACTCTATCTTGGTCTAGTTAGCCTTATAAATTTTGAAAAACTCAATATATTTTGATAACAATTTCGAATATGGATATAGATATTCCTTGAAAAGGGCCTTGATGTCATTCCACTCTATGCCCTTATGTTTCTTCTTTGTCACCATTTTTCACACAATATTATTCTTCGTCCTCACAACATGAAGGTGTCACACTTTACCCTGGTTTCTTCACACATTTCAATGAATGAAAACAAATTCTCAATCACAATAAACTATTCATCATCCAATTAAAAATCCTTGGATCCTATAAATCCATGTAGATTTTTTCCATGGAAAACATGAGAACTATTCCAAAGATCATCCTTTTGATGTTGCACACCTAGAGCCTGAACAAGGACAGATGGTGGTGCCGATGACAGTGCTTGGACATTACCCAATCCAAGATCAGGTCTAGTAAAGGATTCACTAATTGAGGTTCAGAAGAATATTACTATTGGAACTGATTTATATTACTTCTCATATTGATGATTCCACAGAAAAATAGAAAAATAATAATAGAATACATCATAGTAATACTGAAACCTAGAAAAAAGTGATGTAACCCCAAAATATTGAAAAACAAGATTTAGTTTTCAATCTACCTAAATAAATAGTAGGGAATAGGCATAAACAAATCATGAACACATCTTTGAAAACAAATCATGGTGAATTGTGGTTCATTGTGGTGAGAGTTTCCAAGAACTCAATTGTTTCCACCTCTTATGTCCTAACATAATTATTCAACTTCACACTGACATCAATAGATATAGCTCATCCTAGACCTCTAATAAAACATTTCCATGAACCAGATCGGGTACCTAGGATTCATAATAACTGAGCCAACTCTGGCCTTTCTTGAATGACATTTCATATCCCCACGGTTGGTGAAAATCACCTGGAATAAAAAATGAATATGGGAATGAATTTTCAACAAACATTGTATAAGAATAATAAAAAAGTCCATATGAATTCATGAAAAACTTCACTAGGTGAACTACAATAGAGGATGAACATGTATAAATAACTAAATGTTGTATAGTAAATTATATAAAAAAGAAATAAATTCTCAAGTCCCAACACATGCAACTCATAGAGCACAAGGATCGATAGCTACTACCACCTCCAACTGCCTTCTTACCCTTTTTAGATCCTAGATGAATACAATCTATAATCACCTGAATTAACATGTTGTGTGTGAGATAAAATCCTAGTAGCATCTCACCAAGGATTACATAATAAGATAAAGAAAATTCAATGAACCAAATAAAGAGTTCTAATTTAAATAAACAAGTTTGGAATTTCAAAATTATATTTAACTCAAATCATAATTTACATTTCAATTTATGAATATACATTTAATAAATTTAATAATTTTTTTTCATAAAAATGATTATATTAATCATAAGGAATGATACAAAATTTGAAATAATGTAATATATTAATTTCAAATTAAAATAAGTGAAAAAATGGTAATATACCTAAATTTATAATATTTATTGGCTAACAGACTACAAATACTCAAATAGTTGACATAAAATTATATCTATAATTGTTCCCCTCAATACTGACCAAGGAGTACTCGTCACCATCCAATAGATTATATGACTACTGTAGATCTATTGATTTTGTTTTAGATAATAGAGTGATGTCTAAATTATTCACTAAAAACCTAAGGGATTCATTTTATCCAATAAACATGTTTGTAATTTTATTTTAAGAATATTTAAAATACTACTCATCCCATTATCCATTTCAAATATAGTGATTATCTATTTAAATACCAAAACCAGTTTTTTTTCAATTAATTACATTTCCAAGATAAAACTAATTGGTTTCTATCAAAATCATTTAATTCCATTTCTCCAAAATAAAATTTTTATATAAATTCCATGAAAATAATTTCCCAATTTAAATAAAAAAATTAGATTTCACATAATTCCATCACCTTTACTAATACCCCCTTGATTCAATTTAATTAGGTATATTTTCAATTCCATGCCAAAAACCAAATTTCAAAATACCTTAATTAAAAGTAATTGTGATTTTTGTAACGAAATTTAATTAAATTTCAAGGAATTCAATTTAAATTAAAAAATTAGGCGTAATAAAAATTTTCCATCGTAACATAACGACCTACCATAGAATCATTGAATCCAAAAATACCAAACCCTAGATAGAGATAATACTATGAAGAACACTTGAAAATATGTTATGATACAAAACTAAGATTCGTGACTGAAAACAGAAGTTATTAGATCCTCCAACCAACACATATATACAATAAACCCTCAAAATTAATAAAGAGGGTAATGGGAAACAATAATGTTAATAGGAAACCTACAATGAGAATATAGAACATCATTCTCCTAGATTTGATAAGCTTATTTTAGAGTTTATAGGGGCCAAAAAAAATATCTGTATATCTTCTAGAAGAAGAAATCATTATGGGTTTGTAATGGTTTTTCAAGAACCTTAGTTGTGTGTTTTAGGTGTTTTTAATATTATATTTTGTATTAAAAATATTATACACATGGTTAACTGGGAAGGGATGGATTTTTTAAAAAAACTATTGTATATTGATTTAAAACCACTGTAAATGTGTTTTAGGGCTTCTCGTAGTTTTTAGAATAACTTGTTAAACTGTGCACCAGTGTTGCAAAACCTTACCACCTTAGTTTGAATTATTTTCTTGTGAATGGAAGAGAGTTTGGAAAAACCATGTGCCAATTGTGATTTGCCGTGAAATATTCATGAATTATATTTTTTAGCTTGAAAAACATCAAACAAAAATAAAAAGAAGAACTATAAAAATTGGGGTTTATGAATATCAGAGAACAGTAATAGGGTGTTACAACCTCCCCACTATAGAAACGTTCTTTACCTTGAATTCTATTTCAGAGGTTTCTCTTTCAAAAAGATGGGGCCACTAATTTTTCATTAGTTCCTCCCTCTAAAACCTATCAGGAGGATCAAAACCAGGCTATCAAAGCACCTGAAACAATGGTGATGTTCTCCAAAAAATTAACATGGATTCAGAATAAAAAATCCTGATTGTATACATAGGAAAAGATAAATCAGCCTCGACCTAATGATCAAACCAGACCGGAAAAATAGGTGGATCAGATAGATAAATTGATGGATGAATTACATGAATTACATAGATCATATTATTTTTTTGAAATCTGCTACATTGGAAGTGATAAATGGTAAGAAACATTACCCACCTTTTAAAAAATTCCAATTGTCCCACAAAATGAAGAGCAAGCTTCCTCTTTCTCCCAAGATGTCGATGACCCAAATAGGGTAAAACATTCAAGAACAACTGATCACCAATTGAGATATCCAATGGTTGGAGATTATGATCAACCTAATATATATACCATCTCTATTTCGTCAACATTCTCTAATAAATCAACTGAATATTTATAGTAATCTCTTAATCCAATCTCATTCCAAACAAAAAATATTCACCAATATTCAAACTACACAATGGAGATCTATAAGGATGACAGAATAAGGCCTCAAAAGGATCCATTCTGATCCTTGAATGGTAATTATTATTAAAAGAAAACTCAACCAACCCAATATGGTCATCCTAATCCCTGCCAAAGTATAGAATTATTATAGATAGAATATACTCAATAATTTTATAGCTCTTTTTGTCTGGCCATCATACATTAGATGGTAAGCCATTCCATAATGGACCTAACAACATCGTGCCTCTTGAATGACTCTCCCAAACTGAAATGTTAGCTAATGATCTTTGTCAGTATCTATCATAGATTAATCTTCCTGCATATATGAAATAATGTTTATGTACATTTTTCTAAAATCATCAACTTTGGTTGTATCATGGATGGTTATAATGTGATATGATTTTGTCATCTGATTGATAAAAAACCATATCACATTATTCATTATATGGGAAGGGGAAAATCCAACCAAAAAATTCACATAGATCTCATCCCACTTACTGGATGGAACTGGAAGTGGTAATGTTGGCCCGAGGGTTTCTGGTGACTCTACATAACATGTTCGCTTGTATAACAATGAGTTAAAAATTTATTAATTCACCATATCATAACTAGCCACTACATTCTTCACCACATGTTTGAAAACTTCTTAATGGTTCATGGGTTCACTTCCCAAAAGGAGTTATGGAAATCCCCCATCACATCATTCCTTAACAGTAATGGAACAAAAATGTGATATTGATATCATAGAACTACCTTAGTAGAGAATGACCAGTGAAGAACCATATACCAACCATAAAAACAGTCTCTAATGATATAGATTTCATCATCAATCTAAAATTCATGAAGATTCCTCTTAAGAAGAGATGATGTCAAATAAGTAGTGGTCATGAGAATATCAAACTACGATTCCTGAACTCAAATATTCAATTGTGAAAAACGATCAATCAAGTTCCAATACTCTGATGATTATATCACTACATGGGTTAGAATATTCTTTCTCAAATCATCTTCGACATCATTTTCTTTCCTCTAGTTATAGGTGATGTCAAAATCCAACATTTAATGTTTTCCCCCCCAACACCCATAGTGGAGATTCAAATATTTTTAGAGGATATGTAACTCAGTGTCTTTTTTTATAATAACATGATAAAAAATTATTCAAAAAGGTAGTTCCTCCAACATATAATTATGTCCATCACAGTTTCAAGTTCAATGTTATGGTTCTAGTAATTCATCTTTTTGGGCCTATGATGATGATATCAAAAAGAAACAACAAGATCACAATTCATATGAACAAAACCAAATCCTGAACCTAATGCATCACAAATGACTACATAGCCATGTCTAGCCTCTCGGAGGGTCAACAATAGAAGAATAGTCAAAAGACCTTTTAGCTTAGCAAAATAATTCTGAAATTTCTCTCCCTAAGAAATCATAACCCCCTTATGAGTTAGAGTAGTCATAAGAAAATTAAAATTTAAGAATTACATTAAAAACTGGTGATAATACCCAGCTAAACCGAAGAATCATTAAATATCAATAAAATTTCATGGTTGTTCCCATTTTATACCAGCCTTCACTGTTTCAGGATCACATGAAATACCATGTTCTAAAACCATGTTTCACATGAAAATCACTTCTTAAATCCAGAAATCACATTTTTGAATCTTGGAATATAGTCTGTGACTTCTCCAGAGTTATAGAACTGCTCTCGTATAACATAGATAATAATCCCTTGACATAGAATAAATAAGGATGTAATCCACAATGACTACCATGAATGAATCAAGGTACTCATGGGAACTAATGTTCGTGAAATCCATAATGACTGTAGGGTAATTGGTTAGAAGAGTCACCTAAAATTCATTAAGATATATCAATGGAGTTTTTGAAATAAATAATAAAATATTAATAAATAATTATAGTTTTATTTTTTAAATATTATTTAATATAAAAATAGTAGTCCTTTTTTTCAAGTGACCATTTTTGAATATATGTATTTCTCAATATTTTTTCCCCCAAATTTTTTTTATAATATTTATGAATGTTGAAATAATAATTTATTCAACATTATTTGTAAAAAGCAATATTTGTTTCTATAGATTAAACATCACATTTTTTAAAATGTAATTTAAAAATGTCCCATTACTTTTTAGTGTATGAGTATATTTAAAATGATCTCATTTAACATTTCCAATTGGGACACATACTTCTTCCACCTTTTTCATTTTATTTGAGAACATCATGTAAAATATTTCATCATTTATCAAAGAAAACTATTTTTCACATAGATTTTCCACATATCTATTTCAAAATTATTTCAAAATATCAAGGATGTTCTTATTTCCAAATGGAATTTTCCGAATACCCCATAAAATTATTTTTCATCTAATTCATCCTCATTTGATATATCTTACTCATGATCATGAATGTGTTCATATATTACAATCCATCCACATTCTATTAGTGGAATATGTAATGAACTTCTCTTTTAGAGAAATGATCCAACACTACATTTTATATACTTTATTTGTTTGGTTCATAACTGTGATTTATTCAAATACCTTACATATGTGAATACCCTATTCTTGAATTACTAGATTGTATATTTCTCACAAATATTCCATATACTAATAGACTAGGATGAATTTTTTTCTTAACTATGTGTGTTTTATCTATACTGTGTAAATATCTTATGTTTTATTGTCACGATTGGTCTGTATTTACTATGAAATGTACTCAATGAAACTGTATAACTACTTTCCTTTTTATTGATAATCATTATATTATTAATGATGGAGTGATGAATTATTTCCTTACATGAATCAATTTAAAAATGATAAAACCCCAATTTTAATTTAATGGGATGATTATGATATAATGAATTATTTATTTTCTTATGGGACTCCTATGTTTCAATGATAATGGTTTAGGTAATATATCTCATTAAACTCACTATATATTTGTATATATTTCATTAGGTAGGCATTCATGAGTAGAATTTAGTTTTTCATATTCGTGGATGTAATGGTTTATCTGATTAAAATTATGTTCCATTTCCTAATGTTTATTCAATATTTGGATGGTGTTTCACAATTTTATTCTTATTCTCATGACTATGTTATTATATCATGGATGATGTTATTTGAATCGGTATTTTAATAAAAGCCTTGTATTATGTCAATATTTATTACAATGTTTTTAACATCACTTTTATTTGTTATGATATTATTATATATCTTGATTATACCCATATTCTCATCATAAAATAACTTGTGTTTTTTATTTTTATGTATAATTTCTAACCTTACCATTCATTTGATCCCAGCCATTATGTTTCCACATCATTAGGTTATGGAAAAAAGTAATACAAAAATTATTCCTCTAAGGTTATATTATGATAATTCCTCAAGCGAGATGTTAAATAATTCATAAAGATTAAGGAGATAATTATGTAGTGGGATAGTGATAAATTTGTTTAAAAATAAAATACTTCTATTAGTTAATGTATTATATAAATTTTCATTATATTTATTGTTAATGAACATTGGGAATGTGTCATAATGAAATATTTACTTTTACTTATGTAATTAATTTAAAATTAGTTCTTGGATATCATATTTATTATTCTGCAACCTACATATATTTATAATCACATAGAGATATTACATTAATATTTTAATTTTTATTATTTCGTGGAATCTCCCACAATATTTGGATGCGAAGGTATTTTTAAAAATAAATCAATAGAATTATTGATTTATTCCTCAGTTAATTAATGTTTGAATATTATTTTATTCTTATAAATGACTAAGTTGTGATTATTCCATGTGACATATAAATATCTAGGTATAAAACAATTATTTAATTATAGATAATTTTAAAAAGATTAAAACCATAGGGTCTCATTTTTTGTTCACCATTAAGTATTTGATTTCATAAGGATTTTATCCTCAAATATTACTTCTAAAAAATTAGTTGAGAAATCCATACACATGACTTCTATTGTATCAAACTTATGTGTCTTCCTTTTTTAATAATTTCAAATTCAAAGAATCATGCCCTGTACATAAGGATATAATCTATTATTTCATTCTTAATGGCCTACTTGAACCCCATACATGACATTAATTTTTCTACAAGGATCAATTAGTCTATAAATTAACATTCCATTACATGGTTCTCTTTGACTATGTATTATAAATGGACTACGTCGCAACACACCCATACACTGCTTAATTGGTCTATCATCTATCATTTGGCTATGTTGTAACATTCACATACATTGGCCAAAAACCCACTTCATCTTTAATTGTGGATATTATATTGTATTAAGATACAAAAATTCACCTATTTCAACAGAAATTGTTATGTTATGAATCTACTAAGGTGTAAATTCAGCTATGGAATAGAATCAACTATACTATAAATGTGGATACGCTTTAAAATAGACTATATAAATATATATGCATTTTATTGCTCTCTTAAATGAGTATTCATAATTATTCACTTTTATTAAATATAATCATATACTCTTTAGTTGAGTTTCTGTAACTCTCATCTATTGGATCAATTCTCTAAATTGTTATAGACAACAATCCTTTACTTTTCTCAAATTCCTATAAAATTCATCAAGACATTTTACAAAATTAAATCCATTTTGTCTTGAACATCTCCAACCATGCTCTTTATGATCTATCCCTATGAATCAGTTGACCTAAATCATGTATGTACCTCATTAATGTTATGTACAAACATGGATTTAATACCTATAATGACATCAAATTCGTCATTGTAAATCCATATAAATCATCCTAGTATCAACATCACCAAACTAAACACATATTGTAACATTGAAAATAAATACAATTCTCACGTAGTATCAATAATATAATATTTTAATTTTTTTGAAATACTATAATGCATAATGGCCAATATTTTTTCTTGGTTGCATTATTTTTTCTTACACTTATTGACAATAATCCACGAATCTATGTATGTGACTTTTTATAACTATTTTTCCTATAAAGTAAGTCTCATTATCTTCCTCGTTTTTCGAACATGAGAGCAGGATGACTCCACATTATCCTCTTTGTAAGGATTCTTTAGCTCGATTACTCCAATTCCAGGTGGGAAATCCCATTGTGGAAAACAAGAAAAATAAATCCAATGTCGTCTACAAAATATATAAAGTAACTTTCATATTAATATTTTGTATTCAAAATATTTTATATCATCATGAAAACTATTATTTATGAAATATTATTATAATTAAATTTATTTATATTATTTAATAAATAATTATTTATCCCATTTTATTCACTAAAAAAAATTGAGTGTCTTTACATGTGAACGACATCAGCCATAAAGTGACGTTCATTTTCAACAACACCTGACAAGCCTGGATCAAAGGGATTATTTTATGGAACAATATAATATATTTTTCATAATTTAAATTATTAAATGTTCAAATTATATATAAAAAATTTTATCCATTCATTAAAAATGGAATAGTTTTTTTTCTACATGGGTGACAACTGCATCCATAGAGAATGAATTTAATTGTCATCACTACCTATGTCGGTTGGTAGAATGGATTTAATGGTGATACATTAGGATTATTAAATGGTTAATATTATTTATATGTTACATTATCCTTTTTTTATATATATCCCCTTACACATTAAATCTTTATAACAAATTACCATTTGGGTCAATTTAACCACCTATATAAATGATGTTATTACAATTGTGTCATAATTGATTATGAGATGTCATATTAGAGTAAAATAATATGAAAATTATATAGTTAAGATATATTAGTCGTTAAGTAATTTTCTGATTAATATAAAATGTATTTATTAATATATTATCTTTTGATCATTAAACACGCATAAAACTAATTAGGCACATCTTCCATTTATAGAAGTTTTATTATTATCTTTCAGAAGTTTATAATGATGATTAATTATTATTTTAAAAAACATATTATTATTTAATTAATGATAAATATATTATTAAATTTAACCTTCTTAGTGATAACTAGTAATGTCTCGTGATGTTTATATGAAACAAGAAACTAAATATTTAGACACCAGATTAAGAAAAATAAACTAAAATTGATGATATATTTTTAATATATGGTATTAGAAAATTGGTAAAAGTATATAATGATTATATATTTTTATATATATAAATATATATATATAATATAGTAATTTTCATTATTCAATATTTTAGATAATGGTTGAATAATTATGAATACAAGATAATGGGTTTCTTCATCTCAAATTTTCATCATTGAGGCATATTTAATGTTATTTATCTAATATCATTTATGATTGACATAAAATATCAAATTTTGATATAATATAATGAATTATATATTATTAATGGTATTTTTTGTCCAATTAAAATCCAACTTTTTCTTTGGAGTTTTATTAAAATGTTAGCCAGGTTGTTAGTGTTTCTCTATATCATTTTCAATTCGATGAGAAATGTTTGATATTGTGAACCATAAATTATTCTATATGGTGTATTCACAACCAATTAATTTCCAATATGAACATTTCATACTTTTAATGAGATCATAATATCTATTTTATTATATTCATTCCAATATAATTTTATTCATACATAACCTATTTTAGATAATTAAAATCGACTCAATTTAGGATTCATCTGGACATTATTTTTTAAAAATGAATATACATTTAAAAAATTAATTAATTATAGAATTACCATATTTTATATGGTATTTCATTTTATAATATGTGTAAATTTCACCTTATGTTGAATAAAAAAATTTAATTTTTTTTCTAAAATAAAAGTTAAAGACGTGTAAGAATGAATCATTTTCTTAACAATGATTAATGTTTTCCCTGTATATATCTTCCATTATACAAATGTTATCAAATTTTTTGGGAAGGATAATATATTTTAATTTCTCTGACTATGATAATTCTCTTTACCCCGTTTCAAATGTGAAATAAAATACTCTCTTAACAGTGTGGATATTCAACTAGTTGCATTATAAAATATTTTCCACATCAATTTGTATATGATAATATTCATTATCACTGAAAGAATAAATTTTAAACATTTTATTAATGTAATTTTTTTAAAAATATCACATAATTTTTTTAATATAAAATTTAAAATAATACTTTAAATTATTAATTTTTATAAATATGTCTTAAATTATCTCTTTTAACATTTTATATTGGAAAACAAAATTCTACCACATTTGTGACCTTATTTGAAAACATTATGTTATTATTTTCAATTTCTATAAAAGCATATTATTTTTCTTCTATACTTTAATAAAATATATTTTTTAAAATGATTTCAAATGATTAATGATATTCCTATTTTCAATGTTGTGTTTTCCAAAACCACCTATTTTTTTCAATATTAGTCTTTTTCCTTTGATATAACTTATTATTGACCAGGAATTATTTTTCCTATGTAACAATACAACTTGTTTCTATGAGTGGATTATTTAATATAATTTACTTTTTTATAAATGATCAATAAATACATATTCCACACATGTGATTTTTTTAGTTCATAACTATAAGTGTTTTATAATACCTTACCACAATAAATGCCATATTCTTGATTAATATTACTTTTGGTTGTCCACTTAGATTACATAAATCCAATAATTAATAAGAATATTTATTTTTTAAATGCGTGTGATTTATCTATATAGTACAAATAACATATGTATTCTAATATTTATTCATTATTATTTACGAAAAAATTTTCTTGATGTCATTTTATACCTACATGTATTCCATGGAATTATTATGCTATGATTTTTTATGGAATTATAAATTACTTCTTTACTTGAATACATTTAGAAAGGATATAAAAATCATTTTCATGAAATGGGTTCTTTATGATTTGATTAATTATGCTGATTTTATTTCCATTAGATAATTATGATATAGTGAATTATTTATTTTCATACGGGAGTCAGATATTTTTTTGATGATGGTTTAGGTCATATATCCCCTTATGATGCACTATATAAATGTCTATATATTTTTATATGAGTGTTCATGAGTAAAATATAGTTTTCTATATGTGTGGAATTGATGGTGTATCTCTTGAAAATTATGTTCCCTTTTGGAATGTTTATTATATATTATAATGTTGATTTAAAATTTTACTGTTATTATCATGAATATTTTATGCACTCATGGATCATGTTAATTAAAACTATCTTCTGAGTCATTCTTTATTTTTAGTCAATAATTATGAAATAATTTTTTATCTAATGATTTTTTGGTATGATATTCTTATATGTATTAATTATATCCATATGGCCATCCTATGATCACTTGTGATTTTTTATTTTTATGTACAATTTTCACCCTTATCATTCATTTGATATAATCCATTATATTTAAATTTCATCATTTTATTAGTAAAATAAATTTTTATTTTTTCCCCTGTGATTATATTATAAGAATAATTTGTGAGAGTTGTAAATGAATTGTAATAAAAAAAGCATTAGATTACTTCTCAGGATAATGTTCAATTAGTTGAAATAAAAAATAGATTTTGTAGTTAATATTCTATCATAATTCCCTAAAACTATATAAATAACAAGAAATGGGAATGTTATGTAATGAAATTCATTCCTTAAGTCATTAAATTAATGTAAAATTAGGTTTGGGTTTTCATATTTATTCATTCCGGACCAACCTATATTTATAATCTCATATAGATATTTCATGAATATTAAATTTTAATTATTTTCTTTGAAACATTCAAATTATTTTGAATGGTGTCCATATTATTTTAAAATAACTCAACATGATTATTGATTTATTCACAAGTAATTATTGTTTAAATATTAGTTTAATCCTCCAAATGACCTAGCCTACATTCCCTCATGAAAAATATAAATATCTATGTATACAAAAATTTATCAAATATTGATAATACTAAAGCCATAAAATCCCAAGAATCTCAAATGTTTTTTTCCATAAATTATTTGATTTTATATGGATTTTATCATCAAATATATCTTTTAAAAAATATCTTGATAAATTCATTGGTGTGAACGCATTTATCTATAAATTATGGATCTTTTTTTTATAATTTTAGATTTTATGAATCATTACTAATAAGTAAGGATAAAATCACTTATGTAATTTTTAATGGTCTACGTGAATTCCATAAATGGCACTAATTATAGTACATAGTTCACATTACCTATGAAATAACATTCAATTTAATGGTTTAGTTTGGCTATGTAGGATCAATAGAATATATCATAATACTCCATTACAATTCTCAAATTCTCTATGTATTGTCCTTTGTCTACATTTTTCCATAAGATTATATTGTCCAAAAAAATAAGTGAGTTCAAATTATAGATATTAAATACAAGTTAGATACATAGATTCACATACTTCACCAGATTTTCATATATGATGAATCCACTATACTAGAAATTCAGCTACACTATAGAATCTACTGTACTATAAATTTTGATATACTGAAAAATCAATTTTATGGTTCTTCAAACATTATAAAAGTCTCTTTCATGAATTCTATTAATGTTGTAATTGTATAAAATAAATAAATTTCCTCATAATTTTGCTATCAAGAATTATAATCCACATGATCAATTTTAAAAATATTCTAGAGAATATTCATTACCTTTTCTTAGACTCATATTTAGGTTATCAAAAAAATATATAAACAATTCATTTTTTTTTCTTGAACATATCAACCTGATATCATTAATATATAACCTCATGAATATATTAACATAAATAATGTAATTACATAAACAATCTTGTGGACCTACAAGGTTGAAATACATTAAACTAAATCCAATTCCTGATCATTAATCTATATAACTCCTCTAAGAATCATCATCGCCACACTAAACATATACCAGAACCACTAAAAATAAATACAACACTCAAATGATAAAAACAATACCACATTTTTAATTTTGTTGGAAGTACTAAAATGAATCATGGATAATAATTGTTCATAGATGGATCCTTTCTTCCCACTATTGACAATAATTCAAGGTTCAATGTAATGGAATTTTTATAATTATTTTTTTCCTGTCAAGGAACTCCAATAATCACCCCCATTTTTAGAATTTGAGAGAATGATGACACCACATTGTTCTCTTGGTAGGTATCATTTATCTCATTTAGTCTAAGTCTATGTTTGAAATACCATTTAGGAAAATAAGATAGACAAAAACTAGGTTATCTATAATATATAGAACTCAATTAATGTGATATCATGATCAAAATAATCTCATATCTAAAATAGGGATTTTATAAAGAGGATTAAATGACACAAGTAAACTGTATAAATATTAACAAAAATTGAAAATAGTTCATGTACAATTCGTTTAACTCCCCTTTTCTCATTATTTTATAAACCAAAAATTACCTTTACTATATGAATTTTATACAATAATAATAATGTATATTATGTTCAGTTTTCATTAAAAAATATTTAATTTTTCAAATCAATATGAGAATACAATTTTATATGAAAACTGTACATGGAACCCAACCCCTAAATTATTCTACCCCTAATTGAATTCACTCTTTTTCATCAACTTAGAGACATATTTTGAATGGTACTCATTGAAAAATATCATTTTCCTAATTGTACACTATTTACATCTCTTAAACATTCCCCATTAGTTTCTTGTATGTTCTAATAATTAGAAAAATATAATAGTTATTATGGTGGATCATAATTCAACATGAGATGATGAATTCAAGAAAATAGATTTTTATTAACCTAGAATATTTTTTTTTTCAAATATCCACAAGAAGATATTTATTTGGACACCTTGTTTTGTTTTTCATCTCATCTATTCCATTTTCTAATTTCTTTCATAATTTTATTATATCTGTTAATTACATTATTCCACCCCATTCCACTAAATTAACATTTTATTAGTTATAGAAAACCTCTCATTAATTTTCACACCATCAACTAAACCCATATTATTTTTTTTATCCTCAACCTATTTTTTTATTAGTTAAATTGTTTTTCCAATTTAAATTTATTTGGATAATAAACTAGTCAATCATTCATTACATTCTCATTATTCATAAAATCTAAACATGACTAATTTTTTTTCATATATCATTAATTTCCTAGTGTATAGAACCTCTCCATAAAGCCTTTTAGGCATACCATATATTTGTTACATTCCAAATAGCATTGTCTATATACTTCTTCTATGACATAGAATTTACTCTTTATTGATTATATGAGTATTTAGTTGGTTACATTCTTTCTTCTATGATATTTTTCCCTTATATTATCATTGAATGCATAATTGGTTCTTGTATATTTTCTAGAAAATACATTTTGCTTCATCCTAAATTGGTTTTGTGTTTATGCATATCATAACACCAGTAATATACATGAAATCTGTACATTCATATTGACTATAAATCATTGTATACTTATATTGATGTTATTACACTGAATTTTATGTCATAATTTTTTGGGTATGGTTGTCCTCATTTATAATATCATTCATCCTTTTGTGTGGTATATTTCCTCGAATTATTCTTCGTCAGAACATCCTCAGTTTTTATTCAATAAATACTATTATTACAATATAAATTAAATTTATTTAAATATTTTTTTTCATTATTATTATTATTCATTATAATATTTATTGAATTTTATTTTGAAAGACCATTATTTTATATCATTTTATTTTTTGAAGCATTCTCATGATTTTTTCAACTCATTTTATAAAAATGATGTAAATGGAATGTGTCTCAGAAAAATATAAATTTTTTATCAAGATTTTAATCAAGATCATCTACTATATTATCATGTTCTTGTTAAATAAATTTTAATTTTTATTATCTCCTTAATTATTATCACTTACGAGATGACATACTCTTATTTCATAGTATTCACTTTTTTTTCTCATTTCTTAGAAATATATTTTATTTCATGAGTTTTGTGTGATTATAATGATATTTTTTTTATATTTTAATTCAGTAACCATATTATATTAGTTAATTAATCCACATTAACATCACTACTTGAGTAATTAGGTACCTTTTAAATTTTAGAAGAAAATTATCATCACCATCTAGAGTTCAACAAGTTGTTGAATTTGTCTTCTTATGCTTCAATTTTAAATAAATTTTTATCACTGATGGAATGTTTCTCTATATTATCATCCTTTAATTAAAATAATATAACCATTATCCACAATTTATGGTAATTCTTGAATCTTATTTGGAAAATAATAGGTGAAGTTCCCATTAATATCATTATTCTACAACATTGGTGATTTTTCATGTTTTCTCATCATCATGCCTTTTCTAAATCAATTTTTAAAGAATGTAAACACTCTTTTAAAATTCATATTCAATATCCTTATCTTATATATCAAATTATTCAAAAATATTTTCCCCTTTAATTTTTCCTTTTATCATTGCTTCATGGGTGATCTCAACATTTACGTTATTCATAAATGGTGGATTCTTACTCATATCATAACAAATGTGTATATTAATAAACTCAACTATTGTAAATTCGTATGTTTCATCTATCAGAAATTTTTTTGAATCAAATTGTTCTAGGTAGTTTCTCATTAGACTATTTATAATGATGGATTTATATATATTATCACTAGTTTGTTGAATATTTCTATCAATTTCAATTTCAATGGTTGATTATTAAATTTTATGATCAATATAATCCATTTTTAGTTGTTAAAATCTTATCTTTGAAATATATTTTTTATCTTCCTTGAAATTGACATTACCTCCATAGATACTTGTCACCTTTTCTGAAATTTCATCAATAGTCTTTAGACTCATTACCTACTTGTAAACCATATCATATATAGAAAAAAAGATATAATGTCAATATGTTCCATAAAAATATTTATTTATATTTACATCATGAATCATAGAAGCTATGTTTTCAATGTTTCAGATACCTATGATAACTATATCTTCTACCTCAATGTCAGGTGATATAAGATAATGTATCATCATGGTCCTATAGATATCATAATTATTGAAAGAAAATATTAGAACATCTCACTTCTTGACTGAGTTATTATTACAAATATTTCAAAAGCATTGTAGGATAATTAATGGGTTATCAAAATCAAGTAATAATAGTGGAGTGAATGGAACAATTATGTAGTAATGAGAGGTAGGGTGAATTTTTTGTATTAACATTTTATAGATTATTTCCTTTTCATATCTGACCTATTGACCATATAAAATTTATCGATCCACTATATATAACTTCTAATCCTCAACTTATATTAAGTAATAATTAGAGGATAACATATCATGTGATATTTATATGGTTTATTAAAAATAAATACTTCTTATTACAATTGTTATAAACCCCAACATGGATTCTATACTACAATCATACATGATAATTATAGTGGTTATGAATTAAATGGGAAGACATCCAAGTATTAAATCATATAGTTATCCATTACTCCATACCACAACCAATAAAAATTCATGCTATGTTTTCCATACATCACAATTTTATTTCCCCCTAACAACTTTTTAGACTCCCCTTCAAAGAGACATCTCATTAGTTGTTTTAACACCATAGTCATAAGATACACTTATTTGATAAATTTTAAGTATTATAATGTCCCTCTCATTTCCGATAGAATTCATATATGATATAGTAGGATTATGATTTCTAGGATACACATATATGTTATTTAAAAATCAAATAAAACTAATAAGATAGTTTGGAGTGTACTTCATGAGTTGGTGAGATATGGATTCCTCTTTGATTCAATGAATACTCAAGGTTCTACCCTTCAAAAAATAGGTCTTTATCTCATCTTATTCTCTCCTTGATACTTTATTAATCAATATCTCAAAAATATATTTTCACTATATAGGTGGGATTTAAAATCATTAAACTTAACTAATATTCACTATACAAAAGCAACCTAACTTTATAATCACATAATGATATTAAAAAAATATTTAGTTTCCATTCATATTTTTAATTTACCAAATATCTTCTATGAATGATCTTATTTTATTATAATAGGTCAACAAATTTACAGATATATAACTTATTTTTTCTTGTTAAAATCACAATTTGAATTTACTTATGATTGAAACTTCCACCATTCATGTGATATATAAAATTATTATATTCAAAAAAATTTCAAATTTCTCGTATTTAAGAATCCCAATAGAATAAGTTAATCATATGTTTTCTCCGAATAGTATATGATATATTAATTATTCTTCTCCTTAAATTTAAATTACCAAAAAAACATTCAGGATCTCTATGTTAATGCACCCATGTCTCTCTAACATATGGATTTTCATATATTCAAAATTATTGATTTAAAAAAATCTCATAGTATCTAAAGATACAATTCCTCAATTAGTTCTCAAATTCCTAGGTGAATCCCATACATTGACTAATTTAACCAATGGTGTTCCATAAATTTACACAAAAACATTCCCTTATGTAATTTACTCTGGATATATAATAACACTATGATACATCATATGATTCCATTTTTCTTCTCAATTTCTCTATGTAGTAACATTTGAATATATCATAAAATTACCATATGTTGTCCTTAACACCTACTTGGGTTTAGATAATAAATATTTAGTATTATTTGAATAAAAATAATTTCTTATGATGGTGGATTTTCCTACAATCATAATTTGAATAATTGAAAATTTAACCACTATGAATGATTACATATGTTATAAATTATTATATGAATAATAATTATATATATGGATATTCTAACTTTTAGAAAGTCCCTTATATAAATCTAAATAATTCAAGACTCTTTTTCTCTTTAATAAACATCCATTCTACCTCATATAAATTAAAACTGTAAAAAATAATTAGCAGAATGTTCTCAATACTTTTCTATTGATTCCTTTGATGATAAAACTAATAATTATCATCATTAAAACAAAAATTTGGATTGAAATAAAACAATAGTACATTAAGATCTATAATCTGAAATAATTTTCTATAAATCATTGAAGTACCTCCATCATATTATAGGATTACCTTGATTTTATGCTATGCATGACATCTAATGTTGTAACAACCGATAGTTTATAAATAATATTTTTTTCTTGGAATAATTGTGTGATGTGTTATATAATTATTATAAACATATATTCCATAATGAAAGAAACAAAAAAATATTTATTTAATGATAATTATTAAAACATTCAATGACTAAACCCAATAAAATTCCAAATATAAGAATGACACACAAAAGGGAAAATAGAAAAATATAATGAAAAAATAGTCTCTCGGATTAGTTAGAATCATCCCTCCCATGAATAACAGTATGTAAAATAAACAAAAAAATTGAAAAAGGTCATTTTAGAGAATAAAAATATTGATCATTGATAGAAAACATCGTGAATGTTACATGAAACAATGAATTTTTATATATAAGAGGTAATTTGACCATTGTAAAAATTATCATGACTATTACGATAGTAATTTTCCTCAAAATACTTAAATATAATTTAAATAAAATTTATCATAAGTAATTAATGTAAATGTGACTATTATAATACCATGAAATAAATAACATGATTAAAAAACAAAATTAAATATACGAAATTTTATTATGAAACATTTTTTAATATGTTTTTTAAAAACAAAAACTTATATATTAAAAATAATAATGACATATGATAGAAAATAATTTTGATGTAATGAATTTTATTTCTAAATTCATCACATTAATGTTTTACATGGGTAAATTTTTTAAATTATTTATATAATCCAATTTTTTTGGTTAATTGACGTTTTTTCATAAAATTTGTATCTTTTTTTAAATCATTTATGACATAATAAAAACCTAATAATGTCATCAAATTCATGTTTTGATGAAAAGAATTTTAATTTCATTATTGAGTCATTAAATAAAATAAATTTTATTTACAAAGCTATAATTAAATTCTTAAGTCTTATGTCAAATTTTTTTCTTAAGAAAACAATTTATTCATATTTTCAACATTTTTTTAATAAAAATGTGGTTTAGTATTATCAATGCATTTTAAGTCCAAATACTATTATACTATGTTTTTATATGATTCATTCTATCAAAAAATATAACTATTATAGTGACTACCCCTAATATGGTAGTTAATTTATACTTTTATTATAAAAATATCCATATCCTCAAGTATAAATAACCTATATCCCTCCCTTTATAAAACCACTCCTCTCAAACATACCAAATCCAATTATCTCCCGCAATACTATATATTAATAATCTTAGTATCCATATGGATGTAATGGATAAATAATACTACACTATATCATGAATTTAATATTCATAGAGATGAAACTACATAAAGAATAAGTTATTATCATTTTACCATTTTAATTCATTTTCAATTAATAATTTCATAGCCTCCTAATATTATCTAATTAAAACATTATTATTAAAATCATACTATATTTTAACTATATTTTATAGTATTAATATACAATTTTTTTTTGAATATAATCATATATTATACATCTCACACCTCTACTTAGATCAATGTACTGTTACAATTCATTTATCCTCAAATAATGATATTGAAAATTCATTCCATATCAACAACAATATGATGGAATATAATAATTAATTTATGAAAAATAAATTTATTAATAAATTTATTTTTGGATTCTTAGAATAGATCAAAAAAATGAAGAAATGTCATTGACATAAAATAGAAAAATCTATGAATAATGTGATATTATTAAGTAAAGACATGAAAAAAATTCATTAACATCAAAAATATAAATTTAGGATATAATAAAATTGTTTTAATTGATATATATTGATATTAATAAACATTATTTACATATTTTTCAATGTTTTAATAATCCTACATTTATTCTTTTATAAGTGAAAAACCCAAAAAAAATTATGTGGGATTTATAGTAAGGGGATTATTATACCCAAAACCTTACTTTTGTATTATCTTCTATTTAAAATTTAATTCAATATAAATGTTCTCCTATGTTATTTAATACCTTATTTTAATATTATTTCTATTTTATTTTGTGGAACAATATTTTTCTACCCACAAAATTATATTTTATAAGTATTTCAAATTCCAAATAATCTCTTGAATCCTACAGGGGTTTTTCTATTTTTAAAGAAGAATATTATTTTTTATTTAAATTTATGATCTACATAATTATTTTCAGAATTCAACATCTCATTTCATAAATTAGGGTATTTAAAATAATTTAATAATCCTATTACTTTACATGGGTTATTTCAAAAATATGATTATTATCCTTCTACTGTCTTGCATGGTTTTGAACAATTTACGATGTGATAGGTGCGCCTAGAAATTTTTATCCCTCCAATGCATTGGGTAATGATATATATCTTTTAAAATATTTTTTATTATGATTGAAAATTATTATATATTTATTCGTAATGATTATTTTATGATTTATGTACATATTTTATGCATGGATATAATTATAGATTCATTTTAAAAAATTTGTGCCATTTGACCACTATGTTATGATGTTTCATTATGTTGCATATGCCACATTCCCTGACATTATCAATAATCTCCCCCATTAATTTTGATAATTTTCTTATTATATTGATATTATGATTCTCATCCATGATATATTTCATTATTTATTTTATTCCTCCCCTAACATAACTTTTAGATCATCACTTTCTTTGTTTTATATCATCAAGTGACTATAGATACTTAAGATAACATGATAATTATAATGAAGATAAATTCAAATGATCGTTATGATCTATTATGTAAAATTTAATTATGAACACCATTTCATAAGGCACAAAACATTTGGATCTCGTATTTTCTCATTATTATGTTGTTTGTTTTAAAAGTTATTTAACAGTCTTATAAAGAAATGTCTAATCATTATAACGTCCCTATTATTGATCCATATAAATCCATACATAATAATTATAACAACACAAAACGCATATTGAACTATTCATAACCAATTATATATTGAATTGTGAATAAAATGTATTCATAAAATTCATTTTATACATTGGGGAAAATATATAGGGAAAAATATGTGCTAGAAATCCCAGAAAGGGAACAAAAATGATAATTAAGAATCATATATGAGTCGATAATAATAGCAAAATATCATTATATATAATGATCAAATGAATGTTAAAAATTTGGTAAATGATATAGTAACACTATGAAAGCATAAATATACGTAAGAAACATAAAACATGACATCATATGCATAATTAAGGCTAAACAACAAGACAATATACCATAGTATTTTTTGGATAACCTCCTATGAGTTGTACATGACATCATATGTGATGAAAACAATAACTGTCATTGACAATAAATTTGGATTAAAAATTCATATTAATAACATGTTAAGGAATATGCATTTCAAAAGATGAAAAAAACCATTCACAGAGCATACTCATGATAAAAATCATGAGAAAGAAGTGGAGTTCATTATCTTATCTATAACCATAGTCTATATCAAAATGACTTTAAACATAAGATAGAATTAAAAAAATAAAGATGTTTGCATTTTAATAAATAACCATCGGTAATAAAAATTAAGACACCATTTATAATAATTCATGAGAATGGTCATGGAGAAATATCACAAAAATTAACATGTGATTGTGATTCATTTAAAAATGATAAAAGGATATATTTTTAACGTATCTAGAGTATTTTTTCTAATAGGAAATAATTTAAAAATGGTTTTATCAACCTATTTATCTCGAGTTGTTATTTTGTGAAAATACAGTGTTTGTAGTGTTCTTATGGGTTACGCGGCTACATTTTTGGGGGTTCACCAAAAACTCGGTACCACCAAACGGTCCCACCAAAATGGTGGCACCTCTTATGTTGCATAACCGATTTTGTGGCACCATTATGGTGTCTCACAAAATGGTGTCCCACCCTATGCCAATGTTTTTCCAGTTTTTTTCAAGTTTTTCCAATTCCGCCCAAGGTAACGTATCATTTGACATAAAAGTGTTTTAATACCCTTTTAGAAGCCATTTAAAGATAGTAAAATATGTTTAAACCCCCATGATTTGGGTTAACCCTCAATTTCAAAATCATGTGGCCATTCTCTTCTATATCACACCTTTCACAGTGATTTCCAATGTATCCCCAGTTATTTGGGTTTTTCTCTGAAGATATGTATTTTCTCACATTCATTATCCCCACCATCTCTGAGGAGAATTATAAAATAAAAGTTAATCCTGACATGTGCAACCGAACAACTGCATGGTCAAGAAACAATATGACTTCATGTATATGGAAATAATGATTTTAGGATTTGGCCTTTTCTTATACCGAGATCATTTCTTCATTTCTTCCTTATAGTGTCTCTAAGTACACCTAGAGAAGTGCACTAGAGATGAATCGTGTGCCCATGCTGGAGATCATCCTGATCAGCCTTGAATCCCTCATGTTTTCCTTTCCTACAAGTCACCTATCCATATTTCATGATGTGAGGATAAAAACATCGACCCTTGATCATCCATGTTTGGCATTCCTACATATCCCTTTGTTGTGTATCATGCGGGGTGGGTTTGACAATGTTTCTCTCAAGACGTAGTTGAAACCAAACCTTTACGGATACAATAAATACAATTTTATAGAATTAAGGGGTATGCATGATGATGATGTTAAAATATTCTTTTATCTTATTTTTTAGGTTGTAAATTGTATGGGATTATGCCAACTAAAAATGGTGGTCGTTGGTGGTTCTTTATTGTGCACTAACAAACCTCTGTCATCTGGATAATCATATGATTGAATGGATGTAACATGGAAACTAGTTTATCACTTAAAGTTGTATGATAAAATGGATACCCATTGAATAATAATACTTTGTGACAACCTTGATTAAACCAACGTAAATAAGGTACTTAATGAATGGTGTGGACAAATCAGAAAGCATCCTTGCCCTATTCTGGTAATATGTGTTGTTTCTCTCATTGATGCTTGTGGGGTGACGTGGATGGAGACATGATATCATGTTTTTTAGTTGTTGGATTGTGGATATATTCCAGTATGTTGGGGATTGGTTTCGTTCTAGTATTTCCAGGGATCTCATGGATCCCTTTATGGTTGTGACATTACAAGAGAACTGGATGTGAATACTATAAATCATGATTGGATATTTTTCCTACACTATTATATTTTTTTGGTTGTTCCTGTTAGTATACCGATAGTTGAGAATTATTTCGAAAAAAATTACTTGACCATTATAATAAGAATGGGTTCGATTGGGATACATTTTTTCAGGAATGGGTTATTTTTAGGTAGAAGTTGTGGTGCATTTGTATATGTAGGGGTTACAGTAAGAGTGATTGGGTATGGATGTTTTTCAATATTGGGACCCTTAGTCTAGGATGAGTGATAGATTACATTTATGTATAAAATTTATTTCATGTGTTTCTTATATGCACCCCACCCATGTGGAACATTTCTTTCTTAACTACCCCATTTCATGGGGGAGGTTGTTTTTTCCAACATTCTTATGAGTTACTAGTTATTAGCCCATTTTTTCTCCATGTCCCATGTAGCCCAAGACTCTTAGGATAGGGTTTGATGGCCAATGGTTCATTATGGCCCAATACTCATTGGGTATGGTGTGTTTTGGTGGTTAGACCAGTTGTGTGCGAGCATGTTTGTTTCCCATGAGTCTTTAGGATGAGACCCAAGTGTCTTTGGGTGTGGTAGTGGTTGTTGTGGCCCAGGTTTCTACAGGTAGGGATGTGTGTGGTTGTGGTGTCCATGTTTCTGCGGGTGGGATTCATGGTAGTGATAGCACATAAGGTTTTTGTTTGGGTGGTAGTGGGATTGTAATGTAACTTGTGGGGGAGGTCTAATGTATACGATGTCCAAAAAAACCTATTGGAATATAGAGTAGGGTACCCTAATATCGATGTGTTATTACTATTACATAACCTAACTTGAATTTATTTGGGAGTGTCCCTTGGTGAGCCTAAGATTATAGTTTCCTTGTTAGGTTCCTTGGTTATCTCTATTTTTCACGAGGCATTAAAATTCATCCCCACTTGTGCATGAGAGCTTTTATTTTCCCTACTAATTATACATTTATTATCACCCTACATATATAAAACATATTTTGGGTTTCTATAAGGACCTTGAGGATTGTGTTGGACCTTACATGCTTGGGGTTTTTTTAGTTTTTAGTTTTTTATTTTCCTTTCCTTTTGGTACATTCCTTTGGATTATCCTGTAATGTGTATCAGCTTATTTTAAATATTCTTGTGGGAATGGATTGTTGGGACTTAACATTTAAAATTGAATTTTGGAGTTATTTGGAATTTACCATCTTATCTCCCTATATTATTAAATAAACATGGTAATGTATTCCATTTATTGGGTGATTCTATACCCTTGGCGAAGTCACCACTTCGGGACCTATTGAAGGCTGGACTCAGTGATCATTGTCACTCTATCAACTTGAAGAAGGAAGGGTCTGGCAGTTTTCTCTCCCTTTCCTCATCACAGTGAAGGAGAATCATGGCGGAATGGTATCAAAGGTGATGGTTGAGAGATAGGATTCAATTTGGTATTAGGAACAATGATTACTGCATGGGATGGTAGTTAAATTGTGTTAGGAAATATTTGTGTGTGAAATATGACAGGGAAGGCAGGCTAAGACATGGTATTTAAGGGCCCCCCATGATCTGATGCACGGATTCTGGGCCTACTAAGTGACCAATTGAGGCTACATTGATAGCTGGGTAGAGACCCTAGGAAAGTAACATTTATCAGGATGACTTGTGTTCTAGTGTTTGTTTGGGTATTTTGGGAGTTTAAAATGAGTAACATGTTTATGAATATTTTAAAATAGATCTTATACACAACTTGGGATTAGGTATTTCCTTATATACCATTCCACCATGGAACATGGATCACATCCATGAGTAGTTAAGGTGATCGAGGCCCAGAACGTTGATTTGACTGATCATCACATGGATGATTGAGTGGAGGGGGATGAACAGTAGAAGATGAATCTTTGTGCCTCTTTAAGGAATACCATCAGAAAGTACCAGGGAAGTGTCTTGGACATTGAGACCAAGAACTGGATCAAGGAGATGGTATAGAAATTGTCTTAATCTTAGCCATGATTGTGTACTGGGTTCCCCTAGTTGTAATCTAGATGTGGGGAGTGGCACATCAGTGGTAGATGACCTATCATTGAGATAAAAAGGAGGCTGAGGATTTGTGGATTTACTTCGAGGGGGAGTTTTGGGGGGAATCCATTTCTACTATAATGAGGGCTAAGAAGAGGCAGGAGTTACTATCCCTCGAGTAGGGGAGTAGGTCAGTGAGATAGTTGGGGATCAAGTTCATGGATATCCTTCATTTCACTCCACACCTATTCCTGGATGAGGAGTCACAGTATGGAGGCTTATAGGAGGCACTCCAACCTTTCATTTAGTATGTTTTTAATCCCTTAACTATACAAACTTAATTGATGGTTCAGAAGAAGGATTTGGTGGTGGAGATGATTCAAACTATGTGAGGTGTTCCACGAGAGGGGAGCTAGTTGTGCTCATTGAAGGGAATTCGAATTAGCAGTTGTCCTCCATCATTAGGGCCATATAGGTTTCAACCGACATGGGGATGGCCCCAACATTTCCAATTTCAATCTTTCGGTCCCATCTCTTTCTCATCGACCCTAGGACCATGGTTATTTATTTGTGGCAGTCATGGGAATATTTGAAATTAGTGCACAGACCGTGTGTAGTACAGTGGATGTGAGTAGGTTCAATGCCCACCTCAGTAGCAACAATTTCCAGCTAGACCATTTCAGCAGTAGGAGGGGCAACGAGATACCGCTCCAAATAGGGTAGATGGTGCTAGAGGGGGAAACATTGAGGCACTCCTTATGGACTTAAAATGGGGTATGGTCGGGGAGGCGGCTAATAGATAAGAGGCATGGGAGCTGGGTGAAGATAGTTACACAACGCAGAGGCAATACTCCCAGTAGGGCTAGAGGTCCATTGAGGTATGATCATCTCATTTAGTAGTACTTCATGTACCTTTTCTGATTCTGAAGCTTCACAATCCATTGTTGCACCCAGTCTATCCCATGTATGTTTCCTATACATAGATATACTCTCCATCACCTTGGTACTAAGTACTCCAATTGGAGGTCAAATCATCCTATTTGATATTTATCGAGGATGAAGGATGATGTTGGGGCCACATCAATCTAGATAGGATCTCTTTCTGCTACAAATACAGCCATACAATATATTCTAGGCATCGATTGAATATTTTCGATACACGAAGTTATCAACTACTTATGGGGTAGGGTGGTGTTCTCAGATATGGGTGGCCAACATCAAAGATTCATTGGTGAGAATGGTTTTGAGGAGGTAAGTCGGTGAGTAGATCTCGTTCATTCCTTATTAGCTGGGCTGTTAGGGGAGTCGACAGACACATTGATGGTGAAAGTCTTGGATATCATCAATGAGTTCATGGACACCTACCCTGGAGAGGTGGTGGATCTACCCCCTCAATGTGATGTTGAGTTCGGGATACACTATAAAATTGATCCCATCCAGTTTTCTTGTATCCCTATTATATGGAACATTCTGTGCTGCGGGAGTTGTGGATCCAAGTTGATGACATGATGAAGAAGGTTTTTATCTATCCGAGTGCATCACTATGGCGTGCTATGATATTTTCCACAAAGAAGTAATAAGGTGGTCTGAGGATGTCCATAGAATATTGAAGGCTAAATCAGGTAACAGTCATGAACCTTTTCCCCCTCCCGATGATCGATGTCCTTTTTGACCAGTTAAAGGGAGCATGATCATTCTCTAAGATCAGCCTGCAGTTAGGATATCACAAGTTGAAGGTGATGGAAGGTGACAACTCGTAGACTGATTTTACCTGAAGATTTGGGAACTTTGTGTTCATTGTCATGTCATTCGGTGTTAAGATCAGACCACCTATGTTCATGGGTCTTATGAACTCTATTTTCTGTGAATATCTGGCCTGGTTCTTAGTTGAGTTTATTGATGAAACACTGATCTACTCAATATTAGATGATGATCACGTCGAGCATATGTGGATTGTTTTGGATGTCCTATGACACCACCAAATCTATAATAATTTTTTTATGAGAATGTTATGAACACTAGATGTTCACTTCCATGGACATGTGGTGTCTCAGCAGGGAATAGAAGTGGGCCCATCGACGGTTGAAGCAATTGTTTATTGGGAATAACCCAAGAACATGTAAAAGGTTCGTAGTTTTTTGGGTATATAAGGTTACTACTGGAGGATCGTTCCTGAATTCTCTCGAGTTATAGCACCTTTGACAACCTTCACAAAGAATGACTAGGATTTTATCTGGAGTGAGCAGTGCCAAGATGCCTTCAAATATATAAAGGGGAAACTGATCACTTCCCTCATATTGTGGTTTCTAGGGGAAGGGGTAACATTTGAAGTGTTCTATGATTCTTCTAGTCATGTATTAGGGTGTGTGTTGATGTAGTTGTTGGGGGTGATCTTATATGGGTCTTGGAAGTTATTTCATCACGAACATAACTATTCCCCCCACGACCTTGAGCTTGCAGCAGTTGTGTGCACCCTGAAGTTGTGGAGAAATTACATCATTTTGGAATGATTCGTGGTCTTCACATATTACATGTTAGGTCCACTAGGCTGGATACCCTGAGAGGGGGGTGAATCAGGGTGTGACTAATTAAAAATTAATGCCCGTTCTGATCTTGTTTCGCTGTTAAGCAAAACACTCTTCTCTCTTTTCCCTGTTGCACGATATAAACAGAAAGTAAAGCAAGCACAGGACACATCAATTTTACTTGGTTCACCGCTAAGGGCTACGTCCAAGGAGCATACGCCGACAGGTTTCCGGTCGTACCAAATTCCACTAATCTTCACTAGCTGTGGATTACAAGGTTCGGGCTAGATCACTTCTATGCCCAGGTTCACTGCCTTTACAATGTTTAGGGTCAGCTCACTGCTTTCCCAAGGGTCACTCCCTGTTTCTCTCTCTCTGGCTCACTGCCGGTGGAGAGGATCACCTTCTTCCTCTTCCTGAGCTCACTGCTCTTGGAAGGGATTCACTCACAGTTTATAGACCTGTAGGTCTCTTCATTTCCATTAAGGAATGCATCTTTCCCTGTATGTAGATGCTCTGTTGAAGTTCAACTTTCACCCCTAGATGAATACCCCTTTGCCACTATCCACTGGGCAATCAACCTTTGGAAAGACCTTCGCAAAGCACCCTACAATGCGAGGCTCCCAATTTCGCGAAGCTCAAACAAGCCTTCGCGAAGCTCCTGCCTTTTCGCGAAGCTCACTTGCGAAGCTCCTTTGCGAAGCACTCTCGCGATGCTCAAGCCGTCGCAAAGCAACGACCCTCGCGAAGCTAAGTAAGCCAACGTGGAGCTCGCAGGTTTCGCGGAGCTACAATAGCCGCCGCGAAGCACCTCTTTCGCGAAGCACACTGGCTCCGCGAACCACCTTCGCAAATCGAGAGCGAAGTATTTTCTCTGAAAATTCTCTCTCTGCTTCGCTCGAAGGGGTCGGCCTCTATTTATAGGCAATTCCACCGACCCTCGAACTTTCCGCGCGAAGTCAACGCCACGTCATCTCAAATCGCGAAGCTCCAAAGTTTCTGTCGGAATTCTGTCCAAATCGCGAAGCTCCACGGCAATCTTCCATTCGCGGAGCTTGACGTAGTCACGATGAATCACCGTCAACTTACCTTCGCGGCTCGCGCCTTCGCCGCGAATCTCTCTCGCAAAGCCCTTCTCCGCCGCGATGCGCTTCAGCCTCTACCGTTCGCGAAGCTTGACGTAATCGCGAAGCATCACCGCCTCCATTCTTCTGGTCTTCGCGATTTACAAACCATGCATCCTATCTTCGCGAAATTCATGCCTTTGCTATATTAGGTTATGCTCTTCATGGAAATCCACTTTTCGTGATGCTCACCAAACTCCAAATTTTGGACCCCAAAAATTTGGCAAACACTGGGAAACGGCGCCACCTTGTACTGCTCTCTTGTACTGCCTCCAGATCGCCCATTCTTTTGTCATCGTTCTTTGTCAACAATGATTGTCATTAAAATCTTGGGAACTTGACAATTCTCCATGAAACACCTGCTTTGTCAACAAACACAATCAACCCAAAAATACTGCAATGTTACCTTGAGGGATTTTTGCCCAACAATCTCCCCCTTTGGGTTTGTTGACAACTCTTCACAATTTTGCTCAGGATGATTTTCTGCACTTTGATACCTCACTGAGTCTTCTTCCAGCCGCTACCACCATTCGCCCCTTGCGATTCTGATAGCGTTCAAGGATTCACTTAACACGTACTCTAAGCCCACATGAGCAATGCTCAGCGTGAGAAACAAAAGTAGTATGAAAAGTTCATCAATGAAACACTTCATGTCAGACCCCAATTGTCGATTCCACCCTAAGACCAATTCTTAAAATAAAACCAGTTGTTGAACCACACTGATACCAATTGGTGAATTCTTGAGTTGATACCAATTGTTGATAGCTGGACACCATCTCACACCATTCCAACACCACTGTTCTGCTTTTATCACGATCCTCAGCTGTCGTGATTTCTATGATTTGATCGATCACATCTAGCATCGTCAGATTTCATACACTCCCCCTTTCTCATTTCTCCCCCTTTCTGGCTGCTCCACCTGTCAGCTTCTCCCCGTATCAATTATGATTTATCAAATCTCCGCACTATTTTCTCCCTTGAACAAACACTTTTCTCCCCCTTTGTCAAGCACATTTCAAGCACTTGTCTCCCCCTTTGTCAACGAACCCAAAGCATCCTTGGCATACTCGGATTCAGAAATGAATGTTCTATTCCTGCCTTGTGTAACTATGCTTCATCTGATTTTCCAAATATTATGTCTTCTTCCTTGACCAGCCTCACCATCCTTTGATTACTATTGTTGTTGAAATAAAGATTGTAATCAAATCCCCCACACTGAAAACCAATCTTCTTCAAATACTGATATAGCCTTCAGTACCATTCTCTTGGGGTGTATGCTTTGCACACCAGCCGTGCTTTGTTTCGAATCATTGTGTCATCTTCGTTCATCTTGTCTAAATAGACCCATTTTGTCCTGATGACGTTTTTAGCATCTGGCCTCGAAACAATTTCCCAGGTCTGATTCTTCTCAATTCTGACCTATCTCTTCATTCATGGCATGATCCCAGTTTTCATCTTCAGCTGCATCAGCAAAGCATTTTGACTCAACCTGAGATAGTAATGATGTCTGCTGTAGTGATTTCATTCTCTTTGTCTGAACTGGATCTCACTGATCACTGATGATAGTCTGCCTATCAATTTCAGCTCGATTCTTTGTATTTTGTGCAGATAAGGATTTTACATCCTTGTACTCATCATCAGTATCTTATTCTGAGTCACCCTCAGCCACTTCTTCTCCCCCTGTGTTGCTTTCTTCCTCAACACTTTCGTCAGGAAATTGTTCACTGACTCATTTTTCAGTGGCTTCATTTCTTTCAGCTACTTTTCGCAGCTTCTTGGTATCCCCAAAAACAGTCAGCAGATACCACAATGTTAGATCAAAATAAATAAGCATGAAATGCTTGATCACTGCTGCTTCTCTCATAGTATGTCTTCTCTCGATAGACAACTCTTGAGCTGGGTCATCCAATTATTTCCTTGATGGATCTGACATCTGATTTTGTTGTTGAATGCTCCCCCTTTGTTATGCAACACTTCCTGGGGTTAGGCCCAACAGTTTAGACCCATAACACGTATTTTCCTCCTACATCATTCGTTCTCATCTTCCAATCAGATTTGAGCCACTAACAAAATCTCTAAGCCTACGGAGTTGAAACTCGGTGTAGGAAACAAGAGATAAAGTTAATAACACAATCACTTCCTATTGTGCTCTGTTGCTCTCCTTCTTCTTCAACTCTAGTATCTGATTTGAATCAATTGAAACTCTAGAGCATATCATTTCTCCACTTCGCATCCTTAGATGCCACTTCCCCTTGGATTGTATCTCCCTAAAACCTGAAACACAAGAATCATCAGTTAATAGCATTTATATACATAGGGAGAGGGGGGGGGGGTGATGGGGTCCCATATCCACACTATTTCAAGTGCGGGGAATCGACTGAACTCCCAGAGCCAGTCGATGCCTCTCAAAAGCTTCCTTGGGTAAGGCCTTTGTCATAATGTCTGCAACCTGTAGCTCTGTAGGCACATACTCCAACTTCACGATCCCCTTCTCAACCTTCTCCTTGATAAAATGATACTTAATCTCAATGTGCTTTGTCCTTGAATGATGGACGGGATTTTTGCTAAGATTTATAGCACTTGAGTTGTCACACTGGATTCCGATCGGAGACTTCACTTCAACTCCCATATCTTCAAGCTGCTGCTTCATCCACAATAACTGTGTGCATGCTTGAGTGGCCGCAATATACTCAGCTTCTGCGATGCTCAATGAAATGCAATCTTGTTTCTTGCTTAGCCAAGAAATACACAATCCACCAAGATAGAATGCACCACCTGACGTTGATTTTCTATCATCGGCTGAACCGGCCCAGTCTGCATCAGTGTACCCCAATAACTCTGTCTGAGATTTGTCATTGTATGTCAAGCCGAAGTCCACCGTGCCCTTAATGTACCGAAGTATTTTTTTCACTGCGAGCATGTGACTTTCCTTGGGATTACTTTGATATCTCGCTGCTTGGCATGTGGCGAAAACAATATCAGGCCTTGTTGCGGTTAAGTACAACAGACTTCCAATGATTTGCCTGTATTCTGTGATATTAACTGCCTTGCCATCCTCATCTTTTGATAATTTCATCCGGGTAGCCACCGGAGTCTTCATCTCCTTGGAATGTTCCATTCCAAACCTTCTCAGGACCTCCTTGGCATATTTAGATTGAGAAATGAATGTTCCATTGCTTCCTTGTGTGACCTGTAGACCAAGGAAAAACGTTAGCTCTCCAATCATTGACATTTCAAACTCATTTTTCATGAATTCCGAAAACTGTCTTGTGGGTTATGATGAATACCCAGGCCATTCTGCTATAGTCATTAATGAAAAGAACATAGTACCTTTGCCCATTTATAGCTCGTGGTGAGATAGGTCCACATACATCAGCATGCACCAATTCGAGCACTCTAGTTGATTTCTGTTCCTTTGGCCTGTATGTCTTTCTGATGATTTTCCCTTGCTGACAAGCATCACACGTATGAGTGCGATCACGTGATAGTTTGGGAAGGTCTCTAGCAGCATCATATTTAACGAGATCCTCCATAGATGGTTGGCATAGATGACCAAGTCGTTTATGCCACAGCTGGTTTTCTTCCTCTCTGCATAATAGACAAGTATCTTCTTCCCCACCTACAAGATAGAGATTTACCTTTGACCTTTTTCCCTACAGAACAGCTGCTCCATCTTTTCCTTTCACAACACACATCTTTTTGGTAAATTGGATAGAGTGCCCAGAGTCACATAGTTGACTGACACTGAGTAGATTATGACTGAGACCCTCTACAACCAAGACATCAGCACGTCTCATCTCTTTGCCCCCAAACTTGGCTTTCCCTGAGCCAACAATTTTCAGGCCTTCATCATTTCCAAATTTGACAACTCCTTCTTTGTCATATTTGATGCCTGTAACAAGATCCTTGTTACCCGTCATGTGGGATGTGCAACCACTATCAAGGATCCAAACACCAGATCGATCTGATGCTTTAAGGGCAATCTGCGCCACCACAGCCTTCTCATTTTTCTTCTTCTTGGTCCATACTTTTTCTTTCACACTTGGCATAGATTGAGGCTTCTGTTCTTTCTCAGAGTATGACGGACCACCCTCATCTTGCAGAGCTGCAAATCTGTTCTGAACTTTTAACTCACTTGTTGGTTTATTGATCTGCTGCTTGCGAACATTTTGATTATTCTTTGACACATTTCTCTGAATGATTGATGTGCAATACCTAGCCATGTGTCCAAATCCTCCGCACCAAAAACAGTGTCCTTCAAAATTTGTTCTGGAAAACCGTTCTCTGTTTGGCTGTCGTCTTTGCTCATGTTCCCTTCTGTATCTCTTGGCTATGGAACACACAAACTGTGAATGTCCCATTTTCCCACAGCAATAACACCTGATATAGGATGCATTCCCTCGTGATATTTCAGCACTGTGATTTCCCCTTTGGGATCTCTGAATATTCTGATTCTGTTTTGTTCCCAAATCAACCTTCACTTTCGGGATGAGTGCTTGCGGTCTGACTGCAATTGTCGCCAATTTTTGTTCTTGACTAAGCCCAGAAACGATCTTAACATCTGAGCTCAATTGCTGTTTCTTTCCTACTGAACTGCTAGGCTTCGCTTTCATCTTCTCTGTCTTCTGAATAGCCTTCTTTTCGGATATCACATTGGGGGTCAAGAGTTTATCTTGATCCTTGAGTTTTTGTCGCAGACTGACCACTTCTTCTTCAAGCTCTGTGATACATCTAACTTGCTCCTTTCCTGTGTTTGTCAGACAATCAATTTCCTTCTTTTGTTCCTCAATTTTAAGCTTATACTCAACAATATTTTCTCAGCTCTCTGGTGTTGAGGATTTTAGTCTTTCAATTTCTTCTAACAGCTCAGACTTTTCTTCATCCTGTTGTTGCATGTAGAGTTTGGCATCACGAACCACTTTATTGGCTTTCTTCGTTTTGGCTCTCCAAACATCTATCTCCTCAAGAGCTGCTTCCAATTCGGCTTCCATATCAATTCTCCCTTCAATTTCTTCTTCTTCTTTAGCATCAGCTTCTTCTCCCTTTTGAGAACTACCAACAATTGCCACCAAGGCATTTACCCCACGATATCTGCAATTTTCTATTTCCTCAACTTCTTCATCCTCAGACTCATCTGAACTTTAAAATTATTGTGAGAGAAGATTCTTTTTCTTGAAGAAATTTCTCTTGAATTGTTTCTTCCCTTTTACAAAAGCTGAAGACTTCTTTTTGGGAATTTCAACGTCATCATCATCATCATCATCTTGAAACTTCTTGGGGCATCTTGCCGCAAGATGACCAACCTTTCCACATCTAAAGCATGCTAGTGGAAGTTTACCTTTAAACTTTCCTCTTCCTCTTTGTAGATTCGAAGAAAGGAATGACATCACCTCATCTGTCTCTTCTTCTTCATTAGAATCTTCAATTGTGAGCTTCTTCATGGCCTTAAATGCCACCTCTTTAGACTTCCCCTTTTCCACAGCCTCATTATCATCGTTCCTCATTTCATATGCAACCAAGGTACTGTGCAAATTGTCCAATGTCAGCTCTTTTGGATCTTTATCTTCTAGTACTGAAACTTTCGGATTGAACCGAGGTGGAAGTTTCCTCAAGATGCACTTTACAATCTTTATGTCTTCAATGAATTCTCCAAGACCTCGCATATCTTCCACAACAATGTTTACCCTATCAAAGAATGCGTCAACAGACTCATTCGGGTTCATTTTCAGATCTTCATATTTGTTCCACAACACCTGCAGCTTTGCCTCTCTGACTTTTGTGTCCCCTTTATATATATTCAAAAGCTTTTCCCACATGGAATGTGACGTTTTGCATGACATCACCTTTGTGTAGATGGGATTGGAAAGGGCTCCCCCTAAGGCATTGATTGCTTTGGAATCAGCATCCAACTCTCTATGCTCAGCTTCTGATAAGGCACCACTATTAATATCAGCTGTGATACCATGCATAGCTGCTGAAAACACATCCATTCCCAAGGATCAGAAATAGTGTTGCATCCGATTCTTCCATATCTGAAAATTATATCTGTCAAAGATCGGAATCCCTTTATGATTGGTTACCTCCATTGAGAGAAGAACAACTTTCAACCTTTCGCTCTGATACCAATTGTTAGGTCCACTAGGCTGGATACCCTGAGAGGGGGGGTGAATCAGGGTGTGACTAATTAAAAATTAATGCCCGTTCTGATCTTGTTTCGCTGTTAAGAAAAACACTCTTCTCTCTTTTCCCTGTTGCACGATATAAACAGAAAGTAAAGCAAGCACAGGACACATCAATTTTACTTGGTTCACCGCTAAGGGCTACGTCCAAGGAGCATACGCTGACAGGTTGCCGGTCGTACCAAATTCCACTAATCTTCACTAGCTGTGGATTACAAGGTTCGGGCTAGATCACTTCTATGCCCAGGCTCACTGCCTTTACAATGTTTAGGGTCAGCTCACTGCTTTCCCAAGGGTCACTCCCTGTTTCTCTCTCTCTGGCTCACTGCCGGTGGAGAGGATCACCTTCTTCCTCTTCCTGAGCTCACTGCTCTTGGAAGGGATTCACTCACAGTTTATAGACCTGTAGGTCTCTTCATTTCCATTAAGGAATGCATCTTTCTCTGTATGTAGATCCTCTGTTGAAGTTCAACTTTCACCCCTAGATGAATACCCCTTTGCCACTATCCACTGGGCAATCAACCTTTGGAAAGACCTTCGCAAAGCACCCTACAATGCGAGGCTCCCAATTTCGCGAAGCTCAAACAAGCCTTCGCGAAGCTCCTGCCTTTTCGCGAAGCTCACTCGCGAAGCTCCTTCGCGAAGCACTCTCGCGATGCTCAAGCCGTCGCAAAGCAACGACCCTCGCGAAGCTAAGTAAGCCAACGCGGAGCTCGCAGGTTTCGCGGAGCTACAATAGCCGCCGCGAAGCACCTCTTTCGCGAAGCACACTGGCTCCGCGAACCACCTTCGCAAATTGAGAGAGAAGTATTTTCTCTGAAAATTCTCTCTCTACTTCGCTCGAAGGGGTCAGACTCCATTTATAGGCAATTCCACCGACCCTCGAACTTTCCGCGCGAAGTCAACGCCACGTCATCTCAAATCGCGAAGCTCCAAAGTTTCTGTCAGAATTCTGTCCAAATCGCGAAGCTCCACGGCAATCTTCCGTTCGCGGAGCTTGACGTAGTCGCGATAAATCACCGTCAACTTACCTTCGCGGCTCGCGCCTTCGCCGCGAATCTCTCTCGCAAAGCCCTTCTCCGCCGCGATGCGCTTCAGCCTCTGCCGTTCGCGAAGCTTGACGTAATCGTGAAGCATCACCGCCTCCATTCTTCTGGTCTTCGCGATTTACAAACCATGCATCCTATCTTCGCGAAATTCATGCCTTTGCTATATTAGGTTATGCTCTTCATGGAAATCCACTTTTCGCGATGCTCAACAAACTCCAAATTTTGGACCCCAAAAATTTGGCAAACACTGGGAAACGGCGCCACCTTGTACTGCTCTCTTGTACCGCCTCCAGATCGCCCATTCTTTTGTCATCGTTCTTTGTCAACAATGATTGTCATCAAAATCTTGGGAACTTGACAATTCTCCATGAAACACCTGCTTTGTCAACAAACACAATCAACCCAAAAATACTGCAATGTTACCTTGAGGGATTTTTGCCCAACATTACAAGAGCTAGAGGTATGTCTTCTCTCTATGATACATGAACATGTGGAAGCAGATGTCGATGGAAATTCTTCAAGACTATGAATTTGAGATCTCAAAATCCATTGAAAATGGGAACCTAGTGGTCGAATCCTTGAGAATAAAGTCGCAAAAGGATATGGTTTAGGATTCAGCAGATGCTTGGAATGAAATGGAGGAGTTAATTTCATTACACATGAGCATGCGAGTAGAGGATGATAGAGGTTGTCTGTTCCAAATGATAGTGCGGCCATCCTTGGTTCAGAAGGTGGAGGAGTCTAAGTGGGGGGATATAGAGGCTGAAGTGATTCGTGATCATGTTATCCAGGGAAATGCTCTAGAATCATGGTTAGAATTAGATTCTTTTCCATGGGAATTTGATTTTACCAAATACTATATGAGAGGGAGTTATTAGCGAGTTCCATAACTCACCCATACAAGTACAAAAAACGAGTTTACAAGAATCACTTGGGTATGGGGGGTTAATTTTAGTGGCGTGGGGTGAAGTTTTCATGGGTTATGATTGTGAAAAATTTCCTTCTGTGTTAGTATGGGAAGGTAGAGCACCTAGTTTCAGGTGGTCTGTTACAGTTCTTAGATGTTCTCGAGTGGAAGTGGGATTTTATATCGATGAATTTTTTCAATGGACTACCCAAAGATGAGGGAGGATGTGATGCCATCTGGGTAGTGGTGGACCACCTGTCTAAATCAGCTCACATCATAGTGGTTAATGAGTCGAGCATAGCGGATGCCTTAGAATTGAAGTACATGGGTGATGTTGTGCAACTTCACCTAGTTTTGAGGACCATCATTTCAGATCAGGATACACACTTTACATCAAAGGTCTAGAAGGGATTACAGTGTCATTTTGGCACCCAGCTATGCCTTAGAAAAACTTCCCACCCCCAGACAGATGGGAAGAAAAATAGGACCATCCTGATGTTGAAAGATATATTGAGAGCATGTGTTTTTTACTTCATGGGATCATGTGTCTGACACATGCCTCTGGTATAGATTGTCTTCAACTATTTTTATTACTCTACCATTGTCATGGATCCATTAAAAGCCTTATATCAATTGAATTTTTTTCCTATGTGCTAGATCGAGGTTGGGGTAGCAGGTTTTCTTGTCTTGGAGGTGGTATAGAGCATGATGTAGAATGTTCAACATCAATTTGTGAGGATTAAGGTGCATTGGGACTGGCAGAAGTCTTATTCCAACCATTGGATGAGACCCTTGTAGTTCATGTTAGGGGAGAACGTGTTATTAAATGTATCCCTTTGGCGCGGGCAATGGATGTTTTTCAAGGGGACTAAGCTTTCTCCCGGGTTCTTCGGAACCTTGAAGGTGATGAAACAGGTCGGTGAAGTGGATTATCATCTGGTGAAACCGCCCCCACAACATAGGGTCCATGTTTTCTTCCACGTGTCTCAACTCTATCGGTATTTACACGATGATTTTCACATCCTCGACAAGGGAGAGTTGAATATTGAGGATAATGCAATGCTCATAGAGCGACCAGTGGGGATCGAGGATCATGAGGATAAGGTGCTTTGTGGGTGAACCATTCCTTTGGTTCTTGGGATGTGGAGGCATGGTGGCCTCGGGGAGTGCACTTGGGAATGGGAGGCAGAAATGGATGCCCAGTATCCAGAGATGTTATGAGTTTTGTTTTTCACTTGTTTTGTATATGAATGTGATTTTGTGATTGAGCTTGTTAACTATGAGATATGTGCTTTTCCTTTCTCTAAAAGTGTGAGAAAAGTCCAGCCTATGGGGATCAGAGCACCTTATCCTTAATGATGACGTGTTAATGTGGATACGATTAAACCTATGTTGTTGAGTCAGTGTAGCCCAAAAAATAGTATCTTGACAAGGGAAAACAGACTCCCTATTCTATAAGTTTTGACGGTGTGACCATTATATGATCGTGTGGTAACATGGGGTAATAGAGTGGTAGTGTAACCACAGTTGATCAATGGATAGATGAACGAGTTTTGTTCCTAGATATCATAGTTTGTTCCAGCTAACCAACAAATCTAGGGTGGTTGGTAACTGAGAGGCATCTTATAGGGTGGTTGTTTGAACCACTCCAGTTTCTTTGGGTTTACTATTGAATTCCCAATAATGAGAATAGATTAAGAGGTATCTGATGTAATATCATTATTTTCTCGAGCCCTTATTTTGTGAAAATATAGTGCTTATAGAGTTCTTAGGGGTCACATATCTTTTTTGTTGGGAGATTTCCAAAAACACGGTTCCACCAAACGGTTCCACCAAAATAGTGGCACTGTCACAGTCGCACTATCAAAATCTCATGTTGAAACAGTGGCACCGTTATACTGTATCACTGAATGGTGTCCCACCATTTTTCATTTTTCATAGTTTTCCGAATTTTCCGATTTTCTCCCTCAGTAAGATATCTTTTGACGTAATTGTGTTTTAATACACTTTCAAATCCATTAAAAGTCAGTAAAATATGTTTTAAACCCCTATGAGTCGAGGGACCCGTTAGTTACCAAAACATGGGGCTTTTTCCCTCACTATCACAACCTTCAATGTTCATTCCATCTTATCCCCTATTACCTGGGGTTTTCTCTGACGATATCTATTAACTCACAGCCGTTATCTACACCATTTAATAGGATAATTATTAAATAACAATTAATATCGATATGTAAAATTGCCCAACCCCATGGTCGAGCCACAACCAGAATTCAAGTAATTTAAATTCATTATTTAGGGATCTATCGTTTTCTAATGTCAATATCCTCCCATACTTCTTGTTTCATTAAGTATTCATAGAGACTCACTCTAAAGATGAATCAGGAACCTATGCTATAGCTCATCCTCATCAGCCTAGAATCCCTGGATTTTTCTTTTCCTACAAGTTGTGCATACCCAATTCTTAACATTTGGATTTTAAATTCAATAAAAATCATCCAATTAGGTTTTTATATTGTATCTCTTTACTATTTATCATGTGGGGAAGGTATGACAATGCTTCCCTCACGATATAGATGAAACCAAACCTTAACGAAGATAATAAATGGAATGTTAATTAAGGAAGGGGTGTGAATAATTCTAATTTTTATGTGTTATTTTATATTTTTTTTATGTTTTTGAATTGTATGATGTTATGACAACTAAAAATAGTGTTTGTTGGGGGTCCTTTCTTGTGAACTAATTAACCCTTATTTTCTAGATAATCTTATGATTAAATGGTTGTAAAATAGAAAATGGTTAATCATCTAAAGTTGGTTGATAAAATGGATTCCAAATGAATAATAATCATTGATTGATCACCTCGGTTAACCAAACTGAATGAAAGAACTTAAAAAATTATGTGGAAAAATCTAAAAGTATCCATGCTATGTTTTGGTAATATGTGTGGTTTCTCTCATTGATGCTTGTGAGGTAACGTGGATTGGGATGGGATCTCCTATTGTTCAGTTGGTGATTTTTTTATCTTTGTTGGTGTGTTGGGGATTGGATTAGTTACAGTACATCAAGGGATATCACAGATGCCTTTTTTTATTAAGACATTAAAAGAGAACCAGGTGTGAATTCTTAAATTAATGCTTCACTATTTTTTCTTCAGTGTTGATTGCTTTTCGGTTGTGCCTATTAGTAAGTCAATAGTGTAGAATTATTTTCAATATAATTACATAAACATGATAAGAAGAATGGGTTCGATTGGGTTACTATTTTCAAGGAATGGGTTTTGTTCTGTTTGAGGTTGCGGTTCATTTGTGCTTGTGGGGATAACAGAAAGAGTGGTTGTGTACAAATGTTTTTTTTCCTTGGGAACCTTAGGTTGAGATGAGTGTTTAATTAATTATATTAATAAAATTTATTTCATATGTTTCTTATACGGAACCCACCCATGTTGAGCACTTTGTGGCGAACACCCTCATTTCATGGGGGAGGGTGTTTTTTCCAACATTCTTATGAGTCTTTAGTTATTAGCTCCTTTCAGCTCTCTCTCCCAAGTATCCCAAACCTATTCATGTAAAGCCCCGTCCCCAGTTAACTAGAGTCGGTGCATTATTAAATAACATTTTAATGATCACAAAAGATCATGTCTCGAAAGAATGATTAGTTTAGTAGCTTTGGAAACACTAGATACATTCATAAACGTTACATTACATCATAAAGTGAAAAACTACAATAACATAGTCTCCATAGTCCACACTAATATCCCCTTTAGACTATCCCTGCAGGTCAGTCATAAAATATTTCTTCACATCCTGGGAAAAATTAAATATAGAAAGGGGTGAGCTCAGATGCTCAGTAAGGATCACAATATAGAGGAAACATTCATAAATAAACATAAACATTTAAGGCAATGTAGAACTAAAACAAAATCCCATTAAACTTGAACTTCAGCATAATATGGAAAAATTAAAATGAAATAATTATATTTACTTATTCACATGGATATTCTACTAGTCAAATAATCACATTCAATATCAACAATCACTTTCATAATATTGGAATGCATAATGCCAGGCAATCATAACCACGTAGCCAAGGCCTCGTGCCAAGACAACAAATAAGATTTTGTCAAGGCCTCGTTCCAAGACACTAGTTTGTCTCATGAGACCTACCAATGCATTGAGGAGCTATAGATGGATCCACCCATCACTTATTAAGTCCAATTAATTCCTTATATTAAAAGTTTTAAACATATCATAAGCCATAACATAATAGTATCACATAAAACATGAATAAAGGAAACATAAAATTTCCACATTTCAATCAAAGGATATCAATAAAACACATTGATATAATAAAAACATTATCAAAACCATTTTCAGTACCAAAATAAAATAATGTTAATACTTGGTATTTATTTTTCATTTTAAAAAATGTTATGGCTGGTAGAGGAAGCTGATACTCAAATAAGGGTCAGAACGGCGGAGAAGTCATTGTCACCGCATACATACGACAAAACATTCCCTTTTTTCATTTAGTAAGATGATCCGTATAAAAAATATTCCTTTTGAATAAACATAAAAGTCAAAGGGTTTTATACACCATATAAAAGAAGGTTGTGTATAAAACAAAATATGTCTCAATGAAAGGATATTGAGACGATGTCCCTTACCTCGTGTCCGACTCGACTCGATCTTTATTTAACCTCCTGAATAATAATCTAGAGTTAATTTCTACATGCATAAGAATGTTTTTCTTGTTCATTATTCCTTTTATATCACTTATTACCATGTTATGTTCATTATGTAATTATTTATGTTAATATCGGTCGTTTTGTCGATCTTTGGTACTTGAGTTAAAAATAAACTTCTTATAATTACAATTTGTTCATGTGGTAAAATATCAATAATATCTAGAATTATATTCATGATTTAGATATCATATATATCCTATATATCCATTATATAAATGCATTTATAATATTACATAACATTTAGAGGTAAGAAATGAAATGCACCGTTCATGGAGACGGTAAGCCGTACGTTCTCATGAATGCTAATTTCATTTCTATTTAATATTTAAAGAATGAAATCATAATTATAAAATGGTATATTATAATTCCAGTATAATATCATATATAATATCATTTACTCCATCCTTTATATGTCCCACATATGGCATTAATGATTCAAATCACTTTGAGGGGGCAGTAGTCAGCACTTCCTAAAATGAAATTATCTCATATACCCATAATGGAAATCATAAATCTATGCCATAAATGAAAAATAAAGAATCATAAGGGAAACATTAACATAATATATATCATATATAAATATATTTAAATCTTAATGTCCACCATGAGAGGTGTTAAAATAATACTGAACAATCATCGTTTCGTGAGGCAGTAATGTTCCACCGACAGAAATAGTATGTTCTTTAACCATTAGATGAAGGTGTGTGTAAGTGTAAATCAAATCCTTATCATAAAAAAATACTAGTATATTGAATATACTAGTCTTTTTACAAAATATAGAAATAAAAAGAGTTTATGGGGTGGGAGAACCAAAATAAAACAAAAGAACATAAGAGAAAACATTATCTTAAAATTGGGTAACTCTTTTTGATTTGAGCCAAAGAATTCCCTGGGAAGACTTCATCCCAAAGTGAGGCTTCTAGAAGTAAGGGAGGGAAGTTGATAGAGTATTTGGGCATAGGTTGGCTGAGATAAATTTCTTGAAGGTGTGAATAATGTGGTAGAGGTGGGGGCCTTTTATAAGAGGAGAGGATGGGCACTCTTGGAAAGTCAAGAAATGCTAGTTTATTATATAATGAGTATCAGATTTTAAAGGTCCCAAAAGTATATATTTCGAGGATAAGGTGATATGGGTTTCAAATAAACTCATCCAATAGGTTTTTGACAAGTTTAAGTCTTAGATTTTAAATTATCATTTCATTTTATATAAATCAATAATTAATGAGGTAATTACTGCATCATTATGGTGTCATACAAAATTTAATTTATTTAATGTCCAAAAATTATAAAAAAATACTATGATGTAGTAAATATTTTTATATTTACAATTACTATTTATATTCAAAAATATTACTTGTATAACCCAATGTAAAAATTGTTTTAGTAAAACAATACATGTTTGTGACAATTTTATTTTTACTTTAAATAAAAAGTTATTAATGTAATTTTCTTACCCAAGTGGCTCCATGGGGTCCCCAAGTTGACCCATGGATTTTCTTGGTCGGCCACGACTCATCCAATAACGGTAGGACAAGTTTCACGATATTTTCACATTTTTATAATATCATTTTTACCATAAATTTCACTAATTACCTTTAATCGCGATTAATAAAACAGTAAAAGTTACTATTCACCAAAAATCATTTTCATCCCATTGAACCACATTTTACTTCCTAATGACAACCATTTATGTCGAATTTTTGAAATTCAATTCATAGAAGTGGTAAATTTTCATTTAAACGAAAAATTAGTTTTTAACTACCACTTAGTTGTTTAACTATTAATCAAAAATTGAAGTTTCTCAGAACAATACCAAAAATTCATCCTAAGTGATAATTGATATTCTGAATTAAAAAATGATTTATATTTTAAAAAACTCAAAACATATAAGTTTCATGAATTAATTTTATAATTAATTCTTGTTGTCAAAACAAATAGCGGGTTTTTAAGAAACAATATCATTCAAAAGATTGACAATTGTTTATGTCCAATTTCAAAGTCAAATTAATTCTAATAACCACCATTGGATAAAATCATAAAATTATATTCTAATTATACTTTAAAACCACTCAATAGTATAATTTATCACTATAAATTATTTTGATTAAAAATGTTGTTTTTAAGTATTTTTCACTATTCATTGAAAATTGGATGTTCTCGGAAAAATACCAAAAATTCAACATGGGATAATTTCAATATTCCGAATCCAAAAATGAAGCCCATTATGAAATATAAAATTTATATAATTTCAAAATGTGGTTATTACTATTCATAACAGCAACTTTGATTGGTCAGGGTGTGTTAGAATCTCGAACTTGCATACAATACAACCTATTGCTTTATTGAATGATAATCGTACTATGGAAGCATGGGGTGTTACATTTTCCACTCATTCAATAAATTGAGTCCTCGAAATTTGAAAATTTTCTTCAAAAATAAAAGGATGAAAATATAAAATACCTCTGTGGAAAACCCACATCGGAAATAAGGTTAATAAAATTTAGACTTAATAAGAGGGAAAGGGAAATGAAAAATTCACCACCAAATAATGATCTCGATTAGGAGAACATTCATGGAAATTAGAGACAAATAATTGGAGGGAAAATGTAAATATTTGTAGGGATTGGTTGAGGTCATCAATCACAAACAAGTGTAAAATTGAGGGCCTCAAAGCCTTCAATATATGGTGATTTAAAATATCATCAGTTTAACAAAACATTAGGTATTAAGATAACACATTTTTTTAATATCCCTTTCCTAAAGTTTAAGAATTAATTTATTCATATAATAAGAGAAAGGTATATATATATTTATACTTGACAAGTAGAGTTTCAACCATCAACTAATTTCTACCATAATCTCATCTTTCACTCAAAAAGATAATAGAACTGAAAAATATTATATTTATCCTAATCGTACAAGGGTAAAAATATTAACACATTCCCTTTAGATTAGGAAAACTATTTTGTAATAACCTGGGACTTCATGTAGGTTAGTGGTAGGTAATAATGGCCTGTCGCACTATGGTTGTGGGTTCGATTCCTATAGCTTTGTCTGACGTGATGGGTTATCCCCCGACCTGCAGGTTGTCCTTTTCCTAAAACTGTAGTATTATAATATTCCAAAATTAATCTTCTGAAATGTTTTAACATTAAAAAATACTATCCAAGGTTCAACTTAATCCATTCCAACATTTATAGTTATCCAAAATACCTCTTTCCATACTTTCTCTAAAATGTCTCAAAATTCCAAAATCAATTCTAACATCAGATTCCCCAAACAAAGTAAATATTCTATTATTATCACATACTAAAAATATGATTGTCTTCATCCTATTAAAACCTTAATGAAAACAACAAGTACAGTAGTTCAATCCTTATATATATCACATTATTCTTATAACCAGAATATAATCCTTGATTCCCAAAGCACCAATACAATAATTATTCCACTTCAACTGTAATAACAACATAAGATTGGCCTTGATCCCTTGGTCTTTTCTGAGGTAAGTTTCCCTAATTCTTAGGAAATTCAATTGAATAATTCCCCATTTCCCTACAATTTTAGCATTCAACATTGATATCCTCTTTCATTCCCTTGTAATCACGAGCCTGGTGACCTTTTTCTACAGATTTATAACATACTCTCATTCTTTTTAGGCAAGTACCGGGGTGATTCTTCCCACAATTACCGCATAATAGAAAATCCTTCTCTCCCTTTTTCCCTTTATTTTCATTTCCAGATTTATCAGAAGATCTCTTCTTCTCTTTCTTTGATTTAATGTCATAAGACTTAGAGAATTAGTTTTCTATCTTGATAGCACATGAGACAATATCTTCGTATGACGAGAAGGTTTTTGAGACTAATGCTCGATGGAGAAATGGGTTTAACCCATCAAAAAAAGTGATCAATAATACTTATTGGGTTACGTATATAATTTGCAGCATGCCTCGCTAACCTTGTAAAGTTAGCCTCATACTTTGCGACATTCTCATCCTCTTTCTGCATCAGACTCAGAACTTGCCTTTCAATATCTGGTCGATGGTCATGTGGAAAGTATTTTATTAAGAAAAATTCCTTAAACTCCCTCCATTCCATACTTTAAACTTCTTCATCTTCGTTTGGGTTTTGAATCAATGACCACCATTGATCAGCATCTCCAGTGAGGTGGTAAACTACCATGATAACCTTTTCTGTAACACCCCAAGATTTCATAGTTTGTTATTTTTTAAAAATAATTCAATAACTTGCACTACATGATACACCGAGTTCAATCGCACAATGACTTACGAAATAAGCCATTCAAAAGAGGTTAGGAATAGTATTAACTAAATTTTAAACTAATATATCCTTATAATTTTAGAATCCATATTATGAGTTTCTTAGAAATAATGAAAGAACAAATTCATTTTCAGTATTGCACTTTTATCAAATTTTAATAGTGAACCATTTTTAAATAAAATATTTTAAACTTTTTGACTAAATGGGGACATCAAAAATTTAAAATGAAACATCTCAAGCTTCCACGGTACACTTTCCTTTGAATAATACAGTAGCGTGTGTTGTACGCAACTTCGACTTTTAACACACACCATAACCAATCAAACATGCTGTTATGAATAGTAATACATACTTTTTGAAATTATATATATTTTATATTTCAAAATGGACTTCATTTTTGGTTTCAGAATATCGAAATTATCCCTAGATGATTTTTTGGTATTTTTCTGAGAAATTCCAATTTTTATGAATAGTTAAAAATACTTAAAAAAACTTTTTTAATCAAAATAATTTATAGTGATAAATTATATTATTGAGTGGTTATAAAGTACAATTAGAATATATTTTTACCATTTTATCCAATGGTGTTCATTAGAATTAATTTCACACCGAAATTGGACCTAAACAATTGTCAATCTTTTGGTATATATTGTCTCTTAAAAACACACTATTTGTTGTGACAGCGGGAATTAATTATAAAATTAATTAATGAAACTTATATGTTTTTAATTTTGTAAAATAGACATCATTTTTTAATTCGGAATATCATGTATATCTTAGGGTGAAATTTTGGCATTGTTCTGAAAAACTTCAATTTTTGATGAATAGTGAACTACTAAGTGGTAGTTAAAAAAACTGAATTTTTCATAAAACATAATTTTACCGCTTTTGTGAATGGAATTTCGAAAATCCGAGAGACACGGTTAATATCAAGAAGTGAAATGTGGTTCAATGAGATGAAAATAATTGTTGGTGAATAGTAACTTTTTACTTTTTTTTACCACGGTTAAAAGTAAATATGGTAATTAAGGGTAAAAATGATATTAATATTACCCTAAAACATGTCTAAATTCTATTGGAAAAGTGTATCTCGACCAAAAACAAACTTAAAAATAAAATATTATCATTTAGGTCCACTTGGATTAGATTAGGACATTTATTAATATTTAATTCAATGAAGAGTTAAAAAAGTAAAAATCAAAGTTTATTTACTAAAACATTTTTAATATAGGGTTATACATAAGATAAATTCGATTGTAAATATTATTTAGAAAGATAAAATTATTTCATACATAATTATATTTTATTTATAATTTTCAGACATTAAAAAATTTAATTGATTTATGACACAATGATGATGCAGTAATTACCTAAGTAATGAAAAATTAGAATAATTGATATTATAAATACCCAAATAAATATAATTTGATATTTTTTATGAATTAAACTAATTTTATAGGTTACTATGACATGTTAGGATTGCTTCAATCAACTTTTTTCGAAGTAATCATTCTGTTATGAGTTTTACAAAAATCAATTATTGAATAGTGTCAAAATTGACATAAAAGAGTTTTTAAAACAAATATTATATTATTAATTGATATTAAATTCTTAAAAATCTACGGTTCGGAAAAGAGACTTATATCATGATAGTTTCATCATTAATGGACCACTTGGGGGTCTCTTGGATGTATATAGTAAGTTTATTAACTATATAATATAAAAATACAAAGTGACAAGGTAAATGTCAAACTAATTAACTAAGAGTTAAAGCTAAAGGATAAGCTTAATATAATGACCCAAACCTGTCTAAATTCTATTGTTTGAATGTTTTTAGACCTATAACCACCTTAAACTTTGAATAATAAACTTTGGAACCATTAGAAACCGAATATGAATTTATTATAAATTAATATTTCTAGGTTTTCCAAAGATGCCCCTCACCCCACTTATAAAAGGGAACTCCTCCTTCTCATTACTTCACACGTTCAAAGACTTTTGGATTGGCCAAAATATTCCCCAATACTCTCCCAACATCCCTCACTAAAACCTAGAGGTGTTATTTTGATCAGAAAGCCAACCTATGGAGCCCTTTTGATCAAATCAAAAGGAAGAACCCAAAGAAGAGGTAATGTTTTCACCTCTTTTTGAAATTCATTTCTTCTTCCACTTCTTCTTTTTTCTTTGTTAATACAATTCTAAAATAATAACTCCAGTATCTTATATATATGGTGATGTTATTATAAATATGGTACAACCATATTCAGTATTCTATCCACCCTTTGAATAACATGTCACCATACGTGCGTACGTACGGCTTACCGTCTCCACGTCGTGGTGTAATTGTTATTCAATATATTATTATTTGGATGGGTATACTAATGATGTGTAACTCATGTAAATTATAAATATAACATGATAATGATTCTTTATATATTATATACTATCCAATTATATATTATTTTAATATCAAAAGAATGATATTGTCGCTCGTGCGTACGTATGGACTACCGTCTCCACGAACGCGATGAGATTCATTCTATATCGTATCCATTCAAGTATAATTCTAATTTTATGATTAATAATAGTATATAAGGACTTTATATAATTATGGATATGATTAAGATACAAACTATCCACGAAAAACATGGCTTACATGACAAAACATATAAAATAAAATGAGTAAGTTAACACCCGAAATGACGATAATTCTAAAATATTATTAACAAAGCAATGTTAAAAGATCACATATGATATCATATTAATATATATGATTCTTGTCTAATTTAATAACAATTATTTCACCATTATAAAAGAGTTTAACCTACCCCCAACCAAGGAAAATTACAAGGTAAGTATTTATTTCGCAATCTCTTCATTATCCGAGTTTGTTTATACGTAATAATCTACTAGGATTTCATTATCATCCACATCCATGTTTCTTCGAAATGTATTTCAAAACATTTTTACTATTTGTAATAAATATGGGTTATAGTCATTTATACCCTTATGTGTTTTTAAAATAATCTTTCCCTCGTTTTCCAAACAAGGCACTTTTTACCTTTCAACAAATTTAAGGTAAGAATGTTTTATTTTACTTATACGGCGGGTGCGGCTATTTACCGCCGTTGTAAAATCGTCAAATCTTCCCTTACAATATTATAAGAATATTTTCAAAGTAAATGTTTTATTTTATAATTATGTTACTTTTAAATGATTTCAAAATGAATATTTTAATAATTTTTGAAAGGTACTATTTATCAAGATCATAGTTTTAAATGTTTTAAAGATTTATCTTTATAAATATTTTTAATTAATGTCCATGTTTTAAAAATGATTTTAAGGATTTATTTATATGGACATAAAGGTTTTGAAATGATATTTCTTTTCGAAAGTTTTAGAGTGGTATGGGACACTTTGATTCAAAAATCTCTTTTAAATTACTTCCTTTATAAATGTGTGACTTTTCAATGATTTCGAAAAAAAGAGATATTTCTCTCAAATAGTTTTTATTTCATCTATGTCAACATCCTTTGATGGATTTTAAGCTTATTTGAAGTTGATTTATTATGATACAAATCTTCCATATTGTATTGAAGGTTTTGTGATATGTTTGACTGTGGATGTGCTATTTTTATACCATTCATGGTTTATGGTGAAAGTATTGACATATCGTATGATAGTATTAATACAAATGTTTTTGTTATGTATAAACCTTTTCATATGGGAATGCATTGGACTTAATATGTGACGGGTGGAGCCCGCTATAGCTCCTTGATGCATCAGTAGTTCTCATGAGACAAACTAGTGTCTTGGAACAAGGCCTTGGAAAAATCTTATTTGTAGTCTTGGCACGAGGCCTTGGCTATGTGGTTATGATAGTCTGGAATTATGCATTCCATCATTATGAAAGTGGATATTGATATTTCATGTGATTATTTTATTAGTAGAATATCCATGTGAATATGTAAATGGCATTATTTCATTTTATTTTTTCCATACTATGTTGAAGTTCAAGTTTAAAAGGCTTTTTTTTAGTTATACATTGCCTTAAATGTTTATTCTTATTTACGAAAGTTTTTGCTATATTGTTATCCTTACTGGGAATTTGAGCTCACCCCTTTTCTATGTTTTATTTTCCCAGGATGTGAAGAAGTAAATTATGAATGAGCTGCAGGGATATTATGAGGGGATAATAGTGTGGACTATGGAGACAATATGTTTTTGTAGTAGTTTTTCACTTTATGATGTAATGTAAAAATTTATGAATATATCTAGTGTTTACAAGGCTACTAAACCAATCGGTCTTTCAAGATTTGTCCTTTCTTGTGATCATGCCAATGTTACGAAGTAATGCACCGACTCTGGGTAACTGGGGTCGGGGCATTACAGTTGGTATCATAGAAAGTTTAGTACAAACCTTGTAAACTAGATTTAGATAAACTCTGATTATAGCACATATATTTAAGATGAACATTGAGGATTAGTATAGAATAACTTCCTATAATTTTGGTATTGTAGAGATTTTGTGAGTTGTCTGAGAAATAAATCCCTATCTGGATATGAGCAGGTAGAGGTGGCTCTGGCACAGATGTACCTAGGGGTAAAACCCGAAAACACCGCTTTGAGCTAGACTCGAACGAGAACTGGTGAACGACGACAGGCCTTGCTGCACTCTTTGTTATGAAACTCCTGGGGGATATGCTTAGGATAATTCTCATTTTCATTACAAACCACTATGAAGGGTTTATGAGTATATAATTCCTCAAAGGAGACATTTTTTTTATTATGGATTATATCCATAAACTATTTAATTTATGTTATGTGTTTTAAAAGTTTGGGATTCGGTAATTTTATTCATAAACTAATCTAGTGTATGGCATTGTTTAGAAATGGAGTCTAGTAGAAGGAATGAGAACTCCAGCAATGCACATGATCCAAAGAGAATGAAGGATCATATCTTTCATGGTCTTAAGCTAGAATTTATAAGAGAAATATTCTCCCATGTATTATCGTCTTATAAAGAAATAATATCATGTGTTGATAAGATAAGTAAAGAGTTTACTGAGTCCTATGGCTTTGAAGGGAAGTAAGAGAAGAAAAGGATGGAAGAGGGAATGATGGATAAAGGGAAGAGGGAAAATAATAATTTTCCCATATGTGATAACTGTGGGAAAAAACACCATGGAACTTTCCTGAAAGGAATGGGATTTTGTTATAAGTGTGGAGGAAAGGGGCACACAGTATGTGACTGCAAGGGTAAGAAAATGGTTTTAAATGTACAATGCTTCATTTTCAAGGAGTTTGGACACTACGCGAACATATGTATTAGTAATTAGACTATGCCACAAATGTTTTATTGGATAATAATCAAGTTATGATACTACCAGAGATGAAGAGGAATGATTAGAGTTCTTATGTTGATTATGTCATTTGAGTGTTGTATCAACAATGTACTTGTTATAATAATTATAGAGTATATAAGGATTTTACTAGAGTACTATTTCATTATGGACTTGAGATTGTGTGGAATAATGAAAATTGACTCAATATCTGGTTAATTTTTTAGAAAATATATGGTTGAGAGAAAGATAAACCATAATATAGTTCTGATACCGAGGTAGTGGTTTTAGAATAATACATGATTGTTTTGGATAAATTATATCTGATATTATTGACTACCTTGAAACTGATTAATGAATTGTATATTCCATCATTGTTGGGGTTTAAAACATTTTTGGATGGAAGGAGTATATCTATTATTCTATAAGGAATAAGGGATCATGAATGTAATCAATAAGGTTTTATGATAATTCAGGATGTTGCAGTGTTTTAAAAGAATACATGATGAAGGTGATCACATGTTATTACGTGAAAAAAAGGATCTTCATTGTGTTTACCTTCCTTATAAATTTTGGACTGAAGTATTTTGGATTGTTCTAGTTTGGATTATTTTGGATTGCCATAAAAGGACAACCCAGAGGTCAGGCGGCAACCCGTCGCGTCCGGCAAGGCCGCGAGACTTGAACCCACAACCGAAGGGCGACAAGGGTGTAACACCTACCACTGAACCACGTGATGTCCGAGAATAAGTAATGTCGTTTTTTTAAAAGATCTGGTAGATGAATTATAAATTCATTTTTTTGAACCCTATACGAATATGATAAATAGAGTATTTTTTTATTTCTATTATCTTTTAGAGTGAAAGATGAGTTTGTGGTAGAAATTATTTAAAGGATGGAACTCTACTTGTCAAGAATATATTTTGATTCTTCTCTTATTCTATGAAGAAATTAATTCGTATACTTTATTTAAGGAATCCTAAAACAAAAATTGGGTTATCCTAATACCCTATGTTTTGTTGAACCGATGGTATTTCAAATCATCATAGATTGATGAATTTAAGGACCTAAATTTTACAGTTGTTTGTGATTGATGACCCCAATCACTACTTATAAATATTTACTTTTTTCCTCCAATTATATGTCTCTAATTGCCACCAATGTTCTCTTAATCGAGATCATAATTTGGTGGTGAACCTTTCATTTCTCTTTTCCTCATATTAAGACTAAATTTTAGTAACATAATTTTTGATGTGGGTTTTCCCACAAAGATATTTTCTATAATCAACCTTTTATTTTCTAAGAACAATTTCAAATTGCTAGGACGCAATTTATTGAAGGAGGGGAGAATGTAACACACCAAGATTTCATAGTGTGTTATTTCATCAAAATAATTCAATAACTTGCACTACACGCAACACCGAGTTCAATCTCACCATGTCTTACGAAACAAGCCATTCAAAAGAGGTTATGAATAGTAATAACTAAATTTTAAACTAATATATCCTTAAAATTTTAGAATCCATATTATGAGTTTCTTAGACATAATGCAAGAACAAATTCATTTTCAGTATTGACTTTTATCAACTTTTAATAGTGAACCCTTTTTAAATACAATATTTTAAACTTTTTGACTAAATGGGGACATCAAAATTTTAAAATGAAACATCCCAAGATTCCACAACATGCTTTCCTTTGAATAATACAGTAGCATGTGTTGTACACAACTTCGAGTTTTAACACACACCACAACCAATCAAACTAGCCATTATTAATAGTAATACCTACTTTTTGAAATTATATATATTTTATATTTCAAAATAGACTTCATTTTTGGTTTTGGAATATCGAAATTATCCTAAGATGATTTTCTGGTATTTTTGTTAGAACTTCCAATTTTTATGAATAGTGAAAAATACTTAAAAAAAACTTTTTTAATCAAAATAATTTATAGTTATAAATTATATTATTGAGTGGTTTTAAAGTATAATTAGAATATATTTTTACCATTTTATCCAATGGTGTTCATTATAATTAATTTCACTTTGAAATTGGACCTAAAGAGTTGTCAATCTTTTGGTATATATTGTTTCTTAAAAACATGCTATTTGTTATGACAACGAGAATTAATTATAAAATTGATTAATGAAACATATATGTTTGGAATTTTGTAAAATAGAAATAATTTTTGAATTCGGAATATCAATTATAGCTTAGGGTGAAATTTTGGCATTGTTCTGAAATACATCAATTTTTGATGAATAGTGAACTACTAAGTGGTAGTTAAAAAAACTGAATTTTTCATAAAACATAATTTTACCGCTTCTGTGAATGAAATTTCGAAAATCTTAGAGGCACGGTTAATATCAAGAAGTGAAATGTGGTTCAATGAGATGAAAATAATTTTTGGTGAATAGTAACTTTTTACTTTTATTTACCACGATTAAAAGTAAATAGGGTAATTAAGGGTAAAAATGATATTAATATTACCCTACCACATGTGATAATTCTATTGGACCAGTGTATCTCGACCAAAAACAACCTTTGGAATAAAATATTATCATTTAGGTCCACTTGGATTAGATAAGGACATTTATTATTATTTAATTCAATGAAGAGTTAAAAGAGTTAAAATCAAAGTTTATTTACTAAAACATTTTTAATATAGGGTTATACATAAGATATATTCGATTGTAAATATTAATTAGAAAGATAAAATGATTTCCTAGAAAATGATATTTTATTAATAATTTTTAGACATTAAATACTTTAATTTATTTATGACACAATGATGATGCAGTAATTACCTAAGTAATGAAAAATTAGAATAATTGATATTATAAAACCCAAATAAATATAATTTGAGACTTTTTATGCATTAAACTAATTTTATAGGTTACTATGACATGTTAGGATTTCTTAAATCAACTTTTTTCGAAGTAATCATTCTGTTATAATTTTTAAAAATATCAATTATTGAATAGTGTCAAAATTGACATAAAAGAGTTTTTAAAACAACTATTATATTATTAATTGATATTAAGTTACTAAAAATATAAGGTTCTAACAAGAGACTTATATCATGATAGTTTCATCATTAACGGGAAACTTGGGGGTCGTTTGGATGTATATAGTAAGTTTATTAACTATATAATATAAAAATATAGAGTGACATGGTAAATGTCAAACTAATTAACTAAGAGTTAAAAATAAAATATAAGGTTAATATAATGATCAAAACCTTTCTAAATTCTATCTTTTGAATGGTTTTAGTCCTATCCCCACCTTAACCTTTGAATAATAAACTGTGGAGCCATTAGAAACCGAATATTAATTTATTATAAATTAATATTTCTAGCTTTTCCAAAGGTGCCCCTCACCCCTCTTATAAAAGGGAACTCCTCCTCCTCATTACTTCACACCTTCAAAGCCTTTTGGTTCGGCCAAACTATTCCCCAATACTCTCCCAACATCCCTCACTACAACCTAGAGGTCTTATTTTGATCAGAAAGCCAACCTAAGGACCTCTTTTGATCAAATCAAAAGGAAGAACCCAAAGAAGAGGTAATGTTTTCACCACCCTTTTTCAAATTCATTTCTTCTTCCACTTCTTCTTCTTTATTTGTTATTACCATTATAAAATAATAACTACAGTATCTTATATATATGTTGATGTTATTATAAATATTGTACAACCATATTCAGTATTCTATCCACCCTTTGAATAACATGTCACCATACGTGCGTACGCACAACTTACCGTCTCCACGTCGTGGTGTAATTGTTATTCAATATATTATTATTTGGATGGGTATAATAATGATGTGTAACCCATGTAAATAATAAATATAACATGATAATTATTATTTATATATTATATACTATCCAATTATAAATTATTTTAATATCAAAAGAATGATATTGTCGCTCGTGCGTACGTACGGACAACCGTCTCTACGAACGCGATGAGATTCATTCTCTATCGTATCCATTCAAGTATAATTCTAATTTTATGATTAATAATAGTATATAAGGACTTGGTATCATTCTGGATATGATTAAGATACAAACTATCCATGAAAAACATGTCTTACATAACAAAACATATAAAAGAAATTTAGTAAGTTAACACCCGAAACGACGGTTATTCTAAAATATTATTAACAAAGCAATGTTAAAAGATCATATATGATATCATATTAATATATATGATTCTTGTATAATTTAATAACAATTATTTGACCATTATACATGAGGTTAAACTACCCCCAACCAAGGAAAAGTACAAGTTAAGGATTTATTTCGCAATCTCTTCATTATCCGAGGTTGTTTATACGTAATAATCTATTGGGATTTCTTTATCATCCACATCCATGATTCTCTGAAATGTATTTCAAAACATTTTTACTATTTGTAAAGAATATGGGTTAAATTCATTTATACCCTTATTTGTTTTTAAAATAATCTTTCCGTCGTTTTCCAAACAAGGCACTTTTTACCTTTCAACAAATTTAAGGTAAGAATGTTTTTTTAACTTATACGGTGGGTGCGGATATTTACCGCCGTTATAAAATCGTCAAAGCTTCCCTTACAAGATTATAAGAATATTTTCAAATTATGTGTTTTATTTTATAATTATGTTACTTTTAAATGATTTTAAAATTAATATTTTAAGAATTTTTGAATGGTACTCTTTATCAAGATCATAGTTTTAAATGTTTTAAAGATTTATCTTTCTAAATATTTTTAATTGATGTCCATGTTTTCAAAATGATTTTAAGGATTTATTTATATGGACATGATGGTATTGAAATGATATTTCTTTTCAAAAGTTTCAGAGTGGTATGGGACACTTTTATTCAAAAATCTCTTTTAAATTACTTCCTTTATAAATGTGTGACTGTTCAATGATTTCGAGAAAAGAGATATTTCTCTGAAATAGTTTTGATTTCATCTATGTAAACATCCTTTGATAGATTTTAAGCTTATTTGAAGTTGATTTATTATGATACAAAACTTCCATATTGTATTGAAGGTTTTGTGATATGTTTGACTGTGGATGTGCTATTTTTATACCATTCATGGTTTATGGTGAAAGTATTGACATTTCGTATTATAGTTTTAATACGAATTTTTATGTTATGTTTAAACCATTTCAAATTGGAATGCATTGGAATTAACATGTGATGAGTGGAGCCCGCTATATCTCCTCGATGCATCGGTAGGTCTCATGAGACAAACTAGTGTCTTGGCACAAGGCCTTGGAAAAATCTTATTTGTAGTCTTGGCACGAGGCCTTGGCTATGTGGTTATGATAGTCTGGAATTATGAATTCCATCATTATGAAAGTGGTTATTGATATTGTATGTGATTATTAGATTAGTAGAATATCCATGTGAATAAGTAAATGGCGTTATTTCATTTTATTTTTTCCATACTATGTTGAAGTTCAAGTTTAAAAGGATTTTGTTTTAGTTATACATTGCCTTAAATGTTTATTCTTATTTATGAAAGTTTCTGCTATATTTTTATCCTTACTAGGCATTTGAGCTCACCCCTTTTCTATGTTTTATTTTCCCAGGATGTGAAGAAGTAAATTATGAATGACCTGCAGGGATATTATGAGGGGATAATAGTGTGGACTATGGAGACAATATGTTGTTGTAGTAGTTTTTCACTTTATGATGTAATGTAAAAATTTATGAATATATCTAGTGTTTCCAAGGCTACTAAACCAATAGGTATTCTGAGATTTGACCTTTCTTGGGATCATGCCAATGTTACGAAGTGATGCACCGACTCTGGGTAACTGGGGTCTGGGCATTACATTTTCCCTTTCACTACTCCCTAAGGCATGGAATATTTTCATTAAGGAATTTATACATTTCTCAGCTACTAAGGGATTTGTACTCCCATTTAATGTTGGTGGTTGTTTCCTCATGAAGTAGTATAACATTGATCCTCCACATTGCGGATCAGGATGCTCCATAAGGGTAAGGTTATTATTCATAACCTGAGTGACTTGTCTCAGTATGGTGATAAGCGGATCAGCACCAGTTGTATCATAAGATCCATTATAATTATATTGACCAAGAGGGTAATCCCTACATGGATTGTGTTCATTGATATAGTTTCCATTCCTTCCACAAGGAGCTATTTTTAAACAATGTCATAAACTAGATTAGTTTATGAATCAAAATACATAATAACAAACTTGTAAAACACTTAACATAAATTGAACTATTTATGGATATAATTCATAATCCTAAAAATGTTTTTTTTGAGTAAGTATATACTCATAAACCCTTCATAAGGGTTTTTAATGAAAATTATAATTATTCTAAGCATATACCCTAGGAGTGTCGTAACCAGGAGTGCAGCAAGGCCCGTTTTCGTGCACCAGTTCCCGTTCGAGTCTAGCGCAAAGCGGTGTTTTTGGGTTTTACCCCTAGGTACATCTATGCCAGAGCCGCATGTACCTGCTTGTATCAAAAAAGGGATTTATTATTTAGAAAAATCACAAAATCTCTATAATACCAAAATTATATGATGTTCTTATATACTAACCCTCAATGTCTATCTTAGGGATATGTGCTCTAATCAGATTTTATCTAAATCTAGCTTCCAAAGTTAGTACTAAACTGCCTCTGATACCAACTGTAACACCCCAACCCCAGTTACCTAGAGTAGGTGCATTATTATGTAACATTGGCATGATCACAAAAGATCATGTCTCGAAAGACAGATTAGTTTAGTAGCCTTGGAAACACTAGATACATTCATAAACGTTAAATTACATCATAATGTGAAAAACTACAATAACATAGTCTCCATAGTCCACACTAATATACCCTTCATAATATCCCTGCTGGTTAGTCATAAAATATTTCTTCATATCCTAGGAAAAATAAAACATAGAAAGGGGTGAGCTCAGATGCTCAGTAAGGATAACAATATAGCAGAATCTTTCATAAATAATCATAAACATTTAAGGCAATGTATAACTAAAACAAAAGCCTTTTAAACTTGAACTTCATCATAATATGGAAACAGTAAAATGAAATAATGCCATTTACTTATTCACATGGATATTATACTAGTCTAATAATAACATGCAATATCAATAACAACTTTCATAATGATGAGATGCATAGTGCCAGACTATCATAACCACATAGCCAAGGCATCGTGCCAAGACTACAAATAAGATTTTGTCAAGGCCTTGTGCCAAAAAACAAGTTTTTCTCGTGAGACCTACTGATGAATCTAAGAGCTATAGCGGGCTCCACCCGTCACTTATTAAGTCCAATTCATTCCTTATATGAAAAGGTTTAAACATATCATAAACCATAACATAATTGTATCACATAAAACATGCATAAAGGAAACATAACATTCCCACATTTCAATCACAAGATATCAATACAACACATTGATATAATAAAAACATTATAAAAAACATTTTAAATACCAAAATAAATGAAAATTAATACTTGGTAATTATTTTTCATTTTAAAAAATGTTATGGCTTGTAGAGGAAGCCGAAACTCAAATAATGGTCACGACGGCAGAGAAGTCATTGTCACCGCATACGTACGACAAAACATTCCCTTTTGTCGTTTAGTAAGGTGGTTCATATAAAAAAGATTCCTTTTGAATAAACATAAAATTCAAAGGGGTTACTACACTGTATAAAAGAAGGTTGTGTATAAAACAAAATATGCCTCAATGAATGGAGATTGAGACGAAGTCCATTACCTTGTGTCCGACTTGACTCGATCATTATTTATCCTCCTGAATAATAAATTAGAGTTAATTTCTACTTTATTAAGAATATTTTTCATGTTAATTATTCCTTTTATATCACTTATTACCATGTTATGAACATTATGTAATTATTTAAGTTAATATCGGTCATTTTGTCGATCTTTAGTACTTGAGTTAAAAATAAACTTCTTATAATTAAAAGTTGTTCATGTGGTAAAATATGAATTATATCCATAATTATATTCATGATATATATATGACATATATAATATATATCTATTGTATACATGAATTTATATTATTACATAACATTTATAGGTAAGAAATGAAATGCACCGTTCATGGAGACGGTAAGCCGTACGTACGCATGAATGCTACTTTCATTTCTATTTTTTATTTAATGGAATGAAACCATAATTATATAAAGGTATATTATAATTCCAGTATAATTTCATATATAATATCATTTACTCCATACTTTATACATCCCACATATGGCATTAATGATTCAAATCACATCGAGGGGGTGGTAGTCCGCACATCCTAAAATGAAATTATCGCTTTTACCAATAATGGAAATCATAAAGGTATTCCATAAATGAAAAATAAAGAAGCATAAGGGAAACATAAACATAAAATATATCATATATAAATATTGTGACACCTTAATGGCCACCATGAGAGGTGTTAAAATAAGATTTAACAATCATCATTTCGTGAGGCAGTAATTCTTCACCCACAGAAACAATATGTTTTTTAACCATTAGACGAAGGTGTGTGTAAGTGTAAATAAAATAATTATCATAAATAAATACTAGTTTATTTAATATACTGTTTTTTTACAAAATAAAGGAATAAAAAGAGTTTAAGGGGTTGGAGAAGAAAAATAAAACAAAAGAACATAAGAGAAGACATTACCTTAAAACAGGGTAACTCTTTTTTATTTGATCCAAAGGATTCCTTGGGAAGAAATATGCCCAAAGTGAGAATTCTAGGAGTAAGAGAGGAATGTTGAGAGAGTATTTGGGCATAGTTTGGCTGAGCCAAATGGCTTGAAGGTGTGAATAAGGTGGTAGAGGTGTGGGCCTTTTATAAGAGGAGAGGAGGGGCACTCTTGGAAAATCAAGAAATGTTACTTTATTATATAATGAGATTCAGATTTCAAAGGTCCCACATTTATATATTTCAATGATAAGGTGATAAGGGTTCGAAATATACTCATCCAATAGGTTTTTGAGAAGTGTAAGTCCAAGATTTTACATTATCTTTTCATTTTATATAAATTGTTAATTAACGAGGTAATCACTACATCAATATGGTGTCATAAAACGTTTAATTTATTTAATGTCACAAAATTAAAAAAAAAATACTATGATGTATGGAATATTTTTATCCTTCCAATCACTATTTATAGTAAAAAATATGACATGAATTATTCAATGTAAATATTGTTTTAGTAAAACAATACATGTTTGTGACAATTTCATTTTTACTTTAAATAAAAAGTTATTAATGTGATTTTCTAACCCATGTGGCTCCATGGGGTCCCCAAGATGACCCATGGATTGTCTTGGTAGGCCATGACTTATCAATTAACTGTAGGACAAGTGTCAAGATATTTTCATATTTTTATAATATCATTTTTACTTTAAATTTCACTAATTATCTTTAATCGTGATTAATAAAACGTAAAAGATACTATTCATCAAATATTATTTTCATCTCATTGAACCAAATTTTACTTCCTAATGACAACCATGTTTTTCAGATTTTTTAAATTCAATTAACAGTATTGTTAAAGTTTCATTTAAATGAAAAATTATTTTTTTAACTACCACTTAGTGGTTTCACTATTCATCAAAAATTGAACATTCTCAGAATAATACCAAAACTTCACCCTAAGCAATAATTGATATTCCGAATTAAAAAATGATGTCTATTTTACAAAACTATCAAAATATAAGTTTCATTAATTAATTTTATAATTAATTCCTGTTGTCAAAACAAATAGCGTGTTTTTACGAAACAATATCAATCAAAATATTGACAATTGTTTGTGTCGAATTTCAAAGTGAAATTAATTTTAATAACCACCATTGGATAAAATGGTAAAATTATATTCTAATTATACTTTAAAACCACTCAGTAGTATAATATATCAATATAAATTAATTTGATTAAAAATGTTGTTTTTAAGTATTTTTCACTATTCATCAAAAATTGGAAGTTCTCGGAAAAATACAAAAAATTCAACGTGGGATAATATCGATATTCTGAATCCAAAAATTAAGTCCATTCTGAAATATAAAATTTATATAATTTCAAAATGTGGGTATTACTATTCCTGACAGCTACTTTGATTGGTCGTTGTGTGTTAGAATCTCGAACTTGCGTACAATTCAATCTATTGCATTATTGAAAGAGAATCGTACCGTAGAAGTTTGGGGTCTTACAATTCAAGTATTATATGATTGTATAAGGTTAATTATGGACCAAAACTCTTCAGGATGGGTGTGTTGTGGTGGTTAGAGTAGGTGTGTGTAGGGAATTTTGATTCCAAAGTGTCTTTGGGTTGAGGAAAAGGGGTCTTCGGGCATGGGAGTGGTTATAGTGGCCCCTGTGTCTATGAGAGGGGATGTGTGTGGTTTTGGTGACCCAGGTGTCTGCGGGTGGTTTTCGTTGTTGTGATATCCAACAAAAATGATGTTGGGGAAGTATTGGGACTTTAGTTGAACTTGTGGGGGGGGGGGGGGTGGGTGATACAAAGGATTTCCCAAATAACCCATGGGAAAGTTGTGTGGGATACCCAAATATTGATTTTTAATACACTTACTTTACATGACATGGATTATTTCGGATGTGTCCTTTTGTGAGGCAGGGTATATAATTTATTTACTAGTTGCTTTGGTTATCCTTATTTCTCACGAGGCATTAGAATGCCTCCCCACTTGTTCACGAGACATTTTGGGTTATGATACTGAGTATAACAATATAGTGACCCTATGTATATAAAACAAATTTTGGGTTTCCAAGTCGACCATGAAGACTGGGTAGAACCATACTAGCTTGGGTGTTGGGAACTGTGGTTGCTTCTTCTCCTTTCCTTTTGGAAATTTACTTTGGAGTTTCTTGTACTTTGTATCAGCTTATTTTAGACATGCATGTGGGAATGAATTATGGTGCCTTACTTTTATTCTTGGCATTAGAATTTTTTTTGGATTAACCATCTTATCTCCCTTTATTATTAAATAAAAAGTGTAATGCTTTCCATTTTATGTGAGATTCTATAACCTTGGTGCTATTCTCCACTTGAGGGCCTTTTGAAGGAGAGACATGTTGGGTCTTTATCTCTCTTTTAACATAAAGACGGAAGGGATTGGCAGTTTTATGTCCATTTCCCCAAATTGGTGAAGGCGGGTCATTAAAATGATGCTTTGAAATAAAATATTGATTGTTTTTAATATCTATTAATTTTTATATCATTTTATGGGGTGAAACTTTTCAAGAATGAAGTGTGGGAAATTTCACATGATTGAGGTTTACTCAAGCGAGAGAATTGTGACAGAAGCATAAAAATGTATTATCCTAAAAAATTAATGATATAGTAAAGTAGTAATATTTTTAGGGAATATATATATATATATATATTGGAATAAATATATTTCAATATGATATATAAAAATGGCGAAAAAGAAAAATATTGTTTATCATTAATGTATCTATGGTGTTTCGGAAGATCACTTACTTCGGGTTTTAATATTCATTCTTAATACATTAAATAACTTAAAAAAATAAATTATATATATTAAAAACATTACTATGATCATTATTGAAAAATATTCTATTTTTTAGGTATATTTTTCCCCATTTTTCATTATTTATTAAATATTTTTCTCTTTTTTCACATACATGCGGTTGTTCAACCAATACATTACTAATTATTAAGCTATTATGACCATGGAACAAATGTTTAAAAATGTATTAATATACGAAAATATTTATATTTTAATTTATTTTATTACATTGCTAAAAAAAATTAATGACCTAAATGTCCCAAAATGTTATGAAATTATATAAATTTAGTAGCTACATACATGTTAAAAGAAATTTATTATGATCAATTATTATTGACAACATATAAATTTATAATATTATAAATAAAAAAATATTAAGTGCCACAAATATCTTGTTTATACATAAATAAAATTTTAATATAGTCAATTGTAGGTTGAAATGGATAATTAAATGTGTAATTCTCAGATGTAGGTAATCTGCATATACACACATTTGATGCACTAGTTTTTCATGAAATAATTTAATTGTAAAATATAAAATAATGTATCATTTAAAAATAAAAATAATATAATAAAATTCATTTTTTTTAAAAATAAAATTCATTTAGAACTGTACACTTAGAGAGGTTATCAAAAATAGAACATGTCCTTTTTAGAGATAGTACCCTTATAGACTCATGATGGGGTCTTTATTTTTTAAAAGGTTTTTTACATAAGTAGATGAGTGATAAAAATCCGTACAATGAAATTAATCAAATTATAATTACCTTTGTCTTATCAATGATATCATTATAGTATTCAGGGGTCAATGAATCTAAAGATAAAAATAATTCTTTTTTCATTGATACTGGGTTTTTAAATCAACCAAAATATATTATACACATGTTTTAAATATTTTTAAAGTCATGTACTATTAAATTTTCACTTTTAGAATTTTTTTTTCACTTTGGTATCAATAATTTACCCAAGTAAATTAATTTTAATAAAAATATAAAATAACAAATCATAACAAATATTGGTGTGATGATTTAAAATTTATTGTCCATCAAATATTATTAATAATATTTATAAAATAAAATTATCATTAAATTAAAACATTATAAATAAGAATTATTTCTATAGAAGTTGATATATATTACATTATGTTTTGTAAATATTATTTGTCATTGACTACCAATTAAAAAGTATAAAATATATTTATATATATGTCTTAAAATTAAAATATAGCAATATTTTATTGTATATTAATTTATTTGATTAGGTAAACATTACACAATATTAATGATAATATTAATTAAATATAATGACCTTTTTTTACATTACTTTTCTATATAGTTTTTATAGTGGATAATAATTTTCTTAAAAGGGAAATTTAATGGATATAAAATTATTGGTAGGTTAAATAATTTCATTTTATTAATATCTAATTATTTTATTTTAGTACTATATGTATGATTGGTTTCTTAACATGGGTTTTTTTGAATGTTGGGAAAATCTATTAAATGGAAATTTGTGTCATTATAATTAGTATTATCAATAAAGAATTCCTATCAAGATTATACCCTGATGTATACTATGATCATCATAGTAGGTAAGGATCGTATTTTAATCACTAAACAAAAAGGAAAGATATACTTTTCTAATCACATTGCCTTATTATGCTCATCCCATAATGAATCATAAACTCAACATCGGAAGAACCACGTTCACATTACTTATGGCTTGTTTTGTAATACATATAATGGGGATTTCCTATGATCTTCACCTAAGACCATTTGGTCTTATTGCATTGGGGGGGGGATACATATATTCTCTTACCATAAAGGAAGCTCATGGGTTATAGTAATGTTAGAAATTACACCTAACTGGAGGCCCGTGATGTTGATTAAGAGTTATAAGAGTGAGGGTATGATTTAAACATGATCTATTTAAAAGAAAAGAGGCATCGATTCTTCCCATATATTAATGTAGAGTAACTGGAAGTGGTTCTTCCCATACCCTTCTCGGTGTACAATGATTGACATGAAATTCCATGATACTAGTCAATCGTATGGATTTATCATGGACAATACTAGATCAAGTGGATATGTGGGCCATAAATTTTTATCTCTCATTTAATTATTCTAGAAAAATTAGTCATCAATAAAGTTACAATGGGATATTGTTCACTAAACATTGGATTTTCTAAACCACGAAGTTTCATATGGATTTTTCCTTTATCATTGAATGTATTCATAAAAAATATATAACAGGTTTCCAAAATTTTGGGTGTTATAAAAAATATAGAGCCTCATGAGACTTGTGTCTCACAAAAGAGATGATATCATGGATATCCAAGCCAGGGGTTTCACTTATATTGGTTGTTTAGTAAAATATAGAGTTTTATATGAATTAATATTCTACTCTGAACTATGTTATTCATTGTAATATGTGATATGGAATCCTATAAATATAAACCAATTTTCTCTATGACTTATGCGAAGAAATTTATTAATCAATGTTACTTGTGGTAATCCATTATGATATCTTGTTTATCAAGAAAAGAGTCATGCGAGATCTGAGCATGAACCCACAACATTGAATGTCATATCCCCAAATATAGTGGGCAATGGGATATTTAGGGTTATTTTACATTTAATGTAGATCATAACAGTTCCTATTTTATTTTCCTTATGTGGAACATGATGATATGTATTGACACACTATTGCGTTACACAATGTTTTATACATTTTAATTTTGTGGAGGTTATGGTCATATGTAGAACAATAGCCTCATACATATCATCGAGATAAGGTTTTTTTGAAACTTTGAGGTCCATAAAATTATATACTATTTAGATTAATATCATGTCATATTATTTATTCTAACCAATATTTCAAGTAATTTTTTTTAATTCCACATATGCATATTTATTTCGGAATCAAATAGAACCAGATCCTTTGTGTAACGAATCAAAATTATAGTGTATGGTCATTTTATTAGATAGCATGTATGTATAAAAAACCATGTGCATTAGGCAATATAATATTTTTAGAATTTATAATAAATTTACAATGAACATGAAACCCTGTTATCTTGTGTTACATAAAGTAGTGTCTATAGTCGAAGGCTTGTGTAACATGCGAGACCTTATTTTAATAAACAATTATGATTTATTTAAATTATTTTTATATTATGATGTAAAATATAACATAAATTAACTATTATTAATATTATAAACATAATAAAATATTTGTTTAAAAAATAAAGGTTAATTTATTAGCTTCTAATTAATTAGAAATTGAAATAAAAACAAATTTAATATAATGAAAATGTTTTTACTTTTATTATCACAAAGTTATTTTATTATAATAAATTATAATTATTTAATGACATTAATGAAATTTTTATATTATCAAATATTTTTGATACTAAAACAATATTATTTATTAGAATATGATATGAAAACCCCCAATTTTATGCATGAAGACCTATATTTTTAAAAATCTAGATTTTTCATTTTTAGTGGATAACATATTTTTTATCCAATTTATGGAACTATGATAGTTTTTTATTTCAAAATTAACTTCATATTTTAAATAGGAGAATAAAAACTTCATAGGGTGAATTTTTGGTATTTCATTGTGATGTTTCATTTTTTAATGTATTGTAAAAACACTGAATTTTAAATAAATTATTATTATTCATATAATATATTAATTCGGATAATTTATAAGTATAATTAGTTTTAAGGAAAAATTGTTTTAATTATACATAAAATAATACCTTTTAGGTGAATGGAATTGGTTTCACATTGAAATGAGATATAAAAACACAACAAACTTATAAAAAGTTTTAATCCCAAAACTCACATTGTTTCCCCATCTGTGTGATTAAATTTAAATTAATTTAAGCCAATTCATTGATTGGAATGAGAAGTAATGGTTTTAATATTTTTAATCATCATAGTTTATAAGGTTTAATAAGGTAATCATTGTATTTTACAATAAATACTCGTGAATGAGATTAAAATTAATTACATCATTTAAGAGAATAGTGAGCTTAACAGGTGACTAAACCATAATCTTAATAAATAAAATAACCCTTGAAATAGTTTTACATCCATTGGATGTACATATATAGACAATATCATCCCATTCCCAAATTCATACCATTATCAGATTCATGTTATGTGGGAAAATCCTTGGTGGAATTTTATTTCCCAAAATTAACAATTGCGACACTCCCCTACACTCTATAACGGCTCTAACCCCTCTAACATCATCACTCATCTAAAGAATATTTGGTTTCTCCAATATCTACCCAAATATAAGGTATTAATATCTAATCTCAATTTATAATACTTCCTTAGGTAAAAATCTATCTATGTATGCCCTTTGTTGCCAACGAAAAAGAGTTACACAATTAGGAGGTAACATATTTCCTCAGGGTCTTTAGTTTTATTTGATTTTACACTCATTAAATTCAACATATTACATGTTTATAAAAAAATACATGTATCCAAAATATACTGAGTTATTTTTATTTTTTGCATTATATCTAGACTTACGCACACTTTCATCTAATGGGTAATGAACTTACCATTATTCTGTATGACGAACTACTACCTCCTCAAGTGAAGTTATTCATTTTTATATTACTACCATTCAGCGATGGGAATTATGGTTGAAAAAATTTATATTATATATATATGGTATTTATAAACTATTTATTTCTATATTATTTTCATATATAACATACCATTATGTTTTCTGTTTTTTGGGAATAGGATAACATTATATGTGGAAGTGTGTACTACCGCTTTCGCAATACGTTGTTACTCATTCATGTGATACATGAATGTATACATGATGGATTTAATTTTTAAAAAAAATTACATAAAGGAAATATCTATTACATTAATGAAATAATTATTTTTCCTGAAATATAATATATCATTTTCTATATTACCTTTTTCACACACTATAAACTAATAACCCAACTCTTGGACGTGTGGTCTACCACTGCCTCAATATGATGTGATTATTTTAACATCACCAAAATTATATATCTATGATTATATATATTTAAATTTTTTTTGTGTAGGTAATAATTTAAGTAATCATTCTGGGATTGTAAATGGAACCTAGAAGATTGAACATGAGAATTACCATCACACATGGTCGAAAGAGTAATAAGGATCATATCTGTTACAATCTTATGCTATTATTTTAATGGTTAATATTATCCAAATCATTCTAATAATATGTTGAAATTAATGTGGGTATTTAATTATAAAATTCTTAATTATTCAACAGAAATAATGAAAATTGGAGAATGTTAATTCAAAAAGTCTATAAACGGATTAATGGAAATAATTTTTTTTCCACACGTGCTAATTGTGGAAAGAAACACCAAAGATTTTTCGTGAAAGGAATGGGAGTTTGTAATAAATGTAGAGAAAAATTCTAAAATGTTCTTTATATAATTTTAGGGAATTAATATTATAATTTTAAATGCTTTCTCTATAAGTATATATGACATTACAAAAATAAATAACTCATGGATCAATGAAATATTCTTGATAGAGGATACAGGATTATGATTAATATTATGATACATACATAGACAAATATGAATGATTAACGTTCTTAGTTATGGGTTTTTTAATTATATCATTTAAATATTTTATAAATTATTTACTAGTTATTATAATTATTAAATATTTGAGGATCGTACTATATTACTTGCTTATTTAAGATTTGAGATAATTTTCTGAATGGTTCCAAGAAAAATTTTTCAGTAGGAACTAAAACATTTTTAAAAACACATGGTTAGAGAGATGATAATCCATAACATGTTTCAAATGTTTTGAAAATGTTGTTCAGATAAAAAATTATTAGCTTTCTTAATGTATATCCGGTAAGTGCTGACAAACATTGAACCGAGTATTGATTTATTGAAAAAGTGTTTTATGCTATCATTTATGGAGTTTACATCATTTTTTGATTTATGGAATATATTCAATATGTAATGTTGTATTTAAGGAATAAAAAGAATGCATGATCTCAATAAAGGTTTTTAAAAAATTCAATTTATTAGCATATTGACATGTTTTTGTATTCGATGATTAAAATCCACTTCATGTTAGTTGATAATTTCATTTTGTAAATTTTGTGACCTTCTTTCTATATTTTTGTACCACAGTAATCTATAAAAGTTATAAATTTATGAAATCATTTAACTTGATCTTAGGAATAGTCTATATTGGTTAATTTATTAATTCACAATATTATGCATCATGTTAAATGAAATTAAGTAGAAATAGATAAAGGAAAAAAAGATAAGATTATGTTTATGAAATAGAAACATATATGTACATATATAGTGTGAAATAATTTACAGACTATAGATAAATTGGATTGAAAAAAAATGTTGTCACAATACCTAAATTTTTGTTTAATATATTTTTTTCTAAACCATAAAATATTTATTGTGTTGATGTTCTCAACATTCCATCGATCATTCACTTTTTTGAAATTTTTTCCTCATTATATCCCAATAATTATTTACGATTTTCCTCTAAGACCATATTTTCACAATTGAAAAATGTTCTCATACATAGATACCTAGTTATATGTTAGTCCATGTGACATTTTTACATAAAATTCCGTATTTACTGGAAGGTGTTTTATGAACACTTCTCACAGTGTGGTATATTAAAGTAGTAAATATCTAAAAGTCTATCACCATGATCGAGTTTAAATTACAATGTCATAATATTTTTATGGTGGGGAGAATGTAACGCCATAAAATTTATAATATTAGATCACTATATTCGATAGAGTTTCTTATAAGTGTGTATGAATGTATAATATCTAGATAATTTAAAATATATTTAAAATTCCAAAAACAATGAGTTATATCATGTTACAAAGATGAGTATATTTATTCTATGGAAATAATGATGCACCTAACCATGTTATAGAAAAAAATTATATAATACTATAAATATTATTGTAGTCAGATATAATAAATATAATAAATGAGAGGTTGTTAATAGTATTAAATGAATTATGAAAATATATGGTCTACATGAATATAATATGATTTCACTGGTAACAAATTTATTAGAAAAAAAAATCTAATCCAATTGAAAATAAAAGGAAAATTTTCTATAGAAAGGGGTCTTATCATAATAATATAAATGAATTATTATTAGTGAGTGATATTAAATAAATCTAGATATAATAAAATACATATTACCCTAATCAAATAAATTTTATATGGAATTAGAAAAGAACAAACCTGATTTCATAACTAAAAACCAATATACTAATTAAGGTAGTCTTTACACCGTTTAATGGAGAACATATTCTGAATACAATATGCGGAATATTTATTTATTTTATCTCACAATACACATAATATTTGATGGAATAAACTAAAAAATATCACAGGGAGAATTTTTGATATTTTTCTATGATGTTACAATATTTGATGAATAATGAAAAATTCTGAATTTTATTTAAAAAATAATTTTCATCTAATTTGATTATAAGGATAATATATATATTAAATTAATATTATCCTTAAAATATTTAAATTTTACATTGTTACTATAATATATTTCATTTTATTCCTTTTTACATTGAAATTGGATTAAAAAACATAGTAAACTATTTAAAAGTTATAATTTAAAAACAGACATTGTCGTCCCATATATAGAATTAAATTTAAATTAATTAATAAAAATGGTTCCCATGTAATTTGTAAAAATTTACTCAATATTTAAAATAATAAAAATTTATATTTTATAACTAGTTAAACATGGTTTATAAAAAGAAATTATAGTCAATGTTAATAAAAATAATTACAGTGGTTTTGAGAAATATTTGAGTAACTAATGACTAAATCATAATCACATGTTTACAAATAACCTATACTATTGTCGAAAACATATTTCCATGCTTTATTTAGACCATATAATCAATTGGATCAAATTTTTACAATAATTTTATCACATTAAATTGGATATATTGTGTCTTAATTACCTTTTCCCAAAAGCAACACAACACTCCCCCAAAAAAATGCACCCACTTATCAAACTTCATCAGACCTCACAAGCCACTTTGGCTCGGCTAATCACGAGAAAAATAGATCCTAAAAACCTCTTTTCAAAAAATAGAAGTATTTATTTTGGGTAAAAATCGATCCATGGAATCCCTTTGCTGGAATCCAAAAGTAGTAACTCGAATAAAATGTAACATCCTTCTCCAAGCACTTTAGATTTACTTCATTCTCCACTAATTAAATTAAAATTATTAAATGATTATATTATAATACTATTATCTTAAATATAATTAGATTTATTTATTTTATGGCTTCCACCAACACTTATAGAAACATCCATATAACGTGTAAAAAACTTACTGTTATTGTGTATGGAGTACTGCCGCCTCATTATACAAATTTGTTTATTTTTTTCCATTACCTCCTTTCACAGTTCTGAAATACGATGGACAAAAATTTTATATATGATATATATTATATTTATAATGTATTTATTTTTATTAATGTTTTATATATAACATATCTTTCATCATCCAATTTGAAAAATATATGATAACATTGACTTGGGAATTGTGGACTACCGTATCCTCAAAGTGATGTGTTTCCTTCACATAATACATGGAATGTAAAAAGTGGGTTTATCTAAATATATGGGAAATTATTTTAATATATTCAATATTCATGAAATAATTTCTTTTATGGTAATATAATATATAATTTTATTTGTTACATGCTTCACACACTAAAAAGTTATAACGTCGGTCATGGATGTGTTACTACTACCTCCTCGACACAATTAGATGCCTTTTTAATCAAAAAAATATATAAATAAAAATATACTAGTAAATATATGAGTATTTAAAATAAAATTGTAATTCTATAATTATATAATACAGCTTAAATTTTTTACATAACCATCAATTGAAAATGAGAACGTTAGTCATGCATATGTACGACCAACCATCTCTATGATTGTATCGTTAGTTCATTTTTCAAAACCATCATTCATGATTGATTTTAGAATAATAACTGATATATAAATCAGAAAATTATTTTATTAGGATTGTTATGGATATTCTTATATAATTACACCTTTGGCCACAGTTAACCTACCAATGTCATTGTTGAAACATCATCCAAATATGGTCCAAGAAACTAACACAAACATAATTATTTACGTATTTTTTTTAAAAATTATAATAAATGAAATAAAGGTAATAAAAAATTAAATAGGTTATTAACCAATTAAAAAATTTAAATAATTCTATTATTCATGAATATGAGGACACAGACGACAATTTATACTCAAAGTAAGGGATTTTATCTCAGTTTACATGTTATTGATACTTATTTGATATAATGTGTTACTAAACTCTTATATGGTGTATATACTACCTGTTGAAAAGTTATATAATCAATCTAAATATTTACATGATATTATATGATTCAATTAATGTTATTCATTTAAGGATATTATTAATCAAAATTTTCAATGTTTTATTAGACATTAGGTAATGTTTAGATATTATTCTCTTAAAGAACGTTTTCAATGATTATCTTCATGATCTAAATTTATTTGTGTTAGTTAAAATTATCTTGAAATAAGAAAATTATTTTAATAATTTATATATCCACATTATTTGGTGGTTTTTGTTATTATTTCCCTAACCGTATAACATTTTCTCATATTACGTTCACTTTGATAGTTATTTGATTAAATGGGAAATTATTGATAAATAGTTATCTTTTATTCAATAAGAATATTTGATAAGGAATATTTTCTATTAATTAAATTAACTACTCAATATTAAGGATCTATTTCACATTCAATGAATGATGGGTCCTATAATTTATATATCCCCTTGATGAATCGATAGGTTCTCATGAGTAAAATGAGTTGGCTAATCAGAATAGTTTAAACATTCTAGAGAACAGATATTGAAGGTAGTGGTTTTCATGTGACTTGGACATGACTTCCAACAACTAAGAATTACCTTCATTGTTATTTATCATTTTATACATGATATTGTCATATTATAAGAATTATATATGGATTTCATTCTCAAATTATTGATTAAATGACACATGTTTTCATTCAGGGACTGAGACCTCAACATCGGACAAGTGCTCTCAAGGTTTACTTGGGTTCGACAAACCCTAGGGACCCATTGATCCCTCAGTGTGTCCTACATTGTCCTCAGTGACCCTTCTTTAGAAGAAAGGATTGAATTTGGTTCATCTCATATTATAATAGAGGCGCATATAATGCGACGAGGGTCTTTGGTTTAATATTCTGATTGTGGGGGGGGGGGATTGACTTTTCAAATGGAAGTCAACGTTTCGGTTGGGTGGACTTCGGCTATAGAGGAAACTAATTTGGAGGTGTTGTAGTGGAGGTTACAGTCGGGTGATGAGACATTTGAGGTAGTGGTGAGGGATCCTTGAGCATCATTGTTGCCGAGATTCCATTTATGGAACAACTCTTTGAATATTTTCATATCTAGGATTTTCAGTAGTAGTGTGTATTTTTGGTCACGTTGAATCAACATTGTACAATGTTATTGGTTTCCTTTATATAAAATTCTATTTATCATATATTGGTGGAATTCATTAGAATCTCATTTTGAAACTTCTAGTGTCAGTGGGTGGTGAGGATAGGGTCATGCCAATCTTAAAGGAGTCAAAGTCATTTTCCACCTTTTTTGATACAATTGAACCAACTGAAAGAATTCATGTCTTATTGAAAATTTTCATTTCCTATATCCTAATATTTTGTTTTATTTACATCTTACCTAGCATTAGTGAGGGTTTGGACCTAGTGTTAGTGGTTCTTAGCCATGTGATGCCCTCATATGATACTTCTAAGGCCTCTATGATTTGCAAATATCATTTCTCATATTCCCTCTGCATTTTACATTTTACCAGATACCGTCACCATTATGATTCATGTTTTGGTTTCAATATTGTCCTTGATGATGATCTTTAGGCTACACGAGTTCTGTTTTCTTCTCCCTCTCGATGATCCTTTGAGTTCAGTTTGTTTTGATTACAGTTTTTAAGGAATATTTTTTGATAGTGTTTTTCATAGTTGGTCACGGTTTCTAGATACATTTTGGGGTCCTTGAACCTATGGTTGTGGACTTATGACTTGTGTATCACTCATACAATACTTTGTAAGCCTATGTGATGCATGAATTTAGTTTCTATAATGTCATATGTGATTTGATTTTTAGGTTTTCTAGTGATCTCAGTGTTGCACATTTCTATTTCTTTCGTCACCTCTATGATTCACATTTTTTTTATTCTATTATAGCCTCTGTGATGTGATTTTGGATTCTCTAATGGTTTTTTCCTAAACTTTTTATCATAATGATAACTCATGATGGTGGTTCTCATGTTGGTGTCATGATAGAGATGGTCCTGCGATTTTTTCAAGATGTTGTGTCTCTGGTGATTTGTTCTACCTATGTTTTCATGGTTCTCTAATATGGTTCTTGGATTAATCCATTCTTTATAAGGAAGAGTGGAATGGTTGTCATCATTGACCTTTGGGAAGTGAGTTAGAGTCTCTATGTCGAGTATATTGATGTTGATTATCAGTTTGATGGATTTTTTGGAATTTTTGGATTCAAAATCAGGAAATTACTTATTATTAATTTTTGAATTCTGATATGGGAGGGACACAAGGCATTATATGGAATTTGGTTTTATTCAAATTTTTATGTTGAAAGAAACCAAAAATATATAAGAATCATCACTGAATGAGTATACAAAGCAGGAAACATTCATCTAACCAATGCCAGTAAGATTTGGATGACCAGGAGGGTATTGATTTTCCATCACTACCCAGCCTATTCAACCCAATGTGGGACAACAAGCTGATAAGTCTTGTGAGGTGGAGTCCTAACATAATGATGTGGTTGATGGGGTGGGGCGGTTCCTTGTATTATTGATCTAGGTTACTTCTAATATGATTTTTATGGGGCTTCACAATTTTTCATGAAAATATATGTGTTTTCATTAATTTACCATTCCATAATGATTATGTATTAACAGGTTATTTGAATGAAATTTTTTATCAGTTTAATAACATTCCTTGTTAATATATTCTTATTAAGTAATTATTTATTCCATTGTACATACCAATAAATAACATTTATTCCAAAATTATATTTTTTTTCTGTTAAAAAGGTTATGAAGAATAAATTATTTAATAATATTTATATATTGTATTTTATTTCATTTTGTTTTGTATTATGTTTTTGTTTTCATTTCTCCAATGTAATTTGGGTATCATATAGGTAATCTGGTTTTCCAAAACTGAAAAACTATTCAGTTTCATAATATTTGAATAATGTATTTGAAATAATAAAATAATATAAGAATCAAGATCCAGGATTTTGGGGTTAGGTTATTACACTTTTAATAGGATAAATTTCGAATAATGGTGATCAAATTTGTTAGAAAAAATCATATTTTTTCATTTCCCTCATTTTTTTCTCATATATTGCGTCATATTTTCCCATAGCATGGGTATTTCTATAACATCACAAGTGTTTAACAACCCATATTTATGAATTTAAAATAAAATATTTAGTTTTCAAACATTTTCAGTATATTTTTATGTGTATATATTAATGGAATTAATAATAACACTAATAAACCATGCACTTACGAAAAAAGGACACTGAATCTCAACATCCATTCTTTTTCAAAAAAATATAATTCTTTATTATTAATTCAATTTATATTCAAATCAGATTATTTTATTTTACAATGAATCATCATATAAGATACATAGACCTTACCATAGTTACATCAAATCCAAAACCCATATTAAGAATAATTGAAATTATATGATGGGAACAACAATCTTAGTAAGGGAAAAAATATTGAATCCTATTAGACTATTTTTAGGATAATTAAATCTTATATAAATTTTCCATTCAATAAAATTATGATTGAGATGGAAATAATCATTTAATTACATAATAAAAAATCACTTCCACATTTTTTTATTTATATATATTATCTGTAATGGTAACTGGAAAAAATAATCAATATGGTTTCTTATAAAATATTAGTACTCCTTTAATTTTTTATATGAAAATCATATTTTTTACCATTAAAAGTAGAATAAAATATCATTTTAATATATTATCCTAATATTACGTTAGGAAATAAAAAAATCCTTTAACAACCCTTTTCAAGATTAAAATATTAATGGAGGAACCTTGGTATATCATCTCAATATCATGATAAATGTAAAGGGACAATAATGAAATTAATCACAATTATTCATTATTTTCCCTATTAAAAAATCATATTTTATTATAAATGACACATATATTAGGATGCAATTACTATTGAAAAAAATAGAATAAAAATACATTTTACATTAGAAACTAGTAATACGTAAACTTACAAAAACTATCAAAATATAGGATATTGGATTATAAACCATGTAAAATTGTAGATGAAACTTTTTAGTGAATAAAATACAAGGTTATTATAAATCATGACCATGACTTATACATTAAAAAAATTTATTTGAAAAATTTTAAAAAATAACATCTATGGGAAACATTAAGAAGGTATCATTTAAAAAATAGTGATATTCAAATATTTTTTTACGATAAATTTAAATATTAATTTTTTTATAATAAAAAAATTTTATGAGTAAATGTTAAAATATTTTAAACATTCTTTTAAAAATATCCCTTACCTCAAGTCTGAATCACAACATAAATTCATTAACTAGTGTATATAAAAAATGAATTGATTATTGAATTGTTTATAAACAACTTTTTTGATTATACCCTTATCATATATATTTACATTTAATCTATTAACATATATTATATTATTAAAAAATCGATTTTGTTCATGTTCTATTTTTATAAGTTATTTGGTTCATAATAAAAATGAATCTTTTCTAAGATGATTTTCCTTCATGGGGTCATTGGGAAATAATAAATAAAATATTAATCATTAAATAATAATTATTTTTTGAAATGAAATAAATTTATTACCTAACCTGAAAATGATAAACGATAAATTATTTTCATCGTTTCATGGGGGTGGTAGTCTATACATATTCAAGAGTGATGTTATCATTTTCCAATAGATGTAAGAGTAAAAAGTCATGTAATAAATTGTCCTTAAATAATAATTTTATTCCATAAATAATTTATGTTTTAATTAAATCCCCCATAATAACTATCCCTATGATTCAATTATATAGAAAGCGAGCACACGCCTTCATAAAGGTGGTAATCCAAACATATAAAAAAGAAATGTTTTCATTTGACATATGATAAAAATGGAGATGAAAAATGGTTAATAGATAATATTATTAAAATTTTATTTTATTATAAATACTGATGGTGTTATATCATCATTGATAGGTAGGTTTGATGACGATAAAATAAGAGATACATACGAAAGTACTCGGTTAACAATTTTATAACTTATATAAAAACACATCCTTGGGACCACGCCTTAAGACTCATAGGACGGTCCTCTAGAGATAATTTGTTTTGTAGTAAATGGGTATGGAATTTAGAATGGTATTTTTTTAGGTATTTTCTAGTATAGGGTTCTCAATATTTGTGAATAAATGATAACTAGAGGATTCCATTCTTTTGTAAAGGGAGTGGAAATATTGTATCTATGCTTAAAATGTAGATTTAATTAATTAAATACTCATGTAAAAATGTAACCAAATTATTTAAATTTATAATATTAGAATATATGGTTTAACATTAAATAATCTAATATGAATTTTTTTACCTTTTTATTATGATTTAACCTTAATTAGCACATTTTACACTTTAGCTTTGTAACTGATATTTTCAATGGTATCAATAAATTTTGAAAAAAATGAAAATGAAATCATTAGTAATGTTAATAACCATGAATCCCGAAATGTAATCCATTTTAAATAACAAAATTATAATAGGTGCAAGAAATAAGTATTAAATTAACCCTAAAAATGAATATGAATACATTTGTTTCCTGAAAACTATGTTTTGATGCGTAAAATTGAATGTATACCAAAATCAATTTTTTATTGGTTACTATAAAATTAAATGTATTATTTTATTTAAAAGGAAAAAAATAACAATTTAAAAACATAAAAAATTATTCATTGGATTCGTAGATACTTTAAAAATGAATGCTTTTATATAAATTAGTCTTCTTCACTATTTACCGAAAACAAAAGTATTTCAAAAAAATCAAAAACATTTACCCTAAGGTAAATTTGATAGAATGATGTGAAAAATTAAGACCTTGTCATCAAATTAAAATTAAAATTATAGAATCTATAAATTTATCTCTTAAAAACCAAATAATATACAGAAAAAACTTTAGTTCGAATAAAATTATTTCATTTTTTTTAATTTAGAGAATCCAATAAAATTATTTTTAAAACTGTATTAAATATGAATCAACAAAATAATTACATAATAATTAGAATATTGATTCAAAAGTAGTAATAACTTGGTTTTCACTTTGTTACACACTTTATTAAAATATTTCCAACAAATTTTAATCATTATATATACCATCATGGATATTTATACCTCAAAATGTCAATAGGTTCTCATGTATAATCCCTAATCATGCGGTTTACACAAAATTAATATAGTGAGTTACCTTATTATGATTCACATTCAATTTTTTATATATAATATGTAATTTTATTTCCAGAAAATAATGATACTCTTCAAATTGTACCATCTCAAGGATCAAAACATGAGTGGCATCAGGTAGATATATCATGCCTGAATAGACCGAAGGATTTTATATTTTATTTGTTTTTGATAGTCCCATTTTTATGGGTTAAAGGATGACCCTTGACATTACACGACCTGATGGTATTAAAGGAATTAAATCATTATAGAATGTTACTACTGAAGATAATCTCAAAGGTAAGGATACTCAATAAGAATGTAATACCACATTATCCCAAATTTCATATGATATAATGAAATATGAACACAATACTCCCTACTTATAATAATTCCTAACACATATCATTAGAGATATATTACATAAAACCTGATTTTCATTCCTCAAATATAAGATCTTTTCTTTGGCCATATTCAACAATATTATTTTGGCTCTAAGATAACCTCAAATCATAAGTAATCCTTATTACATATTAAATCATTTATTTTAACAATTCAAACCCAAAAAACATTATTTGGACAACTTCTTTGCAATATATTTGAGTTCAACATCACTTTTCATATGATCACACAAAATGTAAAATATATATATTTGGAAAGAAAATACAAATTAAAAAAATTGAATAATGAAAAATGATAATCCAATTTTTTTGATAATTCAATAAAAATTATTGATTTATATAATAAAATTTATAAATTAATCAGTATAACCGTCCATCAAATTGAAGATGAAATTTTTTCAGAAACATAATTTCATTCTAAATGACTATTCAAGTACACTACATAAATTATTTTCAACAATTAGATAAAATAGAGGGAGGTAAACCATGTTACCTAAATATAACATCAGGATAATATTTATAAAGCAAATACAAATACATAGTATCTCAAAATGGATTGAAATACGAAGATTTATTCAATCGATGAATAATAACAAAAATCAAATTATTACCTTGGGATATATATGGTAACACCACCATGAAATACATAGATATATTTGTTTTCCCATTTCTATTAATACACTTGAAAAGGATGAGTAATCTTATTCAGTTGTTATTTCTCGTCTTTAATATATATATAATGTATTTTTATCTAAAATTTAGTTTTTATCACATTTTCTACCCTTATATTAATATTAATTTCTATCCTTTAGTGTTTTTGAATTAGATAAATTGAATTACATATTTAGAATAAAGAGATTTATTTTTTTTAATTATTCTCCTTTTATCATTTTTATATGAATATTAACATTTAAAAAAAATACACCCTAGTAAAAGGTAAATCTGGTTAATTTGTATTAAAAATTATTGATTAGGACATAATTGTTAATCAAAATTCATAATATTTGATTTTAATTAACCCATTAACATCTTGGGTTCTAAATATATTTCTTTAAATTAAAAGGTTTCATGAAAATTACTTATATATTATTAAAATCAATGAAATAAAGAAAATGTCTCCCCCATTTATTTCATACATCTTTTGTGTCCATATATGGAAATAATTATGTTATGAATGAATATTAAAATTTATTATGAGCATAAAAAAAATTATTTTTCATTAAAAAATTTATTTTATATTGTTAGTAATTATATAAAGACTTTTATAACATATGAAATACTAATGTCATATTTCTACATTTTATAAAATTTATGATAACCGATATAAAACATATTAAAAAGAAACATATTTTGAATGAAATAATGTGAAAAAATTATATATAAATTTATATAACCAATTAGTGTGGAATGAAATAATTATATTCAAATCACACAGATTTTGTTATGTATTTAATGTTAAATGAAATGAATAATGTCAAAATACAAATTAATGATATTCTATCTAAATGTTATTTCAGATGATTTTTTAAAAAACATTAAAAAAATATAAATTAGACAATGTGGGTACTAAATGGTCTAAAATGAAAAAAATTATATATGTATGGTTAAATTTTCCCCTTATAATAAAAACTACAAAATTTTACTATTGAGAAATTGGTTACCATAGTTAAAATTTAAAATAGTTAACTAACGGCTAATCAAAATGATGTGGCTTTAAATATCAGAAATTGTTTTATAAAATTATATTATTTGATCGGATTATTACCCTATAATATCATATTTTCATGTCCATTTCCATTTTCAAACATAATTCATGAAAAAGAAATTATTTTAATTTAATATTTTGAGATATTACATAAGTTCCCCTCACCATAGTTATAAAAGGGATCCTCAATCCTTAATAAATCACACCACTACGATATTTATGTAGCATCTAGTCTCTACCAATTTCTATTATATGATTCCAAATAAAAAATTTATTGGTTATATTATTCCTAAAACACCAACACGTGGTCCGTTTATGTGAAATATAATTGAGTCATTTCAATGAAGATGTGTTCACCATACCCAATCACACTCATTTCCACTCTTCATTAATTCCTCAAAATATCTGATTTTTAACATAATATAATAAATTAAATATCATAAATAAGTTTAAATTTTGTTATGATCATTAAAACCGCATTATATTTCTTCTTTCTCATCAAATGCGAAGTGTAATAACTCCTCATGCGTACGTATAACTTACAATCTCCACCTAACGACACAATTAATTTTTCAAAACGATATTTTATAAATTGGTATCATGAAAATTTTAATATAGGTATATGATATTTATGAACTTTTTATTATTATTACAATACTATATCAAATCTAACATATACTATAAAATCCTTTAAATAATGATAACATCATTCTTGGATATGTGTGGACTACAACCTACATGAATCGATGTGATTTCATTTCATTTATATTTTACATGGATGATAATGATGGAGAATATAATTAATATATATGACATAATAATGATATAATATGTTTTACTTAAAATTTACCTTTCTTTCATTCCATATGTAGAAAAATGAATACAACACTCTGGTGTACATATAGAATACTATCTCTGTTAATAGTGTAATTAATTTTCCTATGAATAACATTTATGGATGACTGAAAATATGTATATAATAAATATAATGGATATTAATATCTTTATATATATTTTGGAGGTGACATCACCAATATTAATAAACAAATATTAAAAATAATAAATTTAAATACTCATGAAAAATGAAATAGTTAACACATATAAATGATGATGTAAATAAATAATTATTCATAAAATGTTTGTCTAAATGTTAAAAAGGTAACACATATGATATAATAACTATAAATATTACTATTTTATAAAATTAAAATAAATTGAAATTTATTTTATACAGTTTAGAGTGATTTTAATCAATGATGAACTTGAGGTAATGGTTTTATTTCAAAATATCATCAATATTTGGGAATATTTTCATTTATGTATGAATCAGGGAATATTTGTATTCAAAATCCATATTTTATAAAAAAAATTAAACTTGATTTTACAATTCCCACATGATTTGAAATATATTTTTACACATTTTCAAATTTATGAAAAAATATTTTAAAAGAAGATTATTTATCATTTTTGGGATGAGGTGCTCTTTCAGAATTCCACAATGTTATGGATGGACAATTTTTTACACATATAATGTGTGGATATGGTTTCCAATCACCATGAATACTAGTTTATTTGAATAGCACATTATAGTTTTCATGGTTTTCAACAAAGAATAATTTTACCTTGTAATTTTATTGTTTTTTAAATAAGTGATCTCAAAATAGAAAGTGTTATTTCCTCATGAAATGTTCCAAGTGATATTTCAAAATAACATCTCATCTATGATGAAAAAATATGATTTTATTTAATATTTATTTGGAATATGATCATATTTTATCAAATTTATTATTCCATTTGATGGTTTATTAATATAATGATACAATAATTCTAAATCCCATTTTCTTTCCTTGAGTTTTACTGTGAAGAATCATCTATGAAACACATTTCTTTTCTTCGTTTTTTATAATATGGTTTTTAATGTTATTGTATTATGAAATTTGTATAATTTTCATTATGTGATTGGGGGACCTATATCTTCGTCTAATGTATTGGGTAATTATTAATTTTCTATTAGATCAAAGTTTATATGGGAGGTAATCAAAATACCTTAAGTGGGTAAACATGAGGTCATCTCTAGCCAGAAATAGGTACAAAAGTGTTTAGAAAATCCCAAAAATGTTTTTACTATGTTTGTAATAACCCTGAATATAATAACTGGATCAATTTTAATACTTTATTACATTTTCATAAGATACATGGATTCAAATCAAGAAAGACCAAATAGTTAAGAAATCATTGTAAACATAATACATACCATATTACCATATTACATTTGAAAACAAAAATTATGATATTTTCTCTGAGAATATCATTATTTCACCTATAATATCATTAAAAATAATTATTAATACTTTTCATAGATTTATACAAATGGATAAAAAAAAGTGTGAGTACAAATTCTAAGTTACTGTTATGTAAAGGATACACTATCATGAATTAATAAAAAAAATTGATGTGGTAATTTAAATATCTAAAAATAAATTCTTGTTAAATAATTTGACAACCGTAAATTTAAATAACCAAAAAACACATTCCATTTAATCTATAATATTTATATCATACCTAGGTAGGGAATGATCACTTTTTCAAGATAAATAACTTAAAACACATACCATTTAATCAATTAAATGAGAATAAAATGATTCCAAAGATAACACAATTGAGTATATTTCATGGAGAATAAAAAAATGAATTCATAATGATGGAAAATATTAATCATTTGACATCTGGATCTTAGACACATGATATTTGTACAACAAATAAATTAAATAGTATAGTTTCAAACTAATGGGGAGGTACACACCAAATATCCATTTAACTTTGGTTATCCAACTGATTTATCTAATTATACCATCAATGCCTCAATGTGGAATCTATAGTCGATCCCAACTATATATATGTTTCTTAAGGATTTTCATATATATAATAATTAATTTAATACATGAAGATTATCCCTTATCAACAAATATTTGTATTTATTAAAGAATAAATTTTTTCAATATTTCCCTACTCAATCAAATTTCATTTATTTTAAATATACATATGATTAATTAATATATATTTTAATAAATATGAATATCTTGACAAACTAATTTGGATATCTTGTGTAATTTTAATGTACAATGATAATATGAAATTTGAATATTTTATAGGAATTTTGATGACTAAAAAAATGAAATAAGATTGTGATTTCTGAAACATTCCTTGATCTAAATGATCATAACTCATCCATAGAAAGAATAAATATAGTATCAATACATCATATCATGGTTTTAGAATTAGTAAAAAACTTTTGTTGAAATTGTGTAATAGAAATACCGTAAAATGGTCACAATGAAAGTTCTTCTAGAAGATAACCTTTTACCTTTGAAAATATTTTTAATCCTAAAATTCAACAAAATATTTTGGAAAAAAATCATTTAAATTATCACTTTAAACATATAATTTAATATTTAAAACTTTTAATGTTCATGAATGAAAGAAATACTATTTAAATTGTTCTCATTAAAAAAATATTTGAATAACTTTTTTGGGTAAAAGAAAAACAAGAATTGTTTGGAAAAGGACACGATGTTTCCATTTAAATTTAATTATAAAAATTGAAAAATGTTAAAAAATCACTTCAATAAATAATTCATATAATGTTAAAAAAATGAAAACATTTTTAGAATACACGGACATAGAAGAAAAAATATTTTTGATGAAATGTAGAAATAAAGTTGTATTTTCACTAAAACATTTTTTTATATATTTTACGAACCAAATAGTGAAATAAATAGAAGTATTACATAAAAATATTATAAATAACCATATTATAAGAAAATGATACGATTTTATTGACCAATTATCAGACAATTTACATTAATTGAAATTTAATCGTAAATAATCCCACTTAAAAAGATATCGTGAAATAAAACATCATAATGATCATCATATTTAATTGATATTTAATCAGTGAATTCATTTTGTGTAGAAAATATAAATCCATATATAAAAATTTTAAATAAAATAAACTACAATAAGTATCCCTTAAAAATATAATCTCAAAATATCAATGACAACAGATATGTAACATAAACTAATGAAAAGAAATTGTGTTGTGGCATTATTTACCTATTTTAAAATTTAATGTGAAATCCCCTTGTATTAAATTGGAAAATTGAAACATTAAATACCATGAATTAAGGAGGAATTATGATATTTAAATTTTTATTTATATAAACCATATAAAATAAATTTGGTGTATGAAATTACAATAATCATTGATGAATTGAAGTTGATATGAAATCTATTACCTCATGTTTTCTTTTTATGTTTAATGTTTATTAACATCCATAATAATGATTATAAGTAGGTTATTAATTTATCATGGAACCATATTCATATTTATAAAACTATATATCATACTATTTTAAAATATAACCATCCATTTTCTAATAATATTCTATTGTTACCATTGATTCTTATGCCAATTGTCTGGTTTTCTCATTTTTGTTATAGTCAATAATGTTCCAGTTACGTTTCATAGGGTATAAATCCATCATATGATGAATTAAATTAATGATATAAATATAATTTTACTCATTAATTATGTTTTTATAATCATTTTTCATGTTTGGAAAATGGAAAATGAATCACATTGGTTCAGGGAACCGGTGGACATTACATATGGAGGAGCGACAATATAATTCAAATTATGAGAAAATGGGTAAAGAAATGGGTGATAAATTAATATTCATTAATTGATATTATTTAACACATATAACATTTATTCATTTAATTTATCATTATTAAAATTAATGTAATGTGTATGTGAAAAACAAATCCCACCACTTCACGAGCCTCTAATCATCCACTTATACAAGAGACATTATAGTAATTTAAATAGAATAGAATGTATGATTGTATATGTGATATTTTAATTTAATTATTACAGTAATATCATAAATATACAATAAATGTTTTAAATTAGTTATTATATTCATCATTAGAAGGTGTTTGTGGGAAAAAAGCATACTGGTTTGGGCAGCAGTAGTCCAACATACACACGATTAACAGTTTTGTTTCCCATTTGATGGAACATGGGATTGATATATGTAATTTCATTAACATATCCAAACCTATGTTTAATTATGATACATATATTATTATATAACAATATCATAACAATATTTATAATATGTTCTACAATAATCAAAATGATAATTTTCATTCAAGAATGATACCTCCACACCGGAAAACATATATTGGTAAAAAAAGAATTCATTGTTTGGATTTATGATCAAAAAATGGATCTAAAATTATCATATGGGATTTTTAAAGTTATATTAAACATTTTTGGACGTTAAAATAGGTATTATTTATGTGAATATTGGAGGAGAAGGTTGTAGTTTTATATGTGAGGAATGGACACACATGGATTCTTTGAAAATGGTCAATTACATTACTATTTTTCTCAATAAAAAATCATCCTAAATTTTTTATTATCGACTCATATAAGTGATAAGGAGAATATATTTTCATAAAATATGGTCTTAATGATTTTCGATATCAATTTAACCCTTTAATTTTATTAATTTTACAACAATTAAATTAATTTTTACCTTAACTGTTGTAATTAATTTATACTAGTTTTATTATTCGTAATGGCAAAAAAATAATTTGAATATTTTTTATAATGTAAATTATTCTGATTCCAAGTATTATCAGTTTTTACAAAATCAATTTTCTTAATATATAGAATAAAATTTATGATTATACCCATAGAAGAGATGAAAATGTGGGTTCCCAACGAGAAAAATCTCAAAGGTGTAAATCATTTTAATATAAAATATCGCTATTATATTGATTCTATTGAACTAAATTCATTAAAATGTAGTATAATATAATTATTTTTTTTAAAAAAATCAAATTAAAATTCTATTTATCAGTATGAATTATTTTAATGAACATGATTTTTTCAATAAATTTCATTAGTTTCACTAGTCATCGATAAATACAGGAAAATAACCTAATCTTAATTTCAATACTATTATATAAAAAATTAAGTTAATATAATTGATGAAATTTTGTACAAATTTTATAAAATAATTTAAAATTATGTGGGAAATTCATGACTAAATTATCTTATATAAAAATACTATTTAAAAAAAACATTTTATTTTAAATTAATCTTATTTTATTTATAGTCAATAGAAAACAATAAAATTTATAATTAATTTTTTACCATTCGTTATGTAAAAATTATTTTATATTTTATAAGGGAACAATATAAGTGGTTTCATTTAGACTTGGGGTTGCATGTTCTAAATTCTATCAAAGATATTGAATTTAATGAAATATATTTTTCTTTTTCTTTAAGCTCTGTGATTCATCTCACATATTAAAGAAAATAAGATTTATTCTTTTAGAATATTGTAGTGTTTCATTTTCATCATATAATATAAATTTTATCCTCTCGATTGGAACTTTTCATCAAGGGTTTAATATTTTATATTAATATATGGAAAACCCAGATTATAAAATGGGTCTAAAAATACCCACATATTATAAGAAAATTGAAATTTAGAAGATAATATTTAATAACACATAACTAGGTTTTTATTTTAGAAAATAATGGTGGTATGTGAAGATACTTAAATGAATTAAATAAATAAATCTTTATATAGAGGGATATATTTCATTTATCAAAATAATATTAATGATTAATAGATTAGTTAAGGACCTAAAAACCATAAATCAATGATGATTTAGAATACCATTTGATTCATCGGATATAAAATCAATTGGATAAATTTTAAATTTCAAGGTCTTTTTCCTAATGATAAAGAATTATTTTAGTATCTAAGAATGTAGTGATATAGATTTACATGATATGTTTCTATTTCATATGAATAATTTCATCTATTGGTTATGTTTCAATTGTTTTTCAATTCATCTACTAAAAAAAGAAACATATACCCAAAATTAATTTTTTATATTGAATGTTATAAAATTTACTTTTAATATATTGAAATATTAACAAATGATTGAAAAGAATTTTTTCAGCCTCTAAATATAATTCAAACCTAATACAGTAAGAATTAGTGTTCCAATATTATACAATAATCTCATAGACTTAATATTAATAGAACTTGTTAATTATTATTTTTATTGTCAAAATATTTTAACTAAAAATAACTTATTAACAAGGAAATCACATAGGCCAGTGATGTGTGCTAAAATACTATCATCCTTCAGTTAGGGGTTTAAGGCCCGTGGCCCATCTGGACAAGTTTGGATTTCACATAGCTTTTGGGTTAACATATATATAAAACTATAATATTATAATTCCAATAACATTAACAAATTATTATGACCCATAATTAATACAACATAAAATAATAAATAATCAATAAATATTACTATTACATTTATTATTAATTACAAAAATTATATTGGAATTATTCCTTAAATAGATCTTTCGTATACTAAATCAATCGCTTATCTTCCCATAACTGTTTCATTAAACATGTTATATTTATTCTATATAATTTTTTGAAATGTATGTTTAAGAGATTAATCAAATTATAATCCTTAAACTCTTATACCCAGTATTGTATCGAAAAATATTATGTTAATGAAGGCATACATGTATATAATATTTAAAAAAATCCTTAGATATTTAATGTATTTTACATGTAAAATATAATTGTTAAAAATAATTATAAAATTTCATTCATGAATCTTAATACATAAATACACAAACAATTTTATATTTTCATATTTTATTCCTCGGATGGGTATTTAACATTTATAAATGGAATTTGACTTGGATAATTCCATGGATCCTCTAATTTTAGACAATTAAATATAAATGGTTCAAAATGATGATATTCTTTCCTTACATCATATTCTTCATTTTAATTATAAATTCATTGCATTATTCATTTCTCTTTCACACAAATTTATTTCCTATTACTTTTATTCACATTCCAAGGATTCTATTTACACATTTCTAACATGAAGTTAATATATGCATATTTACTCTATGGTATCCTTAACACAAGATCTTAGTGATCTTAATCTATCAATTATTTGGTTTTTAAAGGAGATGGTTATGGTATATGTTGTTAATTAAATTTCAAGATAACAAATTTCGAAGAATTAAGATATTATTCACACATGTAGTCATCATACAGTAGTTATTATTGTCACTACATTTTCTTTCTTTTTTAAATATAAACATGATTCCATTTGGTTATATCCCTTGACTAAAAATAAAAAAAAATTGTATGATAAATAATAATAATAGAGGGAAAACCATATAATCATGAAGAATAATTTATAGGATGTCTAAATCATGACACAATTTTTTTTAATCTATGACACCTTTGGTTTATCTAGGCCATTCATTATCATCATATATTGAAATAAATCATAATTTAATGTAAAATGTATACAAATTAATCAAATTATATCCCATAGGAGTGTCAAACTAGAAATGTAGTAAGGTATGTTTTCAGGCACCTTTTGGTGACCGAGTCAAGCCCAATCCACCCTTTTCAGTGTTAAAATCCCTAGATAAAACTATTTTAGAACAGCATCCACTTGTTATATATTGTAAGGGTTGTATTTCAATGATAAAACAAATAGTATATTACTTAACAAAAATTTACGATATTCTTCAACACTAAACATGAATTCTTATTATAGGATTATGATCCCTAATCATTGTTTTCCTAAAAAAAATATCCCAAAGATCCTATTAAAATTATTCTAATTCAAACGATGTCGTCCCTAACTCATGTAGCCTATAAAAATATATTTATTTATTAAATTATCATAAAAAATGTAATTTCATCCCGATTTACCTGATATATTGGTAATTTTGGTGAACTTGGCACATATATGATTCCCATATTAATTTTGAAAAAAATTAAAACATTTTATTTTGAGAATATCATTATTCCATATAGAATATCCCATTATATAATTATTTGTAAACTTTTTGGATTCATGATAGGGGAAAATAAATAATATTGAGCTCAACAACATAGTAAAGGTTATCTATAGTGGAAGTTATCATGTGTCAATAAGGATAATGAACAAAGAAAGGAAAATAAATAACCAGAAATAGAATTTAAATAATTTCAATAGCATAATAAATATTTCATGTCAAATATCTCTAAACAAATTCCATTTAATAAATGACATTAATATACTATCTAAACAAAGCATAAAAGTTATGGAATGGTAAATAACTTAACATAATTGAATTATAGCAATAAATCAATAATAAAATGCAACAAGTCCTAATATCATTTTGAAAATCTTATTTAAGAGTATAAAAAAATTCATTAGGAAAGAAGTCATAATTATTGAACGTTAGGATAAAATAATATGATTTTTATATTTCCAACACCATTTATAATATAATTTAAAAATGATTGGTATGTGTGAACAAAAAAACATATCTAGAAATTGTTAGAAAAATGATTTGCCTCATGAGATTACTAATGAATTGAATAGTTTTTTATAAGTAGGACCCCATAATATGAATTTATAAAAAATTCCCTGTATATCTAATTAAAAATTTAACTCACAGACAACATTCATTTAAAATAAATATCTATATTGAGAAAATAGTATTGATATATTAGTATTTTCCCATTCCATTCCATAAAATTTTATTTAAAACACCATGTGTATAAATGATATAAAATTATGTAAAAATTTATATCCATGATAAACAATGTGTACATTTAGGGGAAATTTATTACCCAATGACAAAAATTATGTCATTATTTTAAGTGAAAGGTAATTACTACAAAGATAACCATGTAAAGTGAACATAAATACTTTACATAGTAAAAATTATCATAATCTATATTTATAAAGAATATATATTTAATAAATATAACATATTCAGGGTAGATTATATGAAAATAATGTTTGTTGTTATTGATTAAAAAAATACCATTAAAAGAACATAAAATGAATTCATGAGGAAAATATAATTTTATCATTGAGAATATTTTTTATTAAAAAGATGATTAATTATTAAGAAATATGTATTCATTTAAAATAATATTTTATAAATATAAATAATGCTTCATAACATTTAATGTTCATGATTGTTGTAAATTTCATTCATACCAATATGTAAAAAAATACACCATTTGATTTTTTTGGTAAAAACAAAAGATGAATAGTTTAGGGAATTATATGAATATTAAATTAGAAAAATTATAATATGTTTGAAATGGGAAAATATTTCTTTAATAAATAATTTTTATAATTTTTTTTAAAAAAAATTACGAAAGCATTGTATTCGAAGAAGAAAGATTTTCAATCAAATAGTGAAATAAAACAGGATTTTCTTAAACAATTATCAACAATTTAAAGTACTAAAGAGTGCTAAAAATGTATTATTATAAGGAAACCTCATGAATGACCATATTAGGATAACTAAATTTAATGGTTTTATTATCAAAGGATAAAATAATTTCATCCAAAGGGAATTCATTCCAAAAAAGACTTGATGAAAATGAGGTTGTGAAATAAACCATTATCGATATGTAAATGTTGAAATAAGAATATAAAATTGAATTGATTATGTGTACCAAATATAAATTTAAATAAAATATGAGGAATAAAAAATAGATGTAAAAAATATATTAAATATATAATAATAAAATATTAAATACAATGAAGAGGTTATTTAACATAATGAAATGAAATATTGTAATGAAGTTATTTACCATGTGAAAAATTCTATTTACAGAACCATTTAGTTGAAATGATTCAAAATCACAGTTAAATTAAAATTAAATTTTTAGGAATCCAATTATTACATGTCAAAGTTTCACTATAAAAACCATATAAAATAAATTAGGTGTATAAAATTTCAATATGTCTCAAAAAAAACAATTGAGACAAAATCACTCACCTCACACTTCCTATTGGTTGAATGTGTTTTAATCACCCATTTATTTATAATAATAATTAAAACAATTTATGACAGAATCATAATCATATTTATTATACCATATATTATATATTATAATATTTTTAAACACATTTTCTAAAAGTATTACATTATTTTGAGAGTTTTGGGTGTTAATTTATATGCATTGCCATTCATGTTTTGTCAAGAATGATTTTTTCCTATGTATATGATATAGATCCATCATATGAGGATTTTTATTAATCTTATAAATATCAAATTTATTCACTATATATATTTTTAGAATCATTTTTTAAATTTTGACCAGGAAAATGAATCACAACTCTTTATGGAGATGGTCTATAGTGTGTATGAACGATCGAGGAGATCACCCCTTAATAAAATATCATGTATGTAATTTGATGAAATGTTAATTATATTGATATTTTAACTTTTAATAAATATAAAATATATTAATTATATCTATATTTATTACCTTCCTTGTAATGTGTATGTGAAAAATGAGAAGTGGTAGTCTGTCATACACAAGAGCCGGAATATCCTATTTAAAATGGAATGGAATGTATAAAGGTATATGTCATAATATAATTTCTTATGTTTAATAATATAAAAAATATCATATAAATGTGTTAAATTCATAATATATCTATCCATGAAATTTAGTCATAGGAAAAAATATATCATTTCGATATGTTTTAGTCCACTATAAAAAAGATCAATGGTTCTATTTCTCATTTGATGGAAGAGGGGTTGGATATAGGTCATTCCCTTTAGATAATAACATCTCAGCATATAGAATATTTTTTGGTGTGTATATAAAAATAGTTTAATAAGATTTTAATGAATTATTATAATTAACCAATTGAAATTATCTTTTAATAATGTTACCACCTCTTTGGGGAACGAATTTTAGTTTAAACAAAAATCAATTTTTATTATCCACTTTTTCCGAAAAATTAATTTAATTTCAATTAATTCTTTCAAGATACACCTATTTAATCATTCATTTCTCTCCATACCAATGTTATCATTCCCTACACACAATTTTGTATTAGATTTAGTTACACCCAACACAGAGTTTATACCATTCATCAGTTTATTAGTATAATTATTAAAATGACATTGTAATAAAATTCCGATTAAAGATTATAAAATTAAAATTAATAAGAAATATTTTATTAATTTTAATATTGTTTTATGAAGATAAAACATAGTGGTAACCAAACAAATAAGGTTTCCATAATGTGTTTTCATGTTTAAAAACAATATTTTATCAAATGAACTTATTATTATGTCCTTTAGTGAACAATAATAAAATTATTTTTTGAAAATTTTAAAAAATAAATTTTATAAAATTGACTTCAATTTTTACTCATAATGTCCAATTTATCATAGGGAAATTTTTTGGTATGTTCAAAAATACATCACTTTTGGGTGAGTAAAGAATAAAACTAAATTTTAATTAAAATGTTCTTGTTTATCTAATTTATAAATATTATTAATTAAAATTTAAATTTAGTTTTAATGTTTAATTAGATAAATTATATATTCATTAATCTAATTAGGTCATCTGAATGAATTTATCATTGAAATTAAATATAAAATCCTTTCACACATGTAAATTGTTTTATCAAAACATCTGATGTCGGAACACGTCATCAAGATTCAATTTAAATTAATATATACCAATTTTGTAATATAAATTTGGAAAAAATAAAATTTATATTTTTAATTATCATAAATTATAATTTATAATAAGATCAAAATATTTTATGACTAATAATATTAGTGAGGGTAATTAAAATTAATTACCTTGATTAAGGTAAAAGTTAGATTAAATAGTGCTTGAACTTTAATATAAGGGGAAATTAAACAAGAAAACATATAAAGAATAATGTTTTTGAACATATTTCAACCAATTACCCTGTTTTTATAAAACTATAAAATTAGTTTATGCACATAATGTTAGGGATACATCTAAATGTTGTTTATGTTTTAATATTTATTAGAATGACACAACACCTCCACTATAAACAGGCACTCACCCCCACTCCCATGTCGTCACACCTCTCATGACCTTTTTATTTTCCAAAATAATCATGAATCTCATCCCTAGAAACCTTAATTCCTTTTATAATAATTACATTAGTTGAAATGACAACCATGGATTACCTTTTGTGCAAACCAAGAGGACTTACCAAAAAAATATGTATCACCCTTACCCAAGAACTTTCCTTTTATTTATTTTCTAACCCATATAAATTATTCTTATTCTATGATTATATAATATTCTCATCATCATAAATATACAAAAAAATTATTCTAATTTTTAATCCTACACTAACAAAAACCTCCATTAAAAAGGTAATGAACATACAGTTAGTGTATATGGCGATATACCTCCTTGCTAAAGATGTCATTTGATTTTTTCCATTACCACCTATAATGGTAAGAAATTATGATGTAAATGATAATTTTTATTTTATATATTTGGTTTTTTTATGTTTTAATTCATAATTAATTATTATATAACACATAGCTTCATGATTTCCATTTATTCCATTTTTTGTAAATACGATAACATCATTTGTAGATGTTTGGAAAACTTTCTCTATAAAGAGAGGTGGTTCATTCAGAAATTACATGGAATGAAATAATGATGGTTTTAATGAATTTATATGATATATATGAAATATTAATTATTATTTAATTATTAATATATATATATATATATATATCAATTACATTATTTCATTCAAAACGAAAATAAAATGGAAATTACGTTCATATTACTTAAGACCTACCATCTTTTTGAATAGTGTATTTCCTTTTTATTTATAACATTTATTTATTATTATTAATATATATACTAGGTAATTATGATATATATATCATGATTCACATTATATAAAATATTAAACCAAGATATATGAAATAGGATTCAGAATAACAATTCAAAAAATATATGAAAAACGAAGTAGTTATTACATGAAATATATCATTAACATGTAATTTAAAATAGAAGAATAATATAATGTCATAATAAAGTCAGATATGGTTATATATGTAATATTGTGTTTCATTAATATATTTATTAAAAACATATTATTATTTTATAGGGGTTTAAAATATGTACAAAAAGAGTCGAGACATAAAGTAATATGATTTGGTGTCTCACTTTTATTTCAAGGATACTTATGCATTATTCCTAGCTTATTTATTCCATATGGTGTATATTCTGACCATTAATTTAATATATGATCCATATCCTTAAATTTGAGGTTATTTTTCTACCCAGTTTAGGATCTCTATTTCATGTTGTTTTATGGGTCTAAATTTTACAAATCAATAATGTAGTTTTTTCTTCATTTTCAATCTTTGAGAAACATATTTTGTTATGAAACTATATTTTTTTACAATGTGAATATAAATCCATTTGAAATGAAATATCATGAATCCCCTATATTTTATGATATTTTAGGCTTCGTGTAAGGTCATTTTCTTAAATGGGGATTCTGATTCAATGTAACCAAGTGGTTAGTATTTTTTTCTAAAATCTCATAATATATTAAGATTGTTTATAATTATGCATTAATTGATTAAATTATGGGATCCAATTCTCATGAAATCTCATTAACTTTTTTTATCCTCTATTTATTCTTGATCAATTCCTTTATTTGTAACATTTTTAAACTCTGAATAATTTAAGATAAATATGAAATTACATTTTATGAAATTATGACCTAATTTTTCTTTTTGGTCAGAAATATATATAATAAATTAAATCATGTTTTCAAAAATATTTATAAATTTTTTTTAAGCAAAATTATCAGAAAATTTTAAAGGAATAATGATTATAAAATTTTGTTGTTGTTTTCAAATATTCCTAAATCTATTTACATAATTAATTTCAATTAAAATGTTTTTCAAATTTTTTAATGTTTGAAAAATATTTTTTTATTGATGAAAGGATATTATCCTAATGATTTTTTTGTAATATATTATAAACTAATTTCCCTATAATATGGAATCAAATGGTGTTAGTCTTGTATTTCTAGGAAATTATCTAATGGTTCCTTTCATATTATTTCTCTGAATGATGTAGTATTTGATTTCACTATATGTATGAAACTTATTTCTCTTCAAGAGGTTATATTATTAATATGACCACTACTTTTCATGGGTTATGATTTGAAGAAATGATAATTAAATTTATGTCTTTTCAATAGGTTGCAATATGATTTCATATTTATGATACTCATTAAATTTCATGGGGTATTATATAATGAATGATTATGATCTAGAGGCACAAGAATGTATGATTTAATTATGATATAGGTGAGACCTATATCCCCCTCCAATTCATTGTGTTATAATTTACATACCATTATATAGAAAATATTGTAACATGAAGTGAAATAAAGTTTATTAATGGACATTATCATATCATATAGACATGAGAGTGAACCAAGACTAATAATATGGTCATTGAGTGAAACATGACTTCTAAGATGGTAAGGGGAGTGAAACCATTCCAATACTATGGACTTTTAAAAAATTACTTGACTCCTATAGATATAATATTACATGCTTTTGTGTTTTACAGTATTCTATAACATACTCCTATGTTATTCTTTCATGGATTGGGATCTTGATTCCATTAGGAATCATGAATTATGACCTGCCAATATTTATTTTTGTTACTCATGTTTATGATATCTATTATGTAGGCTAAAGTCTTCAATTTTCATGATCCTATTATCATTTCCCTATTCTCATGATTATTCTCACATATCTCCATTGTTTACCATTACTGGGCTTATGATATATCCATTTATGATGATTCCTTTACAAAGGTTATGAATATATGTTTAATGTATGATGCATTTAAATAGGGTTCTAGTCATGATAAACATAGTGGAATATAATGTAGCTCACATATGTACCAGTGTTTATGATTCCATGTTTCCTAAGACACTAAACTAATACGATCACTAGTCATCTATTTTTGTAACTTATTAAGAATTCAAAAATAATAATAATTTAGTGTTAATGTTTGTTATGAGAGGGTATTTATTTATTTATTAAATAAAAATTTTATCTAACCATTTGAAATTAGTATGATAAAACCATAGTGAGAGCCGTAAGGACATTCCTATGGATATGATAGTGGACAAGAAATATTATAGGAATCTGTATTAGAAATTTTATAAATTATAGTCTAATTGGTTTGCAAAAAAATAAATCATTTTCTAAATAAAATTGGTGGATTTGTCCATAGAATGAATTTAGATTGGGGTAATAACCCCAAAAGTACCGTATTGATCTTAACTCAATCAAGATTTGGTGTGCGAAAACTAGCCTTGCGGAACACCTGGATTAAAACTCCTATGAGAAATGATTTTGATATTTAAAAAAATTTAAAAAGCATCATGATGTATTTAAATATATTTTGGATATGAATAACATATGATAATTCTAATGTGTCATAGATTAAATAATTTTTTAAAATTTATAAATCATATAAGTCGGTTTTTATTATTCTATGTTTCCTCACTATGATATTTATTTATTACACTGTTATTTTTGAATTTTTTCAATCCCTACATCCATAAGGAATTATTTTATTGGTGACTGTGATAGACATGTCAAGGATTTTCCACTTGATAAACTGAAAGCTATGGGATCTGTAATGAAAAATCTCATTGGAATGATAAACAAAATTTCTAAAGCTATGAATCATGATGGACATCCCAATGAGAAAAAAAGGGATAAAAAATCTATTGTTTCCATCATGAGCCTACATACACATAATTTTAGCATGTTTTCCCATCCACTTTTTTCTGAACAATGTATTAGTACAACTTCAGTGATAGTTTCCAACCAAAAATTTCTGTAACATGGAAAATTTATCCCACTTTTTTTACATATTATGAAGTATACATATAGTGGAATCTAATAGATAATAGTAGGTTGAAAAATGGAAATTAATCCATAGACATGTATGAGGCCAAGAAATAATTTTTCAAAAAGTACAGCCTTCTGTATTATTTTCGAATAAAATAGGGGAAGTGTTCCATTAGATAAATAAGAGGGATTGTCAATTTTTGGTACCTATGAGACTAATTCAACAAGACATGTGAGGTACACTTCTATTTTTATCGTCCAACCAAAATGTACAGTTTTATGTTATTAGGTGGTTTAATTCTATTTATCATAATTATGTTGGCAAAAGATATATTAGTAGCTATAAAAATATTTTGAATTGTGTAATCAAGGTTGAAATGGAGGTTGGAGATACACATCAATCTAGAGGTTTTGATATGAAAAGTAATATGATGTTTAAAGGAAAATCCTAAAACCATTGAGAGATGAACAAAATAGTTCCTTTATTCTTCGTGTATAGAAATAATCATGGAGTAAATTTATTTAAGGGGTTTTGTTAATGTTTTATGTGTGGAATTGAAGTTCATTAGGAATTTTATTGCTGATGTAATAGGGATAAATAATACCCCAATGATAGTCGAGAAAAACTAGCTTACAATACACCTTCATCAATTAATTTCTACAAGTGTAAGGAGATTGGAAATTGTTCTAACCAATTCCCAAAAATAAATGGTTTTTAACATCATTGATGTCAGTAACCTCTAATGATGAGGGATAAGGGGAAATATTATGTTATCATTTCCTATGAGGTTGTGTGAAAAAGTTATGTGGTAAATGGTATAGTTACCATCCACTCTAGAACTACTAATATATTATTTGATTCTAGATCTACCACTATTTCATATCAAAATAATTTTATAAGGTTATTAATACTACCCAAAAATGATTTGATATGTAATTGGCAGTGACAAATATAACGGTACGATTATTTCATCTGAAGTTTATGATTCCCCTCTGATTGAAGTTTTTGGGAATGTATTTCCAATAAATCATTTCATTAATCCTTTAATTGAAATTGGTATTTTAATGGGAATAGATTGTATTTATCTGAATATATCCAACATTTATTTCCTAGAAAATGATGTTAATTTTGATATCTCAATCCATCATATGAGAATATGTCTATGTGATGATAAGTATGATATTACTAAGGTGATTAAATCTACTCTACGGGTCTCAATTCCCATTTAAATGTTTTGTTTTTCTCCAATGGTTGTATAGAAATTAGACATTGACGATATTACTATTTTTTGGTAATTTTTTTATGTGTTTCCATCACATTTTTCTATCCATCCACCTGAAGGCAATGATTATTTCCAAATTAACCCATACCTTGTTCTATGCCAATTTCAATGACTCCCTAAATAATGGCCCCAATTCAATTACATGAATTGAATAGGAATGTCAAAGAAATCATTCATAAAGGATTTATTCATCCATTGTTTTCCCTGTGGGTGTACATTTTATTTTTTTAATACAAAATATGGATCAATGTTACACTGTATTGTTTATTCGAAGTTGAAAACAATCAAAATGAAGAAAAAGTATCATATTCGCCTTATTGAGGGCTTGTTTGGTCAAATACATGGTGATCAATACATTTTCTATATTTAAATTCATTTTAGATATCATTAATTGAGGTTCAATAATGTGGATATAACCAATACCGAATTCCATACTAGGTACAGACATAATGAATATTTTGTTATTTCTTTTAATCTAACTAATTCCCCTTCAAACTTCTTGGATTCAATTAATAATATCTTTAGAGATTATATCTATCAGTGTGTGGTTGTATTTATAGTTGATATTCATATATACTCAATGAAAAATTAAGAGTATTAAGATCATATTAAAATTTTACTACATACCCTATAGAGGGAGATACTATATGAAAAATTAAAAGAGTGTGTATTTTTCAACAAAAGGATTCATATTTGGGGTCATATATTCTCAAGAGAAGGTATAATAGTAAATCCATCAATGAAATAGGTGATTGAATGATGGCCTAGAAAAACCATAATGAATAAGAGCTCTAGTTTTCATGGTTTTTATGGATATTATGGATATGTTGTGGATAATTTTTCATTAATATCTTAGGCTCTGGATGAGTTATCATTGAAGGGTTATATTTTTCTCTTGGTTGATAAACATGAGGAATGTCTCATGGAACAGAAGAGAAGGATAGTTCGTGACCCCGTGATTGCATTACCCTATAGTAGATATGGGTTTTTATTCTATAGTTATGGATCCAGGAAGATATTATGATGTTTTTTTTAAATAATAACATTATTATATCTTATTCCACAATACAATTTATGATTCGGGAGTAATATTTCCAAATTCTCCAATTGATTATAGCTACTATAATTCCATAAATAAATAAATCAGAGAATTATCATTATAGAGTAATGTGTGATGTATATTCTAATTATAAAAGAGTGATATATATATTCACATAAAATTAGTTGAACATACACGAGAGAAGATTGTTAGAACTGAAAAAGGATTATAAAATATCAATACATTTCTACTTGTGGAAGGAAAATAATGTGACCAAAAGTTAAAATAAAAATGATCTTACTAACATATCCATGAAGAGGATAAGAACAGATCAAATACTTATGTATTTGTGAAGGTTGGATATGGAAATCCTAATGGAATGGAAAATATATTATCTATATCAATTGAATGTCTAACCCTCTATCAATGTATATATTAAAGGGGAACAAAATTATGATGTAGATCTAAAAAATATGGTTATAAATACTTAAGAGATTTACCATGATAAATATTGAATGATAAGGTTAAAGATCCATTCATTTGTTCCATATATAAGATGATTTTTGAAGAGGATATTGAAGGAATATCATAGTTTGTCATTCTCTTTTCACCTGAGAAGTATAAATATGTGTAGAGAATTAGAGGAATAGATCTAGTGGTATGGAATTAAGAGGGATATTGTAGATTTTGTATCCTTGTGCATGCAATTACATGAATTTATGTATGAAAGGAAAAAGTAAAAGGGGATCTTTCATCTGTTACACATACCTTAATTGAAATTGTAGAACATCTATATGTATTTTTTCAATAGACTAAATGAATCCATTAAATGTTTTAATACTATATTGGCTGTAGTTGATGAACATACAATATCAGTACACTTCATTTCAATAATATAATACTACTACCTAGATTTGGTTTCCAATATATACAATAATGAATTGTGAATATTGTATAGTGTATGAAATTAAATTATAATTGATTGTGAATTAAAGTTTAATTCATAATTTTGGTGATGTATTTAGAAATAAAATTATATAGATTTGAGTTTTATCACTACTTATCAACCTTATAAATAGTTTCATTATGAACAAGAAATTAATAAACTCACAGATATGTTGAGATATTGTTTTCTAGAGTTGATTGGATATTGGGACAAAATCCTTCATGTAGATTAGATTTCTAAAAATATATCTATTAATAAATTATTCATATGGGTCCTTAAGAATATCTTTATGTAATAAATTTAGCGCTGCAATGTCTTGGGATAATGATAGAAAAAGAATGCTATTGGGACCTGAGAAAGATTACGAAATGGATAAAGTGGATTGAACAATTAAACTACATATAAAGGTTACTAATAGTGAGAAGAAAGGTTATATTGATAACCATAATCAGGATCTATAATTTGATGTTTCTGAGAAGGGTTTTGTATGAATAGCTACCTTAATGAATGTTATGATATTCGGGAAGAAATTCAATCTAACTGGTAGGAATATCAGTTACATTAGAATTATTGAGCATATATAGACGTTGTACTATCATTTTTCACTTCCTATATATATCCCTCTACACAAAGATGTGTTCCATCTATATTTCTTTAGGAACGACATACATGATAATTTACATATACAAAACATAGAATTCATATAGCTGGAGCAGGATCATTCTTATGGGAAATAAATAGTTGACATTATAGATTGTAAATATAATGTTAAATGAAATATGACCACCCTCCTGGTCAAATGTTTTGGATAAATCACTAGATTGAGGATTTTACAAGGGAAATTGAGGATATATTCATAAGTATTCTAATCTTTTTTATTATAATGTATAATTTTTTTGGGAAAAAAGTATTTTAAGGTTGGTAGAATGTGACATCTAGAGATATTATGAATCTTTTTTTTGGATTAAATTAGTTTTCCTAGACATCTTCAGTTTCATGGTACATCACATAATGATTTTATTATACAATATACCATTATATTCCAAACTACATGCAATATTTTATTAGCTTTCATTACAAACAACATTGAGTTTCTCCAAAACAATATTTTTATAATATAATTATTTTAGTGATATTGTTATAAAAAAGTGGGTAAAAATAATAATATCAATAATAATAACTACTTTTAAAATATTATTTAAAATGGTTTTATTATAGTAAAATATATTTATAATAAAACATATAATTGTTTTGTAATATATTTTTGTGTTTAAAAATATTATTTTCTCAAATGAATTGCTTTTTATATCATATTAATTTCACACACATTTGGTAATTCAATATGATATAGGAACATAATTTTTTAATTATCAATGTCAAAATTATATTTGGAATATTTTTTTTTATTTTTCTGAAAAACATCAATTTTTGATGAATAGTGAATGATAATGAATTTTAATTGAAAAAATATTTTTTGTCTAATTAATATGTATGGTTAAATTAAATATTAATTTGATTTTAAGGAGTAAAAAGATAAAAATTACTTAATATAATTCAATTTATTTCATTTTAACCAATCTCACATTAAAATTTTATATAAAAATAATAAAAAATTTGTACACTTTCACTTAAAACCCTATTGTCGCGACACATCTGTAAGATTAATTTTAAAATAATTTATACCAATTATGTAATTAGAATATGAATATAATGATTCCAAATATTGAATAAAAATAATTAGTAATATCTAATAATTCCAAAATATCATTTAAAAATATATATTATTTAATGTAATTAAAATTAATTATAATGATTAACTTTAAAACAAGGATTATTAGTTAGTAATCTATATTTTAAGATAAAAAAGCTACAAAAATGTCAAAAATAAATTAGATGGTAATTTTTATAAAAATTAACATATTTTAATGAAAATGGAAAATAATTTGAGGCAAATCTTGTATAGGAAACTTCTAAAAGGTTTTAACTTTTTTATATTTACAATAATTACAATACTCCACCACAACAAAAGGGAACATACCCCACCTTACACATCTTCACACATCTCAAGATCTATGGATCAGAAAAACTATCCCCAAATATCCAAAAAAAATTAATCCATTCATCATAGAGTCTTTCATTTTAGAAGAAAGACAACCAACATAGCCATATTTTTTAAAATCAAGAGGACATGCCGAAGGAAGAGTTAACACCCTTCAATAAACACATTTATTTAATTTTATTTATCAACCACCTAAATTAGTGTTAGTAAATTAAAATTTAATAACAAAAGTAAGATGAATATACTAAAATTTTCTTATTATAATGCTTACACATACACTCACACACACTTTAACCATGTAGGTATGTAACTTATCATTCGTGTGTAGGGAAGTTTACTGTCCCGCAAAACTATGTCCTTAGTTTTTACATTACCACATATCATGGATGAGAATTTTGATGAACACACTATTATTATATGTTATATATATATATATGATATTTAGGTAGGATTGAGATTATAGAATTATTATATAACACATACCATCGTTATTTCCATTTTTTGTAAATAAGATAACTTCATTTATGGACGTGTGGACTACCGCTTCCTCAAAGTGAAGTGATTCGTAAAAAAATTACAAGAAATGTATTAAGGATGTGTTTGGTAAATGTATAATAATTATGTGATATAATAATTATTCTAGAATTATAATGTATATAACTATTCATATATGTTATTTACATTATTTCTTTCAAAATTACAACAATATGGAAACATGGATCATACGTACAAATGGACTACCACCTCTTTGACCAGTATATTAAATTTTATAATTTTTCCAATTATGGATTACTATAAATATTAATATACTTAATAATTATGATATATATTCCATTTTATACATTCATTAAACAAGAATACCCAGATTTAACAGAGGATTGGGAATAGTAATTAAAATCATATACGAAAAAAGAAGATATTTCCCGAAACATATCATTAACACGTAATTGGTAATTAATGGGTAATATAGAGTAATTATAAGACCACATATGGTATTATATATAATTATATTGTTTTTAATAGATGTATAATAAACTTATATTTATTATATAGGTGGTTTTAATGAGTAAAATGATATCCAATACATAAACTAAGGTGATTTCTAGTTTCACATTTTTTCTGTGATACATTATATCATATTAACCACATAGTTATTTTTTATGGTGTATATAATATCTATAAATTTATTCTATGATAATTATCCTTAAATTTATGGGTATTTTCATATCTAATTTTCAATCTATATTTTAGGTGTTTTACAATTCAAATGTTCCCAAACCTATAAGGTAGTTTTGTGTCAATTTCCCTTCTTTGAGACACATGTTTTGTAATGATCCTATATTCGTATATGATGTGTTTATACATAAAATGGAATTTCTATATCAAGAATATAAATAATTTAATCATATAATAAGATTAATTTAATTTAATTTCTTACATGGGTAGTTTGATTCAATTTTACAAAGAGGTAAGTTCTTATTGAAATAATCTCATTGTTTATCATGATTATTTATGGTTATGCTTCAATTAATGAAATATTATTACCCGTATCCAAAGAAAAATAATTAATTTTACTATCCTATAGTTTTTCATGATGTATTCATGCAATCATACCCTTTTCAAACTATTTTATTATAAATATAATTAGTAAACGTTTTCTAAGAACATTTGACCTCATTTATCTTTACAGGGGAAAATCATTTTTTCAGAAAAACATGATTTCAAAAATGCTTTTAAAATATATTTAAAATAATATTTTATTATCATTTTCATGGAAAATTTAAATAATTTTTTTTCAATAATTTTTTTTCAAATCTTTCTTTTTGGGTTTTGAAATATATTTTCAAATACGTTTTTTCAAAAATGTTTTATGTAATAAAAAGTTACTTTCATAGGAGAAATGTTATTTACTCAAGAATTTTTTTTAAAATATATTTTAAAATTCTTTTATGAAACACATTTATCTTTCAAGTGTTATATGCTTTCTGGACCAAATAATTTTCATGGGTTACGATTTTATGTAATTAATATGTAACATTTACCTTTTAAAAATGTTAAAATATGATTAAATGTTTATGAAAGCCACTCCTTTTCACAAATATTGAACTTAGTTCAATAAATGACCTTATCCACTATTATGGTCTTTAGAGTAAACCATGCCAACTAATATAGTCATGTGAGTGAACCCGAAATACCAATATGGTATGGATAGTGAATAAATACAAATAATATGATGTTAGAAGTGATTCTGTGGTGACTATGTATATCATTTTATATGCATATATGGATTAAAAAATATTATTTCTTTTTCAAATGTTATGCAATCATGGCTTCTACTCTAGAATCCAATATTATGAATTTCTTATGAAATACCAATGTTTATAAAATAAATCTAGTTTATGATATTTAATATGCATGGTATGATCTTATATTTTTGTGATCATGTTTTCATAACCATATTTTCATGATTTTGTTGACACATCCTCTTTGTTTACCAAATTTAAGCATCTGAGCACACCATTTCTTATGATTCCTTTCCCCAGGTTGTGATGATATGTATTATAAATGATTTTCATAGAAAGGGTAATATAAATGAATAACCTAGTAGGAGATAATGTAACATATTTATGTAATAGTTATTTTTCAGTTTTCTTGAGTTACTAAACTGACATGGTCTTTAAGAATCTATTTATGTAATGCATTAATTACTCTAAAAAATTGATTTAATATTATTAAATATTATGCAAGGTTCTCTATAATATACGATGTTGGTAGGGCTAGTGAAGTTATTTTAGAAATGATTGTCCAATCAAATTTTCTTTGGATAAGTGAAAAGGGAAAAATAACGTGTGTCCCTTTATAACTGGTGGAGTGGACACACCATATTTTTTTGAAAGAATTCATGTACATCAAAATTTTACACATATAAAGGATCCGGAAATCAGTCATTATATACCATTATAGGATATAATCTCTAAGTATTTCCATAAAACAATTTTCTAACATATTAGTATTTCATTTTAAACATTATTTTTTTAGTTTAACACCAAAAAAATTATTTATTACCTTAAATGTGATCATTAAATTTTACTTTTTTTAATACATTTAATAGAAAATTGGACTTATTATAAAAAAATTTGTATATTAGAAAATTTTAAAACAATTTTCAAAATTCTATTCATAAAAGTGAAAAAATACAAAGTAAAATTATACCTGCAAAAGCAATGAAAAAGTATGTTTCAAGAAAATAAATTCTCATATGTTAAGAAAAATGTTATATAAAAACTAAATAATAAATTGATCAAAATTTCCTAAATTAGATAAAATGTAATATTATTGATATATGGATACCTTAAAGAAATTTAAAATAAAATTCACCATTATGAAATATTCAAATGAAAAGATAGATTTCAATAAAACCCATTATATTTCACAATTCATTAAAAAATAAAACATTTTAGAAAAAATTATTCAAATATAATTTTGATTTACTATTTCAAATATAAATATATATTTACCAAATAAATTGTTTATGTGTTAAAAAATAATTTTTATTTATATAAAAATAATTATATCTAGCCTTTCATTTAGAAAAAATAAATATTTTCAGAAAACATTTATTCTTCTTCTAAATGACTATTGTTTTATTTATAATCAATAGATAATTAAAGTTTTCATAATTTTTTTATTACTATTCATATAGTCTAATTTAATTACTTGGTTATAATGGTATTATTTTTTGCAATTATTTTAGACTCGAGTTTTTGTGTTCAAGAAGCTATTGAAGAAATTATATTTATTTAAATATATTTTATGGTTAGTTTAAAGGTAGTTTTTTGTCATAAAAAGTATTATATAAAATGTTCCAATTTTATAATTAAATCATTCTACTATCATAGAGGGTAGCGATGATAAAAGGTCATCTATTCAAATGTGTATTCAATAAAAAATTTATTTTCCCAATATTATGATATCACCTCTCATTTCCGTTGATTCTATTATGAGTCATTTCATAAAACATGCCACGACTTATTCTATGGCTTGTTTTTATAGGCTAGGATTTGTATGGTGTGGTTTTTAAATATAAGGATCATACCATTTTCTCATTTTATTATTTTTTTATTACTAATATTCATATTTTCCCCCTTACTAAGTATATTATCTCACCCATTATTGTGTTTTCATCCTTATGATATGAAGAAATTATTTATGTATGACGAGTCTAATAAGGGATATATATATAAATAACCTAGTAGGGGAAGATGAAGTCCACCTATTAACAGTTTTTTATGCTTCCAAGTTTCTAAAGTCAACATACATAAATTGTTATATCATGGATTATTATGTTATGCCATGAAAATTCCTCTATTATAATTTATTTCATTGTATAAAAATAAATGGTCACAATATTTGGTATCTGAGAATAAATATGTTATCCAATGTAAATAATTAAAAGAAATAAATTGTAACAACTATGTGGATTTGTTTATGTATAGGATAAAATTCTATTATTTTGTAAATTATCAAGAATTATCTATCCTAATCAATTTTTTTATAGAATAATGTGTCATGATATAAACCTACTGTATATTACATTTCACTATTTTTTGGTTTCCTATTCATATTTTTATTTCATAATCTTTGATTCATGGTTTCTAGACAATGGATATAACCTAATGGAATAATTTAAATGATTAATTCAATGGAAAATTAAATGATTTTCCATCTAAGAAACAAAATTTAATTGGACATGGAATCAAAAAGTTCATTTATTAGATGAGACAACTTTATCGATCTATGAATAACACCGAGAAAAAAATAGAGAAAAAGAAGATGTTTTTTTCTTCATTCCATTATAAGGAAACATCCTCCTTTAATATTGGGTATAAGCTTCCACTTGTTACATAGGAATGCATCAGTACCAATGAATATATATTTTTTGTTCTCTAGTGTTCTGATCAAGAAAAAGTAATTTTGTATAATTATAATTTGCATATACAGGCATATCAATGGTGGAATATTATCAAGGAAATAATGAAATAATAGGAAATTAACTCCATAAAATAGGATGAGATTAATAACAGATTTATCGATAATAATTTTCTAAGAGTTAATTTTTTCGAAAATAAAGAATAAATTCATTGAGGTAAAATATAAGGATGATGAATTTATTTGTTCCTAAGAAAAAAATTATACTAGTCTTGTAAGAAAAACATATAGTATAATTATCCAACCTAAATGTAAAATGGATTGATAATTTAGTGGTTTAAAATAATGTATCTAAATGGTGTTATCCATAAATGACATCAATCTCAATGAAGACATAGTATTATGTTTTATATTGGTGGAAATAGTTATTTTATTAATCTATATATTTACAAGTTATAATAATTAAAGAAATATTGTATTCAATGGAAATTATAAAACCTATGGAGGTAAGAAGATGATACTTTTCTTGTACTCAATTTGTGGAAAAAAACATTGGGGAAATTGTCCTAAGGGGAATAAATTTTTTAATTATGGTATCAAAGTCCATCATCTGAATAAATTTTGATGCGATGGTAATAATTTATTGAATGATTTGAATAGAGAGAAAAATCCACCAAATATACCACCCACAATCTTTCATTTCAACTTCCATGAGTATGGGGGGATTTCTGACCAGATACTAAATCTCAAGGTTAATGAAAATGACCATCTTCCACAACCACTCAGGCATATATGCCATGGGAAATATCATATGATCATTATTCTTCATGAAGGTTCGGATAATGAAGTGGTGAAAGATAATGTTATAAACCACACTAGAACTTAAAATATATTACTTGAATTATGATGTACACAATTTTTTAATTTATGTTTTTTTTCTAATGGTATCATAGTTTATCCTCAATAATTAGATGATAATTTATAATTATAAATCCATAAGGGTATGTTGATCACATCGCATTTCAAATATTGTTCATCGATAGAAGTTTAATGTAATTTTATATCAAGAAGTATATTAATTCTCTATCTATTTGATTTTGATGTTATTTTGGGAATGTATTGTAATTACATACAGAAATCCCACATCAATTTCTAATTTTGGGATTCCATATTTAATATTAAAATCAATCTTATGATTAGATATCATTAAGTAGGTAATTATAATCATTATACAAAAATAAAATCCATTATATGGGTCTTCATTCCCATTTAATGGGGTTATTTATCTTAGATGGAAGTAGATAAATGCAACATTGAAGATCTTCCAATTATGTGAGAGTTTTTTATGTCCTTCCAAAATAAGTTTCTGGTCTTCCTCCGTGGCATAAATTTTAGTGTTTGATAGAACTCATAACTGGTGTTGTAGCTTTTTCAATGAATCAATAGATAATATCCTTGATTAGGTAGTATGAATGAAAACAATAATATCCAAGATATTCATGAAACATTATTCAGTTGATCATTTTCTTCACATCGGGGGACATTTTACTTTTTTCGTGAAGAAATATGGATCAATGTATATCCTAATTGATTATGGAGATCATATATGATTACTGTAAAGAAAAGGTATCATCAACACTATATTGTTGAGTTCTTTGATCATTTTTTTCATGTTTAATAATATTAAATTATTAATATTTAATTTATATATCATCAATTGGTTTTATAGAAATATGATATATTAAAGAAAAAACTCTATATAAGGTTAGGACACTATGAATTTTTAGTTATGTTATTTAGGCTTTAAAATTCCCCCTCTACCTTCAATAATTATATGAATAGATTATTTATTTATTACCTTGATAATTTTGTGGTATTATCTATAGATAATATTCTTATATATTCCATGAGTAAGGTAGAGAATGATGGTTATTTGATATTTGTTCTCAAGACCCTATGAAGGATAATCATTATGCAAAATTAACGAAGGGTAATGCTTTTTTACTAATGTTCCATTATTGGGTCACATAATCTAGAGTGATGGAATATAAATAGACCCTTAAAAGGAAAAAATTATTGAACATTGGATAAAACATACCACTATGGTTGAGATTAGAAATTTTATTTGTTTTATTGGATATTATTGTTGTTTTATGTAAAAACAGTTCTGGGATATCGAGTCAACTCACCTAGTTAAAAAATAAGGGATTCAAAATCACTTAGAAATTTGATTGTGATTGAAATACTAAGGAGCTTAATAGAAATCAATTCATCTCACCGGTTCTTAACCTACCTTATTCTGGAGATGTTATGGTAATATATAGTCATTCATAAATGAATAGATAAAGGTGTTTCCTTATGTAGAATTATATGATTATTGATTATGACCCACAAAAACATATGGTTCATGAGAAAAATTACCAAACAAATTAATTGTGTAAAACACAAAGATTTTATATTAATTTTTAATTTTATATAAATTTATTCTCTTCTCTATCATATGTTGCGCGAAACAACGAGCTTAAAGATAATCCAAAATCTAAATAATTTTAAACGACCATTATATTCTAGATATTAAATTGGTGGTAATGAGTTGTGTTATTTTTATTATTAAATATATAATTTTCCTACTCATTATTAATGTATTAATTAATTTTTTTTGGATAATACCTAAATATTTTGTAAATTTATATTATTCATCTTAAATATGTTTTCATCAAAAATGATTTTCTTTTTAAAAAATAAATTTTATAATAAATATATATAAATTATATAATATTTTATTTTTTAATAAATATATCATATCTAAAATCAGTATATTAAAATTAAATTCTGGTGTATTTTTGAGAGTTTTTTGATAAGAGATATAGTCTAGTGTATAGTGAAAATACAAATTTGTTTACAAAGCTATCAATTTCATTATATTAAAAAATACATATATTATTTAAATTTTATGTAAAATTAAATTAATTATTCATTATATATGTATAATATAAATAATTACATTTTGATCATCCTTATACCATATTTTTGTATAAGTACATTTGAGGCTTAATAAAGGATTTATCATGAAAACCATTTTTGGTGCTATGTTTTGGGATTAATTTCAATTTAAATTCCAAAATTAATATGTTATGAAATATAAAAAATTTAATCCATATTTGGATTCATATGTTCCATATTTATTTTATAATTTGGATTTATTTTTTTTCAATATTAATTGTAAAATTGGTATTTTTTGTGAGCACACTACACAGAAAATTAGATAATATAGGTTATATGTAAAATAATAAGGAATAAAAAATCATTGTAAAACATAAATCAATTTTATTGCATGAATAAATTAATTCCATAATTAATAATGTTTCAGGTATGTGACCTTTTTTCCACTAGAAATTCAGTATGTCCAATATAATATTCTATTTAATTAAAATTCAATGAAGAAGTGTTCTTGATTTTAATAGACATATCATTTTAAATATTATCTTACCCATAAAATATAATTGACTATAAATAATATTATGAGAGTTAAATTTTTTACATTCTCCATATTGATTTATTTTTAATTTTTATTGATGAAATTATTACATTAAATTATCACACAACACTGATCCAATAATTTTTTTGTTAATGTAAATATTACATAAATGTAATTAAAATTAATAATATTAATAGAAATTAAATTAACTAAGGTAATAAAGGGATTTTCTAGATAAAAATTATATTTTATTGGGGTCAAAATGTAATTTTTTAATTATAATTTTTATGCTGATCTTATTAATTTCAAATTAATTAATAGTACCTAAAATTGAAATTATTAATATTGTATTGTAATTACCATAAATTTGAATTAGTAATATTTATTAAGAATATTAGTGTTTGAAAAAATATTTTCATAATATTTAAAATGTCATCCAAAATCAATTAATATGTAGTATGTAATTTTATTTTAAAAATATCATCCCGATAAGATTAAAAATCCATATTTTCACTGTAAAATATAAATTGTTAAAATAATAGATATAACCAACAGTCAAGGTTAAAATTTTTGTAAAAAATTATTTAAATTTTATTAGATGATGTTATTAAAACCGAAATAAAATTACTTTGAAAATTAAATAAATAATCCATTTTTTCTAAAAAATACTTTATATTTAAATAATATTTTATGAAATTTATGATGTACCCCTCACCAAACTTATATTTGGGAACCCCTTCCTTCACGTCGTTACACCAAATTGATAAATATGACTCTTCCAAGGGCTTCATAATATTTTTTTAGCTTCATTATCCATGTTATAAAGGTTCTAGTCTCTTATATATTCTAAACAAATGTTTTTTAAAAATATTTTTAATATAATTCCGCTGAAGAAGAGGTAATCATTTTTAATAACTCGTTAAAATTTATTAAATTTTCTACTTACTATTCATGTGTTTTTTAATGAAAAAAAATAAAATAAAAACAATATAGTCTACATACATATATTTTATTATGATTATATACTGACTATATTCTATATTCTATGCATCATATGATAACTGATGGAACCACATGTGAAAATGTACAACTTACCTTATCTACATAGTAATGGGATTCATTTTTCATTATCACATTACATGGATGGTCATAATGTGGGAAATAAATTATATATATTGGTACTTATGAAAAGATAATTATTATTGAAATTTAATAATTCCCTCACTTCTTTTATATTTTACTATAAAATGTTATTACATCATTGTACGTGTATACATTTGACTTACTATCTCCATGACATGATGTAATTCATTTTCCATGTTCAACATTTAAAATTATATATATATATATATATATATATAATTTATAAATATGAAATCTATGAACATAATATTATGTTGGATATTATGGAATTATATCTTATGCACAATAATCGACAATTATATAGGAAAACATGCATCAGAATGTGATACAGTTAACACCTGAATCCTGGGAAATAACAAAATATTGGTAACAAACCAGTGATAAAATGATATAAGAGGATCATATATGGAATAATAAATATGAAAATAATTGTGTTGTAAATTAATAACATGATTTGAACAATTTTATAGGAGTTTAATTCATGTTAAATTAACAGAAAAACAATTTAAGGAATTGCATACCTCATTTTTCATTCATTGGGATAAGTTTCTACTTCATCGATTATGTAAGTATATGATTATGTGTAAAATTAATTTTTACTATATTATGTTATATTTTTAATTTTATTTGGTTGAATGATGTTTTATATATACAATCGATTCATTTGATTAATTCCTACTCCAATGATTAGACCATTGTAAGAGACTTCATCATAATTTTCTTTCACTGAGGAATATTTCCATGTAATGAACCTATATTTTACTATGAGGTGTATATATATCACCCATTTCACCTATCAAATCTAGAATTTATTTAGTATCATGATTTTTAAATTATTTTATTTTCCTATAGTTAATATAACTAGATTGACTTTTATTTGGAAAGGGATCATTTCACATTTGTATCGATATTTGAGATTGTATATATTTATATCTGCCTTCGGGGAATTATTTTTTATTTCCAAGATGAAATAATTCAATTTTTATCATATTTAAATTAACTTTTTCAATTAATATTTCTCACAATCCCCTATTCTCAACTTAATGTTATTGCGAAAATGTTTTTAAGTAAGTCTGTCATTTTTCTCTTTTTGGTCGAGAATCAGTTTTCATAAAAACCAAAGTTTAAAAGAAATATTTTTCCCTTTTAATAATTAACTTTAAATAATATTTATACACTTTTTAAATTATTCTAATTTATTTTAATGTAATAATCATGCAATTTTCAAATAAATTCTTATTTTCATTTTAATGGAAACTTGGGAAAAAAATAATATTTTTATACTGTGGGACCTAAATATAATTTTCTACCATTAAGTCCTCAGAATATTTTTTAAAATACCTCAAGTTTATTTTAAATGGAAATAATTTTGAAAATATTTTTTGAAAATTTCGTTTAAAAGTTGATTTTCAAAATAAAAATGATATATTATTCAATATATTATTTGTATATTTTTATGGAATTTATATACATCGAGTACCTCAACACATTATTATACTTATAATTTACATGTAAAACATTGTATTGATATGATACTTATTATTTATTTTTATGGTTTATGAATATTTTTACTATGGATGTTCAATTTTGATACCGTTGGCCATATTACAAATGATCGTTTATGGTTATGTTTTTTATGTGGGATGTATTAACATTTCATATTCATGTGGTTCGATAAAAATATTCTTGATTTTTATATGTTTACAATTTAATATGAGGAGTGAATTGGGCTTATTAATTGTTGGTATGGGCCTTTTATAGAACCTAAATGCATCACTAGGACTCAGGAGACAAACTGGTTTGGTTATTGGTTGAGGCCTTACCCATTTTTGTGTTCTGTCTTGGCCGAATCCTTGACGATATATTTTTGGGATCCTATATTATTCATTCAGTTATGATGAAAAAATTTATTGATATTCTATGTGATAATTCATTTATTATCATATCCATGGTAATGTTTTATTCTAGTGTGATTATTCATAATGCCTTATTTGGTAAACATTAATTCCTTCCTTGTTACACTAATGATATTGATTAAATGTAATATGTTTCAGTTGTTTACCTTTCCATAGTGTCTATACAATATTTATTCATAGATTCCATTGTGTTATTACAATTAATGAGAATTTTACCTCACTACATTCTTATGTTTCTTTTTTAAAGGGATATAAGGAATTTTGTTAGAGATTTTTATATAGTCTCACACTTAAGGGAATAATGGAATTCTCATTGAAATTCATTATTCCTTTAATGTTTTAAATTGTAATTTAGATTTCATGTTTATATCAAGAGTAAAAAATATTAATAGTTATTCAGACATTTGGGATGTGATTCCATGTATCTTATGCAAATGTAATAAAGTAACCAACAACTTTGGACAATTGGGGTCATGCTAATTATAGTTTGTATAAGATCAAATTTAATAGAATCTTCAAGAAATAGATTTATGAAAATTGATTAGGATCATAATCTTGTGAAATAATTTTGAGTATATGTCTACAAATATGATAAAATGTAATATATATTTTAAGGACCCTATAAAAACATGTTTAATCATAAGGATTCATATTTTGGGAAAACATTGTAATAATTAAGACATCCTTCAGATAATATTTCATGATTATTTGATAAATATCTATAATTATTGTAGTTTGGAATTTAAAAATTTAATTTTGTATTTATTTAATGAAGTGAACCATAATAAGTGATTTAAAATTGAATGTGATAGGAAATTGTTTGCTTATGTATTTCACTAATAGTATTATGGTGAGAAGAATCATTAAATGTGTATTTTTTGATTTTGGAGGAATATATGTTTTTATTCAATTAAGAGTTAGAGAAACCATCATGGGTTAATGAGTTTTTGGATTATTATATGCTTAGATTTTTATGAACTATTTTTTATATTTATGTTATGTTATTTAACCAGGATTAAAATATTTTGAGAGACATTTAGGGAAATAAAACCAATTGGTTTAGTATGTGAGAAAAGTTTATTTAAGGAAAAAATCATGTAAAATTTTTGGACATAAGATTAAAAGTAATGATAAAAATTGGGGATTATTTGGTTTTAGACTCTCGAGTCATTATGGGATATTATTTCATTGGAATGAAAAATGAAAATAATTAGATCGTCATTGTGGTTAATACATTTCATCAATTTTGAATGTTATAAAAATATTTTTTGAAAATGTTCAGTGCAATAATTTATGAATTATATATTTTTAATTATATGGAAACATTCATACCTGGTGGCCATCCATTGCTTCCAAAAAATCTATGGCACATAAACACAAAAACGGAGGTCAAAAACGGTGCATATCCTACCACTGGCCTACAAGTATTTCTTATCAGTATGAAATTGTTTTTATTTATTCAAATGACATCATATAATTTACCATGTAGTTGGAAATTTATTTTTTGATATGACATTTATATTATATCATAATACAATCATTATATTTGTAACCCCATATGATTATAGTAAATATGTAATTATTGAATCTCATTTGAGGTATAAATGTTGAATTGTATTTTTGAGGATTATAATATTTCATTATGAATTAATGGTGATTTATGATATTTATTTAAATGATTATCATATCATAAAAATTATTTTTTAAGGAAGTGCACATTTTTTGAGATAAATATTAAATTTTTCTTGGAAGAGTATGTGATTAATTTATAATGATTTTGTTTCTAAATCATAGGATAATACATTTTTTTACATTAAGGATACTTTATTGTAGAATGATCTAAGAAAAGTTTTTGTTATTACTATTGAATTTTGTGAGGGTAAACTAGTTTTCCTCATTTGATGGTTTATTTATTTTGGGAATTATATTATTTTATACTAACCATATTGGTTTGGTATAATTTGTAAAGAAAGGGGATATATTATTAGATTTTTTTAAAACAAAATTTATATGTAAAATTTATTCTGATTTGTCATACATAAAAGAATGAATTTGATTATTTGGATAAATAGATGTGTTTATGGGGTAAATTGATTGAAGGATGAAACTATACTTTTGTAGTATATCTCCTTTTCTTATTAGTCATGGTAGTAAAATTATTCCTCAACTCTAGGCAAAATATTTTGAAACAAAAATTTAATCAGTTTTCTTTTCTTACAATGTAATAAATGACCTTTTGAACCCATCACAATGTTATGGTTTTGTAAAGGTAAAATTTTTAATGACCGTGTACTCAATCACTCCCCGTCAACACTAGATATCTATATTTCAATTCCATGTTCATATTGGCACAAAACAGTATTTATTTTCTTTTTTGGAGTCCTAGTATTTTGGTTAACTTTACATCTATCTTTTCCCTCTTTTTAGAGGAAGTTTAAATAACCCTTTTTACGATGTGGGGTTCTAATATATAAATTTTCAAATATCACCATTTTATTCCAAATGTGAAATTTAATATTATTATGACACAATTTAATAAATGTGGGGATAATTTATTTCCCCTATATTTTATGGAATGTATCATTTTAATTAAATTTAATCTCATCGATATATTACGTTTTATTAAACACTGAGCTAAAACGAACATCAAAATATTATTATTTTATCACAATCCTTATAAAAATGTGGTTAAACTTGATTGTATTAATATTATTAACTATATTATAAAATATATAATATTTCTACTCACTATTAATTTATTAATTAATTATTTTATAATAATAACATAATATTTAGAAAATGTATTATTTTATTCAAAAATAAATTTTATTAAAAACAAGATTGTTTGTTTTTTAATATTTAGTGTTATTATTATTTTATGGGAAATTTATAAATTTTTTAATTAAAACTAATTAAATTTCTGAAATAATCACATTGACATTATCAAGGAGTGATTTTTTGGGAATATACTAAGAATGTTGATTTTCTTGTAGATAATGAAAAAGTTGATTTTTTATAAAGCAGTAATTTTATTTATATTAAAATTTTCCACTATTATTTGAATTTTAAATTAATGTAAATAATTTATTATTTAGTTATATATAATTGAAATAACAACATATTAATTATCATTATACCTTATTTTTAATAAATACATTTTTAGGTTTAAAAATGAAATTTTCATGAATTTTGTTATTCATTACGTTATAATGTATTAAATTTAAATTTTGTACATAAAATTATGTTTTATAAATTCTAAATAATCTATATCATATTTGGATTATTTGGGCCCTATTTTTTTTATGTAGTACCCTTTTTTTTGCCAAATATGAATGGTAACCTTAGTAAAATTTGTTACGATAGTTAAAAGTAAATCAGGTAACATAGGCTAAAAACAAACCAATATGGACTAGAAAATGAGACTATTACATACCTAAATATCATTGGATGAATAAATTGCATACTTAATCATTAACATTTTTGATATATTCCAATTTTATTTTTATTTTATGTGATTGTGACACATATTATATTTTATATAAAGAGAATGAAAATATGTCATATTCATGCATTTATTAAATATTAATCATTTAATATAGTTTTATAAAGAATATATATTTGAATAAAAATTGTATTTTGAAATATAAAATATTTATATAATTCATGGTAATTTATTTTTAATTTTCAGTGTTGAAATTAACACCTTAAATTCTTACACAACACATGTGTATTAACTATTTTATTAATAAAAATATATAATTAATGTCATTAAAAAGTAAGAATTAATATTTTTTTTAGATTATGATTATTATATAAATGTTTTCTAAGTGGAACTGAAATTTTAGGGAATTAGTAATTTTTTCTAATTATAAATGTTTACCTTATAATGTTAAAGTCAAATAAATAAATAGTCTTTAAAATTGTAAATAAGAATATTTTGTACTATATAATAATTTTTTAAATGATATAAAATTTATAAAAACCATAAATTCATCCAAATTTTTTTATATGGTTATAAATTTAATTCATGATCTATTTAGAGGTTGTTAAGTATTTAATTTTTAATATATTTACCGTAGGCAAAAATACATGTTGTCATCATGAGAGTTAAGTGGGTTAAATAAGGGTTTGAACGACAAATAAGGGTTGAAGAAAAGTCAAAACAAATATAAATTTTATTGTATTATGTATTATCAACCCAAAATAGTATTAAAATTAATATAAATAGATATAATGTATTTTATATTTAATTATTAATTTATATTAAATTGATATTTTAAAAAATTCTTAATGTGACCCTCACCTAAATAATTAAAGGTAATCCCTTATTTCACTAATTTACAACAAATTGAGAAATCTTCCTCGACCAAGTCATAAACATTAATTATCTAAAAATCCATTTAAGTGTTTTCTGATGTGTTAGTCTCCTCAAAACACCATCCTAATGTGACTTAAGAAGCGATATAAAATAAGTCTCCTGAAGAAGAGGTAATAATTTTTATCAACTATATTATGTTTATTTATTCATCTACATCCACATTGTGTGTTGTTTCCATTCTAAAAAAATAACACTAGGTGACTGTATATAAAAATATTTTATTATGATTATGAAAAAACTATATTATTCCATTTATCAGTCCTATGAAAAAATGAGACACTGCAAGTGTGTATGTGTGGCTTCTCATCTCCACATAACAATGCAATTAATTTTTGAAAACCACTCAATAGATATGGTTATAATATTATAAATAATGGTTATATATGGTACTTATATGGTTATATTTATTCTGTAAAATTAATATGTCACCAATAACATTACTGTTTCACCCATTAATTGAATAATATAATCGCTCATGGATACGTAAGTCCTACCATCTCAACGATGTGATTCTATTCATTTACAATTTCTGAAATTCATGAATGATCCTAAAAAATATTTATACAATAAATAAATATGAAATATATGACCATGATATCATTCTGGAGATGGTGGAACTTTATACTATGCACATGAATTAGGACCAACATGATAAACCATACATAAGAAAATTAAGCAGTTAACAGCCAAAACAAGGGTAACAATGAAATATAATTAACAAATGAGATATAAGATGTTATAAGAGTATCATATATGAAATACTAAATGTTAATATCAATAAATTATAAATTAATATGATTCTTTAAACCATTTTAGATGAGGTTCAGAAATGTTCCATAAAACGAAATCACAACATAATGGACTTGTTATATCTATTTAAATTCATTGGGTTAAACTTATATTTCACGGATTAGGTCATGAGAATATAATGATATAAATTTATATTGGTTTTAATATATTTTATTCCAACATTTTAATGATTAAATATAGTTTATAGAAATAATTAATTCATATTATTTAGTCCTACTTCAATAAATTGACCTTGGCAAGGGTCTTCATCTCAGTTTTCTTTCTTTGAGGAAAATTTTGGTTTAACACACATATATTAATTTCATATTTATATGTAAATAATTAATATGACATGTGATATAATGAATATATTTTTATTCATTAAATTTGATGTTTTTAATAATTTATTCTTTCATGGGTGATAAAATTTGAATAATTACCACGTGGTGGGAAATAATTTCAGAATGTCATCACTATTATAGATAGTTTTTGTTTAAATAATCCTTGGATGATTTATATTATAATTCCATATTGAAGTTATTATATTTTCATATCTAATTGTTATTCATGATGTTTTTAATATAGTATTACCATTAATCCACTCTTTATTACTTATAATTATTGAGAATAAGATTATAAGAAAATGTAACATTAAATATCATTTGGTTCATAAATCGATTTTCATATAAAACATATACATCATGATAATATTTTGAAAAATATATCAGCTATTCTAAAATTTATTTGTAATGTTAATGTTTACTATTTTTACTTATTAATTTTTTTAAAGTAATATTTTTTCCTTTACAAAAAAACCCTTTGTATTTTACCAAAATATTAAAAGAATATTTTTATAAAGTGTACAAAATGAAAAATAATTATAGCCATCAAAACTACTCAATATATTAACATTTATCTAAAGGATTATTTAAATGCAAAATATTTAAAAAAAATTGGTCATTATTATTTCAAAAGGTTATTTTAAAAATATAAAGGATATTTTCCTCAAATTGTTTTTATTGCTCTATTTATGGTATTTATATTCATCAATGATATGATCCCATTATTATACATATAATAAACATGGGATATGATTTATTGATATTATTTTCATTCTTTATTTTGATGGTTTATGATTAGTTTGGAAGTGGATTTTCTATTTTGATACCATTATTCATATTTCCCTTGATGGTTTATGGTTATGTTTATTGACTCAAGATATCATTCTCATTTCAGACTCATGTTTTTCAATAAAAAGGTTTATGTTTTTTGTCTCAACTATTTCATATGAGGAATTAATAGAACTTTGTAAGTGATTGGAGGGTCCCACTATAGTCCCTCAGTGCATTGGTAGGTCTTAAGAGACAAATAATTTTTTGATATTGGCTGATGCCTTATCTATTTATATATTGTTTCTTGTAAAATTACTTGAATGTGTGTTAATGATGTCCAAAATTATGAATTACATCATTGGAATATTATATATTTATTCTGAATTAGATTATCTAAATATTATAATATCAATGTTTATGTTTTGTAACCCCAACTTAGAAATCATAGACCTGTTTTTAGGAAACCATTGCAATGGAATAAGAAACAATTAAATAATTTCTTAAATGTAAAGGCCCAGAAATTCCTTGTAATTTTTTTAATTAAATGGGAATTTTATTAGTCTGCAAAAATTGACGGCGCGTGATTCTGAGGCCTGGTGTGCCCAGAATCAATTTCTGATGTTTTGTTTAGGTACGTTCAGTAAACGTATGAGTGGGTTTTTATAAATTTTGAACTGGTGCTCGAAATTGAAAAATAAGGACACCATTGAACTTACAGCGCCAGTATTCGCTTAATAATACTTTCACCTCAACGACAGTTAGTCAAGGGTGAAAGTTAGTTTTTTCTCTTTTCATGGATATAATAAAATAAAATAAATGAATGTTTTATTTTATTTTATCTATTATAACCAACCATGTGGATGTTGGAGGTGGGGACCACCACAACTTAACCTCCCAAGAGAGGTTATTGTTGTGGGGCCCTCCCGAAACTAACCTCCCACAACAGGTTACGTTGTGGGGACCACCTGAGATTAAACCCCCCATTTAATTGAGAAAAATTTCTCAACTCACTCATAAATGGGGGAGAGTCTCTTGACTTCCCTTAACTTAATAGTGCCACCCCCCTCATTTAATGGTGTCAACCCTCCCCCTTTAATTAATTGGGCCATCTCATTTAATTATATGCTACAATTTAAATTTCAAACCCATCAAAATAAATAATTGATAATATATTATTTGGAGGGGCTATCTATTCATTTGTTGTCAAAAGGTTGGAAATGGAGGATTAGAGCTCTTGAGATAAAACTCTCCAATGAAGAATGCGTCCTCCATGAAGACCTCTCCACTATCGAAGAACGTCAACCCCGACTTCGACCTTCTTCATTTGGAATTCCTCAAACGTAGGACGTCTTCGACTATACCGAGCCGTCACACAAACCAGAAATTGAGGAAAATGACGACGACACCGACATCCGTCTTTTCCCAACGATCTATCTTCTTCACCGCGACACCATCGGTGAACAACGAACAAGGTAGGAGTTTTATTTTATATAAATATGATTTATTCCCATGCTCTTACTTTTTTTCAAAATGAAGAATGAGGATGTTTTCTTTTTGCAGGAGGGTTGTTGTGTTTTGTTCTTGATGAACCAATTGCTACCACCCTAAACGCGGTGGTTGCGGGCCAAAATATCATGGCCTTACCCCCACTGTCGATCTTATTTGTGGTGTTCTTAGAAATAGCGACGAAGGAGATGAAGTTAACGACCGCGCCACCCACGTCCTCAATGACTTGCCCTAGCCCCGTGGCATTTCGACCATCTACCAAACCGGAATGCATGCCCCGTCCATGCCGTGCCTCAGCCACACCGCCCTCCGGCCGCACCACCCTCGCCAGCCACGACGCCCTCACCGGTTGAGCTGCCTTGCCGGCCGTGCCGCACCCCGGCCGTGTCGGACGGGCCACCCTCTCCAGTTGTGCCGCCCTTTCCGGCCACGCTTCCCTCGCCGGCCGCACCGTCTCACCGGCCGCACTGGCTGCACACATTCGCCCCGGCCACGCTGACCCTTCCGAAATGTCCATGCCCCCGTGGTGCCCCAACAGAAATAGTCCCTCGTGACCCCCTTCTATGTTGGGCCACCTCGGGCCGAGGCTAGCAGCCCCACACCCCTGCGGCTCTCTGTGGTTCCTCACGGCATGCATGGCTGGGCCTACCGGGCTGAGCCGAACCCAATGGGTACCCCGCAAAACGGTCCGGGCCAGGCCCAATGGGTCAGGCCAGGGCGACCCGAACCGGGTCGGCCCGGACATGGTTGGGCCGGGTTGGTCTGACCGGGTTGGATTGGACCCGGGCCAACTACAACCCTTTACTTTCTTTTGTCCATATCATTGGAACCAGTCATCTATTTGAAGAACCATCAATGATGCTGGTAATCATGGAGTGTGACAGTCCCTTTGAATAAACAACAATGATGTTTGGGGTATAGTTGAGATACTGTCAGGTTGGATTGTGCATGAAACCAACCGGGCCCCCGGGACAAAAGGGATAATAACATACAGACTGGGTGTCCGATTGACGTTCCGTCAGTTGCGCTGACACCCTTATGATGTGGTGGACTTTGGTATGCTTCTTTATGGGACTTCATGGTAGTTTGAGCATAGACCTGTAGCTTGTGGAGTAGATCTTTTGAAGATGAGCGAGCATTTGTACTGGAACGAGGTAGCTGGATGAGACTTGAAAACTACTGACCGATTGACTCTGAGTGACTTGACTATCCCAGGGGGTAGCACCAGGTTTTGGTGGAAGACCCACGGTGGAGGAGCACCTGGTTGAGGTGGTGGATCCGTGGTACTCGATAGCAGGAGTACCTCTGCAGGCTATGATGGGGAGCACCTGGTTGTGGCGGCAGACCCACGGTGGGGAGCACCTCTGTGTGATGCCACAGACCCATGGTACTCGACATGAGGAGTACCTCAATAGTCCAAGGTTAGTGGGAAGCGACTGGTTGTGGCGGAAGGCCCATCATACTCGATAGAGCAGGAGTTATCCAGCATGAGAGAATTCAAAATGTTTCTACCACTGTAATAAAGTCTTGGTGGAGTAGAGTCAGTTTTTCTGTGTTTTCTTGATGATTGAGATGGATCACTTAGTAACATAGGTATATGTATGGCCATATAACTAATTAAGGTTATCTATTGATTTCATACTTGGTGGTTTATCCCTGTTGGGATTTTGGAGAACTTGAGGGTCTCGGGGTCCCTACTGAGCATCTTTATACTCACCCCTTCATGGGCTATGCCCGCACCTCATTGTGTTGGATACAGACGACGTACGACACTGAATGAGGCTGAGAGTACCAGGACAGAACGGTAACCGGAGGTGGACCTTACGACGAGTTGGTACACAGAGGATATTGATGGACATGGAGTACTGAGGAGCTATATGTACCTAACCATCAGGTAGGAATCCCGAAGGACAACCACGCAGTTTTTTCCTTTCTTCAGTAGTATTATTTTTAGTTGTAAAAGTACCTTTATTATTGGGCTTGTATTTCTAGACCCTTTAACTTTTTTGCACACTTTTGTTATACAGTTTAATTAGTTTTTTGGTATACAACAGTGTTCTCTGTTGTGTGCGTTTACATGTTATAAAGGAAATGCCTTCCCGATTTTAGGGAATTACGCCTTTGGTGATAGTCTCCAGCCCCTGGCCTATGGAAGACGGGCTTGGGGATGTCACGTCACGGGCCCCGGGGGACAGTTCGTGACAAATTGGTATCAGAAGAGTCAGTTCTACCACAAAACATAGGACTATGATATTTCTTTTCAGTGAAGAAATAATGATAAGTGTAGTGAGTGTGGTTTTAAATTCAGGGAGTCCAGTGATGGTGCGTTGCCCGAAGTATCCAAACACCAGGAGCCTAACTATTGATTTATAACTCAGTGCATGAAAACACTAATTACATCTATGTTTTCAAAAGTTTTATTCAGTTAGCTCAACCAGGTCAGCTCACTGGGTATAACTTTTGACCATGTATCATCTATTTATTTCAGGATGCCTCCACACTGATGACCAGGTAGAGTCCCGAGAGTTGTACACACATATAGCCCACCGAGCGACAGGGCCTCAGTGCAGGGCCCTTTTCCAGTGGAGGCACTGGTGCTACCTTTTCCCGTTGGACCACCAATTCCACCAGCCCCAGCTGCAGATGATGCATGCCTCTTGAGAACGTTTCATGAGTTCCATTCCCAGAGGCCACCTAGGTTCAGGGGAGATATGTACCCACAGGTGGCTGAGGATTGGATAGAGGCTGTGATGATTGTCTTCCGACTAGTATGGTGACTAGCAAACCTCATGGTGATTCTTGCAGCCAGCCTTCAACCGTCAGCAGCGGGCATACAGTGGAGCTTGATGGTCCAAGTCCACGATGAGATGATGCTTCTATGGGAAGACTTCGGGAGCATATTTTGGGAAGAGTTTGTCCCATCAACTCTTCACGCAATGCACATATAGAAGATAGTTCATCTGTAACAGGGCATCTTGACTGTAGCTCAGTACTTTGCGAGGTTCAATGTCCTCTCATGCAACTCCACTAATATGGTGAGGGACCCAATATTCAAGGCCCACACCTTCGAGTAGGGACTCTGGTGGGAGGTCAGGGCTTTTGTGATCTCAATCAGCATCCCGACGTATGTGGGGGTGTTAGAGAGAGCCCTTCTGGTGGGAAGTTTCCATGCTGAGCAGTCTCTAGCTACGAGATTCTCCACTGTCGACATGTAGCGGAGTTTTCTACAGCTGGTATTAGACATATGTCACAGAGGTCAAGAGGAACAGACCTACAGGTGGACGACCTCATGACTCAGGAACGTTTTTGTGGGGCACCCGAAGCAGAAACGAACATGCCAGGAGCGGGTGGTGTTACTAATGTGGCGGGTAGGGTCACAAGGCTCATGACTGCTCGACCCACCATTCAGATGATCAGCAGATGGTCGAAGGATCGCTAAGGCAGATACAAGGATTCGATTGAGGCGGTCCGCCGGGAGCAGGTGGAAGCGGTAGAGGAGTTGGTTGTATAGCTGGTGGTGGGTAACGTTTTGAGGTGTTACCGCCACCCCATCAGAAGGTCCACCCCAACTGCAAGGAGAAGGTGGACAGGGGAAAGATCATCTCCAGGAAGCTGAGGCATACGATCATGGTGCTCTGGAGATGATTTGAGGTACGATCTGTATCTACTCCACCATAACTGTAGTACTTATAGACACAGGTTCCAGTAACTCTTTCATTTCCACTACCCTCATTCAGTGCTCAGATATTCCGACGGAGTTGTTGGCTCGATCCTTATAGCTATAGACTCCTACGGGAGTGGATTCGAGAATTATTCAATGGTGCTGTCAGTGTGAGCTTACTCTAAGAGGTGAGAGCATCAGCTGAGATCTCCTAGTAGCGACATCGGGGCCATACGACATCATCTTGGTTATGGGATGGTTATCTATATTCCATGCTTAGATTGACTGTATTAGGAGAAAAGTGTGGTGTGTCCACACTAATGGGACCATTTTTACCTTCACCAGCAAGAAGGGATACCATGTAGCACAAGATGGACTTACTCATAGAAGAGTGAAGGAGATCACTAATCAGATGGCTAGCCTTACCCTCAGAGAAGTTGATGTGGAGAGTCTGACTTATCCTATAGTGGTGGACCAGTACGCAGATGTTTTCTTGATGATTTCGTAGGACTAACTCCTCATAGAGAGGTCAACATTTTCATTTAATTGTACTCCATGATGACACTGATATCTACACCAGCATATCAGATGTCTCCTGTGTAGATTTACAAGTTATGGGTACATCTAGGGGACTTGCAGGGGTGAGGATTCATCTAGCCTAGTGATTCTCCCTGGGCTGCCCTGATTTTGTTCTCCAAGAAGGAGGATGGGATATTGAGGCTATGTGTCAACTACCGGTGCCTGAACCAAGTGACCTTGATGAACATGTACCACACCAAGGGATTGATGACCTCTTTGATTAGTTTAAGGGAGCACAGTGGTTCTCGAAGATAGAACTCAGATCAGGCTATCACCAGCTCAGAGTTCGAGATGAGGATGTGTAGAAGACAACTTTTAGATGTCAGTACAACCACTACAAGTACGTGGTTATGCCTATCGGCATAACCATTGCTCTATAAGTGTTCATGGGACTCATGAATAGGAATTTCCAGCCATACCTTGATAGCTTTGTCACAGTCTTCATCGACAACATTCTGATCAACTCGACTACTGAGGAGGAGCATACCTATCATTTGTAGGTAGTACTGAACACACTATGAGATCCCAAGATTTATGGTAAGCTCTCCAAGTGCCAGTTCTGGATCCAAGAGGTTGACATTCTGGGGCGTGTCATATTAGAGGCTGGAGTTGTAGTGAATCCAGCAACGATTGAGGTGGTACTTGATTCGGAGCCACCCAGGAGTGTGAAAGAGGTACGGAGTTTCCCAGGTTTGGCTGGATACTACCAGAGATTTGATCTAGAATTCTCTAGAGTTTCATCGCCACTATCAGCCTTGATGAAGAAGGGCCAATCTTTCGTTTGGTCAGAGAAATGCCACCGTAATTTTCAGGAGTTAAGGCAGAGGCTGACCCGTGCCCCCATCTTTAGGATTAGATTTGAAGGTGTAGGGTACGTAATTTACTACGATGCATCAAGGACCGGGCATGGATGTGTCCTAATGCAGGAGAAAGCAGTGATCACGTATGGTTCTTGATAGCTGAGACAACACGAGCAGAACTATGCAACCCATGAATTGGAGTTAGCAGTAGTGGTCATTTCCTTGAAGATGTGGTGACACTATCTAATGGTAGAGTTCTTTACAGTTTACTCTAATCACAAAAGTCTCAGGTATATCTTCTCCCATAAGGTCTTGAACTTGAGATATCGACATTGGATTGATTTTTTCCCGGACTATGGCTTCGAGATGGTATATTGTTATGGGAAAGGGATTGTTGTTGCAGATTCACTCAGTAGTAGATATGGTATATAGCTGCTGGGTGAGGCGACAAAGCAACTTGCCACTTTGTAGATATCATTTGTGGATAGAGATAGATAAGCTTTCCTTCAGTCTCTTATAGTCACTCCCCCACTCCTTCAGCGAGTCAGGGAGGCACAACGTGAGGATGCTGACTATGAGACACATCGTTTACAGATATCCATAGGGCAGACACTTGATGGATTTTATTAATGTGGGGAGAATGTCATCCTCTTTATAGGATGTACCATGGCACTAGTTTCACTTCAAGATGATGTTTTGAGGGGGTTCCACACATCCCCTCTAGCCGTACATCCAGGAGTGGCGAAGATGTACTAGGATCTTCGACAATAGCACCGGTGACCGGGAATGAATAATGTAGTTTTATAGTTTGTTTCTTGGTGCCTCACATGTCATCAAGTAAAGGTGTAGCACCAGATACCAGCAGGATTGGTTCGGCCATTAGTGGTTCCAGAGTTGAAGTGGGATGGGATATCCATGGACTTCGTGACTGGACTTCCACGTACATTTAGGGGACATGACTCGATTTGGGTGATCATCGACCGACTCACCATGTCGGCCGACTTCCTACAGATCAGAGAGTACGGTTCAGTAGAAATATAGGGACACCTCTATGTGTAGGAGATTGTGTGGCTACATGGAGTATCTTCGATGATTGCCTCCGATCGTGATGAACGTTTCACTTCCTGACTTTGAAAGGGGTTGTAGGAGGCCTTCGATACGCTTCTTCGTTTGTGCACCACCTTCCATCCTTAGAGAGATGGTCTGACTAAGCGGGGCATACATACCCTTGAGGACATGATGTGTGCTTGTGTCTTCAACTTCGATCACACCTGCGAGGATCACTTTCCTTTGGTAGAGTTCACAATCAATAATAGCTATCACTCAACCATTGGGATGCAATCATTTGAGGCATTATACTGGCGAACTTTTAGATCACCAATGTGAGTAACTGACCAAGGGGATTCAGCACTCATGGGACCAGATATGGGATAAGATACCACAGTTATGGTGCAGATCATCCAGGAGCAGATGATGACTACACAGAGTAGGCAAAAGTCGTATGCGGACAGGAGACAGAGGCCTCTAGAGTTTGAGGATGGTAACCACGTCTTTCTTCGGGTCTCACCCTGACGTGGCCTACAGAGATTTTGCTGAGGCGACAAGTTATCTTCAACATTCATCAAACCATTCTAGGTCCTCAGTAGAGTTGGTAAGGTGGATTACTGCTTTTCTCTACAACATCAGTTCTAACGGGTGCCCGACGACTACCACGTATCCCAGCTGAGGAGATACATGCACGACCATTCTCACATCACTGGCCATGGTGTGATAGATGTCAATGATGGGAAGACTTTTATGGAGTTTCTAGTAGTGATCGAGGATTTACAGGAGTGGGTCCTTTCTGGATGGTTGATAACTATGGTGTTCATTGGCTGGCAGCACAGGAACCTCCAGGAGAGCACATGGGAGCGGGAGGCCCAGATGTGTGCTCAGTACCCCCAATTTATTCCCTTAGTTTGAGTTTTGGATTATGGGGACGTAAAGCCTTAGGTGGGGATAATTTAGAGACCTTTAAATTAATTGTAATTGGTTTTTAATTAAATGGGAATTTTATGAGTATGTGAAAAGTGATGGCGCGTGATTCTGAGGCCCAGTGTGCCTATAATCAATTTCTGATGTTTTGTTCAGGCACGTTCAGTAAACATACGAATGGGTTTTTATAACTTTTGAACCGGTAATCAAAATTGAAAACTGAAGGCCCTGTTGACCTTGCAGCACCAATATTCGCTTAAGATAACATTCCCCTCGACGACAATTGGTTGAGGGTGAAAGTTAGTTTTTGGGGTTTTCATGGAAATAATAAAATAAACTAAACGCATGTTTTATTATATTTTATCTATTATAACAACCCTTGTGGAAGTTCGAGTTGGGGACCACCACACCATAACCTCCCATGAGAGGTTATGGTGGTGGGGCCCACCCAAACCTAGCCTCCCATGAGAGGTTACGATATGGGGACCACTCGGGATTAAACCCCCCCATTTAATTGTGGAAAACCTCTCAACTACCTCAGAAATGAGGGAGAGTCTCTTGACATCCCTTAACTTAATGGTTCCACCACCCCCCTCTTTTAATGGTGTCAACCCTCGCCCATTAATTAATTAAGAAATCTCATTTAATTAAATGCTACAATTTAAATTTCAAACCCTCCAAACTTAATAATAGATAATGTATTATTTGGAGGGGCTATCTATTAATTTTTTGGAAAAAGGATGACAAAGTAGGATTGGAGCTCTTTAGAGAAAAATCTCCAATGAAGAACACTTCCCCTATGAAGAATACTCTACAGACGAAGAACGTCTACCCCGACTTTGATCTTCTTCCACAGGACTTCATCCGATGTATGACGTCTTCAACTACGAAGAGATGATGCACAAACCGACGATCGAGGAAAATGCCAATGGCACTGACGTCTGCCTTTTCCCAAAGATCTGTCTTCTTCCCCGTGACTTCGTCGGTGAAAAACAAACAAGGTCGGGGATTAATTTTATTTAAGTACAATTTATTCCCATGTTCTAACTTTCATTCAAAACAATGAATGAGGATATTTTCCTTTTGCGGGAGGGTTATTGTGCTTTCTTCTTGATGAACAAATGGCTACCACCATAAACGTGGAGGGTGTGGTCCAAACTAACATGGCCCGACCCCCCAGAAAATCTTTTTTGTGGTGTTCTTCAAAACAACGACGAAGGTGACAATGTCAACAAACCCGCCACCCACAGCCTCAGTGACCTATGCCGCCCCCGCGACGTTCTGACCGCCAACGGAACCAGCCCCCGTTCCTCGGTCATGCCACCCTCACCGGCCGCGCCACACCCTGGCCATGTCTCCCTCACCGGTCATGCCGCCTATCCAAACGTGCCTCACCCTGCCCGCACAACCATCACTGGTCGTGACGCCCTCCCCGGCTGCACCGCCTCACTGGTCATGCCTCCCCGCCGGCCGCTACACCCTCGCCGGCAACGCCACCCCATGGGCTGCACCGTCCTCACTGGCCGTTCTGGCCGTGCTCCGGCTGTGCTGACCCCGGCCGCACCCTCGCGGCGCCCCGACCGAACCGGCCCCTCGCGGTGTCCTTCCAGGCCGAGCAGCCCCGAGTCGGGCCGAGCTGCCCCGCTCCCTTGCGTCTGTCCACGGTTCCACATAGCCTACTAGGCTGGGCCCAGCAGGGAGAACCCAACGGTCTTGCCCGCCCAACGGGCCAGGTCAGCCTGAACCGAGTCGACCCATACGAGGTCGGGCTGGGTCGGCCCGACCGGGTTGGACTGGACCTTGTCCCACTATGACCCTTTACATTCTTTTGGCCATATCGTTGGCATCAGTCATCCGTTTGAGGAACTGTCAGCGGCTCTAGTAATCTTGGAGAATGATGGTCCCATTGAGTATACCCACAAGAGTTTTTTGTATTGTTAAGATACGGTTAGTTTGTATCGTTCACAAATCCAACCGGGCCCCCGGGACTAAATTTGTAATAACTCACAGACTGGGCATCTGATTGACGTGTCGACAATTGCGTCGAGACCCCTATGATGTGGAAAATCATTGGGATAGTTCTTCGTGGGACTTTGTGGCAGTTTTAACATCGACCTGTAGCTTGTGGAGTGGATCTTCTAGAGAAGAGAGAGCATTTGTGAGGGAACCAAGAAGCTAGATGAGACTTGACGACTACTGACCGATGACTCAGAGTGACTCAACTAGCCAAGTGGTGAGTCCCTGGTTGTGGCGGCAGTCCTACGGTACTCGACAGGAGGAGTACCGCTATAGGCTATGAAAGGGTGCGATGGGTTGTGGCGGTAGAACCACGGTAGGGAGTGCCTCTGTGTGACACAGAAGACCCACGATACTCGATAGGAGGAGTACCTCAGCAGTCCACGGTTAGTTGGAAGCACCTGGTAGTGGCAGCAGGCCCACCGTAGTAGATAGAGGATGAGTTCTCCAGCAGCTAAGGGTTTGAAATGTTTTTACCCCCTATAATAAAATATTGGTTGAGCTGAGTCAGTTTATCTGTGGTTTTCTCATGATTGAGATGGATCCAATGATAACTTAGGTATATGTATGGAAATATACCTAGGTAAGGTTATCTTTTGATTTCATCCATTGTGGTTTATCTGTGTTGGATTCTGTTACACCTTTAGGGTCTCGGGGTCCCTATTGAGTATCATTATACTCACCCTTGCACAGTCTATTCTAGCACCTTGTTGTGTTGGATGCAGATGATAGACAACGTTGAATGAGGATGAGAGTATTAGGACTTGACGGTACCTAGAGGTGGACCTTACGATGAGTTGGTACACAGAGGAGACTAACAGACATGGAGTGCTGAGGAGTCTATCTGTACCTACCCTTCAGGTAGGAATCATGGAGGATGACCCATCAGCTATTTTTCATTTCTTCGATAGTATTGTTTTGAGTTTGAACTTGTACCTTTATAGTTGGGCTTGTATTTCTGTACCCTTTTACTTTTAAGAACTCTTTTTTTATACAATTTACTTAGTGTTTTGTATCCAGTTGTGTGCTCTGTTGTGTGCATTAACAGGTTATAAAGGCAATGAATTCCCGGTTTTAGAAAATTATGCCTTTAGTGCTAGTCACCAGCCCCTGGCCTATGGAAGGTGGGCTTGGGGTAGTCACGACATGGGACCCGGGGGATGGGTCGTGACATTAAAGGACCGAACAATTTAATAGTCATTGTAAAATTGATACATACAAGTGTGTTATAATAAATTTAAATACCCAAATAAAAATATTAATTTTTTATATTATGTCGGATAACTTTCTTATATCTATATTATCCTTGCTTATCATTTTAGTACACATTAGGAAGACTTAGGGAGAGGAAAACAATAATGGTGGGATCCAATACCCAATAAGGTAATGTAAAATGGTATAAATATTGATTAAATATTTATTTTCAATATTTTATTTTAATAATTAAAGACAAATGAAATGTAATCAACGAACAATGAAAGGAAGTCGATAAACAATATTTCATGAAAAATAACTAAAATTACATGCCATTTAATATAACAGTATAAAGCATAATCAATATAGAATAGTAATAAAATTAAAAAACATTTCATTTGATGATGAAATTAAAAATTAAATGCATTCAAAGATAAATTGATGAAAAATATCATTCATTTATATTAAATGAGTTTGAATTTAAGAAATATTATACTATTGGATGACATGCTTACGGGAACATGGTACCTTAAACATCAAAACCATTCAATTACTATTTATTATATCTGTTAATAACATATCATAGGATTTCTAAATAACACATCGAATGATAATAATGATGCATCGAGGAGATATATAAAATTTTTTCCCACCTGTTTCATACATGTCCCAAGCATTCATCATATATCAAATAATTGATTTGTCAATGTTCCTTAACAAATATCTATATTATTTAGAAGATACAGATTTATTAATATTTCTTTAGTTAATTAAATAAATATCATGTATAATAAATATTAAAAAAATTTATATGGTTTTTGAAATAATCATACCAATGATAAATGATATGGAAATATAGGGGAAACACAATGTTCATTGATCCATGAAAATTTCATTTTTCAGGGGCACTAAAAAAAGAATCAAGGAACTAAATGTCAATATTATACATGGCCAAATTAATAAAAAACAATCAATATGGAGAAATTTCATGGTTGTAGTATGAAATGTTCCCATTGTAGTAAGAATAAGGGTTGTTTTAATTGATGAAATAGAAGAATAATATAAAAATAATTCTTAAATAAAATATCATGTTATTTTGAAAAAAAATTTGAAAATCACATTTTAAAAAAAACTTCTTAAAAATCACCTTTATTATCATGAATTATTATCTTCAAAGAAATTAAAGAGGAAAAAAATTTACCTGTTAGATAATGTAAAAAGAAGATTCATATTTGATGGTAAAAAGTGTACCAATGTTCTGTGTTTGGATATTGACAAAAATATTAATATGAAAAAAAAAGCAGATGAAAAAATATTTAACAATTCATTTGATAAATAATTTTCTAATCATTAAAAAAATTAATTACATTTTAAAAATAATGTGTTTGTAGTAGAAAATTGTTTCTCTTACTAATGAGTGAAAAGAAGTCAGGTTTTATGAAAAACATTTTCAAAATGATTATATGTTCCAAAGAGTGGAAATTTGTACAATTAAATGAAAATTTTAATTAAAAACTAAAAGAATATAAAAATAATTTGTTTATTATAAAATTATCAAATAAATTAATCTAATAGAAATTCATGTGTATATAATTTCGAAAAAAATTGTGATTGTGAAGTAAACCCTTGAAAACCCCATAACATTTATGTGAGAATCAATCAATGAATATATTATGTATGTAAAATGTAAATCAGGACGATGAATTATAAATAAATCAATATATAGTATAAATTTATTACACAAATAATCATATAATATTATCTACAATGAGAAGGTGATATATCCTTATTAAAAGGAATCATGTTATGAAATTATTTACCACTTGGTACCCTTTAACTCAAATAAACGTAGAAGAAATAATTAAAAATAAAACTGAAAATACAATGAATATAAAATAATTCATGATATAACTTATCAAAAGTGGTAGTTTATAAACCACACACAAGAAACAAGTGGTGGTAATGGGGTATTCCTCATGAAATGTAAAGTGAGTCAAAAATCCATTACCTTGCCTTTCATTTTTGGTGAAAATTCATAATACTCACATAAATTTTTTTATTCATGTTATTAACAAAAAATTAATCATAATCATATTTATAATATCATATAAGATCTTCTTATAATATATTATTACCCATTTCTAGTTTGGGTGTTCATCGTCTAGTTTTTTGACTATGTTTTAACTTCTAAATTATTGATATTGTTAATTAGATAATTATTTCATTATATCCTAAACGAAAAAAATTATGGAACTATCATATATTTCTAGTAAATATGAATATATAATATTAGATAAAATATGGAGATAGAAATGAAATGCACCACTCATTGAGACAATAGGTTATATGTATGCATGAACATTAATTTCATTTATTTTCATCATTTAAAAGGTTGATATGTAAATGAAAAATAAGTATATTAAAATTAAATTATAATATATATTTCATTTATTTTACATATAAATATTAAAATCATCATTTATACATTCCATGTGTAGCATGAACTAATGACATCACTTTTACGTGCCGATATTCCACACGTCCAAAAACATTGTTATCATATTCCCACAAATGGAAAGCATATAGGTTCGTATTATATAAGAAATACTGAATAAAAAATTATTAAATATAAAATATAGAAAATATAAAATTCATGTCCACTATAATTCCAAACCATGAGCAGTGGTAAAGTATGAAATGAATAATCATCATTTTGTGAGGTTATAGTTCACCATACACATAAATGACATGTTTGATAACCATTAGATGGAATGTGTGTGTATCTAGAGTTAGAAACATTATAACAAAATTTTATTAGTATATTTATGAAACTTACGTTTTTATATACTATTCGAATAATACGATTTTAATGGGGCTACAAAAAAAGTATAATGAAAGTAACGGTTGAAGAATGTTACGTCATTTTCTGGTAACTCATTTTGGTTTATTTCAAAAGGCATCCATGGATGTATTTATTCCCAAATTTAATATTTTATGTTTTTATTAGGTATAATATGAGACTATTGTACATGATTTTGGGCTATAAAAATGGATTTATAGGTGTTATTATTTGGGAGGGGTGAGCCCCTTATCATAGTACAGGAGGAGTGGCATTCTTGTAAATTTTTTAAAATTCAATTAAACAAACATATCTCAAGGGAAATTGGATGCAATAATGTTCCCAATAATATAAAAGGTATTTTTGGGATGATATATGAATATTTAATGTATTTTGGATAGGTTTCTAGATCATTTTGTCCATTATCTTAATGGTTTAGTCCCCTTTCAAAAAATTATTATCTTAATGGTTGTAATAAATTATTATAACATTACCAAAATATTTTTTCCCAAACACTATGTTAAAATAATTAGACTTTATATATTATTATAATTTTAAATTATGAATCAATTTTTCAAAATTCCTATCATATTAGAGGTTGAATGTAATTTAAATTTAATCATGTAGACGGGTTAAGAACGTGGGTTTTTAATGACCAAATGGTAGACTGTTCGGTAATTTTTAAGTCCAATATCAAGTTAAAATTGATTAAAATGACCGAAATTGGATTAAATGATATGAAATTGATCTAAATAAACTTCAAAACTTATTAAAAAGATAATTTATCCTTATAATGTAATTTAATTAACTATTCATTATGAAATGAAACCGCACAGTAAAATACCAAAAATTCAACCAAAGTTAATTATTATCTTTCCATTTCAAAATTGAAGTTTCATTTGAAATATAAAATTTATAAAATTTCCAAAAACGAATATAAATATTTTTTCAATTAAAATTCTGTAACACATTCTTTAGAAAAAATTTAATGTTTTATGCATAAAATAGGGTTTGTTCGTATATTATATCTATGAAATATATTTATTGAATATTTAAAAAATTATTAGATATGTAACTTTTTTATTTAATTATTATAAATTTATATTTTTAATAAATTTAATTTAATAATAAAAAATTCTTCAAGGAGAATAAAAACATTCTCTATATATTCAATCAATTTATATTTATAATTTAATTAATTGGTAACCAATGAATTCAACTTATATTTTAATAGACAATATATTTTCAAAATATAAATAAATAGTCTAGTAACTACTAATTTAATTGTTAGGTTATATCTTACTTACAAATATTAATAATTTTTTATTGATATATTCTTATTTCAAAAAACTTGTTCTTGAGTGGAACAAAAAACATTAAAGAAACTCATTATGGTGTAAAAAACAAGATAACATAGTATTGCATGCCTTACAAACTATAGAACATGTTAAATTAATTTAAAATATTAATTATATTTAAATTTCTAGATAAATTGAATCCTATTACAAACTTGCTGTTATGTGTTATACACACTAAGGAATACAAGTGTTTTACTTTAGAATGTATGGGTGTTACATTCTCCCCACCAAAAATAAAATGAGACCTCATAATTTAAAATCAGTATTGTTAATATATTTTTTCGAAATATCATATATTTAAATATGACAATGTGAGAATGGTTAGTAAAAAATCTTCTAGAGAAGATATAATTGGATGTAAAAGGTACACATGATATATCATTTAACATGGTTTCTATGTAGGAGAACAATAGTGGCATGTGGATACAGATAAATGAAGGAAACCCAAAAATATTTATATAGAATAATTGAAGACATCAATCACTAGAAAGAGAATTAATAATGGAATCTAGATGTTATCAAACTCATAAATATGGGATTATTTAAAAGGCTATAAGTTTAATAAATATTAATGTATCAGGGAAAAAAAATTCTAATCATTTTTGTATGGTTGAGAAATTTTTTTACTACATAAAAATATAAGGAAATATACTTACGTGACAAATTTCTATATATAAAATTTTCATCTTTTTTGTTCTTTTATCAATTTAAATTTCTCTATTTCATCGTGAGATAGATATCTAATGATTATATTTGATTCCTAATGCCCAAAAATACACATTTAATATATCATAAAGCCCATTAAAGAGTAACAATTCTTTACATAGGTGTCTTACTATTCTCTAAAGATAATATGGTTAATAAATTTTTCTCTAAACGAAAAAAGTTACAAAATTGGTTAAATATTAATATTTATTGGTCAAAATTTTAACTAAATAAAATTCCACATTAACATAGACATCGTCTAGGCCAGTGAAAACCCTTATCATCCATTAGTTGTTGGTTGAAGTCTCGCATATTTTTCAGACTTCATGGGTTATTACCCAGTATACATATTGTTATTTTTCAAAATACATATTAATATAATTTCTAATATAAATTTTATAGACACACTTGAAATTTACCATCAAATATACTTTTATATATGGTATTTAATATAACTCCAATAAATAACACATCATTCATTTAATTCCACATAGGTCCATCCTTTGTCTAGATTTTATCAACCACATATTATGTAGGATTTTTAAATCATAACACCTAATCCTCAATATAAAATACCTTAGGTTGAAACTAGTTAATTAATTGTCTTTATCTATTAAAATTTTTCATAATGGTTTGTAAATATAATGATAATTATCATAAGAATATCCCCCTAAAGAGTCATACTAGGTGTGCGGTAAGGATAATTTTCTTATAAAAATTTATGCTCGAGTCATTCCAATGAACATTGTTAGAGTTTTTCACCCTAGGTATAATTTTTTCCAGAACCATGTCCATTAGTAGTATCTATATAAGGATGTATTTCTACAAATACCCACATAATATCTACCTTACCAATATTTTAAGATGTTCAACTATACTTATCTATAAATTCTATCTTACAGTTATGTTATCTAAACAATGTTTTGTAAAACCTGTTACCAAGGTTGTTACTAATATTTTTCAAATAACAACTATTGTGACCCAACACCAATAATCTACGAGGTTGTGTCAAGCTACCAATTTTTTTTTCAAAAGATAGAGGAAAATAGCCTCCCAATGAACCAAATAGTTTTGTAGTATTAGTAAACTAGATACACACAAGATTCCTAAAATAAAATTTAGAATACTAATTGTAAAATTATTTTTTTAATTTTAGGATAATAACTTCATTCAATCTTATATATTCTTTCATATCATTCATATTAAAATGTAGAGCATCTTGTTGAAAGGAAATAAAATATGTTTTGTCTCAAATTCTATGTAAGGTTTCGTATAAAGAAATTAATAATGAAATGAAGATAATATTCAATATGGAAATTTGATAACTGATTCCACATTCCATGTAATCAATATAAAGATAAAGATCTTTTTAATCAATGTGGAAAGTTAAATAACTGAAAACACATGTCATTGAAAACAATTTGATAAGGCATAATCAATCTCGAATGATGGGTATCTTAAAAAACAACTCAGTTAATAAATAATCTAAAACTACATTTTTTCCATACACATGTCTGCGAAAATGTCATAGATAAATAGTAACTGAGTATGGATTAGGTATATTATTAATTATTGGGCGCCATGTTTCCTAGGATCATGGTACATTTACCTTCAATACATTTCATAAGATATTTTAGCATATTGGGTAAATACCCATCTAAGGCTAATTAACTAACTTATCCCATGTGACTAACCATGTATCATGGGGCTATCTATATCTTTTCTCAACCATGTCATACATGTACAATGAATTACATGTATATAGAACAATTAATATAACAATATTTCATATAAAATATACACACATAATATAAGATACAGATTTATCAATATCATTGAAATTGATCCAATGACTTACATGTGTGAACCATATGTAAAAATGGTATATAGTTTATTAACTAATATTATCCATGATATATGATATTGATATTTAATGGAATCATATTGTTCAATTATGACATCAAATTGAAAATTTTATGGGGGAAAAATAAGAGAATCAAGGAAGTAAATGTATATATTATCCAAGGATAAAAATCAACAATTGTCCAAGGGGAGATGAATTATGGTATAAATATGACATATAATATTTGAATAAAAAATAAGGTTTGTTTTTAATGATGAAATATAATAAATTTAAATGCATTCATGGTGAAAATATCCTTTTGATTAGAAAACCTATTGACAAAACATTTCATTGAAAATCAATTTCAAATTCAATATTTTCATTAAAAAATAATCTTTATAACATGAAAATATATCATCAAATGCATGAAAAAAGATAAATATCTACATATCATACATGATATAAAGAGAATTATTTTTTAAATGTTAAAATGTTTAAAAAAATAACTTGGTAAGATAGTGATAATAATATTCATTTGAAATTTTAATAAAAGAATAATTGGTCAAAATGTATTTAATAAAGAATTTTGGAAATCAAAAAAACATATTTAAAAACCTTTTAATAAAGAATTTGTTTTAAAATAAAAAAGGTAATTTCACTAAAGAGATAAATGATGTAGGGATTTCTTAAAAACATTTTATACAAAATTTTATGTACCGAAGAGTGGAAAATGGTACTATTAAATGAAAAAAAATCCTTGAATAACCAAATAAAAAAATGAATAAATTTATTATACAATGATCAAATAATTTATTTTTATGGAAATTCAAGTTTAAACTATCCTATAAAAATTACATTTTGACGTAAACCATTGAAAAGACCATAACATTGATGTGAGGATAAATCAAAATATAGATGCTATATTTCAAATTTAAATCCACATAAAAATGTAGAAATCAAACAAAAGTTAGTAAAAATTTATTAGACACCTAATTTTAGAATATTATTGACAATTAGAATGTAATATAACCCAATGAAAAGTAATCATGATATCAAATTCATTACTAGGTGGTAACTTTTAACTAAAATCACCATACAAGAAAAATTATAATTTATACTCAAAAGAACCTAATGTAAAAATAACTCATGATATAATACATCAAAATTCGAATTATATACACAATCCGAAATAAATAATATGTGATAATTTCATATACCTAATGGAACGAAAAGTGAGGAAATAATACCTTACGTTGTGTTTCATATTAGTTAAATTCCATTTAGACTAATGTATAATAGTTTTAATAATTTTATTAACATACACCAAAACCATAATATTATTGATAATAACATTCATTATCTTCTTATCATATATTATCACACTTTTAATAATAATCTTTTATTATTTCCACTATTTCAAGAGTTTTTGGTCTTGTCTTTTGAGAGTGTTTTAACATGTAAAATTTTCTTCTTATTAATTATATTAGGATTACGTAATCTCTCGAATATAATCATTGACATAAATTTTATATATACCCAATATGTATATATTTATAATATTCTGTAAATCTTGTGCATAAGAAATTTAATGCATGATTTACGGAGATAGTAGGTCATACACACATATAAATTATACATTAATTTACTTTACATATTTTAATGAATGAAAAATAAATAATATTTGTGTATTTATTATAATTATACTATGATATCTAGGTAATATATTTTAAATAGGATTCTTAAAACCATATTTTATAAATTCCTTATAATGTGTGAATGAATCACATGATTTTGAGGAGGAGGTTGTCAACACATTCATAAACAATTTAATATTATTCCCACCAAATGGAATACATAAAGGTACGATTTATATAAAAAGTAAATAAGCATATATTAATTTTAAAAATAATATATATCATATGTTAATAGTGAGTATATCATATTTCCAAATAATTAAATGTGGTACAATGTAACATCCCGAGACTTTATGAAAAATATTCTTTTTAATTTCATTGATTTCTTATATTTTATGCTACAACAAGATTATCTTGCGTTATACGCAACACAATATTAGCTTGCAGTATACACAATACTATTTGTGGATCATGTTACACACAATTTCATGTTCGTTTGATAGTAGTTATTCTATGCAACATTGAGTGTGTGTCTATATATATATATATATTCAATGTATAAATAAAATATGGTTGGATTCTATTATACGAGACAACAAAGGAGTTTTTCACTACACGTAAACCCGACTTGGCTTGCATTACATGCAATCACAACATTTTTCGATAGCGTGTGTTGTACACAATACCGGGTTTCAGTAAACAATGATATATGGTTATAATATTTTTATAAACTAGCCATTATGAATATTATTAACTAAAATTTGAATTTTACAACATTATTATCCATCTTACACATTGTCTAGAACATGGTATGAGAACAAAAGAAATTTTTTTCGGGTTAAATTAGTATTTTTCAAAAAATGCAGTTTTGCCGCCTTTTGATGGTGCACCCATTTCAAATATAATTTTTGAAAAGTTTATAAGTTAAATTTTAAAAAATTAACTTCTTCTTTTGAATCAGGATATAAAAATTTAAATTGGATAATGTTTTGATATTTTTCTGATAACTTTCATATTTTAATGAATAGTAAAAACACGCTATATTTTAATTTAAAAAACCATTTTTCGTCGTAATAATTTATATGGTTAAATTATAATATTGAATGGTTTTAAAGTATAAATAGAATATATATTTTCAATTTAATATAATTTATGTCATTATCATTGATTTTACATTGAATTCGTAGGTTAAATCAATTCAATCTTTTGCAATGTTTTAAACAAAAACCCATTTTCATTCAACAACGGGATTAATTTTAATTTAATTTCTGCAACTTCTGTGTATTGAATATTAAAAATGGATTCCATATTTGGAATCAGTGGGTCCAAATTATGTTAATAGGCTACTTTTTATTTTTGGGAATTATGAATAGTAACTACGGTAAATTTTATTTACCTTAGTTAAAGGTAAATCGGGTAATTAAGGGTAAATATAATATTATAAAATTACCCTAACACATGTCAAAATTCTATTGGATGGATAAAAGTCGACCCATATAACCTAAGGGTCAGATTAGATTCATTTTATGGACATTTTACCATGAAAATAATTTAATTATTATTAAAACCAAAGAAAGTGACAACATGTCACTCTCTTTAATATTCTAATTATAAGAATTTTAATTTTGTGATAAACTTCATAAAACATAGAACATGAATAGTATCATAAAATCTAATATAATTATCTACATCATTATAATTTATTTATAATTTTTAAGGATTAAATAATTGTCATTAATGGTGATACATTAATGATGAAGAAATTATTTATTAAGTGAAAAATCAGTAATATTGTTTTTATTGAAATAATAATATCCATTTAAAGGCCCAAAAACATGACCAGTATTACTTTTAGTGTATATCTACACCATAAGCATCCAATGACCTAATATATAACCATTTGGAGTCTTATAAAAGTGATTACGAAACTTATATTATTTTATTATATATGATGTCAATGTTGTCACCTTCATAATTTAACAAATACAACATTTTAAAATTTTGGTGTTTTAGAAGATAAATCCAACTAAATGTATTCTTATGAAATTTATATGATTTATATGCACCCTAGTATTATATTTTCAATTTTTATGCAAAAACTAATTATATTTAATAATTATACAAAAATGTTGTAGTAATTACTTTATAATGAGAAATATCAAATAAATGGTGTTACAAATAGTAAAATAAATACTATATGAACTATTTAATGTACTCCACTAATATTCTAGATTACTAGGTCATGTTAGGAACCTATTAAATATTTTAGTTTCAATATATCCTCTATGTGGATTTAATTTAAATTCAAATAAATGAATAGTGTCAAAATTGACACTATTGTTATTTTATAAAAATAACATATTATTAAAATGTTAAAAATCACAAAAATATTTAAAAATTATAAATTTAAAATTATATAGTCGGAAATGACAGAAATAATTTAATTATGGATAATTTATAGAACATAAGTAATTATTTATAACAATTTAAAATTTAGAATCTTATTACCACAAATAAAATTTACTATATTAAATAAGGGTAAATCAAGTTGATAATGTCTAAAATAAATTCCATACACGTCTAACTTTTATTAGTTGATGAGATTACAACCCTATCACATCTAATCTTAGAATATGAGTCATGTTTTTATTTTTTAATGTGGGGTTAGATTTATTATAAATTAATATTTTTAAGATTTCCAAAGGTGCCCCTCTCTTCCCTTATAAAAATGGAACCCCATCCCACTTCTCTTCACACCCTTTTGAGCCTTGAATCTTGGAAAAACACTACCCATTACTCTTCTCCACTTCCCTAGAAACATTATGGAGGTTCTGGTCTTCTCAAAATACCAACTCTACTTCCTTAAGAGAAGGCTTAAAGGAGGTGCATCGAAGAAGCGGTAATCTCTTCTTCCGATTCTCTCAAGTTTATTTCTTATTCTACATATTCTTATTTAGTTGTATCATTATAAAGTAATAATATATGTATTAATTATATACTGATATTTTATTATAAATATGAAACAACCCTATTTCACATTCTATCTGTCCTACGGCAAATGAAATCACCGCGCGTGCGTACGTACGAATACCGTCTCTATATCGTGGTGTAATCTGTTTGCAACCACCACCTTACATGGATGGGTATAATGGTGTAAATATATAACTATATATTTTTATTGTAAAGTGATGTTGATTTTGAAAAATTATACATATGCTTCAATACAATTTCACGGTCATGGGAATGATATCATCGCTCGTGCGTACATACGGACTACCGTCTCCACGACGTGATGAGATTCATTCTCCATGTTAACCATTCATGAATGATTTTAAAGTATATATAATTAATAATAATTAAATATATTAAATAATAATGATACTGTATTTATATATATATATATATATTTCATCTACTTAATTCCATTCAATTCAATAAGGAAACGAAAATAGCGTTCATGCGTATGTACGGCCTACCGTCTCCATGAACGGTGTATTTCATTCCATTTATCGATCTATCATATATATATATGTATATGATGAATATATGGATTATATATAAATAATTTTTTACATTCTGGAATTAAGTAAATCAGGACATAAGTAATAATATCAAGGACAACAAGTCGAAACACATACGATAAATGAAACGATTTTTCCCAAAATGCTTCTTTAACATGGAATTTACAAAAGAACGGGTAATATAATGTCATAAGTGAAACATATATGATATAATAACAATGAATATGATTCTGTAATAAGTCAATGAAATTATTTAAATCATTATACAGGAGGTTCAGATACGTACAAAGCATATCGAACCTATGGTAAGGGATAATTGTTCCAATCTCATTCTTATCCAAAATTGTTTATTTATAAGTATTTACTGGGGTTATGTTTATTATCCTGCTACATATGTTCTCAAAATGTTTTTATAAAATGTTTAATTTTCTTCCATGTATGTTTAAAGTCATTCTTACCCTTTTTTTACTTTTACCACATTGTATGGAAGGAATATTTCTTTTTTTACCATACGAGGTACTTTTTGACTTTTCCAACAAATGTATGAGGAGAATGTTATTTTTAACTTATACAGTGTGAACGGATTTTTATGATTTCATAATACCTCATTTTCATGAAGCTTACTCTACATGATTTTATGACTATTTGAAAAAAATTATTTTCTTTTAAAATTGCATGTAATTTTGTTAAAAGATAATGATTTTGAAGAGGAAATGATATTTTCCTCAAGAATTAATTTCAAGTGTTTTATCAAAACCATATTCTATATAATATGACATTATTTCATATGTGTATGTTTCAATTATAATGTATCTATGATTTAAATGGTTTTACTTTTCTTATGATGAAATATCCATTTGTTTTATATAGATTATGTGATGATGAGACGATGTTTATGAAACCCATTTTATTTTTAGGTTATGATGAATGTTTTAAGTTTATTTTGTGTAAAAAGTAAGAATGATTTCATTATGAGATGGGTGGGACCTATATCCACCTCCAATTAATTGGGTAAGTATTTATAACTGATGAGACAGACATGGATGGAACGATAAGTGAATCCGGTTCAGTGTTATAGGAATGGAACGAGGGGTGAACTCGATTCAGAATTGGACTTTGTCCACTAAGATGGTCTTAGAAGCAATGCCTTGGCTATTATGAAAATAATAACATGTGCTTAATGGATTCCAAAATTACATGTTTTATTACTATTCTAGTTTATCATGACTAATGTTCCTTTATGATCTATGCCTTGTGTATTTCCATGATTTATGTCGTTGCTCATGATTTTTATGTTTAGATTTTATTTTCATGTTTTTGCATTCAAATGTTTATGGATTGTTTTATGTTCTCTATGCTTACCCTTACCGAGCATTTGAGCTCACCCTTTTATATGTTTTATTTTCCCCAGGATTTAAAGAAAGGTTTTAGGTAAGAAAACAAAAGGGGAAGATCTTTATGGGAGATTTTGAAGATCTTTCACCATGATTAGAAGATTATTTTCGAGTTTCCAAAGACACTAAACTATTACAGTCCTTGTCTGTCTATTTTCGTTATGTATTAAGTATTCTGAAAAGGTAATGTAATTCCCATGTCCATAAAGCTTTGGGTCACTACAGTTGGTATTAGAGGAAAGGTTTAGTCAACCTTTGGAAAGTAGGCTGCGAAAACATTAGTGAGATCCCTAGAGATATTACTATGGTATGTCTTGGAATGTCTCTAAGGTTACGTATAAGTATAGTTTATATTTATAGAATTATGGTAACTATCTTAGAATTTATCCTAATATGTTAGATATTGAAGGTACTCCACCTTGATTATGATTTTTTCCTCTCACACTATTTTTTTGGGTTTTAGAAAATGGCTGCAAACAAGAACATTCGCGATAATATAGAATATGATGAACAATGGAATGATATTCTTCATGATCAAGCAAATGAAATGGGATTTGGAAGGCGAAACATCGTTATTATGCCTAATCATAAATCTCATAATATGATCAATAATCTCAACGTTGGTAAGTTTCATGACTCAGTTAATTAGAGAAAGAATGAGTTTCATGATGATCATAGAGGTAAGAAAGTTCAATTTCCTCATGTGAATAATGTGGGAAGAGACATCAAGGAGAATGTTTCAAAGGATCTGGAAGATGATTTGGGTGTGGAAAAGAAGGACACAAGGCTAGTACGTGCAAAGGAAAATGTTCAGTTAACACCATGGAAAAGGATAATGGTATTCCTACGACATCAACAACGATTAAATGTTTGAAATGTGGAATGTATGGGCATTATGCAATCCAATGCCCTAAGGGAAAATCTCATGAAGGGAATTAGCATGGTCGTATGGGTAGTATTTATGTTGATGATGATGAAGAGAATACAAATGATATGTGAGAAGAAAGAATTGTTTAATCTCATTCAATGGTTTAAGAAGGTAGTGGAATGATTTATGATTATCAAGAGTAATGTTGTATAGGTAATGGTACTATGGAATAAAGACAAATCTAAGGATTGTTACACAATTATTTTTCCTAAAGTATTTGAATGTATATGTTGAATGATACCAGTAACAATGAAAGGTAAATCAGATATTCTTTATAAAGTAGATTATATGCGCATAATGAAGGGATAAGGAGATAACGAGATGTTTGATAGTATTAATGAGATCATGATTCATATAAGGACTAAGTGATATCATGGTTTGAGTATATATAATTTTTGGGATTTTGGTATGTGGAAATAGTTAGCTTTTGACAGCACTAATGATTTCACTAAGGTTCTATGGAAATTCATGTTTCACGAGAATACATGATTAAGGTATTCAAATGTTTGGAATGTGACCAACAAGATATATATTATGATAAATGATGGTATTCACATTCTCTGAATATGACATTTCAAGTAATCGTTATCTTTATACTATGATATTGAACAATAGTTTTTGGATAAACCTAATGATTGGAATAGATTAAGTTAGATATCAGATAATATTTTTAAAGGATAGAACTTTTGTTATGTTAGAATAGTATAGTTTTAGAAAAAGTACAACTCGTAGGATGTGCGACAACCCCTCGCGTCAGACAAGGATGTGGGAATCGAACCCAGAACCGAAGTGCGACATGCCTTTATTGCCTATCACTGGCCTACAAGATGTCCCAGGTTAGTAAAAACTAGTTTTATTAAGCGCTATGATAGATGAAGTATAAGTCCATTTCATAAACCATATACGATTAATCTTAGCATAGATGGACTTATGTATATTTAATAAATTGTGCTAAACTTTTTGCGATAGAAACAGATGGAATGACCTATCATTCTATCACATGATCTTCTTACACTTCACGAATGAAAAATTCAACTTCAATTCTTTAAGAGATGAAGTGGAAATTGTCTAAGGCACGAACAACAATTAGATTGTACCAAAATCAAGTAAGTATTTATTTTAATTCAACAATTCTTCAACATTAGGAAAATGAACATGAAAACCAAAAATGTTGTCCTAGTACTCTCATATCTGATGAATCCGATGGTACCTTAGATCAGCACAAATTTATGGCTTTTTGATTGATGGATTTTTCATAGCCATGTTCTATACCATTCTCCATCAGAACATGATGGTTAGATTTTTCTTCTATATCAATATTTTCACTTATGTTCTCCTATATGGAAACCCAGTGATGAGTTACATTGGGTAATTGTTACGTTTCATACTTTAGTTTTTAATGCTAAGTTTTGGTATTCCTTTTTATGATGTGGGTTTCTATTAAAAAAAGTTCATGTAGTAAACCATTTATAACCCCAAAGAATTTCTTGGGAGAAATTCATTTTAACGGGGGTAGAATGTAACACCCCAAGATTTTAGGAAAAATAATCTTTTTAATTTCATTGATGTCTTCTGTTGTATGCTACACTAATATTATCTCGCGTTATACGCAACACCGTATTATCTTGCAGTATACGAATTACTATTTGTGGATCGTGTTACACACAATTTCAAGTTCGTTTGATAGTAGTTATTCTACACAACATTGAGTATATATATATATATATTTATTCAATGTATAAATGAAATATGGTCGGATTCTGTTATATGAGACAAAAAAGGAGTTTTGCACTACACGCAACCTTGACATGGCTTGCATTACATGCAATCATGACCTTCTTCTATAACGTGTGTTGTAAGCAATACCGGTTTCACTAAACAATGATATATGGTTATAATATTATTATAAACTAGCCGTTATGAATAGTACTAACGTAATTTTTTATTTTATAACATTATTAGTCATCATACACATTTTCTAGAACATGGTATGAGAACAAAATAAATTTTTCTGGTAAAATATGTATTTTTCAAAAATTGTAGTTTTTCCGCCATTTGATGTCGCACCAATTTTAAATATAATTTTTGAAAATATTATAAGCTAAATTTTACAAAATAGACTTCTTATTTTGAATCAGGATATAAAAATTTACATTGGATAAAGTTTTGATATTTTTCCGATAACTTTCATATTTTAATGATTAGTAAAAAACGCTATGTTTTAATTTAAAACAGCTATTTTCATCATAATAATTAATGTGGTTAAATTATAATATTGAATGGTTTTAAAGTATAAATAGAATATATTTTTACCATTTAATATAATTTATGTAATTAGAATTGATTTTACATTGAATTCGTAGGATAAATCAATTCAATCTTTTGTAATGTTTTATACAAAAACCCATTTTCATTCAACAACGAGATTAAATTTAATTTAATTTAAGAAAATTCTGTGTATTGAATTTTAAAAAAATGGATTCCATATTTTGAATCAGTGGGTCCAAATTATGTTAATAGGAAAATTTTTATTTTTGGGAATTATGAACAGTAACTACGGTAAATTTTATTTACCATAGTTAAAGTTAAATCGGGTAATTAAGGGTAAATATAATATTATAAAATTACCCTAAAACATTACAAAATTCTATTGTATGGCTAAAATTCGACCCCTATAACCTATGGGTCAGATTAGATTAATAGTATGGACTTTTTACCATTAAAATAATTTAATTATTATTAAAACCAAAGAAAGTGACAACATGTCACTCTCTTAAATATTCTAAGTATAATAATTTTAATTTAGTGATAAACTTCATAACCCTTAGAAAATTAATAGTCTCCAGAACGATAATACAAATATCTACATTATGATAATTTATTTAGAATTTTTTGGGATTAAATAATTATCATTAATGGTGATACATTAATGATGCAGATAATATTTGTTAAGTGAAAAATCAGTAATATAGTTTTTATTAAAATAATAATACCCATTAAAAGGAACACAAACCTGACCAAAACTTATTGGTATTTTATATATACACCATAATCATCCAATTACCTAATATATAACCGTTTTTAGTCTTATAAAATAGATTATGACACTTATATTATTTTATATTATATGATGTCAAAGTTGTTACCTTCATAATTTAATAAATATAACATTTTAAAATTTGGGTGTTTTAGAAGATAAATCAAACTAAATGTATTATTATGAAATATATAATATTTATCTTCATCCTTGTATTTTAGTTTTAATATTTATGCAATAAATAATTAAATTTTATAATTATAAAAAAATGTTGTAGTAATTATTTTATTATGGAAAATATCAAATAAATGGTTTTACAAACAGAAAAATAAATATTATATTAACTATTTAATGTGATCCACAAATTTTATAGATTACTATGACATGTTAGTAACCTATTAGATATTTTATTTTGAATATATCCTCTGTTTGGATTTAAATTAAATTCAAATAATTGAATAGTGTCAAAATTGACACTATTGTTATTTTATAAAAATAACATATTAACAAATTGTTTAAAAATCACAAAAATATTTAAAAATTATAAATTGAAATTTATATAGTCTAAATTTTCATAACATATCTAATTATGGATAATTCACAGAACATAATTAATAATTTATAACAATTTAGAATTTAGAATCTTATTACCACAAATAAAATTTAATAGATTAAATAAAGTTATATCAAGTTGATAATGTTTAAAATAAATTCCCTACATGTATAAATTTTCTTGGTTGAGGAGATTAAAAACCTATCTCATATACTATTAGAATATGTGTCATTAATAGAGGTTTTTATTTGGAGTTAGATTTATTATAAATTAATATTTTTAAGATTTCCAAAGGAGCCCCTATCATCCCTTATAAAAGGGAACCGCTTCCCACTTCTCTTCACACCCTTTGGAGCCTTGATGCTCTGTCAATCCCTGCCTAGTACTCTTCTCCACTTCCCTAAAAAAAATTTGGAGGTTCTTTTCTTCTCAAAAGACCATATCTACTTCCTTAAGATAAGGCTTAAAGGAGGTGCGTCGAAGAAGATGTAATCTCTTCTTCCAATTCCCTCAAGTTTCTTTCTTCTTCTACTTCTTCTACATTATTCATCTCATTATAAAGTAATAACATAATTATTAATTATATACTTATATGTTATTATAATTATGAAACAACCATATTTCACCTTCTATCCATCCTACAGAAAACGAAATCATTGCACGTTCGTACGTACGGAATTCCATCTCCACGCCGTGGTGTAATCTATTTTCGACCACCACCTTACTTGGATGGGTATAATGGTGTAAATAAATAACTATATATGATTATTGTAATGTTATATTGATTCTTAATTATTATACATATGCTTCAATAAAGTTCCACGATCATGGGAATGATATAATCGCTCGTGTATACATACGGACTACCGTCTCCACGACGCGATGAGATTCATTCTCTATGTTAACCATTCATGAATGATTATAAAGTATATATAATGAATAAAAATGAAATATATGACATAACAATGATACTATATTTATGTATATATTTATGTATTTCATCTACTTAATTTCATTCAATTCAATAAGGAAACGAAAACAGTGTTAATGCTTACGTACGGCCTACCGTCTCCATGAACGGTGTATTTCATTCCATTTATCGATCTATCATATATATATATATGTGTATATGCTGAATATATATATTATACATAAATCATGTTTTACATTATTTAATTATTTAAATCAGGATATAGGTAATAATATCAAGAACAACAAGTCGGAACACGTACGGTAAATGAAATGATTTTTCCAAAAATGCTTCTTTAACATGGAATTTACAAAAGAACGAGTAATATAAAGTCATAAGTGAACCATATATGATATCATAACAATGAATATGATTCTGTAATAAGTAAATGACATTATTTAAATCATTATACAGGAGTTTCGGATATGTATGAAGCATATCGGACGTAAGGTAAAAGATAATTATACCAATCCCATTCTTATCTGAGATTGTTTATTTGTAAGTATTTACTGCGGTTATGTTTATTATCCATGTCCATATGTTCTCAAAATGTTTTCATAAAATGAATACGTTTCTTCCATGTATTTGTAAAGTCATTCTTACCCTTTGTTTAACTTTTACCACATTGTATGGAAGGAATATTTCTTTTGTTTACCGTACGAGGTACTTTTTGACTTTTCCAACAAAAGTACAAGGAGATTGATATTTTTGACTTATATGGAGTGAACGGATTTTTAAGGTTTCATAACGCATCATTTTCATGAATCTTAATCTAAAAGATTTTATGACTATTTTCAACAGAATTATTTTCTTTTAAAATAGCATGGAATTTTGTGAAAAGAAAATGATTTTGAAGAAGAAAGGATATTTTCCTCAAGAATTCATTTCATGTGTTTTATCAAAAACATTTTCCATCTAAGATGAAATTATTTCATATGTGTATGTTTCTTGAATAATGTATCTATGATTTAAATGGTTTCAATTTTTTTATGATGAAATATCCATTAGTTTTATATGGATTATGTGATGATGGGACGATGTTTAAGAAACCCATTTTATTTTTGGGTTATGATGAATGTTTTAAGTTTATTTTGTGACACAAGTAAGAATGATTTCATTATGAGATGGGTGGGACCTATATCTCCCTCCAATTCATTGGGTAATGATTTATATCTCATGATATAGACATGGATGGAACAGTAAGTGAATCTAGTTCAGTGTTACAGGACTGGAACGAGGAGTGAACTCGATTCAGATTGTGATTTTGTCCACTAAGATGGTCGTGGAAGCAATGCCTTGGCTACTATGGAAATCATAACATGTGATTAATGGATGCCAAAATTACATGTTTTACTACCATTATAGTTTATCATGACTAGTTTTTCTTTATTATCTATGCCTTGTGTACTTCCAGGATTTATGTCGTTGCTCATGATTTTGATGTTTAGATTTTATGTTCATGTTTTTGCATTCAAATGTTTATGGATTGCTTTATGTTCTCTATGCTTACCCTTAATGAGAATTTGAGATCACCCTTTTATATGTTTTATTTTCCACAGGATTTAAATAAAGGTTTAGGTAAGGAAACAAAAGGGGAAGATGTTTATGGGGGATGTTGATGATATTTCACCACGATTAAAAGATTATTTTCCGAGTTTCAAAGACACTAAAATATTACGGTCCTTGTGTGTCTATTTTTCATTATGTATTAAGCATTCTGTAAAAGTAATGTAATTCCCATGTATGTCAATAATTGGGTCTCCACATATAAGAACAATGAATAGTCATCTTTGTTTGAGGCGGCAGTTTAGTAAACATATAAATGGTAAGTTCACTACCAAATTGATCGATGTGTGTGTAAGTGAAGGTTGAAGTGATAGGAAAACACATTAATGTGTATTGGTGATACTAATATTACTAAATAGTCATTTAATATTTTTATTTAATTGGGTGGATAATTAAATAACATGAATGAAATCATTGATGAATGTTTCCTCATTTTCAGGTTACACCTTTTGGTTTATACAAGATGATTTCCTTTGTTTTATCTATAATCACGGTTAGTATTTAGGTTTCATTTAAGGATGTTTTGAGATTAATTCAGTCGATTTTGGGAAATAAAATGTCTTTAGAAGTGTGAATATGTGGGAGTTTTGAGATCCATATTATAGTGGATATGTAGTGGAATTATTTTATATTTTTTTAAAAGTAATTCCACCCACATTATTTCCTTGGAAAGTGGATCCAAAAATGGAAAAAATAAGATAAAATAATTATAGTTCTAAATATTACAATTCAATGGATTTATCAAAATTCTATAGGTCATTTTAGCCCTTGAGTTTAATGTTTAGTCCCTTGTTAAGCTATTGTTTCCTTTAACCACTAAAAGTAACATTAATCACATGGAAAAATATTTTTGTTAAAAACCAAAGATTAACTTACTTGAAAATATATATTATTCTGATTCCAATTATTTAATCCATTTTTGAAAATTCAAATCACATTATCAACAGAAATTAATTTAAATATAATCCTTCAGAATGGATAGTAATTTTTATTTTTAAAGTTAATATGTATAAAATCTTGCTATGTTTTTATGTCCAATTTTCTAGTGAAATTTATTCCAATGAACTGTGATTCATTAATTGATTTAAAATTGTTCTAATTGAATTGAAAAACCAATAAAAAACCTAATTTTTCCATAAAAATAAATTTGATGAAATTTTTTTGAATTAAAATCCAGAATTATAATGGTTCATCAAAAATAGAATCCTTTCAGAAAAATAAAATAAATTAACTTTAAGATAATTTATAATTTCTAAATTCTGTAATAAAGATTATTTTTACATAAAATATTTATGAAATTTAAATATAATTGATATAAAATTGGATCTCCATTAAAAGGTGTTAAAACTCTCTTTAGAGAAATATATAGTTATTATTCATAAAATTAGGTTTGTTCGTATATTATTTCAATCAGATTATGATGATGAATATATAAAATAATTTTATAGAATATATGAAATATATATTTGACTAAGATAATTTTATAATATTAATTAATTAAATATTTTAAGACAACAATCCTTTGGATGGATAAAAAAATTTCCTTTATATTCAATCGGTTTATATTTTCATTTTTTATTAATTAATAACCAATGAAGTCTTATTATATTTGTGTATAAAATATATATTCATAAATTATCTAATACACATCATAACATTTAATTGAATATATGTGTTATATATCTTATTATACTAAATAATAATGTTTTATTAATATATTGTAGTTTGATAAAACTAAATGTTTTTAATTAACTTTATTTAAAAACTCATTGTTTCTTGTGACAGTATCCATCATTATGAGTCATTCATTTCCAGATATATGATAAATTAAATTTATTTAAATATATAATTATATTATAAAATTTTAAGGCATTGTATTCCCATACACGCTTGGTGTTGTGTCTCGTGCACGTTATCAATTAAAATGTTATTATATTAGAACTTTAGGGGGTTTCATTATGTTTAATTATAATGTAATAATTTACATAATATTATTTGATCTTCTTTTTTTCCTTCCATATTATGCTCACATTATTTATTTAATGGATATATATTCATTTATTTTCCATAACATATTGTATATCTCATATTTATTTCATAGCATCGAATATATTCATACCCTTATAGAGAATTTGATATAACCCATTTATTATGTTTCATTCATCCTGAGGATAAAACATAGTGTTTTTTATTATTATATATGGACAGATGATGTGGGATAATGTAATTAGAAATAAAATTCATTTTTTATGATATGTTTTAAAATTTATTGTAATGTTCCTGTATTTATATATATTGCCAAGTATTCTAAACTATTTAGTACATGGGGATGTCTTCCCTTATATAATTTTACAATGTAATAATTCAATGATAGACTCTAAGATATTTGGTTTGGGGTACTTATATTTTTTAGTTTTTGTGGTAAATTTTTCAATAAATTTATGGATGTATTATATTTATATTGGCCTTTGTGACATTTATACTACTAAAAAATGTTTAAATTTAATTATCATTGAAATTATTTATTATTTACCAAAGAATAAAATTTTAGGTGATTAAATATTGTGACTAAACAATAAATTACCACCTTATGAATGCAAACAAGTTTCAACATTCCCTATGTCAAAATGAACACACTATATTATCATTTATGATTGCCATAAAAGATCAAATATTTCTAAACATGAAATTGATATTTTATGAAATATTAAAGGATGATGGGAAAATAAATCTTTCTCAAATGAGTATTCAATAACCTATACATGTGATGATTAAAGAGGTAGAATAGGACGATAAATAGTTCCAAAATAACGTGATAAATGTTCCAAAATTCAAACACTATTGTCATTAAAAAGATATTTTTTAAGATTTGTATATGTGTCCCTTTCCTAAAAGATATGAAGAATGATTTAATGGATTGAGCTTATACTCCTTCATTATCTATTCGTCCTGGTAGTCCTAATATGTATACATATTTTAGAGATTATATCTTATGGGATGGAAAGAAGTGGGATATTGAGAAATTTATATATAGTTTCATTGTATGTCATAATGTTAAGGGAAATATATAAATGTTTAAGGGAAATGGAAATCAATTACCCATATAATAATTGAATTGTGAAAATATCATTTGGATGTTTCATTACATTCCCTAACAAAACTATTGAGAATAATTATATATTTCTTATAGTCAATCACCTTATGAATTTGTCACAATTTTTCATTATTAGAGATGATTTATTTCTAGTTCATCTTCCTAGAATATATCATAAGGAAGTGTTATGGTTTCATGAATCGACACATTATATTGTATCTAATTGGGATCTAGGACTTACCATGTTGTTTTAGTGAATCTTATAGCCTAATCTAGATATATAGTTTAGTGGCGACACAACTTATCATCCTCGCACTGATAGGAAGTCTAAGGAAAACATTTAAACCCAATAGGATATGTTATGAAATTGTTATATAAATTTTTAATGTGGTTGGTATTAGAAAATTATTTTTTTGAATTTTCATAATAAAATTTCATTAACATCAATATTGTCATGGTTTCTTATGATTCCCATTGTGGTTGGAAGTGAAAAAATCCAAAATTATAGTATGTGTTGCATAAATAAATCTACTGGGGACTGATCTATCTACGGTAAGAGGAGAGACGGTTATAAACATTTAATATCTCATAAGTGTATCTCAGAGTCAAAAAAATGTTTTAAATAAAATCAGAAGATATATTTTAGATATTGATGATGGTGATAAGGTATTCTTATTAATATTTCACTAGAAGTGGGTGAACTGATTTAGAATTTTGGTAAATCTAATCCCTTGGTATATTAATCCTATTGAAATTATATATCATATTGGGATGGTATATTTTAATTGGTTCTTCCACCGAATATCTCTCCAGATCATGATGTGTACAATGTGTCTATCATGAGGAATTACAAACTAAATACATCACAAGTAATGAATTCAAATGTCATAGCACAATATCAATATCAATCTTATGAAGAAAACACGTATAAAAAATAGATCATAGGGATAAAGATGTATAGAACTAGACTAGTCACCTAGTGAATGTTTTATAGAAAAATATTGTATTCCATGAAGATATAAGGGAACTCGAGGGTATAATTAAATAATGATATTCTCATTTTTTGTATCAAATTTATTAATTATAATGTTAAAATTATGATTAAATGGGGTATATTGCAACATCCTTTTATTTATTATGAACATTTTCTAATTAAATAATTTTATTTATTCAATAGATTACTTTATATGCAACAGAATGTTTAAAAAAACCAGATAACACTATAAAAATATTAGGTTTCCATTAACTCTTAGTTATATGTATTGTGAGTGTGAATATTAATAAATAAATTACAAAAAATATACATAATGTATTATTTAGTTATCAATGGATTATAATTTTAGAAGAAAATATTTTATTATAAATTTTTTTATTTTACCAAGAATTTGAATTTTTGTAGAATATGTATTTTTTTATAATTAAATTAATAAATATATATGAATTACATTAATTAATTTTATATATTATTTAATATAGAAAAATTTTAATTTATATTAAAATATTTTTTAGAATTGGAAAAAATAAATCAAGAATTATGAATAAAATGTTTTTCTAAAATATTATATCATTCATTATTCAGAAAGAAATTAAAATTAAAGTCTACGATTAATATTTTTTTAATGCCGAAAAATAAATTAATAATTATCATTATGTGGTTTTAATTTGGTTATTAGTCCCATTTTAATTTGGTCAATATGATCATTAACCATGGTAAATTTTAGTGTCTCAGTAAATGGTAAATCATGTTTAATCTATATAAAATAAGTGACAAGGTCGTAATTTTTAATCCAAATTATTATTAGATGAATTTATTTCTATCGTTAACACATCTTATTTGAAATTGAGTTGTTTAATATACAATTTTCTGTGAAAATGTCTTATGTAATATTTATGTCAATGAATGTTACAAAATATTACTCTCTTAGTTTTTCATATAAATTATGTGTCCACATAACGCAAAAAGTCATTACTGAATGGAAAAATGTTTTTTAGAAATCAGTAAAAAAATTCTATGAAATTCATTTATTTTAATTTTTTTAAATAATTTAATGACCTTAATTTCTTATTAAACACTGATACATTATTTATCCATTTAATGAAAAATGTAATAAATCACTTAAAAATATTAAATGTCAAATAATTTGAATGAATTAATATAAAAAATCACCATTCATGTTCAATATGATGTATTATTGAATTTATAAATTATTATATTATAATTCCCTCTTTTTCTTGAGAAATTTAAAGTTAAACTAAAGGAATTTTGTCAAAATTCACAATAAGTTTTGTAATAAAATTAATATTTTTTAAAATTAGTTGAAAATAATAAATATCATTAAATTATACCAGGTAGATATGATGTGATATAAAATTTCACTGTTTATCAATTTATGGTCGAATTTTCACTATATAATAAAAAATAGAAACCCTTTAAATTCGAAGTAGTATTACTATATTTAAAGATAATTTGGTCATCTAATGGTTAATAAAAATTATAATGTAGAAACCTGGCCGGAATAACACTTAAAACACAATTCTAGTCCATTTTTTCATTGGGCTATAGTTGTTCCTCACCATACTCCAAAGGATTCCAGCATACATAGTGGTTTGGGAGGTGATAGTGGGTAGATTGTACCATCATGTTGTGATAATAATAATGGTCCACATATAAATATTTAAGTATAATAAGAAACATTGTAACGACCCATAACATTCATCAAAGGAAAGTCTATATTATTATAGTAATGTCATATAGTATAAATCACTTAAATTCACATGTATACCATAAAAAACATTATAAATATATAATTAATGAAATAAAAAGTATTTATAGAAGTTAAATAACCAATACCAATGAAATAATAAATTAACATAGGAATATTAATGAGGCCGTTATGAAAATTAGAATAGACAAATAAACTGTAACCTCAACCATGAAATTAAAAATAAACTGTTATCATCTTATAAATGAAATTATGGTACAATTATATAATTTTCTATGCAAAAAATTGTTTTAAAAAATATTAATTAAGTGTTGAAATTTTTTAATTCATAAGTATTTGATTACAAATTTATGACTGATTTATTAATTTAAAACAAAATATACTTTCATAAAATTTATTCACTAGATAATATAAATTCTGTATTATTTGAAGATAAATTTATAAGACCATAAGTAAATTCTAAATTTTTATAAAATGAGCTATAGTTTTAGATTATTTATTTTCCATGTAATTGAGGATTTCACTTTCAAATTAAATTACTCATAGTTATAATTTTTTTTTCATAAAATGGATTTTATTTTTGAATTCTGGTCATTGAAAAATTGTTAGGGTGTTTTTTTTGGTATTTTTATAAAATAATCAATTTTAGGTGAATAGTAAGATACAAAATTTATGAAAAAATATATGTAAATGAATTATGGGTTAATTGGTGAATTATGGATTTTGTATGCCCAAAATCATGAACACTATGTAGTTCTTTTAATATCTGTGGTAATAATTCATCAACTATTCATGATCTTGAGCCAAAATAATAATATAATTAATTTAATGATGAGAAAACACACCTCTCCTCTATTATAAACACCACCATCGCCACCTATTTTCATGACACGTCTCATAAATTGAACCATGTCCAAATTATAAAAAATAATCTCCCTTTTCCCCACCCCAACGTACAAAAGGACTTTTTCTAATAAAAATAATGAACCCTTTTCCATATGGAGATTCTAAATTTGGAGGTATTTAAGAGGTAAAATCCATTTCTTTTTTCGTTAAACTTATTTTAATTTGTTTTCATTTATTATTCTCTCCAAAAATCCCCTCATGAAATTGGAATTCAAAATACATTGCCTTATGTTAATTTAAATTATTTAATTTTAATGGATGACATATCATTAAGCCTCTAACATGATCTCCGTTATTCTAATAACAACATTATCACCTGTAATATGTCAATTTACCGACATCATAGGTGATGTACTTTATTTTACCATTAACTCCTTAAAGGACATTAATAAATCCATTATAATGGCTGCGAATTATTTTCAAATGTATGTTAAATCCATATTGATGTTTTATAAATAATATATATACAAAATACTGAATGATAAAAAAACATGTTCGTTGTGATCTAAAAACATTAAATATTAAACAGAAATGATCATCATTAATATTTTTCTTATGATTCATCCTTATACCATATAAAAAATAATTTACAATATGATTTAAACTTAAGTATTATCCTTAATAACATATAATAAAAATATTTATATTTATCCTCATTTTACACAATCATCAATTCATGTATACATGTTAACCGATCATGAAAACTAAGAAAACAAACACTCTCAAACAACGAAATTAAACTCTATAACTCAGCAAAAAATCTAATAAATGATCTTAATAACACCATAAATAATATCATTCATTTAAAAAAGGTTTAAGATTTGTTAATTAATGAATCAAATGTGATTATCTGCGATATTAATGTGAATAAAGCATATATGCATATGTTAGGAAGAATTATCAAACCAAACTCTCTTTCATTGGGTTTTATCCCTTTCATCCAATTTCAAGTATGGATATTACTTTATTATTCCATATATATCATTTATTAATCATTATATTATAATTTCTTTGTTTACATGTTTTTTACTTGAGTTTATGACAAACAAAATGTTTTCCAATAAAATATTCATTCAATAAAACACACCTTTTACTTCTCTTGTGATTGTTTCTTATTCACTCATGATTAATGATTCCTATACCTAGATCCTTATTAATATATTATTTCCCACATTTTATTCATTAATTTATTCTTTATGAAATAAAACCCATTCCATCCAATGGGTTATTTTATTTTTATTATTGATATACATTCTTTGTGTCATGCATGATAATGTAAATGTTATGATGTGAATGGTGTACCTAAAATTTTATAGCACAATGTAAATGTGATGATGTGGTGGGTTCTCCTAAAATTATATAAAACACCAATACATTGGGTAATGTGATCTATCTCTGTATTTAAAGGAAAATATTGGTGATCAATATTATTTCCTTATTCACAACTATGTGTAGTAGTTGACCACTAATACATGTTGTTTCATTTTTATTCATTTCCACATTATAAGGCTTTTCATATTGCTTCCCCTCATGATTATAATCCTATAGCTATGTTATGATGATAATGATTATGCTCACTCCATTCCATACTGATTAATTTTCTTATCTATCCTCATTCTAGGTTTTAGATCACCCCTTTCATTGATGTATATCATTAGGTGGTTACTTGATATAATGAGAAAACAAGGTTTAATAAGAATAAAATAATAAGGAATGGAATAAATGATTGTGTTTTACTACATAAATGTTGTGTATGGTCATGTTTTCCCCATGACACTAAACCTTTTTCATCCAAGTTGTGTAATGATTTTATGCAGTTTGTCTATTAAACGTCGTAATATGTAATGTAAGAATGATCATGTTTTTTATAGACTATATGAGAGAATGGTTTGTTTATTTTTTGAATTAATATTCGAGAACCTTAATGACAACCCTTTGTCTGAGATTATGTACAAGTAATCACCAAATAAGATTTGTTTTTTTAAGTTCTAAAAATAGGGAACCCACAATATATTCATTTAGAATAAATTGAAAAAATTAATAAAATATATATTAATTTATTGTCGACTTTTGTTTTATTCTAACCATTTATCTTTCAGAAAATTATGGGAACTAGGATAATCGAAGACAAAATTCCATGTGAGGGACAATGTAATAACTGTCCAAATAAAATCCCAAATTCTATGTGATTGGAGATCAAAATTTCATTGTTATTATTACCAAGGTCTATAAGGTGATGAACAATAACATAAAGTTATTGGAACATGTACATTCACTTAAAAGGTAGAAATTGGCTATTGATTACCTTATACTGCATAAACAACCACTTTTTAGTTAATCATATGATCCACAAGTCATTGAATAATGGGAAAACACAATGGAGAATATTTTTTTGCATCATCATTATGATATTGATAAGATGACCCTATCATTTAATTAAATAGATAAAAGGATGATCAATGGTGGGAATTGATTAAGAACACCAAACTGAGAAATTAATATGACGAGATGTAGTGGGAATACATTAAGATATTTTTTTCTAAATTTATTTCCAAAAAACACTTTGTAAAAAGTTGGAGAGATAATTCATAGATTTGATGTAAAATAAAGGAAATTTATTCATGGTCTACAAAGAATGTTTGACTAGTATTAAAATTTATTCTTAAGGCTTTGTTATAAAAAATGATAGTAAAATTTCCAGATTATTTAGCTGTGTAAAACTACACCTTCTAAAGGATCTATAATTTCAAGACATTGGGAGTTATGATGAAGTTGTTTAATGTTATCTGAATGTGGATTGTGTGTTTGGACAACTGTACAAGGGCTATGGTGATAAGAAATGAAATATAAAGTTTCAAACTAGAGGATCTAGTGGTAATGGTGGAAGGAAAACACAACCACTCACCTTTCACAATTGTGGAATGGAACATAATGGAAACTACCATAATGGTATGGGGAAATACATACTTTTTGCAGGAGAAGACCACCATGATTATGAATGTCTAAATGACACGAGGATGTATGTCAATGTGGTGGACTTAATTAGAGAACCTCTTATGGTCCAATGCTATAACTATTGGGAGAAAGGGAATTATGAATGCTAGTTCAGTAAACATCAAGTCCCTGAGGTAATGAACATTTATAGCCACAAAATCCAAAGGTGAATGCAAAGGCTTATTCCATCACTACTATTTAATTAGAGTAAGAAAACAATGTCATACATGGTATAATTACTATTCATGCAATAATGGAAAATATCTAACCTGGTTATTGTTCTACACATTAAATTATATCATGAATGTTTTGTAGGACAATTGAATTAAATCCCTGAAACCATAAAGTAGTTATATCTATAAAAAAGGTCTAATCATTGCAACCCAAGTGTTGGAATCTTCTCATGTTGGAATATGTGGTAATATTCTTCCATTTAATCTCATGATATTTCCCTCCTAAAATTGTGATTCTACAATTGGAATGGATTCTATCTCATTATATTGAACATATATAAACTATAAGGAAAGGGAAATATAATTTCCTAATATAAACCATACCATTATCCTATAAAAATTCTGGGAAGATCATGAATTTACATTGAAAATTCCTTCAATGATATGGGTATTGATTCCTGGAGAAGTAGCATTCCTCACTTAATTTTTTTAATCCATAGAATGTATAAACATAGGGAAAAGTTCCTTTTGAGGTAATAAATTGATGTATTTCCGTAAGAGTTACACATATTCCCATGGATTTTGAGGTAGTGTTCTCAATTAAGCTCATCCCAAGAGTTACCTCTACCTCATAGTGTACCTATAGTATGCCTCCAAACGAACTATAGGAGTCAATAAAACTACTATATGAGAATTTTCACAAAGGGTTCATATTCTATAGTGGAAAGCCTTGTGGTCCTCCAGAACACTTTTCTAGTAATAAGAATGGATGAATGTGGATATGTATCATTTATTAGGAAAAGAAATAAAATCACCATTAAGAAATGTTATACTCTAACAAGAAGTGATTACTTGTTTAATCATCTATGAGAAGCATAATACATGTCAAAGGTGGATCCCCATTTTTGATATCATCATCTCATAGAGAAGAAGGAATATATTCAATAGACAACCTTTTGTACTGGATATGTGCACTAGGATTTTATGGGGATTCCCTTCAAGAGTACTAATTACCACAAAGTATTCGTGGATTTAATCATTAGTGTATTTAGATATTACCTTAATAAATTTTTAGTACTTTTCAAAGGTGATATTCTTATATACTCCAAGAGAATGGAGGAACATGAAGAACATATATGGCTTGTGTAGGAGAAATTGATGGAGGAGAAGTTATATTCTATGTTTATCATGTGTGACTTTTGGATGTAGAAGGACACATTATTGGAACATGTGATCACACATGAGGGAATCTTTGTAGACCCTTAAAAAAATAAAATTTAGGGATGTCCCATAACCATTTGTGTTAAGGATATAAATAGTTCTCATGGATTGTTTGGGTACTACAGATGTTTTTTGAGAAATTTATCATGATTTTAATCTTGAATATAATGTTAATAAGGGAAGGATAAAAGTATGTATGAATGTGATAATGTGACGAAGTATCTAGGGAGATAAAGAGAAGATTATTCACTACAACTATACTAATATTACCGATAAGCTATGAATGTTTTGTGATATATAATGATTCTTCAATGAAATTAAATGTTGGTGTACTCATGAAAAATGATAATGTGGTAGAGAACTCCTTTTTAAATTTTATGATCAATGAGAATAACAACAAGATGCATGAACTGAAGCTATTGTATAATATTTTTACATTGAAAAGTTGGCATCACTAACTCTATGTTCATAAATGTGGAATATATTCCTATAAATAGACTCTAATGTATATATTCAAACAAAATGTTATATGTATGTGAAAAATGAGATAGATAGATCTAATCAAAGAATACAATTTCTCTATTCCTTATAATCACATGAAAGAATAAATGTTACCTTATTCTCATATAAGAAACGTACCTGCTGATCTATCATTATTACATATTGGGGACGACATTCTCCTCATGGATATGCATTGTACGGACATGGAAATCATAATGACTGACAATACATCCTACCATTTCAAAATTATTTCCAAACCATCTACTAAAGAGATGATTAAGGAGGAACAAATTGATGATCTAGAGTTAAAAAATAATGTGAATGTAGAAAAGTAAGGTTGGATGAAAGAGTTCCATGTCATTGATGATGGTGTGACTCATATTGGAATGAGGCTTTGTGTTCATTCATAATTTTGTATAATGAAGTCTCCATTAGATAATGCACATAGCTCAACATTTTCTATCCATCAAAGGATTACCAAAATGTATTGTGATATTCGAGAAAACATATTATCAGAAAACAAGAAGAAGGAGATTGAAGAGTATATCACATAGTGCTTGATATGTTAGTGAGTTAATATTATGTGACATAATTCCAAAGGGATGGCCAAACCATTGATTATACCCATATTTAAATGGAATAATTTCATCATGGACTTTGTCATTGGTCTCCCGAAGACATCCAAAGCATATAATGCGGTATGAGTTGTGGTGGACTGAATCACCAGGACTGCCCACTTTATTGCTATTTAGGGAAATATCTTTCATGGAAAACATGAAATGTTATATGGGAAGGAAGTGGTTAGAATCAATGTTCTTACACTCTCAATTTTCTTTAATCATGATCCTTGGTTGACATATAAATTCTAGATAATTCTTCGACATGATTTGAGTACTCTATTAAATTAAATTATGACCTATCACCCCTAAACATATAGAGAATATGAAAGGACTATTTGGAAAATAAAATATATTCTAAGATAATGATCATTAGAATTAAATGGTGGATTGGATCAGAAACACCCGTTGGTTGGGTTATCGAACAATTATATCTTCCACTCCAGTATTCAGATTTCTCCATATAATGTTGCATATGGGAAGAGATATAGAACTCCAACTTGTTGGGATGATGTTTGAGAGAAAATGAAACATGGACCTAATCTTGTGAGATATATTATAGAAAATGTTCAAGAAAACCAACAATATATCAAGGAAAATCACATTCAACCATATTTCTAGGCTAAAAAACATCTATGTGAATTTGAGTTCGATGTGGGAGATAAAATCTTCCTTTGAATATCATGATGGATGAGATTTATGTCATTTTTAAATAAATGGAATTGTATCACAAGGTGAATTACCCCTTAGATATCCTTGATTATATAGGATCCATGTCCTATCAACATGAACATCCACTGAATATAGATCATGTTCATGATTTTTTCCAAGTATTACTCTTAAGGAAGTACACACTAGATCCCTCATATGTAATAAAATAAGGGGAGTTATAGTTGGAATATGTTAAATCTAATTAGGATCATTCATCAGATATTGTAGAATTAAGTGATAAAATTTAACATAATAAGAAAACCTACATTTTCAATGTGTTTTAGAAATACCATAAGTACAATGAAGCAACCTAGGAACTAGAGGAGGCGATGATGATTAGGTACCATAACCAGTTTGTGTAAAATGAAATTTCATGGAAGAAATTTAAAAAAGTGGGATGAATATAATGACTTAAAACATTTATAAATTATATTAATTCAGTTATAATTTAATTACATATAGTATAAATAACATTAAATAACATATATAGATTTATAAAAACCGGTCAAATTTAGAATTAATGAAATAAAAAGTATTACTAGATGTTAAAGAACCAATAAAAAATAAATAGTAACTTCAACATAGGAGTTGTAATATGAACCTTATGAATACTATAAATTTAAAATAACTATAATCCAATCCAAAGAAATTGTAAATAATATTTTAGGATCTTATAAATGAATGTACAATATAATTATATCACAATATAAGTAAATATTTGTTTTATAAATTATTAATTAAGTGGTTTTGTTTTTGTAAGTCATTAATATTTAGTTACAATATTATGATTGAATATCAAATTTAAAAGAGTATTTAAATTCATAAAATTTATTCGTATATTAATATTTTGATGTGTGATGATTTTAAGATAATTTTATGAGAACATAAATAAAATTTCTATGTGTTATAAACTCGGTTATAATTTTAAAATCTATATTTCCTAAGAAACTGATATTTTTAAGAAAACATTAATATATTCATATTTGAAAAAATTATTTTCATTAAATTATGTTCATTTTTTAATTCTAAAAATTGATAAACTTTTAGGCTAAATTGTTTGTATATTTTTGAAAGACATGAATTCTTGATGAATAGTTAAACACAATAATTTATGTTAAATGCTAAATACAAAAATTATGGAGTCATAGAATATTTATGTTTGATGTAATACCAAAATATCAATATATTATTCATTATTTTAATATATTTAGTTCTAATTATATTTGAATTTATACTCTATCGAAAATAATAAACTAAAGATTATAATAATGAAAAAAGACATTTCTCCATGACTAAAAATATCACCCCTCGCCACCTATAATCCTCACAACTGTAAATATTTTATACTTTTCAAAATTATTCCAATTACTCCACCTAAACTCTTCCCCACATTTATGTTCTCAATATCACAATAGAAAAAATTTTCCATAATGAGGTTCTCAATGATGAGATATTTAAGACGTAAAATTTTGTCATGTTTCTTTTAATTTCATTTTTTTATTCTTATTCTATAAAAACCTACCATCATCCAAAAGGAATGATAAATTTTTTAACATACGTATATAGGAATTATATAATCGTAATAGGATATCCATCAATAAACTCATTCTTCTTTCTATTTTATTCTAAGAATGAAATCATCCCCTCTGAGGTGTAAATTTTCCAACATCATGGGTGATGCAAATTCATTTTCCATTAATGACATAATGTATTTAAATAAACCAACTGTAATGGTTAAAAAATATTAAAAAATTTATTACACTAACCTCTTTATATTATGGAAACAAAATATATACATAATACTAAATGATACAACCATAAAAGGTTGCTGTCATAGAAAAAACAACAAAATTATTCTAAAAAGATCAACTTTATCTTTTCTCTGATGATTTATCCTCATAGAATATTTCAATATTATTTATAATATAATTTAAATATCTAGAAGATAATTAATAAAATATAAAAAAAATTTATCTATATTTATTTTAATTTTATAAGAACTTATATTCATTTATACAAGTAAATCAAGGATGAAACCTAAGAAAATGAACACTCTCGAACAATGACATTAGAATGTATAACTCATTTAAAATCCTAGGAATTAACATAATAAAAAAAATAATTATAAAAACTAATGTATAAAAGGTTCCTTATTCATTAATTAATGAATATAATGTGATTATATAGGATATTAATTTGAAGAAATCATTCTGAAAAAATGATAGGGGAAGTTTCAAACCCAACTCTCTTAAAATGGGGTTTCTCTCATTCACCACATTTGTAGTGAGTCTATACCGTTATTGATACCTACATATCTTTTATTATTCATTATATTATTTTTTTGAGATATATATATATATTAATTTGTTTTATGGGAAACTCAATGTCTTCCAAAAGTACTCTTTTTCCGAAAAACAAACCTTTTACTTCTCTTGGGATTCTTTCTTCTACACTAAAGATTTTTGATTCCATTACCAAGAATATTGTTCCATTTTTTCATCCAAAGTTATATTCATGAATGTATTCTGTTGGAAATTTACCCCTTTCTTTTCCATGAGTTGTTTTTTTCAACACTTATATATGATATATGTGCGATGCATGATTATTTAAATGATATGACATGATGGGTGATAAAAGAATAATATAGTCCAATATAAGTGTTATAATTTAATCGGTGTGACCGGAATTATATAGTGATCCAATTCATTGGGTAATGTGATTTATCTCATGAGAAATGGTAAAATATGCTTGAACATGATTCCATATTTGATCCTAACTTTGTGTGGTAGTTGACCAATGAGACATGATGTTTCATTTTTATGGATTTCCACAATAAAAGGATTTTCATAATATTTACTCCCATTATTTTGATTGTATTTCTATTTTATGATGTTAATTAATTTTATCAGCCAATTTTATATTGATTCATGTTCTTATCTACCATCTTACCATGCATTTTGCTGACCCCATTCACTGATGTATATCCTTGGGTGATTACTCGTATCAAGGAGAACATGATGGATAATGGGAATCTAGAGAAGGTGGAATTAAATAAATGTGTATTTTTTATAATTAATGTTACTTATGGTCTTAGTTTTCCAATGAAACTAGACCTTTGAATCCTATTTTTGTGTTGATTTTATGTTCTTCTTCTATAAAATGTTGTAATATGTTATGCAACATAAAACATGGTTGCAATAAACACCACATCCAATGAATAAAAACAGCAATATTAAATAAAAAACTATAGATAATAATAAAAAATACTTAATTATAAATATAATTGGTAGAAAATCTTGGCGTAACATTTCATATATAATATTATAAAATAAATATCACCTGTGAAAAAACAAGAGTAGATACGCATATAAAACATACTAATAACAAAAAATGAAACTCTGATAGATGAATGAACTACTATGGTGTAATTCCATCAACCCCATGTAAAGTAGTGTAAGTTGATCGTTATGTTCCTGATTCTGATCATGGTCCCTTACATGATCTATGATACATAAATTCCACATGCATCCCAAGAGGCCCATGTATAGTCTGGGACTAATCTTAGTAGGCCATCACCAATATATTCTTTTCTTACATCAATAATTATAAAATATTACTATGAATATAATAAAATGGTAGCACCGAATCTTTTAATATTTAATACACTCCCCTTATTCATAGAAACCAAAAGAAAGTGTTCTCTTTGTCCACCACCGTTATAAGTCCAAACATGTTCCAAGAATTAGATATAAGGTATAAAGAACTTGAATCCATTTATATTATTGTAGTGGAATGAATACCTGGTGTATCAACCATGGAATACCTTAATGAGTATATTACGAGTTGAACCATCTGATTCCACCTAAAATCATGTCACCAAAATCCAATGCCATCATTTAACTATATTTGCATCCAAACAACATGCCCAATCAGGTCCATTATCCCTTGAACTTCAGCGCAGAAAGTCACCGTCAACAAAAATATAGATGTATAGGGGACCAATGATATATATCTTCTAAATAATAATCCTTTTAGTCTCAATAACTATTATGAAAATTTATGGATCTATTTCTCCTACTAATATCTTGCTATAATTACTCATGTAAAATGGTGAATCTCATCCCAGAGCTAGTGGTATCATCATCATTAAATGGGTGCTCATCACAATCAAACTAGATTTATAAAGTCAGCACCCAAAATCAATCTTAAGGTTAACACCACCACCTACGATACATCAACTATACAGTTGGAAACACAGAAAAAGTGTTCAACTACACCTCTACTCATTCATATATATGCAGATGACTCCACGTCTCTTCATTTAAAAAACATTTAGAGAAAATATCTAAACAACATAATATACAACATCATGAACCTTGGGAACCAAAAACCGTATCAATATATCAGGATGGTCAAAACTATCACAAATGGAATTGGACTTCCTCTTATCCATAAAACCTCATCACGACAATACGATTACTATGTCACCTCATCATGTATTCAAAAACACCCGAGTGTCTTGGGACATGACCAACCTAATTAACCACATTATCTCAATCCAGGAGATCAGAATCACATAAATACGTTGTCTATGTTCATCAAGTTGAAATGTAATTTAAGAATTAAATTTAAAAAAGTAAATTTTAATAATGTCACCCACCATCAAATCCATCCCATGTGGTCAAAATCCACTTCTACAAAAATATATGATTAATATATATGTAATTCAAAATAGAGTCCCACATAATCACTTCAATTCATTAAAGCATTAATTCATATATGTATATATATCTCATCTCTTGAACAACTATAAAATCAAGGATAAATATAAGAAGAACATACCGTGTATTATTATGTACTTTTGTATATGAAAACAGCCTCTAACTCGAGCCAAATTGGATGAAAACATTGTTTTAGATGAAAACACTTAAAATAGCAGAAACTTTATCCAAAAAAAATTATCATTCCTTGTAGAGATATAATCCAAAAATGAGGCTATTGGATTGAGAGGTTTAATGGGATGAATTTGTTCCCACCAATTAATCAACGAATAGAGTCAGAATATGGCATTTTTTCAATGCATGGGTTGAAGAGAAAATAGGGGAGCTCCTTTTTGAGTGTGGTGGAATGGAAGAGAAAATAGAGAAATATAACTAATATGGTAGGAAGACATTTTTTAATTTATCTCGTTTTTGTGGGACACATTGTTTGGAATCATGGTTTGGAGAATCGTTCGCTAACTGTGTGGTCCTCTCAACCAAAGCACCCCAGACACACAGAATTGGGGGATCATTTTTTAAACCATTTCCAAACGATATGTTTTCAATATGATAAAAACTAATAAGGTATCACATTGCGATGAAATCCCACTGTAATGGTTTAACAAACTATGTATAGTTCCTCACTAGGGCCACACTGTTTCTCTTGGGAGGCCGCACCGTTTTCCCAAATAGTGTGCATATGACTCTACTTTCCCAAGACTATGTTTTCTAGCCCCACCTCACCCAAACCCCTAAGTAACATTACATTATTAAAAACCATATAAATAATGCCTCAGATCAATCCAAAAAAAATGGGTTTGAAATATCAATTAATGATTTTTTTCTGGCCACCAAACATGACAATTCAAATAGGATGGGGAATCATTGATCCAGTCAAAACCCTGAGACATTAAAGATAAGAATTATAATTTAGATAAAACATGATTAAATTATATTTTATTATATTATTAAAAAATACAATATATAATATTTTAATACACTCCAATTTGCAGGAATATGTATTAAGAATGAATCTATTATAATATAATCATTTTAGAAATTCCAAAAGATCCCCCCCCCTCAATTTTAAAGGACTCCACAAATCACACATAGTCACACAAAAAAGATCCTAATAGACTGAAAAAACTCTACCAATTTCAAATATCAACCTCACTACACATATTCTATAGGTTATGGTATTCCCAAAAAACTAAACCTATATCCTTTTATAGGATATATAAAGGGGTCATTTCAAAATATGAGTTTATCATATTAACCGATTAATTTCTTTTATAGACATCCTTTTCAATATTAAATTTTTGGAATTTATCATAATATTATAAATTCATTATCCATATATTCAAATATGTTATTATTGTGGTGAAACAACACATATACACCATATTTCACATCAAAAGCGAACTGAAAATGACCCTCGTACGTACGTACGACTTATAATATCCATGTAGTGATATAGTTCACTTTTCATCACCACATTTAATTGATGGGTATTTTCAAGGTTTCAAGGTTTTTATATTATAATTATAAAACATTTAATCTTCAAATTTTCTAATACCTTATACTCCAACGGAAAATCTATAACTACCCATACTTTACATACATCGTTAATACTTCAAAATTGAAGCTCACTTATTACAACATTTGACAAAACCACAAAGGACCGTATAGGTATAGTGTCTTTAGAAACTGGGAAACATAAACAACTGGTTCATAAATCTTCTACAGTGTCTCCCATTTATTTCATCATATCTAGGGTCCCTTTTAGCATATTCTACTTAATATCCATCTTCCTGACCTGGGGAAAAGAAAACATAAAAGGGTGAGCTCAAATGCTCAGCAAGGGCAAATAAAGGAAAAAAAATCATATCATATCTTTTTGAAAATCAAAACCTGTAAAAGATATCATAATATCTTAACATGGAATAAATCATAGAAGTGAAAATGAGATCCCCATAATCATAACATAAAACTTCAAACTTTGTGGCATGCACACATAATCATGGAAAATCATTTCTTGTTAGTCATGACTCATTTCCAAAACTATCTTTGTGGACAAAGTCCCTTTCTGAATCGAGTAACCCTCGTTTCAGTCCTGTTTCACTGAACCGGTATAACCTACCATTCCAGCCCTGTCTATCTCATGAGATATAAAATCTTTACCCAATGCATTGGAGGGAGATATAGGTCCCACCCATCTTATAATGAATCCTTTCTTATGTGTGCCACATAATCATAAACCATACATCATAGCGTAATCCACGTAATAAAAATGGGATTCTTAAACAACATGACATCATAAAACAATTCATATAAGATAAAGGAATTCATAAAAAAGTTTCCATCAGAACATAATCAAATCCATGTAATAATAGGGATAAAAACAGAACCCTTTTATTGTCTTAGATGGAAAATAATTTTGATAAAATACATGAACTCCATTCTTGAGGAAAATATCCTTTCTACTTCAAAAACATTTTTCCTTTCATAACATGTCATACGACATTAAAATAAAAGAAGTTGATTAAAAATAAACGTGAAAACTTGTAATGGAATCTTCTTGGAAATAATGTTTTAAAAATCCATTCATGCCGTATAAGTTAAAAAAACATTCTTCGTACTTTTCTCGGAAAAGTCAAAAATTACCTCGTACGACAAAAGATTCCTTTCATACATATTACTAAAAACTCACCGAAGGGAAAAAATGGATTTAAAAAATTGTAGGTGGATGGAAATAATATTACATTTTGATGAAACATGGATGTGGATGATAAAATACACCCTAGTAAATACTTACGAATAAACAATCTCGGATAAAAATGAGATTGTGATATTTCCCTTACCTTAGGTCCGATTTGCTTTGTACACGTCCGAAGCTCCTATATAACAGTTTAAATAATGTTATTGAATTGTTCCAGAATCATACATATTGATATGATATCATATATGGTCATATTCTTAGCTTCTTGTTAGTAATATTTCATTGTTACTTGTTACTCGGGTCTTTATTGCCTTTTGTTCTTATGCGTGTTTTGCCGAATACATTATTATTCTTATTTTAAGGTTATAGATACATTATATACAGAATGGTATTAGTGTAACATATATCATATTTATTCATTCAATTCATTTATATAATTACTATGTAATGATGATCATGTAGAACGAGTCGCATCACATCGTGGAGACGGTATTCCGTACGTACGCACGAGTGATGATATCGTTCCTATGATCATGGAACTGTATTGGAGTATATATATATTATTTCAGTATCAATATTACTTTATAATAATTATAAATAGTTACTCATTACACCATTATACCCATCCTTGTAAGGTGATTGTGGAAAATAGATTACACCACGGCGTGGGGTTGGCCGAGGAAGTTGAAGAAGAAAGAAATTGAAAAGATCGGTAATGGATATTACCTTTTCTTTGGAACGCCTCTTTGAATCCTCCACTTAGGGGAATATGATTGGTCTTTGAAGAAGACCAGAACCTGTAGGATTATTCTAGGGAAGTGGAGAGGAGAAAATGGCAGGGGTTGGCCGAGCTTGAGTGCTCAAATTGGTGTGAGGAGGAGGGGGAGGAGGTGCCCTTTTATAAGGGAGGAGATGGGCACCTTAGGAATATCTCAAAATATTATTTCATATTAAAGTCAAAATCGGTTTATTATGGTTCAAAAGGGTCTTATTTCAAAGATAAAGTGGGTATGGGTCGAAATCCTATCAACCAATAGGATTTAGACAAGTTTAGGGTATTATTTTAACCTTATCAATTAGATTTAACTCTAAGTTAAATAATTTAACTTTTACCGTGTCTTTTTGTTTTCTTTCACTATATGGTTAATACACTTACTATAACATGCCAAACGAACCCCAAATTGTTTATTATTAATATATGTATCCTTATCTAAGTTATTTGGCCGAACCATATATTTTTAGGAATAAAATAACAATTAATAATATAATATTTGATTTAAAAACTATTTTGTGTCAATTTTGACACTATTTGATATATGATTTTTGTGAAAGTCATAAAAGAATTATATGTTCGAACCAAGTTGATTAAATCAACATTAATATATCATAGTAACCTTTCAAATTAGTGTAATTCATAAAAAGTCTCAAATTACATTTATTTTGGTGTTTATAACATCAATTATGTCAATATTTCATTAATAAGATAATTACTGCATCATCATTAAATTATTTAATGTCTAAAAATTACAAATAAAATACCATTATGTAGGAAATACTTTTATCTTTCTAATGAATATTTATAGTCGAATTTATCTTATATATAACCCCATATTAAAAATGATTTACTTATTAAACATTGATTTTAACTATTTTAACCCTTCTTTAAATAAATTAATAACAAATGTCCTAATCTAATCCAAGTGGGCCTAAATGGTCATATTTTATTCCTAAGTTTGTTTCCGGTCGAATTACACCTGTGCAATAGAATTAGGACATGTGTTAGGGTAATAGTAATATCATATTTACCCTTAGTTACCCTATTTACTATTAACCGCGGTAAAAAAAGTAAAAAGTTACTATTCACCAAAAAATTATTTTTATCTCATTGAACCACATTTTACTTACTGATATCAACCGTGTCTGTCGGATTTTTGAAATTCCATTCACAGAAGCTGTAAAATTAAGTTTTATGCAAAATTCAGTTTTTAACCTACCACTTAGTGGTTTCACTATTCATAAAAAATTGAATGTTTTCAGAAAAATACCAAAATTTCACCGTAGGCTAATTTCGGTATTCCGAATCCAAAAATGAAGTCCATTTTGAAAAATAAAATTTATAAAATTTCAAAAAGTGGTTATTACTATTCATAACAGCTAGTTTTAAAAATATTTTAATAGCATATCGTTGTTTAGTGAAACTCGGTATTGCGTACGACGCAAGCTATCGAGGAAGGTCGTGATTGCGTGTAAAGTAATCCAAGCAAGTGTGTAGTGAAAGATTCCTTTGATGATATATAAAAACAAAATATTACTCATAAAAATATCGGGTGTTACATTCTACCCCCCTTAAAAAGAATTTCTCCCTCGAAATTTGTCACTTTGTTACAAACAGATGAGGATACTTCTCCCTCATCATATCCTCAAGCTCCCATGTAGCTTTTTCAAGTTGGTGGTTCCTCCATAAAACTTTCACCAATCGAGTGGTCTTGTTTCTTAGGACTTTTTCGCTACGATCCAGAATCACTATCGGCTGTTCTTCATAAGAAAGATCTTGCTCCAGCGGTACAACTTCTGAGCTGAGTACATGTGAATGATCAGGTATGTACTTTCTCAGGAGAGATACATGGAACACATCGTGAACTTGAGAGAGATTCGGTGGAAGTGCCAATCGGTAAGCTACCTTCCCAACACGATCCATTATTTAGAAAGGACCGATATATCTAGGGCTCAACTTCCCCTTATTTCCAAATCTCATAACCCTCTTCCGGGGAGATATTCGTAAGAACACTTTATCACCCACTTCAAACTCTAGGTCTTTTCTTCAGTTGTCGGCATAACTTTTCTGTCGACTCTGAGCTGCTCTTATGTGTTGTTGAATAGATCTGACCTTTTCTGCCATTTCATCAACGAGATCAGGTCCTAATAGCTTTCTTTCCCCAACTTCATTCCAGCAAGTAGGAGTTCTGCATTTCTTTCCATAGAGAGCTTCATAAGGAGCCATCTGAATACTGGAGTGAAAGCTATTATTATAAGAAAATTCCACCAAAGGTAGGTGTTGATCCCAACCTCCTTTGAAATCCATAGAGAAAGCTCTCAACATATCTTCTAGGGTTTGAATTGTTCTCTCAGACTGACCGTCTGTCTGGGGATGATAAGAAGTGCAAAAACTCAACACTGTATCTAGAGTATGCTGAAGAATTTTCCAGAACTTCGAGGTAAATCTCGGGTCCCGATCAGATATAATAGAAAGTGGTACTCCATGCAATCTTACCACATCCTTTACATATATCCTGGAAAGATGATCTAGAGAGAAATCCTCTCTAATAGCAATGAAGTGTGCAGAATTTGTAAGACGATCAACTATGACCCAAATAGCATTATTGCCTTTGGATGTTTTAGGAAGTTCTGTGACAAAGTCCATAGTGATGTTTTCCCATTTCCATTCGGGTATGGGTAATGGTTTTAACATCCCCTTAGACTTCTGTCTCTCAGCTTTAACTTGTTGACAAACCAAGCATCGAGAGACATATTCAGCAACATCTCTTTTCATGACATCCCACCAAAAGTACTCTTTCAGGTCCCTATACATCTTCGTGCTTCCAGGATGAATATAGAATGATGAACTATGAGCCTCATCCAGCAGCTCCCTCTTTAATTCGGGGATGGGAGGAACACAAACCTGATTCCTGAACTTTATTATTCCATCACAATCAAGGTTGAATTCAAGAACATTTCTCACCTTCTTTTGTAACTCGACATCTTATTTCTGTGCCTCTTTAATCTTCACATGTATAGATGGTTGAACATTCATTTGAGAAAGATAATATTTTTCCCCTTCCATTATAATTCCAAGATCCATCCTTTGTAAATCCATAAATAGTGGATCTTTTATGATCCTCATCATGGATAAACTAGCATGGTCTTGTCGACTTAATGCATCTGCTACCTTGTTTGCTTTCCCAGGGTGGTAATGGATTGTGCAGTCATAATCCTTAATCAGCTCCAACCATCTTCTTTGGCGCATATTCAGCTCCTTTTGTGTGAAAATATACTTTAAAATTTTATGATCAGTATAAATATCACACCTTTCACCATAAAGGTAATGCCTCCAAATCTTTAATGCAAAGATTACCGCAGCCAACTCCAAATCATGTTTTGGGTAATTTTGCTCATGGATTTTCAACTGTCGTGAGGCATAAGCTATCACCATATCATTTTGCATAAGAACACACCCCAATCCCTTCTTGGATGCATCACTGTAGATCACAAACCTTTCTCCGCTACAAGGCAGTGTGAGCACAGGTGCACTGGATAACCTTCTTTTCAACTCCTTGAAATTCTCTTCACATTCTTCCATCCAGACAATATTAACTCCTTTCTGAGTCAACTTGGTGAGTGGATTACATAATCGTGAAAAAGCCTTTACAAAACGTTGATAATATCCAGCCAAACCAAGAAAACTTCGAATCTCAGTTACTGTTGTTGGTCTTGACCATCTTTCGATAACCACTGTTTTTGCTGGATCCACAGATATCCCCTCTTTTGAGATTATGTGACCCAAAAATGTAACTTTTTGAAGCCAAAATTCACACTTGGTAAATTTGGCATAAATCTTCTCCTTTCTCAGGGTCTTCAATATAATTCTCAAATGATCTTCATGCTCTTCCTTTCTCTTTGAATAGACAAGAATATCGTCTATAAAGACTAACACAAATTGATCAAGATAGTCTCTAAAGACTCTATTCATTAGATCCATGAATATAGCAGGGGCATTAGTAAGACCAAATGGCATCACTATAAATTCATAGTGTCCATACCTTGTACGGAAAGCCGTCTTTGGTATATCATCCCTTTTGACCCTTAATTGATGATACCCTGAACGAAGATCAGTCTTGGAAAAGTATTGAGCTCCGCGTAGTTGGTCAAATAAGTCATCAATGCGTGGGAGAGGATATTTGTTCTTGATAGTGATCTTGTTAAGTTCTCGATAATCAATGCAGAGTCTCATTGATCCATCTTTCTTCTTAACAAATAGAACAGGTGCTCCCCAAGGTGACGCACTAGGGCGTATGAATCCCTTATCAATATTCTCTTGGAGTTGCTTCTTTAATTCCTGCAACTCAATTGGGGCCATTCTATAAGGTGTCTTTGAAATTGGCAAAGCACCTGGTACGAGTTCTATTGAAAACTCAACTTCACGATTTGGGGGAAGACCTGGTAATTCCTCTAGAAAGACATCATCAAACTCTCGTACGATGGGAATATTCTTAATCGTGAGTTTCTCACCAACCATTTGAGATAAATAACCTTCATTTAGTGGAATCAAGACCCATAAGATGGAAGGAATTTCCATTGGAAGGTTATGTTCATCCTTGCATTGACAGACGATCGTAGATTGATCTGGAATATGAAATGTGACTTCCCTTCTTTGGAAATTGATATGATCTCCATGTAGAGAAAGCCAATCCATGCCATGAATCACATCAAATTCCACTAAAGGAAGGATCACAAGATTTGCAGGAAGCACTTTCCCACAAACTTCAATCGGAGAAGAATTATAAACTTTTGATGCGACTGTTGTGCCATTAGGTGTTGTCACAGCTAACTCAACATCTACTTGTTGAGGTAATACGGTGATACCCTTAGAAAATTTTTCAGAAATAAAAGAGTGGGTGGATCCAGAATCAAATAAAACATTTGCTACTTTAGAGTGGATGGTAAGTGTACCTTTCACCACTTCTTTATCGTACTCCACATCGCTGATAGAAATTGCATGTGACTTTCCTTTGTCTTTAGCCTTATGATTTTGTTGACGTCGACCATCATCATCAACCCTTGGATTTGGGCATTGATTGGCATAATGCCCCATCTCCTTGCACTTGAAACATTGAAGGGTAGTAGGTTCATTCTGTGTATCCCTTCCTTTGTTTGCATCATTAGTCATCTTCTTCCCATTATCACGGCATTCAAATGCCCGATGACCTTCCTTTCCACATTTGAAACATTTACTTGTCCCTTTAAGACAACTCCCTCCATGTTTCTTTCCACACATTGAGCATAAGGGAAATCTCATCTTCTTTTCAGTGTGCTCTTTAGATTTTCCTTTGAATTCCATCTTCCTCTTCTTATCAAACCCATGTGACTGATGGGTTACTCTAATATCCATCTCGACTTTGAGAGCACATCGAATGATTTCCTCATAGCTATTGAAGTCCCTTATGGCTAACGCCCTTCGAAGACTTGGTTTTAAGCCACTAAAGAATCGATAGATCTTACTCTCAGGTTGGATAATAATACCAGAAGCGTACCTTGCAAGTCTTGTAAAATTTGCTTCATAGGTACCAACAGATTCATAATCCCTTTGCTTCAGTTCAAGGAACTCTTTCTCCATCTTTGTTCGGAGAATACGAGGGAAGTACTTATTGAAAAATAAGTTCTTGAACTCGTCCCATTCTATAGACTCAATTTCATCCCTTTGCCTCGTATTCTTAACAAGATTCCACCATTGATCAGCATCTCCTTCCAAACGATACACTGCTAGGATGACTTTATCATGCTCAGAACATTGAAGAACTGAAAATATCTTTTTAGTAGTACTAATCCATTGTTCAGAAACTAATGGATCAGTAGACCCACTGAAATAAGGTGGACGCGGCCTCATGAAGGATTCAACAGAATGTTGCTCCTTCCTTTTCTCGTTTGGAAGTCCTGCATGATTCATAGCTTGAGAAAGTTGTGTGAGCATGGCTAGAAGATTTTTCATTCCAGCTCCCATATTGTTTGGTTGCTCAGGGGACAATCATTGCATTGCCCATCGCATTCCGCATTAACACGGTTCCTTTGGGTTCCATCCATTGACTAAAACCAAGAAGAATAGTGTGAGCAACACTAATTATAATAGGAAAACCACATAATTCAAGAATAAAATTTTCACGCTTAAGGTCTTATCCTTGGTTATTCATGGACATTTCTAAAACACTAAGATTGTGTTCTATGCTTAGACTTATCTTTAGGGTTCTTACTAAGGCTTTCACATCCTAGTTTCCAAAGGTTGACTATACCTTTCCTCTGATACCATCTATAATGACCCATACTTGACATACATCGTTAATACTTCAAAATTGAAGCTCACTTATTACAACATATGACAAAACCACAAAGGACCGTATAGGTATAGTGTCTTTAGAAACTGGGAAACATAAACAACTAGTTCATAAATCTTCTACAGTGTCTCCCATTTATTTCATCATATCTAGGGTCCCTTTTAGCATATTCTACTTAATATCCATCTTCCTAACCTGGGGAAAAGAAAACATAAAAGGGTGAGCTCAAATGCTCAGCAAGGGCAAATAAAGAAAATAAAAATCATATCATATCTTTTTGAAAATCAAAACCTGCAAAAGAGATCATAATATCTTAACATGGAATAAATCATAGAAGTGAAAATGAGATCCCTATAATCATAACATAAAACTTGAAACTTTGTGGCATGCACACATAATCATGGAAAATCATTTCTTGTTAGTCATGACTCATTTCCAAGACTATCTTAGTGGACAAAGTCCCTTTCTGAATCGAGTAACCCTCGTTTCAGTCCTGTTTCACTGAACCGGTATAACCTACCGTTCCAGCCCTGTCTATCTCATGAGATATAAAATCTTTACCCAATGCATTGGAGGGAGATATAGGTCCCACCCATCTTATAATGAATTCTTTCTTATATGTGCCACATTATCATAAACCATACATCATTGCGTATTCCACGTAATAAAAATGGGATTCTTAAACAACATGACATCATAAAACAATTCATATAAGATAAAGGAATTCATAAAAATGTTTCCATCACAACATAATCAAATCCATGTAATAATAGGGATAAAAACAGAACCCTTTTATTTTCTTAGATGGAAAATAATTTTGATAAAATACTTGAACTCCATTCTTGAGGAAAATATCCTTTCTACTTCAAAAACATTTTTCCTTTCATAACATGTCATACGACATTAAAATAAAAGAAGTTGATTAAAAATAAACTTGAAAACTTCAAAGGAAGATTCTTGGAAATAATGTTTTAAAAATCCATTCATGCCGTATAAGTTAAAAAAAACATTCTTCGTACTTTTGTCGGAAAAGTCAAAAAGTACCTCGTACGACAAATGATTCCTTTCATACATATTACTAAAAACTCACCGAAGGGTAAAAATGGATTTAAACAATTTTAGGTGGATGGAAATAATATTAAATTTTGATGAAACATGGATGTGGATGATAAAATACACCCTAGTAAATACTTACGAATAAACAATCTCGGATAAAAATGAGATTGTGATATTTCCCTTACCTTAGGTCCGATTTGCTTTGTACGTGTCCGAAGCTCCTGTATAATGGTTTAAATAATGTTATTGGCTTGTTCCAGAATCATACATATTGATATGATATCATATATGTTCATATTCTTAGCTTCTTGTTAGTAATATTTCATTGTTACTTGTTACTCGGGTCTTTATTTCCTTTTGTTCTTATGCGTGTTTTGCCGAATACATTATTATTCTTCTTTTATGGTTATAGATACATTATATCCAGAATGGTATTAGTGTAACATATATCATATTTATTCATTCAATTCATTTATATAATTATTATGTAATGATGATCATGTAGAACGAGTCGCATCACATCGTGGAGACGGTATTCCGTACGTACGCACGAGTGATGATATCATTCCTATGATCGTGGAACAGTATTGGAGTATATATATATTATTTTAGTATCAATATTACTTTATAATAATTATAAATAGTTACTCATTACACCATTATACCCATCCTTGTAAGGTGATGGTTGAATATAGATTACACCACGGCGTGGAGACGGTATTCCGTACGTACGCACGCGCAGTGATTTCATTTTTCCATAGGATGGATAGAAGGTGAATTAGGGTTGTTTCATATTTATAATAACATATCAGTATGTAAGTAATACTGATGTTATTACTTTATCATGAAACAACTAAAGAAGAAGAAGTTGAAGAAGAAAGAAATTGAAAAGATCGGTAATGGATATTACCTTTTCTTTGGAACGCCTCTTTGAATCCTCCACTTAGAGGACTAAGATTGGTCTTTGAAGAAGACCAGGACCTCTAGGATTATTCTAGGGAAGTGGAGAGGAGAAAATGGCAGGGGTTGGCCGAGCTTGAGAGCTCAAATTGGTGTGAGGAGGGGGGGGGGAGGAGGTGCCCTTTTATAAGGGAGGAGAGGGGCACCTTAGGAATATCTCAAAATTTTATTTTATATTAAAGTCAAAATCGGTTTATAATGGTTCCAAAGGGTCTTATTTCGAAGATAAAGTGGGGATGGGTCGAAATCCTATCAACAAATAGGATTTAGACAATTTTAGGGTATTATTTTAACCTTATCAATTAGATTTAACTCTAAGTTAAATAATTTAACTTTTACCGTGTCTTTTTGTTTTCTTTCACTATATGGTTAATACACTTACTATAACATGCCAAACGAACCCCAAATTGTTTATTATTAATATATATATCCTTATCTATGTTATTTGTCCGATCCTTAGATTTTTAGGAATAAAATAATAATTAATAATATAATATTTGATTTAAAAACTATTTTGTGTCAATTTTGACACTATTTGATATATGATTTTTGTGAAAGTCATAACAGAATTATATGTTCGAACCAAGTTGATTAAATCAACATTAATATATCATAGTAACCTAGAAAATTAGTGGAATTCATAAAAAGTCTCAAATTACATTTATTTTGGTGTTTATAACATCAATTATGTCAATATTTCATTAATAAGATAATTACTGCATCATCATTAAATTATTTAATGTCTAAAAATTACAAATAAAATACCATTATGTAGGAAATAGTTTTAGCTTTCTAATGAATATTTATAGTCGAATTTATCTTATATATAACCCCATATTAAAAATGATTTACTTATTAAACTTTGATTTTAACTATTTTAACCCTTCTTTAAATAAATTAATAATAAATGTCCTAATCTAATCCAAGTGGGCCTAAATGGTCATATTTTATTCCTATGTTTGTTTTTCGTCGAATTACACTTTTCCAATATAATTAGTACATGTTTTAGGGTAATAGTAATATCATATTTTCTCTTAGTTACCCTATTTACTATTAACTACGGTAAAAAAAGTAAAAAGTTACTATTCACCAAAAAATTATTTTTATCTCATTGAACCACATTTTACTTACTGATATCAACCGTGTCTGTCGGATTTTTGAAATTCCATTCACAGAAGCGGTAAAATTATGTTTTATGCAAAATTCAGTTTTTAACCTACCACTTAGTGGTTTCACTATTCATCAAAAATTGAATGTTTTCAGAAAAATACCAAAATTTCACCCTAGGCTAATTTCGGTATTCCGAATCAAAAAATGAAGTCCATTTTGAAAAATAAAATTTATAAAATTTCAAAAAGTGGTTATTACTATTCATAACGGCTAGTTTTAATAATATTTTAATAGCATATCGTTGTTTAGTGAAACTCAGTATTGCGTACGACGCAAGCTATCCAGGAAGGTCGTGATTGCGTGTAAATTAAGCCAAGCAAGTGTGTAGTGAAAGATTCCTTTGATGATATATAAAAACAAAATATTACTCATAAAAATCTCGGGTGTTACACAATCCAATCCTTTTGAAAAGATAACAACATTCATGCATATGTGTGGACTACAACCACAACAAAATATTGTTATTAGTTCTTGTTTTATATTTTAGTTAGATTATAATGAGGGAGAATATGATAAAAATATGTGTTATATATGACTTATTACTTATCATATATATGATAACTAATATATAACTTTATATCATTTTATGATATAAAGTATGAAAATAGTGTTCATGCGTACGTATGGCCTACCCACTCCATGAACTGTGTAATTCATTTTTATATATCTAACATTTATGGATCTATCAAAAAATTCATATAATTATTTTATAACATATTTATATAATTATTAATATTTAATAGATTATGGAAACAAAGTATATGTACATTTATTGTAACTACTGAATTGAAATACTCATGATAAATGAAACTGAAAACACTCAAAAATGACAATATTAAAAAAGAATTATTGTTAAATATAGTGTTGAAATTTTAAAAAGGGATAATATTTTTTTAAAGAATAAACATTTTTATTTTATATAATTTTAATTTATTTAAATTTATTATAAATGATGGTTAATTTTATCGAATAAAGGTGAACTTGAGATAAGGGTTTTATTTAACAATATCACAAATATTATTAACATGTTATTTTTAAGCCTACACTGGGAAATACATCACCTATATTTACAAATTTTTTATTTTTTTATTCTCTGTTTAATTTTTAAATAAAAGTTTACCTATATTTAAATTTATACACAAGGGTTTCAAAAAAATTGAATTGTTGTTTTTCGAGAGAGGTACTTTATAATCGTTTTACAATGGCGTGAAAGAATGTTTTTAAATTTTATAACATGAATTGATTTTCCCATCAGCATGAATGATATTTTGTTTCAGCATATATAAATGTTTTATAGGTTTTTTAATATAATTTTTTTAATTACACAATTTTTTAAAAATAATTGATTTCAAAGTAGAAAGGATATATTCAATAAAAAATGACTGAATAGATATTTCAAAATAATTTTCCACAAAATATTAAATTATTTGATGCTATATAGTATTTTAATTGAATAGAAAAAATAGACTCAAATTTATTCATTATCTTGAAGGATTAGGAATATTATTGTTTTCTTCCAAAACCCTTTTCTCGTCAATGAATAATGCTATGATTAAAAGTTTATGAAACCCATTTTATTTTAAACGTTTTTGATTTGATGAATATTATATAATCTATTGGCACACATATATATGGTTTAAATTATGTGAATGTTGGTACCAATATCTCACACTAATTCAATGGGTATTGATTAATGTTCAATGAGGTCGAAGGGTACAATGGATGTTATCTCAAGCCCCAAAGAGGGCATACATGATGTTTTCCCACGACCAAATTAAGTAAAAGGGTGGTTATCCCAAGACTAACTTTTTATTAATTTCTTCATGTGTATCCATGGTATAATGTTTTATATTTTTATCTATATAGCACAATATATGAGTTCTCCAAATGATATGATCTCAATCCTCAGGTTATTTTAATCTTTTATAATTCATGACTTATGAACATCCAAAATCATCCCATGACTCATATTTATGATCAATGATATATAGTGTATGGTTTTAAATTTTTAATAGTATATCCTTATTATCATGTCATTTTTATGTGATTATTAATATCTCCCTTGTTTTCCATTACTATGAATCTGATCTCAACAATAATTATGTCTTTAACTCCATGTTATGGTGAATGTTTCATTGTATGATGTGTCTAATAAGGGTTATTTATATGGATAATATAGTTGGAGAAGGTATTTTTTATCTAAGATGTAGGGTTATATGTGTTTATATTTCCTATGGCACTAGACAAAGAATATTTTGGTAGTATTAAAAATGGTATTTATTGAATATTAATATATTTGAATATAAAACCTATGTGTGAAAAGTATAGTTCCCTATATAAAAGATAAAAATTTCAAAGTAATATATGAAATATCTGCCATTATTTACATATCAACAATTATATTTTTGAATATTTATGAATATATAAGTTCTACCAAGAGGGAAAGAATAGAAATCTATTAGATCACTTAGAAATTCCTTCTTCGACTCAGGTACACCAATCACACAAAAACACTTTCCAAATATGTTAATACCTTCTTTGTCAATGCTACATTAACAAAACATAACCTTCATAAACAAAACTATGCATTCCCAAAAAACATCATATTCCTTTCAAGAAATCTTAATATTTTTTGACAATGATGACTAAAATTCTACCTAAACGAAAAGAATAGGAGTTATTTAAATCTCAATCTCTAGGATCATATTTAATAAATCAGTAACCAAACAATCATGTGAAAAACATAATATAGATGATGATGGATTATTTTTTCACCTAGTGGAATCAATAACCATAACATATTTATCTATATAATAGTGAATCATTACTCTCTATAACATTCTTAGTTCTAATCATTTTCATCTTCTCATGTTAATCTTTTTTTGAGTGAATATAATCAATAATATTTTATGTCCAATATATATTTCACATTTTACAAAACAAAAAACATGTATCATGATTTTTTAAGAATAAATACCTACCTTCATAATATAATCATACATAGGTTAATTAGATTTGTGAGATATCAGTTTGAATGATTCATATGAAACTAATCTTTTTATTTTCATCAAGACACGACTATACCACTTCAATGAAGAATCACTTTAAATAACATACACACAAATTCTATATGTAAAGGATGAAATTTGGGAATTAAACAATGTTCTTTTCAATTCCTGAAAACATCCTAATATTCCATTTTTATGATGAATGTATCTTCCTATTGAGTAGATTTAATTAGATTACTTGATAAAGATGTAATTTTTTCAGCATTTCATTCAATGTAAATAGATTATTTAATAGATTTTTAAATATATGAGACATATATTTGTCTTCTCCACTCTTTGAAAACAATATTTTTATTATGATTTAGAGTTAATCCTTATTTAGAAAAAAATTATCATATACTGAAATCTAATCAAAAACAAATTTAAATTTTATAAATTTCCCATACTACATTTTCAAATTTAATTTTTTAAGATAATTTGTATATGTTTCACATGTTTCCCCAACCATTTTGAAAAAATAATAATTTCATCAATTAATATAATGATAATGTTTTACACGTAGTCATAGAAAATTCAACTCATAAACACCATGAATACTTCAGATTCTTGAGTAAACCATAAATTCAAAAAAAAATTCATAATCTTCAACTCTAGTAAGAATATACATCCATAAAATAAATTCTTCTATCTATTTTATATGATGATATAATGACCATAGAACGATAATTATAAAAAATCACACTTGGAAGATCAACAAACACGTCATCAATATAGGGTGGCAGATACATTTCCTCTAAATTTTATATTATTGATTTCTCTATAATATATAAAATCATCCTATAACGATACACCGTTTTAAAAAAATGTCACTCCAAAGGTGGTGTGAAATGATTAATAAAACAATTATCAAGAATAACTTTTAACGATAATGTCAATTCATATAATTGAAATGGAGCCAGGAGTTTTTGAAATTTTTATTTCTTGTAGAACTTAGTTAAAAATGAATTAAACCTCCTAATAAAGAAGCAATCCATGAAAATTCTTCTAGAAAAACATCTATGTATTCATTTACTACAAGCAAATCACTATTTAGAATTCCTTCCCTCTTTTTTGAAATATCTTAATTATAATGTTTACTTCAATATGTAATCATTTTCATAGTTTAATGATATGTGATAATAAATATGACATCATTTTTTTGGTTCAAAATAATACAAAAATTGGAGATTTAATATTAAATCCTTAGTTATTCAATTTATATTATCATTATAAACATAATTCTAATCGATAACCATAATAAAATCAACTCAACCTTGTCCAAAACTAAATGATATTTAAGAAAAACCATTCCAAATATTGTCATATGAATATAGAGATAAGTATTTATTACCTAATTTATCACATAATAATTTATTGATAAAAGTTCAATATACATTTCATGAGGTAATATTCCAATTTTACAATTAAATTTCCTTGAAATAAAAATATGATAATCCTAAATCAAACAATACTCTGTCAAATTATAAATATGTAATTTTCTTGTTGTTGGAGTTGGTTCTCAATAATATACATGTGTAGTATGTGATTATATTTTTTATTGTTGAAATTGTTTTCATTTCACATCATTATTATTATTTTATAAAATATATTTTTTCGTTTCATTGTCCATAGAACCAATTTATGGTACAAAGGCAATAAAAATTAACCTCTATAATGAGAACCATGAAATTAGATGAAATTAATAATAATCCAATATCTGTTGTTGGATGATGTTTTATAATACATAAAAAGTATAATCTATTTTGTATAGGAGGATCACAATAAATTGGTACATCTTCTCATGGTGTTCACATTTCGTAATATCTTGGATAAGAGGTTGTGAGAAAATAATTTTCAATAGGAAATCAACATTTCCACATGCCATTGGATGTCCCAAGATGTGGACTCTTGTATTATCCTTAGAATTTATCATCATTATTAATGATTAACATGAATGTTTTAATTGTGTTTATTAATGAAAAACATGGTGAAATATTATCAAATATTTTTTGGATGTGTTGGTTTAGTCTTGATAAATATAAAATTAATGAATAATGCGAGAAAGGATTTACCCCTTATCTCCTAAGAAAAAATTTGATTTTTTAATACAATTTTTGGGAATGGAAAATCCTACATAAATAATCTACTATAATGTATAGTGGGTGAGTTCATTTACATAATTTTAAATAAAAATACAACAATAATATAGGTTGATCACACTATAATAATATCATCATAATTTTGAGATTTTGTGATAAAAGGAATATATTACATGGCAGTTGATCCGAAAATTTCGGACCTCAATATGTTGATAACATTTATCACCATGGATTCCTTTTCCTCTTTCAATGATATATCCCTGGAATCATGAATTTTATGTATAATTCTGCTGAGAAAGAGTTCTTTAGGGTCATACACTATGGGTAACCGCTATCACATTTAAGTTCTAGTAATGTATTTTAAAATATTAAATAAACATTAATTATTGATCGTTGGTTTATGGCCATAATTTCAACAAAAGTTTTTTTATATAATAAAAAATTTTAAAAATAACAACTAATATTTAGTGGATGTATTTTAGAATATAATATTTATTATATTTGTTATGGAATAATTTATCGATGTTTAAGAATTAGATAAATATTTATAATTGAAGGATTAATAATTTTTAAATAGGGATAATGGTGAGGGTTTTATGGTTTAATTGGTAAATGTATAAATGTATTAAATTTAAATATTATTATTGGTATTTGAGATTTCATTTTTTTAATAATAATATTTTTTTTATCATTATCGAAATAGGGTAAATGAACAATTATAAATCTTGTAAAGGTTTTGTGTGAAATGTTTCATCTAAAAAACATCGATAATGATTTAATTATTTTATATAATGAAAAAATAACAATCAATGTTCAAACAAGATGGAGTTAGACACTATAAATCTATATTTAGAGATCAAGAAGTCAAGAGTTCTCTCCTAGACTCTTTACTAAAATAAACAAGAGATTATCTAGATTTATTCCTCTCGAGAAGAATTGTGATGCGATCAACCATGAAAAAATAATGTGATCATTATCATCCAATATTGATTCTGGTGATTATCTGGAATCATTCATAGATGTTTGTACATGTGTGGATCAGAAATCAAGGGATTATATATTGGATCCTATAGTGAAATGAAAATGTGACAACATATATTTCATCAAATAATCAATAAATGTGGAATTACATGTGAATATTATTCTATATGTACTCACAAATTAATTTTAAATTACATGAAATGATCCTTCACAGATGTATTTTTTGTTTTTATATAGTCAGGTGATCTACTATTTACGTTAGCATGTTGTTCAGTTCATGTAATGTTATTATTACCAGTTACTCACATTTAAAATATTATTTTTTCAATTAAAAAATGTATAGTTCCACTTCACATAAAATAAAAAATTTTCACTATAGATTTCACATGATTAATTATATAGTTATATAGTTTTCAATTTCTATTTTGATGTTTTTTCATTTTCTATTACATAAAATGAATTGTTTTAATATCTATCAATGTCGTCTATTCTCATTATTCTTTCCTGATAACATAATTATTAATTGGATAAGTTTTTTTAAAAATAAGCATTAAATTCACAAGATATATAATTTCCAACGTCTATGACAAGATAAAACTACATTACACTCCATATACTTCTTGGTTACACACAATGTACTTTTATTTCTCAACATCATATCAATTTACCAGGTTAGATCTGTCAAAATAGAATCTATGAAACAAACATATTTGATTGGAAAGGGTAATTATATATGGTAACACATATAATTAAGGACTATATAATGTGTTCCAACTATACATGATGAGTTTTCCCTGTTATCTTGCGGTTGAGTACATTGGTTGTCCCTATGTAATGTCTTGACATGGGTGCCACACCCCAACACCGCATGTCAGACAACCACATGACCCCAAACGTGCATCACCATTCCCCATAGGTGTCCAACTTTTAGTGGGGTATTATATATCAATCATTAGGGTACTATACGCAATATTACTAGAGTAATAAACTAGTACAAATAATGAAAAATAACTGATTAAACTATTTTATTAACATGAAAAAACCAATATCATAAGATGGTAAATACTTGAAATATTATATAAAAACTAAAACTAAAAACTACCATTCCAATGTACATGTAAAATGTATAAAATTAAACTGAAAATAATGACACCGAGGACCCCAAACCATGTCCTGAATCATCTATTATAACCTCATCCATGCCCTACCCCAAATCAGGATTCTAACCCAAGGCCTTATCCCTCTACCTATATAGAAACCATTAACTATATTTGGGTACCAATATGTTCGCCTAAGGATGATGTGAGTACAAATTAGTAGGCCACCACTATGTATGTATAACACAATATCATATAAATAAATGTTTGTGAATTTGTACGATGAAATCTGTACAATGAATAATTAAACCATTTTCAAATTATCAATTATTCATTATTTGAGAACATAAATCACCATTTTCCCGAGGACACCTGAACCTTAATACCAAATTTGGCTCATGATAGAGTCTGAACTACCCCCAAGGGATATCATAAATTTTAATTCAATGGTTACCATTCATTATCACAAATCATATATGATAAAATTCACAAAACATGTAAATCCTTATATAACGAGTAATACACACATTAGGTTCTAACCACAAAGTTATAATGTGAGTGGAACTAAACAAAGAATTATAGATTTCATTTTAATTGGGGAAATATATCAGAAACCTTTCCCTAGCCCAAATCTAAAATCTCTCATCATCCCTTGGAAATCGAAATAGAATGTCTCTTGGTCTTCCTCACTAAAGGCTCTCACTCTCCTTTGCAATCAAAATTGATGATATCATAGTCTTCCTATAGAAGCCCCTCACACACAATAAGGTTTACCCATGTTATACTCCATTCCAACAAAATCACAACCAAGTGACAGAAAACCAAAGTGCATTTCCAAAATCATTATATCAATTAATCCTATGATTAATTAAGTATATCCATCTCATTAATTAATTTCCAAAATTAATTAATTAAATTATTTATATTAACTAATTCAACAATTAATTAAACATACCGATATCATTAATTAATATCTAAAATTAAGTAATCAAATCATTTTAATTAATTTATTCAATAATTAATTAATTATACTCATATCATTAATTAATTTCCACAATTAATTATTAAGATTATTTCTATCTACTAATCCAACAAATAATTCATAATATCAAAAATACCAATACAGAAATAATAAATTAAATATTTAATTATTCAAATTCACAATTCATTATTTAAATAATATACACAAAAAATTACTTTTTTCCCAAATCCCATGTCTCTAATATCTCGAGAGAATTATTAATTAATTAATTAAATTAATTATTTCAATTTAGAAATAAATTTTAAAAAAAAATTATAAATTATACAGTTACCTTAAATAATTAGAACCAAAATAATTATATTTGAATAATATACCACCTACCTCAATTGTCCCATTTATAATCACCCAAAGGAAATCCCCAAAATTCAGGAGAGTAATAACATAGAACTAGATCAAGGTATATAACATAAATCAAGATTCAACAATTAATGATCTCATAAATTTAGATCTATATATAAAATTCATGTGTCTAGATATACACAAATAGGTATTGATCTAACAAAAAAATATTATATCCTTTCTAAATGAAGGAGAGATGAAAGTAGGATGAATGAGGAAGAATGTAGGTTGAGATCATTTTATTTAGAGGGGTGCATATCATCCATATGTGTTTTGAACTACCAATAATGGAGGTTGGGGGACTTCGAATCCATCATGGAGGCTCTAAATTCTTGAGAGATGAATTAAGGTAAATGTGGGACAATTTAAGATTTAAAATATGGGTTTAGGTGTTTTTAAAACTAATATTATGATTAATTTTACTCTGGTGCATGGTTTGTGGTCTAGGGGAACATGATTTCCGCATACCAAAACCCAAAACCATGGTCCTACTTTATATGGGTTCATAGTTACTCCAATTTTATTGGGCCCCACGGTTAGGGAAAACCATGCGCATATCGTGCACAACCCCTTTTCATCAGTTTATATAAAATTTACACCCAAACATACACCATGATAAATATAATATTTGAAAAGTAATCAATGCAAGTAAAAACAATGACCTGCAAATGATCATGATACAACCCCAAAAATGTCAGGATGTATCTCCCAACCTCATAACTACTCATCTTCATGATTCACTTTATATCATGTCAAATATTTTAAGTCAAAAGATCAGTCTTGTGAGACCAAATATTGGCTTACCTTTCCCACGATTCCACCTGCACACTCCAATTTGTAATGATACATTAATTATCGATAAAGTCATTCCCCGACAAACATTATCACAGTGATCCAACTCATGTATCATATGCTCTCAAAGTATTCATCTCTCTAAGTCAAAACATTTTCTTCCTTGATCACATGAGAAGGGTTGGGTTTATTTGGTTAATTTTTGACCCTAGGAAAATTTCTGGTATATCAATGTATTTATTTGGATGTTCTAATAGGTATGCCACTAATAGGATTCTCTCTGTAACCCCAAAAGGTCTAACGAACATGGGATCCAAAATTCCCTATCTTTATATCTCATGGTGAACTAATCTTGGATGTACCCAAAGGAATACATGATCACACATTATGAACATCATGGTACATTAATGTATATCACCATACGACTTACGTATACATTGATCCATATCCATAAGATTCAGAATTAACAAAACATGTTCAAATTTCTCCTCCAAGAGACTTGGTACCATCAATTTTGACTCACCTACCTCTATCGAGCATAGGTTAGGTATTTATATCCCACCATAAAGTTCCTCATATGGTTAAATCTATACTTTTTCTTGATAATTATTCTTATAGGAAAAATCCATAAAATTTAGGTGTTCCTACAAAGATACAACAAGGTATTGAACATAATCTCTCAAAATATCATTCAGAACCTACTATATACACTCTGGAAACCCATCGGACTATGGGTGGAAAACCATACTCAGTAAATACTATATACCAAGAACTTTCTATGAGAACTTATAAAAGTGTGATGTAACATGTGGGTCGTGTTCTGAAACTAAAGTCAGTGTCACCTGGTGTACAAAGGCTACCTCTCTAACATAAAAATATCCCAAGTAAAACATTGAAAATGTAACTCATATATGAATGAAATGTGATAATTTATTTAGTATATCAACAGAAAACCAAAATAACATCATTCTTTTGAGGCATCCTTGAGAGAACCACAAAATATTCCACGGTCACATCATCCCACATCTGTTAGAGAATAGGACATAGCTATTAAAAGCCTCTATTTCATTGATGCTCAACATTCACCTACTTATAGGTCTATCATTGTGTCACAGAACTATCTATTTTTTTCATTCACGTCAACCAAAAAAATTTTCATAGTTCATGATATATTTTTCCCTCAATAAGATTTACTGGACACTTAAAATCCTGAACATCACACATCAAATCCTCTGAAATTCTTATGGGAAGAAACATATTCTTAAATAGATTACATCACCCACATTTTTCCCCAATCTAAAGGTAACTCCCCACTGTCATGGATTTCTACCATGGTTAATCACTCTGGATCCACATAATTCATGTATGTAATCAAACTCAAAATTGTAGACTCCATTGAAACTAATATATGATTCATTGGATCCTGACTATCCTGAACAACAACATGAATATTTGCCGGTAGTGTAATTATTTTCCACTCATAACTAGACTCCTAAACTGCATGATTCCATTTTTTCCTATTTAAATTTTTAGCCATATTGTTTCCATTCCCATGAATATAATCTAGTTTAAAATCAAAATATTTCATACAATCAAAACATCTATGACGCATGAGATTAAATTATATGTGAGAAAATATATACATCAATATTTTCTAATATGTATACATCATAATCATTTCGCTCAGTAGATAATGCGCCCTACAGTTCTAAGAATACAACCCTACAACCAAATTGAGTTAGTATGTAGGGTAGTTTTATTCATGTGGCCGCAACTACAGAGACCCGTATACCACAAATCAATCCCCCAATGTTAATAAAACCCCAAATATGATCCAAGAAGAATTTAATACATTATATTCCCTCACCAACTTGGGTAGTATCATGATTTGTTTCATGTATAATGCTTCTTCAAACCCTGGGGGGCCTTCAATAATTCTTATGACCATTTTTTCTTTATCCCCTTTTTGGTCAAGCCCATAAGTGGTGTTTCCAGTCAAGAAATGTAATAGATGATCCTCAGATAATATCCATCCAAACCTTGAACACATCAGATATAAAAAATTCATAAGATGCACCCTTGAAATCACTAGATGTACATTATCTAGGTCCATTAAAAAACCATCATCTATAATGATGAATCCTTAAAAGTATAGATGATCAATCATAAACTGAAACATGTGTAGATTGGTTTATACCTTATTCTCTCTTAGTGCATTTAGGGCTATGGCAAGGTGTTGGGAATGATCTTCATGTGCCTTTGAGTACACAATTATTCCATCCACAAACACTATTATGAACTGATCTAGGTACAACTAGACGATTATATTCATCAATTCCATAAATATTTTGGCTAATTATTTAACCCAAAAGGCATTATGACGAACTCATAATGGACATACCTAATTTTTAATGTAGTTTTAAATATATTATAAGCTCACTCTCTCAGGTAATGATACGCTGATCTCATTTCAATATTGGAAAAGACCCTAGATCCCTGCATCTTTTCAAAAATATAATTGATACATGAATGTGGATGAAATGTTTTTATATTCATCCTATTGAACATATTGTAATCAACAAATAATCACAAAATCCATTCACCCTTCATTGAAACAAATCTTAGGGAACCCCAAGGTGACATAATCAGGCAGTCAAGCCCTTATCCTCTTACTTTTCTCTTTGAGAGTTCATATCTCAATGCTCTATTAGTTTCATTTTGTATGGTATAATTGAAAATGTATTAGCCCTAGGGAATGATCTCAATAGAGAATTATACATCTCTATCACATGGAATCCCTGATATGTATTCACAAAACATAACTTCAAACCTATCCACTTGGGTTGAATGACATAATTACTCACAAATTAGTCATCTAGAAATAGGCTCACAAACTAGGTTTTGATATCACATAGTTTCTATGTAATTATCCATGCACGACCTTCTAGGATATCCAAATATCTAGGATGAATGTAATGTTCAGCCATAGGTGACTTAAAATTCACTTTCCTATGGTAGAAATAAATGTGGGATAAGTATGGTATAACCAAGTCCTGCCTAAAATTATGGTGATGCATGAAATATCATAAATATTGAGATTCTAGAAAAAATTATACTCCCTATTCTTGAGTGAACTCCCCTTTCACTAAAAGATGCCTCTATACCATACACCTAATGATGCATTTATCATAATAACTCCACTATAAAACTACACCTCTATGTTCAAACTATTAACATGTTTTAATTATATAATGGAATGAGAGGCACCAATATAAAATAAGGAACTAGGTAATACAGAAGATAGAAGAATAGTACCCCTCAATATTGATGGTCTAAACTCACAATCCACAAGTGTTGGGTGAATGGCTTGTAACATTCCTTCCCCTATTCCATGTGATGTAGTATTTCTCCCTTGATCTGTGTCACTCTAGGGATACAAGCACTCTTTCCCAAAATCACCACATCAACTACCTCTAACGCCCCATCTACTATAACTCTAGCTACATGACTAATGTGGATTCTATTTCTGATGCTTTCGTTGTGGCACGCGTGTCCGTCTCATTTGGGTGGGGGATGGTGATGTTATTTGTTTCCCCGCATTCCCTCTTTCCAAAGGCTAGCAACATCCATCGCATGTTATGGGATGTTTTCTCCTTGATCAAAATGGGATGATGGGATGTCGGTTCTTCCTTCCATATATTCCTTCTCGGAACTCATCACATAGTTCAGGTCTCCATTATAGATTTAAGACATTGTTTGTGAAAATATTACTATAGAAAAATATTCAAGTACTCTAGTTAATTACAAGGCTTCTGTTGGGACATTCCAAAGGGTCTGGTAATGGCTGTAATCTTCAGTCAGGGGAGTAGCCATGTTGGACATCACTGGCGTGTCTGGACACTGGAACACTGGTGTGTCTGGGTTTCATCCCTATATTATAGGGATTATTGAGGGCTCAAAATCACAATGCATCCCGCATCAAATGCGAGAAATTATATGCCATAGGCATGTCTCTCAGGTTTTCCACGTCTTCTCATGTTTAACACAGGGTATATCGCATTTTTAACATCCATCGGAGACAGATCAGAATGATCATAACACTGACTAGAGTGGATCAGATGAGTGTAACCACTAGAGGACACACTGATGTATGTGGGATGACATGACCTCACTGGGATGTGGTGACCCTGGTTAAAATCAAGATGGATGTTGGGGAGATGAGGAAAATGGGTGGAGAAATTGATGGAACAGCCATGTGGATGACGGTAATGTTGGGGTTGAGTCTCAGGGAGACTTCTTACGTATCCCCGTGGCAGAGAATCAATGTCCGTATAGTTCAAGAGGGTGATGGGATGCCTGAGGAGGTAGCTCTTGAAAATGGACTTGTGGGTGGGACCTAGAGGATGTGTAACTTCTAGGTTGGGGAATGACCTGCCTTAAACACATTATCTCGATGTAAAGGCATGGTGATGATCTTGAATTGCGGTGTACACATAGGATAACAACCCAATGATGTGTATGGGGGTTATGCATGGTTTGAATCTTGGGTTGTTCTAACGCCTCTAGGATGGACCAATGATATGGGTCCCAACGAAAGGGATTACAACGGCTTGCCACTAAATGGGGGACACATCAGCTTACCGCTGATCGGGATACAACGACTTATCGCTGATTGAGGGACACAATGGCTTAAAAATGGCTGAAGGACACAATGACTTACCGCTTCCTGGGGGATAAAATGGCTAACCGCTAACTAGGGGATACAACGGCTTACCCCTGACTAGGGGAGACAACATCTTACCACTGACTGGGGGACACAACGACTTACCGCTATACGGGGATTACAGTTTAATGACATTTGGGATGAAGGTAAAGCGATGTGAATAAGAACCAACTGTCCAGATGGATGTTGTGGGAAAAACAACGTGAAGGTGGGTAGAAACGACATGGTGTTGGGCTTGAATGCTAGGGAGACTTCCAACGTACCATGCCTTTTCATGGATCAAAGACCATGTAGTTTAGGTGGGGCGGGAACCGACATGAATGGTGTCAAAACCAATGGGTGGTGGGCTTGAACCTCATATAGGCTTCCTACGTACCCTTCCTTGGAAAGGATCAAAGACAATGTAGTTTAGGATGGTGTTTGAGAATTACACTCTAAGCTGCCCAAGTTGTCGGTGAACCAATGTCAAGGAGGTCAGAACGATCGGGGTGGTAGGCATGAACCTTGTGGAGGCTTCCTACATACTCTGTGTTGGCAGGGATCAATTTCCACGAAGTTCAAGATAGTGTTGGGGACTTACACTCTCGGCTACCCAAGGTGTTGGTGAACCGACCTGAAGAATGTTGGAATGTCCGGGGTGGTGTGCATGAACCTCATGGAGGATTATTACATACCCTTACTTGGCAAGGATCAATGTTCCCTTCGTTCAAGATAGTTCTTGGGGATTACACTCTAGGCTTCCCGAGGTGTTGGTGAACCGATGTGAAGGAGGTCGGAATGACCAAGATGGTGGGATTGAACCTTGTAGAGGCTTCCTACGTACCCTACCATGCCAAGGATCAATGTCCTCATAGTTAAGGTTGGTGTTTGGGGCTTACACTCTAGGATACCCAAGGTGTGATTGTCGATGCTTACACTAATCCCACGTGAGTCATGCTCATTGTGAGAAACAAGTGGCCAAAAATACCTAACAATCACATCGTGAAACGTGTGTCCATGGGAAGTGAAGTGGGTCTCATGCATGGTTAGCGGGCTAAAGATGAAATAGGGTCTTACACAGGGTTAGCGTCCCAAAGAGGAAAAGGGGATTGGGACATAATCAAGGATGGAGTCCTAGTGGCGACAAAGCCTAGCGGAGAGGGATTTGGCACCGAAGAAAGGGTGGGAAAGGATGCGACATCCATCAAGAAAAGCTAGGGGCTTACACTAGGGAGGTTTCCCTTTCCCCGTGTGCAAGGAATGTGGTGAGGTCACAGTTTAACGTCATGTGCTGAGGATGATGGCACTTGGTAGTTTAACATCTTGCAGCTTGGACGAGAGAGGGTACACTATGAACCCATAGGACATACATAACCAGTAAACTCCACATGATGGTGAAGAGAATGGACATGAAACTACTTGGCTAGGGGGTGTTATGGAGTGAACCATTGGGGGGTCCATGTTAGCGTGGCTATACGAATAAGCAATTTCCATTAGCGTGCCTATGCGATGAAGCATGAGGCAATGCAACACAATGGGAAGTATCGTCCAAGGGACATTGAAATTACTTTGTGCAAACCTGAAGGGCCACATGGGAAAAGGAGTTGCAGAGCAAAGGGGTTCATGGGTATAAACCTTGTGAAGCTCTAGTTCCCAATGATGTGGAGGGACTCTATGAATGGTTGTTCTTCACGAAGTGTAGTCACCAAGGCTATGGATAGGGTGTTGGTGCATATGGGAGGAGAAACACGAAGTGGAAAGGGATTCGCGATGCAATGCCTCCTGAAGAAAGGTGCCTTTAAAAGCAAAGAATTTTGATGAAATGTGCTTCACAATGAACAGTGACCCAGTCTTGGCCCATAGGGTATATTTTCATGGAGGGTGTTTTGTGAAGCGTAAGTGCACCACAAAGGGACAAGTCCACTTGGGGATCTCCTTCCTATGCAAAGACCTGTATGATTCGTTAAAAGGAATCCCCCTAAGAAGAGGGTATCAATTATGTCCAAGGGGGAGGTACTTCACGGAGAAAAAGTTCATTGAGGAGCTCATGGTTCATAGAACAGGAAGAGCTTCGTGATTCAAGAGCTAAGAATGTGAATGGTCAGAGAGTCCATCCACCCGGCTCGAGGGGAGCCTGGTATTTATAGGTAAGAGGCACCGTGAAGCAGGGTTTGATCTACATGAAGACAATATTTGCTTCGTGGTGGACCACGAACGTCAAATGGGCTTGCGGAGTAGTCCCATACACTTTCTTCACGGAGGGTTGCAAATGTCAAATGGGATCGAAGAGCTGTCCCGCCTCCTTGCTTTGCGTCTAGTAACGAATGTCAAATGGACTTGCGGGGCAGCCCCACATCCTTTCTTCGCGGAAAACCGCAAATGTCAAATGGGCTCACAGAGCTGTCCCACCTCCTTGCTTTGTGGCGGGTCTTCACGGTGGGATGTGAATTTCAAAGGGGGTCACGAAGCTGCCCTGACTCCTTGCTTCGCAGCTGGTCACGAAGGGGCTCTTTGGCACTGGTCACAGGGCTCCGGGAGATTCTCAATCCATCTTCTCGAGCTAGTCCCCAATGCTATCAGGATGTTTGGTTCGCCCCCAATTTTTCCATCATAAAATTCCCCCCTCAGACTATGAGTAAAGGAGAAAACAAGAATCCATGTCTGAGGGGACATCACCTAAATTCCTGGGTTAGCTGTGAAGCAGCCTTGCGAAGGAAGCTTGTGAAGCAGCCTTGTGAAGGAGGCCTTGGAAGAAGAGCCGCAATGTATGGGCTGGGCACCCCGCGAAGGCTTCCATAGCTTGGCATGCCGCAGAGCACCTTGGGTCTTCGCCTATAAACAATAGGCCTGATTTCTCTTTTCTACTTTTCTATCCTTCGTGATTCCATCTTTCAGCACTCTTGATTTGGGAACCTCTGCGTACTCCATGATCACTCTCCCTGAATCTGACTTTTTTCTACGCATCACATAACAAATCTTCATCTTCGCATTTGTGAACTCTATGACTTCCGTTTTAGGGTTAGTGCTCGGCTCTACGATTCCACTTTCCGGATCGAGCTCTACGAGCAGTCTCCGTGATCGATCTCCATAGTCGAGATTCAGGATCGAGCATCGCGATCCAGGGAGAAAATTATCTAAATTGTGTGGACACGATAGCTCATAAAGAGGTCCTCAGGGGGGGTCCTTACAGATGCATCCGGAAAGGGTGATATGGTGAACAGATTGGGTCTGGGGGAGTTGGTACGGAGCCACTCCAACCATGATTCACTGGTGAAGCTATTGTCTGAAAGCCAAAGGGACTACCCACTGTGTAATAGGAGGCCTCTGTATGGATTTGGACTGAGGTATGATGTGTTCATCTCTGAATAAAGTAGGTACGAGCCAACCTACTTGTTCAAGAGTACGTCGTGCCAATGCCGGTGGTTCAGGGTAGCTAACAACCACGCTCGAGAGAACTTTTCGTCTGTTACTGCAGATTGTCTATACAATCATTTGAATGAAATTGATAGGAAAAAATTGCAGCTAGAGACCTCCCATACTCTACACCAAACAATCCTAAAGGCAGCCCAGAGGAACCCTTTGGAGGGATGGTCTGATGAGTGGGACCTATGCCAAGAAGGCAACATCACGGAAAATTGGGCCTAGGACTACTGGGTAAACACCTTGTGTGAAGAATTCAGGTAGAGTTGAGGAGATTCGGTCTACATGAGGTGGCCTGGGCCTCCCAATTTCACATATACCAGCTGAAGCAGCTGGTTCTAGTTCTTTTGAGCCAGTTTTCATCGGGGACCAATAACTTCCACCTACATCACGGGGATGTTGGCATCAGTTTATGGGGCATGCATAATATCTTCAGGGTCCTGGTACTGGGAGTGATGTATGATGAATTCCTCCCAACTATGGGTGTGTGTGAGGATCTGGAGTATATTCCACCACTGTTGATGGAATTGAAAATACTAGTGTCAGGAGAGGATAAGGAATCAATGAGAGATGTCCACTTCAGATGGTGCTTCAATCTATTTATGAAATTCACAGGCGTTTCTCGGTGAGGCCCTGGACTTTCCCAAAGGGGGCTCATCAGGGCAAGGAGAACTTGTACTGGCTGATCTTGGAGGACAACCAGTGGAAAACCTGGGGGTTCAGTATCATTACCAAGCATCAGCCGATAGTCAGGATGGTGGCATTCATCGTGGCTCTCATCTACTGTTGGATCTTTCCAGTGAGGGATACAATCACTAGTGTGCAACCCAACACATTCACCAGGTCCTCCATGCTAGCGACCTGGGGGTGGGTGAATCTCAGAATTCCGATTCATTCCAAGATTTAAAGAATTTTTTGGAACATTAGCGAGGAGAAGAGTCCACATAGGATATGTTGGCTGGTCCACCTTCGGTACGGGTGGATTGTGGCACAAATTAGGTGGGGTTATGGATACCCAAACCCTATTTTTCCCTAGGGATCAGACATTCTCCCATCCATCCTAAACTCCATAGGGTGCTTTTCGACCAAGCAGACCGTACCATTAGTAATAAACCAAGTCTGTAAGGTAGAATAATTCACCATACATCCATTCCCACCACCAACGAGGGACTTCATAGATGATGGATGAGGGAAAAAAGTGCACCGGTCTTATATCATGGCATTTTGAGGTGGAGTCCTGGTGGAGAGGGTAGACTGTGAGCTGTTCTATGAGCTGTACACCCATCACTGATTTGCCTTACAATTTCGGTGTATGCAGTGACTGACCACACAACTTTACCTAGGGGTGTGCCTTGAAGATAATTCATGATTTATGAGGTAGATTTGGCACATGTTCACTCAAGAGGATGGAAATATGAGTAATGGGCTTCCTCTTCCAACTGTTTCATTCTGGTTGGTCAAGGAGTATGCCCAAATTTGGGAGGTAGCCTACCTGGGAGAAATGCTAAAAGTAGTAGACTATCTAGGCCAGTATTGGTGGACCTCCCCCACCTCAGGACTGAGGTAGGAAGGCAGCATGTACATCCCACAGTAGTGGGGCTTTCATAGTGAAGAGGCCCCCACCGGTTGAGGGGGAGGCAATGATAGCAGACCCAGTGGCCCTAGAAGAGAAAATTTACCCAGAATGGAAGCCACTGAGGGGATTCCGTAGGATATCCACTCAAGCTCCGGGGAAGAGGCTTCATCACATAGACAAGATGGAGGATGATGTCCTACTGAAGGCTTGGGATATCTGGAAATTCAACAGACATTTCCTTATCCATCTCGAGATGTGAAAACATCTGAACCATCCTGTGAAGGATTTTGTTGGTATGCCCTATCAGGGTTGGCGTTGTGTTGTCCCATGTGGAGGCGGATCTGTACCTGGTGGAGCTGGAGGACATTGTGCATTCCCAAGGTGTCATGTTTCCAATGACAGACCACATCAAGGTGTTGCTGGATCATACGGTCTGTCAAAATTTTTCGGCCACTGAACTGGGAGAGTGCTTCCCTCTGCCGGAAGAATCGGACAAGTCCTCCTAGTGGACGAGGCTGGTAGAGGGATCCCATTGGAGAGGGGGAAATTTGGCGACCAAAGCTCATAGATTCAAGAATCCACCAAGGCACATGAGGTAAAATCTTGGATCCACTCCCCATGATACATTTCCAAACATCTATTCACCATTCGTTAACATTTAAACTATGCAGGAAAGACTAACACACAGAACCCATTCTCGTCCGTTAGTGGATGCAAATGTGGGGGATTCGGGATCCACAACTGTGGCTGCATTAATTGCTATGTCTGGAAGGTCCAGGATGCCTGATGTGACCCCAACGAAGAAATCATATCATCTGATAATATACGTGGGGCCATGCCTTGAGGTCCCAATGGCATCATCTCAAGAATGATACGAGGAATTTGATCTCTATAATTCTCTTCTACCAAATTCATGATTTTCACCCACTGACTATGTCAACTAACGTCAATCCCTTTTTGGTGTCATAGTTCTTCAAATGGCATGGGACAACTGTAGAGACCCAAAGATTGATGTACATGGGAATTACATTAATTTTGCGGAATACTTAATACATAACAAAAATAGACACACACGGACCGTAGTAGTTTAGTGTCTTTGAAAACTTGAAAAATAATCTTCTAATCGTGGTGAGAGATCTTCAAAAACTCCCATAAAGATCTTCCCCTTTTGTTTTCTTAAATAAAAACATTCTTTAATTCCAGGGGAAAAGAAAAAATATAAAATGGTGATTTCAAATTCTCAATAAGGGTTAGCATAGAGACCGTAAAAAAATCCATAAACATTTGAATGCAAAAACTGGAACAAAAAATATAAGCATCAAAATCATGAGAAACGACATAAATCTTGGAAGTACACAAGGCATAGATCATAAAAGAAAACTAGTCATGATAAACTAGCATGGAAAAATAACATGTAATTGTGGCATCCATTAAGAACATGTTATGATTTCTATAGTAGCCAAGGCATTTCTTCCAAGACCTTCTTAGTGGACAAAGTCCCATTCTGAATCGAGTTCACTCCTCGTTCTAGTCCTGTAACACTAAACCGGATTCACATACCAATCCAGCCATGTCTATCTCATGAGATATAAATATTTACCCAATGAATTGGACAGAGATATAGGTCCCACCCATCTCATAATGAAATCATTCTTACTTGTGCCACAAAATATTCTTATAACATTCATCATAACCCAAAAATAAAATCGGTTTCATAAATATCATCCCATCATCACATAATCCTTATAAAACAAATGGATATTTCATCATAAGAAAAGTGAAACCATGTAAATCATAGTTAAATTATACTTGAAACATACACATATGAAATAATGTCATCTTAGATGGAAAACAGTTTTGATAAAACACATTAAATGAATTCTTGAGGAAAATATCCTTTCTTCTTCAAAATCATTTTCTTTTCACAAAATTCCATGAAATTTTAAAATAAAAGTATTTTGTTGAAAACAGTCACAAAATATTGTAGAGTAAGCTTCATGAAAATCAGGCGTTATGAAACCGTAAAAATCCAGTCATGCCGAATATGATAAAAATAACATTCTCCTCATACTTTTGTTGGAAAATTCAAAAAGTACCTCGTATGGTAAACAAAGGAAAGATTCCTTCCATACAATGTGGTATAAGTAAAAAAGGGTAATAATTACATTAAAGATACATGGAAGAAAATTAAACATTTTATGAAAACATTTTGAGAACATATGGACGTGTATTATAAACATAAACCCAGTAAATACTTACGAATAAACAATCTCGAATAAGAATGAGATTGGAATAATTATCCATTACCTTAGGGACGATATGATTCATACGTATCCGAAAATCCTGTATAATGATTTAAATAATGTCATTGAATTATTAAAGAATAATATTTATTGTTATGATATCATATATGGTTCACTTATTACTTTATATTACCCGTTATTCTGTAAATTCCATGTTAAAGTAGCATTTTGGGTAAAATCGTTTCATTTATCGTACATGTTTTGACTTGTTGTTCTTGATATTATTACTTATAACATGATTTACTTAATTACAGAATGTAAAACATGATATATATATAATAAATATATTCAGAATATACATACATATATATATATGATAGATTGATAAATGGAAGGAAATATACCGTTCATTGAGACGGTAGGCCGTACGTACGCATGTACGATCTTTTCATTTCCATATTGAATTGAGTGGAATTAAGTAGATGAAATACATATATATATATACATAAATCTATTATCATTATTATTTCATATTTTTCATTATTTTTCATTATATATACTTTATAATCATTCATGAATGGTTAACATGGAGAATGAATCTAATCGCGTCGTGGAGACGGTAGTCCGTACATACGCACGAGCGATGATATCAGTCCCATGATTGTGGAATTGTATTGAAGTGTATGTTTAATATTTAAGAATAAATATCACTTTAAAATAATCATGTATAGTTATTTATTTACACCATTATACCCATCCAAGTAAGGCAGTGGTCGAAAACAGATTACACCATGGCGTGGAGACGGTATTCCGTACGTACGCACGCGCGGTGATTTCGGTTTCCATAGGAGGGATAGAAGGTGAAATAGGGTTGTTTAATATTTATAATAACATATCAGTATAAATGTAATACTAATGTTATTACTTTATAATCAGAAAAATAAAGAAGAATAAGTAGAAGAAGAAAGAAACATGAGAGAATCGGTAGAAGAGATTACCTCTTCTTCGACACACCTACTTTAAGCCTTCTCTTAAGGAAGTATATTTGGTCTTTTGAGAAGACCAAAAAATCTATAATGTTTTTAGTGAAGTGGAGAAAGAGTAATGGTCAAGGTTTTTCCGTGCTTAATGTCTCAAAAGGGTGTGAGGAGAAGTGAGAAGGGGTTCCCTTTTTATAAGGGAGGAGAGGGGCATCTTTGGAAATCTTAAAAATAATAATTTATAATAAAGCTAACCCCACTTAAAAACCACCAAATATGACTCATATTCGAATATTAGAAGATATAGGGTTGTAATATCATCAACCAATAAAATTTATACATGTCGGAAATTTATTTTGAACATTATCAACTTGATTTATCCTTATTTAATCTATTAAATTTTATTTGTAGAAATAAGATTATAAATTTTAAATTTTTATAAATAAATACTTATGTGATGTTAATTATCCATAATCAGATAATATATGAAATTTTAGACTATATAAATTTCAATTTATAATTTTTAAATATTTCTGTGATTTTTAAACAATTTATTAATATGTTATTTTTTATAAATTAACTATAGTGTCAATTTTGACACTATTCATATATTTGAATTTAAATTAAATCCAAACATATGATATATTCAAACTAAAATATTTAATAGGTTCCTAACATGTCACAATAATCTATAAAATTAGGGGAGCACATTAAATAGTTAATATATTATTTATTTTACTATTTTTAAAACCATTTATTTGATATTTCTCTTAATAAAATAATTACTACAACATTTTTTTATAATTATTAAATATACTTATTTTTGTATAAAAATTAAAAGTAAAATTATATGATGAATATAAATCTTATATATTTTATAAGAATAATTTTTTTTTTGATTTATCATCTAAAACACCCAAATTTTAAAATGTTATATTTATTAAATTATGAAGGTGACAACATTGACATCATATAAAATAAAATAATATAAGTTTCATTATCAATTTTATAAGAATCAAAACGGTTATCTATTAGGTCATTTGATGATTATGGTGTAGATATACACTACCAATAAGTTTGGGTCAGTTTTTTGGGCCTTTTAATGGGTATTATTATTTCAATAAAAACTATATTACTGATTTTTCACTTAATAAATAATTTCTGCATCATTAATGAATCACCATTAATGGAAATTATTTAATACCTAAAAATTCTAAACAAATTATCATGATGTAGATAATTTTATTAGATTTCTGGAGAATATTCATGTTTGACGTTTTAATGAAGTTTATCACTAAATTAAAATTATTATACTTAGAATATTTAAGAGAGTGACACGTTGTCACTTTCTTTGGTTTTAATAATATTTAAATTATTTTCATTGTCAAAAGTCCATAAAATTAACCTAATCCTACCCTTTGGTTATATGGGTATACTTTTAGCCATCCAATAGAATTTTGGCATGTTTTAGGGTAATTTTATAATATTATATTTACCCTTAATTACCTGATTTACCTTTAACTATGGTAAATAAAATTTACCGTAGTTACTATTCATAATTCCAAAAAATAAAAAGTAGCCTATTAACATAATTTAGTCCCACTAATTCGAAATATGGAATCAATTTTTTAAAATTCAATACACAGAAGATTCAGAAATTAAATTCAAATTAATCCCGTTGTCGAATTAGAACGGGTTTTTGTTTAAAACATTGCAAAAGATTGAATTGATTTAATCTACGAAATCAATGTAAAATCAAGGATAATGACATAAATTATATTAAATGGTAAACATATATTTTTATTATACTTTAAAACCGGTAAATATTATAATTTTTCCATATAAATTATTACGATGAAAAAAGTTGTTTTAAATTAAAAGATAGCGTGTTTTTACTATTCATTAAAATATGAAAGTTATCAGAAAAATATCAAAACATCATCCAATGTAAATTTTTTTATGCTGATTAAAAATAAGAAGATTGATTTGTAATATTTAACTTATAAAATTTTCAAAAATTATATTTAAAATGGGTGTGCCATCAAAAGGCGACAAAACTGCATTTTTTTTAAAATACTTATTTTACCCGAAAAAAATTATTTTTTCTCATACCATGTTCTAGAAAATGTGTAGGATGAATAATAATGTTATAAAATTCTAAATTTAGTTAATAATATTCATAACGGCTAGTTTATAATAATATTATAGCCATATATCGTTGTTTAGTGAAACCCGATATTGCGTACAACACACGTTATCAATGAAGGTCACGATTGCGTGCAATGCAAGCCAAGTCAGGGTTGCATGTAGTGCAAAACTACTTTTTTGTCTCGTATAATAGAATCCAACCATATTTCATTTATATATTGAATTTATATATATATACACTCAATGTAACGTAGAATAACTACTATCAAACGAACTTGAAATTGTGTGTAACACGATCCAAAAATAGTATTGCGTATGCTGAAAGATAATACAGTGTTGCGTATAACACAATATAATCTTGGTGTAGCATAGAATAGAAGACATCAATGAAATTAAAAATAACATTTTTCATAAAATCCTGGGGTGTTACATTCTACCCCCCTTAAAATGAATTTCATCCTCAAAATTCATCGGGGTTATAAATGGTTTACTGGTTGAATGTTTTTAAATAGAAACCCACATCTTAAAAACGAATACCAAAACTTAACATTAAAAACTAATGTATGAAACGTAACGATTACCCAAAGTAATTCATTACTGGGTTTTCATATAATAGAACATAGTTGGAAATATGGATATGTAAGAAAAATCTAACCATCATGTTCTAATGGAGAGTGGTAGAGAACATGGCTATGAAAAAGCCATCAATCACAAAGCCATAAATTTGTGATGATCTAAGGTACCATCAGATTCATCGGATATGAGCGTACTAGGAATTTTTTTTTGGTTTTCATGATCATTTCCCTATGGTTTAAGAATTGTTGAGTTAAAATAAATACTTACTTAATTTTGCTACAAAATCATAATTGTTCGTGCTTTGGACAATTTCCACTTAATCTCTTAAAGAAATGAAGTTGAATTTTTCATTCATGAAGTGTAAGTAGATAATGTGATATAATGATAGGTCATTCCATCTTTTTCTATCACAAAAATTTTAGCACAATTTATTAAATATACATAAGTCCATCTATGCTGAAATTAATCGTATATGGTTTCTAAAATGGACTTATACATCATCTATCATAGCTCTTAATAAAACTAGTTTCTACTAACCAGGGACTTCTTATAGGCCAGTGATAGGCGATAAAGGCCTATCGCACTTCAGTTGTGGGTTCGATTCCCGCATCCTTGTCCCATGCGACGGGTTGTCTCCCGTCCTATGGGTTGTCCTTATTCTAAAACTATACTATTATAATATAACAAAAGTTCTAGCCTTAAATATAGTATCTGATATCTAACATAATCTTTTCCAATCTTTAGGTTTATCCAAAATACTTCTATCCAATCTCATAGTATAAAGATAATGACTACTTGAAATGTCATCTACAGAGCATGTGAATACCATAATTTATCATAAGATATATCTTGTTGGTCCCATTCCAAACATGTGAAAACCTTAATCATGTATTCTCGTGAAACATGAATTACCATAGAACCATAGTGAAAACATGAGTGATGTCAAAAGTTAACTCTTTCCAAATACCAAAATCCCAAAAATTCTATATACTCAAACGATGATATCACTTACTCCTTATATCAATCATGAGCTCATGAATACTATCAATCATCTCATTATCTTCTTATCCCTTCATTATGCGCATATCATCTATTTTCTAAAAAATATATGAATAGGCTCTCATGGTTACTAGTATAATTCAACATATACTTTCAAATAATTTAGAAAAAATAATAGTGTAACAATCCTTATATGTGTCTTTAGTCCATAGTACGATTACCTATACAACATTACTCTTGATAAACATAAATCATTCCACTACCTTCTTTAACCATTGACTGAGATTCAACAATTCTTTCATCTCACATATCATTTGTTTTATCTTCATCATCATCAACATAAATACTACCCATACGACCATGTTGGTTCTCTTCATGATATTTTCCCGTAGGGAATTGGTTTGCATAATGCCCATACATTCCACATTTAAAACATTTAATCGTTGTTGATGTCGTAGAAATACCATTATCCATTTCCATGGTGTTAATTGAACCTTGTCCTTTGTACTTAATGGATTTGTGTCCTTCTTTTCCACACCCATAGCATCTTCCAGTTCCATTGAATCATTCTCCTTGATGTCTCTTCCCACATGATTCACATGAGGAAAATTGAACTTTCTTTCCTCTATGATCATCATGAATCTCCTTCTTTCTCTTATTAACTGAGTCCTGAAACTTACCAAAGTTGAGATTATTGATCATATTATGAGATTTCTGATTAGTCATAATAACGATGTTTCACCTTCCAAATCCCATTTCATTTGCTTGATCATTAAGAATATCATTCCATTGTCCATTATATTCTCCATTATCGTGAATCTTCCTATTTCCAGCAATTTTCTAAAACCCAAAAATAATAGTGTGAGAGGAAAAAATTGAAATCAAGGGATAGTAACTTCAAAATCTATCATCTGAGAATAAATTCTAAGATCGTTATTATAATTATAGGACTATAACCTACACTTATACGTATCCTTAGAGACATCCCTAGACATACCATAGAAATATCTCTAGGGATCTCACTAATGTTTTCACATCCTAGTTTCCAAAGGATGAATAAACCATTCCTCTAATACCAACTGTAGAAACCCAATGCATGAAATACATGGGCATTACATTATGTTTGCGGAATATTTTATACATAACCAAAACAGACACACACGGACCATAATAGTTTAGTGTCTTTAGAAACATGGAAAATAATCTTCTAATCATTGTGAAAGATCTTCAACATCTCCCATAAAGATCTTCCCCTTTTTTTTCTTACCAAAAAACCGTTCTTTAACTCCTGGGGAAAAGAAAACATATAAAAGGGTGAGCTCAAATACTCAGTAAGGGTAAGCATAGAGAACATAAAGCAAACCATAAATATTTGAATGAAAAAACTTGAACATAAAATCTAAACATCAAAATCATGAGCAACGGCATAAATCATGGAAGTACACAAGGCATAGATCATAAAGGAAAATTAGTCATGATAAACTAAAATGGTAATAAAACATGTAATTGTGGCATCCATTAAGCACATGTTATTATTTCCATAGTAGCCAAGGTATTTCTGCCATGACCATCTTTGTGGACAAAGTCCCATTCTAAATCGAGTTCACTCCTCATTCCAGTCCTGTAACACTGAACCAGATTCACTTACCATTCCATCCATGTCTATCTAATGAGATATAAATCTTTACACAATGCATTTTAGATAGATATAGGTCCCATCCATCTCATAAATAAATCATTCTTATTTGTTCCACAAAATGAACTTAAAACATTCATCATAACCCAAAAATAAAATGGGTTTCATAAGCATCGTCCCATCTTCACATAATCCATATAAAACAAATGGATATTTCATCATAAGAAAATTGAAACCATGTAAATCGTAGATAAATTATAATTTAAACATACACATATGAAATAATGTCATCTTAGATGGAAAATGGTTTTGATAAAACACTTGAAATGAATTCTTGAAAAAATATCCTTTCTTCTTTAAAATCATTTTCTTTTCACAAAATTCCAAGAAATTTAAAAAGAAAAGTATTTTGTTTAAAATAGTCATAATATCTTATAGAGGACGATTCATGAAAATGAGGCTTTATAAAATCATAAAAATCCATTCACTCCGTAAAAGTTTAAAATAACTTTCTCCACGTACTTTTGTTGGAAAAGTCAAAAAGTTCCTCGTAAGGTAAAAAAGAATGATTCTTTCAATACAATGTAGTAAAAGAAAAAAAAAGGGTGAGAATGACATTAAACATACATGGAAGAAAATTAAACATTTTATGAAAACATTTTGAGGACATATGGACATGGATAATAAACATAACCCAAGTAAATACTTACGAATAAACAATCTCGGATAAGAATGAGATTGGAATAATTATCCCATACATTAGGTTTGATATGCTTCGTATATATCCGAACCTCCTGTATAATGATTTAAATAATGTCATTGACTTATTAAAGAATCATATTCACTGTTATGATATCATATATGATTCACTTATGACTTTATATTACCCGTTCTTTTGTAAATTCCATGTTAAAGAAGCATTTTGGGTAAAATCGTTTCATTTATCGTACGTGTTTCGGCTTGTTGTTATTGATATTATTACGTATATCATGATTTACTTATTTCAAGAATGTAAAACATTATTTATATATAATATATATATTCAGAACATACATATATATATGATAAATCGATAAATGGAATGAAATACACCGTTCATGGAGACGATAGGTCGTACGTACGCAAGAACTCTGTTTTCATTTCCTAATTGGATTGAATGTAATTAAGTAGATAAAATAAATATATATATACATAAATCCAGTATCATTATTATGTCATATATTTCATTATTATTCATTATATATTCTTTATAATCATTCATGAATGGTTAACATGGATTTTGAATCTCATCGCGTCGTGGAGACGGTAGTCCGTACGTACGCACGAGCGATGTTATCATTCCCATGGCCTTGAAATTGTATTGAAGCGTATTTATAATATTTCAGAATCAAAATAACTTTAAAATAATCATATATAGCTATTTATTTACACCATTATACCCATCCAAGTTAGGTGGTGGTCGAAAACAGATTACACCACGACATGGAGATGGTATTCCGTACGTACGCACGCGCGGTGATTTCATTTTCTGTAGGATGGATAAAAGGTGAAATAGGGTTGTTTAATAGTTATAATAACGTATCAGTATATAATTAATACTTAGGTTATTACTTTATAATGAGAAAACTAAAGAATAATAAGTATAAGAGGAAATAAACTTGAGAGAATCGGAAGAAGAGATTACCTCTTCTTCGACGCACCTCTTTTAAGCCCTTTCTTAAGGAAGTAGAGTTGGTCTTTTGAGAAGACCAGAACCACAAGAATGTTTCTAGAAAAGTTAATAAGAGTAATCGGCGGGGTTGGCCGAGATTCAAGGCTCAAAATGGTTTGAAGAGAAGTGGGAAGGGGTTCCCTTTTTAAAGGGAGGAGAGGGGCACCTATGAAAATCTTAAAAATATTAATTAATAATAAATCTAACCACGCTTAAAAACCCCCAAAAATGACTCATATTATATGATTATATGAGATAGGGTTTTATTCTCATCATCCAATAAAATTTATACATGTAGGGAATTTATTTTATTCATTATCAACTTGATTTATCCTTATTTAATCTATTAAATTTTATTTGTGGTAATAAGATTATAAATTTTAATTTGTTATAAATAATTGATTATGTGCTGTGAATTTTCCATAATTAGATAATATATGAAATTTTAGACTTTATAAATTTCAATTTATAAATTTTAAATATTTTTTTGATTTTTAAACAATTTAATAATATGTTATGTTTATAAAATAACAATAGTGTCAATTTTGACACTATTCATTTATTTAAATTTAAATTAACTCCACACTGGGGATATATTCAGACTAAAATATTTAATAGTTTTAAAACATTTCATATTAATCTAGAAAATTATTGGAGAACATTAAATATTTCATATAATATTTATTTTACTATTTGTAAAACCATTTATTTGATATTTCTCTTAATAAAATAATTATGACAACATTTTTTTATAATTATTAAATATAATTATTTTTTGCATAAAAATAAAAAATAAAATACTCGGATGAAGATAAATCTTATATCTGTCATAAGAATACATTTATTCGAATTCATCTTCTAAAACACCCAAATTTTAAAATGTTATATTTATTAAATTATGAAGGTGACAACTTTGACATCATATAAAATAGAATAATATAACTGTCATAATCACTTTTATAAGACTCCAAACGGTTATATATTAGGTCATTGCATTATGGTGTATATATACACTACTAATAAGTTTGGGTCTGGTTTTTGGGCCTTTTAATGGGTATTATTATATCAAAAAATACTATATTACTGATTTTTCACTTAATAAATAATTTTTGCATCATTAATGTATCACCATTAATGATTATTATTTAATCCCTAAAAATTCTAAATAAATTACCATGATGTAGATAATTTTATTATATTTATGGATACTACTCATGTATTAAGTTTTATGCAGTTTGTCACTAAATTAAAATTATTATACTTAGAGGATTTAAGAGAGTGACATGTTGTCACTTTCTTTGGTTTTAATAATAATAAAATTAATTTCATGGTCAAAAGTCCATAAAATTAATCTAATCTGACCCTTAGGTTATATGGGTCTACATTTAGCCATCCAATAGAATTTTGGCATGTGTTAGGGTAATTTTATAATATTATATTTACCCTTAATTACCTGATTTACCGTTCACTGGTAAATAAAATTTACCGTAGTTACTATTCAAATTCCCAAAAATTAAAAGTATCCTATTAACATAATTTGAACCCATTTATTCTAAATATAGAATCCATTTTTTAAAATTCAATACATATAAGTTTCCGAAATTAAATTAAAATTAATCCTGTTGTCGAATAAAAACCGGTTTTTGTGTATAACATTACAAAAGATTAAATTGATTTAACCTAAGAATTCAATGTAAAATCAATTCTAATGACATAAAATATATTAAATGATAAAAATATATTATATTTATACTTTAAAACCATTCAATAGTATAATTTATCCATATAAATTATTATGATGAAAAAAGTTGTTTTAAATTAAAATATAGCATGTTTTTACTATTAATTAAAATATGAAGGTTATGAGAAAAAGATAAAAACTTTATCCAATGTAAATTATTATATCCTGATTCAAAAGAGGATGTTTATTTTGTAAAATTTAACATATAAAATTTTCAAAAATTATAATTAAAATGGGTGCTCCATCAAAAGTCGGAAAAACTGCATTTTTTAAAAAATACCTATTTTACCGGAAAAAAATTATTTTGTTCTCATAACATGTTCTAGAAAATGTTTAAGATGAATAATAATGTTATAAAATTCAAAATATAGTTAATACTCTTCATAACGTCTAGTTTATAATAATATTATAACCATATATCGTTGTTCAGTGAAACCCGATATTGCGTATAACACAAGCTATCGTAGAAGGTCGTGATTTCATGTAATGCAATCCAAGTCAGGGTTGCGTGTAGTGAAAAACTCCTTTTTTGTCTCGTATAACATAATCCAACCATATTTCAATTATAAATTAAATATATATATATATATATAAACTCAATGTTTCGTAGAATAACTAATATCAAACGAACTTGAAATTGTGTGTAACACGATCCAAAAATATTATTGTGTATAATGTAATGCATATAACGCAAGATAAGTTTGTTGTAACATACAACAGAAGACATAAATGAAAGTAAAATGAATATTTTTCATAAAATCTCAGGGTGTTACAACACCTTAGCAAGGTTGGTCAGGGGTTCTAGTGGAATACTTCCCAGAGAAATGCTGGTGATCATGGAGGAGGATATCCAGACTGACCAAACCACGACTCTCATTGTCATTGGTGGGACCGCGAGCAGGGCTGTGCCTGAGATCATTTTTGTGGGATCCGATGATGAGGATCAATCAGATAGTCAAGGTCCCACCATGCCCTATCAAACACTAGATGTGGACCCTGTTGAAGAGTTCCTGAGGGTGTTCCCCACATATGAGCCTACTAACCATGCTGACTGGGACAAAACAACCTCTGATGAAGAGGACCGAAAAATAGTTTGTCACCGATCATGGAAGATGATTACATTATTTGTTAATAACACCCCCAAGCACTATGGTTGGATGATATGGACATACTTTTCTTGCGACTGCACGAGCTGTGTGTTCGGGGAGTGGATGCCTGACATCCCCACCTGCTCGTCTGAGATCTTATGGCAGACAAGATTCATTAGTATGACTGTGGCCTTGGTGTTTGCTCATAGTAGAGGAAGTAAGTGAACATCAAGAGGATCCAAGAGACTGAAGATGAGGTCCAGATAATGCAGAGTTTGGCAGACGAGCACTCATCCACCCTTAACGCACAACCGGTTCTGATACTGTGGTTGAAGGACATGCTTGAAGAGGCCGAAGATGTCCTGAGGAGAGACTTCGAGGAAATGAAATTCATTTGGACTGACATAGAGAGGGCCCAGATTACAGCCGATGAATTGGACCCCATCTCTACAGAGGAGGAGTGAGAATGAAACAGGTGAAATCAAATCTTGGATGCCACAAGCCGTTGGGTGGCGGAGCTGCAACTTTCTCTTGACAGTGTTGATCCGTCTATGGGAGGGGTAGACCCTCTAGTGCGATAAAGATCACAGAACCTCTAACTCACTTTTATACATTGATTATTTCGATTCCATACCATTCATGAGTCTTGTTATTAGTACTAGTTTTACATGTATCTGTTATATTCGTGAAACGCCCAGTCATCAATTTCTAAGCCTATGCGAGTCATGCCCAATTTAAGAAACAAGGGATAATATCTATGTTATTTCATCTAAACATAAGAGTGATGACCTTGTTTCGGACATCCAAGGTCTGAACTACCATTCTGAATTCTTGAGAAGAGGGGGAGAGAACTTAATAGAGAATTATGCTCTCAGAATAGTCAAATTACTATTTTCCCATTGTGCTCTTGAGGACGAATAGGGTGACGCCAGGGGCGCTGGAATAACCCCGAACAGGGGGGGATGGAAGGTGTGAAACACAATACCGAAGATACAAAACACTATTTGGGTGGAATGACAACGAATGGTAACTTTTTCCCATATTCGAAACACATAAACCTTATTGTGTTAGCATAAAATGGGGATAAAAAATGCGGGATGACCACAGACCATGTTCAAAACCCGGGTCCTGACTCAAAATGTCATCCATTAAACATCCAGAACATTGGCCCATGATAGTATGTGAGCCATAGGCCATGAATCCATACTATTAGGGGGTTTCTATTGATGTTAAAGAGGACGAGGATCCAAATAAAGGGTATGCAAAGCATGGAGAGTGGAGTGAGGGTTGATCGACTGGAGTCCAACACTCTAGATATTATGCTACCGTGGTGGAAATGATTTAGGCGTGTATATCAGTATGAACAGGGATCAAACATAATTTTGAATATGACCTCTCTGATGAGGAAACTATCACCTCTCAACATTATCGTGGGGAATCCCGAACATGTTCAGGGTGAGGTTTCAATTTCGTGGTTTCACAAAAGAGAACAGGTCAAGGAACCAAAAAAAGAGGGGAACCGAGATTTATGGTTCCTGATGATGGACCCAGAGATATGATGTCTGGGGTTTCCTATGTATCCCATGAGAATGGGAATCAAGGAAAATTTAGTTATTACAGCACAATGTGTTGAGGGATCAAAACTAGTGGGGAGAATCCTTTTTAGAGAGGAAACTGACGCATACCATGATTAATATAGGTCATCCAACACTAGTTAAGAGTAGAACCACAGTTTAGTGTCTAGAAGTGATGACATATAAACTCATGCATTTTAACAACATACAATAGGATATGGGGTGAAGGGAAAGATCCTAGAAAGGGAGTATGTGGTGTGGAAGCTATAAAATCTATGTGAATGAGGACTTGGTCTGGATCACACCACTTATCCCCAGAGGAAACTCTTTAGGTCAGGGGACCAAGAGTGAAAATTTTGTTGGGCGCAAAGAAAAGTGGCCAGGCATTTCTACGTACCCCATGAGGATGTGAATCAATCCATACATAGTTCTAAGAGCGCAGTTTCACATCATGAAGGATGAGGAATGGTGTGTGTTTGATGTGGCTGCGCTAGTAAACGTCCTACAAGAACTACCAAGCCCATGCGAGTTATGCTTGATGTGGGAAACAAGAAGTAGTGATGGGAATTTCCTAGAACAGGGAGGCACATGTTAGGGATGATTGTACATTTTGTTAATGACGTCCCACTAAGGATGACCTACCTATATAGTGCACTTAGATTCACGGAGGTGTAAAATCCACTATGTTGGAATTCCACTTGAACGCAAGAAAGATGAAATATGTGAATCATGAAGCTCAAGATCTAGACCACAATGATTGTGGTGTAATGATAAGGAATAACTATTTACCATGTTTTAAACACAGTATCCATATCGTGTTAGCATGGAATGGGGAAAGACAGATGATGGTCAACCGCTGACCATGTTCGATACACGGGACATGTCACAAATGTCATCTCGGGTCTTTAGGGACGTTGGCCTGAAATGGTAGGTGAGCTGAGACAGCATGAGAACAAGCCATGAAGGGGGCCCATAAGATGTGGAAGACTATGAGGATCCAAATAATATGCTCATGATGCTTGAAAATGGATCGAGGGGAATGTCCTTGTGAAAATCCAAACATCGGTTTCTTTTTCCTAATGCATTCGAGTATGACAATGAGACGCATCATAGAGAGGGCGTTGAGTCCCATCCCATGGACAAGGGTCCTGGGGTCTCATGTTTTCAACTTAAGGTCCTAGGGTGGAACATTAAGGGGGCATGATTTAATTGACTGTGTGTAGTGAGGAAAAATAGCCAAATGTGATGCACAGTTCCCGTAGGGAGATCTTAGTTTTGGGTCATAGAACTCGGACCACACCAAGCAAAGATATGAGAATCACATGGTGCGTCTATTGAAAATCCCAATGTGATAGAGAAACTAAGAGGTAATCTAAACACCACTTGTTCCCAGATGAGTTTAGGCCAAGGGGCCGAAAAGGAAATGACAAGATTTGTGGATTCTTGGGGCTGGACCTGGAGACAAAAATGCCTAGGCTTTCCTACCTATCCCACGAGGATGGGAATCAAGCCAAATGTAGTTCTAGAAGAGATATTAGTTTATGGTCTTAGAGATCCGACAATAAATGGTAGGCAAGGAGAGACACAGAGCGATGTAATTACAATACCCGACATGAATGGGGACATGGTCTAGATCACCAGGTGCTTCTTAGGGGAGGTTTCAGGTTGAGGGACCGAAATCGAAAGTTAGGCTGAGCCCGAGACAAAGTTGATAGATGTTCCTACATACCCAATGAGGATGGGGATCAAGCCGTACGTATTTATAAGGATGACATGGTATGATACTGGTGCCGGAGATAACAAGGTTGTGCGGGTCCGACCCTTGCACCAAAAGAAGCAGTATTTGATATATCTTGTTTGTCCTTTAGGATGAATTGGTTTTTTGTGAAGCGATGGATCTGGGATGGAAGGTTTAGGTATCAATACATAAATCAATCCACATGTAGGTGTTGAAAAATGGTATGCTGTGTAACCAATACCAAATATGACGCCCCCTTTGCTGAGGTCATCACGATGCGGTGTCGTTTTTCGTCATGCGGCCAGGACGATAATATCACAGTTTTGGATCATGTGAGAAGACCAAACATGATATTTTATTGTCGTTTAAGATAGACGCATCATTTTATATTCATGTGGGACAAATAATCATGGTTTAATGTCATATGGCTCAAAATTATACACGATATAGGAGGTTTTAATGGGGATTCATGCGAAGTGATAAAGCATATCCAACGTGAATGAGAAAAATGTACACACCATACAATGTAGAATTTAGAGGAGGAAACCTCAGGCTGCTGGGCCAGAAAGGAATAGAGATAATGGGGGAAAGAGACACTAGACCCCTATTGAGCTGGACCCGAAAATGAGACATCTAGGAGTTCCTATGTATCCCACGATAATGGGAATAAAGACACATGTAGTTCTTGAAGATTCCTTTTAACGTCATGCAGGACAAGGGATATTATGTAAGGGGTAGAACTCCTAGAAATGGGAATACATTTTGCAGCTAGTACAAAACCGATGTGGATGAGGACATAACCCAATACTTCACCGCGCAGTCCCATATGAGGTAAAGCCCCGAAGGCGAAACAGAGGAGATAAATCAGTGGAACTCGAGCTGGATCCATGAAAAGATGTCTAGGTGGTCCTAAGTATCCCACAGGAATGGTAATCAAGATGTACGTATTTCTAATTGATATCTTAGTTTATCGTCTTAGAGCTTGGTCCATGGAGATAATAAACCCCTCCAAGAAAGTGCAGACCTCAACCTAATCCCTAATCTGACATGAGTCAAACTCGGTGTGGTAAATAAGGGAGGATGAGGTTTATTGCAATACCTGGAATGTACTCCAAAGAGAAATTGGTGTGGAACCCCAATTGATTCCTTTAACATGGCTTTTATCCTCCTAACATGCGAATGTTCCCTGAGGGATAGATCCAGGAGTTTCGAAATTCTATTTGGACATGATAAGATGGAGAAGGATGTGAATCATGTAACCAACATTACAGGCATGAAGGGGCTGGTATAACGATGGAATATAAATGTTGACTATGTGTGAAAAATTGAATCCATATCATGTTAGCCTAGAATAGAAACAACAAATGAACATTGACAGCTGAACAAATTCGCAATGCTAGACTTGTATAAATTTTTTGCTCAGAACCCTTGATGTCATTGGCCTGTAATAGTAGGAGGGCCCTTGGTTCGAACATCAGTGCCATTCGGGGGTCCCATGGGATGTGAAAGGGGATGGAAGCCCTAATGAAGGGGAAGATGAAACGTGAGAAATTAGTGAAATCATGTCCAGGTAGAATCTGACATTCCATGTGCTATACCGGATTACCCTTGGGAACATTGGTGAATCACCAAAGAGGATTGAGGGTCTCATATTGAGAGCGGCCGACTTGAAAAACGACAAGAGGATAGAGAACTCTTAGGAGAATGAGGTAAATGGTGTGGTAGTTACAAAACCAGACATGAATGTGGACATAATCCCATACCACACCATAAAATCTTGAGTGAGAACTTAGAGCAGGGGCCTAGTGCCAGGCCTCTAATAGAAAGTCCCGACCAGTTTACAGTTTAACATTCTGCAATGTGGATGAAGAAAGGGGTATGTTACCCCAAAAAAGGGAGGTGTACGTCACAACGAGTAATATAACGTGAATGAGAACATAATCCCATACCAAATCATACAATATTGAGTGAGAACCTGGCCTGGTGCCCATAAATGCCAAGGGCCCTGATACTGGGCCTCAAATAGAAAGTCAAGGCATGTTTGTAGTTTAACATTTTGCAATGAGGACGAAGAAAGAGGTTTGGTACCCCCAAAAAAGGGAGGTGTACGCCACAACGAGAAACCCAATGTGAATGAGGACATAATCCCATACCACACCATACAATCATGTTTGATAACTTGGGCCAGGGTCCTGATATTGGGCCACATATAGAATATCATGGCCAGACTATAGTTTAACTTCTTGTAATTATGATGAAGGTGAACATAGTTTAGGGTCATAGAGATTTTACCGTATATACCTAGTTTAATATCATATGTTTGGGGTAGATGGGGTGAACCATCATTCTTATGGAAGAACACCAATAAACAATGATGATTGAAGAAAACTGTTGACCAGGTTAACAGCACTATTTCCTCCCTCATGTGATCGGAGTTCAGGGAAAATAATTGAGCATCGATCGTTGACCGTATTTGAAGCATGGGAATTGTATTAATTTTCCTCCCACAATCCTCAATGATGTCAGCCCGTAATGGCAGGAAATACCATGGGCCGAGAGTCCATACCATTCGGTGGCCCTTTTTGATATAGAGGATGACAGGAACCCAAATGATAGGGCACACGAAGCATGGCACGACCTATGCTCATGAGATGATTGATTAATGAAGGGAGAGATCTCCCAAAGAAATAATTGTGGCATGGTAAAATAGCCCAATGTGAAAGAGGACATCATTCCTCACTACACCACACAATTCAAAACGAGAACATGGGCCAGGGGCCGGAAAAGGCCAAGGGGCCTAAGGCTGGGTGTCCCGGCCAACTGTCTCTATATGACCTCTTGTGTGGCTACTGCCTCATCACAGATCCTAATCCCACATGAGTAGTGCTTGGTGTGGGAAACATGGAGCTGGAATTAACCTTTTCCCTATAAGGGTCTGAGAAAAAGCATCTCCCGAATGGAATTCGCCGCTTGGAGATACAACAGTGTAGAATGAACCACTACACTCAATGTTTGGGACATCTTAGGTTGGATCTGATGACAAAGGATATATGTTGAACATATTCGAAACATAGTGTCCATTAAGTGACTTGGAATGGGGAAAAAATGAGCATCGACCGCTGACCATACTCGCAATGAAGCACTTGTATCAATTTGTTTCTCAACATCCTCATGGGAATTGGCCCGAACTTGTAGGAGAGACCTTGGGCCTAGAATCCCTACCATTCAAGGGACCATCTAGATGGCAATGATTACAAATTCCCAATCAAATGATTACGTGAAGCATAATTGTGACAATCTATCAAAGAGGGAGACACCTATGAGGGGTGGGACGTATGGAGGGAGAGAGATGAGCTCGATGTGAATGGGGAAAAAGCCTACACCAGACCATATATCTTGAACCGAGGGGAGATTATGGCGTTTGGGATGGGCCAATTAATGAAATGTAAGTGTGTTCCTACATATCCCATGAGGATGGGAATCAAGCAGTACATATTTCTTGAAGGCCACACATGTTAGCATCTTGCAATGAGGACATGGGAGGATAGAAGAATAGGGGGTAGGAACATGGTACGACTGTCATAATCTTAACATTTGTGGGGCTATGGAAGCCTACACCATATCATGAAAGGATCCTCTGAGAGAATAATACCTATGGTGGATAGTCAAAGAGAAGAGATTGGGGGCTGGGCTTGAGGAAAAATTCTTGAGCATTCCTACATATCACATGCCGATGAAAATCAAGCCACACATTGTTCTAACAGACAATTCAGTTTAATGTCGTGCGGTGAGGATGATGAATAGTTCAACATCATGCTGGATGAAGCAGTTTACAGTTATGAAAGACCCGACATTTTAAGGTCATGCAGGACCAAACTGTTTAGGTTCATGTTGGACCACATATAGTTCAAGGTCTTGTAAGACCAGACTGGCTCATGCAAAGTATTGCTTGAGAAACTTGGAGTTGGTGGGAGGAGTTATATGCACACCATACGCAATCACTAGGGTGTATGCACCATTGGGATAGACCTGGTGGACTATGTATGGTCCTTCCTATTTGGGCTCCAACATGGGTGGTTTCCTGCCAGGTATCATTGGTGTATGGAGGTCCAATACCAAGCCACCATGCAAGAAGGAACATAAGTGAAATTTCTTGTCAAATGCTCCAGCCATCTTGTTTTTATGCCTTTACATATTGTGCAGGGCATGAAGCCTATTCTTGTCAATTTCTTCTAATTTAGCCAGACAAATTTCAGCTACTTTATCAGGTGCCTGATGATCATAGACCACTATGTGTAATGAAGGCAACTAAATCTTGATAGGCAGGACGACCTCTGCCCCCTACACTAGGGAGTATAGGGTCACCTGGGTGGAATTATGATTCATTGTACAATAATCCTAGAGGGACTTGGGGAGCTTGTCCAGCCTACTCATCTTGTTCTAACTAAACATATTCTACAAAATGTTAGAGAGGGTTTTTTGAACACCTCAATCTTTGCATTCGCATACAAGTGATAGCGGGAGGTATGGTTAGAATGGATGTTGTACTTGGTGTACAACTTCTTGAACTCAGCCACCTAGAATTTTGTGTCGTTATCAGTGAGGACTGTATGAGGGACTCTAAACCACTAGATGATATTAGATCTCACGAAGTCGAAAATAGTCCGAGACCTGACCTCCATGAGTTGGGATTCCTCTTCCCACATGGAAAAGAAATTCGTAGTAGTAAAGATAAACCAACACTATTGAGCTGTCGCCGGTGGATATAATCACATGACATCCAGTCCCCAGACATTAAAGGGCTAAGAGTACTATCTAGTGTGGAGAGGCTCTGGTGGCAGATGCATGAAGTTGGAATGAACATGGAACTAATGATATATCTTGGAAAACTAGATTCAATCATGGATCATGGAGGGACCAAATTACCCCAGTCTCTAGATCAGGTGATATAGCTTTGGCCCATTCTGATGATCCGCACAAGAACCTTCATGAACCTCTGGCATGACCTGAGAAATATCGACTCCTTTGATGCAACGGAGTAGAACTCCATCAATCCCATGCTTGTAGAGGAACTTATCAAGAATGGGACCACTCTAGAGGGTAAACTACATAACATGATGTCGGATTCACTCGCACTCAGCCCGATCAGTCGGGAGGCAACCATTTTGGAGATACTCGACAAAGGGGGCTATCCAACTAGGATTCAGTTCAACCACTGCATCAGAGGGACCATGGGGTCCTGATGTGGAGTCTCTAGTGGTTAGATGACTCACCTGTAGGACTTCTTCATCACTTGGGTTGACAGAAGAAATGACTATCCGATGGGCCACATTGATAATGACATCATCTTTCTCAGGTTCTGTAAGGGATGCTGCCAGGATGTCCAGGGCGTTAGCTCAATTGTTCTATAATTGAGGGACATGGGTAACTTATAGGTGAGATGGGAACTCAGCCATTACCTAGAGAGTGTAGTCCATCAACGGTACAAGATCTGGATTTCTAATGATGTAGTCACAATTTATCTACTTGATGACTAGTTCGGAATCCCCTTTCACAGGAAAATGGGAAACATCAATCTCGAGGGCCAACTCGAGGCCTGTGATAAGAGCCTAATACTCTGCCTCATTATTGGTGAAGCATTTTGACAACAGGAATGACTATGATAGAATGTATTGAGCCGGGGCAATAAAGACAATACCCATGTCTACCCTATTGAGCCTGGGATCATTGATCCTCCTACCAGTGGGACTACGGGGAGCAAAATTGAAGTGCATATTCTAGCATGGAAGGGAATGATCTAATGAGAGGATTGACTCCACAAGAATATCGAGATCCAAGGTCTAGTCAGCAAGAGCTAAATGGGTGGAAAGGAAGTATACCAATGCTTGCCTCTTAATATCTTTATGAGGGAAAAATATGATATCAAACTGCTAAATAATCACTACCCACCGAGCTAGAAGGCTTGTCAATATGGGGCGGTTTAGAATGTGCTTCAGTGGGTCTACTTGAGACACCATCTGTACCTCATGGTGTTGTAAGTAATGCCCCAATTTCTGTACTGTGAATACCAGTGCAAGGAAACACTTCTCGATGGGGGAGTATCTGGTCTTCATATCAGGGAGAATGCAGATGAGGTAGTAAATGCGATTTTCTATCCCCTTATTGTTCTTCTGGGTGAGAAGGGAACCAAGATATCTTTATAGGGTAGTCACATAAATTACCAATGGATTTATAGATATGAGTGGAATTAATACTAGAGGATGGAGCAGATACTACGTTATTTCCTCAAACATGGTCTGGCACTGTTTTCCCCATTCGTAAGTGATGACTTCCTTAATGAGTTGAGAAAATGGCTTACACTTTCCGTCTATATTCACAATGAACCAGTGTATGTAGGCTATGTTCCAGGAAAACCTCAAAGCTTCAGAATATTTCTTGGGGGAGGAATCTGGCTATTGGACTTGATCTTCTCTAGGTCGATCTCGATTCCCCGGTACTTTAAAACAGAGCTAAGGAACTTCCCAGAGGTGACCCTGAATACACATTTTAATGGGTTCAACTTGAAATAATGAAAACAAAAGAAGCTGAACACTTTATCAAGGTACATGAGTTGGTCCCAGAACTGGAGATATTTGATGACCAGATCATCCTCATAGAATTCCACCAATGTCTCAAGTATCATCTTGAATAAGTGATGCAAGGCCCGCTGATAGGGGGAACCGGCATTTTTCGGCCCGATGGGCATGACCAGGTAACAAAAAGTACCTTCTGCATCCCTAAAATCCCTGGACTCCTCGTCCTCGAGGGCCATTTAGATCTGTTTATATTTAGAGTAACCATCCATGAAAGAGAGGGCTAGGAACCTAGACGTTTCATCGATCAACAATTTCATCACTAGAAGTAGAAAACCATCCTTCAGAGAGTGATAATTAGGATCCTGGATGTCGATGCATACTCTGATCTTCCGTTCTTTTTTTTTTGACTCACACAATGTTGGATAGCCATTTAGGTTACTTGACATCTTTAACGATGTGGGATCTGATTATATTATCAACTTCTACCTCTACCATGATGTCGTAAGAAGGGGGAATCTTCCTGTGAGTCTGTTTGAACCCATGATGATTTTTTGGGCGACCAAGGTGGTGTAAAACTACCTAAGGATCTAGCTCTAGAATCTCATCGTAGCTCTAGGAGAATAAATCATGATGTTGTTTAAGGAATTATACGTACTGCTGCTGCTCCTCGAGAGTCAGGGCGACACTGATCAATGTGGGTATCCAATCTTCTTTGATACTGAGGTTCACCTATTCTAATACATCAACTATAGTGGGGATTCCCATTTCAAAGGAGAGGGGAGCATCATCCAAATCCTCTTATTGAAATACGAAGGATGGATCCGCAGTGGGAGGAGCTTCCTCTTGATCGGCAGATCCTAAAGAGAGGCTGGTACCTGCTTGAGCGGAGGTGGCCACTATATCGGGAGATTCAGGTACTGATGAAACCATATCAATGAAGGCTATTTACCCGATCCCATTTGGTATTCAGCCCAAGGGGCCATGCATGATGATGTCTACTAAGTAGTGGCGTGTCGGCTTGAGCCGATTGATTTCAGACCGTTGAAACTGGCAAGTATGACGCATCACTGTTTCTATGGGACAGACATCTCGATACCTTATGGGATTAGGGGGATTAGGGATCACTGAGTCTTAATTCGTATAAGAATATGACGTGATCTCCCGACGTCGTCTGGACCTGAGAATATGATTCCCCCTATTCCAGAGACAACAAAACATGGTCCCATATTGGGGGGTTGTGGCCACCCATCGATTGATCATGAAGACATAGGCGTCATCCAGACCTGCCCTAGGGTCGGTTGCAACCACGACATGCTTGAACTCACTGGCCTAAATCTGCTTGTATTTTATCTTATAATAGTTTACATCCAAGAAGTTGGCTTCACAGGAGGCAAAAGGAGATGCGTCACCTTGGATCACACCCACTAGAACATTGAGGGAGCACTTGAGGAACTGGTGATATAATGAGGGAACCGCCACATGCATATGGATTCATGGTCTTCCCATCAATGCATTGTATGTGGTGTTCGTGAAGACAACCCTAAACATGGAACTGGAAACTAGGCCACTGAACTGGGACTTCAAATGGTTCTTCCCAACCGGGGTCTGCTCTGTCCTATCGTATCCCTATATCTACCGGTCATATGGTGTCAAGTCATCTTCGGATAACCCCAGATTCCATAGCTTCTGAGTCGGGATAAGGTTAATCCTAGAGCTAGTTTCAACAAGACAACGATGAACCTCTATGGTATTTAATCAGCCGGTGATGTACAGTGGGCGAAAGTACCCGTTTATTGGAGAACCTTCATCTTCTCCAGAGAATGAGACAATGGTCTGGAATTCAACATTCTCTATCACTTCCACATGAAAGGCCTCTGTAGCTTCCACCTCCGTCTGAAACTAGAGGGGGATTCTTAAAGCCTCAACGAGGACCTCACACATATCTTCCGATATGCGAAGGGCCTCAAGGATAGAGATCATTTCTGGGATGCTAGATCGGTTCTTTAGAACTTCTTACTTCTGCGCCAGCTGTAAACACTTGCTTTCCGGAGGTCACTCTATGATATGCGGTATGGTGCACCCTGCAGGTTAGGGCGGCAGCTGACTGGTGCTTGGAATATCCTATTGCTCACTAGTCAGAGCCTGCAGAGTGGCTACTAGATGATTACTGGATGACTAAGACTGAATTTTATCCGGGTTTGGCTGGTCACAGCATGTTTGAGGTGGATCTGCCTGATCGAGTAGCACAAACGGCGGTGAAGGCTGGCCTGATGACACTATATGAGGTTGCGCATGTTGAGCTTGGTTTTGGGACTTCTCTCTTGTCTCAGTGTCTTTCTTGTCCTGGCTAGAAGTTCCAACTGATGTGCCTCGGTGTCTCATATGGTCGTGGCTTCGCCGACATTGGTGTCAGCTAGGGACGTTGGGGAGATCTACCAGGCGCTCCCCGTCATTGAGAGACATGTAGGGGTTTACCAACTCTACGATGTTAATCGAAGCATACCATTGACTGTGACTTGAAGAGTTGTCCACTAATGGGAGGATTCTGAGAGGAATCCCTAGCTCAGGGGGAATTAATTCACTGAGAGTATGGGATGATGATGGAAATGGTGGGGCACGTTTCTTTCTTTTGCGCCTCCTGTGTTTTCTCTTCTACGAAGAGGCCAGCTGAGATGATGATGTAAAAGTGGTGGCAGCTGCTCTTGAATGCTCTGGCTGATTTAGGCATGGACAGATGATACCATGGGCATGAGCGACATTTTTTAGAGCCATCCAGTCATCATACTTCTAAGACCCATGGTTAGAAACCCTCTTCCACTCACCCTCACTATTGCTTATACATTTTTGTCCTTATGATGACACATGCCACTTATGACGGGGCTGGACCCACCCTGACTATGTTTTTATCGACCTAGTCTTGAAGCCAGTCTTTGAACATATAACACTACTTGAGAGTATTCCCCATGGTCTAGTCATAGGTGCAGTATTTTGGGCGATCAGTGAGGTTCACCTATTTTTGCCTTCTTCACTAAAGAAAACGCACAATCACTAGTACCAAGGAACATCGAAAATAGCTAGGAACCTGATTATCATTAAATGGGTAGGTTCTGTTTCTTCTATCCAAAAAGGGGGCCTTATAGCCTATCCTTGTCAAGGGGGCTGGAGGAGCCTATCGAGGATGTGGAGCCTAGTTAACTCACCTGGGTGGTGGTGGCACATTATGCAGGGGAACCTGTCGGTTATGAGGATGTTGCTGCTGGGATGGAGGATGCACTTGGGGTGGCGGGCCTCTGCGAGGTTGCGAAGGTTTCTCCACTATTAATAATTCTAGCTGTCTGGGGGCCTCTATTTGGGGGAACCAATTTGGGCTCGGCTTTCGAAACCCTCCTTGCTACAATTACAGGGGAAATAGATGTAACTTGATGGCTTGTTATAGGGCATATTCTAGGAACGTGGCCTTATTAGAGAAGTCTTGGAATCCTCCAGGGTATTTCTGGGTGATCTGAGAGGGAACTCGTTCCGTCTTAACGTTTCCCACACACATCGTAAGTAGTTGCTCAATAGTTAGTGGAATGTCAAAGGAGTATGTAAGTCCATTCCACCATGAGATAAAGTCTGTGACATGCTCATCAGGCCTCGATTTGCAATTGAATAGGTCCACAATTCTTGTATTCTGTGCGGTGGAGCTAAAATGGTAATAGAATTGCTTCTGAAGGTCCTCCCAACTAGTTATGGATCAGATGGGGAGCCGGTTGTTCCAAAGAAAAACATGCCACTCCAATGTGTGCGCAATGAATCAGATCTTGGCGGCTTCCTCCTATACTAGAGTACCTAACATGGGCCCATACCTTGAGGTGAAGTGGTCTAGATGCTATGGTGGTTTCCCAATCCCATTGATGGTGGAAAAGGTGGGATTCCCGAAACCCAGCGGTGCTGGCTTATTAACCACCCATGCTGGATATGGAATGCAATCAGGTGGGATTGCCACCTATCACATTTATAGCGCCTTAAGTCAGGAAAAAAGTGTTTCCATTGGATCATCTGGGTGGGGGTACCTATCTTGACAGGCAACCCTAACCACGAGCATGTTGGTGGGTTCTTCAACACCGTAAGCAGGCCCAGCGGCTCGTGGAAGAGCTTGTGGCATGCCCTTCAGGGCGGCTGTGGGAGCTCGAGCTGGGTCTCATGGATTGTTGTGCCATTTGGGAGTGTTTGGTGAGACATATTGCACCCTCTTGCCGTTTTTTCCGACTTCATCGATGTCCGTAGGAGCAGTATGGTGAGGGTTACCTGGACGTAACTCATTGAGGGGAAGCAGTTCCATCCCCAGCTGTACTGGTCTAGGATTGTCGTAGTCTGGATGTCACTCTACATTGCATTTATCCAAGAGTATATCAACCAATATCTTCAGTTCATAATGTTTTTGGCATAATTTGGCCTTCTTAGGGTCCTCCTCCCCCATGTGAACAGAGGTGGATGGGTCGGAGAGTTTGGAAACTCTAATGGGCTCTTTACCAATACCGAAATTCCATCTTAGTACTAATGCCTCAGTGGGCACATGGAGGCCTTGTAGATTCCTCTACTGGTGAGTAACTCTTCTCGATGGGTCTAGTAGGGCTGGCATGACCTCGGGGGGTATGTACCCATCAAGAAGCTCTAGATCAACCTCTATGTCTACTATATCATCCATGTTGACCGTGACCCTTTTGGGGGCATATCCTCGATATCACCAAGCAAGTCGGGTTGCCGCCAGATAGGACTGAAGATGAGGGCATCATACTACCCCCACCAATAGATATGAATATGGGGGAAGCCTCCTTAATAACCTTATAGAGTACCATTAATCTCTGAACTCATTGTTGTTTGAGGGCCTTACAATGTCCAGGAATCTCAGGGTGCTAGGCCAAAGGGTGTGTAGCCCAATCAACTAGATGAAATTTCTTGCCATTTTCTTCCAAAAGATTTTGGATCCTGGGGTAAACCACTCGCTGATGACGAAGGCATATGTGTGTCACTCAAAGGCTTTGGCAGAAACACTCAACTTCCTCTAGGGTGGGGGATTCCGGCACGCGGAAATTCCGCACATCCAGTGGAAGAACATCTTGGGGAAGTGGTCCGATACAAGGATATTCCATAAGATCATTGGCTTGGATTCAGGGTCTGGACATTCATTACCCCACTCATCAACTAGAGGTGGCTGAGGAACCGAACACGGCATTGAGGTAGACCACTTGGGTAGTAGGCTTGCCGGTGGGGAATACAGTGAATGGGCTGACTGGCTGCCGAATCTCGGGATCTCCTCTACAGAGTGTATCCACATGGAAAATATGTCACAATAATATGGGATGATGACCATAGTTTTCGGCTCAGGGGCTAGGGCTGCTGGCGATAAGACGCGATACAACTCGCCCGCCATTGGTCCCCAAAATAGCATTCTATGATCTTTTGTCGGGTTAAAGAGTGCTTCTGGTGACGATGGTGATGATTGCATGACTGTGACCTGCGGGGTTGTCAAATTTTCATCCTCTTGGATAAACTTGCCAAGGGAGGTGGGAATCCTATGGGCCTTGCATTCCGGGAGTACTGGTTTGATGCACCTCATTCATGTCCTAACCCTTTACTTGGATGAGTGAGGGGAGGGATCCCGAGATGATTCATATTCCGCTTCGGAGTCTAAGATGTTCACTGGTTTAATCTATGTCTGGACCTTACTAGAATTATTCTTATGGAATGGATGACCCGACTTCCTTCCAATGGATGGCTCTTCTATTTAGGGCATATTTCCGACATAAGGAGGTCCTTCGGCGATACTGGAACTAGGGCGGGGAGGACTTCAACCCGAGAAAGACAGGGTGTGAGGAGAACGGTGTCATATATCAAAAGGGATATGGGGATGACCTATGTGGGAAGTTCTAGATGTAGTAGGACCTCCAATCGAGCTAGTAGGAGCATCAGGTAAACCTCCATGTTTACTTTCCCTAGTGACATCAGTGCGAGAAAGATCCTCTTTCTGGTCGAACTGAGCACGGGTTGGACCTCCATGCTGCGGGTTGATAACGTGAGGTTGTCCTTCGCTTCACTGGTCGCTAAGGAGGGGATACCATTTCCAGTAGTTGTAAAGACATGGGGAGGGCCCCCTCCTTGAAGGGTGACCAGATGCACAATGTCGCCATACCAACAGTCTCTGGTTGGAGGAATGACCCCATATACAGTGTAGCAGGAATTAGAGAGAATTCTGTGCTGAGCATCACTGTCATGGGGGAATACCTTCATTTGTATTGGAGGTGGCACAAGGCAACCCTCTATTCCGATCCTAAAAGCGGGGAAGGCCCATGCATTCAGTGGTAGCGGTATGGGGAGGACCTCCGTACTGGGTGGCATCCCTGCTGGTTAGTCTACGGCGACCACTGCCTGTGCCGGTGACCAAAGGAGTTATCCCAGCCTTCCCATAGGGAGGTTGAGGCCTTGATCTAGGTTGGGAATATATGTGCCCGTAATCAGTGTATACAGGGAATTGGGGATATGTGTTGGCAGTGTCTCGGGCCATAGTAGTCGGTGACATTGACTCCCCTTAGAGGGCGCCCTCTTCAGCTTTCACCCGGCGCTGGCGTTAGGTCGAACGGACCGAAGCCGGCAGTGTAACCACGTGGATTACCTGCTCCTCACCTAGTAAGACCGGGATGCTATGCTGGCGTGGACGGGTGGGATCCCTCGCTAGGATCCCATAAAATGGGACTGTGATATGGCTAGCCCAGATATCACCTACCTCGTCGGCGTAGGGCAGGGTGTCATCGAAGCATTCCATGGAGAGGCTCCAGATACGGTTATATGTCAGTGTGGGGAGCAGCAGATCCCTGTACGGCCCTTGGGGGAGGCATTGATGATGAGGAAAAAATTCCTCTAATTCCATGCAAGCCATATACTTAGTCCGGATAATAGTCCCCTCCTCGTACCAGAGTACAAGGTCATTTATCACTCATCATTGGATGACCTCAAATGGCAAGACGGGTTGTGGGTTCCCCACATAAATGGGTGTAGAGGCCATTGAAAAAGGGTCGGAGCTATGTGGGATTTCCACACCGGTACTTCCCATGCACCTACGTCGGTGGGCGGGTGGTGATCGAGTTCCGAACGCAACAACCTGATTCTTGAAAGCATGGAGATTAACTCATCTGTGATGAAATAAAAAGAAATCAAGGACCAATTCTCCAGCATCATCTTGTCTTATGTGGCTGGTAATATGGATCAACACCAACAATGTCGCAGACCAAGATGCCCAAAATTTTATTGCCCCTACTTCTAGTGAGTTTTATGCTAGGCCCGCTATTTACATGGCAGGACCCAACACCAGATAACTGGATCTGGTGACACTCTATTCCATTGATGCATTGAATACTACTAATCTCTAAAATGAGGAGAATACCTTCACATTCGGTTCACCAAATTTGTTTCCAATGCTTTATCTAGGGCACACACATCTGTATCGTTTGGGGGGAGGGGCGATGACAATGCAGTTTGTTGCCCCGCATTCATTCTTTCCAATGGCGGGCAATATCCATCACTTGTTTAGGGACGTTTGCACTTTTATCAGAATGGGATTATGGGATATCAGTTCTTCCTTCTCTAGATTCCTTCTTGGAACTCTTCACCTACTTCGGGTCTCCCTTATAGACTTAAGGTGTTGTTCATGAAACTCTTCCTAGTTCCATATCTTCATGGACACCAGTTAATTACACTGCTTCTGTCAGGAAATTCCAAAGGTTCAAATCAGTGTAGCCACCGTCAGTCAGGGGAGTAGTCACGTTGGACATCACTGGAGTGTCTAGATGCTAGAACACTGGCGCGTCTAGGTTTCTTGCCCTTATTAAATGACTTCTCATGGGGGCGGATGCTCAAGGCATCCAACTTCGAATTAGAGGAATTATATGACATACACATGTCTCTGAGGTTTCCCTCAACTTCCCATGTTTAACACAGGGTATTCCCCTATTTTAACATCCAATGGAGCCATATCGGATTGATCAAAACAATGACTAGAGTGGACTGGATGAGTGTAACCCATGGATGACACACTGATGTTGGCGGGTTGACATGACCTCACATGGATGAGGCAGCTCGGGTAAGAATCAAGATGGATGATGTGGTGCTCAGTGGAATGGGTGGAAAATGGGATGGATCCGTCGTGGGGACGACATTAATTTTGGGTTTGAGTCTCAGAGAGACTTCCTACGTATCCTCATGGTAGTGAATCAATGTCCTCATAGTTGAGTTGGGAAATGGGATGCCTGAGGAATCATCCCGTGAGAATGGACACGTGGATGGGAATCGGAGGAAGTGGAACCTTTGGGTTGGGACATGGTCGTCCCAAGACACATACGCTCGAGGGAAAGGCCAGGAGATGAGCTTGAATTGGGGTGTACACATAGTACAACAACCCGATGATGTGTATGGGGATTATGCGTGGTTAGAAGCCCAGGATGGTCTATTGGAACTTGGAAAAACCAAAGATGTGGGTCCTAGTGAGGATGATTACAATGGCTTGTCGCTGAATGGGGGTCACAACGGATTACTGCTGATTAGGATACAATGGATTACTGATGATTGAGGGACACAACATCTTACCACTAGCTGGGGGACACAACTTCTTACCGCTGCCTTGGGGACACAACGGCTTACCACTGACTGGGGGACACAACAACTTACCGCTTACTGGGGGACACAATGACATACCGCCGACTCGGGGACACAATGTCTTACCGCTACATGGTGTTTACAGTTTAAGATCATGCAGGACAAAGGTGAACTGACATGAATAAGGACCTGTGGTCCATATGGATGGTGAGGGAGAACCAATGTGAAGGGGGGGGGGTCAGAACAACTAGGTGTTGGGATTGAACCTTAGGGAGTCTTCTTACATACCCTTCCTTGGCACAGATCCAAGAACATAAAGTTCATGTGGTGTAGGAACTGACGTGAAGGGGGTAAAAACCAATGGGTGGCAGTCTTGAACCATGTGGAGGATTCCTACATACCATGCCTTGGAATGGATCAAAGGCCACATAGTTCAGGATGGTGTTTGGGGCTTACAATCTAGGCCGTGCAAGGTGTTGGTGAACCGTTGTGAAGGAGTTCGGAACGACCGGGGTGGTGGGCTTGAACCTAGTGGAGGATTTCTACGTACCCTGCCTTGGAAAGGATCAAAATCCTCATAGATCCGGATGGTTTTTGAGGATTACAATCTAGGATGCCTAAGGTGTTGGTGAAATGACGTGAAGGAGGTCGGAATGACTGAGGTGGTGGGATTGAGCCTCATGGATTCTTCCTACCTACCTTTCCTTGGAAAGGATAAAATTCCACGTAGTTCAGGATGGTATTTGGGGCTTACAATCTAGGATGCCCGCGGTTGGTGAACTGATATGAAGGAGGTCGGAATGACTGGGGTTACGAGCTTGATCCTCTTGGAGGATTCCTATGTACCCTAGCTTGTCAAGGATCAAAGTCCTCATAGTTAAGGTTGCTGTTAAGGGATTACACTCAAGGAAGCCTAAGGTGTTATGGTCGATGCTTACTCTAAGATGACGTGAGGCATTCTCAGTGTGAGAAACAAGAGGCAACAAAGACCTAATGACCACGTCGCAAAAGGTGCGTCCTTGGGAAGTGAAGTGGGGCTCTTGTGTGGTTATAAGACCAAAGAGGAAACGAGGGATTACACATGGTTAATATCCTAGAGAGATATAGTGGATTGTTACCTACTCTTGGACGGAGGACCGATGGAGAAAAAGCCCAGTGGGAGAGGGATTTGGCACTGAAACATGGAGGGGAAAGGATGCTGCCTATGGCAGGAAAAGCTACGGGCTTACACTAGGGGGGTTTCCCTTTCCCCGCGTGCAAGGAACAAGGTGAGGTCATAGTTTAACGTCATGTACTAAGGATGATGGCGCATAGAAGTTTAATATCCTAGAGCTCGGATGATGGAGGGTTCACTCCGCACCACAATGACTTATATAACTGGTACCCTCTGCACCTTAGTGAAGGGAAGGGAAAAGAAACGTCCTGGCAAGGTGGTGTTATGGAGTGAAGCATTGGGGTGTCCATGTTAGCATGGCTATGCGAGGAAGAAATATCCATTAGCATGCCTATGCGAAGAAGCATGAGGCGAAGCAACACAATGGTAAGTATCATCCAAGGGAATTTGAAATTGCTTCATGAAAATCTGATGGGCCAATGGAAAGAGGAGTTGTAGAGAAAAGGGGATCACTGGTAAAAGCCTTGTGAAGCTCTAGTACCCTATGAAGTTGAGGGAATCCACAATGGGATGTGTTTTGCAAAGTGCAGTCACATAGGCTAGGGATAGGGTGTAGGTGCATATCGGAGGAGCTTCACGAAGTAGAAAGGGATTCGCGAAGCAATGCATCACGAAGCAATGGTGCATTCCTAAGAATTGCATTGTGAAGTAATGTGCTTTGCGATGCATAGTGGCCTAGCCCTGTCACTTGGTTTACATGCGAATGGAGGGTGCTTCACGAAGCGTAAGTTCTCTTCAAAGGTCTGAGTCCCCTTGGGGATCTTCATTCCTTCGTAAAGACCCATAAGCATTGCGATTGGAATCCCTCTCTGAATAGGGGCTCTATTAAGGCAAAGGGGGAGGTAAATCATAAGGAAAAAGTTCCTTAAGGAGCTCATGGTTCACAGAGCAGGATGTGCTTCACGATTTGAGAGTTAGGAAGGTGAAAGGTTGGAGAGTCCGTCCTCTGGACTCAAGAAGAGCCATGTATTTATAGTCTAGAGGTTCTGCGAGGTATGGTTCACTCGATGCAAAGAAGAAATTTGATTCAAGGCAGGTCGCGAACATCAAATGGGTTCAAAGAGCTATCCCGCCTCCTTGCATCGTGGTGGGTCGTGAACATAAAATCAGCTTGTGGAGTTGTCTTGCCTCCTTGCTTCACGGCGGGCCGTGAACATCAAATGGGCTTGCCGAGCTGTCATGCCTCCTTGATTCGTGGTGGGTTGCGAACTTCAAAGGAACTCACAGAGCTTTCCCAACTCATTGCTTCACGTTGGGTCTTCGGGCCAGGTCTTGAAAGTCAAAGGGGCTCACGGAGCTGTCCCACCTCTATGCATTACAGTGGGTCACGAAGGGGCTCTTTGGCGCCAGTTGCTGGGCTCTAGGAGCCTCACTATCAGTCATCACGAGCCAGTACCTAATGCTTTCAGGATGTTTGTTTCACCCCCAATTTTAGAGTCAATATATTCAATGATCCTCATCATGCACTTGGGTTCAATCTATCTCCTCCATCATTAACCATATACTATGGGTTCCTAAAAAACATGTATAGATTTCCCATCATTCGGCATCCACATTAGTCCACTGGTGGTCAGGTATATTGTTTCAAAAGACATCTCAACCTACCACATTGGTTGAAAACAACACTTGTAAGGTGTTGTTTAACTGACCATTCCCCTAGCTAATCTTATTTTCACTTCTTTATGATAAATTATCATAATAATGTTTCCGAATTTTAGATGGTATACCACTTCATCATGTAGAAGAAACCCCATTTAATCAACTGGAAGCCTCGTTTAGGTTCCCCTAGCATATGTGATTCTGAGACACCACCACTAGAAACTTCATTAGTATGTAGATATTTACCTGGGAAATAATTTCAATCCTATGAAAATCCAAAAACAACATTTCAATAGTGGACTCATCTATATCCAAATTTCTAACAATTTGATCCAAATATATAAATAATCGAATATATTACAATACATACACACATCATGGATTCATCTTCTTAAACTCAACATCACTCTTATATATCAGTTTTTCTAGATAAATGTTCTCTAAGAACATCTATTGAATTTCCTTTTAATATATAGCTTCAAGTAGACCATCCCCATTCTGGATGTCCCACCATCACGTATTAGAACCACATCACATATAGGAATAATATTTGACAATCTGCTTAGAAAAATTCTCCCTATGGTCAATTTTTGTCTTGATAAAATCATTCTAGAACACATATCCCACAGTACCACCCTATCCAATAAAATTTGGATGGTATTTTGACTAAAACAACCTCGTTATGTAATACATTCTTTACCGAACCAACCCTGGGTCAATTTTCACTAATTTAATGAATCTAGTGATGTTGTCTCATAATAGATCTCCTATATACTCATCTAGAAATATCGGCACCTCAGATTCCACTACTTGTGGAGAGTCAACATCCATATCCCCATTTCATCATCTCATTATGTTTCATCATGTAGGAATATGTATTTAATTACAAACCCAAAATTATATCTTATTACAGAACATCATCACATTATATAAGAGTAAAATAACAAAAAGTCATAAAATGTATTCTCTCGAAACCACACCATGGGTTCCCAACCAAGGTGTATCACTACCCTTAACCATCTTACACCAAGGTCCAGGTAAATAGGTTTAGAAACATTCGATATTTTCAAATTCCATAAGAAACCTATATATTAAAAATTTTCATCATTTTAGAATTTTCAATTTCATATTAGGAACCATTTTCAATTCAATTTCATAAGTAGGGAAAATAGTTCAATGACAAAAGATATAAAAAAATCCATTTCCCATCAATGCATATTGTGATTCATGTCACTAAATAATCCTAGGTTCCTATAATTATGCATGGATAGTCAACAATCCTATTATATTGGGCCATGAGTTACAACTAATAAAATCTCATAAAATATCTCAAACGATAATCAAATCACTCAATATGTGTGTCACCCAAGGTTAAATAATACCAAACTGTAAGAACACACATTTATAATAGGAATCCCTCCCTTATTACTTGGTTCTTACCCTATATATGGGGTTTCCACTCCCTTACACAAGCTCATGAAAAGGCTCGACTATCGCTAATATATTTTCTACATTTTCAAAAAAGTAAAAAATATAAAATAAAAGGAAACTCTAATGATAACAATTTTTTTTGTCTTATCCTAGGTACCACACCTCAGTACCCTAATCTGGAGTGCCAAATGTCTTGAGGGGAACCTCCAGATAAGCCAAAGGCTTCCAGCTAGAATCCTGGGTATGATATATCAGTAATGGGGAGACTATACCCTCTTTATCATATGGATACACCATCATAAAATAGTAATCAATATCTGAATAACATATAATCATAACATGAATGAATCTGTATCATAAGATGGAAAAAAATAAAAATACAATATGAAAAATTAATCATACAATATGATAATCCGATGTTGGTTTTAAATGTATAAAATGAAAAAAACAAAGAAACTGAAAAATACCAAAATCAGGTCCCAAATCATGCTTGGTTCCCACATCCATCCTCCATCACATATAATCTATCTAACATAAAGCATATTCCAAAATCCATTACAACAAACAATGAAGTCGATTTTCGTACGGATCAAGTATCCCGAGTTGGGTGTGAGTACAACACAATAGACATTGACAAATGCTGTGTAAAATAATATCCATTCAATAACAGTGTATATAGTATTATAAATAATGAAACATAATTAATAAGTAAGCAACTATCACATTATAAATTTTTTAATTAAAAACATAAGACCTCATGTTCTGAAGGACACACAAACCTAAATCCATACTTCATACCATTCTAGATTTTTAACTACACCCAAGGGATATCATATATCTAAATAAAAATTTTACCATAAGTTTCCATAATTCATATATGATAAAATGAAAAGACATGTAAATCAGTCTCGATTTAGTAATGTGCACATAAGAATGTATCATAATGGATAAAATGTGCATGAGACTAAATAAAGAAAAATAACATTCCAGTAAATGATTGAATGATCTCATGGCCTTTTCTTGAGCCTAACGTCAAGAGGTGTCATCGTACCTTGGAAAAAAACTAGAATCTCCCTTGGTCTTCCTACCTGAAGGCTCTCAATATCCATATAAATCAAAATAGAAGCTTTGATGGTCTTCCCTGGACAATCCGTCTCCCAAACTCTACTTAACTAATGCACTATTTCATGAAAAAATTATATTAACCATGTGACCTACATACCAATTAAATTTTCGAAAGCATTCTATTAATTAATTAATTATACTCATCACATTGATTAATCTACACCATTAATTAATCACAAAGGTTCTATTAATATATTCTATAATTAATTAATCATACCCATCTCATTAAATATTTTCTAATTTTAATTAATCATGTCATTTTGTTTAATTAATTCAACAATAAGTTAATCATACAAATCTCATAAAATAATTTAAACAACTAATTAATGTCATCATTTGTTTTAATTAATTTAAAAATTAATTAATAATACAAAATATATGAATATTCCCTTAATTAATTTATTAATTAATTATTCTATCTCATTATTATATATTTAAAAAATTATCTCAACAAAGATTTATTTCCAAAATACCAAATTTTCAATATCATAACCTCTTAATTAATTAATTTACTAAATTAATTTATTCAATTTGGAAATTCAATTTCTAAAAAAGAACTACAAAAATTCATAATTTACATACACATAATTAAAATCATGACTATGGAATTTTAATAATATTCTACATTCCTCCATCAATTGATGAACAATATTCAAATGAAAAACCCAAAAATTCAGCCAAGTAAAGGCACCAAATGAGATTTGTATCTATAACATAAATAATTATTGAAAAAGTAAAGATCTCTTTTTTATAAATATAGATCTATATTTTGAGATATATATAAAAAATATCAAGGTAATGAAAACAAAGAAAAAATTCTATTAATGAAATAGAGAATAATGCAAGAGGAATATGAAAGCAACCAGGATGAGATCCCCTTAGAGAGACGGTTGCAAATGATTGTTACATGCTTCATAATTCCATGAACGGAGGTCAGGAGGTCATGTAATCAATATTCGAGGTGCCAAAATCATGAAATATGTGTTAGGGTCTAATGGGTGTTGATTTGAGATTAAAATGGGGTTTCAGGTATTCTGAAAACTAAATTTATCGTTAATTTAATCCCCCAAATGGTTCGCTGGATAGGGGCACATGAAATCCCATAACCATTTTTCTAAACCATGGTCCAATTATTTAGGGGTTCACTATTACACCTAAGAGGTTTAATAGTTGTCAAACAATGCACTAACCATGAAATTCCTAAATATCTAGGATTTCATAGTTTGCAAGGCTATGTTTAGGGTAAGGGAAAACTATGCGCTAACCGTGAACATCCCTATTTCATCTATTTATCTCAATTTCAATCCAAAAAACACCAAAGTAAATACCAAATGAAATTTAACCAACACAACGAAAATGAGTACCTTAAAATAAAAATAATGAAACTCTAGAAAATGTCATTATCTTACAGTCATGTGTGCCGTTTACCAAATACATGAAACATAGACTAGAATTTCATGCAATCTAAGGTTACACTTCATATATTCCTAGTACATTAGGTGTATCTAAAAAATGTGAATTGAATCAGACATTGAAAAAACTAAGTCATTTGATGTGTACATGGGCAAACGAAATGTATACATCATGTAATTTTTTACACAACATGGGTCTATTGTTGATAGTGTAGTTAAATTTGAATAGAATGAATAATTCAATGTATAATTAAAACTATTTATTATGTGTTCCATGTTTTTATTCAATATAATTTACAATACATATCATAGTATTAACAATTATATTTAAAAATAATGGCCATGATAAAATTTTGATAATGACACAAAAGTTTCCTCCATGTACAACTTTATATAATTTTTTTAAAATGAAATTAGTTTTGTTTAAAATATAAATTGATGTTGATTTATATATGGGTTGATAGAATTAGGAAAAATTGAATAAACTAGATTAATATAATAAACATTAGATAAATTAAATAATGAATCTATGAAATTGGAAAAAAATATTGAAAATGTATACTCATTTCATGAAGCATGATTGATAATGTGATTAGACAATCCCTTGTATATGATTATTATTATTTAAATTATTATTGAAAAATTATTATTGATGTCATGTGAGACTTCCCCTAATATTAATTTTGTATGTTCATATGTTCCCGAAGTTTATTTTATGTGAACCCCCATTATAAAATTAATTTTTCCACCTCACATACTTGTTATTAAAAAATTATGGAATGATGGATCTTCACATAGACTGTAGGTGGCTAGATTCAAGGATCTAAAATGAAACCAACCACAATAATTCATAAGAGATATGGGGGAATAATGCATCCCAAACCAAACTGCATTTCATGTTGTTTTACCCTAGGATCAAGGGTTAGTTTATCATGTTCTATAGTAACTACTAACTACTGAATATCATAAAAATTACATATATTTTTTATTCTTATGAGTTGTGAGGTTGAATATTTATTTATGTTAATATTCCATAACCACCTCGTAAATAAATTATAGGGAATGCAATATGGATGAAAAAATAATTGTATTATTCATAAATGTTTTATTAGGTAGGGTTAATCACTTATGTAAAATCCACATAACATTGAAAATACATGTGAAAAGATTAAAATGGGATATAAGTTTGAGGAATAAAATCCCTCAAAATAAAAAATTAATTTGACTTAGCCTTCCATAACATAATATAGGATCACACTCATAGTTAAAATTGTTTAATAAACCCATGTTTGGGTGATTTCAATTTTTTTGGAAATTTTAGTCTAATGTTTTGTATTTACATAACATAGTTTTCATGGTGGGTTGGCTTCCATAGTAGGAAATGGTGTAACTAAGAGGAAAAATTCTTGGAAATCATAAAAAAATCATGATTGAGGAGTCCACTAAACATTCCATGGAACTAAAATTTAGTATAGTTCATCAATTACTCTTATTTAAAAACAAACATATAGATTGAAAAGACAATATTGGATTACGAGAAGGGATTATGAATCATTTACTCTAGAATATATAAGTGCCAAAATGTTCACAAAATTATGGTGATATTAATTAAGTTATAAAAATAGTTGTATATTGATAAAAATTAAAATAATTTTAAGTTAACAAATCAATTTTTAATCAAAATAATTCCATATTATATAGTTCAATTTGTTTGTAATAGAATAATAAAAGACATATAAAATATCACTATGATCCATTTGAGAAAAGTATGACATTCTCACTAGGGTGAATTTCAAATTACGGTATACGTTCATGAATGTTATGCTACGCCACAAACTAAAATTTAATGTATTAGAAGCCCATCATCATGAGTCTCTTCCCATAAAGGATTATGAGTAAGAGGTATCTCTATAAATATTTTAAGTAGAAGTTGAAATTTATATCCAACTATTTATGTTATCAGCATTTAATACGAGATTCTAAAAAATTTAATGATATTAATGTCTATAAAATAGTTTCACACCTTCAGGCTCACTGTCCAGAGAACGTGATATTCGAGAGATATGTGATCTCCAATGAATTATTCATGTGATTCTATATAGAGTTAGTGTTATCTTTGGAACATGTATTCAATATGATGGGATAAATTGAGTTCATCTATATCGTGTTTTTTATGATCCTTAAATAGCATCATAAAAACTCATTCATTCCCCAAAACTAATTTTATTTCTAAATTTTGTTTGAATTATAATAACAGTTATTGTGAGATGACATAAATCAGAAAACCATAGTATTTTACACAAAGATGATAAAGAAATGGGGTGAGAGGAAAACTCTATTTTTATGGTGAATAATAATTTGAGGATAAAAAATGGTTGGAGAATTATTCTATATCTATAGCATATATGATCCATATCTCTAAGATGATGAAAATTTAAAGGCCATGAAAAGATTAGGATTAATCATGTTAAATGCGTGGCATACTGGGCCACATGAAGTGGAATTTCACCTAGACAAGTAGTTATGGGGATTATTCAAGTGTGTTTCTTATCAAGTGTAATCCTTCAATATATATAATATGGTTATTGGAAACAACTTTTTGATCTAACATTTGAATCCAAAATTACGATACATGTAGATTAAGGAATATTAATGGAGATGTGGTGAATCTATGGACTTCAAATTGAGTGAGGTTGGTAATAATATTCATTAGCGACTACATTATCACATTTCTAGTAAGATTGATTATAAATAAAAATAATTATGTTCCAAGTGATACCAAGAACATCGTTTCTATTTCATTCTTATGTATGAATAGAATTATTTTTTCCCTTGTAAATAAAGGATGATACTTTTATAAAGCTATTATATTTTATGGTATGGAAAAATTGAATATTGAAAAGTATATATTGAATTATGAAAAAAAATATTGGAAATTGAATATGAACCAAATTTATGTGACTCATATAACACATAGTTGTGGAATCACTATCATTGTTACATAAACGAGAAGTGTTTGACCAAGATCCATCAAGGTGGATACATTGACTTTTCTAAGAAAATGATATATTAAATATTTGATTATCGTCTACATGTAAAGACAACTAAACCTATATTTGGTAGGCAATGTGAAAGAATCATAGTGTTTCTAAATATAGAATAAAGTGATGTTTGGGGAAATTATCAAGTAGAGGCTAGTGATGTATAATCCTAAATTATGACTTTTACTGAGGACTTTTTCAGGAGTGATTATATCTACATGATGAGGTATAAGTCCAAATCATATGAAATTATTTAAGAGGAAAATAATGAATATGGGAATCAACATCATATGATGATGAATAATTTTCTATCACATAATAGTGGTAGATATTTTGATTAAGGATTGGTGGGATTTATATGGGATTAAAATATTTTATCTCAAAACACTACACATTATAAAAATTAGAGGAATGGATTTAGTGAAATGAGGAATTGTAAAATTTTTGGAATGGAATTTTTGATTATTACTTATACAAGCCTTCTATTATCCTTTTTTGAATATTCATAAAAAACTATATTTCACTAACTAAACTGAGTACCATCTAAAGTAGCATATCATATTAACATCATGTTATAGAGTAGAAAGAAACCTATTTTGTCCCATGATTATTCTTGGGATTGGGATGAATTTAATAACAATTGATCATGAAAAAATAATTTACCATGATTCAAAAAATTTATCTTTATAGGATATCCCATGGAAACATTAGGACACTTCTAGTACAAAACATCATTAAAGTATGTAATTATTTAAATAAAATATATCTTTCTAGAGAGGGAGTACATTTTTTCAACAATGTTAGTGGAAGAAGGTTTTTTAAATTTTGATGAAGTTGTTGTATTTTTTGTCAAATGAATGTACTAAAAAGACATTGTAAAATTTGTTGATGGGACACAAAAATCATTTTCAAAAAATTATATTCACATTGTATATAAAAACTATAATATTGTGAAGATGTTATTTGAATGAAATTTCTCATAAAACTCACCTTGGGTATCAAATGAGGTTCTGATCCCAATGAGGAGGGGAATCGAATTCAAGTTAGATCCGATATAAAATATAACAATGCTTTATTTATCTATGAGTTCTCATAAATCATTATTTTTCTATAAAAATTGTGACATATGCTCTATAAATGAAAGGTGGAGAAGAGTTGATTCTAATATAAATCATGTAAATTATATTTCAGAATATAATAAAGATGTTAATGGAATATAGGGAAGTTTTAATAAATTCCTTGGTATGTTAAGAAATATTATGTAAAATCTTCCACATATTCAATGTCATGATTGTAGTCATAAAACATGTTGAATTACTGGAGTATATAAAAGTTGGTAAAAATAAATATTTTTGGTCCCATGATCATTATAATTATATTACTAGTTTCAAATTTGGATAATGTCTATAGAGGATGATTTTAATGAAGGTGATGGTTTTCAGTAAAATGAGAAACAAAAAAATTATATTCCTTAGAGAAATGAATTTATGATAATCATATTTCCAAAAACATATCACCCTGATACCAGTTCATCTGATTCACGGTGTCATCATATTCTTCAAAGAAAGAATTTTTATTGATAAAACCCATTTTTATAATATTTATAAGAGAAAAAAGTTCCTAAAAATGATGATACTAGTCCGTCGGACTGGAAATTCCATCATGATCATTATAGGAAGATTTGTTTGATACTAATGAAAGTAATGAAGAAGAAAATAATTTTATGACCAATATGAAGAATTAATTGAGAGCTTTAAGAACAATTCAATTAACTATTTATAGTAGGTTGAATTACATTGTTTTTTGTTCATGTTTTTTAAGAGAAAATAAAAAGAAGAATCTATTGTTTCACATTTCTCTTCATTAGTAAGATCATATTGAAAATTAGAATGAAGAATAATAATAAAGATAAGGCTTTTTATGAATATTAATTTCATATATTTCTTCAAATGTGTAATTGGGTTAGAGCATCATAATTAAGAAATCATACACTGAATATCTAAATGAGGCTAATATTTGTAAAATTGTCAGATGAAATATGAGTAGATAGAAGACTAAAAATGTTTTATAGGGAGTTGAAAATTTGTGAAGAAGTCATAAATGTATCCAAAATTCAAGTATACATTCAAATGAATATAATTTTGTTAAGTGGTAAACAATTTCAAAATACTGGTAAAACCTAATATTAATCACCTATAAAAGGTAACACATTTTGTAATTTCAAATGACACACATCATATTCATGAAAAGAAGGTAGATGGTGAACACTAAGAAGTTTTAAATATAGAAGAATATTTGGGATTGAGTTTTATTGAGGATGTTTTCCAAATGGAAGAAACTCAGGAGAGGATATAATATTCTAATCGGGGTTTTTTTATTGAGCAATCAGATGAAGAAATTATATTTGGATTTCTGGACTCATAGGGAATTGTTCGAGAATTATATAATCTATATTCTAATTGATATGAATTTTTTTTCATATCATGTGATTATTATATAAGATTCAGTCTAAAATAATGTACAATGATTTATTACAATGTCTCATAAAGTTATTTCCATAATCTGGGTAAGAAAGTGAATAATTTTTTGGAACGATAATATATCTGAATATTGTTCAAGAAGCATTGTAACATGTTTGTAAAAAAACATGGTATTAAATATGTGTGATATATGAATAACATGATCTTTTTTATTGACCACAGATCTATGTGACTATAAATGAATATAATATGTTCTATTTTCCCCAAAAGGATTATTTTCATGTGGATTCTGTGGTATTATATTATTTACAAAACATTACAAGGACACAACTACTCCTATTGAGTAGTGGTCCATGTAATCTCTAGTGTTCCTCTAAATGCGTGTTGGAATTTTTTCCACATGTAAATAAATATTTAATAGTAGGAGAAGGTTTTTTATTAAGTTAGGAAATAAAAAAAAGTCATGAATTTTTCACCCATCCCCCTATCATTGATAAACCTATATTGATTAAGAAATCATAATTGGTATGACAGAAAAGGATCCCTTCATTTATTATTTTATGATGTTTTGATGAGATGTTGATGGTGTAAATGAATTTTTTAAACAGTAAATACATTCATGTTTTTGATGGTAAGAATTTTTATATATAGAAAGATCAAAATTAGTCCTTGTCCTATGTCTCTTGGATATGATGTTCTTGAAGCTACAAGAGATTGATTTCCACCTAAAGATGAAAAAGTTTCCTTTATGTCTGTTGATAATAAGAATTTTTAGAATAATCGACGGTCTATGAATTTTTTTATATAATCACTTCCTAAATAGAATTTATAAGCATGGTTTTTTTACAGAGTAACAGTTATATAAGATAAGTTAAAAACATCTATAAAAGAAAATAAAAATGTTAATATGGTAAAATTAAAAATCCGGAGACTAATGAATGGTGATTTATATATGGGTGATTATGTATTTTTTGGGGAAATTTTTAACCATCAGGAATTATTTTTTTAGCACTATCAGTTTTCTTATTTAAAATTTAAAAGATTCTATTATTTTTTTAAATATTCAATGAATCCTTCTAGAAAATTTTTATGCAATATTTTTTTGACTAAAATATAGAAACATTGAATCATTATCTCTAGATTATTTTTATAGTGAACTAATCACTTATGAAATGATAAGTTAGATATCTATGAAAAGAAAAAAAATGATAGAGAAATATATTTTCTAGATACCAAGAAAGAGAATCAAAATAATACTCTTATTGAAGAATAAGTTAGTGATTCTGACACAAAAATAAAGTATGTAAAAATTATGATATCATTTTATCATTTTTACTAAAAATTAGAGAAGATATAAGTATAAATAAAAAGGGACAATTCCATTAAAATTATTTGAATGTAGATCCATTTGGCACTTTGGGTCAAATTCTCCATGATTATGGAAACAGGAAGACAACAATGATAAAGAAAGAAGGCCATTTTGGTCATAGAAGATGTAGTGTGATAACAAAAAAATCATATTCCACATGGAATTATTGAATATTTAACAAATTTAAAAATAGAAGTTTCTTATCTGAAGATGAAGAAGAATATTATATTGATGATAAATCTGAAAATTATACTATTTATGTTAGTGATAATAATTTTATTAAAAATATTATTGATAAAGAGTTCAGAAGAATTTATTTTGACAAAGAAGAAAATCAACATATATTACATTTGAAAGATGATTTGAAATAATGTATGAGAAATATTATAATGATTGAAAATAAAAATAATAAGTATGAAGATGAATGTTCCTCATGATGAAATAAAAAAAATTCTAGATTAAAAGGATATGATGTATCTGGAGAATGAATATATGAGAAATATATTGAGAAAAAATGATTATTAATGATCAAATTAAAGTTATGTTGATATAAAAAAGAAGATGCATTGTAAATTTTACAAAACAAAACATAGTAAAGATGAACAGAAAAGAACAAGTATCAATAATAATATATCTAATACTAGTGAATTTTATCATAATGGGAGACCTGAGAAGGATCAACAAAATCTACCTACAATGTATGAGAAAAAAAATGTATTTATTTATAAAAAATAAGAAAGATGGGAAAGTTAATTAAGTGGCTAAGAATAAAAAAATAGATAATTTTGATGCTTATAAAATCCCCGAGTCAATTTTTTTTTAAAAAAAAATTATGAATAACAAAGTAGTCCTATTACATTTAGATCCTATAATCCTTACTAAATTATCTAAATAAGAATATACAGATTCTTAACCAAAAGGTTGGTGGTAAATAATGATTAGGTAAAATGGTTTCCGAGAAATATGTTCATAATTATGGCATAATGACCATTTTAGAGGTAAATATTCGTTCAATGGGTACTAATGATATTTTTATTTTTTTGGGTATACATAAATTATTTTATAGTTCAATCAACAAAAATATTACCATTCCAAAAATTATTGAAGTGAAGTGTGAGGATGAGTCAATCTCCACAATGGATGAAACATGATAAGGTTGGAATAAAAGATAAAATTAGTTTCCAACACCTTGAAACTATATGTGAAATGGGTGAACAAATTGGACTTCTGGATAAGGGATGTCTTGTTTTGTTACCAGCAGAAATAAATTTTATAATCATTCTCCAAAGCTCGAGATGAATAGGGAAAATGATTTTGTCGATAAAACTACCCTCAAAGCTACAAATGGTTGATGAACATGGATTCTAGAAAATCGGTGTTTATCACACATGATAACAGATTGAATTTTTTTTTTGATTGTAAAATATTTCAGAGATAGAACAATCACAATCATCGATGATGTATCACTATGAATCAAATGTGTTGGATTAACTAAAACTGGGCAAGAAATATTGGAATTTAAGAAATATTTTTATACTGATGTGCTAAAACATAACCTCGTGACTGTTTCACAATTTTCTAATTAATGTATCAAATTTACTTTCTAAAAATATAGATTCATTGTGAAAATTGATAAGGATTGAATGATAGTTACAAGAGGCCAACGTACAATGCGAAACATATTTCATGTTGGTGAGGTACAAAGAAATTGTTACTTAGGCATAGTTGAAGAAAATTAATTGTTGAATAAAGTTTTGGTACACATGTTTCAAAGAGAAATGAGAATGTTATCTAAAATAAATAGTCTTGAAAAAAATTATAATCATGTTATGAAGAAAATATTGGTGTATCACTATTTTTCAGAAAAGAAAGTGTATAGATTTTGTAAAAAAGAATGTTTAAATTTTTTCAAAAGGTCCCATGTAACTTTTCTATATTGATATATATGGGAAAATGAGAAAAAATCAACACGTGGATATACGTATTTTATAACATTAAATGATGAAATTATTCAAATTACTTGTTCCATGTATATGAAACAAAAATCAGATGATCTGAAAATGTTTAAATGTACAAGGATGATAGTTGTAAAAGAATGTGGGTATTAAATGAAGAGTTTTATAATTTAAAATTGTGGTGAGTAAATAAGTGAGTAGTTTTAAATGTATCTTGATAACCATGGAATTAAAAATCAATATATTTCACCCTATAAACCTCATTAAAATGGAGGTACTAAAAGGATTAATATAATTCTGGTGGAAGTAGGGATAACTATGTTACATTAAAAAGGTATTTTTAATTACATTAAGAGGAAATATATTAGTACTACTATGTATATAAAAAACTAATGTTTCCATAGGCCACTTTCTGATATTACTCCATGAGAATTGTTTTATGTAAAAACTCTTTATTTTAAAGAGTGTATTGTTTTTGAGTTTCCATGCATTATAAATAAAAAAGGTGGAAGCAGGGGAATGTTTTATAAAAAATTTGATAAGGAAAATTTTCTTGGATACACTCTGGAATGATGAGGATATTGATGTTTCAACATTGAAATAGGAATAATTTTTTTATTGTGAAGTTAATTTTTTGAAATTACCGAGGAATTCAAATAATATTTTGTAGATTAGTAAGTTAACAAGGATAATGAATCATTTCTCAATAATTCTGATAACAATAATTGATATTGAAATCGTACTAAAGTAGAATAATTATACTTAGCTATTTCCAATGATTGAAGAAGATACTCTGAATTCACATCCTATATTGAGGAAGAATGTTTATTCTTATAAAATTATTGGTGATCAATATCATAAAGCTTAAGAATGTGGAACATAAAATATATATAGACACACATTTATATATTCAAATGTGAATCCAATGGATATTTATAAATCATTTTAGTATTTGGAATGTGTTTGTGCCATCAATGAAGATCTAGACTAGATATAAAATATTGTTACATGGGAACTCATAGATAAGAAAAATTTCAAAAATGTTATTACTACAAAGCGGGTGTTCGGAAACATGTTAAATGAAGAGGTGAATTGATAAAGAATAAGGAAATAATTTTTTTAGATGGGTACTTAGAAATTTAATTCATTTATTTTGATGAAACAATTGCCGCAGTGGAAATATTTGAAGCTATAAAAATCATTATTGATATTGCTGAACGAAGATTTTATGAAAATTTTACAATGTATGTTTATTCTTCATTTTTAAATGTGGATCTTGATAGGGAAGTGTGCATTGAACAAACATGTGGATTTTTTGTTCGAAAATTTTAATTTTAAGTGTGAATATTGAATAAATACTTGTGTTTGATAAATAATTTGTCATGATAATGGAACACCAACTTTGATATGTGTTTATGGATGTATATTTTTAAGAAAGGAAGAGTTAATAGAAATTAATAAATTAAATAATGTCAAGTGTTTTTACTTAGTATATTTATTTCTGATGATGACATTATATTTGTTATTAATGATGCAAGATCATGTGAAATAATTTTTGAAGAATTTAAAATGATTTTTTAAATTTCCATGCTTGGGAAAATTGGATAAATTATTGGGTTACAAATTTTACATGAGAAGAAACAAATTTTTCATTCTCAAGAAATTTATACTATGGAACATCATAAAAATTTCATCATAAAAAATTAAGAACCAATTTCCACACCAATTTCTATGTGAACTATGTTCATGAAATATGTAGAAGGAAAATAAGTTAATCATAAAGAGTATCAGTAGTTTATTGGATGTTTTTTATATTTGACAACCTCAAGACACAACATTGTTTATCTTGTAACCTTATATGAATGATTTCATATTAATCCCGAATAATCACATTTTATGGATGGAAAAATAATTATTATGTATATAAATAGAAAACATATACTAATAATGTATAATAGCACATAAAGTATTAACGTGTTTGGGAATTCATATACTGATCGGGCATGGAATACTAATGATAGAAGATCAACATTTGTTGGAATTTTCATTATGGGGAATTTATTTTTGTTAGAATACCATGAAATAAAATTTAGCAACTCATAGTATGTCTAAATCCTAGTATATTCCTTCCATACAAGCCTCTATTCATCATTTGTTGATGAAAAATCTGTTAAATGACATAATTCTTGAAGTGATGTTTTCCTTGATCTTGGGATGTGATAATCAATGTACCACTATCCATTATAAGAATCTAGGAAAATGATCTCCTCAAAAACATATTGATGTCAAATATCATTTATACAAAGAGAATTTGGAGAAGAATGAATTCAATTTGGTGTATAATACAACATCATAACAGGTTCTTCAAATTTTCAAAAAACAATAATTAGAGTAACATTATTATAAATTGGTGTTGATAATGGGACTCCAAACCCAATATCATAAATGCTTAGGTATGTGATGTTGTCACTTCTCCTACCTTTCCCTTTTATAGTGTATCCAAGTGGTGAATTGTTTTATAAATATACCCCTATGGAAGTATGTTTAAAGGGGGAGTTGTGGGTATGTTAGGAATCCAACATGTAATAGTGTGAACTATTATAACATTTTTTTTTGAGTGGTTGTTAGAAAAAAAAACTTTTGTAATCTTGTGATGTTGAAGATGTGAAAAAATATAAGAAAAAAGTTGAGGATTAAAAGCTGAGGAAGACAATATGAAGAGCTATCATAATCACTTATTCTATATAACATTGTTTTTTAATGTAATTATTGTTTCCTAAAATGGGTTAGCTCACATAAGAAATGAATTGTAGATAAGTAATACATATCCTGAGGAAACAAATTATAATGCTTTATGAATCCTCTTTGATAAAAATATCTAAAGGGAGATATTTTTTGGGAAAATGTTTGACGAAGAAGGATTCTAGAAGATTGAGGATGTTTTTGTCTTCTGTTATCAATGGAAAGGAATAAACTTACTTATTAAAATTTGGTAATATAACTAAACAATTGAGTTCAAGAATTCATATTCACAATCATGAAGAAATATTGTAATATTTACTAGAAGTCGTTTGAAGTAAAAGGAATATCTGAGTCACCTTGGGTCCTGAATGAGGTTCTGGTCACAATAAAGAAGAGAATCAAATTGACCATATATCCAATAAGAAATATATAAATGGTTTTATAATTTATTAGTTACCTTGAATCATATGAATTCTATAAAACTAGTTATTTATGGTTGATAAGATAATGGGGGAGATAGGGTGCTACTAATCAGAATAATGCCAACAATATTTTGGAATAGAAGGATAATATCGATGGAAGGTAGAGATGATACGATACATTCCTAGGAATATTATTAGGTTATAATGAAAACATTAAATAAATTCTATGTCAGGAAGGAATTTATGATATATTTTGAATTATTAAAATAGATTAATTTTAGTAAATGTTATGATTTCCTATCCCAAAATCAACATAATAATATTTCTTGATTTTCATTGGTTTATAGAATGAGGATGATGACCGTAATGAAGGTATTAGTTTTCAGGCAGACAAAAATCTAAAATAATTAAATCCATAGAAATTTAAATTGATGAGAATCTTATTTAAAAAAATTAGTAAGACATTGATACAAATCCATAAAATTCATTATGTCATCATATTAATTATATGAATAATTGTTTATGATGAAAAATCATGGTTATCATATTCAGAAGAGAAATAAATTATTGAAGATGGATCTTCTGATGCTATTCGATTAGAAATGGTATTCGCTCGTAATCATTATAGGAATATTTGTTTGAGATTGAGGAATAAAATGAATAATAAATTTATTTGGTGGAAAATATGTTTAAAAATATTTAGATTTATGAAAAATGTAGTCAACCAGTTAGTGTCAGTTGAATTACATTGCTTGTTCATCATGTTGGTCAAGAGAAAAGAATAAGATGAATCAATTTTTTACACTTGTCTTCATTAATAATGACATAATCATAATATAAATGGATATTTTGAATAAGTATAAGTATTTATATGAAAATTAATTTTTCCCATTTCAATATACATGAAATTGGTACAAATCACCATAATGTCAAAATCATATTGGGATAATCAAAATCAGAATGAAATTTATGATGAAATTCATAGGCTAGATGATGTTGAAAGATGATTTTATAAGGTTCAAGAATAGTTTATAAGTTTTTATGAAATCATCAATGTATCTAAAATTCAAGGGACCATAAATTTTTAGAGAATTCTATTCAGTGCGAAGCAATTTCATAATCCCATAGAAACACAATTTGGGTCACATAAAAAATTAACGTAATCTATACATTCATTTTACAAGAGTAATTTTCATGAAAGGTAGAAAATATGAAAGTAAATGAGTAATTTATTACAGGTTAGATGTTTCTATATTATGTCTTATCAATGACTTTTTCCAAAAAGTAAAAACATAATAAAAAGACAAAATTGTAATTATGGTTTCAGTATTGAGAAATCAAAATGAGATATTGTATTGGGAATTGTAAACATAGTAAGAATTGTTCCAAAATTTTATAAAAAATTTTCCAAAAGAGAGAGAGATATATATATATATATATGTTTTATTGTTAATTTATACTAGTAGAATTATACTAGGAAATTAGACTGAGTTTCATTACGATTTTTTGAAAATGTTTTACAAGAATCTGGGTAAGTATACAAAGAATTTTTATGATAGATTATATTGGTTAATGTTGGTTAAGAAGCACCATGGAATTCCTGTTATAAAAAATATTTTATTATAACTTTTTCTACTCGAATCACATGCCCTGTTATATTGATCATAATTCTTCATGACTACAAAGAAAAATCCTACTAATTATATTCCACACAAAGGATTGTTTTTAGTGGATTGTGTGGTATTGTATTATTTCCAAACCATACCAAGGGAAAAACTAATTTTACTGAGTATTTAACCTTTTCAATTCATGTGTTGTAATGGATATGAGTTTGAATTGTTTTAAATGAGAAAAAAATATTTTTACAGGAGGTGAAGGTTGTTTCATAAGTATGGACACACCAATGAAAAAGATACCATTTATTCACACATCCCTCTATTAGTGATAAAACTATCTTGACTGCACAATTTCACACATCCTGAAGAATTATAGTAGGTGAAGGATTAAATTTAATGAAAATTATGTAAAATATACAGAATATTTTTTACAAGAACCAATTATACAAGTCTCTATGTAAGATGATGTAACTAAAACGCATGTACGGCATAAATGGTCAAGGGATGTAAGTGAAAAACAAAGATATGTTTATAGTCCTGGATTATGGGGACATAATATTTTTTGAAAATGATGATCCATGTTCACAAAAGGAGGTAGTAGAGAGATTAGAATATGAAATGTGGAATGAATCTGTGAGTTTAGATATGGATTCCTTGAATCAAAACCAATTGTGGTTATGAAACAATATGTGAGTTAATGTGAAAATCATTGGGAATAAATGGTTATTTAATTTAAAAATCAACATGAAAGTTACTTTAAATACTTATAATTCAAAAATAGTAGAAATAGGGTTTATAAAAAATTATGGAACTAAATATGATGAATTAGTTTCATTATATTTCTTTTTTAAATCCATTAGATATAAGAATTATAAAGAAAATTACATTGACTATGATATTGGGAAAATAAATTTCGAAAAAACATTACATAATTAGTAACATTATGAAGATTACTATATGACACCACAAGAAGAGTTAATGACTCTCGGAAATGATGAAAATTGTATGTATGTTGAAGATAGCCATATATCGATTAGTGTAATAATCTTTATCCTATAAAGTTTTATTTTATTATTCCATAAAAGAATTGGTTTCATTAACAATGATTGTGATAAATCTATTTAAAAATGGTTTAGTGCTGGTGTAATAAATTTAATAGAATTTAATGGTGATTATATATTACTAACTATAAAAAAATATCCTCATTACTATAAGTTATGTCATGGATATTAATGTTCTCATCCTTGATGAATGAATTTGAAAAAATCTACATTCTTAGGATCAATATTAGGGATGATAGATCTAAGAGGCTTATTAGGATAGGTCATGGAACAAATATTTACAAGATACAAAAAATTTGAATTGTGAAACAATCCATTAACGGATTTTTTCTAGTTTAACATGTAATACAAATTACTAATAAATATTTTCCTGATTCATATGTGGAATGACATAAAATGTATAAGGGACCATTTGGTAATGTGATAGGATACATCTTATGTACCAAGATATATAAGAGTCTTAATATTTCCTATGCATAGGACACTGTAGGATGATATCTTTAATATATATGTTTATATCATTATATTCTGGTTAAGGATGTCTTAATGTATTTATTTTGTACTATTGATATGATCATTGTGTATGGAGGAGGAGAATAACTTTTCATCAGGGTTTACAAAGATTATAGTTTTTAGGTATATAAGAATGATATAAGGTCATGGTATTGATATTTATATTGTTTCAATTTAGTATAATTAAAATTTAATAGTAAAAATAATCTAGTTTTAATTGATACTAATGTTGATCATGTTTATTTTATGGCTTCTGATACAGTAAGGAATTAATTAATTTTTTCAAAACATTGTCCGAAATCATGATTTGTTACCTATAATTAATAATAATATAATAGTTTAGTATGGTAAAACTAATGAAGTTGCTATTCCAAAGGATCTATGGTAACACTAACAGACAAAACACATACTTCATAAGAATTCTCTATTGATGTATTTTTCTAAATTAAGTAAAATTATTGTGATTAGAGTTCCAAAAAAGGAAATTTATATGGGCCTTTTAATGAGGGATAAATATTAAATGAAGCATGATTATCATAGGATAGCTAGTATATGAGATGTTTTGGTATGTTACCTCTACTTCAAGTGGGATAATATTTGTGTTTCTAACCTATAACCAACATGATTTGGACTTGGTTATGTTATTTCATAATGGAGTAGTTTTATTATCACATAATGATTAATATTATTTATAATGTTAGTATGTTAAAATTTCCCTATAATATTAGTCATGTTGATCTTATATTTAAATTCTTTATTAACATGACAAACATAAGGTACCACACTATTATTCAAGAACCTTGATCTACACCAAGATGATATTGTCATATGATAGATAGAAAATATATTCTATAAAGTGTATGAGACTCATATGAAATTAAGGCATCATATTATTGTGTGAACCCTGGTTAATATATATGGTAGGAGGTTTTTAGAACATTTCCTTCGATATGAAATCCATATTTCATTATCTCATTCGATAATCCAATCTATTGACATGTTTATTGATCCTTAAAAAATAATATTATAATTAATGGATATCAGGACTTGTTTAATTTAATATATTTATAAATCCATGATGACATATGCTTGCAGGGATATAGTATTTGTTGGGTGCGTTATGAGTGATATTGCATTAATGAATAATGAGAGAAAAGATTTATCCCCTCATTGCATAAACAGAAGTTGATATCTCATAACCTTTTATAGGAATAAAACATTTTGAATTAAACCATGTTCACAGTGTTCAATGGTAATGTCCATTTTCATAAATTCATAGAATGAAACATTATTAAAATATGTTTATCGCAACAAAATTCAACCTAATTTTTTAGATATTATGATAAATGGGATTGATTAAAAGGTTAAAACTCATGGTGGTTTGAGATCATTATAAACATATACATTTTCACAACAGATGCATTGGAAACATTCTTGATGATATCCTTTTACCATTGGTTTTAATTCTAAATTGTCGTGTGAAAGGGGAATATAGGGTTACATTCTATGTGAATCTACAATCATAGTTAAACTCTATTATGGAGTTTTTATGGTATGAATAAATAACAGTGATTCCAGTTTGGTTGATTAATAAAATTTAATCACATGTTAATCCAAAGAAGAAGTGAGTTTAATAATTAATTTTTTTAAAAAAAATTCTAGTATATAATATTTTTGTTATTTATCATATATTAATTTAGTGGAATGTATTTACAATATAAATATTCATTATTTAATGATCAGAAAATGTCGACATGGGAAATTGGACCAATGTTAATTGTCTGATTAGAAGTAATTAATGAAATATATTTATATATTCATAAAGGGTTTTAACATATAAAGAGATGAATAATTATATTATTATTAGCTTAAATTGATTCAACTAAAGATTATAAATAGTTAAATGGTTTAGTGACATTATTTTTGACCATGAACATGACACAATAATTATATAAGTATATAACTTTCCTAAAAGAATTTATGTACCCACCAAATAATGGTAGAATCTATTAATAACTGGAGAGTGAAAAATATATATATAGTGCTCTGATATCCTATTAACTCTAGTAATTGAGAGATCATCATGTATATTGTACTCTTGAGATGAATTACACTCCTGTCACCCAAAATCAATACAAATGACGTGGTTTGATAGTGCTAGAACCTGATGAATCTACATTGTGACATAGAGATTGTGGTCAACATGATGATCAATACTTTATGTATTATTCCCTTAGAACCTATATGGAAATGATGATAAGACAATATACATTCCATTTGATCATTAATGAATGTGGTATCACATGTTGAAGTAAATCAATATCTAGTAATACATTAATTATATATTACGTGTGAATAACCTTTTCCCACAAAAGTTAAATTTTAATCTAATTATGAAATCAAATATTTTAATTTTACATGATATGTTGATAATTTAATGAAATTATTTCACAAGATTTACAACTAATATTTGATTTGGACATACTAACCGAGGATGATCCCACCGTACCATGAACCTTATTTTTTCACGAATAAATTCGATGGTCATACATTTCCTAACGTAGTAAAGAATGATTTTTCACTCCCTTTTGATTATATTCTTAATTATTCCCATAACTTATTATATTTAGTACAGTCACATCAGTATAGTGTATTATCTCATTATAATTACAGAATCTCACTACCTACTTATAATAATTGGCCCAACCAATACAATGATTCATTTTCACATCAATCGTCTAACAAATATCATTGAATACACGTTTATCAAAACATATTAGATTTTATATGAACAAAACATGAATTATTATTACCAAAAAATCACAAGAATTTTTTTTAGAAATCTTACCTTTATATTTTTCTCATTATGAATTCCCTTTTCTTCCCACTGTGATCGTTTCTTACCATTATTGTTGTAACAGTCAAAAATATGCATATTCAAATTCTAAACACTATTTACAAAATTATCATAGATTATGAATTCGTGAGAGGTAAAAAAACATTTCAAAATTGGAATCAGACCATTGTAAAACATTTCAATTTTATTATTATGGTACACAATAAAAATCGGTACAGACCTATACAATCTACTAATGCTATCTTCAAAGGTGAATACTAGTTTGTCATCCTTTTTATTCTCATACCCTAATTTCTATTCCATCCTTAATTAATCAGTCATTGTCAGATAATTCTCAAATAAAATATACATAAATATAATCCACTACATGGAATCAGACTCTTTTCTTCCATATTAATATTAACTATTTGCCACCATTAATAGAAATTGCATTTAAAAAGATAAATAAAAAATAGTTGATTTTTTAGGATCAAAACAACCTAAAACATTTACTATTTTTACAAAAACATTAATCTATCCTCTGGTTAACAATGTATCTGATATTCAATCAAATTTTAGAGAGTGTGTTCTTATGATATTTTATAATACAATCATGTTCAACTGTGGAGAATTTCGTTGTTCTTTGGTATGGGCACAAACATTACTTACCAAATACAAATTTGTTATCGTAGCTAAAACATATCTTATAAAATTAAAACCATCAAAATTTATTCATATGGAAAGATATTATCCTTATAATACCATTATATTAAATTATAAATGTTCCCCCAATGGGAAAAAATTCGGTGATAGACATATATTATAATACCCTAATGTTTTGGAAATACGACTATATCGGAAAGAATATACAACATGAAACACCAGGGATAGTAATATCATGTAATATAATAATATGAATATCATAACCAAGCGCTTAAATTTAATATAATAAATTTTGTTAAATAATTTGTTATTTTAATATAAATTCAATTCTCAATAAAAATTAATTGAAAATTTCATAGGAAGTATACACTCAGTTCTTAAAAATGAATGTTTATGCATAAAATATATGTCTTCTTCAAAATGTTTTTAATTTACTCTAATGGGATAAAATTATCAAAAAATTATATAAATTTTTTAATTTTTTAATAAAATTAACTAAGGATTTAAAATCATCATATCAAAATAATCATAGAGAAATATTTTTGATTTTTCAGTAAAATATTAATTTTCAGTGAATAGTGAAAATATAGATTTTACTATATTCTTGTAGTCTTTTCAATAAATTATGTTATTAAAAAGTATAACTAGGAATTGAGTCATATTTAATGTAATATAAAAATTCATAAGTTATATTTAATCTAATTAATTAAATTTGATTCATCTTTATAATATATTCTCGTATATTTTTATTTATCATTTTGAAAACACATGTTTTTAAAAACAATTTTAATGTGCATAATTTTTATCCAATTAGATTAATTATAAAATACCATATTAAATAATGATATAAATGAAATTTATAAATTATATTTCTATAAATATTAATTTATAATCTTGTAATTATGGTTTCTTTTTATAGAGTTAATGTTAAATCATCTTATGCTTCTAAAATACATTTCCTAAAATCACATTGATGTCACGTCAATGAGTTTAATTAAATATCAATATTTGAAAATTATTTGATATTATTTTGTTCAAATATATTCAAAATTTAAATTTATAATATTATTTATTATAAACAATTTTAAACAAAACATTTGATCATAATTTATAATGTAAATGGTAAACATATTTTACCATAGATAACTTTAAAACAAGTATATTAGGGATTAAAAAATAAGGGTTACTATAACCTAAAAACAATTATATGAATTATTTTTTTGAGATATGTAGACCTTATATAATCGAATATTCAATAATTCATAATTTTTATCCCTCAATAAATGTGAAAAGCATTGGTAAATCATTTTTTTTAAAATTCCATTTGTGTCAACTCCCCCAGTTATAAAATTATACCCCATATCCTCTGAATTTAACATATTAAAAGAATGTTTAATGGGAAATAAATTCCATGGTACCTTCCTTAATTACATACCCATTTTTGAGAGACAATTTTTTATCATAAATGAAATCCATGGAGGCTTTAGTTTGAATCCAAAAGTGATGGTCTCATGAAGAGGTATCACTTTTAACTGAGAATTTTATTCCTCTTCCACATCCAAAAAGAATTATTAAAAATTGATTATATTATAAAAAATAATCTATCATGAAATTGTATTTTATTATGTAAATTTAAAAACCAAAATACTACTCTACTCTTATAAAATGGGGAACAAAACAATCATTCATGTATAGAGGGGACTATTTCCTTCAGAACCTATGCAAACCATTTTCATTAATCTCCTCATATAGTGGGAAGTAATTATGTAATTAATATTTCTATATGATATTATTGAAATATATATAATTTTCTAATTTAATATATCATTAACATTATTACAATTCCACTCACTTGAAATTGATAATGTCATTCAAGCATGTGTGTGAACTATCGTCTATATGAAGTGATGTGATTAAAATTTTATCACCACATCACAGGTATGATATATAATTTTTTTGAAATAATTATGATGGTATTTATGAAATTATATTTAATATATATTAAAAATATAACTCTTACATTCTTTCCATAATGATCCTAGAAAATATAAACATTAATCATGCATATATACATCGTATTGTCTCTATGATTTTAAGGTAGTTCGTTTTTTAACAACCATATATCATTATTGGTAAGTGTAATTTATGTATAAATATGATATATAAGTTATGATTATTAATCATTAAGTGATATAATTATGACCAAGAAGATTATATTAGACCGACAAAAGTTATTTTTTCTATATTATTCGAACAGTGTCAAAGCATTCAAAGAGAATTTAAATTATTAACAAATTATGACGAGCATGTTAATACATAAAATAAATGGAGTAATAAAAAATATAAAATTTCTTATTAATGTGAATAAATAACATAATATTATTATTTATTCTGATAAAGTTTCTTTTAAATCAATGTAAGCGACACTTTAAATAGAAACCTCATTTTAAATGTTTGAATAATTATTTTATAAATATTTGTATACCATATCAATTTTCCTATAAATGCTTGAAAAAATTATTACATAGAAATAAAAATATTATAATAGAAATTTTTTATTGTATTTAAATTTCTTAAAGTTATTTTTATAAAAACTAATAATTTTAAGGTTTTTATATCAGATTTTATTTTAAACAATACATAATATAATGATTTATTTTTAAAAAAATTTTTGTCGATGTACATTTGTTAAATATTATTTTACATATGTTCTAATTTGGACATAAAATAATTATTATGGAAATTTTATTTAACTTTTGACTTTATTTCAATGAATTTAACAAATTAATCTCTTTGTGTAGAGTTTAATTTTTATTATAATAGAGAAAAAGAAATAATTTATTTAAATGTATATGGAAAAAACAACATTTACATCCATCATAAAAATTATTAGATCTCTGTATTCCATTATAATATTTTAGGTTTTATACAAATAAAGAACATTTTTTCCATATTGTAGTTACATTCATAATTAAAATTGTGTTTAAAAAGAAATGATTATTTTGATATCAAAAAGTGTTTTTCATATGGGTTTAAAATAGTTTATCAGGGAGTATATAATGTAAATTTAATATAATTAATAGTATTATTCATGTTTTAGTCCTTATAATTTGTTTATATGATATTTAGGACATTTATAGGTTATGGGTAGGCCAATATAGCTTATATAGTGGGCGAACCAAGAGAGCTATGAAATTTATTAGGTAATTATTATGTTTTTTATATAATTATAATGTATGTTGGTCATTTGGTTATTTGATTTTTTTAGTTTTGTGCGGGATCAATGAAGATGAATTCCCACGAAATTTATATTAATATTCTATGTTAGATAATTAGTTTTCATGGGAATAATTTTATTTCAAAAATAATATAATGATATTTTTAAATAAGAAATGATATATTTTAGGGTAAAAATGTAGGTTTTGAAGAAGTAATTTTTTTACTTAGTATTTCATGTTTTCACTAGATAAAGATATTTTTAATTTTCATATCCCTATTTTATGTTTTCATAACCTTCCCATATTTTTTAAAAATTTCTCACATAGGGTAAGGATGTGTAAACACAAATAATTAGTCATGTTTAATTTTATAACTGTTCTTCATGAAAGTAATAAAAAATTTAAATAAATATATTATATTATGAAAAATTAAATACTAATTATAATTTCCCATTTTGTAAAATATGGTTCAATTATCTATGATGTGTGACCTAATTCTCTATATATCCATACTTAATAAAATCATAAAGTGTTAGAGAATGAATTATTGACATTAAACTATATATTATGAAATGTTTATTGATGATTCATTTTATAGATTATTAGAGGTAACACAAAAAAACAATGTTTTATAATGATGATAAGATTCATTTATTAACATCCCTTAAATGATTTTTCTTAACAATATAATAATCTATAATTTTAACTAAAACTTGTATATTTTCTACCAATAACAACACATGCCTTTAAAACAATTATTTTTGTGTTTAACATAATGAATTGAAATTTATTACATTCCCATGAACTTTTAGTTATAGTGATTTTGGGATTGGTTAAAACCCATATAAAACCTATTATTAATGTTAAAAACAAATTATATTTTTCTATGAATATAGGATTCACAAAAAAATACCTTATTTCATTCAAAACAAATTATCTTTTTTATTTCATGAATACACAGAAAAAAATGATTTACCATATAATAGTCCTCACACATACATAAACCATATGTAAAATACTTAAAATAGTGGGATATGAAACAAATATTGCAATTAATGGAAAAGAAATAATCTTCTTAGACCCTAATGAAAACAATGTAATCCCTTAGAAATGTTTTCTTTTATATAATTAGCCTTTTGAAAAAAACAATCACTTAAATAATATAGAATTAAATGCTCACTTCAGAAAAAATCTTATAAAAAATATCATAATAAATAATAATGGTAAATTGTATAATAAGTTGTTATTTATAAAAACACGTGTACTCATGAGGAAATTTGTTTGTAAAACATACGTTTTCCCATTAAAAGTTGTTCAAATTATATTTAAACGAAATATTGATTATTTTACATATAAATTAAATATGAAAACTTGAAAACTATTTCATATTAATGAAATTATATATATATATATACATTGGGGTATCATCTTTCTATCACACTTATAATCACAAATATAAGAATTATTACAAAGGGAATAACATACTCCGTTAATTCCAACACATATTACTTGATGAAAAGAATCATTAACCAATACATAAGAGAGATATGTTATGATCACCCATGTATATAAACTATATACATGTTACATAAAATAAATTAAACACATCCGATCTTTAATTTCATTAATAAAAAAATTTTAAAATATTTTTTTAAACCCAAATGTGGAAGAAGATTGAAAATTCACCTAAAAACGAATCAAATTCATTTTTCCTTATAGAAATCTTTATATATTACTATTATAAAAGGAATAAATGATATTAAATGAATAAATGTGAAATATTTTATATGAATATTCTAAATTAATAATGGTTTTAATGGTAGAAATTTTATTCATGGCCCTTATGTTAAAAAATATTCATTTTACACATATTCTAGATTAACTTTTTTAGAAAGCATTAAAAAGATACCTTTTAAACAAATATAATATATTGAAAATAATTATTTAAAATGAAATTAAATGACCATTCATTTATTGGAATTACATTAATAATTTTTTAATCATTTATATGGAGGAAATAGATTCAATAAAAATGAAAAACATTTCAAATAGGATTTTGTAGAAAAATATTATGTCCTCTCTGAATCGACATGTACATTATTCTACTATTTTATAATAAATTTATATTATTTATTTTACTATTTATAAACATTTTCAAGGTTATTCCACTACTATAATTAATTTTATTTTACATCTAAAAATTTCTAATATAGTAAAGAAATAGATTATGTTTGTGTGAGATGATGTGTGGATGTTTAGTACATAATCTAAAAACAACATTGGTATATAAAATTTTGTCAATTATATAAGGGTTTTAAAATCTCCAAAATATTAATCATGAAATAATAATGTTATTTAAACATTAAAATATATTTCTATACTAACTCACAGAAGGAAAAAATGAAAAATAAATCACATCATTTTGTGGTGGTGTTAGTCAACAGAAACACACGAGTTATGTTTTAATTTCCCAACAAATATAATAAAAAAAGTTATGTAATATATTTCAATTTTAGAGTAATAATTTTTACATAAATATCGTATATATTAATTTAATCCATCAAAATAACATTCAATGAGAGTTAACGATGAAAAATGAAACACATTTCATTATGGATTTGGTAGTCTACACATACACAAAGGTATGTTTTCATTTCTCATTCAATAAAAAAATGTTATGAAATGCAGTTGTAACGTTATAATAACAACAAATTAATTTATTTTCTATGTTTTTTATAATTTAATTGTTTTTTAATAATTCAGAAAGATTTAGAAAAAAATTGAACATTAATGAACTAAGTTATGTGTCATGCATATTTAATTAAAAATATCGGGTTTCTTACTACAAAAACCATATTTAGTGGTTATAAGAGACACACAGACACATAAGACCTGTTTATGGATGTTTCAATGGTATTGGGGTAGGTCATGAAAATGAAATGGGTGATAACTATTTTGGAAAACATGAGGTTTGGTGACTATAATTCCAAATTGAGGGGAGTGAAACTCTTGTAATTATTCATAAATTTTTAAAATTTTAATTGCATTACATATGGAAAGGTTCCAATAAATGACTAAAATTTATAATATATGTTAGTAATGTGAAAATTTAAATCTTACATTAGTAATTATTTTATCATTATTTGAGCTCATTATATTGTTTTCAACTTAAATTAAATCATATTATCCATTTTGGTGGCAACTAATATTTCCATGGTAAATGTTCACTATGATGAATAATGAAATATAAATCAATAATAATTTTCATCACACTAATTATATAAATTAAATACATTATTAAAGATTAATTTTCTATAATTGGGAGAAATTAATTGTAATATAAGTGCACAAAATTCAATGAAAAACAGTTTTTTACTAATGTGTTTCAATAAAAAAATTAGAACAAAATAAATATATATACTAATTATATTGTGATTAAATGGATTAGTTTTTATAAATTTGGAGTAATATTAATTTTTAAAAAATCCAAATATAATGGGGGATTTTTAAATACCACAAATTAAATGATAGTATATATAAAAATTATTATTTTTCACTATTCAGCAAAAATGGAATGTTTTATAAAAAACCAAAAAAATCACAGTATGATTAATTTTGTATGGTGATATACCAAATATATTTAATTATATTAATTTAAATTTCTAAAATTATTATTTTAACTTATTAATCAAACAATAATATATATATGGAGAACACTTTAGGTAGTATAATAATTTTTCATCTATCTATTTAAAGAATCATATTAAATAAATATATAATAAAATGATTAATATGAATCTATAAATTTGTTAATTAAAAATTATATTTTTTATTTAAATGGATATAATAGGTTTCCACAAATTTATGTAACTATAAATTAATCGATGGATCCTAATATATATCAGAAGGTCTTCACAGAACATTACATAATTATCTCTTTTAACAGATTATAGTGTGAGGAAAAAATCATGTGACCTAAATCCATAGTGTTCATGCTAATCCACTATATGTGAACTTGTTTTCAAATATTATTATTCTAAAAACCATTAATTTTCCAAATCATCGTGCTAAATTTTCAAAGAGTGATATTGTCAGAACAAAACATTGACCACTATCCTTGTGAAACTAGGGTCAACTAATATATTTCAATATAGAGTTTCCTAAAAATGGATTACCCCATTTTTTAAAGAAAATGAATTCTTGGACCGGATACAAATTTTTTATCTATACTGAGCATGTAAATATCCATGAACAATGAGAGTTATTCATCCTAGAGAGTCCAATATAGGCACCTGATGATGTAGGATTTTCAAATAGAGGAGATGAGAGAATATTTAAGAATAAACCAGATATTGTTCTATGGTTTTTTATTATTTGATTATATAATCATAATAAACTATAACCTTAATAATATGGGAATTTGTTTTTGTTTCACCAAAAAAACCACCAGTGAAACATAGTTTTGATGGTTATATAGTCAATGATCGTAACATCATGACCATATACAACCTTAGTAACTAGACTGAGACTGTTGGAGGTACATATCCAACCACTGTGGTTCTCTGAACAAAAAATATATAAACAACAAATCTATCATTTTTAACAGTCGTTTTGTAAGGTCTAATGATATGGATTTTCACTTCAGGGGAATTTCACTTATGAGTGGGTATAAGTGTACTGGGCTGACCACATGTCAGAGGAGTTTGGGGATGAGCTCATAGGTAATTAGATGGTATAATATGAAATGAATGTTCTTGTACCTAATGTATCATCATATAAACCTAATTCTAAATCATTTAATAATATGTTCAATATATACGAACACCTTTCACATCCACTATATGGATGGAGGAATTTGATTTTATGAACTCTACAACAGTACAAAGCTTATAGTCATAAGGTTCTTCTACAAAATGTCCCACTAGTTAACAGGTTACTAATCAGGTATATAATGGACAATGGTTCAAGTGAGAGGGATATAGGACAACATGGGGAGGCTATTGGGGTGAAACCATTCCATTCACTTGAACCAAACCTTTAATAAATGATTCATCTTCTTCCTTAATAAACCTTATGACTAGATGTAAAGGAAGATGAAGCAACACCAATGTGTATTGAATTGTATAAATCTATGGTCATACATGAATATTCATGAGAAATAACAGTATAATTGATGATGTTACAAAGTAATAAACTATATACTGTCAAAGAAATTGATTGCATTCTTAAAATAATTCCTAATTAGATGGATAATTTCCAATGGAGATGTTAATATGGTATTATAGATATGAAACGTTTACATCATAGAAGTTCTAGAAGGTGGTTGTTTGGTCAACATTTTCATATAACTATATCAAATATCTATTATTTATTAGGACATGTTAAATTAGGGGATATGATCAAGATCATTCTAGATATTGTATAGATGGGTCATTGTGCAATTTATATGGTAAGATTTCCCAAAAAAAATATCTTCTCTAGAAATTGGATTCATGACTTTCTCTTTTATATGGAAGGAGTAAGACTAGTTTCATTCAATGTTTTAGAATAGTGGATCATATCAACACCCAAGGGGTCCTCATCATAAATTATTTCAACATCCAAAATAGAAAAAGCATCAATAAATATAATGAAATCAATTATTGGTGGAATTATTTTTCAATCATTCCAGGGTAGATTTTTAGTCTCAATAATTATTGAAAAGACATATTGTGATCCATATTTCTTTTAAAGGATCTCAGTCCTATTCTAATTTCAATTCAATCTGAAAAAGGGTTTAAATTTTGGTTCATTTAGAGAGACATCCCATCATTATTCAATTGGTCTAGTGTATGTCAGTGAGAGAATGTTCAAGTGAAGGAAACATGTTTCCACCAACCAATTCCACAACCGTCATTGTCCAATACTACAAGAAAATATTTCTACAACCATATCTTGTAGAAGTTTATTGAAAATTAGTGTTGTTAGAAATTGGGTTTTCATATGGGGTGTGTTCTTTTCAATTTTGGTATAAAAATATGTTTTCTGTATAATTTGAATACCATTTGAGGTCATTTGTATTTTGGGGGTATCAAATGTTTCTTTTGAGTTGAGATATCAGGTCTATGGGAAAATGGTATAAGGTGAAAAATTATTAGAAATAATGTAGGGTAGGTCACATAGTTACTTCAAACTATGTGAGACTAGCATAGAAGGAATGAGGACACCTCATTGTTTTTCAAACAATGGGGATAGTGGCTCATTATATAGTTCGACACATGAAATTTCACGAAAAAACAAAATTCATATATTGTGTTTTATTATTAAAACAATAAGTAGTGATCATGTGTTCCCCACATAACACAATAGACTGTATGCGATTGGCACATGATTTTGTTGATTATTTGGCCACACTGTGAGACGTAGTGTTTTTTTAGTAAAAATGAAAAAATATCCATTAATATATCTTTTATCATAAATCTGAATTATCATTTAATCTATTGGATATCCATGAGAAAATTTAGATATATTTGAATAATAATTAATGGATTTTGATCCCATTATTCCATATAAACTAGAAATCACAAGTCATCATTTAAAAAAAAATTCACTGGGCAGTAGTCTATTTAATTTATTTCGTTCTCATCTGTATTTTTTGAATAGTCATTATCAAGGTTTAGGATAATATGCTATATTTCTAGGTTCATTATTCATTCATCATTTTTATCCTAATCTATGACGAATCAAGATAGGATATGGGGTAAGGACTCTAATTTGGGTCTATGGTATATGGGATAATCTTTTTTCAAGTATCTTGATGATTAATAAAGTTATTTTTCATTATTCCACCAACCAAAGATTCCGGAGTGGACCTAAAAAATGAATTGAATAATTAAATTGAATATAATGGAACTTGATATGGATGGTCACTAATTCCTTGAGAATTGTTCAAGGTATTTCCACATCCATGGTCACCCATGGGGTGTACCATTGTGTATTTTCTTTTATACATAGACCATGTGTTGAGTTATGTGATTTCATAACTAGATAAATCATTTATTGAACGGAATTTTTCTGATATAAATTTTTTAGGGTATGTTTTACCTTCATCCCATGACATGAATTATGGAAAATTGTTTTTTAATTTCCTAATTTATTTTAATATGAGTGGGTATACTAATGGGACTTTTTGATTATGAAATAATAAATTTAATGAGATTTGAAATGAAATGAAATTGGATACATTGGAGGTTGTTACATTATGCTTCATTCCATTTTTATTCTATAGATGTTTCACCCATTGTTCTTGATTATGGTAGACGACAACATAGGTCTCATGATCCTTAGTTCATGGTTCCATGTGATATTGAGGTAATTTTACCCCATAGATCTAGATTGATGGAATCACTTCTGATATACCATATTTACATGATCCTTGGAATGCACTTCTATCATTAGAACGTTTCCATTTTGAATCTTCCGGGTCTTGAGGAGGATGAAATGTTCTTATATACCCTTGTTCTGGCTCCATTAGTTCCAACACTTCTAATTATATGCTTCAGACATTGTAAATGTTATGTGTTTTTTTATAAGGATATATCATGATGGATTTGATATAGAAGTTAAATGAAAATTCCATTGTGATACAGTATATTCGGTATATTACAGGTTCATGGTGTTTACCTCAGTTTGCTTTACTCATACCTTGTTATATGAACTTGACACTTATTTTACAGGGATCCTAGTATGTCTAAAAAATATCATATGTTGGTTTACTTTTTTTCATTATAAATTGCACATGTATGACTATGATGTCCTTTATATGTATTTTACTCTATTTTATGTCATATTACTTATCCATGACTTGTTGTAGATATTTTTTATGGTGACCAACATCGATTGAATCTCACACCATGTTCAGGCTATCACTCAGTACCATGAAAAAATTTATGGATGCTTGCAGGGACTAGGGAAAGCACTGATAATATGATTCTTTACATTATGCCCAGATTAGGACTACAAGATCCTAGTAACAAGGTAAGGATTATGATTCTCTATGAAGATAGTGCTTATTAGTCTTGTTTATACCTTGATACATGCATTGAACTACTTTATGAATATATTTTTTTGATGAATTATATAATCCTTATATGATCATCATTGTATATTAGATTACATATTGAATTATTTATATAATACAGTAATGGATTTATTATTATTATTTTATTAGTTTACTTCTTCTACTGTTGATTTTTATGAATTATACAAATGTGTTTCACTCAGATAAGAGTGAATATTTTCTCCATGGACACACCCTATTCCCCCAGTGCCAGTAGATAGACTTTTTAGTTTGGTGAGACGCATTTGAGGCTATGTGGTCAACTGGCCTCATGGAACCATTTCAAGGAAACTATGTTAGGGGAATATAAGTGTTGTTAGATCATTATAATTTTCACTTTACTATTTTGAGATAGTAGATATGGATAACAAGTAATTGGAATTTGGTAATGAGTTTTGTCATTGAGTATCCAACACATGTACCATAATCAACCATGTTTCCTCGAATGAAAACTATTTTGATCTGTATTTTTGGCTATTACAGTTAATTTGATTCCATTGTTGGGTGATAAAAATAAACTATGACATTTTCATTGATGTTATTAAGGGATATATATATTTAGAAACTGATGATATGAGGATATTCCATATCATGCATCATTTTAGGATGTTTACTTGAATCAGATGGCATTCATTATTCCATCCCATTTATTAGGAATTAATTGTCTTCATGATGTTGTGATAGCTACCATGATTGATATACATGGTATTGTGATATGAAGTCTTTGTAGGGAATTAGAAAATATGATTGGTACATATTTTCCCGCCATAAGATGTGTAATATTTCACAAATTAGGTTATAGTTCATACCATATCAAGTCAATTAAGGCACATTGAGTCATGATTAGTGAGTTTTATGGATGATATTATTCTATAGTGTGGATTAGGTGAATTTCATATTTATATTCATAAAGACCATGGGTCATTCTGGATCAATATTTTTTGAACCTTAAGGTCCATCCATTTAAATTGGACGTGAACTGAATATGGAAATGAAATGTAAATTGACATTGGAAAAAATAGAAATTGAATTAGAGTTGGATATTGTGTGTGATGTAGGTAGTGAATCTAGTGATGTTTGAGACTGTTTCTTTTGACCACTATTGGATTTACGTGGAGGTTGGTTGTTATGACTAGGTTATTGGAAGGTTTTCAAATATATTATGATTTTTTTGTAAACATTGATATTGTAATTTTCCGAGGTGCGTTGTTTAGAATGGTAGAGAAATTTCACCATGATGATCTCTAGTACTACGCCAAGTGGGTTATGATGGCCACTCTTCGAAGGTAATGGGATACATATGAATCCTTTTATAGAACTAGTTAATACAATATCAGTTTTAGTAGACACTTGTTATGAGGTATTTTTCTGAATATGGATTTTACACTTCTGCCATACATTTTAGGGAGCACTACAACCTTCTTCGTCTATGGCTATGATGAAAAGTGTGTTAAAGAAACCTCAGTCACCCATGTATTTGGGGGTGGTGGTCCATAGTTTGTGGAGATGTGTCTTGAGACAAATCTATCAAAATTTGAGCATCTGGTGACACCTCCTGAGAGGATAGTAAAGATCATGAATTACATGTTACATAGAGTAGTAATGTGCTGGTTGGTTTGTTTGAATCAGGGTTATGTAATGAATTATATGGGTTGGTAGGATTTCCATACAATATTGAATTACTAACTTTCCCTAGAGACTCTAAGAGTTTAGTGGGATAGTGAGACCATGTTTTTGTATAATATTGATGTCACAGTTTTGAAATATTTGATATACATTATAAATCAAAATAATTTTACATCGATATACCATTTTTATTTGGATTTGAGTGTGAATCACATTGAAGAATGTATCCAACATAGTATTCGATCTTATATAAATGTATTATGGTTGATGAATTTTACTAATGTAATGTATATACCACCAATTATAGAGCATATCCTGAGGAAAACTGTGGACATAGAAGAGAGCAGTGTAGCCACACAAACCATTGGATCAACAACTACATGATAGATGAATAATTATATGGATTTCGATGATATTTTTACCAACCATTATATTTGTAATGGTTTCTTATTTGACTTCATTATTGTCACATAAGGGGCCACATGAGAAATCGGAATGACTGTGAACCAATCAATTGTTGATATTGAATAGGGATGTAGAATGTACAAATTTTATATAGGACCTTCACTCCATTAGTGACTGGGAGGGGTTATATCATAAACCATTTTTAGCAGTGAGTTTTATTGCATTTCATCAGGTAGTGAGCTCGAGCAGTATCAGTTTATTAGCCCGACCTAGTGGTGGTCTTGTCCATGGCATCTGAGGAACATTATTACTGAGATAAGAGAGTTGGAATACATAAGGTAGTGAGGTCATGATAGTGGGGCATAGCTCATGCTAGAAATATTATGTAAATCCTACCCTAATAAGTATGTTGTTGGACCATTTATGATGAGAGGAACTATTCCTATATCCTCTACTGTTGTATCTACTATTTTTGATATAGGTGCATCACAAAGTTTTATATATTTAACATTTGTGAAGAACCTGGGGCTTGTGATTTGGGTTTATGAGGGAATTATGTTTCTACAAACACCACTGGGGATCTGAATGGTGATTTTATGTCATTATAGAATGTTCCCTCATAAGGATGGTGGGTAAAAATATATATATATATTCTATTTGTCCTCATGATGACTAGGTTTGAAATCATACATAATATGGGATGTGTGATAAATTTTCTTCCCTATTCTAATTTATTGAACCAAAGACCGACTTTCACATCACCATATGGATCCTTATTTATTTTCAAGGGAGAATGGCTTGTCTAAGAAATTCGGGTTGCATCAAAACATCATGGTATGGGAAGAATGACAAATCATACCACTAGTTTGTATTTAGATAATCAGGGTCTACGTGAATTTTGATTTCATAAATTGGTTGATCATTTTAATGATTTATTCCCAAATTAATTTTTAGGATTACATCCTGAGGGTGAGGTGAAATTCTCTGTCGATGTAGTACCATGTGTGACACAAATATCATTTTCTCCTTATGGGATTTCTATAATAGATTTGTAGAAGATTAAGAGGTAACTACATTATTTTTACAAAAGTGGGTTTATTATACCTAGTACTTATGTATGGTTTTCTATGTTTTTAAAATGGTATTAAGGGACCCTTAGACTATGGATGGTTTCTGAGAAAATGAACTCAATAATAGTAAATAATTTGTACCGCTTTCCATATATAAGTGACAGTTTTTATCATTTTTGAGGAGATTATGTGTTCCCACTATATGATTTTATATCTGAATATCATGATGTGCCTTTTTTACCTACATACATACCTTGAAAAAAATTACACAGTTGGTATAGTCTATAAGATTATCTGTTTATAGCATTTGGTCTCATGAATTTTCCAGATGTTTTCATGGAATTGATTAACTGAGTTTTCCATCCTAACCATGATTTGATTATTTTGGTATTCAAAGATGAAATTAAGGGTTATTGTCACAATCAATAAGAGAATGAAAAAATATTGATATCATTTTAGATATGATAAGATATAAATAGTTTTATAAAAAACTAATAAATTCCATCTTACGTATTTATAAAATCCATTTATTTTGTCATATTATGTCAGAGATTTGTGTATCAACTGACCACAAGATGGTGAGAGTTGTAGTTACCTATTAACAAGCTAATTAATCCTTTTAAATTGAATGTTTCTTGGGGTTAAATGTTCATTTCCATTTCTTCACATAGAAAATCACATTCCTAGAATCAGCCATTACTGTATTGACTTTGAAGCATGTGATGTTTGTTTGGATAGATGCATATGATATATACTTTCACTATATGAAAGGTAGATAAAATTAATTATTGATCATGATAGTTCTATAGTAGGGAATAAGCTATCCTCTATGAACATTAGTTATCAGGATCATAGTAGTGTTGATGATGGACGATAGAGTCATCATGTAATAGTCTAGGTAGCCAAGGAAACATGATTGAAACTTCTTAACACATGATCTGGAGTTAGGTGAATTTTTTCATGCACCACAATAACAGAGAAATTATTTATTTGTGGAGTGTTTTGTGGCCCAAAGGGACCAAAAAATACATAAGTACATTTTTTCAAAACAAAAACCAAATCTAAGGCACCATATGCCAGTTTAGTAACTATAGTCTTTTCACATGAGCTTGCATAAATTCCTGGGAAGGATAATGTTGTGGAGAATGCACTGAGGTGGAGGACATAAATAATTTGTGTTTAATTGTCTAGTAGTGAGTTGAATCATATGTATTTATTCTCTAAGATATTCATATAGGGGGTTGATGGTTAAGGGAAGTCCATTATTTCATCTATGGATTTGACCAATAATCTACTAATCGGATTTGAATTAGATTATTTTTAAATTATAATGACCTAGTACTATCAGAGAGTGTGAGTGTTTAGAACTATATTTTAAATTTTATTATAGTGACATATAAGCTCCTATGTATCCATGGTAGCATTTGGTTTCCACTAGATATATGAATTGAGCTTGTGTGGGAGATTACAACTTCAGCTAGGGAAGTGAATCCTATTATTTGAATTGTGCATTGTGACTTACATTTCAAATAATATTGGATATATATGGAATGGGAGGTAGCTGAGTTTTTTTTACGACATGTTCCTCTAATCACAAGGTAATGATGAAAAATCAGTGACCAAAGAGACTATTATAATAGTTATCAATTCCTGTTTGAAAATGGGATGATGTCATGATGAATTTTATAACTGTTTTTTTTTTGAGTTTTCATTGGGGAAGAAATGTTTATTGGGTTGTTATTGACAAGTATAAGAAGATTTCTCATTTACTTCTAATGAAGTAGTCCTTCATTGTATAGTATCATTCAAGTTTGTATGTATATATGAAAAGACAACATCTTTGGGTCCCCTATAGTGTCACTTTAGATAGATATTCCTAGTTTAGGTATCATTAATAGATGAATTTATATGGAGGGTTGGGTTCATATGTTCTTCTATGAACATCAAACCACACTCAGGCTAATAGAAAAGTATAGGATATGATATAGGTTCTTGAGAAAATAATATGATCATTAATCCTAGATTTTGAGGGATCATGGGGGTTGAATATTCACCTATTGATTCTCCCAAAAAATGATATCTATCAAGGACCGATACAGATGGAACCTTATGAATATTTTTTCAATACATTTTGATCATAACCCCAATTATAGCAAGAGGTAGGCGACATAGCTTTACTTGGACTATGGCTCATGTAGGAGACTTCCGCGTAGGTATAGTTGACCAGGATGCTAATTGATACTACACATTCATGGATGAAATCATATGTTGGTCATCAAAGGTATCATCTAGAGTTCATGGTGGGTTATTTTTTCTTTTTTGTTTCTCATCGAGATTAGGTCAATGATTGATCTCGAAAAATGTAATCTTACAGCATGAAGTGTCTTGTCCTTCATGATTTTGGAGGGTGATGAGCTAGAATCATATCGATTGTTGTTAACTCAGAGGTATCCAGACATGATAAACAATATCCATGTATCTCATCTATGATGTTATCATCCAGAACTAACTCATGTTCTACAACCTTAGGAGGCGGAGTTACTGGTTGATTCATCCATTGAGGTGAATCCTATCACTACTAAAAAATGAAGCTATAGCCATGGAACCATAGCCATGGTTTTATAAGTCCGTGGCTATAGCATGGTTATACCAACGAATGAAAATTCATCGGTGTCTATATGTGTGATTTGGCCAATATTCTCTCGGGCTCCTCCTACAGAACCCTCCCCGATTCACTCCCCTCCCCTGACGCACTACCCTCCCTGGACGACCGCGCCTCCCCCCTCCCCGATCGACAAGACCTCCCCCAATGCCGACAGACTGCCCTCCTCCCCCGACGCACTCCCCTACTCCCGACGACCTCTCCTCCCCGGACGACCGCGCCTCCCCTGACGGACTCCCCTCCTCCGGACGACCCCGACGAACTCCCCTCCTCCCCCGACGGACTCCCCTCCTCCCCATACGGACTCCCCTCCTCCCGACGGACTCCCCTCCTCCAGATGACTGCAACTCCCCTGCTCTCGACGGAATCTCCTCCTCCGACGAACTCTCCTCCTCCCGTCGGCCTCCACCGGACGAACTCATTGAGGGTATCTTTATCATTCCATTTTTTATCATTTCCAGTATCTTTATCTTTAACAATAATTTTTTCAAAATCCATATCAGTAGTAATTAGATCCTTCTGAAGAATATTTCCACTCTTTTATGTAAGATATTTCTGCTGCTTGGGTCGATCTTCATGAATAAGGATACTAAATCATACCATTTTCGAATCTGAGGCATCCAGAAATTATATAGGGTATGTCAACATTTTAGAATTGTGTTCCATGGATTTTGGTTTGATTTCCATCCCTTAAATATCGTATGAGGCATCGTGGTTTTGTATAGGGTAATACAGTAGATTATCATCAAGAACTAGGAACATTAGTGTAGGATATTCCATCATCTTCCAATTATTTTCTACCATATATATCTATTTTTGAGGGAATACTAGATTTCTAGTTTTTCAAGCGAAATTAATGGGGCTTATTCCTAAAAGGAGGAAAATATGAGAATATCCTGGTGATATAACGATTTGTAACATATGATTTTACAATTAATCTATGGTAGTTCCTAGAGATAGATGGTCTATCCATCATTGCACATCCGATAAGGATAGGAATCAAGCCTTATATAGTTTTGTATGGTAGAGCTGTTAGATTTATGCAACACCAGATATGGGGAAAACCATGTGAATAATGGGTGCTTGCATATAGTTTAGGTTCACAGTGCCTTGATCTAGTTATTTTGTTTGTGTTCATGGAGCTTAGTGAAAATGAAAATAGTTTATATTCTTGACGATTTGAGTATACAGACGATCATTAAGGACGATAATGCAGTGAAAAAAATGCTTAAAACCCATGTGAACAGATACCAGGATGTCCTATAACAAATGAAGTGATCCTGAAGACGGTTGATCAATGTTTAATGTCATACCTCTTGGATGACAGAAAACAATTTACATTCATGATTCATGGGGTACTGAAACATGTATATTTTGAAAAAGAAAATTCAATTCATGAATGAGGTTGAATTTGATTTGAATTGAGGGCAAGACATCCCACGCACCACACAAATACCTCAGAAAGAAATTCCATATTGTATAGTGTTATAATGATCAGACCGAGATGAATGTAGATGATATTTCAAATTCATGATGCTTGGAATATGTGTAATCTGGTTTCACAGTAATATATGTGTCACAGAAGTGGTAAATCCTACTGTAAATGGACCCATATAGTCTTATATACCATGTTCACACCTTGAGATGGACTACACACAAGTTAAAGTCATAATGTTGTGTGTGTAAATGTGACTAAGGGGATGTAGGGTTGAAATATATTTATCTAGACCTATAAATGAGAGGTATAGGAATTACAACGTATCCCATGAAAATGGTAGTCAATCTACACATGGTTCAAAATTATGTAATAGTAGGATTTGAATTCCAAAATTGGGGGAAATCCTCTCTCGTGAGGGAATCCCAAATCTATGACATGGGTAATGCTAGAGTTTAGAATCGTGTTATATGGATGATGGTTTAGTTCGTCTCATATCATATGATTCATATTGATTCCAAGTGGGGTGATTTTTTAGACAATATCATACATATATTATGAGGAACCATGGTTATAAAAATTTTAAGACCTTTCATATCATCCCATAGATATCATATGAGTCATCTTAATTTTATATTGAGTAACATCATTATTTGATTTTGTGTGCCTACACTACTACAAATCTGAGCTATAGCCATGGACCTATAGCCACAGTTCTATAGGTCCGTGGATATATCTTTTACACTGCCACAGTTAATTATTTCATCCGTTTCTATATCCAGCAGCCCTGTTTTTTGTTTCCCAAACCCATCGGGCTCCTTATCCTCCCCCTAGCGATTCCTCCTCCTCACCGCACCATCCCCCTCCCCGACGCCTCCACGCCGACGCCTCCTCCACACCGCGCCCTCATCGCCGCACCCTCCTCACCGTGCCCTCCTCGCCGCGCCCTCCTCCTCGATGTGCCCTCCTCCCCGATGCCTCCTCGCTGCTCCCTCCTCCCTGATGCCTCCTCGCAGACGCCTCCTCCGCACTGTGCCCTCCTCGTCGCGCCCCCCTCGCAGTGCCCTCTGCGTCGCGCCCTCCTCTCCATGGTGTCAGTAAGCATTACTCGGTTATGGAACATAATAATATGGATGAGGGTGGTCCCAATAATCCCTCCATTTTATCATTTTCAACAAGCGGAAATGTATCAGAATTGGTTTAAGGGAGTGAGGCCACATTCATGAAGAGTTATACAGAAGTGGTAGGTATTTTGATGGATAACCATTTTGATCTTTTGTCATATGATGAACTAGTCCAGAATTTTGAACAATACCTGGTCAGAACCGTTGGAGAGGAGCATGTCCCTGATAATTAGTCATGTAATGAATGTTCTTTCCACTTTTTAGGTGATTTAGAGGATGAGGTTCAGGATTAAATGTATCCATGTATGAGAAGAGTAAGATAGGGAGGGTCAACTAGAAAGATAAAAGGGATTACTCATATTTTTCTCAACTAATGGGGACTAGGTCTATGAATATGTCAAAGGACAAATATAAGGAATTTTACCCACCTCTCAAAGGTGGTATTTTAGTAGTGGTATACTCCTGATAATCCTTTCAAAATTCTTGTGAAATCATAAGATGATGAACCAATTAAAGATACCCTTTCCTTTACTTTGAAAAATTATAAAATTGAGGATTTTTGTTTTGATAAGAGGTTTGAGGAGGTTGAATACATCACTTCTAACATAGAAAAACTCCTAGGATCACCGTTTTTTCTTTAAAAAGAGCAAGATGACCAAATTAATGAAGTTTTTTATTTAATTGAACACACTTTTCTTTTATATTATTATGATTTTTGTGTGTATGATTTTGATTTCTCTCTTCCCTATGTATGTTGTGTAGATTCAAGTGAACTTCATGATTTACTAGAGGTACATGAGAAGGTTATTAATACACCTGATGAGAAACTTTTGAAACTCAAAAAATTTAATTGTAATTCAATGTTTGGGAGTGGTTGAAGAGCAAGAGGATATTTTGAAGTTGCGTACTAATGAAAAAGTGGATATTGATACATAAGTGGTTTTTAATAATGAATTTATATAGGATATTGAATCGGATGAAAAATCACATCCAAGAATTGAATTTTTACTATTTATGCACATCACTCCTCAAGTTGAAGAAGAGAGAATATACACCCTTTTCCCCCCTTTCCACTACTCCAAGGAAGTTATAATTTCAAATTGGTGAAATTAAAAGTATATGAAAATGGGGTGTTAAAAAACTATTTAAGTTGATTACTATAGCTAGAAAGAAGATTTTATGCTAGTTCTTGAGTAAGAAGACACATCCTCCATCTAATTGGGGTTGAATCAATGATTTTTCAACTATGAACAATCTAAATATAGAACCCCTTGGGGGATAAACCCAAGATTACCTTGTTACGTTTTTTAGTTTTTTTATTTGACCTTATTTAATAATGTTTTTTGATTGAGGTATTTTTTTGTAGCAAGTTAGGTGGGTCACTTCACATGGCAACCCATTTTGAGTAACTTCTTTCACTCTAAGAAAATTTTCAGGTTGTTTCCTTCCACTTGTAAATTTTTAAGAGTTTAAATTATTATTATATACTTCAAATTAAGTGTGAGGTAAGGGTATACAATTTTTTTCTAATCCTAAATTTTATAATTCTAAATCATTGTTTAAACATTCCTTTTTACTGATTTTTATTAAAAAAATTTATGTTATTCACATAGAATAAGTGAATGTACGTTATAATTTCTATTTTTTAGTACTTGGGTGAGAATAATTTCACATACTATTATAGTATAGATTCAAAAAAATTTATATATCTAGAGAAGTAATATTTCATAGTAACTTTGAACCAATCTACCTTAGTTTTTACTCTAGTTTTGTTAGGTTTTGAACTTTAAATTTAATAAATTAATGTATATGTTTACACTTTTAGGAGATGAAATTTTGGAAACCAAAGGTATTTATTCAACAAGAAAAGAAGGGAAATTTTTTCCAATGATCTCAAATGATTATAGCATCTACACCATGGGAGTAATAGTTTAAATTCTGTGATTTTTCTACTTAAACATGAAAATTTACTTCTTTTTTTTAGTTGAAATAAATGGTTGGAAGCTGCCTTTTAATAAATTTTGTATGCTGAAATCATCTTGTTAAATCTGTTGTTTGTTTCTTCCTTTTTTACTACCTTTTTGTATTGAAATTCTGGTGTGTATGCTTATTTTAATGTTTTACTAAAAATCATTTTTGACTTTCAAATGTTAACATGCATCTACATTAAAATCCATGAATATGTGTTGAAGTTGTTAATATAGTTACTAGTGGGTATCATTCATGCATTTTGTGTGATTGTTTGAACTCTATGTTCTTCATTTCTTTGGTTTTTAATATATTAGTTATATGATTTTTTTGTAATTAGATAAAAAAATTATTTATTGTTACAAATTGATGAATATATCTAATTAATCACTTCTACCATAGGACGAGGTGGTTGGTGTTGGTTGAAATGCGGGCACGTTGGCATGCAACCGACAAGAAAGTGGGAACATCCATTCTTGGTAATGGGTATCTATGTGAACTTCACTTCTCAGTTATTGGTTTTTATTAGAGTTATATTAACATATTATTTTGTTCCCATGTAGTTTTACAAACATAAAATAAAAATTTTATCATAGTTTTATGGTTCCAATTTTAAAATCTTTTTTATGAGATGAATTCTATGGTACTCAATTTTTGTGCTTGATATGATTGTATCACCTTCTTTCTTCCATAAACCTTTTACAGTTTGATGAAGATTGGGTGAAACTGGTGATGAAATTTTTAAAGCTCTACTTTCTAATAGTTGAACTTTTCAAAACAAAACATTTTCCTCTCAAGTAAGATTTGATTTGTGGTTCTTGAATCTACTATTTTTGCAGGATACATGTTTGTATTCAGGCACATAAACACAAATATATTTCTTATCAATTATTTATTCTCTACATAATTACTTATGATTTATTTTGATCTTTTTTTCTTTATTTCATGTAGGTAAAATATAGTCTTAGGGTGAAAAATAAATATGCACCCAAAGTACTCTTAAGGCACCATTTTGTATGATGGTAACATTTTGGTAAGTTCATTTATTTCTTTTTACCATACTACATCATGTTTGTTGAGAGGGGTCTTTGATTTGTGGTTCTTGCATCATATATTTTGGTCTTCTGTTATATTTGTTGAAAATAGTCATTTTATGTCTTGAAGTGTTTTTTATAATATCTTTGGGATGTAATAAAGTATGATAGGGGGTTGGGTGGAGGGGGGTAGGGGGCAGGGTGGAGGGGTGCAGGGGGGGGGGCAGGGTGGAGGGGGGTAGGGGGCAGGGGGCAGGGGGCCAGGGGCAGGGGCAGGGGGGAGGGTGGAGGGGGGCAGGGGGCAGGGGGTATGGTGTAAGATGAAGGGGTCAGGGGCAGGGGGTAGGGGGCAGGGAGGGTGCAGGGGGGTGCATGGGGTGTTGTGCAGGCTAAGGGGCTGGGTGGAGGGGGGCGGGGGCAGGGGGTAGGGTGCAGGATGCAGGGGGCAGGGGGCGGGGGGCGGGGGGAGGGTTGTCCAGCAGGGGGGAGGGTTATCCAGCATGGGGGAGGGGTGCCCAGTAGGGGGGAGGGGTGTCCGGCAGGGGGAGGGGTGTCCAACAAGGGGGGAGGGCTGTCCAATAGGGGAGGGCATTCTAGTAGGGGGAGGGGTGTCCAGTAGGGGGAGGGCTGTCCAGTAGGGGGGAGGGCTGTCCAGCAGGGGGGAGGGGTGTCCAGGCAGGGGAGGGATTGTCCAGCTGGTGGGGAGAGGCTGTCCTTGAGGAATGTCTAGCTGAGAAGGAGCATGAATAGGTGTAACAACAGGTAGAGTAAAATATGGCATCCCTTTTAGTATATGTCATGTGTAACCGATAGGGTGAGGTCTATAATGATGGTCCTAGACATGTTCTAGTTGTGTAAAAAATGTTGGGAACAATATATTTTGTATTTCTTGATTCATTTATGTTGGTCGTTGGTACCCCAGGTGACCTCTTTTTAACCTTCTTTGTATTTTTTTCTAAAATAGTGTTTGGTATTAATATTTTTCCCTTTCAGAGCATCTTTCAATGAAGTATTAATAGAGGATGGCTTGCAGAATTTCTGTACAATTCTGCACTTATCAATGGCATGGGGGTGTCCAGTAGGGGGAGGGGTGTCTGGTAGGGGGGTGTCCAGCAGGGGGGAGGGGTGTCCATGGGGTGCAGGGGGTGTCCAGTGGGGATGTCCAGTTAGGGCATGGGGGTTATCCAGTGGGGTGCAGGGGGAAGGGGGTAGGGGGCAGGGGGCAGGGGGCAGGGGGCAGGGGGTAGGGGTAGGGGGCACGGGGCAGGGGGCAGGGGGCAGGGGGCAAGGGTGTCCAGCAGGGGGAGGGGTGTCCAATAGGTGGAGGGGCTGTCCAACCAGGGGGGAGGGGTGTCCAGGGTCTGGAGGGGATATGTGTGCTTATATATAGATATGAATATATATTGGGGCTAGGTGTGCTTATATATAGATATGAAAAATGAATACGTGTGTAAGTATAAAGGGGTAAATTCAAGTATAAACATATATCTAAGGCCCCCCTTGTGCATATTTGGCCATGAAAATATATACATAGGGGCTAGGTTTCCTTACATATATGTTAAGTTGCATATGCGTGCAAGCATAAAAAAGGAAGATTCGAGTTGTCGTCGTCAAAATCAAACACGCCTTGAGGTTGAGGTAGGGTCCCTCTCCTATCCCATTTAATTCAAGAATGTTTTAAATTACATTTAGTTGACTTCTTAATTTTTCATGTTTATATTAAAATTCAATTCTTTAATAAGTGTTAGTTCATATAATTGTTTCGTTTGATAAATAATTCCTGGTTTTGTAATAAAACCCCTCCAACTGATGTGCGCTGTCTACGAAAACTCACAGTGGAATACCTTGCTTAACATTATTGAATTGATGTTTTCCTTATACTTTATGTCATTACCACTTATAAAGAACACATCGTACTTGACCCTTTTTATATCCATGTAGGGGGTTTCCCTCTTTTTAATAAAACAGTTGTTTGAACCAAGACAATCTTTAAGTACCGTTATACTTTTAAGATGGGTCCCATGTTGTGTGACCAAGTCACATGGCATGTGATATTTAAATCCAACCAAAAGCCTAGTTCCACAGCCCAGGGGTCCCACAGTACCAGTAATGTCAGATTACATGTTATATAACCTTTAATTTTCCTGATCCCATGGGGTATTCCTCTAGGTATTCCTATACATTTCTAGATCTCCAAACCTCACTGAATTAGGTATATCAGGGGTCATCCAATCCTCTAGTCATCACAGATTAGAATTCATTTATTTAAATCTTCTGAGAAAACATACTCTCATTCCATCCATATCATCCTATTTGAAACTAAGTGGAAGATGTTGCCCCGCGGATGTCGCTGGACAGGGCCAACATGTTGTGGTCACCCCGCGGTCATGCCGCGATCACGCCGCGGTCACGCTGCGGTCACGCCGCGGTCATGCCGCGGTCACGCCACGGTCACGCCGTGATTTGGACCTGCTCCAGGATGACACCCTGCGGCACGTACTCCTCCAGGACGACACCCTGCGGCGGTCACACCGTGGTCATGCCGCAGTCACGCCGCGGTCACGCCGCGGTCACGCCGTGATTTGGCCCTACTCTAGGATGACACCCTGCGGCGGTTACTCCTCCTTAGAGAGACATTGAATGGTTATCTCTATATTTTTTCGTATTTCCTCATTCCTACACTATATCTCCTCTCAGCGCTGCCTCTCATCCATCTTTCCACAAAACATGCATAGCAGGTGGTACAAAGGCTCAATTCAACTGAAAACATTGGTTTGGAATTGTCTGGCATATTTTATTGTACATGTATCACATAATATTTTTTCGGTAATTCATCTTTTTCCTCATCCTCTTCACATGTTGTCCGAACCCGATCATCCTCATCCTCTGCGCATGTCGTCTGAACCGGATCAGCCTGTTGTGATGGAAATTCAATGTCTGCTTTTGGCTGTTTTAGATGAAATTCCTTCTATAATTCCCTCATCTCATGTAGCACTCATTGGAGAAGGATGATCACTGCCAAGTTGAGTTTTAAAGGCTGCACACAATCTGTTTGATGCAATTCCAAAGAGGCTGTTCTATTCTGAGGGCCTATTTCATGCTGGAGTTCCCACATTTCCCCCACAAGCTGGCAAAGGGAGGTCTGTTTGGGCCTATGCAAATAGTGCTTGTTTGTTATGGACAAAGATGCAACTGGAGACCTGGTTTCCTTGAAGAGTTTCCATGAAGGGTCTTCATTGTAGAGGAGACTAGCTCTGGTCTGTATTTGGTAGTTGCTTCCATGATGGTTCCCACAACCTTTTGACTGAATTTCACACCAAACCAAGCCCTGCTAGTGACTTTTTTCGATGCACTATAAAAATCCCATGGCCAACCCACCAAAATAAAACCATCTATTCAAGGGCCATTTCCACTCTCACTAAAAAAATCCAAACTCAATCCCTACTACAATTCCAAGCTCCCACTTCAAGTTAGCCACTATGAACTCCTTCCTAGTCCCCCACTATCTTTTAATCCACCTAGGCAACCCATCCACAACTTGACCACCAATCAGGCCTACCCACCTCTCAACTTCTAAGCCACCAACCCCACATTTTCCACCAGGCATCCCACTTTAAAACCATTCCAAACCTCACCCAATTCTAACCAATTAAACCAGACCCCTTAACATTTGAAGACCTCATCTAAATTCCTGTTCCAACTCACTTATTTTAGACCCAATCAGCCCTGCCACTTCAGAAAAACACGAGTAGCCTACTTAAAATCCAGTCCAACTTAGTTTCCTTCATGATTGCCCCCATGAGTCCATAGCCTCACCTCAACCAAATTATTAACCACCTGGACACTTGGAAGCCACAAGAGGAGGGATAAAGTTTATAGATTTTTTTGTAATATTTTATTCCATTGGAAGATAATTTGATGGATGCTACCACTTGTAATGAGGTATTAATCTCCTCTCCCTCTTTCTTCCATCAAATATTAGACAGATACTATGTAAAAAAATCATTCTCCACCTCTGGGGAAGGAACTCTCAGCTACCATTCTTTTGTTCTTCTTCCTGCTGATGAATAAAATTCCCCAAGTATATTGGGGAAATTTTATTCATTTTTCATCATTTACCTCTTCTTACATAGTGGTGATTTCAGCAGCCGGATTTGGTCTTTTAACAATAGCCCATGAAATCCATCCGTTGTCTAGGGGGTCCAGTGGGGGGGGGGGTATGTCCTGGGGTGTCAAGGGTCTGGGGGGGGGGGGGTCTGTCCTGGGGGGTTCTGTCCATGGGGTAACTAGGGGGTCTAGTGGGGGGGTCTATCCTGGGGTGTCCAGGGTCTGGGGGGGGGGGCTGTCCTGGGGGGTATGGGTTGGGGGGGGGGGGTTGGTTCTGGGGGGTGTCCATGGTCTGGGGGGCTGTCCAGGATCTGGGGGGGGTCTGTCCTGGGGTGTCCAGGGTCTGGGGGGGCAGGACTGGAAGGGGTGTCCAGGGACTGGGGGGTCTGTCCTGGGGTGGGGTCTTTCCTGGGGTGTCCAGGGCCAGGGGGCAGGGGGCCAGGGGGCAGGGGGGCAGGGGGCAGGGGGCAGGGGTGTCCAGCAGGGGGAGGGGTGTCCAGCAGGGGGAGGGGCTGTCCAAGCAGGGAGGAGGGGTGTCCAGGGGGGTGGTCCAGGGGTGTCCAGGGGTGGTGGTCCAGGGGGGATGTGGGTGGGGCTGGGGGCCTGGGTGCAGGGGGGCTGGGAGGTGCGGGTGGGGGTGGATAGTGGGGGTGCAGTTGGGGGGGGGGGAGGGGGACCTAGGTGCAAGGGGTAGTGAGGGGGCTGGGTGTAGGGGGTGGGGGCTGGATATAGGGATGGGTGTAGGGGGGATGGGGGGGGGGAGGGGGGCGGGGGCCTGGGTGCAGGGGGGTAGTGGGGGCGGGCAGTGGGGGGAGGGGGACCTCGGTGCAAGGGGTAGTGATGGGGCTGGGTGTAGGGGTGGGGGCTGGATATAGGGCTGGGTGCAGGAGGGATGGGAGGGGATGGGGGGGTGCTGGGGGCCTGGGTGCAGGGGGCAGTGGGGGTGCAGGTGGGGGTGGATATTGGGGGTGCAGTGGGGGGGAGGGGTACCTGAGTGCAAGGGGTAGTGAGGGGGATGGGTGTAGGGGTGGGGGCTGGATATAGGGCTGGGTGCGGGGGGGGGGGGGGGATGGGTGCAGGTGGTACTGGGGGTGTAGGGGGTGTCATGGGGGTGTCCAGGGGTGTCGGGGGGGGGGGGTTCTAAGGTGTTCTATCCAGAAGGGCGAGTGGTGGTGTGTAAAGGGCTGGGGGATGTGATAGGGGGTCTGTCCAAGGGGGAAGGGAGGAGCTATAAGGGGTCTCTCTAGTGAGGGGGTGTGCAGGTGGGGGGGGAAGGATCTGGGGGGGGTCTGTGTTTGGGGGGGGGGTTTCCATGGTCTGGGGAGGTGTCCAGGTTCTGGGGGGGCATGTGCTGGGGGGGGGGGGGCAAGGTCTGGGGGGAGGGGCAGACTGGCCAGGGTGTCCAGGTTCTGGGGGAGGGGTCTATCCTGGGGTGGGTTTCAGGGGGGTGTCTAGGGGGTGACCCGGGGTTTAGGGGGTGTCCAAGGGGTGTGTCCAGGTGGGGGTGTCCTGTGGTTTAGACTAACTTACTTACATATCATTCTTAAATTTTAGTTCTATATCATCTTGTATAATTATGAGTTCATATTTCCTCATGAACTGAATATTTAGAAGTTAAAAACAATCTGTATATTTTAGTTGGATTACTATAAAAATAAATATTTATTGCAATCATGAATTGAGGATAAGAAAAATTTATGAATTAAACTACTTTTACAGTTAATTTAGTAGGTTTCATTTGTATTGCAAGAATGCTAACTGAATTAAATTTTGTGGGGGGAAGGGAGGGGGTCTGCAGGTGGGGGGGGGGGGGTGGGGGGGTCTGCAGGAGGTGTCTAGGGGGTGTCTGGGGGTGCCCAGGGTGTGTCCAGGAGGTGTCCAGGGGGTGTCCAGGGTCTGTCCAGGGTCTGTCCAGGGGGTGTCCCGGGTGTGTCCAGGGGGTGTCCAGGGGGTGTCCAGGGGCGTGTCCAGGGCCATGTCTAGGGGGTGTCTAGGGGGGTGTCCATGGGGTATTTTTTATGGATTTGGACACCCTATAGCCACAGTTCTAAACCGTGGAAATGGGTTTATTGCCAATGTTTTTAACCGTGGCTATAGACATAATGCCACGGTTTTAAACTGTGGAAATATATTCTGTCCGGCCTTTAGTATAGACACAGTTTCAACCGTGGCTATAGGTCTAGTCTTATATCCACGCCAAACATAGCCATAGATCAAGGAACCATGGCTATTACCTATGGCCATAGTTTGAGGGCCTATAGCCACAGTTTAGAACCATGGATATAGCCCGAATTTCCAGTAGTGTATTGGAATCATTGAAAATACATGATGGTTAGTAGAGGCTACTGAGTTATACTACTACATGTCTAATGGAAGAATCAATATTTACAGTAATATACATGGGAGTGGGAGGATAACATACATTCTTAGTTTCCTGAGTCATTCTTAGATGATGCTTGACAATGATTGCAGTGGATATTTATGGAAGAATTTATTTAGGGGAATATTGTAACATATTATTGTTCTAAATGAGTTATGGATCATTCTAATTTCATTTTAAATGTTTTTTAGAGCCTATTGTGAATTCCCCTTGAAGAAACAAGTATATTTGGGATGTCTGGGGCTTTTTCAGAGATCAGAAATAGGATTTTAGGATAACATGATAGGCAACACTTTTAGAACAAACCATCCAGTGTAGGTCATAGAATTATTACTGACTACATGCGACCTAAGAAGAGGGTAAGAGGATTCTGCACAGTTTTTCAGACCATACATATGGAGGCACATGACCATGCGGCACATTATCAATTTATATCAGTGCCAAAATGCATGATTTTAACATAGTTATTCAAATTGTGCACAATGACTTTGTTGGTTCCTCATATAAAGATTAGAGGAACCATGTTTGGTGCATGGTTTATCGATCATTGTAGTTAAACTATGCGGCATAGTGATTTGTCGAAAAATTAAAAAAGAACCCTTAAAATGTATTAAAACAAAAAATTACTTTCACATATAATTCATTAGACAACCCTGGCCCATTTGTGAGATATTTAAATCCAAATTAATATATATTGAACCCATACCTATCTATGGACATTGAAAATGAGTTTCCACATTCTTAATAGAATCATGCCTATGAGTAATACAGTTGTTTGGGTTCACTCTTCATTTTCCTTCGTATATGCTGTACTATTTAGGTGAAACATAATTTTCCCAATATCCAGGTTCTTTATCAAAATTTTATTTTTATTCTGATATAAGATGAATTAGAAGGTGTAACTCGATGTTCACTACAAAATGGACCTACTATATGTGGTCAATAATATTATCTATTAGTTTGATTGTCAATAGATCTAGTTTATAATTTTACACCCATCGTACATTCTATCATGGCCATGAAAATAAAGTGAATAAATAAATTTAACAAAATGGATCTTATTTGGGATTAAATGTTGTTCCTTGTCAGTTTTTAGAGGATGTTTACCCAAACAAGGTCACTCATGTGGTGTGCCATTGGGATTTCCCTTTTATATAGCACACATAGAATGAGTTTTACGATTTCTTATTTAGAGGAAGCCCATAATGAACTGAAATAAATTTAAATTAATTAAATATGAGATATTATATATCCTTTTTATTTTAATAGTGATTTTGAATTGTAAATTGATTAATAAATTTTTATTTGAGTAGGTATACCAAGGTGACTTTTATTCTTGTGAATGGATTAATGGAATGAGATGTGAATTGAAATTGTAGTTGATTCTTTGGATTGTATACTATGGATCGTGATTCAATTTAGATTACAATTATATTACATCAATGTTCCTGGATTATAGTAGAAGAACCCTTGGAAATATATTCTATTTATATCTTGATCCAGTAGGATACTAATGTCATTTCTACCCCATGGATCTGGCTTGCTGGAATAACTTTGGACAGTCCATGTTGAAATGGTAATTTGAGTCCACCACTAACATTATTGAGTTTCCATCGAGATTCACCTAAGATTTGATGTTGATTCCATGTTATTATATTACATGGATCTTACACTCTGGTGTCTAGCACATATAATTATATAGCTCAGCTGCGGTAAATAAGAAAGGTTTTTTAATACAGCATGGGCATGATAGATTTAATATATATAGGTCATTTGGAATGATAGTTGTGATATGATATATTTTTTATTCGTCGTGACCATGGAATTAGTTGTTCTATTTATTTACCAATTCCTTCTAATAAGATCTTGACACTTGTTTTGTAGGGATCCCAATATGAATTATCAAGGTCACATGTTTGTTTACTCATTCCTTATGCATTGCACTTTTATTAGTATCATATGTTTTATAAATTTCACTCCTCATTAGCTTATATTTCATATCAATGACTTTTTAATGGTAATTTAGGTGGTGACCTACTGGGATTATATCTCACACCCTGTTTGGGCAAGCATTTATTACCCAGAGAAACAATATGGATGTAGTTAGATAAAGTGGAAAGCACCTACAGTATGATGTTTGACCATATGTCATGCATATGAGAAGGGGAGCACAAGACCAAGCTAAGGATCAAGATTATATATGAAGATAGTTCTTTTTTGAAATACTGAATCTTAATACATATACCTATATGATTCTTTTATACCTACATTGCCTAATTTTTAAACACAAGACATGATCATCATTGTATATGAAATTATTTTTGCATTGTTTATCTATTGTTAACATAGATATACTGATATTTTATGATTTGTTTAAGTCATAAAATATGGATCTGTATGATTTCAACCACTATATTAAAATATGATAAGTTGTTTTAACCTCTCAAAAGACTCACTATGGGCCATCGTTACTTGTCATCAGCCTTTGGGGGTTAGGGAGACGTGATTGAGGGCATGTGGCCAACCAGGCTTAGGGAAACATTTAGTAGCATCTAAGACCAGGATGTGATAAGTGGTTTGGAAAATTGTTTTATAGCAGGACCAAGGGTGACAAGGTAGAATATGGGACGATATCATAGGATCCAATCAAGTTGTGTGGAGGGCTCATGTGGTTGGTGGAGGCCACTGATGATGGATAAAAAATACTTCCTTCACATTATCTAAAAGACAATTTTGGTTAATATATTCCCAAAAGAAAATGACTCCCGTGGAACAAAATATGGGATAAAATTAATATCACCATGAAAACTATATGAATATATTTACTGATCCAGGGATACATCTATGTATATTTTTGAGGTGAAAGAAGTCTCAATGTTCCCTGATGGAGGCCTTGGTTTCCTAAAATTTTGAGAAACCCCCAAATAATAATTGGATGATCACTATGTATATAGAAACACCAATAAAGGAACTAGTTATAAGGGATCCAAATAAATATGTTATGATAAATAAAAAAAATCCATGGGATTTTTAGGATTAATACATCTGTTGGAGTTTGGTGAAGCTATTTAGTTCTACTTATAAAATTTTGAATATTTCACCTAAGGAAATATATATCTATATCATACTAACAATGGTAAATATACATCTTTCTTCTTTAATGAAACTCCTAAATCAAATGTGATTCTAACATTAATTGTCTAATTAATGCAAGAATTGGAATGCTGTATGGGGAGAAGGTTTATGAATATTTCTCATGAAAAATCCATATAGGAGGCGGTGGAGTAATAAAGTACATAATGTCATTTTCCATATACCTATCTTCCATCCAAAGGTATCCAATGAAAGGAATTGATAATAACATTTTGAAATAATTCATCATTATAAGTCAGTATATTTCAAAATAATACATTCTTGGGGCACATAATGATTTGGTTTCATTATAGATAGGTTATATAATCATCATATTTTATAAAAAATATAAAATATCTCTAAAATATTTCTTCATTCAGAGTACTCTCCATAGATATTTATTACATTAGATATTTTATCAATAAATGTGAGAATTAAAGAAAATCATGAGCTCAAATGATCAAAAACACTAGAGAATGAATATATCAATAAATAATCATATGTGATGATAAGATAAGAATACGAGTATGATAATAATGTCATAACATATTGATATAAAATAAAATAATTCCAAATAATTAATCATGATTCACAAAATGAGGATTTGTTATTACAAATTTCACAAGTAATAAGGGTTTTGAATTATCAGTAATAAATCATTAACCATGAGAACATATAATGCAAATAGTATATAGTTTCTTGGAATACAAACAATCATATAAAATAATTTTAATTTTAATGGATATTTGTAAGGACCTTCATAGTGGATTGGGTACACTCTTTATTTAATCAGTTATATAGTTATGGTCACCCCCAATACAGTATTATTTTCTAGTGTCCCTTACATGAATTTTATTCACTACCCATTCCATTTCATATTATATCTTGATTTATCATTATTTACCCAATTAATTGGAGGGTGATATAATTCTCGGCCCATACATACCAGAATGAAAGACACACTTATGTGTTCTACATGATAATAAAACCTTCACCAACTCATTGTATATTAACTAATTTAAATGAATCAAGATTAATACATATTCTTTTATTTCCACATAGAAAAACCAGAGGATAAGAAACCAATTTCCTAATGTTATCATGAAAACATAAATAATATGTGGGGAACAAATGAGTTTCAATGATTCATCACTTTGTCATCATCATTATAATCAATTCAGAGAACCAATGTATATTTTATCCAAAAATAATATCTTTGTTTATGAATAAAATCTATGAAAAATTTTTTATATGAATTAAATATTCCATTATATTAGAAATTTATGGTTTTTATTGACAAACATGTGAATATAATTTTTTATTAACTATAAAATCATATAATTTTCAAATTATTGAAAAAATGTTTTTTAATTAACCATAGATTAATGCAATTGGATATTAAAATAGAATAATTTTCTTCAGGGTGGGAAAATTCATTCCTGAGGTAAATGTTTAAAAAGATTCGGATATCATTTTTTCTAAAAAGTTCCAAATAACCTATAAAACCATGATATTTTACAAATTTTTTTATTAAATTTGATGTTTTGGATATTTTTTTATATGGAAATATTATTTTTAATTGAACTAAATTCAATGAAATGTTTATCATACATTTTATATTACAGTCAATTCAAATGAAACATATCATATTATTAAAATATTATTAAATGATAATTATCAACCAGCCGTTTGAACGGTTGGTATGTATATGATAAACAAAATTTTGAAAATATATTATTTAAAAATTATTATAAAATTAATTATTTGGTGGATAATTAATTAGAAAAGAAAATAAATACTATTTGAATATAAAGGAAATATTTTTGAGAGAAAACAATTTTTTTTGTAAACAGATATGTTTTACCTTTGAAAATTAAAAAAACATTTGGTGGTTTAATTTTAAAATATTTTAAAATTATATATTCAAAAAAGTATTTAAAGTTTATATTATGTATATTCAAGACAATATCTATAAAAAAAATATATTTTTACACCGAAAACATTATTATGTCAAAAAGATGTTTTTTTTGAATTTTGTAGTCATATTTTATAAATAAATATTCATAATTATAGAAAATTTATTGAAAAATTAAATATAATTTTTTAATCAGAATTTTCTAATTAATTTAGGGGGAAATATTGATAATTTTCTGAATTTTTTTTTTCTCTAAATATTTAAAAATACTGAATTTTAATTAAAACCCCTCTTTTGGATTAAATTATTTGTAATGATAAATTATATTTTAAACTGGTTATAAATTTAAAATAATTAAAATATATCAACATTATTCCAACTTAGTTCCCATTATTGATTTTATATTGAATATTGATATAATAAAGTTGTATTCGTTTATAAATTTTCACTTTAAATTTTTTTTCTCATCACGTTGATGGGAGTAATTTTATTTTTAAATCAACCATTTATGTGAATAAAATATTAAAAAATTTATTAACTGTTTAATATAATCATTATATAAATTATCTAATATGATTAACCTACATTTTTATCAATACTAACAGTGAAATTGTAACTATTATTTATCATTGTTAAGGTTAATATAGGGTTACCATGAGATTAAACAAAAAATATAATTGTCAAAATGATTCAAACACATGAATAAAATCATTATTATAGACCTATTATGAAGACATATTTTTTGGCATGAGAATAGTAATTTTTTCTTATATTTGTGATGAGAATGATGTGGGAACACATTCTTATTTTCAATATATTAATGTATCCTACGTTCCTCAATTATAAAAAGACACCCTCTCTTTTTTTACATAGTAAAACCCATTTGGTTTAAAATGTACCAACAAAAATCCCATGAAATGTTCCCTAAAATCAAAATATTATCCTTATTTTAAGAATAAATCCAACCCCGGATGGATTTTTGGGAAAACCTTAGAAGGATAACTGAAGAAGAGGTAACATTGTTGAATGATAAATTTTATTTTATTTCCTTATTGACATCCTTAAATTATTATTAATTCTTGATTGTATAATAACCTCAGTAAATTCCACATATTGATTGTTTTTTATTATTTTAAAATGACCAAAAAACTGCCCCACTTTCCTAAAATGGGTTATGAAATCCCCATTCGTGTGTACGACGGACTACTGCCACATGAACTGAAGCCATTTGATTTTCTATTACCACCTCTCCAAATTTGTATTATGATGGATATAAAGAATATATATATATAATATAAAACTTAATTATAACATTGGTGTAATTATATCATAGGTGCATTTTTTAAATTCCATTGCATTGGTTATATAGCAATGTCACTCATGTGTATGGTCACAACCTCCATCTGAAGTGATGTGATTCATTTTTGATTATTATTTACATAGATAATAAAAATGGTAAAATTAATTAATATTTATGACATAAATGAAATTATTGTTATATTAAATATATTTTTAACATTATGAAAAGATGTTATATCATTTTATTTTATACCATTTCACACATAGAAAGTTGATAACATCGTTCGTGTACATGTGGACATCCACCTTTACAAAGTGATTTGACATGATTTTCATCACCAAACAACATGTATGATATCAATAAGTATATTAAGTAATATAATTTAGTGTTTATTATATTATTATGATTTTTTATGATATGTTGTTACTTACCTTTTTTCCATATTGATCATTGAAAAATAAAAATGTCACTAATGCTTACGTACGACTTACTATCTCCATGATTGCAATAGAATTCACTTCTCATAATCATTCTAATTTATTTGAAAAAAAAGTATAATATATATATAAATATATGATAATTGATTCATGATTATTATTTTTATGATTATATAACCTTGATCGTTGTATGATGACCAAAATTATCAAATCAAAACATATATAAAAAACAGTATTTACTACCCCAAACACGACATTAAATATAAATTCGTAATAAATCATAACAATAGTACATATGTTAAACATATATGGTATTATATATGTATTTTATTTATTTTTTATAATTATAATAACTATACATGAACTATATTTTAGGTTCAAACATTTAAGAAGGATGTTGATTCTTATAATAAGGGATTTCTTGTCTCTCTTTTATTTATAGGAGACAGATGCAAATTCGCCACTCATTTCATTATTGTGGTGAATATACTAAGAATTTTAATGTTTACATAATTAATATCCTACATTTATATATTTTATGTGATTCAATTGATTTTATTCATTATAGAGAATTATTATTCAAAAGATTAATAAACTATTAAGTTATTTTTGGATCACTTTTTACTGTTACGAGTCACATGCAATATTATCTACCTATTTCTATTATGTGATTTAAATAAAAAACATGAATTTATTTTATGATTTGTATCCTAAAATTTTCTTGGTATTTACATATCCATTTCATGAGCTGTCTTTAATGGAGTTTACTATTCAAATTATTCCAAATCAATAATGGGTTTTTAGATTTAAATTCCCATTCTTTCTGACATATGATAGGTTATGAACATATATTCTTCTATGTGTTTTATATATACGTATTAATAATTTTATATCATTAAAAACATTTATTTATATATAATTTGAGTTTAATTTAATGCTATTTATTAATGGGGATTATAATTCATTGTTACTAAATTTGTAAAATTTTTAATTTGCAGTCTTATCATTCATCAGGATTTTTAATTATTATGGATTTGATAATGAAGTATTATGATATGTATCACATGAAAAACATAAATTTCATTATCATATGGTTGTGTGCTGAGTACATGTTTTCACTTCATTATCCACTCTATATTTACTCATTTTTTTAAAATTATGTTTTTCAAAAATTCATTTTTCCTTCCCACATTAGTTGAATATATTATTTATTCTAAATTAAAGATTGTTTCCCTCGGAATTCGGGGATGACCTCCTGGATGGGAGATTCAAAGGTTTCGATTGGTTTCTAGAGGGGTTGTTCGTAGAACTAGAAACATCTAATGATTCCACATCCATTTGGACCTACTTTCCAAAGGTAGGCGCTCATTAGCTTGTGGACTGATGAGGCTTAAGAATTTGCATTGGTTGAGAGGATGGGAGGTTGGAATCATCACACCTTTTTGAGGGGAATTATTGTCTATTCCGGGACTCTCTTTATATATTTAAGTTAAGTTCGTGAATCCTTATTACATTACCAAGTATAAAAGGAGCTTTTCCATTAGTTTTGACAATCAATGATGAAATATGTAAGAAATTTAGAGAATCTTTTATATGTATTCTAGGTTCTTCATCAATAGAGAATCATCTATATCTATTTAGAGATTCGTGGTCAATGGTAACCTTCAAAACATTCATATAAAAGTCGCGTGGTCATTATAATGACCAGGCTGGTTTTAAAGCCACTCAGTGGGGCGCTTGAAGTTTATTGTCATTCAGAAGGACATGAATTATTTCAAAGTTGGGATCGAACCCAACGATGGGCTACCTACGTATCCTTTGTTTTGAAAAAGGAATCAGAACCCACATAGTTCGAATAAAGGACTATGATGTTTATGATTGATGGCTCAATGAAGGATGTCACAATTACTTTTACACTCTAAGCACACGTGAGTCATGCTCGGTGTGAGAAACAAGAGGTATTGGTAAAAATTAGACAATTGTTCCACAAAAGATGCAATCATAAGAAATGGTTTTGGGGCTTATGTATGTATGACTGCCCAGAGGATTTACTTTAGGGAGAAAATCCAAGAACATGGTCCATAAAGTATATGTGCTCTATGGAGATTTGAAAACTCTAACATGGGACTTATTCCTGAAAAGGAAACCCAAATTAGGAGAAGATTGATAACTTGGTTTTACTTCTGAGAAGGAATCCCAGATCAAACGTAAATTAGGGCTAGTTAAATAGAATTTAAGGGACTTGGGGCTTACTCCTGAGAAGGAAGCCCAAGATTAGGACTGGGACTTATTCCAAAAAAGGAGACCCAGGTTAGGGGACTTAGGGCTTACTCCTGAGAAGGAAGCCCAAAATTTTGACTGGGACTTATTCCTAAAAATGAGACTCAGGTTAAGGATTAAGGTTTGGGGCTTACTCCTGAAGAGAATGCCCATATTTGAGATTGGGGCTTAATCTTAAGAAGGATGCCCAAATTAAGGGACTTGGGGCTTACTCCTAAGAAGGATTCCCAAATTAAGGGACTTGGGGCTTACTCCTATGAAGGATGCCCAAAATTAATGACTGGGACTTATTCATGAAAACGAGGCCCAGGTTAAGGATTAAGGTTTGGGGCTGACTCCTGAAGAGGATGCCCATATTTGAGATTGGGGCTTACTCTTAAGAAGGATGGCCAAATTAAGGGACTTGGGGCTTAGTCCTATGAAGGATGCCCAAAATTAATGAATGGGACTTATTCCTGAAAAGGAGGCCCAGTTTAAGGGATTTAAGGTTTGGGGCTTACTCCTGAGGAGGATGCCCAAATTTGGGGACTTTAATAATTTGGGGCTTACACCTAAGGAGGATGCCCAGATTTGGAGGACTCGGGACTGAAGATTATTCCTGAAAAGGAGACCCAGGTTAAGGATTTAAAGGATGAGGATGAATGAATGAACTATCAATCTTTAGTGATATAAATATATGTAAATCACTAGGTTTTGAGAGATATTCCACCGAGTTCCTTTCAGATAAGGAAGTAAAATCATGAAATCATGCCATAAATGGATTTGAAGAGTGTCTTGAAGACTGAATCTTGAAAAGGAAAGGTGTAATGGCTTAAGAGGGGTGAAATGGGCAAGAAAGGCACCCAAAAATGAATGGGCGCGCAAGTCTTGGAAGGCGCGCAAGTACTACGTGGGTGCGCAAGTATTGGTCGCACAGGTATGCCTACGCAACACATGTTTTACTTGCGCGATGGTCAACTAGCATTGAAATACTTGAGCAACTCTTTATTAAACCCTTTAGAATCCTCTTGGGGTTCTTCCAAAAAGGGGACGCACAAGTTCTATCGAAGAAGTAAGGCGGCGCGCAAGTGTGGCCACTTTCCTTAAGGGCTGGCCACTCAGGCGTGCAAGTGTTGATGAGTTTCAACACTTAGGCCTTCCTCCCTCTCTTTAGATCTTCCGTTCTAGGTAATAAATTACCTTAGAAGTGTTCTGGATGTTTTGAGAAGAGACTTGGGCGTCGGGAGCTTCAATCCGAGTTTCTAGAAAAAGATCCTCTCAAATAGGGGGCCCACAGGGTCTATTTATAGGTAGTAGAAGACCCTGGGCGGTTACCGGGCGGTTATCACTTAGGTCGCGCAAGTCACTTGCGCGACGAAGGGCGTCGCGCAAGTGGACTTGCGCGACAGTGGTAGAACTTGTGCGGTGTAGTTTCTTTTGATCCTTTGTTCATGCCTTTGTCGATTTTTTGATATTTTCTTCAAAGGTTGAATCACGTTGAGCTCAGATATTCCCCTTTTCCGATTTTTAGATTCTGTGACGAAAGGAGCGTCAACAAAAGTCCCCCCTCAGAGTTGGATCCAGAGAGAAACGAGGATTTGACTCTGAGAAAATCGAATCCATCCAAAGGAAAAGGGGGTGCGCAAGTCCTCATGGCATAGAGGCAGCACACAAGTTCTCTCCACGCATGCCTTAAGCGCACTGGGAGCGGCGTGCAGATAGGCTTCCTGGCCTATAAATACATGGCCTCACCTCCGTACAAAGCATCTGGGTTCCTGGACTTCAAACTTCTCGAGCTCTCGTCGCGCAGGTTATCTTAGCCACACAAGGTGCTCTGTTCTCCAATGTTTTCCTTGATGTCGCGCTATTGTAAAGGTATTTGTACTTGCGCGGTTTACACTTGCGCGTCAAAAACTAGCGCGACACACGAATACTTGCGTGCCTTAATTCCTTAGCCATTCTTCCCATTTAAGAGTTAGTTTATTCATCTTTTGTGCAGATTCAGTGGTTCCCAAGGGAATTGGAACGACTGATGAACTGGCTAGAAAGCGGATTGATGACATGATGAACATTATTGGCCATGATTACTATGATATCTGCAACAACACTCTCCCAGATTTGGCTAAGTCCTTGAAGAAATATCATCCTAATTTTCCACAGAGCATCCATCTGCCTCTGTGTGGTCATGGTCATCTTCAAGGAGTCAATGTTCCAAATGCAAACAATTATACACCTGAGATTCAGCTGCACTTCTACTCCTCTATTTTGGTTATGCTGTGCATTTAGAGCAACAACAATGGTGTGAAATTTCAAATTCATCCTCCATGTCATTTCCTTGCAGATATGAAAATGGAAAACCCATGGGCTGAAATGTTTTCCACTACCAGTTGGTGGAGAGAAGACAAACATGGTATTAGATCAATATCTGAAAAGAGTACTCTCTCCAAATGGCTCTTTACTTCCAATGCTCCATTCTCAAATCCATGTATCCATCTTCCAAGTTTCTTGGATAGAAACAGAGTCACTATTTGATCATCAGAAAAGTTCCTCAAACCGCACTCAAGAACATCCTTTTTACAATTGTTCCAAGAAGAGCTGGTATCACTGCATATCTTATTGTATCCAGTTGAATGAATGAATTCCAGGTGGTTTCTAATGAAGCTCGGGATGCCGTAAATCAAATGAAGTGTTATGTTGAAAGCCTCTTGTAATTCTTGGAAAAGAGAAGAGACTCTAGTCTGTGGATGTCCTTATAACTCTTGTGCATCAATGAAAAACACTTTCACTTTCACTTATTTGTACCTTCATTCTCTCACTACCTGCTTTAAATTTACTTAATCCAATGGGCTTAGTAAACATAGTTTGATTTTTAGTAGGATTATTAGAAATAACCCTATAAACCTTGAATCTTTTAATTTCTCAATATTACTTAAATCATACAGAATGTATGTTTAGTGAGCTGGAACTTGACTTTTATTCAGAGTTCCTTTTTCTTTTGTGGGAAGTTTAAAGTAATCCATGCCAGACATCAATGGGCTAATGTTTAAAGTCAAAATAGCTTTGACCAAAATAGTTTAAAATTGATTCAATTCCTTGACAATTTAACTGAAAACATATTACCATACTCAAGTATGAGGGAAAATATGTAAGTTATGACTTAAGAATTTTTGAATCTGAGGAATGATATGAAAAAGAACTAAAAGGCATTAGAACAAGTAGTTTCAAAGAATGAAGTTACTATTATTTTACAAAAACCCATTAGGGGGTTGAAATATGAAGGGCCACCTAAGGGCATTGGCTGCATGGTCAAATAAATAGCATCTTTCGGCTGACAAGTGTGTTATGTGGAATGTTTATGCAAGGCCACCTATGGGCACGTGCTGCATAGTCAGGCAAAAGAACTCTCAGAAATTTACTTTCCTAGTGCTAAAAGCTAGTGAAATTTTATGGAGATTCAAATTTTCTAAAGTATAGAGTTTGTTGTATGGAAAGTGGTACTTTAATATGGAGAAGATATTTCCAGACAAGATTATCGAAGAACTGGATGAATATCACTCCTATGAATGTCTGACCCAAACGTAGGGAAATAGAATATGGAGAGTATAAACCATAGACTTTAATACTTTCAGATCCTGAAAAAGGACATTGGACAAATATGTTAAGGATGGCTATTTTTTTGCAGATCCCTACATACCGTCATTTAAGACAAATAAGGACAAAACGGGAATTCTTCCCAAGAATGAAGTTACTATTATTTGACAAAAACCCGTTAGGGGGTTGAATTATGCAGGGCCACCTAAGGGCATTGGCTGCATGGTCAAATGAATAGTATCTTTCAGCTGACAAGTCTGTTATGTGGACTGTTTATGCAAGGCCACCTATGGGCACATACTACATAGTCAGGCAAAATAATTCTCAGAAGTTTGAAATTTTTGGGACTAAAAGTCATGAAAAGTGTTTTGAAGATCTGAAAATATTTAAGGTTTGGATTATAACACATAAAGATGGGTGTTTTCCAATGTATATAGAGGTACATAGGTCAATGATAACCATAATCATGTTGTGGCTGGGTCCTGAATTGAAATTTTGGACTTCACTACGTATCTCATAAGAATGGGAATCAATCCATACGTAGTTCCTGAAATGATGTTTAACGTCGTGTAGGACGAAAGTATGAGAGATCTTAGTTTAGGGTCATAGAGTTCAGACCATAATAATGAATACACAGTGTGTGTTTTCATGAGGACTTTTCAGCCAAGGGACTGAAAGTGAAATTTGGGGTTAGGCCCAAAAGACTTGGGGCTGGATTTGAGGGATACTCGAACGTTCCTACGTATCCCATAAGGATGGTAATCAAGCCCACGTAGTTCTAGAACTACCCTTTGTACAAATTTGGTTCATACACGTGAAGGGTGAAAGGGGACATTAGTGCAATGATGGTTTAACCTGAGATAAAAAGTTTAGGTATTACCATGTATGCAAGTAGTCTTTTGAAATGAAACATGATTGAAAAATCAATGTCAATAATATTTCTCTCTCAAATGAGGAAATCAAAGAGTATTGTAGTTTATTGTCGTACCGGACAAAAGAGTTGTATAGTTTAACATCATATAACAAGGACGAAAGTGAATAAATGTGAAGATATTGATTCTAGGGGTGGTTTCACGAATCAACATCATATGAGATGGTGGTGAACCGATGTGAAGAGATTGTTTTTGGGATTGAACCCTGAGAGGTTGCCTACATACCCAGCCTGGAGGGCAAGGATCAAAGTCCATGTAGTTCAATTAAAGAATGAATTAATGATCAAGTTGTTCTTGGGGACAACGACCTAAAAAAATGTTGTTGGGACTTATACATGGTTAGCGGCCCAAACAGACTGTTATGGTTGAGGTTTTCTCTATGCTCACGTGAGTCATACTCGGTGTGAGAAACAAGAGTAACAACAACTTTAACGATGCATAGTTTAATGTCATGTAGGACATATAAAGGGACTATGCAGTTTAAAGTCTTGCAGTTAGGACTATTGGTGCTGCACAGTTTAGTGTCATGTAGTAGAGACAAAATACAGTTTAATGACATGTAGGACATATCATGAATTTTTTGTACAGTTTAGCATCATGTAGTTAGGACGATGGGGACAATACAGTTTAACGTCATGTTGGACAAAAGGGGGACTGCGCAGTTTAATGTCATGCAGTAAGGACAAAATAACACACCATTTATGTCATGTTGGACGCATTGGGGATTTTTTTCACAGTTCAACATCATGTTGGACGAAAGTGCGAATAGTTTAAGGACATATGCATGGACCATGGATGGTGCAGTTTAATGTCATGTTGGATGGTGGTGTAGTTTAAGGTCATACAGGACCTTTGATGATTATATAGTTTACTATCTTTCTGGACGTAAGGGACTTTTATACAGTTTAGCGTCATTTAGTTAGGACGTCACCGTTTATTGTCTTGCGGGACGTAAGGGACTTTTATACAGTTTAGCGTAATGTAGTTAGGACGTCACAGTTTATTGTCTTGCTGGACGTAAGGGACTTTAATTTAGTTAACGTCATGTAGTTAGGACGTCACAGTTTATTGTCTTGCTGGACGTAAGGGACTTTTATACAGTTTAGTGTCATGTGGTTAGGACGTAACAGTTTATTGTCTTGCTGGACGTAAGGTACTTGAAAATAGTTAGGGTCATATGCATGGACCGTTGATGATGCATTTTTAGGTCATACTGGACCATTTAGGGAACTTTTTCACAGTTTAACGTCGTCTGGGACGTATGTGCAAATAGTTTAGGGTCATATGCTTAGACTGTTGCTGTATAGTTTAATTTCATATAGCAAGGACGAACTGGTGACGCACAGTTTAGTGTCATGTTGCGGGGACAATATAAATACTTTGTATTTTATAAAAAATATTTCTTCAAAAATCTGGCATTAGTTGGAGTAGTAATGAGTTCTCCATCCATCGAGATTAATGAATAAGCTCCATTGGAGTAGACCCTATGTATTGAATAAGGTCCTTCCCATTTGGGCTCAAGCTTGGAAGGTTTCTTTCCTGGTATCATTGGTGTTCTGAGAACTAATACCAACTCACCCTGAATGAATGAGCGAAGATGAAATTTTTTGTTAAAAGCTCGTGTTATTCGATTCTGATAGATTTCCAAGTGGTGCAAAGTGCAAAATATTTTCTCATCTAACCATTCCAACTCATTCAATCGCTTTTGGGATTGATCATCTATAGATAACTGATCACAAATGGCTACTCTGAGTGAGGGAAATTGAACTTCAATTGGAAAGACTTCTTCTGTTCCATATACCAACGAATATGGAGTTGACCGCGTTGCATTGCGGGTGGTAGTCCGATAAGCCCATAAAGCATGAAAAAGTTTATCAGGCCATGAACTCTTATCTTTATCCACCATCTTTTGCAGTATATTTGAAAGATTCTTGTTAAAGGATTCTATTTGGCCATTGGATACCGCATGATACCGAGATGAATGGTTGGATTTAATGTTGTATTCTTGATACAATTTCTTCACCTCAGAAGAACAGAAGTTGGTGCCGTTGTCCATCAATATGGTATGAGGGACACCCAATCTAGTAATGATGTTAGACTTTATGAAGCTAACAATGCATTTAGAACTGACTTCTTTGAAAGGTTCTACCTCTTCCCATTTGGAAAAGAAATCAGTAGCAGTAAGAATGTACTTAAACTGCTTGGCCGTAGCTGAAGGGTAAGGTCCCACCACATCCATTCCCCATGTGGGAAATGGCCATGAGTATTTAGTTGTATGAAGCAACTCTTGAGGTTGATGAATGAAGATGGCATGTACTTGACATGAATGACACTTCTTTGTGAAATCAACACAATCTTGTATCATTGAAGGCCAAAAGTATCCAAGCCTTCGAATTTGATCAGACAATCTATGTCCAGACTGGTGGGCACCACAGACTCTTGCATGCACTTCTTTCATGACAGCCATTGTCTCCTCACCATCAATGCATCTGAAGAGAACTCCATAAAAACCACGTATATAGAGAATTTTCTCTAGGTGGGTTGGGCCATCATAAAGAGTAAAATTGACCACACATCGCCAGATTTGTTCTTTCTCATCTCTATCAGGTGGAAGTGTTCCATTTTGAAGGTATTCCCTGATTGGTGACATCCATACTATAGTATGACCATACGGTTCAGGAATGGGACAAATTTCATTAATTTCCTCTGTTCTGGCTTGAACATAAGGTGAAATTGCACGACGGTGGGCAATATAGATGGGTGTCTCATCCTGATTTGGATCTGCTAGATCTGTGTCTATATTAACCAGTGCATCAGCTTGGGCATTTTGTGATCTTGGGACATAAGAAAATGTTGGTTCTGAAGGGAATTCTGCCATTAACTTTCTAACGTAATCATACAAAGGGATTAGCTCTTCTTTTCTTATGGAATAATCCCCATTGACTTGTTTGATTACCAGGTCTGAATCACCTTTCACCTTTAAGTGATTCACTTGTGCTTGAAGTGATAACTCCAAGCCTGTGATAAGAGCTTGGTATTCAGCTTCATTATTAGTACCACCTTCCCATAATAAAAAGGAATAAGGTAACAATGCCTTATCTAGAGAAATGAGTACAATTCCTAAACCAACTTTGTTGAATTTATGATTTTCCATTTTCATCCCTGTTGGACTTCTGGAAGCACCATCAAAATACATTTCCCATGTTTGAGGACTCTCTTGAATAGAGAAAACTTCCTCATTAGGGAGTTCAATATCTGAAGACGTGTGTTCCCCTGAAGGATGTTCAGCCAAGAAATCAGCCAGATCTTGGCCCTTTATTGCCTTTTGAGATACATACTGAATGTCGAACTGCTAAAAAATAACTGCCCACCTTAGTAGACGTCCTGTAAGCATTGGACGACTAAGGATGAATTTGAGCGGATTATTGCGAGATACCAATTGGACCTCGTGATGTTGCAGGTAGTGTCTCAGTTTCTGAACTGCGAAGATTAATGCTAGGCAACACTTCTCAATACTTTAATACCGGGTTTCTGCTTCAAGCATAGTTCTACTGAGATAGTAGAGGCTATTTTCATTCCCAGCCTCATTCTTTTGAGCGAGAAAGGCACCCAATAATCGCTCTAGAGCTATCACATAGAGGATAGGTGGTCTACCTTCAACATGTGGCATGAGTACTGGTGGACTCAAGAGGTATTTCCTGATAATATCAAACGCTTCTTGACATTATTTAGTCCACTGGTAAGTGACTCCTTTTTTCAATAATTTGGTAAAGGGTAAACTTTTGCCTTCCAAATTGGCGATGAAATGCCGAATATAGGCTAAGTGTCCTTGAAGCCCTCTTAATTCTTTCAAATTCTGAGGAGGTGACATACCAAGGATTGATTTGGTCTTCTCAGGATCAACTTCAATACCACTATGGCGTACAACAATACCAAGGAATTTTCCTGAGGTTACCCCAAAAGCACATTTAAGGGGTTCATCTTCAAATTATGTTGTCGAAGCTTGTGGAATATGACTTCCAAATCAGCCAAGTGATTAGAATGTTGTTTGGATTTAACCACCAAATCGTCTACATAGAATTCAACAAACTTCCCTAAAAATGGTTTGCAGATACGATGCATGGCGCGTTGATATGTTGCACCTGCATTCTTTAAACCAAAGGGCATCACCCGGTAACAAAACACACCTTGAGGGGCTCTGAAGGCTGTAGATTCCTCATCTTCTGGGGCCATTCGGATCTGATTATATCCGGAATATCCATTCATGAAGGAAAGTACTTCATAGCCAGCTGTCGCATCAATTAAGAGTTCTGTAATTGGAACTGGGAAATCATCTTTAGGACAATACCGATTAAGATCTCTAAAATCGATGCAAACCCTAATTTGTCCGTTCGTCTTCTTTACAGGGACAATATTTTCCAACCACATGGGATACTGAACTTCTCTGAAAAAGTTAGCTTTGATCAGCTTATCCAATTTAGCTTCAATTTTGGAAGAATAGGTTGGGTGTGTTCTTCTCGCAGCTTGCTTAAATCGTCGATGTTCTTTTGGTAAACCCAAATGATGAGTAGAAATATCAGGATCAAGCCCAGGAATTTCTGTATAGTTCCAAGAGAAAATATCTTTATTTTTCTTTAGGAAAGAAATATACATCTCTTTCTCTTCAAGGGTCATGGCCACACTAATTAAAGTGGGGCGTGGATCTTTCTCTGTACCCAGATTTATTTCTCTGAGTTCATCCACAGTGGTAGAGATACCCTCTTCAAATGCTGGAGGAGCATCTCTAAGATCTTCCTCTTCGTCTTCATCATGTGCTATTTCTTCCGTTTCTACTTGCATAGTAGATGAAAAAACGAAATTTTCATGATCATAAGAGATTTCAAAATTTTCACATTTTGAAGAAGACGCTTCCATTTCCGACCCTATTGATGATAAAGGGCCTTCTTTGGGAAATAAAGAGGAGATGATGGGTTGAGAATTGACATTATTATTCACCTCTGATGTTGATATAACTTCTTCTGGCCGGATTGGAGAAGTATAGACCTGTTGGATTTCAGAAGATGAAATGAAGACGTCACCACTTATGCTTTCATCATTGTTTGGTAGGTTACCAATTTCTCCCATGTTGTCTGGCTCAACTGCCGTAATTGACATTATGGATCTTTCCATAACAGTATTTTGATTTGGGCCTATTTTGTCAATTTGACTGATAGGTAAAACATAATCTGTACTCACATGTGTAAATGGATTTATTGGAATTTTCTCCAAACCATATGGAGCATTAACTTTGGTAATTTCCTTCATTGTAGATATTTCTCTTCCCTTCATGTGATAAAATTCTGTCTCAATGTATTGAGACTCACATGTCTTGAACAAGGCCTTATCACCATACAATGTTCCAACTTGACCATTGAAACAGTATTTGAGACATTTATGCTATGATGAAGGGATAGCCGCATGCTGATGTAGCCAGGGTATTCCAAGAAAGACGTTGAAAGCTGAATCTTGATCAACAATCATGAAATCCGAATTGGATACCAGATCTCCAAACTGAGTTCTGAGTGTAACTTCTCCCAGTGGTTCTTGTTAATTTTTATCATATTCTTGTAACATCATGGTATAAGGAGATAAATCAGATTCTGTGAGGCCCAATCGACGAAGTCTACGAATTGGCATGAGGTTGACTCCTGAACCATTGTCAATGAAAGCTCTTCGGATATCTACACCATTGACTTTGCCAGATAAGTACAAAGGTTTTATGTGCCCATGCACAACATCATCTTCATCTTTATCAGTAAAAGATATCACTTCATGGCATTCTGCAGGATTATTCTCTATGTGACAGACTTCAGCTGCAACAATTTCAGATTCAAACTCCTGAGGACTTGACAATGCTTCGATGAGTGCTTCTCGAAGATCTTTTGACAGATTCAAAGAATCCAAAATTGATAACTTGGCTGGTGCTTGGGCCAAGTGTTTCAATATATCATACTTTTGATCTAGAGTTCTGCGTTTCCCAACAGGAATATGCGGTTTAGAAGGTACCTTGGAAGCAGATGCTTTGGAAGCTGATGCATCTTGTATTGGGATAGAAGTTGGCAACATCCTTGGTTTTAGAAGATTAGACCAATTAGATCCATTTACATGCTGAGATAAAGAAGATGGAATTTTCAATCGGTCTTCCAAAATAACTGTGCCAAGACTGAGTTGACTATTGGAAGAAGAACTTGCTTTTTCTTTTTGAGCTTGCTGAAGGGCTCTACCACGAGTTTCTACTGCATACACAGTGCTAGCAGGGGTAGAATTGGAGTAGTGGCTTCGGAAAGAACCACGTCTTCCCCTGTATCCTGATCCTCTGGAATTTCCTCGGATTCCCTTATTTGATACAGGGAATTTAGGATCATCAAAATTGAAATTACGACTGGAATACGGATCTGTTAATTGAATCATATTAATAGAACCAAAGATTAACTCTTCGTCTAATAAAGACTCTTCCTGACTAGCCTATTTAGGATGTGCCGTTTGAGGGGGCGGTGCCCGTGGTTTTGAAGTAGATGGCATAAAGTCTGTCAGAGTCAACGACAATTTAGGCTTTGAAACATAATCATCTTCTTCTGATTCTTTTCCCTTCATTGAATCCAACCGTTTCTTTGAGGACTTTCCCTCTGACAAAGAGGGTTTTACCGCAATATTCATGGCAGAAAACACAATTGGTTTCTTTAATTGTGTTCGCAAAATGGCATGAGTCCGATTTATTGTCTTTCTGACCATCCAATCATCATATTTCTGTGCATTTCTGATTTTGACTTCTTTCCATTCACCTTCCTCCTCTGGAACTGTAGCAGTAACACATGCTACCTGAGTCGAAGAACCTTTCAACTTGACTTGTCCCAAATCGACCATCTTTTGCAGGAGGTCATTAAAGACAAAACACTCCTGGATGGGATGCCCCAACATTTGATGAAAGAGACAATAATTGGGACGGTCTTCATCTCCTTCTTTGTTTGTCCTCTTGGGCACTAGTAATTGAACCAAATTATTTTCTGGAGCTGAAATGAAGTAACCAGGAACTTTCTCACTTCGGAAAGAGTATGTTTTACTCTTCATATCCTCAAATTGATTTCGTCATTGATCTTTTTGATCATTTGAACGAAACGGACTTTGTTGTTGGCGTTCAAGAGGTGGAGCCCTTCGAGAAGATGGAGGTTTTGAAGTAGAAATAGGTACAGGTGATTGTTTAAGCATAACTGTAGCAGTATCTGCTTTACCCATTCTCCTTCCTGAAGCTGGTGGAATTACACGAGATTTAACCTTAGCCTATATAAGGAAATCTTCAATCTGCTAAGCGATTAAAGTAAGGTCTCGAAAGCCTCCTGTGTATTTCACAGGGATCAATGGCGTGCGTAATTCTTCATGCAAATTTTCCACACAGATTGGTAACAGCTCCTCCTGAGGGAGTGCTAAACTAAGGGAATACGTTAATCCCTTCCAGCGAGCAATGAAATCAAAGACTCTTTCATTTTCCCTTTTCTTGCAGTTTGTAAGATCGAAAACATTCGTTTTTGACAAAGTTGAGCTGAACTAAAGAAGGAATTTTTGGCGAAGATCCTCCCATCCGATGATTGACCGGGATTGCGAGCTTGTATACCAGACAAAAGCTGGTCCTTGCAAGGTTCGCATGAAGTATCTGAGTTTCACTACTTCTTGCTGCTCTGGAGTTCCCATCATAGGATCACAACAAGACATGTAATGCATCAAATGTTGTTCAGGGTCTCCTGATCCCTTGAAAGTAGGGAAACCAGGGTTTCCAAAACTAGATGGAGGAGAAATTGAATCTACCCATTCAGGGTAAACTTTCATTTCTGGTTGAACTTGCACCCGTTTCGCTTCCATAGTTTCTAACCGAGCTGTTAATGACTCAATAGTAGTTATTATCTTTTGAGAAACATCCAGTTGAATCTGATCTTGAGTAGGTGTAATGAATGGAGCTTGGATAGATGTGGGGATTGGTGCTGCAACTAATGGTAGCACTACCAACCGTTGTTGTGTTTGACCCATAGGATTAGACCTCTGAGGGTTTACTAATAAAGGAGGGTATTCCTGATCCATCTCAGTAACTTCAACAAATTCCTTCGGCTGTCGGACTTCAGCATTCTTAAGAAGAGGACTACTCTGAAGTAGTTCTGCATTCAACCTTCTCAATTCTTTCATTTCTTCCCCTTTTTGTGAAAACCTTTTCTCTAACGAGAGTGATTGACCTTCTCCAGAGGAAGGATTTGTAACCTGATTCTTTCCCCTCCCTTTGTTGGATACTTTTTGGAGAGAAGGAAGTGGATTACCTAGTTTTTGAGTAATCCTTTGACTTCTTGTATGCACACCTTCTTCATTTGTATCGGTGCGTACATTTTCTTGAGCAGAACGCTCTTCATCTGAGTCCTCTGAGTGAGTATCCTCTGGTGGATTATCAAAAACGGAATTGATGACATTGATTGATGTATCATACATCGCATCCCTTCTATCAACATTTCTATGATATTGTATTCTTTCATGTCTTTGATGAGACATTGCCTTTTATTGATTTAATCTTTTAGGAACTACTTGACGAGCTATAACTTGGAGGGAATATCCTGATAATTTGGATCTTCGTTCCTCTTGGGGATTATTCCCCAATCGAGAAAAGACCGACATTCTCTGAGAAGGGGAATAATGATTTGAAAGTGTCCCCAGTCTCGTGAACTGGGGATGTTCCTGCTGATTCCCCTCAACTCCTCGAATCCCATTTGTTGACTCTGAGGGTTGGGTTAATAGAGTCCTCAGTCTGGCAAGCTGGGGTGGCTCTTGACATGCTATGTCTGAGACTTTCTTAAATGCTCTCTTGATCTTGCGAATCTTAGTTCAGAAATTAGCTGGATGCATTAACCTGTATCCACTTTTATCACCTAGTTCAACAGACCATTGGATGATTTCCGAGACTTCTGTCATTTGATGATTTGTTTTCTCCAGACGAGAGGCTTGTGCAATATTTTCACCTTCTTGATGTAAAAGGAATTCAACAACTAGTTCTATATATGCTTGATTTTGTGAGGAACTAGTTGAAGCCTATTCTTGAGCAAGCTTTTGATTATGAACAAAGCCCATTGACTGTGGCCGGCCATGGGCAATAACATTGCATGAGACCATTTTCGGCAGGCTTTGCTGACTGGAAAGCACTGTGAAATGTACTGCTCCGTGAACACCCCATGCTCTGATATGAACACCACATGGAGCATTGGCAATTAACTAATGCAATTTTCTTAGTGCGCCATGGCATGAACGTTGAAGGGTTCTCTGTTGCTTTTCAGCCTTCGGATACCGAGAGACTGATAGAGATGACAAATCAATCTGACGTTGTAGCCCTTCTATTATCTTAAGATGATTTTCATATTCATCATAAGATAATACCTTCTTCTTCAATTGAAAAAGTGTTTTCCATATGTTGAGACGAATATCATGGAATCCATCATCCGTCAACATCTTTGGAATATCATACTGGGAGTCAGCCAAAGGCCAAAACATGATTGGTACATCACTTTTCACCAGTTTTTTCCTCATGTCCGGCATTTCCTCTTTATCATTAAATGAAGATTCTTCTACCTGTTTTAACCAGAGTTGGTGTTTCCTTGTTGCTTCATCGGATTCAACAAGATTGGTAGAGAGATCATTGATCAAACTAGAAGATTCATGACTTAGGGGTGGTTCGGAGAATGACCTACACCCTGGTCTATCTTCTGATTGAGAAACTATTTCACTTGCCAGCGATAAAGCATCAGACATGACTGGTTTCACATTTGCAAGTGCCTCAAGATAAGAGGGCTTTCTCGACACTACATTGTCCACTAGATTATTTTCCAGGCAATGTGAATCACTACTGTGGAGAGGACTTTCACAGCGATATTCATCATCATGGGGAGGACCACCATAATGGGTTACAGCAAAAGATGATATCTCTTGCTACTTTGTCTTCTGACCACACAGAGGGTTCCTGTGGCTCTCATATGAAGAAGAAACTTCAAGATAGACCGAATTTTCATGAAGCAAGCCTTCATGAGGAAGTTTCTGTTGAAGACCTTCAGAATTAATGTTCCTGTTATTTGGAACTGAGGGAGTAGAATATTGAATTCCAACAGATAAATGTCTGAGGGCTTCAAGAAATCCAGCATCGAGCAAGGCTTGGTTACAGATTGGCCTTTGATCTCCTGACTGTGCAGGGCTAATATTTTTCTTAGATGCCTTCTTAAGCGATTTAGAAACCACTTGATGACTAAAGTGATTTCTCTGAGAAGGTGTTTGTGCCTGATCAGGAAAGATGGTCAGGTTAGGCTGACGATCTCCACTCAAATCAGGTGTATGTGCCTGATTGGTTGTCCGTATGATATGGGGGAGTATGGCTCATAACCCTCTTGGACTGGAACAAATGTGTGTGTCTGTTCCGGAGTGAATCTTTGATTGTCACTCCACTGCTAGGGATAGATATATGTGTCTTTACCTGAGATGATGCTGAAGCTGTTATGATATCCTAGAAAGCATCCAGAATATGAGCAAGAATTTGCTTCTGCTCATTCACCATTGAAAAAATATGCTTGGTGACTTCAGCTGCCGGAACGGGAATATACGTCCATTCCAGGTTTGGAGTAGGTGTATGTGCCTGCTCCTATCCTCCTTTTCCTATCAGTGAATCCTGACAGTACTCAATTGTGGAGGCAGAGAGTTGAGTCTGCGTCCTGTTTTTCGTCGAAGCTTTTCGACTGTCTTCTCCGTGCGTTACCAAGGGAGACTGTTGGTAGGCTTGATTAGTACTAGCAGGTGTATGTGCCTCCTGATTACACTTCGCCAAACGCGGTTGACGAGATCCATCACATGTAGTCAGGCGAGCCTGCTGACTAACTGATGATGTATAAGCAGGTGTATGTTCCTGCCTATAGTACTCCGCCGGAATTGCTTGGCGGGATTGGCTTGATGCTGCCAGACGAGTCTGCTGGACATCGGAATTAAAACGGACAGGTGTGTGTGCCTGTTTGTTGTTCTCCACCAAGTTAGGTTGGTGGACTTCTCCGGAGATGGCAGTGATGAAAACCTGCCCATTGTTAACCGGATTCCGTCTCTGGCGGTTTGTCTTGCCTGCTCGTGTTTGAGGAACCTGAGCTGAATGGCTAGAGTCGGTACCCTCTTCATGTTAAGGGCACACTACCGCACGAGTTTGGTGGCGATTGTTGATGGGAGCCCTCGGGAAGGACTCCTGTATTTTTGAATTAAGGTCCTGATGGACCTGCTCATTCACTTCCTCAAAGTAAGGGAGTGAATGGAAATTGTGTTCCAGGGATAACGACCTGAAACGGTAGGAGACGGTAGTCAGCACCGCCTTCCTCTTGATCACTGGTCGTCATTGTCTGGATGACCTGTGTGAGTTGTTCACTTGGAGGGCCTGTCGGGCAGCCTCCAGAGTTGGGATGGTACAGTGTTGACGGTACTCCTTAACCAGCACATTTGATACCCAGCATTGAAGATGCTGAGTAGGTGATGTCATCCTCAGAGCAGATGACGATCCAGTTGGAATAGCAGGAGTGGTATTTGCAGCAGCAGTATTCACAGATGTGAATTTGAGAGCAGCGATTATGAAAATACAGAAGATCTTGGAAAAGAGTGCCTGTTTGATATAACAGACGTAATCAAGATAAAATTCATCCACTTCATCCTTTGGATGAGCACACATGTCAATGATTGTTTTTGTTAGCCCTCTTATTGAGTTTTAAATAGGGGCTTAACAAATAGGTAAAACATCATTTTAACTTGGTTAAGGATTCACGTCGGGTTCACCATTTTTTGTTTCCCTCGGAATTCGGGGATGACCTTCTGGATGGGACATTCAAACGTTCCGATCGGTTTCTAGTGGGTTTGTTCGTAGAACCTGAAACATCCAATGATTCCACATCCATTTGGACCTACTTTCCAAAGGTATGCGCTCATTAGCTTGTGGACTGATGAGGCTTAGGAATTTTCATTGGTCGAGAGGATGGGAGGTCGGACTCATCACACCTTTTTGAGGGTAATTATTGCCTATTTCGGGACTCTCTTTATAGATTTAAGTTATGTTCGTGAGTCCTTATTACATTACCAAGTATAAAATGATATTTTCCTTTTGTTTTGACAATCAATGATTAAATATGTAAGAAATTTAGAGAGTCTTTTATAGGTATTCGAGGTTCTTCATCAATAGAGAATCATCTATATCTATTTAGAGATTCTTGGTCAATGGTAACCTTCAAAACATTTATATAAAAGTCTCTTGGTCATTATGATGTCCATGATGGTTTTAAAGCCACTCAGTGGGGCGCTTGAAGTTTATTGTCATTCAGAAGGACATGAATTATTTCAATGTTGGGATCGAACCCATAGATGGGCTACCTACATATCCTTTGTTTTGAAAAGGGAATCATAACCCACGTAGTTCGAATAAAGAAGTATGATGTTTATGATTGATGTCTCAAAGAAGGATGTCACAATTACTTTTACACTCTAAGCTCACGTGAGTCATGATCGGTGTGAGAATCAAGAGGTATTGGTAAAAATTAGACAATTTTTCCATGAAAGACGCAATCATAAGAAATGGTTTTGGGGCTTATGTATGAATGACTGCCCAGAGGATTTACTTTAGGGAGAAAATCCAAGAACAGGGTCCATAAATGTATATGTGCTCTATGGAGATTTGAACACACTAACTTGGGACTTATTCCTGAAAAGGAAACCCAAATTAGGAGAGGATTTATAATTTGGTTTTACTCCTGAGAAGGAATCCCAGATCAAAAGTAAATTAGGTCTGGTTAAAGAGAATTTAAGGGACTTGGGGCTTACTCCTGAGAAGGAAGCCCAAGATTAGGACTGGGACTTATTCCTGAAAAGGAGACCCATGTTAGGGGACTTGGGGCTTACTCCTGAGAAGGAAGACCAAAATTATGACTGGGACTTATTCCTGAAAAGGAGACCCCGGTTAAGGATTAAGTTTTGGGGCTTACTCCTGAAGAGAATGCCCATATTTGAGATTGGGGCTTACTCTTAAGAAGGATTCCCAAATTAAGGGACTTGGGGCTTACTCCTAAGAAGGATGCCCAAATTAAGGGACTTGGGGCTTAATCCTAATAAGGATTCCAAAATTAATGACTGGGACTTATTCCTGAAAAGGAGGCCCAGGTTAAGGATTAAGGTTTGGGGCTGACTCCTGAAGAGGATGCCCATATTTGTGATTGGGGCTTACTTTTAAGAAGGATGCCCAAATTAAGGGACTTGGGGCTTAGTCCTAAGAAGGATGCACAAAATTAATGACTGGGACTTATTCCTGAAAAGGAGGCCCAGGTTAAGGGATTTATGGTTTGGGGCTTACTCTTGAGGTGGATGCCCAAATTTGGGAACTTTAATAATTTGGGGCTTACGCCTGAGGAGGATGCCCGGATTTGGAGGACTCAGGACTGGGGATTATTCCTGAAAAGGAGACCTAGGTTAAGTATTTAAAGGATGAGGTTGAATAAATGAACTCTCAATCTTTAGTGATATAAATATATGTAAATCACTAGGTTTTGAGAGATATTCCACCGAATTCCTTTCAGATAAGGAAGTCAAATCAAGAAATCATGCCATAAAAGGCTTTGAAGAGTGTCTTGAAGACTGAATCTTGAAAAGGAAAGGTGTAATGGCTTAAGAGGGTTGAAATGGGCAAGAAAGGCACCCAAAAAAGGAATGGGCGTGCAAGTCTTGGAAGGCGCGCAAGTACTGCGTGGGCGCGCAAGTATTGGTCGCGTAGGTATGCATGCGCGACACATGTTGTACTTTCCCGATGGTCAACCAGCATTGAAATACTTGAGCGACTCTTTATTAAACCCTTTAGAATCCTCTTGAGGTTCTTCCAAAAAGGGGACGCGCAAGTTCTATAGAAGAAGTATGGCGGCGCGCAAGTGTGGCCACTTCCCTTAAGGGCTGGCCACTCAGGCGCGCATGTGTTGATGAGTTTCAACACATAGGCTTTCCTCCCTCTCATTAGATCTTCCGTTCTAGGTAAGAAATTACCTTAGAAGTCTTCCGGATGTTTTGAGAAGATACTTGGCCGTCGGGAGCTTCAATCCGAGTTTCTGGAAAAAGATCCTCTCGAATGGGGGGCCCATAGGGCCTATTTTTAGGCAGGAGAAGACCCCGGGCGGTTACCAGGCGGTTATCACTTAGGTCGCAAAAGTCACTTGTGCGACCAAGGGCGTCGCGCAAGTGGACTTGTGCGACAGTGATATAACTTGCGCGGTGCAGTTTCTTTTGATCCTTTGTTCATGCCTTTGTCGATTTTTTGATATTTTCTTCAAAGGTTGAATCACTTTGAGCTCAGATATTCCCCTTTTCTGATTTTTAGATTCTGTGATGAAAGGAGGATCAACAAAGTTTACTAATAATGTTTCATTATTTAAAATTATAATAATAATTTATTATTGTTATTTTTAACCATTTGTTTTGTAATTTTGATGATGTTTTTTAAAATAAATCATCATGCCAATTTTCAAAATTTTTTCTTTTTAGTAAATATTTTATGGAAATTATTGTTCTAACATGTAAAAAATGAATAAAATTTCCCCAAACAATGAAAATTATTTTCATTAAGTATACCTTATATTTTTTCAAGATTCATTTATATTAAAATTAGTTTCAAATAATTTTAGGATTTCAAAATTATTTGTCAATGCAGACCAAATACTTTCCTTGAGAAACATTTTAAACACCTGTTAAATATTCGGTTAAAAATTTGAAATCTAATTTTCAATGAAAAACATTTACAGAATTGTTTATGAATGTATTATAAAAAATGAAATATTTTCCTCAATAAAAGTCTCATATGATTTTTTAATAATTATTTTCAATATTAGTGAGAATATTTTGTCTTAACATTCAATTTACTAGGGATATAATCTAAAGATAATGCTTTTCTTTTTTCATTGAATGGTTTATGTTTAGGAGGAAATGATGTTTATGAAAACCAATTATTTACCATGTTTTATAAAATTATAAAATTAGTTTCAAAACATCTTATTTTACCATATATTATTTATAAAGCGATGATTATAAAACCTATAACATTTCTATAGATTCTAATACGATGAAATGTTTGTGAAACTCATATTATTTAATTGTTAAGGATATTATGAATATTTTTTGATATTTTGGAAAACATATGTATTATTTTAATTATTATATGGCTAGAACTAATATATCCCACTGTTGAATTTGAACAATATTTATATCCTAGTTGATATAACATATTTAAATATGGAGTGAACATATGTCATTATTTTAGATTTTTCAATTATAATTGACATGTGAGTGAACATTGACTACAATGGTGTTTTTGGAAAGTGAACCCTTTAAACTATGGAATATTTTTAGATGATCCTTAACTACTACTAAAATGATTCTCTATTCTTGTGTGCATTCGATAAATCATTATCTAATGAAAATTTGATTCTCCCATAGCTCATGATCTTTGATTAACTTCTATTTCTTGTCCTATTAACATCCAATCCATATTCCATGACTCAATATTAGGATCTTTTATATATAGGGAAGTACTTTAAAATTTAATTTTCATTTTCCCATAAACATATGTACATGTTATGCTTAATATTATCCTCTTTTCCAATTTTTGATCATATAAGATTTATCATACTTGTGCTTCCTATCCATGTTTATGAAAAAAATTATTATGTATGATATTTGTAAGAAGGGTTTTACTAATAAAAAACATATGTAAATATATAGTTGTTTAATTATGAATCAATTTTTTTCCAAGATCCCAAAGGAACTAACCTATTTTGATTTTCATACTTTTGATTGTGTGATGTAAAAAATCGTCATAATAAATGATTTAATAACATTATACAATATTATTTCTAAAATATTTGGAATCAAATGATACATTTTGTTAAAAATTCAATAAAACTATAAGAAAACATTAGTGGTATCCCCAGGGATATTACATAGGATATTTATAGGTATTTTTTTGGATAATTATAATAATGAATTGAAGAATAATTAAATGCCCTATACTTTTGGTAATGGATAAATATTGTATTCTACATGAATTTACATCCCTAAATGTATAACATAGGTGAATGTTTAACTTTAATAATTGTACCTAGCAGTAATAACTCAGAAAGGATTGCATTGAGATTCACTCAGTCATCAACTAATTCCTGACAATGTCCCACGCATCCCTCACAGTTTGACACTCCCTAGGTATATGATATTGAAATTACAAAACTCATTACCAACCATCATGATGTATTTAAAAGATGATGACTATAAATGACATAGAATAATCCAATGTTTTTATATATAAAAATTATGATATCTTGAATAAGAAATATTGTAAATGGTTTTTCAAGACTATGTGGTTTTCCACTATGATTTGTCTTGGTTGAACTATGTTTTTTGTTTTATTTAGAGGTGGGAACCAAAATGAACTATATAATCATCAAATTTGAAAATATATTTTATAATTAAAAGATAAATGGAATAATAATTTGAGTGGAGGATATTTTTATTATTCATAATCAATTGACATGAAACAATATTGGAAATTTTCACAATAACCAATTTCTAGACTCCCCAAAGAAGATAATGATAGTGTTCCCTGTCAGTTCAGGACATATAGACCATATATGAAAGAAGAATCAATTTTCTATATGTCGGGAATGAGGGATAAAGAAATAAATAGAATTCCTTATAGGGATGAGAAGATATTTTGGTTGGGGAATATATAGGCACAAATCATGTAATTATAAAGAGAAAAATAAAATTTTCATCTAATAAATTGGATGCGAATAAAAGGTCTCCTTAAGGTATTAGTGACTATTTGATCTATTAAATGTAAAAATTATGGGAAATATGCAAAACAATTTCCTAAAGGGAATGATAATGAGGATAATTAGTAATGTTGTATGGGTAATGGTTTTTTAGTTAATTATGAAAAGACTAAGATTGACACATGAATGTAAACATATATTAAGAAATAATATTACGAAGCCATAATAATGGTTTAAGAGTGACTTATAATGATTGACATGTTTATGTATTTGAATTCATGAATTAGAAAATACAATACAATTTTTTCATATTATTTTCTCAATAAGGATTTTTCTTAATATGTTGAATGGTGCTGATGAACATGAAAATTGATATAATGGAAATCTGACATTCAAGCATAAAATATTACTATGAAAATATATAACTCATAACATGTTCTTTATGTTGAGATAATGTTTTCATGAAAAGTATTTTCTTGCTGTAGATAAATTAAATTATATTTTACTAATTTCCTTTGAATTGATAAATGATTTTGTAAACAGTTCTTTATTCTATCATTTAAAATTTCTAATTCATTTTTTATTTACTTAAGATATAAATTACATTTTGATTTATGTGTTGAATGAGATATAATTAATAATTTTTTATATGTTTTTTATGGTAATTTTTGTTATTACTATATTTTATGAGATTATACATTGTTGGTTATCACATATTTAGTATTTGACAATCTAGAGGTAGTTTATGATATATGGAAGATTATTGTTATGTTTATTTGGATAAAAGTATTGGCCTTATTTAAAAAATCACAGTTTTGAAGGGTTATAAGAGTATCCATTAATGTAATTTTTTATTTTGAAAATTATACGATATTTTAGAGATTAAAATTTTAATTCACCATATGCATATTTATCAACATTGTATAACCATTTTTATGTTTTTTTAACATAATTTGTAATGGATGGATTATAATTATTTTATAGATATAGTCTTCTGTTAGTGATTAATGGCTAAAAAATCCCAACTTCATTTTATGTATTAATAGATAATGTGGAAATTTATCAAAAAAACTAATGGATGACGTTTTTATGAAGATATAAATGAAATATATGGATAAGGAATATTGTTCCGTTGTGATATTCTTGATTATATTGGGATGGTATTTTATTGATTGGTGATTCCATCAAACCTCCCTTGAGTTCAATATGTGTTCCATGAATATTTTGAGATGAAGTAAAAACTTTACCCATAAAATGTACTAAACAAAGAGTTTGTACCACTACAATGTGACACTCATTATAAAGAATGAACAAAAAATAATTTTTATTAAATATAGAGTTTTCAACAAAATAAAACCACATACATGGACACTATTTTCTGTTGAAGAAACCATCTTGAGGTAAGTATGTGGGAACCTAGTGATGTAATGTGAAAAACTTATCCCCAATTTTTTGTAAAAATGTGATGAATTTATAGGGGGTAATAATTTTAAGGGTTTTAGAATGTATCAACACCAGAAATTATGATTTTTTGAATTTTTTTTATCATTTTGATATTTTTTATTACATTAAATATCATGTTTATATTTTATTACACGACACATTTAGTTTTTAGGTCATTATATGGAACATCAAATTTTAATTAAATGTGATATTTTTTTAAAATTATATTATATTAATGTTATCACATATACATTGGAAAGGTGGTTCTGAATAGTATTGAATATATTATTAAAATATCTCATTTAGAAAGTTATATAAACTGAATTCTTTGGTTATGATGAATTAAATTTCAAAATAAAAACACTCTAAATATAAAAGATATATTTTTCTAAAAAAATATATTTATGAATAAAAACATCATTTTGAATAATAATTTACACAAACACCTTTTGGTGATTTATTTTTTAAAAATTAATATATAATATATTCAATTAGATATTTGACATTCTTCAAATGTGTTTTCTAGATAATAAATTTAAAGAAATAAAATTTTACACATAAAAAATATTTTTTACAAAATTGGATTGATCTTAAATTTCACAATTATTTTGAAAACTGTTTTTTAAACTTATAGAACATTTATTAGAAAAAAATAAAGTTAATTTTTTAAATCATCTAGTCAAAATTATCTTATGGTGAATAATTAAGAATTTTTTGAAATAACAGAAGGAGAAGAAAATACATAAGATTTGGGAGGGATAGGTTATACAATTCTATTATTATAAAATTTGAGCATAAATAGTCTCAATAATATTGAGATTTTCACATTAGACCCTTACCTAATGTTTTTCCTGAATCATAAGAACTCTGACATTATATTCTTTAATAGATTTCTATTAGTGTATTCATTATTATGTAAAATATTCATATTAAAGATAATGATAGATGATATTAGATGGTGGGAAATAATAATAAATGGATTTCCACCCGGGCATGTCTAAGCATGAGAGCTCGAATGTCGTGAATAAGAATGATGAGAGGTTCCCTTTTATTTGTGAGGGGTGAGATTGATATTGATTTTCATGAAATACAACAATTATGTTATCCAATTTTCTATGGAATGTTGTACCATATGTCCATAGATTCAAATTTTTTGATACCATCAGGTAGGAAAATTATCAAAAATAAGAATTAGAAAACTGTGGATGGAAATCCTATAATACTATCATTGTATAACCCCCTACAAGCAGATATTAAATTATGTCGTGAGATTATTTGTCCTCTTTTTATAATTCTTTTTGAAAAAATTATGATTAACCTATAAGATAATAATAGTTATAAATATTACCAATATAGAATCCACTTTACCATATCAACATTCGATATGTGGAATGACTTATTTTTAAATATTTGTGCATAGCATAATAAAAATATGTTTATGAGAAAATAAATCCTTAATAATAAAATGAATACATATTTTATATTATAAACAAATACAAATAAAATAAATGTTAATACAGATTTATAAATAAATAATCCAAATATTGAATTAATACCATTATTGAAATTTTTTTAATGTAATTTGTTATGACTAAAAACACATTGCACACATAAAAAGTAGTTTATGATTATTTTATTTTTAGGCCCAAAAATTAAATTATACAAAAATAATATATAATGATTATTATTAGGTAATTAAATTAGAAATTTATAATTTAGAGTGGAAACTTTTCATTAATATTTAATTAAAACAAAATGGTAACATTACATGAATGTAAATGATAGTTTGTTTAAAAATATTTACATTTCCCTATTTACTAGAAAATAAATATTTTTAGAAAAATACTATTTATTCACCATATTATGGTATTAAAATGATTATATTAAAATTTATATTAATTTATTTAAATAATTATTTTGAATATTTTAGAAATTATATATAATTTTCATGTTTGTAAAATGAAATAATAGCATTTTTTTGAAGAAGACACATTTTTAGAGAAAGAAATTTTTTAACAATTGAGTACTTATTAAATATGATTTAAAAATAATTATTTGTAACATTTATACATATTATTCATAATTTTTTATTTTATTTATAAAATCAATCATAATGTCATATTAATAATGGTATACTATACTTCGGTTCAAATAGAATATAGGATGTCTGTAAGGTAATATATAGAACATTTACAATTTATTCAACGAAAAATTATTATATATTGCCATGGTATTACAATGTACCCATTATTGAAATTTCATTCTCATAGTTTTTATCATGTAAATTAATGATTCAATATAAGAAAAATTATTTTTTTTAAACTGGTTTTGTATAAAAATATAATAAAATACTATCTGAATGGTGAAGTGGTAAATGAATGGGTTTTGTAAAATAACATAAAATTGTTTCCCAATATATGGATAAAATTAGGAGTGTGTTAAATTAAGATAATGAATGAGAAAGATAGTGTCGAAAGAATTTATGAGAGTGATAGAAAAAATGGAATAAGATTAATATTTTTCATGAAACTATTGATTAGTATAGGGTTTAAACCATCGATTCATCATACATGTCCATAAAAAGGGGGAAATATTCATTTTAGAGATTTTTTTCCTAGTGATGAAGATTTATTATATCAATAAAGTATAAAAAATTAACATAGATTATTTTTCCAATCCAATATTTGTTTATCATTTTCAATCACTTTTAATTAATAATCCCCTACATTTATCCAAATTCTAATGAAGAATAGAAATTATGAATTTTTGATGCATAAAGAACAAAAATTACATTTCGATGGGTCATACAATCCATTAATGATGATATGTAAATATTATTAATCTTAAATTTACTATATAAAATATGATTATCATAATTTACAAAATATAAATCAGTTATCATATGATGAATTACTATGTTAATATGTAAAATGTCAATAATGACACCCAATGTTCAACAAAAAGCATTCCCTAAACTGTTAAAAATATGAATACTCCACAATATTACTAATGGAATTTAAAACACTAAATGTTTTTGATAAGGGTAACCAAATGTCAAATATTATGTTATCATTATTCCTTCATAAAAAATAACGTGTTTTGATGTTTGAAATACCAAATAAATGTGTTCCTTGATCATATCTTCTTATAAAACATTATATTAACTATAATCATAATAAAACCTCAATGAAAAAATATATGAATAAAAAAAATATCCATATACCTTAAATAAAATCAAAGACTATCCATTATATTACATAAAATCACAAATGTAATAAACATCATAAATCATAAAAAAAATCACTTTTTCATAAAATCAATTTACAATTTCATAGATAATAATACAATCTAATTTTTATCATCAAAATGATACATATTTTTATTTTAAATAACCATTTTTATATCTACATGATGCACATATTAATTATTATTTATCAATCAATAATCTTTTTCAAAAAGTATAATCATACAAGTAATGTAAAATTATATCTTATTTATACCATATGAAATATTCAATTATATGCATGGAGTAATACTATTATAGAACAATCATTATTTTTTATGATTTTTATAATGAAGTATCATTAAAATAATCGAAAATATTGTTCTCAGACCATAATATAAAACCAAATCAATTATTCCAATTCTAAAGATTCATATAATTGAACCATCATTGTACAATGATTTTGGCCATTGATTTAATCATTGGCTAGAAAAATTCGAATTCTCCATATATAAATTATATTCTACTATAAATTTTACCATGGGATGTACTTCATTTCCACCCATTGAACTCCTATTTTTTCCCAAAAATTTCATTCACTATATACCAAAACATAGATACATCAATATCTCATTTGATTAATATATATAATTTAATAATACTTCCAATAATATCAATATGTTAGAAGATGAATCATTATTCCTCCATTATCTTCATAAAACACCAATTTCTTCTCATTTGGATCTTTCAAAAAATTAATTTTTTTAGAATTTTATTCATATAATGAAGTATATAATAATAAATAATAAAAATATTTTACATTTTATTTTCCATATCATTTAGTTTCTCATTATAAAAATCACTGAGTTTTCAAACACATTCAAAATTTACATGGTTCCTTCTACTTCTAGAAAGTGACTAAAACCAAAATTAATTTTATTAAGAAACAAATCATTGTGAAAATAATATAATAGTAAAAATAATATTTATGATGTCTATATATTGAAACCATATTATGGATATGAAAGACATTAAGTATATCATAGATCATACATGGTCATTACACATACAAATACATCATAATGGTTCATAGGTAAATTTCATGTTGACCTAATCAAATCAAAAGGGAGTTCTAAACAATGTTTGCAGTAAGGGACAATTCCCCAATAATATGGATGTTTGAAATATACTAAACAAACTATTTTCATGTTTATTACCCATATATGAATCTTTTCCAAAACCACATCCATTTTTTGAATCCAAATAGGGTTAAATTTTGAGGAAAACCACAATTCATTCATTAAAATATAATAGGATGTTCTCTTAGTGTATGATTATCTAAGGGGTTCATATTAAAAAACCATCCTTGTTTACAAATATTCCATCCACATTTTATCACATCTAGAAACATATTTCATTTTATTTTTCAGTCTATTCTGGATTGATCAAGGATTTTTCATGCCATGTGATCTAATTGTACATAATGATGTAGTGGTTAATAGTGTAATCTTTTCACAATTTATTCAAAATTGTTAGAGTTTAAATTCAATGAGAGAGGACAGGATTAGTAAAATATGGGTTTGTAAGGCATCTTGTTTGAATCCATTAAGAAAGAATGGATTTTGTAAAGGATGGAGGATAAGGAATTTGTGGACAATTACAAAGGAATATGTTTCCACATAGTATTAATGATTCCCAAAATAATATTCAGAAAGAATGGATGTGGTGGGATGGAAGGATGGTATGATAAAAGATTATGATAACCAGTGTGAGCATGATAATTTCAAGAAAGCATCATGATGAAATGAAAATTTGAAAACATGACTGAGGAGGATGTAAAAAAAGTCTCTACATTTATTCAATACATAAAAGGGATGTGTTGTTTATAAGAAGGTGGATTCCTATCATTTGGGACAACGAGGGAAATTTTAAATATGCTTAATCTATCTATATTTAAGAAAGGCATGTGAGAAGGTATTTCACATTGAATAATTAACTCTTCAAAAGCATAATAATCAAGATAATAATTGTTATGTGATTAAATGAGTCTTTATATTAATGAAATATTCTAGAAAATGCTTGATTAAAATAAAAAATCACAAAATTATCTTACATTAGCAATATCAAGTAATATTTATTTTATGGTGATAATTTTTATTACATCCAAGTCCATCTCATAGAATTTGTAAAAAAATATGAAGTTGATAATATTGTGTATGATGTTAAAATTCATATTTTTTAAAATTATTTTTATGATATGGAAATTCATACAAAAAATGTAGATAGATTATCTAATCTAATTGATGATGTTTTCAGAGATATTCATGTTCATGGGGAAGAAATTAATGATAATGAAAGTGTGAAGAAATTTATAAGAACGCACAAAAGTATATACATTTCAAAAGTGTCATCCCTTGAGAAAATATTTCATTCTTTGTTATCTCTAAATAGTATTCTATGAAGTCATTTGGAGTACGAATGAAGTTTCCCACTAGAAGATACAAAACTCTTACTATGAATGGATATACCATTAAAACCCATTGAAATCACTACCTTTAAAATGTTAATGATGATTTAAATAACGTGAATGATAAAATTCACTCTCTTTTAGTTAAAAACAAAATAGAAGAAAATGGAGAATTGATGGAATGATTCTGTTGGATTGTGTGTAGTATGATATAGTAGGGTACATTACCTGTTGGTTCTCAATGAGATTTTATGTTGTGGAAGTGCAGTAGAATAGATAAATAATTCACAAAGGATGTCCCCATAAAATGGAGACATCAAATTCTAAATAAAATTAGAGAGAAAGAGCATAATAATCAAATAAGAAAAAGAAAATAATGACTTTTTGGAAGATGTAGTACCAGATTTTAAATATCATAATGAAGAGTCCTTAAGGGTTACATATCAAACACTTTTACCTATGAATGATAAATATAATTATTCAAATTGTTCTGTATGTCTCTTGGTTGATCATGGGGGTTCTCTTAATGATATTGACATACAATGAAAGAATAACATAAATATGTGAGCTTCTATGAATGGTTCATTAGAGTAAGTGTATTTTTTTAATACAGATATTGATCAAGAATAATTTTATTCAAAAGGAAATTTGATGACATTTTAATGCTCAGAAGAGGATATAGAGTTTAAACAAAATAATGAGCCTGAAAATACATCAATGAACTCAAATCAAGACTAGAGGAAAATGCTGATATTTTTTATGTCCATGAAGAATAATATGTTTCCTAATGGATTAAACTATACATTGGAAAAAATGAATAGAATCAAAGAAGAAATTATAGTTTATATGGTTTTCCAAAGTTGATATTTCAGAAAGTGTAAAATGTGTTTCTAATTGAGTAAATAAATAAATGAACGATCACAAAAATATTTTTATTAGATATTGTGAAATTGGTTTTGATACATCATCATCAATGTATGGAAATAGAATTTTCCAAAGAAAATAGATGAATAATTTTAAACATACAAAAAAGTCAGCCGATGACCAAACAGAAATAGATTTCATCTAAATAAATAACATAACAAAATATAATACTCAGTTATCCATAGATGAGATCTTATAAAATAATTATTTAATATACCACAACATGTGTATGAATGGATATGATAAGATATATCCTTTTTTCAAATCTCAACAACATACCTTTCTATTTTATATCATGTCTAACTATGAAGTTTCAAGGATATTTTTTGATGGGGACACACCTAGAATTAAACAACGTATAATAGTATTGTATCCTTATTCATATAAAAGAAATATTTTTTATGGAAATTTCTTTCACAATTATAATTTTATCAAAAATATATTGATATCATTTAGTGGAATGGTGGTAACTATAACTAAAATAAATATGAGCCACCTCAATAACGGTCAACCAAGAATATTTACACTTGAAAAAAGGTATTATAATTTAGTAGAATAATATGAATATGATTAAACCATGATTGTTAAAAAATATTGTAGAACCTATCTTTTTATCTACTCATTTATTTGACCAAGATAGATGAAAGTTGATTTTGGGATGTTGAAAACTGTATTTGATAATTGTTTTGTATTTTTTTCTTTGCAAAAAACATAATTACAATATTTCAGATTTTTTAGACTACAATAATTAATGGAATCATAGAAATCAGAAAATATGATTCATTTTTTACAATAAATTTCATAAGATTCAATTTTATTTTTTATGAAGTTGTATGAAAGTTGAAATATTTTAATATGAATTTGCATCTGGAAATAAAGTATCAACCTGTATGAGTAAATTTATCAGATTTTGAATATATCCATACATTAAATATAATTATTCTTTATTTATTTTTATTTCATAAAAGCTATAAGTAGTAAGGTGTACATGTGATGAAATCATTATGAAAGAAAGGGGAAAATAAATGTTTGGTACATTATGTAGGAATGTTTTATGCCAATAAATTTTTTCTAAAATTTATAAAAATTTTATGAAACAAGAAGAATATTCTGGAATAATGAATATTAGGGATGTTGATGTTGTTGAAGAAAATGTTTTTTTGAAGAAATGATCCATTGATCGATCCGATTTTCCAATCGATCAGACTATCTGACTCATTATATGATGAAGTCAGAAGGCACTTTATGGATCCTAATATCCTCAATTCATTGAAGAAGTCACCATATAAGAGAAGGTTTTTAGAGGAATACAGTCTATAAAAAAATATGAAGATGCTAGTACCGATCTATTATATGTGGACTGCTATCAATTAATTGAAGGAAGTCCATTTAAAAAAGATTGATGATTATGATTATTACTTTGGAATACATTGTACTCATGAATGGAAAAGTTATAGTTTTACCAACATGATGATTACCATTAATTTATCCAAATGTTTCCATTGGGTTTATTTTAACTACAATTTATTCAATATAAAATTTTTTTCTCATATATTTTCTATGTGTTTAAGGATTCATCTTATATGAAGTGTTGTTTACTCATCTATCTGAAAAAAATAAGTAAAAGAAATTTATTTTATGTGTTTTGTAGAAGTGTCATTAAATGGGTATTGTGAATCCATTGCTGAAGCATTTCTGAAGGATTTTTGAAATGTTTACAATATAAAATAATTTTTATAAACAATTATTGAAATAAAATTCAAACGATGCTATAATAATTTTTTTACAGAATGTTTTCAATTTGTTTAGAAAGTGATTTTCAGTAGTTATAGATAATCGGTATGAGAACGTATTCAGGTTTTATATGTTATCATCGTAATGACAAATCGTCATTTCTATATTTTTTTCCATCGTAATGATGTAAATCAGAATTACATTTGTTTTTGGAATGAATAATGGTTATAAAGTCCACATATTGATGAATATATGAGAATTTTATATAATTTTTTAGAAGAATCAGGATGATTTGAGAAGATTTGGGGGAGCCAAACATGATTTCAAGATAAATGAATTAATTAAATTTTAAAAAAGAATTGATTAAGAAACCATTTTCATATTCCCACCCTAACCAATTTTTCCTATATTATAAATAGTAGTATATACATTTCACTTTCATAAAATGAGGTTATGTGAACATGTGAAAGAAGTGATAGTAAAAATAATGATAAATTAATGTTTATAGATAATGTTTCCTTTAGAAACATCTCTAGAATGAAGATATATACGGATGTATAGCAATCAGGGTTTACCAATTTGGACTGACCCTTTAGAAAATGATTTCCACAGAAATATCAAAAAACATTAGAATATTTTATAGTATTTCATCTTATTTTTTTTCAGATTGAGGTATCATATAGAGTAATCTGACTGATCCATCAGACTAAGACTTATAAAAAATTCTAAAATGTTTTTCTACATACTACTGGGTATTAAAGTAATTATTTTTTATTAGTATTCATGTTAACATTTATAACTCAACCTAGTAACGTGTTTTGAAACAACTGTTGAAGGACAATATAAATTTTACACAATATTTTATTACGTTATTCATGATAGAAGAATAACATGATTTTTTGTATTGATCATAGCGCTACATGAGTGTAATAGTATATCATATTTGTTCCGTCAACAATAAAGACTTTTTTTCTAGTGGATTGTGTGGAATTAGGTTGTTTACAAACATGATAATGACATATCAACTCATATTTAATTGAAAACCTTTTAGATCATTGTTTTCATGTGGATTTGTGATTGTTCTATTTTCATAAAAGTGAAATATAGTTAACAATAAGTTCATGTTATTTCATAATATTGGAAAATTAAAAGAAAAGGTATCTTTGAATTTCCCCTCCCCCAATAAGTGGAAGATTGATCCTATTTGTGCTCCAACAATTGTAATTAGAGTCTTGGTTCCCTTCCATTACTCGTTAGTGAAGTGTTCAAAAATCTGTTTATATGGATAATACAAAGTATATAAACAATAAGGGGGTATTCAAATATTATATGACAATAAATATTGTCTCTATAATGAAAAAAAAACCATCATATCATAAGTCTTTTGGGAATGATGTTTTAAAAGTATCTATATATATATATATATATTTCCTCCACGTGTTGTGATTTCTCCCCTTATAGATCTGGATAAGAAAAAGTGTTAAAATGAAGTAAGGGATAAAAATGGCTTAGAAAAATTAATATCTAAAATATAATTTCTTATACTAATGGTAGTTTTAACTCTAAATGATATCTGGGATGTGTTGAAGAATGTTTATGAAGGAAATATAAATGTGAAGATTTCAATTTTCAATATCTTGAGGATGAAATATGGAGATATTAATATGGGTGAGGAAGAATCCATTGGTGTGTTACAAAGAACATTGAATGGTATTACGAGCACCATTAGATGACTTGGTGATAATTTGGAAGACTCGACTTTTTTTGAGAAGATCCTGATATGTTTTTAGGATATGTTTGATTCAAATGTTTTATCTTTTGAAGATCGATATCTAGAAATTCTATAACTTGATAACCTTCAGAGTACACAAATTACATATGAATTGGGAAATAAGAATTTTATGAGAGGGAAGAATATATTTGATAATGAAATATCCTTGATGTATTATATATAAGTAAAGTCAATGAATAATCATGAAAATTATGATATTGATGATTTGGATACCAAAAATAGGTATGCAATATTCTTTATTATTTTTTATCAATTTTTTCTTTAAAATTTAAAAGAGGTACACGATTGATTAAAGGGAAACAAACCATTAATTTTTTTAAATGTTGAGTCATTGATAAAATTTCTATTGATTTTATTCATTGTTGTAATAAGGAAGAAATTGATAAAGATGACCGTAATGAAGAAGAAAGAGGGAGAATAAGATCATGGAAGAAATATATTGATAAATAATTCTCAGAAAGAAATGAAAATAATTTATCAAAATCAAAAAGAATAATTATTTATATAATGATGAAGGTATTGAAATAGAAACATGATAATTCAATAGTATTTAGGAAAAACACATTTATTGCAACAATTAAGGATGAATTGTTCCAAATATATAGTTATAAATAAAAATTTACTAAGATAGAGTTTCACCTGAAGAGATAATAGAAATAATTTCATTAGAAGATTGCAAAACCTGAAAAAGAAATCATTAATTTGAAGATTTAATGTTTGTTGATTAAAATAATGAATGTCTTAAAAAATAGATATCCATATAAATTTGAAGGATTGATTTTCTGATGAAGGATCATGAAAAAATAATAATCAGAATGACCATCTTGGTGTTTTTTTGAATGCTATGGAAGAAAAATAGGAACATATCAAATAAAAGTCTTATAAGGATGTGAATGGAGTTACCGGTTTCAAACACTCTATCTATAATGTTGTTCAAGGTTTTAGATAATGAAAACTTGAGAAGGATCATCAAAAGTTACTTTTATTGGCTGGGATGAAAGAATAAAATATTCATAAGAATAATATACTTGAGAAAGGAATGTATGTTAATAAACTAAAGAGTATAGGGTTCATATGATTCTAAAAAGCATGAATCTAAAACAAAATGTTTTTCTTCTGCTTGATCAGAAATGGATATAAAGGAATATGCGTTGTAGAAGAATATTCTAGATCGTATAAAAATTATCAGTTCCAAAAAACGTACTGATATGAATGATTAGAATGTTATTGAAAAAAACAATCATAAATCTAGAAATTATAAATGTTATTGAGTAATGTATTATTTATATGGGTACTACAAATATTACGGTGGATTTGGGAATACAAGAAATATGTGGTTGTTCAGTAAGCAACATTACAACTACCCCTTGTGTTATAAACGGAAAATATCAAAGTGGGAGTTAGTTCTCTAAAATGAGTAAATCTAAAAAACAATTCTAAACATTGAATATATGTCCAAACCTTTAGAAAATACTTTTGAATGTTGCGAAAAAGTTATACATAATAAAAATTTGGGTTTTGTTTTTAATCTAAAAAAACGACATTATTTTAGTAATAATCAAGAGTTAGGAGAGTATAAATTTAATGGGAAAAAGAAATATGTTGTTGTAGAAACCAAACATTCTAAAACTAAAGGAGAAAAACCCTAGATCTGGGATAGTGGGTTCCAATCACCTATGACAGCAGATTTGGAAGTTTTTTTAGGAAATTAAAAAGATACATTAAATGAATAACATTATTTGGAATTGAAGAATCTATCAAAATCATTGGTATTGAATCTTTCATCATTGGGGAATAAAATTTGAAATCTAGGGAAACATTATTTTATTTTGTGTTGAAACACAACTTGATTAGTGTTTCAGAACATTGTGATGAAGTTAATAGAGTTTTTCTCACAAAATATGGTAATGTTGTGAAACCAGTGGAAGGAGGAAATGTATTTACTTTTTTCAAAAAATGGAAATGTATTTACTAGAAAAAGAATTATAAATGGAATCATATTTCCACTGGAAGTGTGAAAACTGATTTTATGTAAGTAGGATAAATGTATAAAATTTGTGGTATAACTATATGTTACAATTGATATAATTAAATATGAGAATGTTATAAAATTGAGAATCAAACTCAATTATTTTCAGTGATGAAGAAGAAAAATTAAGAATTTCAACCAAGGATAAGGAAGAATATTTAAATTATAACCATTATTTATGGTCAACATCCAAATTGTTTTTATCATAGCTCAGAATCAATTACTGAATCTGATGGAAAATAATTAACTCAATAAGAAGTATGTACCTACATATGAACATATTTTTGATCATTTTCACAAAACCATTACTGAAAGAAGTATTTTTCAAATTGATGTTGAACAAGGGCATTCATCCTCTTTCTTTATAAGTATGAGGTATGTTCTTTTGTCCCCTATCTCATCTTTCCTTTGGATAGTATTATCAAATATGGATAAATATTTCATATATCTATCCATTGGAATGTGCTAAAAAATTTAGGAAACTTGTTTTTAGTGGGTGTTTTAGGTAATTTGTGAACACAACACATAAGGGTGTGAACTATTATAAAATTATATTTGATGGGTTGTTGGAATAATTTCATTATAATTTTGTTTAGTAATTAAAATAATAATTAATGAATTTTGTAAATGAAGATGTTAAGAAATGTAAGATATAAATATGTTTCATAAGTAACTCCTTTTGGAAAATATGGGTTTTCGTTAATGGATTTTTCGTTCCTATAAATATTTCACTCATATAGTATTATAATTAATTATATTTTATCTATATCTTGACGAAACAATGTTATTTGATTTATGAACATTTTCTAAAAACAAAATCGAATGGAGGAGAATGCTTCGACCATGTTGGATAGATGTTTTTTGGATACTGAATAAAGTTTGTGATTACTATTTTTTATTTCATTTTAATTACAAATATTAATTTCACATTTTATATGTTGGTGATCAAATAAATGGAAGGAATTTATGAATATTATTAAAAAATTTGACATAGTTTTAATAAAAAACATCATATGTTCTATTTACTATTCTTAAGATGTTTTGTGAAAGAATATGTCATTTAAACTCACTATGTGTCAAGAATGAATGTTTCAATTAGTGTAAGGAAAATTTTTATAATGTGAGTGTCTCTAAACATTAATTTTTTGAAATTTTGGATGATTTTTATTTCAAAAATCAAATGATATAAGTAAAACTAGTGATGAAAGACTTCTGAAGGAAAGGGGTAGAAGATGTGTTTGGTACCATATGTCAAACGATGTTATTACTATCCTAATATTTTAAAATTAATTAATGTTTTATAACATATGTAGATGTTTTTAAGGGATGAATTGATGGGTTTGTTGATGTTGCATATGTAACTGTTTTTTTGAAGCCGTGATCGATTGATCTATAGGATTGTTCGAACCATTGAATTGCTTGATTCTCTAGAAGAACAAGTAAGACTATTCTATACAAATCCGAATATTCTCATAGTTAGAAAAAGTTTTTGATGAAATAAAATTTAAATTTAGGAATATGGTATGAAATAAAATATGTCGATTTGGTAACACCCCAAGATATCATAGTATGTTATTTCTTCAATGTAATGCAATAACTTACAATACCCGCAACACTGAGTTCAAGTGCATCACAACATACCAAACTAGCCGTTCAAAAGAGGTTATGAATAGTATTAACTGAATTTTGAACATTATATAATCCTTATAATTTTAGAATCCATGTTATGAGTTTCATACACATAATTTAAGAACAAATTACTTTTTTTAGATAAATTTTTTTTAAAAAAATGAAATATTACCGCCATTTAATGACAAAACCTTTATAAATCCAATATTTAAAACATTTATATATTCAATTTGAAAAAATATAATTCTTCTTTATAATTTGGATATATGAATTTAGTTTTAAGAAATATTTTGTGTTTTTTGATAACTTTCATATTTGGGTGAATAGTGAAAATACTACATTTTAACTGCAAACCCCATTTGGTAATCAAAATAATTTATAGTGTTAGAATATAAATTTTAATGGTTTTGAAGTATAAATAGATTATATTTTTCAATTTAATCTAATTCTGGTCATTGTATTTAATTTCAATATGAAATGTTTCATAAACAAGTGTAAATCTTTTGATAGTTATTATTTCTTAAAAATAAGATTTTTGGTTTTGACAACGGGAATTAATTTTAAATTAATAAATGCAACTTATAAGTTTTGAAATTGGTAAAACAGATATCATTTTTGAATTCGGAATATCAAAATTAGATTAGGGTGAATTTTTTGTGTTTTTCTGAAAACATTCAATTTTTGATGAATAGTGAAAAACACTCAGTTATAGTTTAAAACCGAATTTTTTTAAATAATTATTTAATTTATTTAAATTTATTTTAGTTAAAATTAGATACATAATACAAATATATGTTCAATGTAATCCATTAGTGTAATTTTTTAATAAAATTAGATATATAACATTTTATTAAACTTTTTACTGTCTTTTACCCACCTCATAGGAGAATTTTCAAATTGAAAAAAATCATAATTTTACTGCTACTATGAGTGCAATTTCAAAAATCTGAGAGACCCAGTTGATATCAGTAAGAAAAATGTGGTTTATTAAGATGAAATTATTTTTTGGTGAATAGTGACTTTTTACTTTTATTTACCACGGTTAAAAGTAAATAGGGTAATTATGGGTAAAAATCATATTATTCTCTCCCTAACACATGTTCAAATTATATTGGATAAGTGTAATTCGACCAAAAACAACATTAGGAATAAAAAATTATTCATTAAGTCCACTTCGATTAGATTAGAACATTTATTATTATTTAATTCAAAGAAGAGTTAAAAGACTTAATATCAAAGTTTAATAACTAAAACATTTTTAATATAGGGTTATATATAAGATAAATTAGACTATAAATATTAATTAGAAAGTTAAAAAAAATTCCTACATAATGTTACATTATTTATAATTTATAGACATTAAATAATTAAATTTATTTTTGACACAATGATGATGAAGTAATTAACATATTAATGAATGATTAAAATAATTGACATTATAAATATTCAAATAAATTTCATTTGAGGATTTTTCTAAATTAAACTACTTTTACAGGTTATTATGATATTTTAGGGTTGGTTAGATCAATTTTTTTCAAAGTAATCATGTTTTTATGAATTTAACCTGAAAACAAATACCAAATAGAGTCAAAATTGACATAAAATAGTTTAAAAAAAATTATATTATTAATTGATACAAAGATCCTAAAAGTAAAAGTATTAGTGAAAGGACTTACATAATATTATATATGTTATTAATGAACTAATTTGGGTTAGATTGGAAAATTATAGTAAGATTATTAACCATTTAATATAAAAATACAATGAGACATGGTAAATGTCAAATATTTAACTAAGAGTTAAATCTAAAGGTTACGGTTAATATGAAGACATAAACCTGTCTAAAACCTATTGGATGAGTGGTTTAGATAACCATAAAAACATATACTTTAAATAATTCATTTTGGAGCCATTAGAAACCGAAAATGAATTTATTATAAAATAATTTTTTATGTTTTTTCCAAGGTGCCCCTCACCCCTCTTATAAAAGGGAAATTCCCCTTTTCTAAAATTCACACCTCCAAAGACATTTGGATCAGCCAAAACATACCCATATCTATCCTCCCAACTATCCTAACATTATCCTAGAGGCCTTCCATTTTTCACAGATCCACCCTAAAGATCCCTTTCGATCAAATCAAATGGAAGAACCCAAAGAAGAGGTAATGATTTCAACACCCTCTTTCAATTTCTTTTATTCTTCCACGTACTCTTTATTTGTTTTTTCCATTATAAAATAATAACTCCAGTATCCTCTATATACTGTGATTTTATTATAAATATGTCACAACTATATTCATTATTCTACACATCTTATAAATGATAGTGTAACCATGCGTGCGTACGTACGACTTACCATATGCACGTCCTGATGTAATTTTTTATTCATGACAATGTTATTTTGATGGATATAATGATGATTGATATGTGTATAAATTATTCAAAAAAAATTATAATGTCCATATAAAATTAATATACTATCGAATTTCACTCCTTTAAGGAAATTATATTGTCACTCGTGCATACATATGAATTACCGTCTCCATGGCGCGATGAGATTAATTTCCAAGTTCACCATTCATCAACGATTATGAAAATATATATTTCTAATAAGTATGTAATATATGACATAATAATGCTACTGGATATATATATACATTCTTAAATATATCTTATTCACTTAGTTCCGTTCAATATGATATGAAAACGGAAACAACGTTTATGCATACGTACGAACTACCGTCTCCACAAACAGTGTTTGTCATTTCATATATATGTCTATTATACATAATTATATTCTAAATATATATGATATATAAATCATGTTTTATATTATGGAATTATTTAAATCATGATCTATGTGATACAATCATGAGTAACAAGTTAAAACACGTATGATAAAGAAATTGATTATTACCTGAAATGTTTATTTTACATGGAAATTAATATAAAATAGGTAGTATAAAGTCATAAAGTAATAATGTATGATATCATAAATATTAATATGGTTCTTGTATAATTTAATAACATACTATGATCTTCATACAGAAGGATGAATGTACCCTTGAGTAAATGAAATTGCAAGGTAAGGGTAAATTCCTCAATATCATTATAATCCAATATTGTTTATGTGTAAGTATATACTAGGAAATTTTTATCATCCATTTCCATTTTTCATAAAAATTATTTCAAAAAGAATATTTTAAGGATTTGTGAAAGGTACTATTTATAAGGATGATAATTTTAAATGTTTTAAAGATTTATCTTTCTAACTCTTTTTTAATTAAGGTCCATGTTTTCAAAATGATTTTAAGGATTTATTTATGTGGACATGAATGTTTTGAAATGATAATTCATTTCAAAATATTCAAAGTGGTATGGGACACTTTGATTCAAAAATCTCTTTTAGATTACTTCCTTTATAAATTTATGACTTTTAAATTATTTTACAAAAATGATATTTATCTCAAAAAGTTTTACTCATCATTTTCAACTATGTCAGCATCCTTTACTGGAAATTATATTTGATTGAGGTTGATCTATTATAATAAAATATTCCATATTTTATGCAATGATTTAGGATATTATTGAATGTGGATGTTCTATTTTTATACCATTCATGGTTTATGGTTAATGTATTGAAATTTTATATGTTATTTTTAATACGAATGTGTATGTTATGTTTCAACTTTTTCATATGAGGAATGAAGTGGACTTAGTAAGTAACGGGTGGAGCTCGCTATAGCTCCTCGATGCATTATTAAATATCCTGAGAAAAATTAGTGTATTGGAACAAGGCCTTGAAAAAAAAATTATTTGTAGTCTTGGCACAAGGCCTTGACTATATGGTAATGATGTATGACACTAGGCATTCAATCATTATGAAATTAGTTATTACATGTGATTATTCGACTAGTATAATATACTTGTGCATGTTTATATGGTAATGTTTTATTTATATTTTCCATTTTATGTTCAAGATTATTTTTAATATGATATTGTTTTTAGGAAATATCTTTCCTTAAAAGATTATAGGATCCACTAAATTATTTACCCTTACTGAGCATCTGAGCTCACCCCTTTCTTATGTTTTATTTTCCTAGGATCCCAAAAAGTGTTTTATGTTTTTGATGTGGGGTTAAGATATGGGAAAAATGGCCTTCTTAGAGTTTTTTGTGGGTTGTATGTTAGAAAGTGTAATGTAATGTTCATGTATGAAATCTATTTTGCAAGACTACTAAACTGAATGGTCTTTCGGGACATGATTCCTTGTAATCATGCCAATGTATTAAAAAATGCACCAAATCTGAGAATCTAGGGTCGGGGAATTACAGATACTCACACCAATCCATCAAGAACGACATGAAACTGATTCATCAGATCCATACTAGTTATGAATTGTTCATGATGAAGATCAATAATTTGGAATAGTTGGAATTGAAAAATGTGAAAGTTTGATACTGAAAAAAAAGAAGATGATCAATAATGTAGTCAAAAAATTTCATCACGGTAAACTATTTTTAAATTGTGTAAATATAAAATGAATCTCAAATTTGAAATCCAAGTTGGTCAATAGTTATTAGACAAGAAGTTTTGTTGACTCATCGGTCTGAAGAAAAGTAGAAAATGAGAATTTTATGACGAGTTTGGTTGATGTTTTTTAATATGGGTTTATAAACCCATTGATAATGTTTTTCTGAAGGAGTGATGTTATCATTATATATTTAGATTATTTTCTTGGAAACAAAAGTAAAAAACTAATCTATTGATGTCGCAATAATTTTTGTTGTTGAATTTTTTCATTTATTTAATTGGTGTCTTTAGGTTGGAGGGGATGATCATAACAAGAATGATTTTAGTATTTATATGTGTTCATTATTATTATAGGTTTTCAATTTTCAATATGTTTTCAATAAAATCAATAAAATTGGAATGAAATTTATATCGAACAATATAATGGTTAGGAAGAGAAAATCTGGGTATAGTTTTTAGAATATTTTATAATTTTTTAGAAGAATCCAGAAGAGTTTTTATGTGTTGAATGTGTCATTGTTGAGGCCTAATTGAATTCGGAATTTAAATTTCAAAAATTTTGTTCATCATGAAACTGATTCCATGTTCCCTCAAAACTAATAGTTGATAATATATTGTTCTTAATGAAAATTATTTAACTCTCATTTGTGAAGGAAGGGATAGAATTATAGAGGATATAAGTTGGTTTCTAGAAAACGTTTTCCTAATAAAAATATCTGGATATAAGATCTATAAATAAGGATAGTAATTATAGGTCATCATATCTGATCGAGCCAATGGACACTATTTTCGGGGAATGTTTGATTTTTCATTCATAATTTTTCAGATTATTATTTTTTGTCTTCATTGTAGACATATGTATCAATTAAAATAATCATCTGAGCAATCATAATGAGTTTTTATAATATTTTCCAGAATTACTTTTTCTGCCCCCTATTGGGTATGAATTTGAGGAATTATTATTTGTTGATATTCAAGTAGAATTTGATAAGGTATCATAATAACAAGTTTGGACCCAATTTTTTAGTGTTTCATTACATATTACAAAATATTTTATTATAATATTAATTATAGAATAAGAACATACAAATGTGTGTTGATCATTGTTATAAATAAGTGTAAGAATATATCCCACTTGTTTCAAACAATGAAAAAGACGATTTTCTTGTGTATTGTGTTGTATTAGATTTATTCAAACAAATTTCAAGGAAATAGTAACTCAGTTTAAGTAGTGAACCCGGTAAATATATGTGTTTATATGGATGCATGAATTATATTTTTGTAAATTTATAAAACATTACATGAGGAAAATGTTGTTCAAAAATGGATGAAACATAAGATAAAAAGGTATCACTGATTCACCTACTTGAACTCTTAGTGATACAATGATCCGATATGGGCTAAAACACTGAATCAGGTATATAATGGAAGGAACTTATGATGATTCAAAAACGAATTATATAATAAATTACTCAAAAATAATAGAATAATGGAATCACTTATATTCATGACAATGGATTTCCACCCTACATGATTGTAAATGAAGATTTTTTGAAAATATTAAGATATTTTTTTGATGGAATAGTGAGATTAATAAATTATGGTTCCTTAAAGATAATATATAGTGGAAATAAAGTACTATAAAATGATGAGATAATGAATGAAGAAGTTCTGAACATGGATTTCACATTCCCTTATGAAATGCTATAGGGAAAATGGTTGTTTATACCAGGTTGACATTAAAGAAAACACATGCTTATTAACAATTGACGATATAAATAACATTTGGTACTGAATTATGGGTCATAAAAATAAATTTATTAATGTGATCATGTCCAATATAAATGGAAATTTCCACATTCCAAATCTAAAGTGTGATTGAGAAAATATATTTTATTCTTGCATGTGATGAAATAGGGCTATGTGTTTTTATTGTGCGAAGAAAAATGGAATTATGTTGGCATGATCTTTTCGGAAAAATATTTATTTAGCCGAATGAATGTTAATGGAATATATAAATATATATACCATATTATTTTTATAAATGATTATGTTAAAATTGAATGTGTTATTTTTACTATGACTAAATGCCATGTCATTATCTTCATGAAGAGATATCCCTAAAAAGTTAAGAAGGAAACTTGTATCACGATCATCATATTGAAATTTTATAATAGAAAATAGTACACATCCACTAAATTTTATAATTACATTGAATAACATGGGATCATGGATAATGTTTCTATAATATGAAAACCACCACAAAATGGTGTCATAAAATATTTAAATTGATATATGATAAATATAACCAAAACAATTATGATTGAGTGCTCTTATTTATAATCATTACTATAAATAGGTTCATCATGATTCAGTGTATGCTCAAAATAGAACAGGTCTATTTGAAGGATATGCCATGACACCATTCGAGATATAGGATGGAAGAAAACTCCCAAAACAATATTTTTTTAAGTCGATACTTCATATGAAAAAAATAATGAAATAAAATGTATTATGCTGATGATGAATATGGGGGAATATTACAAGGATACATGGTTAATATTAAATCCTAAAAATTCTACAATAGTTATATTATAATGATATAGAATAGAAATGATGGTAAAATCAATAAGGGTAAAATATTGAATAACATTAGGAGAAGAGATGTTGATATATTTGATGATGAAGAAAAAAGTTGACTTGGGAAAAAATTAAATATAGAAATAGTGGAAGTGTTTCCAAATAATCAGGGAAATCAAATTGTTAATGATACTGATGTACAATCAGAAGGGGAGACATTGCAGATGAAAATATATCTAGACCTCAAAGGATAAATAGATGAGCATAATTTGATCAATGAAACATTATTATTAATTGGACCATGCATTCAAAGAGAGGGTTGTTGAGTCAATAAGGTTTCCTTATGACTTTTCCATTCCTTTTTGTTTTGAAATTCATAAACACCCTATTTTATAGAAAATTTCATTTTCCCTATGATTTTTCTTAATAATGAAAATTTTCCCTTCCCAAGGAAAATTTATCCTTACCATGCTTTTTCATTATTCATATTTTAGTCTCTATAAATCTATATCTTTTTATTCTAAAGTGAAATATTTGGTTTCATATATAAAATCTCATAAAACTATAAACACTTTGATATATAGTATTTTATTTTCTAGATCCGAATTCAGACTCTGAATTCTCTAAAATTTAGATTCTGAATGATCGGAAATTTTGACTCCGAATTCTATGAAAATCAGACTCAGACTTCTCAAAAATTCAGACTCCGAATTTTCTGAAATTCATACACCGAATTCTCTAAAATTAGGACTCATAATTCTATGAAATTCAGGTTCATAATTCCTTAGAATTCAGGTTCCTAATTCCTTAGAATTCATACAATGAATTTCATATAATTCATATTGTGAATTCCATAGAATCCGGGTTCCAAATTCCTAAGAATTCAGGTATCGAATTTCATAGAATTCAGGCTCCAAAATCTATAGAATTTTTATTAAGGATTACTTGAAAAATAGAATCTGTATATCCTAGTAAAATAGACACCGAAGGTTACTCACTTAGACTCCTAATCCTATTATTCCTTAGACTACGAAAAATTGAATTTGGTTGAGAAACCATATTTTACATAATCTTGTTTGAAGTTATAAAAACATTCATGCATTTGTTTTAAACCAACCATTGTTTGAGTGACTCATGTACAAATCCCTTTTAAATTCAAAGAAAAATATTACTGTTGGAGGAGGGAGCCAACTATTGTAAATGAACATATAAATATGAGATCATTTGAACAAGCTCCACACTATTCCACAACTATAGAGATTACATGCTGAAGTGATATGAAGAGGGAGACTCTCATGCTTTGTGTGTACTGATAATCTTGTTCAAAATTCCTTCGTGTGACTATGAATGTTACTGAGTACATTTGAGGGCTTTCGGGGATATGAAGACCGAGGTGTGGACTACGTTGAAGTTCAAGGGCTTGTAGGGATAGCTAGACAGACTCTGATATTTGTATCGAGGGCTTACCTTGGTGTGAGTAAGAAAAACATTATTGAATGTATAAATCAAGGGACCCTTATCCAAGGATGTTGGATACCCCACTCTTTGGGTTAAATGATTTCTTACTTGTTACTTGTATTGTTTGGAGTTTTTCTTCCACTGCATTTTGATTAACAAGGAATGTATAACTATCTTATACTTTCTTGTACTTGTATACTCTAATTAGTGAGATTCTATACGCTTTATGGAAGAATATTTTTCCTTGTAATAATTTCTTAGGTTTCATTTTTGGAACCATATTTCCGGAATCAAGCAAGTTTGTAGAATTAAGTGGTCTTGTGAATTTAAATTGTTTATCATTGTTAAACCTTACCATATTTAATTGTTCCAAAGGGATTTTTTAATGTATACAATTCACATCCTTATATATTGAGAATCTACATCATTATTTCGATCCTTTAATTTGTATAACATAAGGACTCTAAAATAATTATATTAACATATATGATTTATTTATCAAGATTTTCATTGTTCTATATTTTTCTTCCTTAGGATATTTTTATTAATGTTTACAAACATTTATTACAAACATGTTTCTGTGGAATGATTTTTTTATTGAGATGGCAGGAATGAATGTTGGTTAAATTGAAAATCTTAATCATTATGGACCATATATATATGATGTGAATCATTATAAATATTAGAGATAGAGTATGGAGACTTTTTATTTAACATTAGAGTGTACAACTATTTAATTCTTACCAGAGATTACAAGATTCATCATAAGTAATTCATAACTATTACTAATCAATAAATGTCATAATATCCACTTAACTATAAGGTAGGCAGTACTTTGTTGTGTTCCATGAGTTGGAATATATATATCCAGATTTCTTCTTGTGTTGCAACAAATTTTATTTGGACGAATTTCTAGGTTACTCATTTTGGAACATCCGAAGTTATCGAAACTAGAAGAGATATGCTTAGAGATAAATATCATGGTTTCTTCTTTCATTATGGAGAACCAGTGTTCAAGGTAAAATAGAGATGTATGACCATTGTTAATAGTTTACAATCCATTTGTGAAAGAGGTTTAGATGATGAGGCACTTTTTGTCAAGATTATAGATATCATGCCTAATGAGTGGGAGTCAATGAGAATAGTTATTGATGAGAATAGGAATGTCTCACAGATTACTCTTGATTAGACTTTTGGAACTCTTCTTTTGTAAAGACCCAAAAATTTCATGGAAATTTTTTTCTTAATTTCTTTGGAATTTTGCGAGTGCGTGGTTTCAGACGGCACCTGATTCTGAGGCCCGGAGTGCCCAAAATGATCCGTCGAAATTTTGTTAAACTTAAAATTAACGCGCGTAAACAGTTTTCCTGAAAAAGTGGAATAACTCTTGAACGGTTGCTCGGATCAGAAATCCGAGTGCACCGTTACGCTCACGATGGCGGGATTACCCTAGGTGCGACTTAAGTTTAGTCACGGCACGGGCCCCCAGGACAGGTCATGACAAATTGGTATCAGAGGAGTCGGTTCTACCGCAGGACTTATAACTCTAATATTTTCTTTTCTGTGAAGAAATTGTGTTAAGGGTACAGAGTGTGGTCTTCAGTTCAGGGAGTCCAGTGTTGGTGCGGCGGCCGACGTATCCATACACCAGGACCCTGACTACTGATTTCCGACTTTGTGCACGAAAACACTGATTGCGTGTGTGTTTCCAAAAGTTTTAAAGTCAGATCAAACCAGGTCATCTCACCAGGTATAAATCGTTGACCGTGTCGCATCTGTTCATGATGTATCCATGGAGACAGTCAGTTGGAGTTCCGAGAGAGTACTCGATGACGGCTCACCGAGCGACAAGGCTCTGGTGCAGGTCCCTTTCTACTATGTTGGCACCCTCGAGTGGTGTACCAACAGCACCACCACCTGTTGGGAAGTAGATGCCAACCTCTATACTAGCGAATTTTGCATGCTGGAAGAGCATGTAGCACGAGTTCCAGTAGTAGAGGCCTCTGAGGTTATGAGGCGAGGCAGATTCCCAGACAGCAGAGCACTAGCTGGAGGCGATTGCTAGAGTTTTCCGCCTAACTGAGACACCAGTGGAGTGGATGGTAGACTTGGATACTAGTGTTTTCTAGTGAATGGCCATAAGGATGGTCTGCATAGTAATGAGGCTTCGATACGTGGACCGATGCCTGAGATAGTGCCATCGGGTAGTGTGTCAGCTATACATCACTACCTGTTGATCAGCAGTTACAACTGGCAGTACCAGTAGGTGACACATGTAGGATTACTTCCATACACATGTTCTAACATCAGATACCCTCAAGTTATGAGGCGAACCTAACTCACAGGTGGCTGAGGACTGGCTTGAGGAGGTGGCTAAAAGTTTTCTTGAGCTTATACAGCTTCGGCAGGATGACGAGTCGATAGCTGAGTATTCATCGAGGCGTAACGATCGTTCTTAGTACTTGATGACTACGATATGATCAATGCTTTAGAGCTCGGACCTCAGAGCAAGGTGTGTTTAAAGGATATCCGAGTAAGAACTTTTTTCTCTATGCATTATTATTTATGTTAGGGTGCTAGAAAGAACCTTTGTGGTTGAATGTTCTTTGGCTGATCGGTTTTAGCCAGTGAATATTTGTAGTGGGAAGATGCGAACTGGTTCCAGTCTCTGAGACTTGGGTGTGCGAATGTTTCAAAAAGAGGAAATGTTAAGGACGGATAAATCTGCAGAGTAGCAGACGTGGAGGGAAGGGGAAGTGAGTAGCTACACGCGGTCAAGCAGTGTGACCCAATGGCTCTATGAATGATTCGAGGGACAGTCTGTGTCCACTACTAGCTGACGTAGTAACAAACGTTGATACGAATCATTCCTTCCTCCCACGAATCTTGTCCCAGACCTAGAGTTTCCGGCTAAAACCGTAGACTTGACCCTCACATCTGAAGATACCATTGGGAGGAGACTCGATAGTCACACATACTCCGACGGTGTGATCTGACCCTTGAGGCGAGAGTCTCAGTTGGGACCTCTTGGTGGCAGCGTCGAGGCCTTACGACGTTAGTTTGAGTATGGATTGGGCAATCACTGCTCATACTCAAATTGATGGTATTAGGAAAACGATGGGATGGGTTTTTCTTGGTCGGTGAAAAGGAAACCCCGGGTAGCATAGGAACCTCCAGGAGAGCACATGGGAGCGGAAGGCTCAGATGCGTGCTCAGTACCACTTTTTGTTTCCCCTAGTATGTGTTGAAGCTTTACAGGGATGTAAATCCCTGAGGTGGGAGTAATGTAAAGACCCAGAAATTTCAAGGAATTTTTTTTCTTAATTTCATTGGAATATTACGAGTGTGTGGTTTCAGACGACACCTGATTGTGAGGCCCGGAGTGCCCGTAATGATCCGTCGAAGTTTTGTTAAAATTAAAATTAACGCGCTTTAACAGTTTTCCTAAAAAAGTGGTATAACTCTTGAACGGTTGCTTGGATCAGAAATACGATTGCACCGTTGCGCCCACGATGGCGGGATTACCCTAGGTGCGACTTAAGTTTAGTCATGGCACGAGCCCTGAGGATGGGTCATGACATCTTCAAAATGAAACTAGAATTAAATGAGATGATGATCTAAATAAGAAGAATAATGGAAATGGATGTGTTTATTTTACAACTACTTAAAACCAGAATAAATCAAACTCTCTTAAAAGTGTTACTAGATCCAAATCGATGAAGGTCACTATTTTATCTAAATCAAGTGAATGTGAACATTTTGAGAATGAACTTTCTAATCATGCTCGATAGATGAACAAGATTAATGGCAAAAATACTTTCAGTATAGATATAAGAAGATAGAAATAAATGATAAATAAGACTCTAAATTTACTTTTTATAAACGAAAAATAGCATGGAATATAAAGTCAGATTGACATATGCTTAAGAGAAATGATAGAAAGGAAAAGAATTCTGAGAGGATTAGAAATAAGTAATACATGGCCAAGGATAAGAAACTTTTAAAAGACAATGACACCTAGAGTGCCAGTAGTGGTGACTCTTCTAATGAATCATCAAGTTAAAAATCTTCTGGACATAAGAATCTTAGTTTACTTTCCATGTTACCTATTGAAAATCATTTTTTAATAGACAAGGTACACAGTGCTGAATCCAACACCAATGTATCCTTTAATGATAATTATAGTGATAGTGAATATTATTAATCTTCATATGAAGAATCTTCTTCTTTTGAAGATAATACTTCACCTACTTTTGAAAGATATTTCTAGGATTTCTAAGCTTATTGAGAATGAAAATTATAAACTCAAGAAATAAAAAGATAATGAAAATTGTAGGATTTATATTTTTACCAAAGAAAAACCATATCTATCTTAAGATCATGATAAGAAAACCCTTGATTTTTAATGTATTTTAAAAACCCTTGAATATGTTAATTATGATAAAGATAAACGTTCTAAGGATCTAGAAAAAGTAATTTCTATGAAAAATGTTTTTGAGCCTAAATCTAGTGCTAAAACTAATGTTTTTGAGAATACGGACTTAGTTATTAGACTGATGTCAGACATATTTTCCTTGAGTAAGTGTTTGTCAAAAATTACATTAGGTAAGGAACATTTTGATAAGATATATTCCCAAATTTGACCTCTAAGGAATAATTCTGTTTTTGGTTATACTATATCAATACTGATTTTTAGTAACAATTATTTTGTTCCTCAATGTGCTCCATTCTACACTAAGTGTCAGTGTGGTGGGCATTGGGAAAAAATTGTTTCTTAAAAAAACTAAGTCTTTAGGTTTTCAAAAAGATTATTTTTCTATGAAAATGGAGAGTCTTAAAATTTTTCTTTCAGATGTTTTTGGATCAATGAAATATTAGGTTCTAAAAGTCTAACACTCATATTTTTAGGAAAATAAAGATAGTACCAAAACAATATATAGTACATGGATAGTGGATGTTCCCAATATATGATTGGTAACAAAAACATCTTTTAAAATATTATCAAGATGATAGGAGGAAAAGTATCTCTCTAAGATATTTATTAGAGGGAAATTATTAGTATAGGTATAATTTTTCTTCTTGAAAAAACGTTGATTTCAAATGTTTGATTTGTTACGGGTCTTAAGAAAAACCTCATTAGCATAAGTCAATTATGTGGTGAAGGTTACCTTGTGAATTTTAGGAATTAAAAGTTCTTAGTACACAATTCCAATGAAGAGTTTATTATTATTTACAATAGGCAAGAGAATGTTTCCACATTAAACATAGAAGACATTAGGAGCCAAGACCGACCTTGCCTTAGTGAAATGGAAGATCATTTTTGGTTGTGGAATAGATGGTTAGGACACTATTGAATTAGTATCCTATGAATACTCTCTAATAAAAGACTTGTTAAGGATCAACCTGAGCTAATATTTGATTCTTCAAAAGTTTGTGAACCCAATCAATATGGAATGAAATAAAAATGAAGTTTTAAATCAGTTGGTGAAGTCTCAACTATTGATTCACTATAGTTTGTGCATATGGATATTTTTGGTCCATCACAAACTGGAAGCATTGGATGAAAACTATTATGTATTTCTCTTAATTGATGATTACACTAGATATACATGGGTCTATTTTCTATAAAAAAACATGAATATTTTTCTTATTTCAAAAGTTTTAGATCCCATGTTCAAAATTAGAAAAACCTTTATTTGATAACTATATATAGTGATAATGGAGGAGAATTTAAAAATTATGATTTTGAATCCATTTATAGTAGAAAAGGAATTAATCATTACTTCTCATCACCTAGAACACCCCAACTAAATGGCATTGTTGAATGAAGAAATAATATTCTTTAAGAGATAACAAAAACCATGTAGAGTAAATATTCGATAGCCCATCATTTTTGGGATAAAGATGTAAGTACTAATTTCTACACTATAAATCATGTTTTTTTGAACATTTCTTAATAAAACTCATTATGAGTTATGGAATGGTATTAATCCTAGACTTTTCTTCATCATGGTTTTTGGTTGTAAGGTTTTCATTCTGAATACTAAAGATAATCTACCCAAATTTTTACCAAAATCTGATGAAGGAATATTCTTAGGCTACACCACAACTTCTAAGGCTTATAGAGTTTTTAAAAAAAATACATGTACTTTTAAAGGAATTGTACATGTCAAATTTTATGAAACAGATCTTTTTGATTTTAAACAACCTCAACATACATCCTCAGATATGTTTCAAAAAACAGATTATCATCCCTTGATAGAAGAACCTTCTGATAAGGAAAATGTCCTAGAAATTGTTTCATAAGCTTTTACCCAAGAATATATCTTACCCTATGTTGATGATAGGTTTTTACAAAACCCAAATTAGTTGTTTCTAAATATTCAATCCTGTGATAGTATCATTGGTGATGTAAATCAATATGTAAGGATGAGAAGTTTATTATGAAATGAAGTATAAAATCTAGCATTCCATTCCCAATTATAAACAAAAAGCACTGATTAAGCTTTTTGTGATAATGATTGGATAAAAGCTATGCATGATGAGCTAAATGAATTCGAAATAAATAATGTCTAGACCATGGTTGAAATTCCTATGGAAACTTATGTTATTGGTGTAAAATGGGTCTTCAGAAATAAATGTGATGAAAATGGAATCATTGTATGAAATAAAGATAGATTGTTTGCTAAAGGATATAATCAACAAGAATGAATTGAAAATGAAGAAACCTATGCTCTAGTATCTGGACTTGAATCTATTCATATACTACTTTCCTTTTTAGCATTCATCAATTTAAAACCTTTTCAAATAGATGTTAAATGGGAATTCATTAAGGGTGATGTTCAAGATGATGTTTTGTTGAACAAACTCATAGTTTTGAGGATGAAAAACATCCTGACCATGTTTTCAAACATACTAAATCATTATATGGACTTAAACAAGCCCCTAAAGCCTGTAATGATTAACTTACAATGTTTTTTCTTCAAAACTATTATATTAATGGAAATGATGATCAAATACATTTTATAAATAATGATACGAAAAATGTTTTGATTGTTCAAAATTTTGATGATGAAATTATATTTGGTTTACCTCAGAAATCTTAAACTGTTTCCATTGTAAGTCAAATAAAATCCGAGTTCGAAATGATTATGATGGGTGAGTTATCATTTTTCCTTGGTTTTCAAACTTCTCAAAAACTAGAAGGAATCTATATATCCTATCATATGTATATTAAATATCTTCATAAAAAGTATGTATATGACAACACTAAGTGTATATGTACTCCCATTGGTACCTTAAATTCATATGATTTTGATGAAGTTGGGAAACTATTATATCAAATATCATTTAGAGGTATGATAGGAAGTCTACATTACTTGAAATCTAGTCATCCATACTTAATGTTTTCAGTATCCTTATGTTCAATATATCAATAAAATTATATGGAATCTCATTTAAAGGCAGTTAAAATAATTTTTCGCTACTTAAAAGGAACCATGGATCAAGGATTATTTTATACCTCTACAAATTATTTTGTTTTAAAATGTTTTTTAGATGCTGACATTGGTGGATGTAGAATAGATAAGAAAAGTACATCAAGAACATGTCATTTCTTAGGAGACTCATTAGTTTCTTAGTCGGGAAAAAAGCAACACTCCGTAGAACATTCCACTACTATAGATGAATATGTAGTAGCTAGAAGTTGTTGTGCTCAACTGTTGTGGATGCCAGACACACTCACAGACTATGGTATAAGTTTTACCAAAAAACAAATATTTTGTGATAATACTAGTTTCATTTCATTAAGTAAAAACCCTACACATCACTCTTATGTAAAACACATAGATATTAGGCATCACTTTTTTAGGGATCACAAATAAAAAGGAGATATCATTCTTAAATTTATCGGAATGCAAGATCTACTTTCATATATTTTCACAAATTATTTACCAACCAATAGAAATTGTCACATTAAACAGAAGTTAGGAATGATAATTGTAAGGTAATTTTCAATATTAACTTATTGTTTAAACCTATATCCTTATAGTAAGAAACTCATTTTAATAGAAACAGTACATATGCTTGTTAGTTAGAAGGAAAATTTTTCATAATGAGAATTTTTCATAATGGATTTCTTTTTTGTAATAGAAATTTTACGTAATAAAATTTTGTCATTACAGAAATATTTGGTAATTTTAAAATTTCGTAGACTAAAATTTTTCATTGTCAAAATTTTTCATTGTTAAAATTTTTTATAGTCAAAATTTTTGTGGTTTAAATTTTTTGAATCTAAATATTCTTTAATAATACTTTTCCTCATTATGAATAATTTCTTTGAGCAATCTGAAAGGTATGATTTATTTCCCTATGTTTTCGTAATCAACCTTTTTACTTGCTCGTATTTCCTTCTTTTATAAGAAAAAATTTTCATATTCATTTTAAATTTTCATAAATCCAACTGTTTTTTTCTAAAAACCTAAAATTATCGGATTAGACTAATTTTCCTTCTATGATTATATTTTCAACTGTCAGATCTGATCAGAATGATTTCAACCGTTGGATAACCTGGGAAGTTGAACCATCACTTCAACCTCCTATATAAAGGACCCCCAATGGCTGTTCCACATTGAACTCAAGGCTTCACATGCTGAAGTTATGCCCTTCTTACTTAAGGTTATTCCAGATCCTCATGTTTTCCTCAGTTCTGAATGTCTGCTGAAGCTTAGTCTCAGAATGTAATGTTGTCTGTAAAGGAAATAATTGAATGGAATATTTATAAAGAAAGGTAGGTTAATCCAAATTTATTTTCTAATTATGATTCTAATATCTCAAAGAATATCAAGAAGAATGGGTGAGAGAGTGTTTCCATATCAAAACTGAAATCACATGATCTGTTGTATCCGGATTTGCTAGTTAAATTCTGTGAGATAGTATGTTTTTTAATGATGGAGGATGAGATAAATTTTCATTCAAGAGTTATAGGAAGACATATTCTTCTTCTTATATCAAGTTAGATAGTCTGATTGGTATTTTATATGAATGGGAAGATGAGTTATGTACTCACAAACTAAATGATGTATCAGGTTCCATTGATAAGGAAAAAGATCTATCTTGCTTTGGTTTTTCAGAGGTGAAGACTCCGAAGATAGTACATCTATCTAAAAACCTTCGGAATCATGAATTGTTTGTACAAGGGATTATTATACTAAGAAGAAGAGATAAGGTTACTCTAAAGAAGGTTGATATGTATATATTGGATTTCATGGTGAACATCAGAAAGATTAACCTGGACAACTATATCTTGGTTACAATTGAAAATATCAAGAACTAGAATTTAATGTCTCAGATTATCATGAATCCAGCCATTCTTTCAGATATCATTGTTCTTTTTTTCTGTTCATCAAGATTGTAAGAATTTCCAAGCCGAGGAACTCAATGGTGATGATGATAAGGGATGATACTCTTAGGAGGATGAAGAATGGAATTAATAGTAAATCTAGAGAGTTTTATGATCTTTCTGAAAAGGATGTTGAAGACTTAATAGAGAAACATAAAGTAGATGAGACATATTAGAAGGGTGTATGGAAGTGGAAATCCAAGCAGCTAGAAGAGAAAGAAAAAACCCCAGTGGCTAAGGAAAGTCAGTAAGCACCACATAAGACTATGAACCAAAAGACATATACTGATGAAGTTATTTCAAAGTGGAGAGAAGATACAAAGAACAAGAAAGAAGCGGAGCCTAGTTTTGGCTTGGATCCTGATGCGGAAAAGTCATTGAATGAAAAGGTTGCATAATATCATGAGATGCAACAGAAATAGAATAAGTAAGAAGAATTTTTCGGAAGCTGATAGAGTCTAATACCTTCTCAAGGCATCTGAGAAAGCTTATTAACATGCTCAGGTACCAGAGTTCATTCTTCAAGAATCTCTTATTGAGACTGCAAGAAAGACGTTTTTAAATCAAGAAAAACATCAAGAAGAAGATGTTTAAGAATAATATGTAGTATAAGAAGAAGAATAAGGTAGTGGTGACACTGAATATGTGTTAAAGAAGGTTGAGGAATATCATGAGAAGTAAAGCCCATCTGAGAAATTATCATTCCGAACCTCTCAAACCGAATCATAAAAGCATGATACTCCTAGGAAGGATGAAGATAAGGGTGAAGATGAAGTCAGTAAACTATCTAGGGAATAAATAATTAATAAATATTTCATTCACCCAGAGGACGTTGAGGTATGGTATGAGATAAAAGATGTTGATGATGAAAAAATTGTTCACCTATCAGATATTGAGCATGAATATCCTGATCCAGAAGAAGTCATTCTGAAGGATGATAAGGGAAGACAGGTGGCTGTGGATACACATAGAAAGGTTATGGTAAAGAAGAATGATTTTGGTGGTTCATTAAAGAGGAAGGCCATTGAATTAGAAAATGAATCCTCACCAACCAAAGACTTGGATTTAGAATTGCCCTCTCTTGGACTTGACTTTGTTGTTTAGTCTTTAAAAAATCATGTTGGGACTATTACAATATTTCCCAGTATAGGATCGAGATAATAGATGCTTCATCAATCATTACATAAAAAATTAGATTCTGTATCCATAGTGAAGGATAAGTTTGTCAAACTCGAGGAAGACTTCAAGACTTTTCTCATTAGCTATGAGCCTTATAAAAGATCATGAAAAAAGATGAAAACATAGTCAAGGAAGACAATATAAGAGATGAGAATCTTTGATGTGTTTCAAGAAATTGTCAAATATTCTTTTGAAACTGATGATGTGATGATAAAGGATCTTCTTAATAGTTTTGAGGAAAATCTAACTCTGGAATAGACTTATCGGAAGAAAAAGGTTAAGGATTTCAATGGGAAGCTAAACTCAATTGCTCAGATTTAGAAAAGGGAAATGTATCTCAGAATTGGGATTTAAGAGAAACATTCTAAGTAGGAAAAAGTTTTTAAGGCTCATGTATAATCTCTTAAGGATCAGGAAGAGAAAAATAAATCCTTAGAGAAGAAAATAGAAGAACAGGATTAGCTGCTCAAGCGTGAAAAAGAGGATCACAAGGAGATCAAGAAGTAAAAAAAAATAGTGAAGAAGCTAATGCCGAAAGAGATGTAAGGATAATATTTTCCAAATCTAGTTATTTATTTTATTTTCTAGTTGTACAAATTCATTCAATCAAAATGAACTTATTATTTCTCTTCATATTTTTTGGTTGTTTAATACTAATCTATCAGGTACCAAATTTTCATTCCATTCCCTGTATTTCTTTTTGTAAATCACAAAGGTGGAGAAAAAATTTGAAAAAAGAATAATTAGAAAAGAATAAATTTCATTAAGAAAGGGGGAGTTCATTGGGGGGGGGGGTCATCATAAAGATTTTTATGTGGAAGAAAATGAAAAATCTCCTTCAAGAAAATCATAATACGATCCTTAGTGTTTCCAAAGCCAAAGGGGGAGTTAGTCGTATTGAATTTGATCCATAAGTAAAGGGAGATATGTTTTTATTTACAATCCCATAAAAATTTCTATGTCATTATATTCTTTTTAGTAAGGATGTTTGTGCTTTCCATATAGGTGGAGATTTTTGATTCTATATGGTTTCCTTGTGAGTTTTCCTTTCCATCATGTTTTGAAAATCACAAACACCCTGTCATATGGAAAATTTCATTTTCCCTGTGATTTTTCTTAATAAGTAAAATTTTATTTTCCCATGGACAATTCATCCTTACAATGATTTTCATTGTTTATATTTTAGTCTCTCCAAATATAACACTTTTTATTTATATGTGAAAAATTTGGTTTCACATCTAAAATCTCATAATTCTTTAAACACTTATAAATTATTTTATTTTCTGGATTCGAATTCAAACTCTGAATTCTCTAAAATACAGATTCCAAATTTTTTAAATTCTGACTCTGATATCTCTAAAAACCAGACTCTATATTCTTTGAAATTCAGAATCCAAATTCTCTAAAATTCAGACTCCGAATTCTCTAAAATTCTGAATCCAAATTCTTTGAAATTCCTGTTCCGAATTCCTTAGAATTAAGGAACCGAATTATTTAGAATTCAGACTCCGAATTCCGTAGACTTTAGGGGAAAAAATTGTTTAGAATTTAGGTTCTGAATTCCTAGGAATTCAGGATCTGAAACCTTTTGAATTCTGATTCTGAATTCCTTGAAAACTATAATCCATATATCCTTGTAATATAGACTCCAAAGGATTACTCACATAGACTCCAAATTATATATTTCCTTAGACTCCAAAAAATTGAATTTGTTTGAGCAACCATATTTTACTTACTCTGGACTAAAGATATAAAATGATTTCATACATTCTTTCTCTAACCAAATGATGTTTGAGTGACACGTGTATAGATCCCTCCAAAATTCAAGGAAAAATATGACCATTACAGGAGGGAGCCGATCATTAAAAATTCACCTATAAATAAGAGCTCATTTGAATGAGATCAACACTGTTATAAAACTCTATAGATTTCATGCTAAAGTGATTTCTAGAGAGAGACACTCAGGATTTGTGCATACTGGACATCTTGCTCATAATTGCTTCATGTAACTTTGAATGTTGCTGATTACATTCAAGGGATTCTAAGGATAAGAAGACAGAGGTGCTGACTACCCTGATGTTCAAAGGCTTGTGGGGATAGCAAGACATGCTCTGATATTCTTATTTAGGGATTACCCTAGTGTGGGTATGATAGAAATTATTTAAAGTATAAATCAAGGGACCTTTATCTATGGTTTTTGTACACCCTACTCTTTGTGTTAAAATATTTTTTTACTTGTTACTTGTATTGTTTCAAGTTTTTTTACACTGCATTTGGATTAACAAGTAAAGTATAACTATCATATAATTTCGTGTACATATATAATCTGATTAGTGATATTCTACAAGTCCTAAGGTTGAATCATTTACCTTGTAAACTATTCTTATGTTTCATTTCCAGAACCATATTTTCGGAATCAAGAAGGTTTGTAGAACTAAGAGGTCTTGTGAATTTAAATTATTTAACTTTGTTATACATTACCATCTTTAAAAGTTCCAATGGAATTTTTTAAAGTATAAAATTCACTCCCTATTGTATATTTGGCATATATATCATTATTTTGATCCTACAATGGATTATGTGAAATGAAGATAATCATTCTCTTATATAAATAGTGAGACAGTCCTCTTTTAAGGAAACGATAATGGTTTAATCATGGGTTATGTCCCAGAAAGAAGAACTAGATCAAATTAAAAAAACAAAACATGGGATCTTATTAATAGGCCATAGAATAATATTGTTATAGGTATGAATTGTATCATCAAAAATGAATTTGATGAACTATAAATGTTATCAGAAATAATGAACAACTATTTTTTAAAGATTGTTCATAGATTGAAGGCATTGATGTTGAGGAAATATTTTATCTAATTTGTCGACTAGAGTCTATATGGATCTTTATATCCATGATAATTAAAATTTGGTAAAAATTATATCATATTGATTTTAAACAACGTTCATAAATGGTTTTTATAAATATAATGTCTACATTGAAAGGAAAGTGGGATTTCTGATTGAAAATGATGAAATAACAGTATTTATAGTCAAATTTATGAACCAGAGGCATGGAATTATAGATTTTATGAATATCTTAAACAGATAAATTTTTATTGAATATTTGTTAAACATAATCTCTATATGAATAGTCCATATGGATATCATTTTATAGTTCTTGTGTATGTGGATGATATAATCTTTTTGGGAAGTAGGAATTCATAAGTGGGTGAATTTCCATATCACAATAAATTAGAATTTGAAATGTCCATGGTTGGTGGACCAATATACATTTTGGGGTATAAGGGATTCTAGTTAAGGAACACACTATCACTTCTTAGTAAAAGTATAAAAAAATTTATAATGTAATTTAACATTCATGACTCTAAAAAAATGTTTGATTCGATTACATTTTTGAAAAAACATGTAAAACAAGATGATTTCAAATTTGTGGATCCCATCTTGTATCATGGGATCATTAGAAGCTTGTTATATTTGACTGCAACATGGCCATATATCATCATGGAAATATGTTTACTGTCTCACATCCAAATAAAACCAGTGGATGATAATTTTTCTATAGATAAAATAGTCAAGAGATATAGTCATGGTACATTATTCATTATATTATTCTGTAATGATTAAGATATTTATAATTATAATCATTTTTATGGTGATTATGCCATAGATGTGGGGGATAAAAAGTCCAAAAAATGGATTACATTAATTATTTGAAAAAACGTTTTTGATGGTTGATCTACCAGTAAGAAAAAAACCATGTTAGTACATATGAAGAATATTTTTTCACTCCAAGAATATATAAATTCAGGTTTTTTGATGAAGAATTAACTTAATGAGATTATTTTTTTATTTTGATAAACAATTGTGATATTATAGGACAAAAAGAGTGTGATAGAGGTCATGAAAAATTCAGTTCTATAATATCATACAAGCATATTTAGATCATATACCACTTCATTAAATAAAAATTTGAATATGGTGTGATTAAAATGGAGTATATTAATGTAAATAATAAATTGGATAACATTTTGACTAAGCCTTTGGAAGAACCACTATTTGATATGCAACTGTTGAGCCTAGGTGTTCATCCATTTTCCATCTCTTGTTGTAGATTTTTCCCCCTACACACTTATATGATAATTGTTTTAGTATATTTGTAGATTATTTTGGAATATTGAAGAGATAATATCAAAAAGGGATGTCTATTTTTTTAAGGAATGTCAAAATATAGTTTCATTTAGTTATTTTACAAAGGGGGAGATAAGTGAAACTTATTCAACTGTAGATTTATAGGTTTGTTCGGTGGCCTATATGGGCATGAAATTATCGTTTTCCATTCATTGTGTATACACTAAGATATTATCATATAGATATAGAGTGATGGAGGTGTTATTTCATTCTTATAGAGAATATACTAGAGGCTTGTGCATTATTGAATTTATTTAAAGGATTCCAACCTACCCAAAAGGAGGAGATTTTTGGAACCATTATTTTTCATAGATGGAAACCGAGTGGATTTTTTTGTTATTGTAAATACACCATGGTATGATCATGGATTATTCATTCTTTAATGATACCTTCATTGGAAATCCCATATGCAATGTAGTTCGCTTCCCAAAAGGTGTGCATGATAAAGTAAATTGGAGAAGAAATCAAGTCATGGAAATTTATCCTTTTACCTGTGAGTTTTCATGAAAATCTAGTTTCACACACCCTTATTACATGAACCACAGTTTCAAAGTCGCACTCAAATCATATGTTGTTCTAGTGTCTTTCACAACCATTGTCCATCGCACTGACAAGTGCCATTATTTCCGCTTCAAAAAAGGTAGCATGCCCGCATGGACTATAATTGAACTACACCAATTCCTGATGTTGATCCCTATAATTACCTCGATGATTGGAAGACATGGATTTCCCATGGAGGCCTTGTCTGTGTTTCACCTTAACCAGCCACTGAAGGGGATAGACCATAGAACCTCCAACGTTCCCCTTGATTTGTCATAGTTAGTTGCAACCTTTATCCTCTTGAGGATCATGAATTCCCTAACTGAGGTGTTTTAGTGGTCAATAACCATACTATGGGCATTTTGAATTTCCACAAGAGTACTGTTAACAGCAGCGTCTTCATTGAATTGTTCCTTACGCTGAATTGAGTTGTTACGGCCCTTCCATATAGTAGGTAATACTTCGGCACATGCCACTTACAGTAGTGCATGAAGCTACCTGGATTGTTGAATTATAAACATATGATACCTAACCTATATAACTGATCTAGTGTTTGGAAGATCCATCTCAAAGATGCTGAGAATAATTTCCCATAGGGAAGAAGAAAGTGTTGCATGATAGAAACTAATGGTCAACACCTTCCCGATGCTGACAGCATATGGCACATCTTGAGCCTAGGGAAATCTCGGCCGACATAATGTTATCCTCCACCAGTATTTTGTTGTGCAATATTCTCTAAAAAATTTTAATCTAGAGGGAAGAAACCATTTTTTATTTAATGAACCAATCCAACATTATTCTCCCTTCATCAGGTTCATGTAAAAATTTTTTGAGTCCAATAATCCTATTGTAGTCCCTTCCCATGTCAGCATGTCATCCTGGTTGATAAATTCATAGTTATCGATGATGGAAACAAATTTCATCTTGAATGTCCTCCCTATTATGATGTTTTTAGTTAATAGAGATACAATAATCAATATTCATTTTTTCAGTGTTTAATCAATCAATAAGAGGGTTTTTATTCCAGATAACAGACCATAATTTAAAACATGATTCCTCATTGATGAACCATCATGAATTCCTCATCATAGTGTTGAACACAGAGCATAGGTTAGTCCAGATTGATGAGACAATGTACACAATATTCCCAGCAAGTAGCCATGAATGAACCCATCTCATTTGGAAATCAAGAGAGGTAAATTTAATGTGCGTGAGATTCTATATAAATTTAGCCTACAATGTTTGATTAAAACAATTTAAAATCTAAATGCCATGTCCTCCATGCCTAAAGAGATTGTAGCATTTTCTCCCCTAAGTAATGACAAGTTTCTTTTCCATCACGTTCCCACACCATACAAAAATCATCCACATTTAATTTAATGTTTTCACAAAATAGGAATACCACTTTTATACCATAAAGGCGTACACAAGTTTTGATAAAACCATGGGTTTTACCAGACTTACTTGTCCTGCCATTGAGAGAGAATTTCCATTCAAAGAAGAAAGATCATTACTTATCTAAGAAAGGGAATGTGAAAAGTAGGAGGCCCTAGGATTTCCTGTAAACAGTGGAAAACCAAGATAGATAGGAAGTTGATATCCCTCCCTAATCGCAATATAGTTTTTTATATGGGACCTCCTAACTGCTAGGATGTTCTTCCCAAAGTAACTAATAGATTTTCTCCAGTTCAATTCTTCCCTTAACGTTTTCCCATAATGAAGAAGTGCTTCTTTTAGTAGACAAATTATATTTTTGTCCCCATGTGTAAAAATGAAAATGTCATCAGTCAAAAATAAGTGAGAAGGAACATAGATACCTCATGCCTATTTTATGGTGGCAAGTTTGTCGTTTTCAACCATGTCAATAATAATTATACTCATGTATTCCTCAACAATTGAAAAAATAAATGCGGAGGGGGGATCCCATTAGATCACTCTCTTTGAGCATGTGAAATATCCCTACAGTGACCCATTGACCAGAATTGAAATATGAGCAGATTCCATCAACATTATAATCCATTTCACAATCACCTCATTAAATATCAATCCGAGGAGAATCTATTTAATGATCCCGCAAACCATTGTGTCAAAGTACTTTTTGATATCAAGCTACAAATCCAAATTTTCTCCCTAGGTTATATTTCAAAGAAGGTAAAAGGATTTTGAGGGAGTGAGAATACAGTCTTATATATTTTTTCCTTTGAAAAAATCGTACAAATTCTTAGAAATTATTTTTTTCAGTCACCCAAGAAAGCCTAATAGCCAAAATCATTGTAATGAATTTGTGGATAGTTTCCAATATGGACACAAGTATAAATTGATCAATTTCACTTGCATTATACAGTTTAGGTATTAGGGGAAAGAACTGGGAAATGAACCCTAAAGTGAATCTACCATCCCTAAAAAAGTGTTTTAAATGAAAGCACACCTCATTCTGAAGGAAATCCCAATAGATTTGGAAGACACAACGGTCAAACCATTAAGGCCATGATATGTATCTTTTTTAAGACTAAACAATGCCACATTAATTTCTATGTCCATTTGAATTGATGTAAGTAGTTGATTTTCATCCACATTGATTAGCTTAGGAATGATGTTGTCTCTCTCTAGCTCAGTTTGAGACAACCCATTAAAGATGTTTTTATTGAATGAGACTATATCATCAGCGAGCTCTTGTTTTCCCACCATAATTCTATCACAATAATTTAAAAGGGAAAGAGGTCTATTCACTCTTCTGACCCTTTGGAAATAATTGGAAAACATTATATTTTTATCCCTTTCCTACAACTTCCTTACATTGAAGACATCATTTTTCATATTGTCCCTAACCTTTATATTTTTCTTCAGCGTTAGAGATAGTTCAGCCACAAGATGAATGCCGCTCATAGATACTAGATCAAGTGACTGCTCCCTAAATGGCATGGACAGAGAATTCAATCCCCTCAATTTCAGCATCCATCGATCTAAACCCTTATTTTTCTCCATTAAATAAGATTTAGTTTTAGAATTCTAAGCTTGGAAATGCATATCAAAGGATTTCCATTACAATGTTATGAATTCAAAGTCTGTTGAACAATTATTGAGCAGTCTAGAAGAGAGGACCTTGTAATGTTGAGCATGAAAAGAATTTTTTCCCACCATATTTCTGAAGAAAACAATGCAAAAGAGGGTGATGATCAGAATAAACTTTTGAAAGTGTAACACATGAGATTTATTTCCATGCATCCAACATTGTTTATTCATAAAGTCCTGGTCAATCATACTTTCCCTCATACCATTGATATTTCTCCTGTACCTTGTTAATTTAGAACCAATGATGTTGAATTCCACTATTCTAGCATTCACAATGCACTGCCTAAAATATCATATTGAATTGGAATTTGTTATCAGGCCAATTTTATCATCCTCATGGAGAATAGAATTTAAATCACTAGTGATAATACATGGATCTGAGATAGAGCCCTCCTGGTGTTGAGTTTTATCCAATAAAGTCTCATGTCCTTGTGGTAGTTGTGAGCATACACTATTTAGCAGAAAAATTTCCTACCACCCTCCATAAAACTGAAAGTGATGATCTGATTTTCCACATTAACAATCCATAGATAATCTATTTTATGGTGATTAGGAATCAAAATCCTATCATGATTTGTGAGAGCACTGCTTCTTATCAAAATATTTTATCCTCTATTGCTGAACAAATTTCCAAGATTTTTTGAGTTCATTTTAAGCTATGAAATTCCAGTTATTTCATATTTATACCTTCTAGTAAGGAGCCTGAAGGAACCTTCAGTGTCAGGTTTGGGTAGTCCCTAACAGTTCCAGAAGAGAATTATCATTTTGTTGTTGGTTTTAAGGACATTAATCTTTTTTACCAAGGATTCTCAGTGATTTAATTTTTAAATCTACTTTTAATTCCAGAGTACATTAATGTTAGTACCTATTGTCCACATCAGGATTTTTCGAAGTGTATACATTTAGTTAGACATTCTATTTTTCCCAGGCTTCCCCGGATTCACCATTTTCCTTGAATTGAACGAGATTCTTCACCATCCATCTCCTAGTGACTATGATAGCCCCATCTTGATGACCAAGTAATGACAACTTACCCTCTATTTCTACATCAATTAAGCTAGTAATGTGCTCTTAAAGATGAATGTCATGCACCAATGTGAACAAATCTGATAAGAGTCCCAGCATCTATTCATTAATGTCTTATGGAGGCATGTTTTTTTATTAGTAGGGTAACATTATGCATTTTTCTTCTGCTTCTCCTCATGATCCACCATCTCATCCCATGATTCTCCAACCATTGTCAAACTACCTAAATCTTAAGTCTTAAATTTTTCCCTAGCTACATTTTTATTTCTGTTGTTACGTGGCACCTCCTTCCAAAATGTTGTAAAAATATCTAACTCATTTAATCAAAAAAGTTTACTTCTTAATTTACCCCTCTCCTCTTAGGGAATTATAGTGTTCTATAAAAAAATAAACTAAACTCTACTTGGATAACAACTATGGTGACCCGTAATTTTTATAAATAAATATTACATAATTTTAGATGATTATTCAATGCATTTCATACTAAAATATTCCTGACAATAACAATGGATTAGTTACATTGGAAACATGGATATGTAGAAAACCAATCCAAAAAAGATATATATAATTTTTTATTTAGTTATTCACAACATTAACCCTTCTTAGAAATGAAAGACATAAAACCAGTGTCCATAACATGGGTAAGGAAGACATAAGAAAAGGTGAGATCAAATGATTAATAAGTTTTAAAATAGAAGATATAAATAAATAATCATAATAAAGTATAAGATAGTCAAAAGGTAATTACAACATGATCTATATGTTATAAAATCATACAGATTAATTCATATATCAAAATCAAATAACACTATATAATGTTTTATCAATCGAAATACATAAGACAAAAAATGTGAAATCGTCAATAATCAATCATGATCCTTGGAAACATGTCGTAAAAATAAGAAATAAATTTTTATAATGAGAATATTAATATAAAATCACATCTTCAGTCAAGGATCACTTCCAAGAATATAATATAAGAATTGGTTCTCTTGCAATTCAATCATTTCCTTTGCTGAGGTTCACTCCCAACATTATTTAATTAGAAAATTCCACTTAATAAAATGGTTTACTCCCCATTATATTCATTATAATATAATGATATATCGTTGATTTCCTAATTGATTTGTGGCAAATCTACTTCTTTATAGATATTTCACATTTCAAAACCCATATCTTTTTTCAACAAGATATTAAAACATTTGGAAAATTTTTAATTCATAACAGATATAATGGATACATGTTTCATAAATATTCGATCATTATAACCATAAAACTTCCAATGAATGAATAAAAATGATAAAATTTTATCATATCCATAGAATTTCATAAGAATCATAAATTTTGATGTTATCGATGTGAATACATTGTAATGTACATTATAGAATTTTTTAAGTAAAATTACCCTTTACATTTTTAAAACTCCTATTTAAATTCAATAATTTTCAAAAATGATTCGGGAAAATTTTCATTGAAATGGAACAAGGAATCTAATTAATAATTATCCATGAATGATAATATTACAAATGATGGGGAAATTCAATTCTATAGTGAATGTTGACAAAATTACACTTCAATTTTTCTCTAAATAGTAAAAACTACGTCATCCCAAAATTGAAAAGTATGTTTATTTTAAAACATACTAAAGAATGTAAAATATAGTAAAAAATGAAATTAGGTATTTTTATTACATTTGAAAAAGCCTTATTTCAAACATTTAAAGAAAATATGGACATTTATGAAAATATTCCTAACCAAAGGAGAAAAAGGTCGGTCTCTATTAAAACCGGTTTTTCGAATCATGTCTTCTTAAAGAGAGGAAAATGAAAGGAAGACATGAAACCACCAGAAATAACCAAATGATAAGAAAACACTTAATATTTTGGGGATATTGATTTTAAAATTTCATCATAAAAATATTTAATAAAAAAACCAATTAAAAAATGTTATTATAACATAAAACTCTTACCTCATGTTTGTCTTGCATCATAATAAATCTTACCTTGTTTATAGTGAGATACCCTATTGAAATAATAAATTATCAATATAGAATTGTTCTAAATATAATAATATAATATATACGGTATAGGGAAGGATTATACAAGTGTATTTGAGTTTTGTTTTTCCAAGCTAGATGGCTCAAATGTTTTTAATAAGGGGTAGGATATGTGCCCTTGTATAAGTGATGGGAAGGAAAAAAATAGAATTTCCTTGAATATCTCAATTATATAAGGTCGCAATCAGACGAAAGAAGTTTTAATGGACAAGTATTAAAAGGTTGACCTGATAAGGTTGAAATCCCTCCAACCATTAACAATTATAGTGGTTTTGGGGTAAATCTGACACTTATCTCCTAGGTAACCCCCATCCCATTCCCCTAGTAAACATATTTAAACCATATTTGAGGTAAAAAAATTTACATTTTTATTATTCACGATATTAAATAAAATTCATCAAATTCATAAATATTAATAATTATAATTATAAATAAGGAATTTAATTTAATACAATTAATTTCAATAAGTGGTACAATTTAATATAAAATAATTTTTTCACCTGCAACAAATACTCATATTAGATAAACTAATATTTAATAAAAAATAATAATATAATAAATTTAATATCTTTATAGAAACCCTAAAATTAATGTTCAAATATTGTAATGAATGTTTAATATATTCATTCCATTTAAACCAATTATCAATAAATAATAATTTATTTTATTTAGAAAAAACATATTTCATATATAAAAACAATTCATAGAAAAAATTATTTTTATTAAAAAAAGTAACTAATCACAAAATAAAGTATAATGATGAATCTAATGTAATTTATTATATAATTTATAATTATAGTAGAGTTATGTTAAATGAATATGATATTATAACACGCAAATGTACTTTTAAATGAAACATAACAAATGTATTTATATAAAATTAGTTTTTCAGAATTCTATGGAATATAAATCATCATAGAAAGTTACAAAAAATTAAGAATAAGGTTATATTGACATGTAAATTTCAAAAAATATGCAAATTGTTTCGATTAAAAACTAAAAAACATATATAGAGTGATTATAATTTTCATGTGTGAGAAATTTAATAAAACAAATTTTTAATGAAAACATATTTTTAAATTATAAAATTATTTTAATGATAAGCATTTACTAATTTATATTAATTAATCAATAAAATATAAATAATTAATGAATTAATTCTTATTTTTATAATATATTTTTTCCTATTTAGACCATCTAGTTTATTGTTTAACTTACAATATCAAACTATATCATGTCTCATTTAGACTCAAGTATTCTTATAATGAATTATATTGAATAGTTATAGATAGTTTAATAAAAATATATTATAAAATATCTATGTGTTACACCTATACTCCATTAGGACTAGTGATATGGGAAAAAATTCGCTTTGTTACTAGCTTGTAATCATAGGGATAAACATGGTGTACTATCATGCACTCGATAATTTTCATTGGAATTTTATGGCCAATAATCTATTATTGAAGTGTTCAAGATTCTTTGATTTTGTTTAGGACTTAATATATGAGGTTTTCACCTATATGTGTTCAATTTAACATTAGATTAATCAGTTATATGAGTAAAAACGTTCAAAATGACTCATCACTACTACATGGGAATATTCCATCACCACACAGGGGCCCAAATAGTGATTACCAAGTAAATATATGCTCAAGAAGCATCACAAGTGATAATGTTTGTGGATAATAAGTGAAGGCTATAGTATCTGATTGATGTTGTAAAATTGTGTGTAGATGCGAAATGGGAAGAGTTATCCATACTTTTTAAAATCATTTAATCATCGCAAAAATGATATACAAGAACAAAAATAAATTCACCATGTGGACCCATGCATTCCACATTTTTATTCAATGTGAGGTTCCATTTTTGGGATGACCCTTCTAATTTTTACCCTAAAAAATAATATTAATTTGATAAATTCATTAATTTATGTTTCAGAATTAATTATGTTAAATATAAAATAATTTTTTTTTCTAATACAACATAAGTCATTTAAAAATTGGGGAACAAGAAAAAAAAACATCACTATATCATATGAGTGTATAGGACATGGGTTGAAGGGTTTGGATAATAATGGTTCGTAATCACCATTAGAAACCGAAATGGTTTGGAAGACTACAATTTTATTGTTACCAAATTCTATTGTCTTATAAATGTGTATTATTCTTAGGTCCCAATTCCAAATGTATTTTATGTACAATTATATAAAGTGAAATTAGATAATGGAAAATTTTAACCTTAGGATCCTAAACTGATGGATGAATGCAGAATATATGTTTAGGGTGACCATTGGCCACATTGAAAACATATGATCCACTACCATAAAACATAAGATGTTTCTTCAAATATGTGTACCCAAATTAAGAGTCTTCCACTTTGATCACTTTTTCCCCACCATAGGGGACCCATTTTTGACATGAGATATAGAAATAAATCCAAATAATGGGGAGAAATAGTGTTTTGATGATGAAAAATATGACCAGGAATATCTAAAAAACGATTGGTCCTACACTACCATTAATTCACAATATTAGTGGAGAATAAAAAACGTATTGATGATGTGAATGTTATTGGTTAAAACAAAAATTACATATAGGCGAGACACAGGAGAATAGGACTCAATAATGATGCATTAGGGATATTTATGATCTCGTAGTATTCTAGATTTCAGCATTATATTAAATTAAAAAATAAGGTCAAATTATTTAAGGCTTCACAGATTGAATCATGGAGGAATTCCAATTATTTTCAGAAATCCAGACCATGTATCTTCATAAATTTATAGTTATCATATTTTAAACAAGGGTAATTAATTTTAATGACTATTAGATAAGAAATAGGTTTAACTATATTTATAAAAAGGAGTCTAGGACCGTGGAACATTTTATTTATATTTTGATCATAAATAAGAAAATGACTGATGATCTAGTGGAACAAAAGACTACACATGAATTAAAAAGGCTTCATCATTAAGGAAAAACTTGTTGGAGATATGGATGTTATGAAAATGACTCATATTGAAGGAATTAGAGTCACTAACTATCCTGTGAAGGGAAAATCATGATGTACATAGTTCCAATGAGTGTGTTCTTGATGACTGGTACTGAGGGTATGGCATGGATAGAGACCATTGTAGCACAGAGATTCCCTCTTGATCTAGTATAAAAATATCACACAATTTTGTTTCATTAACCTCATATGATATTATATATTTCAACGTAAATTGGTATGAATTTTATACACATAATTTAATTTTATACGGTGTGAATTAAATGAGCCATCTCAATTGTGTTAGTGAAGGAAACTGATCCAAAATATCTATTCTCATATGTGTCGTCCTCTTTGTTAGAAAAAATTTGAAATGGGAGGTTACCCATGATACATGTGTGTTAGATGAGTAAATATTGTATATGACTATAAATCATAATATAAAATCTAATAAACCAATATGTATGGGTATAATATTTTTTCATGACACCAGATGCTAGTTGACCTTTTAAAAACAATGATATGTATAAATGTGTATCACAAAGGTTTTAAGAATCTATTTGTGAAATGGTTAGAGAAAGAAGATTAATATTTTACTCCATATTTATAATATTATATATTTTATAATGTCCATTATTGGAACTACTCAAAACATTGATTTCCCTTCCATATCAAAAATAATAAAGCTAAATAAATTATGTTTGATTATTGATCATTTCATTAAAACATAGGACATACCATGTTTCATATAATAAATCCGTCAAGACATATACCATTGAAGGCATGTCGGCTTTTCGAGCAATGTTCTCTCACTATCGGAGATCATTTTTTACACTAGAAGATTATGGGGAATTTACCCTCGATAATCACAATGTGCGGATATATAGAATAATAATTATTCAACAGTAAGAGTAAACTAGGTTTTCAATATAGTGGATTAGGAATAAAGATGGTTTGAACTAATATTTATGGAGTTATAAATGAAAATGAGCCATATGTAGATTTTTTTTCATTCCTATCCCTAAAAACATGTGTTGGTAGGCCAGACATAATAGGGATGATGGGAGATCCATATATGGGCTCATGATAAAATATTTGAGCATCACCATGTGTCCTATATATTGATAATTTAAACCACTAGTAGATCTATTAATAATATTGAGATATGATACTACCATGAATAGAGTGAGTCCTCTCTATATTATTCCTAAAATAATCATATAGATTTTGTTCACATGATTATCAATCTACCATATTTTTCATTGCAATTTTTAAAGGACTATAAGTACACAACTAAAAAATGTATACCCAGGTTAGGAAAAATGTAGTTTACTAAAATGTGATAAAGATGAAAAATTAGATATCTAAATTATATAATTAAATTGATTAGACTGCTGATGTGTGTAGACTCCCATGGTTTTGAACTGGGCTAAAATATGAAGTGTTTTGAGGCCTTCATTACTTGATGGGTTGGATTTAAAACTGATAATCAGAATAAAATTATGAGTGTTGGAACACTTATACTTATTTTTTGATTTGGGTGAAGGCATGATAAGTCTATCGAGTGACTCAATATGTTACAGTATTCATGGACCTGAAAAAATCATGTTTTTTAAGATATAAACAGTAGCACAGTTTTCGCATAGCCTGCAAAACAGTGTGGCCCAGGGCAGGTAACCATGCGAACCTATTTAAAATGTGGAATTGGATTTTTACATGGGTTTCATAAGGTTTCCTATGCTTTGAGTCTAGCCTGTTTGGGGTGTGACTTGGAGGTGGTATACTCCACATAGTTTGTTTATGGTTTTGAAAAAAGGTTTGGATATAAACATGATGATAGGTTCATTTAGATAATGAAATTATATTAAATTAAATTAAAAAGGAAATAAAATTAAACCATTATCCCTTACTTCTCTCTCTTTAGAATACACAACCCACCCCAAAGGGTCTTCCCCTTCAACGCATAGAACATTTATCTGTGGCCTCAACTTAGTGCTTCATTTCCCACATATTTTTTCTATTGTACTCATGATCCTCCATGGTATGAACCACTATCCATTCTTCTTTAAATTTCTAGTCATATTTTCCCCTCTTTTTCGACCCACATGATTCGACTGAACCCCAGGGATTTGAAGGGGATATGATTATCAATTTTTTCTTATTCGTGGTTTTTTCACATTAATTCTCAGAGTGTGTTGGTTCATGTTTTGACAACCTCCACTAAAGGCAAGGAGGTTATGGTGTTTTCATTCCACTGGAAAGATTTTGGGTTATGTTTCAGACCTTGTTCATTGTTTATCAACTCTTTAAATAAGATCTTTATGTGATTTTGAATCCCGATTAATTACTTGGTAGGGAGTTGAGATATTATAGGTGGGTTTGATACGATTTTGTTCGTTTTCGACAATCGAGGTGAGGGTTTTCTTTTTTTTTTCATGGTCCCACTCCATTTAAATTGTGTTATTTAATTACTTTATGGTTTATAGTTTTAAATGTGTAGTTTGTTGGTCCCTACTTGTTGGTTTCGAGTCTTCATGTCATGGTTATCTAACCTATGTATGCATATGTAAGTAGATATATATATATATCGGTAACCCTATTACATGTGTAAATATCCATTGTAGTGATTAAACATGTATGTGTCTCAGTGTGTCAATATATATATATATATATATATATTTAAATCCATGTGTAGGTGAGTGGTGACTAGTATATGCATATAATAATTTGTGTAAGAATCCCCTTGTGCATTCCCATGGACTTGCAGGTCTGTGAATAGGGGCTCGATTTCCTTTAATGTTTGTTGATGTGCATATTCTTAGTGGGGGAGCTGGTGATTTTTTTAGAAAGCTCCAAGAGCTAATGTGGTTGTCTTGGTTCCACCCTGAGGTAGGGTCCCATTCCATGTCCTATAAGTATATATATACAATAATTAATTAATTAATCCCCTTTTGATATATCCAAATAGATGCAATGACGTTGTCATATTTAATTCATATTGAATATGAATTTTTAATGTTTCATGTTTTTAATGCTAAGTGTGAATAGTGATTTGTAAGTAAAAAATATATTGATTTTATAATAAATCCCCTCCAATGAAGGGGTGATGCCTTCAAGATAAAATGTAGTGGGTAGAAATTTCATGATTGAAATTCCATGTTTATAATTTTTTTTATTAGTGTTTTGTTGATTTATGACATGTTTAGGACATGAATCTAATGGAATTAGAATCAACGCCATTCCCTTTTAAAATGATTAGGGGACCAAGGAACAATCAATGTTTTTGGACCAGTTTTTAGATTGGAATTAAAAATGTAGATAACTTCCCTTTTCCATAGATACATGGTGACATATAAATTAAATTAAATTGTTTTGGTAAATAGAATGAGTTGAGTTAAATGAATGGTTAATGATTAATTATTGACCCTCAAAACGTGTTACCAAATTATTTTCAATTTTTTTGAATGCTAATAACACCTTCGGTGACACCTGGTGTAACATCCCAAATAAGTAATGAATAATAGAAATTTTTTTCTATGCCTATTAATGAATTAGATAGTGTTTTAGAGGCTTAAAATGATAATAAATCCAATCTTAAGCATGGAATACACTAATATTTTTAAAAGATTGTTTTACTACCTTTTTATGGAAAACCATATTTAAATCTATATTTTGACAATTTTAGAAGCTCTTTTTGTCAAAATAAACTTATTCTTTATGATTGGGACATCAAAATTTACTTTTTGTGAATTTGTGGTATTTTTCTGACAATGATCATTTTTTAATGAATAGTGAAAAATACTACATTTTACATCAAAACTGCTTCTTAATCTAATTTATTTATATGATTAGATTATCTTTTGAATTGGTCTTAATGTGTAATCTGAATATATTATTACCATTTAATCCAATGGTGGCCATTGGAATCAATTTCACTTTGAAATTAGACTTAAACTGGTGTCAATCTTTTGATACTTATTGTTTTATAAAAACACGCTATTTGCTCTGACAGCGGGAATTAATTATTAAATTAATTAATGTGACTTATATGTTTTGAATTTTTTAAAATAGACTTCATTTTTGAATTCAGAATATCAAATATAGCTTAGGATGAATTTTTGGTAATTTTCTGAAAAACTTCGATTTTTGATGAATAGTGAAACCACCAAGTGGTACTTATAAAAACCGATTTTCCGTTTAAATGAAAATTTTCCATCATTTTGATTTGAATTTCAAAAATCTGACATAAATGGTTGTCATTAAGAAGTAAGATGTGGTTCAATTAGATTAAAATAATTTTTTGGTGAATAGTAACTTATTAAGTTTTTAATCGCGATTAGTGGTAATTAGTGTAGTTTAAGGTAAAAACAATGCTTTAATAAAATGAGATGAGCTTGACACATGTCCTACCGTCATTGGTTGTGTCATGACCGACCAGGACAAGCCATGGGTCAACTTGGGGACCTCATGGAGCCACTTTGGTTGGGGAATGACATAAATAACTTTTTATTTAATGTAAAAGTAAAAATGACAAAAACATATTATGTTTTACGAAAACAATTATTACCTGGGGTTATAAAGATCATATGTTTGATTATAAAAAGTCATTGGAAAGATAAAAAGATTTCCTAAATCATAGTATTTTTTTATAATTTTTAGACATTAAATAAATTAAATTATTTATGACACCATGATGATGCAGCGATGACCTCATTATTTAAAGATTTAAATAAAATGGAAATATAATGTAAAATCTAAAACCTACACATGGAAAAAACCAATTGGATGAGTGGATTTTGAGCCATTATCACCTTATACTCGAATTATATCAATGTGGGACCTTTTTAATCTGAAACTCTTTTTAAAATAAAGTAACTTATCTTTACTTTCCAAGAGTGCCCCTCCTCTCCTCTTATAAAAGGCCACCACCTCTACCTCATTACCCACATTCCCAAATCCTTTGGCTCGGCCATCCCCTGCCCATTTACTCTCTCCACATCCCTCTCCTAATCCTAGAGGATTCCCTTTGGGCATAATCCTTTCAAAGGAAGCCTTTAGGCTCAAATCAAAAGGAGTTACACTTTTAAAGGTAATTCATTCTCTAATGTTCATTTGTTTTATTTTGCTTCTCCAACCCCCTAAACTCTTTTTATTTACCTTTTTTGTAACAACACCAGTATATTCAATATACTAGTATGTTTTTATAAGATTTATTCGAGCTACACTCTCACACAACTACATCAAATGGTTAAAGAACATACGGTTTCCGTGGATGGCGAAATTCTGCCTCCCGAAACGATGATTGTTCAATACTCATTTAACACCTTCAAAGTTGGCCATTATGATGTAACTATTTTTATATATGATATATAATATGTTTATTCTTTCCTTAAGCTTATGTATTTATCATTTATGGCATACCGTTATTGTTTCCATTATGGTTAAACACGATATCTTCATTTTAGGAAGTGCGGACTACCGCCCCCTGAAAGTGATTTGATTAGTTAATACCATATATGGGATGTGTAAAGGGTAAAGTTAATGATATTATATATGTTATTATAATAGAATTATAATATACTCTTATATCATTATGATTCCATTACCAGAAAATACGAAATTGAAATGGAAGTAGCGTTCATGCGTACGTACGGCTTACCGTCTCCATGAACGGTGCATTTCATTTCTTACCTCTAAATGTGATGTAATATTATAAATACATGTATATGCTGAATATATATGATATATATGTTATCCAAATCATTAATATCATTCTGGATATAACGAACCATTGATCAAATTAACAACATTTAAGTGTAAGAAGTCTATTTTTGACTTAAGAACCAAATACCGACAAAATAAACATTATTAACTTAAATGATTACATGATGTTCATAACATGGTATAAAAGGAATAATGAAATTGAAAAAGATTATTAAGAAAGTAGAGATTAACTCAAGTTTATTATTCAGGAGATTAAAGAACGGTCGGGTCAAGTCAGATACGAGGTATGGGACTTCGTCTCAATCTCCTTTCATTGAGGCATATTTTATTTTATACACAACTTTCTTTTATACGGTGTATAAACCACTTTGAATTTAACGTTTATTCAAAAGGAATGTTTTTTATACGAAGCATTTACTAAATGACAAAAGGGAATTGTTTTGTCGTACGTATGCGGCGACAACGACTTCTCCGCCGCCATGACCGTTATTTGAGTTTCGGCTTCCTCTTCTAGCCATACCTTTTTTTAAAAAAGAAAAATAAATACCATGTTTTACTTTTCTTTTACTTTGGTATTTAAAATGGTTTTAATAATGTTTTTATTATATCAATGTGTTGTATTGATATCTCATGATTGAAATGTGGAAATGTTATGTTTCCTTTATGCATGTTTTATGTGATGTGATTTTGTTATGGTTCTTGGGAATTATTATGAAGACGGGTGGTTCCGTGACAAACTAAGGGCGGGTGAGCCCGTTATAGCTCTCCAATGCATTGGGTAACGCGAAGGAGTGAAACGTTATGGATTCTCCGAAGATATTTATGGAATATACTGTGATGGGTATTCCAAATGTAACCAAGAGGGTTACTCCCTACGTAAGAATGTTATGAATGCCTCAAGTTACCTTTATGTCTTATGATTTCAATGATTTATTCATGATTTGATGAGGTATGTTAAAGTGCTTTTGTTTTATGGGTAAAGTATGATCTCATCCTTATGTATATATGTACCCATGTTTCCTTTATATATTTTTATATCCCTTACTGAGCTTTTTATGCTCATCCCATGTTATTTTTGAAATGTTTTTCACCGGTCAATGGAAAGGTACAAGATATGATTATAATGTCAAGGAAGTGTCATGAAAGAATCCATGTTTATTATAAATATGTTTCCATTGATGGGAATGAAGAATACTATATTTATATAACCACTTTGTTTATATTTGGAATGTAATGCAAGTTTTATGATCTGATTCTCTAAAACTCTAAACCCGAAAAGATCCTCAATGTGTAATCTTGTAATAACTCAAGATTAAGTAATGTTTAACGTTGGGTCCTTATAGTTGGTATCAGAGGTCGGTTTAGATAACTTTAGGAGTTAGAATTCTATTAAATGATTATCCAAAAATATTTTGTTTTGAAATGAAATAGCATTTGAAGATTACCATGTTTCTTCATCTAAGACATGTTTGTTAAGAATGGTTTTTCATAGAGGAAACAAAACATCTTTTCTGGGAAGGCATACAGAGGGAAATGACCATTCAAATCAGGATCCTGAGATGGTCAGAATCAAAACTAAATAGGTTACTGCAGTGATGGCTCAGTTGAATCAGGTGAAAAATTTTGGTTGTTTTTATTGATGATATTTTGGTGTTTTCTAAAAGTAATGAGGAGAATGAAAGACATTTAAGGGTTATCTTGAAAACCATAAAAAAAAAGAAACTATATGGGAAATTCAGCAAGTGTGTGTTTTGGTTGCAACAAATTTCATTCCTTGGACACATTGTTTCTAATGATGGGATAACTGTTGATCCTGCAAAAAACAAAAGTTGTAGAAGACATGCCAAGACCCACAAATGTATCTGAGATTCGTAGCTTCCTTGGTTTGGCAGGCTATTACTGAAGGTTTGTTAGAAATTTTTCATGGTTATCTAGTCCAATGACTAAGCTAACTCGGAAGGGTGTTATGTTTATCTGGACAAAAGAATGTGATGATTGTTTTCAGGAACTGAAAAGAAGATTGCTGAATGCTCCAGTTTTGGCACTACCTTCCAGGAATGGTGAATTTGTTATATACAGTGATGCTTCATTGAAAGGACTTGGTTGCGTCCTAATGTATAATGATCAGGTAATTGCTTATGCTTCACGAAAGTTGAAAACTCATGAGATAAATTAACGTACACATGATTTGGAATTAGCTACTGTTGTTTTTGATTTAAAAATTTGGAGGCATCATTTTTATGGAGTAAAGTGTGAAATATATACCGATAACAAAATATTAAAGTATATATTCACTCAGAAAGAGTTGAACATGAGACAAAGGAGATGGCTAGAATTAATCAAGGATTATGATTGTACAATTCATTACCATCCGGGAAAAGAAAATAAAGTGGTTGATGCTTTGAGTCGAAAATGTAATGCTTCATTAGCAATGTTTCATTTAGAACGTGATCCTTTGGTTAAGGATTTGATGAACTTTGGCATAGAAGTTTTTGGCGCAGGATGTTCCTCTATTTTGTTTTAGGTATCAGTGAGATCATCTCTATCAGATAGAATCAAGAAAGAACAGAAGCAAGACAGTGAGTTGCAGAAAAAGGTATAGATGGTTTAGAAAGGTAAGTTGCATGAATTCAACATTGATAATGATTGAGTTTTGAGATTTGGGAAGAGATTGTGTGTGCCTTGTGAATCACAGTTGAAGAGAGAGTTGTTATGTGAATCACATAGTTCTCCGTTTTCAGTTCATCCTGGCAGTACTAAGATGTATAGAGATCTGCGGGAGTATTACTAGTGGGATGGAATGAAAAGAGATATTACTAATTTTACCATGAAGTGTTTGACTTGTCAACAGGTTAAAGCAGGGTGGCAGTTACCGAAAGGGATGCATCAGCCTTTACCAGTGCCAGAGTGGAAATGGGAGAATATATCTACGGACTTTGTTGTGGGATTACCGAAGACATCTCGAGGTAATAATGCAATCTGGGTTATTGTTGATCGCTTGACTAAATCTGCTCATTTCCTTTCGATACAAGATACTTTTTCCCAAGATCAACTTTCCCGTTTGTATCTTAAAAAGATAGTCAGGTTACATAGAGTTCCTCTCTCCATTGTATTTGATCGTGATCCTAGGTTCACTTCTAACTTTTGGAAAGGCCTTCAGAAGTTGTTGGGTACAAAATTAAATTTTAGTACAGCTTTTCATCCTCAATCAGATGGGCAGTCAGAACGAAAAATTCAGATCTTGGAGGATATGATACGAGCTTGTTCTATGGATTACCAGGGAAGTTGGGACCAACATCTTTCTTTGGTTGAATTTTCATATAATAACAGTTTTCATTCCAGTATACAGATGGCACCATTTCGGACATTATATGGGAAGCAGTGTCGAACTCCAGCTTTCTGGGATGAAGTGGGTGAAAAGAAGTTGATGGGACCATAATTGGTAGAAGAGATGGCAGAAAAATTTCAGCTGATTCAGAAGCACATGAGAACAACTCAGAGAAAGCAGAAGAGTTATGCGGACAACAGGAGGAAGGATATATCTTTTGAGGTAGGTGATCATGTTTTTCTCAAAGTATCACCATGGAAAAGTGTGATGTGATTTGGTAAGAAAGGAATGTTGAGTCCAAGGTTTATTGGACCATATGAAATTATGGAGGGAGTTGGATCAGTTGCATACCGAGTGGATTTACCTCTGAGTTTATCTCAGGTACACAATGTTTTTCACGTTTCGATGTTGAGAAAGTATATGCCAGATCCATCTCATGTTTTGAGTCCATAGCTAGTTCAGCTGGAAGAGAACCTATCTTATGAGGAACAACCGGTCCAGATTCTTGACCACAGGGAGAGAGTGTTACGAAATAAGGTGATTAATCAGGTAAAGGTTTTGTGAAAAAACCACATGATTGAAGTGGAAACATGGGAATCTGAAAATGTAATGAAGGATAAGTACCCCCATTTATTCGATAAGTAAATAAATTGCGGGGACGCAATTTTCAAAAGGGGGGAAGGATGTAACATCCCAAGTAAGTAATGAATAATAGATATTTTTATCTATGTCTATTAATGAATTAGACAGTGTTTTAGAGGCTTAAAATGAAAATAAATCCAATCTTAAGCATGGAATACACTAATATTTTTAAAAGATTGTTTTACTGCCTTTTGATGGAAAACCATTTTTAAATCTATCTTTTGACAATTTTATAAGCTATGTTTGTCAAAATAAACTTATTCTTTATGATTGGGACATCAAAATTTACTTTGTGTGAATTGTTGGTATTTTTCTGACAATGTTCATTTTTTAATGAATAGTGAAAAATACTGCATTTTACATCAAAACAGCTTCTTAATCTAATTTATTTATATGATTATATTATCTTTTGAATTTGTATTAATGTGTAATTTGAATATATTTTTACCATTTAATCCAATGGTGGTCATTCGAATCAATTTCACTTTGAAATTAAACTTAAACTGGTGTCAATCAATTGATACTTATTGTTTTATAAAAACACGCTATTTGCTCTGACAATGGGAATTAATTATTAAATTAATTAATGTGACTTATATGTTTTTAATTTTGTAAAATAGACTTCATTTTTGAATTCGGAATATCAAATATAGCTTAGGGTAAATTTTTGGTAATTTTCTGAAAAACTTCAATTTTTGATGAATAGTGAAACCACTAAGTGGTACTTATAAAAACTGATTTTCCGTTTAAATGAAATTTTTACATCATTTTGTTTTGAATTTCAAAAATATGACATACATGGTTGTCATTAAGAAGTAAAATGTGGTTCAATTAGATTAAAATAATTTTTTGGTGAATAGTAACTTATTAAGTTTTTAATCGCGATTAGTGGTAGTTAGTGTAGTTTAAGGTAAAAACAATGCTTTAATAAAATGAGATGAGCTTGAAACATGTCCTACCCTCATTGGGTGTGTCATGGCCGACAAATAAAATCCATGGGTCAACTTGGGGACCTCATGGAGCCACTTTGGTTGGGGAATGACATAAATAACTTTTTATTTAATGTAAAAGTAAAAATGACAAAAACATAATATGTTTTACGAAAACAATTATTACATGGGGTTATAAAGATCAGATGTTTGATTATAAATAGTCATTGGAAAGATAAAAAGATTTCCTAAATCATAGTATTTTTTTATAATTTTTAGACATTAAATAAATTAAATTATTTATGACACCATGATGATGCAACGATGACCTCATTATTTAAAGATTTAAATAAAATGGAAAAATAATGTAAAATCTAAAACCTACACATGGAAAAAACCAATTGGATGAGTGGATTTCGAGCCCTTATCACCTTATACTCGAATTATATCAATGTGGGACCTTTTTAATCCGAAACTCTTTTTAAAATAAAGTAACATATCTTTACTTTCCAAGAGTGCCCCTCCTCTCCTCTTATAAAAGGCCCCCACCTCTACCTCATTACCCACACACCCAAATCCTTTGGATCGGCCATCCCCTGCCCATTTACTCTCTCCACATCCCTCTCCTCATCCTAGAGGATTCCCTTTGGGCATAATCCTTTCAATGGAATCCTGTAGGCTCAAATCAAAAGGAGTTACACTTTTAAAGGTAATTCATTCTCTCATATTCATTTGTTTTATTTTGCTTCTCCAACCCCCTAAACTCTTTTTATTTACTTCTTTTGTAACAACCCAAGTATATTAAATATACTAAGATGTTGTTATAATATTTTTTCGAGCTACACTTTCACACAACTACATCAAATGGTTAAAGAACATACGGTTTCCGTGGATGGCGAAATTCTGCCTCCCGAAACGATGATTGTTCAATACTCATTTAACACCTTCAAAGGTGGCCATTATGATGTAACTATTTTTATATATGATATATAATGATTTGTATTATTTCCTTAAGCTTCTGTATTTTTCTTTTATGGCATACCGTTATTGTTTCCATTATGGGTAAACATGATATCTTCACTCTCGGAAGTGCGGACTACTGCCCCCTGAAATTGATTTGATTCGTTAATACCATATGTGGGATGTTTAAATGATAAAGTTAATGATATTATATATGTTATTATACTGTAATTATAATATACTCTTATATCATTATGATCCCTTTACCAGAAAATACAAAATAGAAATGGAAGTAGCGTTCATGCGTACGTACGACTTACCGTCTCCATGAACGGTGCATTTCATTTCTTACCTCTAAATGTGATGTAATATTATTAATAAATGTAAATGCTGAATATATATGATATATATGTTATCCAAATCATTAATATCATTCTGGATATAATAAAACTTTGACCAAATTAACAACATGTAACTGTAAGAAGTCTCTTTTTGACTTAAGAACCAAATACCGACAAAATGAACATTATTAACTTAAATGATTACATGATGTTCATAACATGGTATAAAAGGAATAATGAACTTGTAAAAGGTTCTTAAGCAAGTAGAGATTAACTCAAGTTTATTATTCAGGATATTAAAGAACGGTCGGGTCATGTCGGATACGAGGTATGGGACTTCGTCTCAATCTCCTTTCATTGAGGCATATTTTATTTTATACACAACTTTCTTTTATACGGTGTATAAACCCCTTTTACTTTTACGTTTATTAAAAAGGAATATTTTTTATACGATGCGTTTACTAAACGACAAAAGGGAATGTTTTTGTCGTACGTATGCGGCGACAACGACTTCTCCGCCGCCATGACCGTTATTTGAGTTTCGACTTCCTCTACTAGCGATACCTTTTTTTTAAAAGAAAAATAAATACCATGTTTTACTTTTCATTTACATTGGTATTGAAAATGGTTTTCATTATGTTTTTATTATATTAATGTGTTGTATTGATATCTCATGATTGAAATGTGGAAATGTTATGTTTCCTTTATGCATGTTTTATGTGATATGATTATGTTATGGTTCTTGGGCATTATTATGAAGACAGGTGGTTCCGTGACAAACTAAGGGCGGGTGAGCCCGTTATAGCTCTCCAATGCATTGGGTAACGCGAAGGAGTGAAACGTTAAGGTTTCTCCGAAGATATTTAGGGAATATACTGTGATAGGTATTCCAAACGTAACCAAGAGGGTTACTCCCTACGTAAGAATGTTATGAATGCCTCAAGATACCTTTATGTCTTATGATTTCTATGATTTATTAATGATTTTATGAGGTATATTAAAGTGCTTATGTTTTATGGGTAAAGTATGATCTCATCCTTATGTATATATGTACCCATGTTTCCTTTCCATATTTTTATATCCCTTACTGAGCTTTTTATGCTCATCCCAAGTTTTTTTTTGAAATGTTTTTCACAAGTCAAGGGAAAGGTACATGATATGATGATAGTGTCAAGGAAGTGTCAAGAAAGAATCCATGTTTATTTTAAATATGTTTCCATTGATGGGAATGAAGAATACTGTCTTTATGTAACCAAGTTGTTTATATGTGGAATGTAATGCATGTTTTATGATCTAATTCTCTAAAACTCTAAACCCGAAAAGATCCTCAATGTGTAATCTTGTAATAACTCAAGATTAAGTAAGGATTAATTCTGGGGCCTTATACCTGGGTTCCCATGTATAAATTCCATGGATGGACTCAGTGGGTTTTCATACTCATACATTGGGAGATATTGTATTCCCATGTACAAATTACATGGATAAATCTGAGTTTATGAGATAATAATTGGTTCCATGTCACTGGAAACACTTACCATGTTAATGAAATGTAGCAGTGTGGACAATGACACTAAAAATTTCCATAATGTACTGTACTAAATGGTTTGAATACTACTTGGCCTATCTACACTAATGGAATACAAGGCTTAAAATAATAGATAAATATTCTAAACTCTACTTTACCTATCTATACTAATGGATGGGAAGTCTTGGATCAAATAAATTACTACATGAATTCCATATACAAATGAGAGGGTTGAGTTGGGCTCCACATGGATTTTGAGAGGACAATACCATGGGACTCGAAAACCCCATTCTGATTCAAGGATGTGGTTTTCATAGGTTGATACTCACCAAGACTATAGCCCTAGACTATTCTAAAATTATAACATTATGCCATCGATACAATCCTTGGTTCTAGCAATGACATGTTGGGGCCATAGTTACATCCCATGAGGCCCTATCCTGGGTAAGCCTCATTTTACCTTGGAAAATCATCTTGGACTCGGTAGGTGACTTATTGTAGAATTACATGTATAGTTCTCTTTAGAATATAATCATATCACTTATTTAGGCCCAAATACTACTAAGTTATCATTCCACGAGATATATGTAACCTAGGTTATTACTCTAGAACTCCCTCATTGGATATTATTTTCAGGTTTCCTTGTTACATCCTGAAACATTCACAATTTATACAATAATGGGGAGATGAATGTGCTGTATAGGCCTCACTTGACCTATTAACATTAATGGTAATTACTTATTTAATGAACCGGTTACATGTACATACACCACCAAAGGGCTAAAGATGGTATTTGAGTTTTTGGTTACATTATATGTCGTTATTTATGAATGTATGAAAACTATTTTATTTATGATACAATTTCGGGATTGGTATAGACACAGTTGGTGCTAGAATTCTATGATTTATATCTCACACACTACCCAGGACACCATTGCACTGGGATACACAAGTAGACCTTTCTTGTTTATAAGAATGTGGACCATGATTGATTATTTTTTGCTTGTACCCTGGAGTTAGGAGAAAAGGATAGAGCTAGAGCTCAGGATGCTCATAGACATTGCTTTTAGGAATTTAGTCTGTTATATAACTTGTGTCCATCATTTTATGGTGTTAAATAGCATGTAGTATGGGTTACTACATCCCTTAATGTATCAATACCGTGTAATTAGTTAATTTGTTGTATAACCATGCATTGTACACAGTTTTTAGTTATATATATAGTGTTATATGAAATATTTAATCCCTTACATTTTCAATAATGTATTAGTACTTCTGTTGTTGATTCTTACATACAATGTTATATAATTTTGAAGCTTTTATAATATGGTATACTCTCCCTACTAAATATCTTTACACCCTTACTACATGTCAACATCCTCGGCCATATGGGGAGACACACTTGGGGTTATGTGGCAAACAAGATATCCACACTCTTAGTGGTGAGCTAGTTCAGGATGTTACAATTTAGTATCAAAGCTGGTTTTTTCAAATTGTCTTACTTTTTCTAGGTTGGTAGATTGGAGACTCATAAAGTGTACGCGTTTGGTTAATATCTATGTTTGGGACTAATCACCCCATGTATAAGGACTGACCTTTTGTCCATGGCAAGGATTTTTTATGCTATTCACTATTAGAAGTGATATGATTTCACCAAGATTTATCGGTGTACATTCTACTTCTTATGACATATGGAATTAGTAATATTACCCTTGGCATATTATGGAAAGGATGAAAAATAAATAAATCACATAAGGCCCTTAGAAATTCACATGACATGAATACATGTCATGCCAGGTTGTTGCATTAGTTTGTTACCTTCCATGTTTGATTATGTGCCTTATTGTTATTCCATTATTAGATTTATACCAATTTAGGTAACACATTAGCATTCCTTCTATACTCAATGCTTGTTGTCGAAAACTTCTGTGATTAAAATTCCATGCATCAGTGATTTCCACTTGTTTCTCTATGTTAGATTCTTGTTGTGACATGCTATATTACATTGATATATGTAATTATAACAGGAGTCAGTTTTGATTTGTATGGTGTATGGATTACTTATAGGTAGGAAAATGAAACACTTTTACTTAGACCATTTTAAAAGTACTGGTTAATTCCTTTTCTAATGTAAGGTGGTTTTGACAAAAGGGATCCAAATGATAAGATGTATTGTGTATGGTTGCATGGAAGGTTGGTAGATGACCCCCCATATGATTTGGATATTTATTTTTGATCATGTTAAATTCTAAATTAACACTGCTATCGATTAATGGGAGTCAATTTTCATTCCATGGATTGTATGGGGGCTTCATGAATTTAGAAATGACAACCAATAGTAAATTTGAGGGTATGATTATTTATGAGGTGCCTATAAATGTTTAATATGATTAATTTTGATATGAAATCATATAGTTATAAGGTGTATATTTTTTTAATGATATGATATGAACACTCACTATCATGTGATATTGGGATGTTTTGTTGGATGAGATGAAAAATATGGAATCTAGCATATTCTTCTCAACAACATGGAATTTTGAACAATTCTTCATTATAATTGTTTTATAGATCCAAAACTATTTAATGATGACTTATTTCATGAACTCTATCATGAAATTGGTATAGACATAATTTTAGTGAATGGATTCAGTACACTATGAGATGAAATCATTAGTAGTGGGAATGAATCAATGTTTGCGTCTTAGTGATGGTATAAACAGGCCCATGATATCCATTTATCCCAGAGTAAAGGGATTAGAATACATGATGTCATAGAGAATATTTGGTTGTTGATTTATGAATTGAGAATGAATCTAACTGAAATGAAAATGCCTAGTGAATTACTATAGTCACAAACCGTGGTTGTCCATGAAATTTATAGTCTCTAGACAAAACAGAGTAGATTAAATCTTGATTGATTAGACTTATTTTTCCTGACATGAACCTTTTAAAAAACTGTTCATTTATTTTTCATAAATGAAATAAATATGTATTACATCAATGTTTCATCTATAAATCGTTTAATATATGTTTCATCTAATAATAATAGTCCATCTAGTAAGTACTCAATCATTAAAATAAACCAATCACATTATTATAATATCACAATGTAATATGAATGCCTCACATAGTAATAGTTGATAGAGATATTATTTAATGGTCTATCTTTCACAACATAAATTCTCGTTGCAGTCAGTTTTTGGTACACCACATATATAAATAGACTATTTTAACTCGTCTTTATTGGGGAAGAATCCATGAAATCTATATTTAGTAGTATATTGTTTCGAGACCATGGGATTTGAGTCCCATTTGAACATAAAGAATTTTTTACATCAAGTCAATAGTTTTCTTAGGTAAATGGTTGTGATAAGGTATTATAACACTGTAATCAACATAGACATAATTTATTACTAACTCATAGGAACCATTCAAGTGCATCCACTAAACATAACTCATAAGGGATAACATTATATTATTAACGAGAGATTTATAACCAACCCGAGTTTTCAGAAATCTCATTGATAGGGGAAATTATAATGAACTTATCTTCATTTAGGGAATGATGAAGGTAACTCCGAGGCCAACCCTGGAAAGAAAATGGTTATTGAACCTTCTTCCTTCCAGAATGTTGAAGGCACAATCAATGTACTAATTCATGAGTTAGATTTCTAGATAACGATGTATTTTCTATCCCATGAATTCAATGGTAAGTCTGTTCATCTATATAAGAGATTATTTCGTATTATTGTTGTGTAACATATGAATAAGATAATATAGAAAATTCACCAGACATGTATTATTCATATAGTCAATGAATAAACCAATGCACTATTATAAGGTGGCTGAATATAGGAATAATTGAGTCCCTTATACAACAAGAATGAAAAATGTGGATGAAAACAATATAATTTCTGTTTCATTACTAGTCGTTTGGCATTCCCCATATCACCAATGTGTGACACCATTCATCCTCATCATAGAAAATGGATTATATTGTGTTTCTATATTAGTGAAAAAATATAATTTCTAGTCGTAATAGCCTTTAAATCACATCAATACCCATATAATTTATAGAGGTTAAACATTTATAATAGATTCTATATTCTTTGGGTTGATCATTACACATCTATATCGACAATCAATTTATGAAACATCCCAAAAGGAAACTCAAATTCATAGTAGAAGGGGTTTATCCAAATACACATGTCATAATAATAGCCAAAAGAAATATTAATATACATTATATGGTATACACATTAGTATGATTTGACAGCCAAATCAACCATATACAATTCCAAAATCATTTTCATTAGGGACATGATGATGTGGTGCATAGCCTAAAGGTAGGTTTCTCAGGTATTCTTTAAGCCCATAGGAATCACTTCTACACAATATATTCCAAGGGTTTCCTTGAAGGTAATGTCAAATTCATATTTTGGATCCATCCATTTTGGATTTAATACAAAACACCTATTCTTATTGGAAAGGTCAATGAAATTTTTGACTATATTGATAAAAAAATCAATGAAAAGTATATGGTGTTCATCCATTTTAAATGCGATTGAGGTCTCCGAAGCTGATAAAAACTATGATATGTCTATTATTATTCATAGTTGGGACACTGTTGGACAACCACATGGAATATTCAAACTCTCATATGATTCATTCAATGATCATTTATTCAAAATTGACATCTTATATGACTTCATGGGATGGGTAAATTATTTTAGGATTCTGATTGAATCCCTAATGGTTGTTCTGGGAAACAGATCATGAATACCCCCAAAATATTAGGTGTTTATGGAGGAATTATAAAATTGTTATTGGGAAGGAATATTTAATCATATGGCATTGGTAATATGGAGTTTCTCAATATTTTCTCTAGGGAAATGAAAAAATAATTGTGGTTCCATGGATTCCTATTTTTCATAGTCCTTCTCCAATCTAGGGATGAATCCTACAATCATATAATGAACAATAAGATAATTTATTACCCTCTACATTATGATTTTAAATGGTAAAATTGAAAAATGGATACTTGGATCTATAGGAGAGTTATTCACTATATCATGGGAAGATGTATATGATATCATTATATGAGGAAATCCACCAGTATTAGTGGAATCTATGGTGGATCTCTTACCCCTGTAGAAATTGGTGGCGGATTTTAATCAAAAACAATTTCAGTGTCATGGAGGAACATGATAAATTAACGGTCAGTATATATCGAATGATGGTGATAAACAATATTTCAAATGTTACTAAATCTTTTTAGAGAGGGGATTAACATTGTTTTTTCCATTCTATTCATTGAATATTAATGTTTGTGATTCTATGAATTGGTTATATCTAACATTATTTAACTATTACGTATTTTCAAAGAAGATGCTCTTATTATGTTTTTCAAATTTTTCCATAAGATTTAATGGGACCTAAAAATTTTAGATATCACTTAAAATTTACATAATTGTATGTAACTAGAATATCTTTTTCCAAAGAAAGTGTCCCATGATGGTGTTTGAGACATGATCAAAATGAGATTATCAAATGTCTATTATTTTTTCTAGGGATTCCTCTTTCGTGAATGTTTCCTTATTCAATCCTCCCATTCTTATTTTAGAAAATCTTGTGTATATTTTGGTTTATGCCATCTTCCGGTAGACATCAGTTAATTATGTCCCATGCTATTATAATAGGGTTACCACATTGTGATATTATCCTGTAAATAAAATACGTATATTGGGGGTCTACAAACAACAATCCGATTGAATATAGTGTTGTAATATTATTCTCTTTTCACATGACATATGAGTCCCAAAGCCTTAGGGATATTTTTTTCTTAACAAAATTCATCTTATGATCATATTGTAAGGTATCCTAAGCATGTTAAATAATGTATCATTTAAATTTCCCAAAATGTTAGTCTGACTCATCATGTGACGATGAATACAATTTTCATTATTGGAAATGTAAGTGAATCAGATAAGAAATCCTTGGATCATATCCCATTTCATACAATTCTAGTTGAATATGGGGACATAATCTCATAAAATATAGAGAGGTGTAATCATAGGTTCTTTTATAATGAGTTTTATAAAGATATCCCTTCACTATATGGGATTCATTTCCTCATCAAAAATATTATCTTATGTTCTTCACATGAAGCATTCATTACATATCACATCAACTAAATAATAACGGATTTTCACCTTCAAAAAGTGTAAAGATATCCAAATACTTCCATAGTGTTCTTATATAAATTAGATAAGGAATATTATTTCAACTAGTTTTGATTCCATAGGATCATAAATTATTATTTGGATTCCAATGTATTAGGTTGGGTTATTGTAGGCTTGTTTATTAGGTCCTCCTAGGAACATCAAACAAGATGGGGATTCAAATATTATCATGAATTATTAGAGACTAAAATTTTAAATTCTCGTGGGGAAACTCTCAAAAAACACACAATGTATAGTTCAGTCAATGAATAACTTCTAGTGAGGATATATCCATATATGAACTTCATGAGGGGGCTTAAGTAGGTTAATTTCTAGTGAGATGACTCTATAAATAAATTTCATAAAGATACCCAAAAAATACATGATTTTTTGTAATTTATATTCTATAAAGATTACGTGTCTTTGGAGATAGCATCTTTTTAGGAAAATGTGGAATTATAATGATTTTGGCATCTAACATCATAGTGGTGTCATATGTATCTAGTAGGAAAAGTTGAATCAAATGCCATATAATATTTTTTCATAGTTTATGGTTATATTAAATAAGTATACCATGATGTATAACATCATGTGGTGGGGATATATCTTTTAAAAAAGGAGTAAAAATGAGATAATGTTAGATTATGTGTTGATTTTTCACAAAATATGGGTGTCATCTAATGTTTTTCACTTGTGGAATTCCATTCTCAATTCATGGTGCATCATGGTGTACTTCTACAAGGCATCATTTTATTACAGTATAGGGTAATCCTGTTTTTTAACCCCATGCACTAGATGTTATTTGTATCATAAAATGGGAGACAACAAGGGATGGAATCTGTTTTATTACATAAATATTCCAATATTATGGGGTATGGATCATTGGGTAGAATAATGGATTGTTTCCCCTTATAAGTCTATGTTTGTGGATTATAACTAATTGGATACCAATGGTGGTACTCTAGATATGGAAGATAATGAGTGGGTATTAAACACATGATTCTTAATGAGTAATAGTGATAAATCCTTCTCATCTAGTATTGAGGAGAAACTACCTTGGGTGATTCCCAACCCATGTTTTTTAAATTGTAATCAAGCAATAATGTCAATGACATTAATGATGAATATGGATTTCTCATGGAAAATATTTAATCAATTTGATATGGGACCCATAAATACTTATCATATATTAATGTATACATCATGAAGGGGGGTTCAAATAAGTCACTAGGTTATAGGTTTCATGAAACTTGGGACTTTTTTAAATATTAATGTTGTGTAAGGATTTGGCCTCCGTAAAGAAAGTATTTTTAAAACCCATCTCTTTGGTATAATGAATGTGTGGTGGTCCAAAAAAACATAGTGTTACGCTATATGTGGTACTCTGGAACAAGTGGGTTTCTTGGATGACCAAGGAAGGAATTTATTTAATGTTAAATGTTGTAAAAAACATAGAGTTATCTGAGAATTAAGAATCTATAAGGGAATATTTTCATAATTTAAGGAAGTTAAGAGGAAGAATATTAACCCTAATTTAATGAATTGATGGACTTATTTGTGGTAATTAACACAAGTTTCTTTCAAAAATAATCTATTCAATTAACTTGTATAATAGATTCATGAATGAATGTGTAACATAAATTATGACTATAACCAATAATTTTTTATACATCCATTTCCATAGAATGGGGGTGATGGGGTATTTATTTTCCATCATGGTGTGCATACTAAATTTTATATATAACTCATAGGTGATCATACCAATAGGTGGTTACATAACATTATGACTTCAGTTCACAAATGTATGATCTATGTGACGTTTTGAAAATTTTAATTTTATGGAAACACCAAAGTTAATTCAATATTAGTGTTTCATGGAACCTAATATTTGATATTCAAACTACATTATGTATTATTATCATATGTAATTTTCTATTTTGAAATGGACAGAAGATATAATTTTACTACATCCTTATATGAAATCTCTAGTTATGGGTTCATATAACTTCAATTTGGATGAAATTTTTATATATTATTAATAATTACATCTAAATTTTTCCTTCTCTAAAATGCTTTATTAACATGTTTCCGGATTTAATTGATTTACATTTTTTGTTACAAAAATTATAAAAAACCATTGTTCTTTCAATAATGTGACAGTTCATTAGATGTGTGTGATACCTGCCCAATCATTATGCATGATTTTATATTACTTTTAGCCACTTGAAAATTAAATATCGGTATAATATAAGTATTTTAATCATATAATGTATTATATAGTGTAGAAGTCATTATTCGATTCAAAACATTTTAAAAAATATAGTATGATATTATTTTTCAAGATAGTTTCCTTAAAGTGGACATGATAATGAATAAGAGCCAATCAGAATAATTAAAATGGTAATAATGATAATTATTAAAATAAATAATCAAATATTATTCCACTATATACCCCCTACACTCTTAGTGATACATCGATGGACCTACTCTCATCAAGTGGTATCATAGGAAATAATCCTCCTTTTAATATAAAACTCAATAAATGATGAAGTATAGAGAATAAGAATCATATTAATTGAAAGTAATATATAATATTATATGGGAAGAACATTTGTATATGTAAAAATAATATACTTCCTTATCTTCAATCTAAAGGAATTGAACTTTGTGTTTCTCTGAATATTTTTTCCGAAAAATTAATATATGATCAACCATTAAATTTATTGAGAATAGAAATATTGAATTAGATAAATGATCCATAAATAAAATTATAAAATACATTTTTTAAAATGTATACTAAAATTTTATTTAGAAAATTGAATCCATGTAAATGGGGGGAAATGAGATTATATATGAATAAAATGTTAAAATTACGTATGAATAACTGTGAATAGATATTTCAGAATTTAAGACACCTGGATGGAAGAATATAATAATATTGATGATTATTTCACCGTGTTGAATTATAATGCCTGACACATTGGGGGATCTAGAGATATGTATAGAATATTTTAAAATTTACAAGATGTTAATATGAAATTTTATTTAATTTTTCCATCAGAGTATATGTTCTATTGATGAAATATAAGACTTATATCTGAAATAGTTAAATAACAATCTTATAAATTGGGATATATGGAAGTATCTTTTAAGAATGAATAATTTCAAAGGGAAAATTGAATTCAAATACATGAAAAAATTCAAGATAAAAAATCAGAAATTTTAATCATATAGTGAATTACATGAGGAGGAGGAGAATGATTAAGAACATAAGAGGACTATAGAACTTATCTCTAAAAACATTTAATATGGAAAACATATGTGAAAACGAAAACATCACTCTAATTTATTTAGGTGTGCTGTAATTGTGAGAATTATAGGATAATATCTTTGAAATATGACTATATAATAAAATGATGAATAGTATCAAAAAACTTATTTAATAATGATAGGAGAAGTTTCTAAAGATACTCTGAAGTTTATTGATAATATAGAAAAATTTATAATAAAAATGATGCTAAATATATTGAGTGTAAAACAGGATTATGAATATATATTAAGTATGAATTATGAAGAAGACTTTGTATTAAAAATGACTAATTTATTTCCCACATTGATAAATATAAATATGTTCATGTAATGAGGAATAAGGATACTAGAACTAACCTATAAATATATTGGAATCTGAGTATGATTTTTATTTGCAAAGAAATAGTATATAATGTAATCAATATCAGAACTATAAATATAGATATTATGAAGGGGAATAAATAAATACATTAATTACAAAATAAGGAAAATGTATTTTTTGAAGAATAATTCAAAAAATTGTAAATATTTCCTTCAAGGATTACTTATTAGAGGAGTTTGAAAAAAAGATTGATCCAATAGATGATTAACTAAAAATCCTACAATGAAGTATTCATAAATATGACAGTATCCTATGATATATATATATATATATATAAACGATAATGTACTGTAATATAGAATAAATTAATTTAGTGTCATCACAATATATTGAGAAGTTTTATATAAAATATTACCAAAAAAATTCTTTATGTGACTCATTTGATAGTGAGTTCTATTCCATCTATGTCTTTAGGATAAAGACACTTATCTTGGAGATCCAAAGTGGAGAAACAATTTGAAAAAATCACTTCTATAGAAAATAAATTTTATGTAAGCTTCAAATGGAAGGGTTATACAAATCCAAATAAATATTTAGCATCAAATTAATCATTTTTGTATGATCAAAATCATAGAAAACTAGAAATGTTCATGGAAGAAAAGGATTTAACGGAAATTACTATTTTTGTGAAGATTTTGGAAATACCTAAAAATAATATTGGTATAATATGTCTCATATATGGAATATTAGTTGAAAATAATTATTGGGTGTCTATTTAGTGAACATGAGTACAAAGTCAATAAGGGAGTATAAAATGAAGAGGAATTAATTTCTTTTACCTATCCACATATAATTAATGTTTATAGAGTATATGTGTGGATGTTGTGATGTTAATGGTCATTTTACAAAGAAATTTATGTTCATTCATCAATTAATATACCTAAATTGTGATAATATAAGAATGATTAATGAAAATGAATTATAGATATGCAACAAAATATTGAAGTTCCATTTAACGGTTGTAGTAGATGAATGACAAGGAATATTGAATGTGGATAATCATGAGAGATGGATAGAATTTTCATTATATATAATAACATTAATGAAGAAAAGTTTTATGATATCACTTAGAAGATTAAAAAAACATTGTATATCAACAATGATGGTTTATATGAAATTAAACCTAATGGGTTAAAATAAAATTATGTATAGTTTTTTATATACTTCAATTCAATGTTTCTGAGTGTGATATATCACTATATTAAATTATATGAAGTTATTTTATAATGAAACACATGCCTAATTTAGAGACAAATATTAATGAATCGTTAATAGTAGTGATGAAAAAAGTGGTAATCTCTTTATGATCTCTGATATTTTAAATTACATATATGTTAGTGCCAAAGAAGAAAATAATATCTCGAATAAAAGGCTTTGATGTCACATATAGATGAATTTTAGAAAATCTTCCTAAAAAATTGTGTTATATATAAAAAAATTATGCACAGGTAGGGAATTTTTAATTTCATGTAAAATGGGGATAATTTTACTAGGAGGACACCAAATAGTTAATTTCCAATTAACCTGAAAATTTTAACTAATTCAATGAAATTTATGCAGATTAATGGTGTCTAAATAAACTATAGGGGTAATATGATTTATCATACTCATTTAATAATTTTGAAATATTGAAATGTTATTTTTTATAAGACCCAATTTGTAGGATGTTTAGATGTATATGGATTTCAAATCAGACGCTACGAAATTAATATTTGTTTATATCAGAATGTTAAGAAGGAAAATGGAGGGGTGTTAGTTGTAATTTTTATTAAACCTACTATGATAAGATGGGATTAAAAATCACTAGAGTTTCCCTTAAACTCAATTGTATAATTTTTTAACTTAATTAATGAATATAGTTATTATGGAAATTGATAGAGTAGTTATTTCATAGTTCGTTAAGAAAATAATTTTCTAGATATAATATGTGTTCATATTTGCACGCATCCAAAATGGATGTTTACAGAAAACTAATTCAAACATTTCATTCTTGGATATGTGTTATGATTCACTATCATAGACATGAAAAAATTTGTTTGTTATTTAACAACATTAAACAAGACAATGTTATGTTGGGTCAAACCACAAATAAAAAAATATAGTGTGATTCTATGTTAAAAATCAAACCAAAAAGGAAAACATTGCCTTTTAATTATTGGCAAAAAATTAAAATGTTTAAGAATTTCAATGGGTTAAAATAATACTGAAAATACATTTTATATAGTATGATGTAAGTACGATGATGAGTATAATGGAAACCAAATGGATAATTCAGGGATAGATCATGGCAGTCAATATATCCAAATAGATTAGAGAATTATTTCATTATTATAAGATTTTACTATAATTGTTCGTAGGATATGATGAATATAGTTCTAGTGGCCTCATTTTCTATTTTCTAAAAATATTATCAATCAATCATCATAAATACAGATTTTTTTAAAAAATAATTCAAATCATGAGGATTTTTTTAACAAATAATTCAAATCATGAATGATTATACCATTGAATAAAACATAATTTTTTTTCAGATAAATAAATTTTGTCAATGATACATGGGAAAGTAATTCATGGTCATCACAGATTAGTGCATACATTATTTTGAATTTTTTTCTATACATAAAAAATAGAAAATTTAATAAAAAAACACATTATGTTTCTCCCAGTAAGCCAACATAAATATTTTAAAATATTAGAAAGCATAATTAATTTCGTATATATATTTATTGACAACCACAAAAAATAATTATTTTTATTTTTTATCAACACGTATTTGAAAATGAAAGATAGTATAAAGTACCTAATAATAATATAAAATTGTGAAAAATATGAACAAGAATAGTAAATAATATTTAATCCATTCAATATAATAACCCTTATATATTTTTTGTTCACTTTTTTATAACACTATAAAAAATTCAAAGAAAAAAACTGAAAATAATTTGAAAAATTAAATAAGGGGAGGGGAAGTAAAATCATCATTGTTGACCATAATCCAAGATCCCATGCCAACTCATTCATAACCAAACTCTACATCGATTCCTTATTCCTCTTGTCAAACTCTCCATCATGGAATAAATTATGTTCTATAATTTTTGTTGTCTAACCCATTTTTTCTTCCTCTAAATCTCCACCATAAATAGAATACCTACTCTATCGGTTACAGCAGTTCAACTATGAATGAATTATTTTAGGAAATATTCAATTTGTAATTGGGTTTTATTTACATTTTCACTCAACTTTTAATTATAAAATACATTAAATACTTTCACATCATTGTAAAATATATACATATTTTATTAATATGACAACTATATATATTACCCAATAATCATTTTTTCCTATCCTCAAACTATGATGTTAATATTTAGTTGACCAATTATCAATACCATCTCTATCCACACTAATCAGTCATTAGGGATTCAATAATTTATTCAAAAAATCTCAAAATAATAATAAGATAATTATTCAATGATGAAACAATTTCATAAAGTTGAGAGTATTAAATCCATTCCACAGTCAATGTATACAGTTTGGTACATAAACTAAAACACCTACAAACACCTAGGTTTTATTCTCATAGGTTAATAATATGGTACATGAATCATCATCCTTAGAGGTGATTTATCGATGGATCATAAAATAGGCATCCTGATACGGATATTTATTAATAATTCATTAATATGTCTTCCTTAAAATAGAATGAAATTACAATTCAGAAGACATCAACTCCTATGTTAGTTCAATTCATTATATATATGGTCATAGATAACTCTAAATGATATAATCTTAAATTTAATTCCTAAAATATCTATGTGAACTCTTAAGGATCAACACATTAATCACATTGACTCTGTAAAACACCATGATTCTCTAGGATGTGAAAATGAATGGAAATTTTAATTTTTTATTTTGGTTGACCATAAGCGATAAAATGGTCTTTTTATCATTTTATATGTTATAAAATATTTTTTTAACAATTATTAGGGTCTCATAATATGTTCTTTGCTATTGGACATGTTTTTTTTTGTGGAAATCCAATACATTCGAATTTGGATGAATATTAATTAATTAATTAATTAATTAATAATTTTTTTTTCATATTTTTTAGGTTAACATTAAAATGTGTAATTTAATTGATATTATAACTCCATGGTTGTGTCTATAATATTGTGTGTTTTTATATATAGTATACATCAAAGTCGTCCATTCAAATTGGACACATGATAATTTCAGTTTGTAATTTCCTTTTTCTTTTTCTTCATTTTTTTCATTTTTACCTTTTCGATTTTCTTCTCCTCCACATTATATCTCAAATTATACCCCGTTATGGATTACCTTATAAAAAAATAATACTTAGAAAGGTATATGGAAAGGTAATTGAGGCCACAATGCTTTGGAGGAGATGGATCATTGTGTGATGGTTGTAAAACAGAGGTCAAACCAAGAATCACCAGTTTCCTCTTTTAGGTAGTCCCATTTATTTTGTTTGTCAAGAATCCTTGATAAGGTGTTTTTTATGGTTTAAATCCATATTATGATATATGAGGACACTATGGTTTTTTTTAATCTATTTTTTGAAATTTGTTTATTTTATGCCGTTTGATAGGTTTCAAATAAGGAAAACAAGATCACACAACATATTATTCTATAAAACAATATGTGTGTTCTTTTTTTCTATGGAAGGTGATGATGAGGGGTAAAAAATAAGGTCTTCTCCAAAAAATCATGTTGGGGTGAGATGGGTTGTGGTTTGATACGTTATTAGTCACCCCATGCTAGGGAATATGAACATGAAAGGTACACTTCCAATGCCTTAGGAAAACATGGTGTATGTCTACTTAACTGTGTGTGTATGATGGGTTTAAACACTGATATGGGTAATGGTTCACGGGTATGTACTCCATGTGCAGTTCACTTCACATACATTTTAGGTAAATGTAATTCATTTTGATGTTCACCCATAGTGGTTTGTGACACATAGAAAATGATGATGTGTTGGGGTGCACATCGTGTACTTGAAGTGTAGACTATGCCCATTTCCTTCCCTAGTGTGTTTCTCCAATATTTCACATTGGAGTCAGAATTGGTCACTTGAGGATTCCATTATTATTTTTATATACATAGAACATGACGGTTAGATACATTTAATGATTAATTTTGGTCTAGATTGTGCATTTCCCTCGAAAATCATTTTACGGTGATTTTGGTATCATTGGATTTAAAATCCTCCCACAAGTTCAACTGTGATTTGTGAGTCCAATGTGAGTGTCATGGGATTGGTTAACATAAGTTTCCAAAGCTATCTATTGTAGTTACATTAGATAGTTCCAAAATATGGGAACCACTAATGTCCTAGAATTAGTATTATTACCCCTATTACTATAGATTTTATTTGGAAAAGGATCTAGAACACATTTATGAATTTTTAGAACCAATGTATGAGGATAATATAGTTGTTCCATCAATCCGAGTTAACATCATGTAAGTATAGTTAAATCATGTTGTTTTTTAGTTATTATTTTCACGAGTATAATGGACTCACTATTATTCACTTTTGACATGGTGATGCACTGAATTCCCTTTTGGAAAATGTAATTCTAAAATATAACATGTATATCTCGATGAAAGTTAGATACATTATAAGGAAGGTATTTTTTTTGAAGTCTAACATGTTCTTAATATCACTTGGTTTTATTTCTTTTATTTTAAGTGGCCATGACAGCCATTATGATATCACTTATAACAGTTACAGTTCTAGAAAATTATCTTTCAGAAATGATGTTGATCTAGGATCTGATAGACATTCATTTGAAATATCATTGGGGTATATTGGTTGGGGATCATACCCTGCAATATTTTTAGGGCCCTCTATCTTCTAAGTCATGATTGGTCTAGAATACCAGGATAGTTCATTCCAATATAGTTATCTAGCTTTTTGATTCTTATAGGATTATTCCTATACTGACTGAAAAGCCCAAAGGCTTAAATTTTAATTAATTTTGGATAAGACCCCATTTATGGACAATGGAGGAAACCTTACATGACTTCAAAGAAATAAAAAATCAACATAAAATGAATTTAAAATTCCAAAACAATATTACTATGTAATACCCCTTCATAGTATCATTATCATTATGGAAGCTCCTTTAGTGCATGACTGTTCTAAATGATGTCTCGTAAAGAGGAGCACTAGACCAGTACCGATGACAGAGCCATACCCTCTTAAACTACCATATATGAATGTTTATACATAGGGAAAGCACCTAATGTAATCCTCATCTAGAGAAAATCCAAGTAAAATGTCTGTAAGAAGCATCCAGAATTCATAAAAAACATGAATCTTAGATCCCCTCAAAATTCAAACCGTACCAGAATATTTTATCCATGGAAACAACATCATTTCACAAACTTCAGCCTAACAAAAAACATCAAAACCTTCAGGGATCAATGTAGATTGTATATCCAATCACCTAAATTCCAACCTCTCAATAATGAAGAACAACATCTAGAAACAAAAGAGAAGAAAAACCAAATCCCGGAATCAATCGACCACTAGCCTATCTAAATAAACAACCCAAACAACCAGAATCATAAGTGAAGAAAATAATTAAGAACATACTTCCAACCAACACCAAAACCTTAGCCATAACACAAAAAAAGCTGGTGCACAAATCATGCCACAAAAAATTCAAAACATGAATTTAAGAAAACATAAAACGAAAAAGATCACCCACAACTCAGGTCCTACTGAAAGCCAAATCCTATCTTTGCCATCCGATATTCACGCAGAATGCATAACAAACCACACAACACGCCTGTGGAAAATTCGGTGACACTCTCAGGCTTCTAAACCTTGAACTCGGCCATGGACCCTCACTATGCCACCTTTAGAAACCTTATCTGGCGATGAAGGAGTTGGGTGAGGTGAGGAAAGCAGCGGTGCAAAAGGTTGAGACAACTGATCCCACAACATCTCTAATTCCATTTCAACTGAGGTTCCAGCACCCTAAAACGCACCGAGTACAAGGAATAAGGCTCCATGCCAACCATTGGTGAAGGAGGAGGTGATGGGGGGTGGAGAATGCTCAAATCCCCTTATGTTCTCATTGTTAGGAAAAAAAACAAGATTATTCCAGGATGATATTACTTCTATAAGAAAGAGTTGTGATTTATAAGGGCTTATATGTAGATGATAATACTCCCATATGGTAGAGATAATATGTATGTAAGGCCTATTTTATGGATGATAAAACTCTCATAGGGAATATATGTTGTCCTATTGGTGGGCCACTATGGAATTTATAAAATAATTAAATATTGACCCCATTGGATTTCCAAGTGGTAGAAATTTGGTGGGGTCTTAGATCCTAGTATCTACTAAGATCCTTAAATATACCATGCCATGTATAATCTTGTATATCAATGTGATAATGGATCTGAGTTCGTGATTAATACTGTATACTCCCATAGTGGATGTTCTTGATGGCTATTTAATACTATGATAGTATAGGTATGTGATTCTATTAGTGGGGATGCCTTAGACTTTGATAATTTGTTCATATGGTAGACTTGTATAGCTATTTCATGGATAATTACCCTTGTATTATATACTTATGGGCTTAGATAAAAGTGAATAAAACTCCTATAGGGGAAGTCCGTGATACGTAATATGTATACTATAGATAGTCTCATATTTATAATATTTTTTGGAAATATTATTATACATCCCAAAAGAGGATCTAATGTTGGATGGAGTAGTTTTGGGTTGGCCAATTACATATACCTAATGATCAACTATGCTTTTATTTTAATTATAAATTTTCAGTTTTTGACACCTATACTAGATTACCTAATCATGTTCTTTTGAAAGCCGGATAGGGGTTCACTCTTCGGATTCATCTACGAATATTTATTTCTCACCCCTTATATATGAACCATATATATTTTCATTACTTTTGTATGATTTCGTGTTCGGTATGTATATATGAAGGATGTGGTAGAGGACCAGGATTTAATGGTTTTGTTTTCCAACTTTTGTAGGGACCTATTATTGGGCTATTGCATCTTGGGGGTTCTCGTTATAGATTATGTGTCATGGTCCAACATTGGAAAAAGTTCTGTGTAAATTTTTAGTATTTAATTTAATGTATGTTATAGGGGGAGATCAATTATTTATGTGATTATGAATATTTGGGTTTATATATATCATTATATTTAGTATATCTTGTCATGTATATTCATTATTTCTACACACTAAATTGTGTATGATTATTGGGTATTTAATTATGATTATTTTACGCTGATGTGGTGGCATTGTCTCATCATGGTACCACCATAGGCCCCCCATAGCTTATCAGAAGTCTTTGGTTTTTAAGGGGCACACCTGGGGTCTCTTGGTGAACTGCTCTGATTACCATTTAAAGGGTGATCCAGGATGCGGTGTTACAAAGTATTATTCAATAATTTTTTTATTTTTTGCTATCAATATTGGGATAGGGTAGTCAGTTTATACATGAATGTTTGGGATCATGATACTGATAACAAACTAGTTTGTAATGTAAATAACTTTCATTAAGATGCCTACTTTTTTGAGATGAGAGTGATGTTCATATCATTTTCTATTATATTTATATGATTTCAACCTCATGATACTCATATAATTATTGGAAATTTTTTATTAATATATGTTTTTTAATGTATTTGAAATAATCATGTTATTGGACAAGGGTTTGGGATAATATAACAATGTGAAGTATCATGCATCATCATCTGGCACATATTATTCACATTACTTGTAGTGTCCTGCTAGAGTGGTTCTTATCATTGGCCTATGGATCAGATGTTTAAAGCATTATACAATACTCTTATTTCATTCCCCAATATTAATACTTATTGGAATTAAAATTATTTTGGCAGACATGTGTATGTACTTATAATGGAATGACATGTGCATATATGGTGAGATTCTTTCTAACATTGATTGTAAAGCCTCTGTTTATGGGACATGAGTTGACCCTAGTTGACTAGTAATGTGCATGATTCCTTAATGGAAATCTTGTTGTCAAAATCTATTACATAGGTTTGGGTACTTATAGATACTATGGGAAAATATGTAAAAATTTATGATATAAAATAAATTGTCACTCTACCTAACCAGATAATGTAATAGTCGATCAATGGAATAAAAATTCCATTCGGTGATGCCTGTTGAATATACCATGATGGATTGATAAATTAAATTACTAATAACAAAAAATATATTTTTTCCCTTATATAATGGAATGAAATTTTTCCTAACTGAGCGAGTAGTTTTGGATTCATTGGAATGGATCATCTAAGAAGTTGGAATTGGCTATAGTGGTTTAACTAATGAGATAACAGTTCTAGAGGGGTATGCCATCTGGGTGGATTTATAATGGAAATCTCTTAAATAGATAGGTGATGGTATTTTCAGGTTTATTTTAGATTACATTCGCTGTATGAGACCCCCTAGTGGGTGGCCGAAAAGTGAGAGTTCATAGCATTTCTATAATTGGTATAGCATGTATAAACACATAGTTTATGATCTCTATATGAGACTCGATTTTTTTGGATATGTATGATACCTTTTGACCTTGAGATACAACTCATTTTTTACTACGTTAGTGTTTTCTTTATGACCGATGGAAACCAACCAGAGTGGTTGGCTCATGTTTGTGGGTTCCACCAAGGTAAGAAACTAGTGTACATATTCGTTTTAGAGATTTCTACATGGGAGGTACCATGAATTCTATTTTATTTGAAATCTAATATTTGATTTTCTTTATTATAATAAGTACCATGAGTTATAGTATCATTGAATGATAGGCACTGAGAGTTTCTTGGTATGTAGTTGAGATTTATAGGGATTGACTAGTCTGGTGGTTAGAACTATTTTGTGGATGAATTTTAAAATAAGGGATAGATTGTGGGTTGATACCCATATATTGTAATGAAACTGATTAATTGGATATCATGTGTTCATTAAAATAAAAAATATTGTGTTTATTTGGAAGATGATTTTTGTAGTGATACTACTTTTTTGAAATGAAATGTGTGTGGACAATTGTATGTGTTTTAGGAATGTTATACTCTGTCCATTGTTTTTGGATCGTTTTAGCATCAAATAATAGGAGAGGATTATTAATGTTTTCACAAATTTAAAAGGAGATAGTTTTCAATTCTATAATAGAATGTGTACATGGGTCATGGGTAGTATTGTTTTGTAACATCCCAACATTTCAATGATGTATCTTGTGTTTAATTTTTGGTTAAATTTGAGGACTCTTCCTAAGATCTGGTTGGTTCATATCAATGATAAAAGTAGAATACGACCTAGAACGTAGATATAAATCAAATACATGTAACGTTTCTAAATACATAATGTTTATTTAAATACAATATTTGTATTTGGAAACCCTCCCCCGTTAAGGATGTGTATATGTTATTCCCCATGAGGGAATGCCTGGGAATTATACTATGTGTAATAAAATTACACGTCCTTTAATAACCCTTATATGTTTTTATTAATGGACTGGGGATCATTTTAATTGACACCCTATTTCATCTATCGTATAGGATAAGCCAATTTCCAAAGGTCCTCAAATGCATATAACTTGTATATGGAGTATATCCTCGAACCATAATCTATTCTCTTCACTGTTAGGTGTGTTGGATTCCCCTTGTAAAGATATACACTCTATCTTCTAATCTTTCTAATATGTATCCTTACATATTTTCCAACTGTTTTTTGATATCTTCAGTATTATTTTTAGGGGTTTTCCAACTTTTCATTTCATCCATTATAGCTTGATTCAAATGAGGAAAATAAACTATTGGTCATCTATAAACCTATTTTAGGTGGCCTTAATTATTTTTATCAATTTAGTTGCATTAATATTTTCATTTATTATCATTATCCATTTAGTATAATTACCGTACAATGTTTAATGAAATAAATTGGTTTTTTTTCATTCTATTTATGGTCCTAGATTGAGTACTATCAACCTTTTTGATAACTATGAAACAAGACACCCCAATAGGTTCACCGTTCCTAAAAGGCATAACAACCATTCTCATGAGTTCAATAGTGACCCATTATTGGTTTTCATTTCATTATAATAAATTATACACTTAAACTAAGAGATTGATTAGAAAAATTGTTGTCCCATGACCTATGACCCTATTCATCATTCCACAGTTGAATGGATTAGTTAAATGTCTTGGAAAAATTGATTAAAATGTCATAAGAGAAAATCCATGTCAACATAATTATTTGTGATAGCTATGTAATAATTAAAAGGAATGATGAGATTGATGCATTCGTAATTATGGGATTCCTCATACATGATCCTTGGGGTTTTTAAATTTAATATAAAAATGGTTTTTATACATACTAGGAGTGAAATTATGCATGCCTAGGATGCGACCACCTTGTGGTTTCCTTACCACTATGTGAGTGATACCTGTTACTTCACAGAGACGCCATGGATGGGCCAGTTGCGAGATATTTAGACTAGGTAACTATTGATACATATTTCACTATGTGAGACCCTATAAATTGACTCATAGTGATGATTTATGACCATAAAAATAGTGATATTAGGGATCCCACTTATAAATCTTATTGGACAGACTCTTACTGTATTGAGAATTTATAGTGCCCCAATAGTGATAATTGGGAATCCTTCTGTATCCCCCTAAACGGGATTATGGTGGCACTTCCAAAAAAAAACATTAAATTTAAAAAATAATATGAATATATAGAAGAAATTATATGGAAACATCCTTTGAACAAAATAAGATGAAATGGGATGATCCACCATTTTGGAACTTTATTTATAAAGGTCCATATATACATTATATCACACTTGTACATGTTCACTTTGATTTAGAGACATATATCTTATGATGAAGCCAATAGTATAAGATAGGTATCAAATAATGACCATATAACAACATATTTATTTTTTAATTTCCCAATATTTAATATGATTCCCTCATTGCTCATTTAATATGAACAGACTTGATTAATATATTAATGGTTGGTGGTGGAATATTATGTATATCTCACACAATACATGGGCCACACTAGGTACCCATACATGTTTCATGGATATAGTATTAGATAAATGGAAGAATAAATCTTCCAATGTTGGATTCTAATTCCTTTTATGGAGTAAGGGAGAAGAGGATGAAGCCAATGCTTAAGTTATTAATCGTAGAATATTTTGGTTGTCTGTATTTAAATTTCATGTATTATTTTCATGTATAACTTTTATCACATGAAATCATAATTTTTATATTTATAAGATCATAATCATAAACATATTCTTTAACTATAATTTATTTATCTTGCTCATGTTTCCTTACCATGGATGATTTATAATTCCTATTTCGTTGGAGCATGTATTTCGTACTTATGTTATTTCTATTTATTCGTATTTACCCCTATAATAAACTCTAAAACACGAGATCATAACATTATGAATGTCACAACTCAGGTAAATTCTTCAATTTGGTCATCTCTTTCATTTGGGGAGGTGTTCTTGAGGTCAGGTGGTTAGCTGTCTCGGGACAATGCTAAGTGGCTTTTGGGGAATGATGCTACATAGTGGTAGTAAACAAACATCCATTTTTATTGCTATTTGGGTATTATAAAGGAAATTATAGTAACTTTAATTTTTTAATTCTTTTTACCAAGGATTAGATAACCAATATATAGGGTAATACCAAATTAGTAGGAATGGGTTATTTCTATTCAGTTTTTCCACTATTATAGTTTTACGGATTTCAAAATTGGGTGACGCATGTTTCTGTGAATTTAGTATTGCTAATATTATTATGATATGATTTATTCTACCATTTCCAGAAGATATGAGGGTGTATCAATTTATTCTTTAGACTAGGCACCTTAGTACTTAAATGTAACGCATTATGACTTGTCATATATATAATTCTACATGCATTGCTTATATTAAATGTTATTGATTATTGTGATTTGATTGTTATATATTGAAAGGGGATAATTTTTCTTGGATGGATAAAGTATTCATATTAATTAAACCTCATATACAAATATAAAGGTATATTTCCCACATAAAATGATGAATTCTCCATAATTAACCAATTTTGGCACATTTGGTATATGAATTACTTGTTTTATAGGTTGAAACATTGCATGATTTAATTAATAAAATCCAATGAAATTATATGAATAATGTACATTGATAAATTAATAATTGTTGTCATTATATAATATCCATATTCATGACCTATTACATTATTATACCTGACATACATGTTAGGTCATAATTACTTTATGTGAAAATTCTAATTTAGAAAGAGTGTGGGTCATTATAAATTCAGAATTTGGGATTCAATTAAGAGGATTAAAGTATATATACTCAGATAAATAATAATGAAAAAATAATTAAAATTTTCAAAATAATTTTTTTACTGATAGATGGGTTTATAATTTTTTATTCAAATGGGTATTTACTATATAGTGTGATATTGAATGTCCATAAAAGAGAACCTCTAATGTGTTGTTTGAGATTTTAACCCTAACCTAACCATAATATTTGATAGTAGGTTGTCTGTCATGTGATCCTTGTGTGATTATTTTTTATCCCCATAACCTAGATTAAGGAGTATGAATAAGGGTGTGGATTTTTAATAAAAAAGTTATAGACACGTAATTTAATTTTTTAACAATTTTTTTCTTCTAATAGTGAATCTAATTTGAGGTATTCACTTATAAATTATAATCCTATTACGCCTTGACACCCTCAATTCATGATCTAGGATGGTGTTGATGAGCATGCGCTAAAGGTGGTGGTCCCTAGGGTACATGAAATACTTCCTATAGTTCCACCTAAGTCACTTCTTATTGGCTGTAAATTAGAAGATGATTCTTAATTTTGATATATTTTCTTCTACTTCATGTAGTTTGTATATGTTCCTCCCTATCCTTTGCTATATTCACACGCCTATTTTAGGAATTCTTGAAGCATCATCATCTAACACTATCAGGGTATCATATTTCTCAAGATACTAGATAATGGATAAACATTGTGTTATCTATATTCAATCATCTCGATACACCTTTATAATGGAGGGTCATGTTATCATCCCTCTTGATATGTTTTTATGAAAAAAATTTGTGGGATCTCAATAACCGAAGAAGACATCATTAGTAAATCATCTGAGTGGGATTACTGGCATCCTTATATGACTACTTATTCCACTATATTTTATGAGAATACTAAGAAATATATTCTAAAAATCATATGTAGGGTTCCATGTCAGTGGTGGAATATATATCTCGTTTCACCATGCACCTGCATTTTATACCAACCCTTATCGACAATGATCCAACCAATTTGATACATTTGGTGGATGGTATTGAGTACCCCATCCGACCATAGTCGATAATTTTATGACAAACCCTAATTTTTAATAGAGTGATCTAGGACCTCATCTTATAGTATGAATGAATGGAAGCAGGTAATGTGTTACAGTGTAATTAATTTTCCAAATATGGTTTCATTTTATTAGAAGTAGGAATCAATGATAGAGGGGTTCTTATTGGGGAAGTTATAGATATATTCATCATTTTAAAATCTATGTATTTTATCACAAGTGTATCAAGATAGGAATTTAAAAGAAAAAGTGTTTGAGGAACACATTAGAGCGGTGAGCTTTCAGGAGGATGAATCACCTTTGGCGCTTCTACCAAACGATCCCAACTATATGTATTGAGAAGGGATATATTACAACAATTCTTTATGGAATATAACTATAAGCTTTATGCTAGGTTGTTATATCATCTACTAATAAAAAAAGTTTATGTGTTGCATGTGGCTGAAGTAGTCAACCATCATATGTTTATAAACAATAAAATGAACATACTAATATTGGTAAGGTTTAATATCAAGGGCAGAGTTAGGTACATATATATGTAGTGAATCCAACTCCCAAGGATATGGGTCTAAGGTCTTCAACATTTAGAGGCACTATTCTTGAAGAAACTAATTTTTTTCTTCTCTAATTGATGGAGGTTCATTATATTCATTTTCATCTGTTGTAGTCATGAAATATTTGGGACCAACAATATAGTGCATCTATAGTGTTCGAACACTCAACACACCATTAGGAGTTCGATCAAATAATGTGTTATAACAGAATTATTCCCCTTGAGAAAGATGTGTATTTTTTCCTGTGGAAATTATTTTTCCTTAAGATGGACAGGTTGGATGTAATTGTAGGTATCTACAATCTTATGCATTACTCTTCCCATGTTGATTTATATTTTATAAAGGTGTATTTTACATTACATGAGGGTAGTGTATATATTCATAATAGTGAATGGGATATCAAGGAATGTCATTCTATACTCTGGAATCATTGGCTAGGAATGGTAACAACTCAGATTGATAGCCCCTTTATGAATTAATTGAGAATAGGACTTGTAGAACTCCCACTTGTGGTGGATTATTTCAGGGACACTTCTCTTAATTAATTTTAAAGAAAATGTTCTTAGAGAGTGGTATAATTCACAATCAATCAAGTTAAATGAGAACCACTATTGTTCATTCCTCCCTATATGATGGAATCTACAGAGCTAAAGGTACTCGAGAATGATTTGGAAGATCTAATGTAAATGAGTTTTATATTAGAATTTAATTTTCCTTTGGGTTCACCTTTCCCTTTCACCAAAAAGGTAGATGTTATTCTTTGGTAGTGTGTGGATTAATTCTGATTGACTAGGTTATTATAAAGAGTCTATATCCACTGCCTTATATAAACAACCTATCTGAATAGATATGAGGAGCTACATTTTACATTAATATTGATTTCATTTTGGTATACCACTAGTTGTATGATGTACTATAATACACACCATATATAGCCTTCTAGAATACACACGTCCTGTTTGAGAGTTTTTTATGGAATTTGGCATTATGAATGTTCCATTTGTTTTCATGGCTTTGTTGAATCGGGTTTTCCACGCATATCTGGATTCATTCGTAGTAGTCTTTATTGAAATCATCATGGAGGTATTCTCACACCAGACAATACCATGATATCTATATTTAGATCATACATAATGCACTGAGAGTTAATGAGTTATATTCCAAGAAAATAAAATACCCCTTTTAGATCGATAAGGTTCTCATCATGGGTAGTATCAGTTTATAGGATGGAATATCTATTGACCCATAGATCTTGAGCACCCTTATATCAGGGGAGAATCCCATGAATTTTATCAAAATATGTTGGTTCTTAGGGATATTTGTCTATTATATAAAATTAATCCATGATTTTTTATTCAATTCAGGGCCTCTCATGGTATTCACTAAAATGGGTGTAATGTTCGGATGGTCTAAAGCTTGTCGGAAAAACATTTAAAATTTGAAGTGAGGCTGACTTCTAAAGTTATCAGAATTTATCTAGTGCTAATTAGATGTAATATTTTTTACTATGGTGCTTCATGAATTGAGGATGGAGTAATTTTGATGTAGGGTGATTGGGATGTAGCATATGGGCCTCGTCAGCTGAGGCCTCATGAAATGAATTTCCCAATTCACAATCTCAAGATAATAGTCTTTCTTTATGCCTTACACTGTTTATGGAATTAGCTATTGGGGAGTGTTTTTTTGTCTTTATGTACATAAAAATTCACAATTAAATTTTATCATAGTGATCATTGATTTGGGGTGAGTTAATGTATGTAGAATAACTATAGTCATTCAGTTTTGAGATTCCATACATACATGGAAAGGGTAATGTAGTATCTAATTCCTGGAGTTGGAATATATAGACATAGTATATCTAGAATTCAAGTAGATCATGTTAATTGATGTACATATTTTTTATACGAATCAAGTTGGTTATGATTCACACAAGATTCTTATTTAAATAGATATGGTAGTGGAATCCTCCGTTAAATAAAATGTATGGATGAGAAAACAATGAAACCTCATGGGGTAAGTCCAGACAAAGAGAATATTAGGTGAGAACCCACAATCAGGTTGGGATACTGATGGGAATGAGAATCATCACATTCATGGAAATATATGTGTTCTATCATACATTTGGGAGGATATGATGTGAGAACCTCAAATCTCTATTTAAGAATTTCACCCTTGGTTTAACAAGTAATACCAAGATGTGAATCATCAAAATTTTGGGCTGGGAATAAAGAGGTAGATTATAGGTTTCATCATGAAGTATTCCAACTATAATCATGTGAAGTCTGACCTTTAACGGTGTGCTATATTTCTTCATCCTCTATACATATGTGTGTAGTCAAGATCGTGTATCACAGAGAGGGGTAGAGGTTTTATTATTGATATCTTTTCATTTTATGATTTCTTCTTTATGAAAAATCATCCCCTCCAAATAAATAATTATCACTTTTTTTGGAAATCAAACCAATAACACAACAACAAGAACTAAAAAATTTACAAGGTTCACTAATCAACAAGGGTTGATACTCCCATGGTATTATTTGGAAACAATACAATACAACAAAATCACATATAATATAATACTTTTTATTGGATTAAAATGAGAATGATATTCCTTTAATTTCTTGTAGCACTATGTTCAATACAACAGTTCATGTGCATCATGTATCATTGAATTTTATGAAACAATTTCTATAACAAAAAATGTATGGAGCATCTTGACCAACATCAAAAAATAATATCAAAAAAACAATAAATCACTTTCTCACCCATAAATAGGCATGAACATAATTTTTAGACTTTATAATTAATTAAATTTTCATTTTCCATTCAAATTACTCTGTCCAATTCCTCAATGAAAAATATACAATTCAATCAGAATATGATTGAGGCAATATTGAACTACTTTTGATTGAATCTGGAAATCCCAATCCACTTTAGAAGTCTGAATATGGAAATCCATATTATTATCATCACCATTATTTTTTCTCACATATTTTTGGAAAAAATCTATAGGAATGGTCAATCAAAAAATTTCTTCTCTCTAGAATTATAGAGTGCTCCACCATCTGTCTTTAATAGTACATCAGTGCAAGAAATAAAAAACTACATTCTATTTTTATAAGTACCCAAAAGTGGTTTGGAAAAGATTTTGATCTTGTTTTCTAGTCAATATAATTTCAAAAAAACTAAATTATCCCTAATTTTCTAGTTCATCATTAATTATTCAATGATTATCAACACTTCTCAAAGCATCTGGAATATTATCACAACTTCATCTTGATTTATAATTTCTTAGAAATATCCAATCTGATTATAATTTCCCATTACGGTTCATTTATTATAGATAAGATATTATATTTTTCAATACATTTCTCTACACAACTTGAATAACATATAAGAATAATATTTTTCTCTTAATATTCCTCAATACCAACTTCCAATTTAGATGTATCTTAGGAAAATTATTCGGTAATTATATAAACCATCCTTTGTAGATTACCTTAACAAATCCTTTGTGTCTTATTTGAACAATTCTTATTTTTTTATTTATCAAAACTGATGTTCTTGCATCTGATGAAGTTTATATGTGTCATTGTATGTCATGAAAATCAGTATATACTTCACTCTGATGGTTCATTTTCATTTTCAGTCTCATAGATATTGACCCAACAGTTATATTACAAAATAGGTTTGTATTCTCTCTTGAACAACTCAAAATCAAATCATATGATTTTATTTCTATTAAAATACTTGATCTGGAAAATATGTTCTCATCAGAAGAATAATCAATCAATTCATCTTCTCCAACGAGCATGTACAAATGTGGTAAATTCTTCTTTATGGAATCCAATAAGTCACGGGATCGAATTCGGATAGGGATGAATTTCCAAGTACTTTTTTAGGGAACTGACAGACTGACTATGTAGTGGTAGAGTTATTATAGTAGGAACTATAATAGCGGTGGTACTGTATTAGCCCGAGTACTGAAACAGAACTATTAACCAAAGGTCCCTTTGGAAAAAAATGGGATTTCAAACATTATATTTAGGCCACTTGGCCTTGGGCCTTTAAGATATGTAATGGTTCTCCCACTACCCATACAAATAGATGCATTTTCATTATTAACAACAGGAGGAATCTCCCCATCCATTAAGAAAAATATATTCATATTGATTAATTGGTTATCTATATTTTTTATTGATCTATGATTTTATTCATCCTATATATAATAAAAAATTGTTATTCATCTTTGAATTTATTGGACCTAATAAATAATTTTTCTATCTTTTTTTTGGTCCCAAAAAATTTACCACTGCTCAATTGATCCTTTGATTTTCATCTAATGATCATTGTCAGTATGTATCTAATAATTACTAGAACACCACATATTAATCATTTGTTCCTACAGGGTTGACTTCAACAATATCTTTCCATACATGATTATCATCCCTATAGTCATATTTCCTAGATTATTTATTTCAATTGTCTTATTGGTCTGATTTAAATCAATCGTCTTCATAATGTGACGTTATGATCGAAATTCCTAGCCAATAACCATTAATGTGTTTTGTGTTATCACATCGATGAACTGAGACCCGAAATCACCAGTTTTAGGTAACATAAACCTTTCACAAACTTTTTAATTCACCATGAATTCCACATTCAATTGAGTATGATTAAAATATACACCAACATCATCTAACATACATTAGTATGTACATAAAACCTCCAAAAAACATCATTCCTTCCAATATGATACTCAATATTACCAGGATCATATTTTCTCCACATTTCCTCTATCAAGATCAAATCACATATTCTACTAAATAATTATGATTCATGAGAACTAGAAGAAATAACCATAAATATTCCATTAAATGCATGACGAATCCAATTATTTTTCTCATTATCATCTTCTATTCCTTCTAGACCCATGGTGAGTCCGATGAACCTTTTAATGTAGAAAAATTATTCCCAATATGATGGGATTTCTTAAGAAGTATTAGTATGCTATTCTGAATACAATGGTTAGACTAATTAGATGATTTTACAATGTTAATTGATTTATTTCCTTCCATATCATCATTGGAAACAAAATGTATCTCAATCATCTTCTAGTTTTCTGAAAGCACTTATTTCCAACATCGTCTCAATAAAATCCCCCTTTGTATTTTGATTTCAACCATGGTTCATAAATAACTTATTTTTTTTAAATAAATGTTATGGATTACTTATAAAAAAATTTAAGAATGCGTGAGATAACTCATTATTGGAAATATAATTATTGACAGAAAAACCAATATTTCCAAAGGTAGTTATTATGAAACATCATTAAATTTCCCTAACAGGATTCATTACTTCTTCATCATTTTTTTAAAAAACAATTGTCTCTTAAAAACACATCATTGAAACATTAGAATAGTTGGCTGATTTATAATGTTGGATCATATCATAAAATCTACTTCCTTTTTTTACATTATTTATTAAAAGGGGTTTTTCATAACAATTGATATATTTATAGAACATTAACCCATTGAATAGACTTTCCAAGGATAAGATCAGAGAGGGGACAAAAACACATACCTCAACCTTTATGATAAAGAGGCTAGACATCCATGTTCAAGAACATTTTAGAGAACATTTCCTTCCGTAATTGTTTTGTGAAAATGTCAAGAACTTGTTTTGCGGTAGGAATATACTCCCTCGTCAGACCATTAATCTTTACATCTACCTTGAAGGAATGAAATTTGACATCAATATTTTCTAATGAGAATTTCGTAGTGGATTTAGGGTAATGTTGATGGGATTTTGATTATGACAACAAAATTTTTATAGTAACTTCACTTAAACAAGTAAAACACCCATCTAATTCTTCATCGTCATATGTTGGGTGGAATCTTCAGTGGAAGAAACATACTCTGATTCATCCATACTAAGAGTTACTGAATGATATTTCTTTTTATTCCAAATAACACAAGTTTTATTAAGAAAGAAAATCACCCAAGTTGTGGATCTTATGTAATCAATATTTTGTACCCAATCTGTATCTGAATACCCATTAAATTCCATACATTCTGAGATATCATAGCAGATTATACATTTTATATTCATTTTATATCTCCAAAAAGTACTTTTCCATCCTACAAAAGTTACAGTTTCATTCTCTATAAAATATTGACCATAATATAATAGTATAAACCTTGTCAGTTCCTAAGGTAGTAAAATACAAAAACATCATATCATCTTCTGAAACACTTTTGGATTAACTTACTAACCTTCTTCATCATTCATCACCTTGGTTTCTACTAATATCGGTGATTCATAATGTTTTAAATGTTCCATGTCGAACATCATAAGAAGCTATTTGGTAAACATTTCATAGGAAGGAATAATGTGTTTCATATTTTGTAATATTCTTATTCCAATAATGTATTTTATTTCTACAATTAATTAAAATCTCAAACAGATTTTTCATATCATCGTTACATCTTTATCAACTAATTTCATCATTCCTTGTAATATTAATTTTATTAATGTAATAAATTATGATGAGGGAAAAATTAAGACAATCTTTAACATATATATTCTTGCTAACTCTTAATTTTTTAAAACTTTTATTTTCTTAGAATGTATCCATATTGAAATATTATTCTATTGGTGCTTGTCTTATCCAATAAATGGATTTCTTAAACATTTACACATAACATTTATCTTTCCCAACAAAAAATCCACATATCTATTAAATATATACTTTCCCATCCATATCACTATTCAATAATATTGTTTTCACATCCATGTGATAAAAAATTATATCCTTATTGTATATTAATACTATGAAATATTCCTATTATATATATTTTTTCCATCAGAGAACATGTTCCATCGATGCCAATACCTTCAATTTTTTAGTAACCACTTCACAATAATCTTACAATGTTCCTTATCACTACACCATTTCATTCAAATTTTTTTGAATACCCATTTTTTATAATAATATTCTTGTTATCTTCATTATGTATGAGTTCCCAAGTTTCTTTTTTTTTCTACCTGACCAAGATATCCATTCATTTACTGGACCCATTCTTGGAAATCAAAATCTATTTTCAAATCATTAGTCTCAAATATTGAGAATATGTTTGTATGTGTAATATATTTTTTATGTTATTCATTTTTGAAACTTTTTATGATGATCATAAATTATGTTTGGTGAGTCAACACGGTTTCTTAGCCTAAGATAATATTTTCATGAATCATCCATATCAATAGGATCATATGACTCTGGATCTTCTTCAGGATAAAGATTTCAAATGTTTCCTCTTTATCAGAATCCTTATTTAAAATTAATGCTTCCAATTCATCGTCCTTATCTATATGAATCATTTTGTCATCCTCGTATTTTTCAAAAACATTCACCTTAAGAGAGTCAAGTAATACTTCTATCTCATTATTGATGCATCTATACCATCATTCATTTTTAACATAGTTAATAAAAACTCTTTCTTCATCACTCTTCTAAAATAATCAAATGTTTCCACCATTTTGTTTTATGATGCATCCACTCTAAAAAAATATTATTTGTTTCAAAAATGGAGTTTTTATATAAAACATTTCAAATTGGGTGAAATCCAAAATTCCCTATGGTTACATATGTCATAAATATTAAAAATAGTAATGATTTATTACATCAAAAACCATTAATGGAGACCATGTTCATGTAAAATTATTCTTCTTATTTGAAAAAAACATCTATTATCAAATAAAAAAATCAATTCTTGTAACATTCCAACTAGAATTACTAGGTAAGAGCCGGAATGACATGTGACCTCATGCGCATATCTTCATACACAAGAGGCTTGAGACTATCAGTAAGTGTATGATTCCATATGTGAAGATACTATACCCTCAATATCATGTCATAGGATAAATAGTCAACAAGAAAAATTCTTGTAAATTTTTGGAGTAAACATGTGGAAAAGTTAATAGGACATACATGTAATAAAAATAATTTATCTCTCAGATGTGGTGAGCATTCCGAATGGAAATTAAAAAAAATATGTCAATAAATAAATACAGAATATTCTAGTTTTCAACCAGTTCTGCCACTAGCTCCATGCTCCTCTACTCATCTATCCACCACTGGGTCCTTTCCCTTCTCTAGATCCCTCATGAAATTTATAACCATATTGAAATTCCATGGTGGGGTGTGAGTACAAGAATAAATAGGACCCCACCAATGCATCCATAACCTGATGTTCACAAGCATACTAGTGTATTCCATAATAAAATATATTTTTCCAAAGAATCATAACACAGAATAAAAAATTAGCTATCATGTTATAAACAAGCTTCCACAAACCACTGACTGTACCTGCTTTGGATTCATGCAATAAATATATTTTATGTCAATAAGTATCCCAAACAAGAAACATGGAATGTGGCGAGTCACTCAGAATCCACAGCATATCGAGTGAAAAATTCCAACCCATAATCCACAAGGAAGTGGGTAATACATGGAATCCTGAAGGCATCGAGTATCTGTACCCTACCCATAATCAACATAGAATCATGTAACAATTAAAATACAAATGGAATCATGTTTTGGTAATCTACTAGGAATACACAATGCATCAATTAGATTATAGTTTATAAGGTTATCATGTTGTGTCATCATCTTCATCACACACCATGCACACACCCCACACAGAGTAATTATATCACGAAGGCCACATGTCAGGTATACACAGAACAATCATCCCATAGAAAACCTGAAATTTCATATAATGATAACAACCATATCACACATCATGAGAAACATAACATCATCATATACATCAACGTGTTAATCAAGAATCATCATGGAATTAATATATTACCTCAATCTCATGGAATGATCATTCTATACTGTGGGATACACACACCTCTATGTAATCATACTCATACATGATTTTAGGTAATTCAAGTCATGAAATTATATATAGAAACTACTATAAATCAGATACCAAAATAATATGAAACTTCATACCTCAAAAGTCATCGACAACAATGGAAAAATTCGTCAAAGGAATCATTACCTGAAACAATTTCACACACCAACCATAAAAATGATTACACACAAAGAATTCTTAAAACCAAAACCATCTAATTTACATAATAATGAAATAATATATAGAATTAAATAATATATTCTCTCTCATGAATAATTCAATAATTAATATCTTTGACAAACCCATTCCCTCACAATTTCATCTTCATGAATTATTATAATTCCACATTCATTAATTTATATCTCCAAATTATTTCAAAAATGAATGTGGTATGTAGAAATAATTATTCTTTAATAAAACCATAAAATTTTCCATGAAAATTTCATATTGACCCTCTGATAATTTAATATCTCGATCACTTGATAATTTTTACCATCATTACAATTTAATAGTTTGTATAATTGTATTTCAATAATATTCCGTACAAATTATCATTCATAATTCAGTAAATCTAATTGATAATTTTATTTATAAATTATCATTAGTTAATTCATTAAACTTATCTTCTGTTAAAATATCACAACTAACATAAGATAATCTTCCACAATTATAAATCATAATTTTTGACAATTTTCATTTAATAATTTCCAATAATTTTCATTATTAAAATTTGGATAATTATCATTTGACAATTTTTGTTCTTTAACATTTTATAATTTTTTTCAAAAATTATCCATAAAAAGTGTGAAAAATCATATTGAACGTAGCTTTCTAGATTAAAAACTTGTTATTAAATTTATTCTCATCAATACAAACCAATGAAGACTAACCCCATCAATCCAATCAAAAATAACGAATATGTCTAGGTAAGATGATTGGATGAAATAATAAAAAATAAAAGAAATTAAGGAGAGAGGGAGTAGGATTGGTGTGAGAATGTGGGGTGATACCTCATGTTCGAATTTCCATGTTCCTATATATTTCGTCACTATTTTAAAATTATAGTTTATTCTCTCATCCATTAATTTCACAATTCCTTTATTATAATTATTTAGAAACATTACCTATCTCTATTAAAACCCGCCATGTGTTGCCAATGGATTTTTTAATTCCCACGTATCATCTCATACATGTAACTCCATGATCCATTTATATTCGTAAAATATTGATATATAAAAAGTCATTATTTTTTATATTTTTAAAAAGTATATATATATACCCACATATAATAATATAGACATATATATATATATATTCAACCCATATATATATATATATATTGCCACCTTCATATATATATTTATATATATTTCAATATATCCCTTATATATGCACACATTACATATATATTTACAAAACAATTTTTTCCAATATTAAGAATAAGAATAGTAAAAACAAAAAATATTATTTTTTATTAATACTTGACATTATTTTCACTAGTATCATTCAATCAAAAAATTTCATTAAACACCGATAATAGTAAATGTATTCTAATAATCGTACACACAATCAGTTATCTTGCACAATTATAAAATTCACTTTTATTACTTGAATTTAATGATACTACTTAATAATATCACATTAATTACATTTCCCTCTTATGATTTTGATTGTAACACCATTATTAATAACGAGATGATATTTTCATTTTTTATCATTAACAACAAATAATAACAATAACAATTTAATTAATATTATTATATGTATTTGTCAAATAAAAAACTTATATAACCAAGAAATATATCATTGCATGAGATCTAACCAAAAATAAAATTAATAAAAATTTTATTCATCATATAGGCTAAACTCCACGTCCGACACCTAATGGTATGCGTAGATTTCTCGTATGATTCACTATTTGTGATATTTTAGTTATCTAGTTTTTTAAAATGGTAATAATTAATTAATTAATTATCAAAAAAATTTAGTGAGTGAGGGATCCAAATTTTTAATGTATACGAACATTATGATTCACCGAGGGTGAACACTACATCTATAAACTAGTATTGGTAACAGATTTCCCTTACGACACACCATTTTAGAGATATTAAAATATTTTTTAAAATAACATAATAAAAATTATGAAATATATTATTTTCTTGAGTGATCCATCCAAACATCCAATGTATACAAATATTATACCCTTACTAGGGTAAACACGACATCCCTAACATATAGGATTCCTCATATTTCTTAATACAATGCACAATTTTTGAGTTATCCAATTTTTTTAAGATGCCATTTTGCATGATTAATGTAATATATTTAATATTTGTATTCTATCTTCTTTGAATATTTATGGGCCATGGAATCTAGCAGTAACTTAGTGGTTGAATCTGAAAACATTCAATTAAATATTTCACAGTGTTAACTTGTAGTTTTATCTTATCTACCACATTTACAACATTATTTTGTAATTTCATTAATAAACAATTTTTTCCCAATTAAAATATTAATAATTCATCACAAGTGGGTTTTCATTATCATTGTAAAAATCAGGGTATTTCCATTCCCACATCCATCAACTTCTTGTCATTGAGAAAAATATCGTGTGGTCTTTCTCAAACATCTCACAACACTGAGCTTCAATATCAGACTCACACTTGAATGTCTCTTCTATGATTTTCACCACAACCGAATCCAAAATAGTGGCATCGTCTTCCATTGTAACACCTTATTCCCTATATAAATGATCATCATAAGAAAATATTCATAAGACACATTAGTCTCTAACTCAGCATTGTCACAATCAATTACATGTGTATTGTCAGGTATATTACTTCGAAGCTGTGACATATTGAACTCATAATGCATACCATGATGGAGATAAGGGAGATCCAGACGATATTCCACTCGCACTATCCACTCGATGGTTTGAATGGGTCCAAAATAATGTGGTGCTTGGTTGATTTCCTTCCCCGTACATCTATACCCCAACCCTGGAGTCACTATCATGAAAACGTGATCTCTGACCACAAATCTAGGGGTCTACTCCGATGATCATAATTGAACATTTTTCTTGTCTGAGTGGGGATGAACCTTTTCACTATTAGTTTCACTCTCTTTGATGCCTATAGAACAAAATTAGGGCCAATAATTGTTTCCTCATATTCCCCATTAATACATTACAGTGAGTGATATAGTCTCCCATAACGATCCTCAAAAGGACCAATCTAATGAAATCCTATTAACTATTATTTTATGAAACTAAATAATATCTAAGTGTTAATCCAATGATCCACCATTGTCTAAAAAATATACTCTAAAATGTCTAATGTATGCTTAGACTGTCCATTAAACTGTGGATAGTACACCCTGACCAATCTTATCTAATTCCCTCTGAAGTTTTTCAATTCCTTGCAAATAAATGACACTGAACTTGCATATGAATATTGAACAACTCCTAAAGGGACTCCATGAATGCACAAGATCTCTCAAACAATTAGTATTCTCATCTCCTCCACTGTGTAAGCATATCAGTTTGGTAAGAAGTTCGTAGACATGGCTAACTTATTGAATATCACTCAGACATGGTCATGAATCCTCAGGGCCCTGAGTAATCCAATTAGAAACCCTATCATGACTTATTTATACTTCAACATAGGCATCAAGAGTGGCTATAACAACCCACAATGATGATGGTGCTTGGCCTTCACCTTATGATAGATATGGCATTAGAAGACAAAAATAGATGAGTTTTAAAGGGGTCTGATGCATTAATGTTGTTTTGATTGTTCCAAAGTGATCAAAATGATAATTCCCAATAGTTTATCCATCCTAGTACTACTATCACCCATAAATTCTTAACTATAGGGTTTTAATTGCATCTCAAAAATTGAACATCTATAGATACTCAACCCATCCCCACAACATTTGATTCAGTTCCCTCAGTTTGAAGATATAATGAAGAATATTATAGTCCATGTAAACAATAAATCACTTTTGGAACACATAGTGTCTCTTATATTTACAACAAAGAACCTCCAATTCTATCTCCATGAAATTTGTTGGGTTTGACATCTCATGGGGCCTTAGTCAAGAAGACCCATAAGATACTACCTACTATCTTTTCTTCGGCACCTCTCCCGGGCCAATGTTTAATGTATCATACTACACTTCTTAAACAATACAAGGCTTACAAAATATTAGTACAATTGTAAGGTCCTGGATCAATGATATTCAACCCTTTCATGTTCTCAATGATCAAATCAAATAGAGGTGACTAGGAAGATCTTTGGAAAATATCAGTTAACTAAAACTAGGGGGAGGGGGTTACAAGTCATTTAACATTATTACATGACGTGTAATACTATTTCACTATTTTTATCATAGTGTTAATGAAGGGTTCACGATGTGATTTATATTGGTTTTTGAGAAATAAATAAAATTCCCCGGTGAGATGTGTTTCACCTGAACTCGACCTCAAGGAATAAGATGATGTGAAAGAGGATTACATGTCGTGTAATGGATCAACAAAATATGTTTTATGTGTTTTCCAACAAATTAGTTTTGGTAAAAACCTACAGATATAGAATATCTACATCAAAAAAGAACGATCTGATGAGTCTCCCTTCATTGTTTTGGGAATTACATCATCATGGAACGATCCCAAACCCCTTCTTCAATCTGTGGCTACCTATCATGGATATAAGGTATGATTTTCCTTCTTTCTTGAGGATTTTTCGATTCATTTCATTATATTTCTCCTTTACAAGTGATTAATATGATCTCTATGTTTCTAGACAATTTTTTAAAGTAGTTAGTTGGTGAGGTTGTGTATCAGCATCCTCAGGTGGATGCAGTTTTTGTGGGAGAGGTGATAGTGATCTGTTACTGTGATCCATTCATGAGAGAAGAATTTCAATTCCCTTTTGAGGTATGGAATACACTTCATCTGTATTTATTTATTTGAAATCATCAAGTTACCATGGTTTATCCCATTGATCACAATGAAATTGACATAATAATTATATGAAGTAGATTAATGAATTATTTTTGGTCATATGTTGTTTCTTTATACCGTAATAATGGGTTTCCTCTTGATTTTATATATAGGGTATAATATATTACATGATTGGTAATTATGTCGTTCGAGGGTGGTGGGGGAATTAGAAATTCACATAAATCCAAAAAAAAAATTAATTCATATTATAAAATGTAAAGAAGCATGATTAATAAATTCGGTTGTTGTTTTTGAAATTGGATGATAATCAAATAGATACAAGTGACTATGAATAATGTTATTTCATAATGAACATGAATCCTATTGATGCTTATTGATAGAAGAACTAAAGGAATGTGAAATTAATTATTGAATTAATTTTTGATAGCCTGTGATATCTCATTCCTTCGGTTTCCCATAGTTGGAAGCTGTGAATAAATAATCAGTTAACTCGAGATTGAATGAGAAATAGTAGTGTGATAATGATAATGCCCTGTAGATCTTTAGTTTCCAACTATCTTGTAATGGTGGAGTTCTTTGGGAATTGGATCCATGAGAGCTCATTATATGTGATTTCTAGATTCCTTGTTTTAGTGCTACGAGCACATTTATAAGTTTGTACCATGTTCTTGAGAACTGGTATAGATATGAGACTTGTGGTTTTAGGGGAAAGGGGGTCTGGATGTGATGTGATCCTAGGTTGGATGAGTGTGGATGGATATTGGGTTTTTAGGGGAAGGGATGCCTGGATGTGACATGAGCCTCATATGGATGATCTAAGAGGTATGTGTTGGTATGTGGGAGAAGCGAGGCTAAGTGGTTTTGGTAATAGATAACTCATAGAGGGGTGAGATACATTGATTTAAGAATATGGGTGTGAATGAGGACACTGAAGACGATGAAACCTATTAAATCATGGATTACCAATTGATATAAAATTTGGATTCTTGTTGAGCTTATTATTATTATTATTTTTATTCCCCCTTTTGATTCCGGTAGATGGTATTTCTTAACCTCCTTCCATAAGTGGAGAAGACATGTGGGTTATGGCATGTCCATTCGGTGTTTAGATTCTCAATGATGTAAGAGTCTATGATCCTAATATAGGCGGAAGGAATCAACGAGTATCTACCAAAAAAATTGAGTTAAACCATTGGTAGCTTAGAATCATTTCATAGAATATATAAAAACATGGAAAGTGGTAATGATGTTAAATAAATGAATAAAAGATGTTTAATCAATGGGGTTGTATATTGCTGGGATGTAATGATGATGTTTGATTCTGAGAAACTGTGGACTAGGTTTTTTTACTCCTGATGGGCATGGATCTTGTTGAGATGAAAATGAAATAAATCATGGATGATTATATTGGTTATTTAATTTTTAACGATTTAATTATAGAAAAGAGAATACGATAAAATGGGATAAGGTAATTTAATATATCTATTCAATTTTTTTTGTTCTTCTAGGTTATCTAATCTTATAAGTGGCATATTGGAGTCCAAGAGATGTTAGTTGTAGTTGAGTTTGAGACTAGGTGTTTCCCATAGTGTGGTTGTAAGCTATATTATATCATGTACTTTTGTGTTTTTATATGCTACTCTACCTTATTGGTTAGAGAGACTGACACCCTAGGGATTCTAATATCTCGAATGGTTTTTCACCAATATCCTCATGGGAGAATGGATGGCTAACTACCATCATTTGAACTTCTCCCTTCTCTTGGTTGTTACTAGTTCTAGTAATCATGACGATTTGTTTTCTCAATATATGAGTGTATAGGGATGTAATTAAAAGTGGTTATTCACACACATATATTCTGCATACGGAATCCTAAAGGCTACTATATGTATAACATGTATAGGATATGACGGATTGTTGATCTATACTTGGTGTATATGTTATAACATCTTGAGGTATGACACCCGGTCTATGATACATGATATGTTAGCTGAGGTGGATTCCCAAAAACTACTTAGTTACTTTTAGATATGTGGATGTGGTGGTTTTGTTGCACAATGTGCATGTTGTGGTGCTTCACCCATGTGTCTTCAAGCTAGCCTTTTTTGAGAGAGTCACACAAAATGTGCGACATCGAGGAAAATTGGAAAACCAATGGGGTAGTGTTAGTAGGGTACCCTTGATATTCTTCATTACATTATATCATCTTTTATGTGAAACATGGTGAGAGTAGCCATTGTGAGGCTGGGAACAGAGTATACTTATTTAGGTGACGAATAAGATTTAGTTGATTTTATGTGGTTTAACATTATTTCCTTATCATTTAATGAGATGATTTTGGTAGGATCCTACTTAGAATAATGTTGTACTCCCCCTATGTAACAAAAAAGTTTTTAGGTCACATGGAGCAAGTTGGAGATCAGGTTGATTGTCACTCGCTAGCGCGTTTCAGGAGATATTTGAGATTTATTGTTGAGGTTTTTTTACTCTCTTTTTGTACATGAAGTTGTCCTCTTTTAGTAGTAGTAGATTATCAGGATGTAACATCAGTGTACATCAATTTTTTTATTGTAGTCTAAAATTAGTTGGTTGGATTATTTATTATTTGTCTTATTATCATGTGTTCTCGTAGAGACTAATGCCTCCCATTTGTGTGTTTACTAAAGCCTCAGTGCTTTTCATTAACGTAGGGCATACTAGTGGTGGGCCTTGCGGTCATTATCTCAATTACAACATTATCGGCGTGGGAGGGGTACAAATTGACGGTAGGGGTCATGAAAGAATGGTATAAAAGGTTTGACTAAGGTATTAGATGGAGTTTAGAGTTAGCTATAGGTGAGGATGCATGGGTTAGTAGGGAAAAAGCATCATCTATGTTTAGGAAGGTCTGTATTCACCGGAGACTGGCTGAGACACAGGTATTTAGGCCCCATATAATCTATTTCAATGATCAATATATATATATATAGTGGCTACTAAATGAGGTGATACTTGTTTCAGGGTTGGGACATAAGAAAATATCATGCATCATTCTTCTTTGATTTTGTGTTTGAATGGGTTGAATGGGTAAAACTTTGGATAGGTTACCAAAAATGAATAAAACAAAACAATTTATTAATTTTATGGACTTCCATATTCTAGGTTTTAGAGATCCAATTGATTTTTATATTTAAGGTATATCTCTAGGTCAACACCCTCATCTAGTATGTATAAATGTTGTTCAGTATGATTCACTATAAATTTAATGTAGAGCGGAGGTTGACAATGACAACACGTGGAGGAGAACACAATAATTGTTTCGTCCCCATATTCTATATAAGTATTAGGGATCCATTTTTGATGCATTCATGGAAAACATTTTGGAGGAGGTTGAGATAACTCTCTTAGTTTTGGCTAATAATGGAAGAAGCACTAGATATCGTTGGTTGTTATGATTCTATATGGGGTAGCAATTTTGCGATGGTTCATTTTTCCTAATCTTTCATGAGGAGTCAACTATTTCATGGGATATTTTCCAAGAGCTTATCAATGTCAAGTTTATTTCATTGACTGAGAATGTATGAAGTCACCAATAGTTTCTTTCCCTTTGATAGGGGATCTCCAGTGTTCCATCATTTGGAGTGCATTTAATGAATCATCTATTTTTTTATTTATATTTATTTCTTAACGAAGTGGATAGGGTGACGCCTTTTGACGTAACATTGCATTCAATGATATTGAACTTGGCCACACTATTTATGATGATGATGTATCTTGAGGTTTTGGTGAGGGAATAGATTATCTAGAGGATGTTATCTAGATCAGAATAATCAAGATAGGGGAGTCTCATGATTTCTCAAAAAGTAGAGATGTTGTATAGGGTTCTTATTTTTCTTGGTATAAGTGTTTCCATTTGGCCATGGGTACATCCCAACACTCAATTTTTTATTTCCTCGGGGGGTAGTGGATCTCAAGACTATAATAACGGATCAAGAACATTTTTTCATCATGGTGGAAAAGTTAATTAATTTCATGACTGCTTAAACTTTTGGTGTATTTATCATGTTCCAATTCTTCTACTTCAGGTTCTTCTGTTGAAGAAATTCCAAGTGAGACACTAGATGCAGGTAATACCAGTTCTGGATTATAAGGTAGAAGATTGGTTAAGAAGAGGACACCCTTGAGATTCTCCCTAAGCTCAGAGAGTAGAGAACATCCAGGGAGGTGGGTTCCATCATGGTCAGAGAGTTCTTTGTCATCTTCCTGAATTATTGTTGATGTCATCAGGTGATCCATAAGTCATTCGAGGTACCCTTTTCTTGTTTTCTACTTTAGTTCATGATTTGTTTGATTTAAGTGCATCACACTTTTTTCATTTCACCTTCCCATGTCTACACATTAGGTTATGATGTATAGAGGGTACATTTTCCATTGGAACAGAATACATTAGTTAGAGGTCGATATGACTTGTTTGAAGTATTTATATATTGTGAGTTAGATCTAGGGAAGCACTACTCCTAGGGAGATTTCATCCAATTATGGAAACAACCATATGATGTCATCCTCAATTTGAATTTGTTGTATTATGCATAAGATATCTTGTATTTTTTTAGGAGGTAGTTTTTGTTCTTCAATACAGATAGATATCATGTAGTGTTTGTTGGCGAATGAGACCCTCGGATGGGTCAGAGGCATGGGCCATCCTTATCCTTATCGATGGCTAAACTGATGTTGAGTTTTTCAGAGGTTCAGAATTATGTGTTTCCTGGGGTCATTAAAGTGTACCCTGTTGTTTTTCTAGAATACGTTTTAGCATTACCTCCTCGAGGGGAGATCGATCTTGGGATTAAACTATATCCGAACATGTCTACAATATTAATTTCTTCATAGAGGATGGATTCATCGAAGCTGTAAGAGCTACATATGCAGATCAAAGGTATTTTTCAGTGTGGGTTTGTAAGAACAAGAATGTCACCATGGGGTGCACCTAAAATTTCCGGAAGAATGATCACTATTTTTTGTGTCTGTTTTTCGATTAAAATCTTATGAACCAGGGGACAACAAATAACATTTATCCTCTTCCACATATTGATGATTAATTTGTTTAACCGAAGGATGAAATATGATTCATAAATATTGATTTACAGTCATGCTATCATCAGATTCTTTTGATGGATGAGGTTCTCCTAAAATATAATTATTGTTATCATCATGGGAAGTACGTGTTTGATGTGATCTCGTTATGTGTGATTAATTCTCCTACCTAGTTCATGTGGTTGATGAATATTGTGTCCCATGAGTTCCTTGTTATGTTTATGGTGGCTTTCAACAGTGAAATCCTTGATTACTCTTCATCCAATTAAGATTATCATCAATGTTATGTTTTGGGAGATCATCACTAAGGGAATCTATATGAGATATCTTAAATGTGTGTGTTTGGGGAATGATAAGTCCATTTCATGGGGCACTTAGTGTCCAAGATGGGGGTTGATGTGGTCCATCCAAAGTAGAAGCAATTGTGTCTTTGGAAGCCCCTCAGACTGTGGTGTACATTTGAAATTTATTCAGTCTTTCATGGTATTATAGGATGTTCAATGTCTATTTATCTGGATTTGTGACTCCAATGATAGAGTTGAGAAGAATTAATAAGGACTTTTGGTAGAATGATCAATGTTTGCACGTATTTGAGTATCAAAAGGAGATGTTGGTCAATGTTATAGTTCTTTGTGTTCGAGTAGAAGAATTTCAGGTAGAGGTTTTCTATTATTCTTTACAATATTAGTTAGACTATGTACTAATAAATAAGAAAATAGTTGTTTTATATGGGTCACAACAATTGATTCCCCATGAAGGTAATTACGCCACACACAATCTTGAGTTGGATGTAGTGGTGTCTCTCTTGAATTTCTGGATACATTACCTCGTCAGTGATTATTTTCTTGTCTTCACTGATCATAAGAACCTAAGGTAAATTTTCTCCAACCATGACTTAATATTTTAACAACACTAATGTATGGAGTTCTTATATGATTATAACATCGAAATTTTGAATTCCCCTATAAAGGATAATGTTGTTGCTAATGAGCGGTCAGAATTTCATGTAGTGATGCAGTGCATGAATTAGGTGATTCATAGAGAGTGATGGATGAAAATTTAGTATGATATTTGGATATGGGATATGTTAGTGGTAGAATTTGTATATTTTATATGATGGTTCCCTAATATATAGAGCAGTAGGTAAAAGAGTCCAATTTCGGGGATCTTGAGGTAGAGGTTTGGAGAGACTGAGTTGTTAGTGAGAGGCCCCTGATGGGTGGTCTGAGGATGAAAAACACAGACTGTTTTTTAGGGAAGGCTTTTTATTCTATTAATGTCAAATGATATTGTCCTCATATAGTTCTTTATTTTTCACTTGGTGGTACATCCTATAATGAAAACGATGTACCAAGATTTTATTATTTAGTTTCGATTTACTAGGTTAGAGGGTGGAGTTTCATAGTTTGTGTCATGATATATGGTCTTCATGAAGGTGGAATTTGAGCAGAGTGTTCCCAACAGGTTTATCTAGTCATTAGATTTTCCTCAATGGAATTGGGAAGACATATCAGTGAACGTTCTTCTTGGTTTCCCTTAGGATCAGTGAAGCTAAGACTCTATATGGTTAGTATTTGAGCATTAGATGAAGTCATCCTACATTATAGAAATCAAGTAATTGAGATCAGTGAAGGTTCTATAATATATGAATCTTGAAAATGTTGTGAGACTCCACAGAGATTCGAGGACAGTCATTTATGGGTGAGATCCCCATTTGTCCTCCATGGTTTGGAGTGGAAACTATGATGATTTTGGTTATTAGCTATGGATTATAAGTAATTTTTATCCACAGATGAATGGTAAGACAGGGAATACCATCCAGACTCTTGATGAAATATTTCACTCTTGTGTCCATGATTTTTCAGGTTCATGGATGAGGCATTTAACTATGGTAGAGTTTTTTCACAACAATATATTACACTCTACCATGGGTATGTATCCATTTGAAGGTTTGTATAGATGACCTTTACATTCAACAATCGATTAGACTTGGTTTAGAGAGTCAGCCATTTTCATGCTGGAATAGGTACATAATACAACAGAGAGGGTTCGGGTTACTCACGAGATGATCGAGGAAGTGAAAGATCATCATACGTCGTATTCCAATCATATTAGGTGTCCTTTAGAGTTTTTTTTGGAGATAACTTTTTTATGACGGTGACTCCCATCATGGGAAGTGAAGGGTTGTTTATGGGATTAAGAATTCTCCCCTATTTTTTGTGCATTTTAAGGTGTTGTCTCATGCAGAAGCCATAGCATTCCAGATAGCGCTTTCTCCATTGAATAAATGGATTCACGATTTTGTTTATGTGTCACAACTACATTGTTTTATTTATGATGAATCTCACATCATCTATTGGGGCATGATCAGTGATAATGATGATACGACCTTCAAGGAGTGGCCTATAGAGATCCCAGAGTGTAATGACAAGGTCTTGCATGAGTGTGTCATACCCTTTGTTAATTTCTTTTAATATCATGGTAGAGTGGAAGAGAGTACATGGGAACATTAGTCCTTGATACTTGATCAGAACCTCGTTTTATATTTTGTATAGTTATTCTCTTACAATATCATACATTTTATTTTTACATACACCTCTTGTTTATGAGATGTCTTGCCCTTTTTTTGTGTGTCTTTCTCTATTTGGGGATGTATCTCCCTCAGAAAAGTGTATATGAGATGGTTGTGGGTTTTTTATTATTTTTTACCTATTCCCCTATATAGATGGTGATCTCCAATGGTGGTGAAATCATTGAGTGTTATATCATGGGGTGGATGTTCAGATATCTCCCTTAAGGTTCCTTTATGGGTTGGTTTTACATTCTTAAGGATGTGAATGTATTGATAGGTATCTGATGTATGAGTCTATATCCTCGTGGATCAACCATTTTCACGTTTTCGATGATCAACGTGCATAGTGGACGCTCATAAGAAGTTTGAAGATATTTGGTTAATTAAAAAATCTGGGATTACACATCTTGTAACTACATTAAAAGACATGACATCCTATATCATAGTTTATTTTAGGGTGTGATAGAGTGGTTCACAGAGTAAAGTTTTTTGGTATTTGAAAAATGAATAAAATTACGAGTTGATATCATTTTTAGTATAACTCGACCTCGAGGAATTACACAATGTGAAAGAGGATTAAAAATCATCGAATGCCCTCACACTATATGTTTTATTTGCTTTCTATCTTCTTAGTTTCTATGATATTTTACGGCTATAGTGGCTCTCCTCCAATCCCAAGTGACCCGATGACACTATCTTTATAATTTTAGGATTCCATCATCAAGTAATAATCCCAATCTCCCTTATTCAATTCATCATGATTAGTATTCTACATAAGGTATGATCTAACTCTGTTTGTGAGTTTTGTTAGAATACTTTCATCCCAGTTCTGATTTCCATGTGATGAAACTTGATCTCTATGTTTCTATTGGATTTTATATAGTGTTTGGTTGTTGTGATTATGACACAATGATCTCAGGTGGATGTAGTTGTTGTTGGAGAGGTGGTTGTGATCCATTGCATTGATAAGTTCTTCTTTGAAGAATGATAAAAAAATATATGAGGTAGGGGATTCACTACTTCTCTATTTAGTTACATGAACTCGTATAGTTAGTTGATTTATCCCTTGTATCATAATGGAATTGACGTAACAATTTTATGATTTGGATTATATAATTTGTATCGATCAAATATGGCAACTTTATACCATGATAACAGCTTGCCTCTTGATTTTCTAGATTGTGCCATATTTATTCCATTCTTGGTTAGAATTCCTTTTAGATAAAAATTGGTAAAAATTGTAACTTAAGAATTAATTATTTAATTAATTGGATAAAAGTTAAAGTGGAATGTTTAAATAATCTAGTTGTTGTTGTAAATTTATTATAATCAAATTTATTCAAGTGATCATGTTTAATATAAAATTTTAATGTACCTAAATGTTGATGATTCTTGTTCATAAATGAACTAAAGGAATGTTAAATTAATTGTTGAAATAATTATTGATAGCTTATGATAGCTTTTTTCATTGGTTTCCCGTAGTTGGAAGCTCTAAATAATGAATCAATTAATTAAAGAAGGAATAAAAACACGTTTTGTGATAGATATAATTCCTTTTATTGCTAGAGATTCCAAATTTCTTTTAACAGATATGTACCTTGTTCTTTAGAGCATTGATAGCTCATTGGATGTGAATACTGGATGCCATGTTTTAAGGCCAAGATCTCATTTATGTTTTTGTTTCTACTACTTTTGATGTGATCTAAAAATGGGACTTGTTGTTATGGTGGAAGGGAGGCCTGGATGTTTCATGGGACTAGGATTGTTGAGACTGGAGGGATATTTTGGTTGTGGAGGTAGGGAGACCTTTATGTGACATGATCCTATAGGGCTGTATTAGTTGGTTGGGGTAGGGAGAACCACTGGTTATTGAAGCATTTGAATAATAGATTGGGGAGATGCATCTGTTTAGTAATATGGATGTTTGAGAGGATAGAAGAGATGATGGAATAGGTAGATGTTGGGATTCCCTATTGATATTGAAAATAGGATTATGGTTGGAATTTTTGTTTTTTATCTATTTCACTTTACCCACAACATGAGGTATGTGGCCTTGAATACCCTCCTTTCAAAATGGGTGAAAACATAAAGGGTATAACAAGTTCTTTCCATTTTAATCATCTAAAGTATGGATGGATATACTCTCTTTATATTGGCCATAATGACTTAATAGGTAGCTCATATACTATCCATGTTGAACTCATTGTGTTTTGTAGATTAGAATAATTTTATAAAATACATGGAAATATGGAATGTGGTAATGCTATAAAAAATGAATTAATTATGTTTAAACCAATGTGTTGGAGTTTTAAATGAAGGAATATTGAGGTTGTGATTCTGATATGCCATGTAATGGGTTCGGTTATTCCCTAATATGATGACTCTTCATGATATTCTAGTGAAATAAAGCATGGAAGTTGATAATGTTTAATTATTGATTAATTAATTAATTAACATAATATGAAACAAATAAAAATGGATAAGTTATTTTAATATATATCTTTTAAAAGTTGTGTACATATAGGATATCTAGTCTAATCAGTGGAAGTAGGGAGTCCTGGAGACAATAGTTGAAGTGGAGTATCAGACTATGCATTTCCCATAGTGTGGTTGTGTGATATATTATATCATTTACATTTTTATTTCTCTAAACTACTCTACCTTTTCGGTTAGGGAGACTGACACCTCGGGGAGTCTGAGCCCAGGGGTGTTATTTTCCCCAACATTCTGGTGGGAGGATGGATATATGATTACACTCGTGGGCCCCAATTTCTTCTATTTTTAGTTACAAGTGATGGTATGCATGATGATATATTTTCCTTATATGTGTGTGCAGAGAGATGTAATGGCTTGTGGTTATTCACACACATATATTGTTGATATAGTTCCAAAATTTATACTATAGGTATAACATGTATGGGTTGTGATGGATTATGGATTTTTACATTGTGCATCTGATTTAATGGTTTGAAGTATAACATGGGATGTATGATACACTCTATTCAAGCCGTGCTGGCTCTAAAAAACTACCAGGTTACTTTTGGATATCGGGATGTGGTGGTTTTGTTACACGATGTTCATGCTATGGTTCTTCAATATGGTTTCTTTAGGCAAGAATTTTTTGAGAGAGATACTCATGTCGTGTGACATTGATGAAAAGTATAAAACTATAGGGGAAGTGGTAGAGGGTAACCCCTAATATTATTTAAAATTATATTCTCTTTTATGTGATACTTTCTGATAGTAGACATGGTGAATTTGGGAACTTGAAATACTTGTTTTTGTTACTAGTTGTTTTCACTTGTTTTTCACTGTGGTTTATCATGCTTTATTTAATTTTTCATGACAGGCTTCGGGGAGGACCAAAGTAAGTACACTTTTATTATCACCGTAAATTATATAAATTGTATTTTTAGTCACTTGGAAAAGGTTGGAGGTTTCATTGGTTATTACTTTCTTAGGGGTTTTACGGGATTTATTTTGGGTTAGTAGTCGCTACCATTTTACTATATTTTGGTACATAAGGTTTTCACATATTCATTTGTAGTAGTTTTTCATGACATTAAATATGTGTACATAGGATTTATTTTGTAATTAACTCATAGAATGAGTTGGTTGGTGTTTTCTATATCCCTCTCTTTTGGATGTGTTCTCATATAGGGTAATGCCTACACTCGGTTTGTTTATTATACCCTTACTGTTAGTTTCTATCCCGGGGCCTACTGGAGGCAGGGCTCGAGGCTAATTGTATCTCTTCTCTTATTTCCATTCCAATAGTAGTACAAAATGTGGAGAAGGAACCGTGACAACTGTAGCTGTTTTCAACCATCCATTTAGTTCAAGGAATGCATTTTTAACACTACTCTAACCACTGAAACATCATTCCGTTATTGGTCAACACATTCAAGGGTGATAAAATATATGAAATGTCATAGGAAAACCTATGGTAATATATTCCTTACCCTAGAAATCTACTAATCTCTAACACTCTTTGGGATGTGTCTAACACATGATTTCTTCCACTGTCTTTCAGTATAATGATATATTGATCTCAGACAAAACATGTCCTTGAAATTTTTCCTCTTGAATTGAGGAGTCACACTTTGATAGATTGATATAGAGAATGTGTTATCAAAGTATACATATAACTATATATTGGTTCGTATCATATTTATCTTATTTTGACAAGTAGAAATGGATATCATCGATGAATACTATAATGAAAGAGTCCATGTATGGATGAAATATCGATTCTTGTGGTCTATGAACACATCTGGTGCATCAAAATACCGAAGCAACATCAACAAGTACCCATACAATCCATATATTCTACAATATTATATATTCATTATTTTATCCTCCCTAAATCACACCTAGTGGGAGCACGATTGAATATCAATTTTATAGAAACACTAGTATCCTAGTAGTTGATCGAAAAGTTCCTCGATCTAGGAAATAGATATCGGTTCTTCACCATGACTATGCTTATCTTCTGCTAATAAATATATAGCCAAAGAATACCATTCTCCTTATAGGGGAACCATAGATGAATCTTATAGTAGATTATATTTCCTTATGAATTTTTTACATTCCATGTCATCATGGTAATCCTTGAGCTTCTTATTTTAAGTTGGCACTATATGTTATGGTGTATCAAAATGGTTGCAGTCCCAAAATTCGTTCTATATCTGCTTAAAATGTCAATCCTTTAGATTCTCTAATATGATGGAGATTTCATATAATATTTTAACTCCCTTTTTAGTATCCTAATAGACTTCGGTGCTCTAGAAGGATAAATAATGTTGGAGTTTAAAATAATATAAATATTTAACATATGTATATATATATAATCCTATTCTTATATAATAAATAACGAAATTATTTAGATTGATGAAGTCTTTCTACCTATGCCACAGAGAATGTTCTAGATCTTGATCAACTGCATGCTCTAGCTCATCTTGTTGTAATAATGACACATACTCTCTTCATGAAGAATCCCATAATGATTCCCAAGTTGTCCCATAACAATTTATAGAGGTGATATATTTTGTAACATGAAGGAACACACATCAAAAATTAAGTAGAGTCATTTGGATAAATCATAAGAAGTCTATGAAAGCACATCTAAAGTCACCTTACCAATCTATGGTATTCCAACAATGATTTCCATAGGATACTATAGTAAACCGAATGTATACCCCTCAATTCACTAAAATATGATTTCTTTGCTTCGCATTAGTCATAATAATACATATATTTATATGATAAAAATGAAAATTATATTTTTATGTAATTAATACCATTGAAGATATATCACACAGTATGTCAGCCTAGATATATCTCAAATAGGAAACAATCCTAATCAAATAGAAAAAATCATGGAATAAAATTAATGAACTACCATGCAACACAACAACATGTATATATATGTCAAATGAACCTATATTCCAAGTTATAATGCACAAACTTAACTGAAATATCATAAATCGTATATAACACCATGTGAATCACCCACAGTGAATTAATATTAATAACATAACATTGAATACCAAATTTATGGAAACTCAGAGGTTCACTATTCAGGGTTGTCCAGACAGTGACATAGTTCCCCTACGCGAGTCCCAATGTATTTTCTCCATGAAAAACTTCCCCAATCCAAGAAAAGCGAAGAAACAAGTAATAATGTTTGGATCCTCTAATGCCATTCTGTACATATAATATTGAATCACAAGGTCCGAGATAGAATTTCATGTGGCCTCTTGGACTTCTCCTCATATGAAAGAGGATTCTAACTAGATGTTGGGGTGTGAGTCTATCCTATAGGAGACTATACACTCTATGTCATGTCGTAGGATCAATAATAAATAATAAATTGTCTAATTAATAATTTGATTAAACATGAAGAAAATTAATGGTGACATACATGTAACAAATATAATGTTTCTCCTATAAGATGAAAGAATGTACAAAAAAAATTAAAAATTAAAACAAATAAACATAGTATCCTCCAAAGTCTACCTTATTCTGCAACTTTCTCCGCGCTACTCTACATAGCTATCCACTGTAGTGTCCTTTCCCTTCGCTAGATCCCTCGTGTAGTCTAAAAGCACATCAAAATGTCTAAGTAGGGTCTGAGAACAAGATCCATTATGACACCACTATTGTATCCTTAACTAGATGTGATTAATTACACTTGAGTATTCCATATTAAACTAAATGTGAAACAAGCATCGTAACACACTATCCAAAACGAGTGGTCATGCGCTAACCTAACTGCCACTAACCCCTAACTGTAAATTCTTCGACTTCATTCCATAAACATATTGTATGTCGATATATATCCAAAACTAGACACCAGCCTATTAGTGAGTTCCTCAGAGTCCACAATGCATCTAGTTAAAGAAAAACACCCATAATCATTAAGGAATCATGAAATACTCGATATATAAAAGGCATTGAGTATATATAATGTATCTAGAATCCACATGGAATCATGTAACACTCGAAATCAATAAGGCATAAAGTGTTGGTCTTTTACTCCATCTTCACAAGGAATCAATTAGATTCTAGGTTACGAGGTTATCATGTTGTTCCATCATCTTCATCACACATATTGTTCACACCCCACAAAGAGAAGTTATATCAAAACAACCACTAATAAACTATACACATTCCAATCCTCCCAAGGAAAACATAGAATTTCATATAATGATAAAATACATATAAAACATCATGAATAACATAACATCATCATATACATAAATATTCCGATCAAACATTATCATCAAATTATGCTATCAAATCAATCTCATGAAAAAAATTTATATACTATAGGATATACCAACACATTCATGAGATTATAGTCATTATTGATTTCAAGTATGAAAAAACATAATTTTAATATATGAACATGTGTAAAAAAGTGAAAAAATGGATAAATAACATCATACAAAAAAATTAATCAACAAAACTGTAACATCCATCCATGGTGTCGTTACCTAAAACACCATCCTAAAGAAACATAAAAAATGACATCACATCCATGAATCCTAAAACAAAACCATATATTTAATTTAAAAAATAAAAAATAAAAAATTTCATTTGATAACACATTATCACTCTTGGATAATTCGCAAATTATCATCTTAGGCCAACACATGCCCTCCAATTTTTGTCTTCTACATTAATTATAAAACCACATTCAGGAATTTATATATCTAATTTATTTCATAAACACATAAGGAATTCCCATATAATAATTCATTAAAAAAACAATAAAATTATCAATAAAAATTTCAAAATCATCCTCAGATAATTTATATCTTTGTCACCTTATATATTTTATTATAATTACCATTGATTAATTTGTATATTTATATTCTAAAAAATTTCCTTACAAAATTTCCTTCAAATTTAAGTAAATAATTTTTATAATTTAATTTATAATTTATCATTTGATAATTCCTAAAAATTTATTTTTTTGTTAATTGTTCAAAATTATTTCTTTATTATATTCCAAAATAATAATTTTTAATATTTGAAAATTATAATTTGATAATTTTCTATAATTCTCAATGTTAAAATTTTCAAAATAAATATTTTAGAATTTCCGTAAATTATCTATCGATGTTTTGTTCATAAATTTTACAAAAAAGTGTGTAAAATAAGATTGGAAACACCTTTAAACCTTAAAAAACATGTGATTAAAAGGCTTCTTATCAATATGATTTCAATGGGACTGACAGAGCATCAAACCGATGAAAAATGAAGAAGATATTAAGGAATGTTGTTTGAATGAAATAATAAAAAATTAAAAAAATTGAGGAGTGTGGGAGTATGATAGGTGTGATAATGAGAGGTGAGTCCTCCTTTGAAAAATCTCTATAGCCTCTCTATTTCCTCCTGTTAAAATTATTATTTTTCTCTTTCATCCATTAATTTCATAATTTCATTACTACACTTCTTTTAAAACATCATTTCTCATTTTTAAAACCCTCCTTCATTAGTTGTGGAGTTTTTAATTCATATGTATGTTCATAAAAATGAATCTTTTTGTTCCATTTAAATCTATTAAATTTATATATTAATTATTTTATAAATTTATAAAAAATATATACACACCCACATATACATATATATACCTAGGTATATATATATATGACCGATATATATCCCCTATACACACACACACACACATTACATATATATATATACACACTAATTATTTCCCACGTTAATAATAAGACTAGATATTATAATAAATATTATATATTGTTGAATATTTGACATTATTTTTTCTATTAGCATTCTGGCCAAAATTTTCATTGAACCCCAATGATTGTGAATTCATTTAACTAATTGCACACATTATCATTTACCCAACACAATTAAAAATATCATATTTATTACATTATTTTAATTGTCTTAATTAATTTTCAATATTAATTACATTTACCACTTATTACATGCACCATAACACCATTATTAATCAAGATATATTATTTTAACTTTCATTCCTTAGAAATAATAATAGTAATAATAATAATAATAATAATAATAATAATAATAATTTAATTATTATTATTTCTGTAGTCGTCAAATAACATATATATACACCCAAAAAATATCCTTGTGTGCAATTTGACCAAAATTATAATTATTTCAAATTTTATACACCGTCTAGGGTAAAAAAAACATATCCCATTCCAAATATTTGTCTCATATATATCACATCATGAACTTTTTAAGAGATATTATTTTTTAGTATAAAAAAACATATTAAATAACTAATTAAATATTAAACAGTTATTTTCTATAGTGAGGCATCCAAACATCTAACACATATATGTTTTATACCCCGCCTAGGGTAAACACCACGTCTTATACCTATTAGTGGCCTCTGAATTCCCATATAATGCAATATTTAGGGGATATTAATTTATTATCGAAAATAATATAATAAAAAATATTAAATATATTATTTTCATGAGTGAGGCATTTGAACATATGATGTGTAAAAATTGTATTCTCATAATTGAGTAAACACCATGTCTCGTACCTATTGGTGGTCTCATATTTCTTGTTTGATTCACCGTTTTGGAGTAATCCATATTTTGGATAAAAAAATGTGTACGCTTAATGTAATATATTTTATATTTTTAGTCTATATTTGTTGAGACTTTATGAGGCTTAAAATATTGAACTGACATAGTGTCTGATTCCAAAAATATGTCACATAATATTTCAAAGTGTTAAATGGTATATTTCTGTTATCCACAACCATTAAAAAATAATTAGGTTATTTCACTACTAAATCCTTTTTTCCCTATTATGATATAAATTATTTATCATAAGAGGATTTTTATTATCATTGTAAAAATAAATATATATTATAATTTTTGAGGGTTTTATTGTGTACCAAACTCATGTCGAATTACATGTTTCTAAAGATAACATGAAAAATAATTACTTTTTATCCACCACCATTGTCGGTTCTGAACGTCTTCACTGAATACTCATATTCCTTATTATCTTTCGTAATAAAATATCTAATTATTTTTGAATAATATAAATTTTTTAAAATTTATTATACAAGTAATGATAGTAAATTCATCAGTTTAAGTAATGAATTACTTATATCCATGAGTTTATTTTCTCATTGAACAATATATTTCATGATGAATAAGTTCCAAGGTTTGTTTTGAACAAATTTCATATTTCTTAGGAATGGAATTTTTAATATTCCCATTATAAGAAATTATGTATCACCAAATAATCCTTCTTGAAATAGTAGTACATCCCTAAACATTTTACATCATTGATAAGATTCTTATGTTTCCCTAACACATGTGTCTCAACCTTTTATTCCACTATTTATTCTATTCTACCATTCTCAAGTAAAAATATTTTTGACACTCACTATTATGGATTAAGATTCATTTCGTACAATTTCATCTTATAAATATCTTTACATCAACCACTATTTTCACAATATGCCAATATTTTTAGATTATTACCTTCTTACCTTCATCACAATGTTGTGAAACACATAGAAATTTATGGTTTAGCTGCTCAAGAAACAAATATTTCATAGATTTCAACATTTCTTCCCCAGTGATGAATGCTCCATCACCTTTGAATCAGAGAGATTCAATATTTCTATATTTCAATTTTCATCCAGTGAAGTATTTTTACATTATACCTCAATTTTAAGTCTCTTTTAATATATGATTAACACGCACTATTTGAAATCTATGGTTATTCCCATTCGTTATCTTTGAGAGTGGTTTCAAAATAGGATCATTTTCATTCTCTTTATCTTTATTTAATTTAATATTCAGGGAATTGTTATGTGTATTTTCTTATTACAGTAAAAAAATTAGAAAAACAATTTTCATGGTTTTTAGGTGGTTAAAATCGTTTAAAAAAAATATCTAGAGTTTGGATGCTATTTTTTATTTTTTCAACAGCATTCTCAGGATTCATCAGAAAATTCTTAACATACATATTATTTTGAGAGTATTTATTCCCCCTAAATCATTTCCTTTTTTACTTGTTCAAATAGTGTTAATGTTTTTTATTAAAACAAAACACATTTTAAATGGTCCGACCCCACCACAATACCTGTAGTATACATTAAAGGGGTATTTTTCTTTGAAAATTATATACTGACCAGAGTTGTGAGAATGATTCTCATCAACCTTCATATCAATATATTGTGTTCCTAAAGCCATTGTATTATCAACATGAACCTCATTCTTCACCATGTATTTAATTTATTCCTTATTAGAATCATATGCAATATAACATCTTTCAAACACCACATTTTATAAAACTCTTTAATTAACTACATTGTTGTTTTTTCACACATATATGTTTTTCATATATTTATTCCACTCAGTAACAATTTCAACGTTCTTCTCAACAATTGATGATAAATTTTATCATTCGGTGGTTCATCCTTTAAAGAACCCTCACCAACATCATATATTGAATTATTGATAATTTTAAACCACTATTAATCATTATACTTTATTGGATAAGTTCAAACACTTCCTATTTTCCATGAACATTACATCAAAATAGTCAATATTAATATTTTCTTTTTAGAAATATTTATTCAAATCATCAATATATTTTAGTAACATGAATTTTTTCATTATAAAAACATTATTGGTATATTACTGAAGATTATTCACTTTTTATATTATTGATTTCTTCCTCATGCCTCCAAATAATTGTCATAAAAGATCTCAATTTTCAATTTAGATGAATTTATTATTGAGTTTAATCTCTTTTAGAACTACTGCTTCCAAAATCATCAATGTTAAATGTTGAAATAAAATGATTCTTCTCCCTATCAATAGTTTTTTTTGATTTAGCTTCACTCCCTTCATAATCATTCTCTTTAGATAAGAAAACTATTGTTTTGGATTTGTGGAATTATGTATCATTTCATTTGGAATAAGATTTATCCTTATCATCATTATTATTTAATTATATTTACTTCTTCCAATCATCTTCATCACTATCAACTTAATTATTTATCGAAGGATAATTAACTGTAATAGAATCTAATGGATCGATTTTCAAAAAAAATAAAGTATGTTTACTTCTTTTTTATTTTACATGTTTTTATATTTTTATAGAACAAGGATAATAATTATTCTAAAATTTTACATACATCATTTTCAAAATCGGATTCACTATCGACTTCTTCAATAAGATTCCTCTTTAAATTTTCATTCTTGGTAGCCTTGAAATATATTAATGGATAAAATTTCTCCCCCCTTCCATAATTTTTTTCTTTCACTTTTCATAGGTAATGTTAGATTTATAGAAATAATACCAATATATTGTTTCTTGATTTATATCTTCCGAAACGAAATATTCAGTATCAAAATCATCTTGGAAAATTATCAAGGTATTTTCTAAAACATTAAGATATGGTAAAGCTTGACTTAGAAATCTAATAGTACTAACAATACCACTCTACCTCATAATGATGTCATCAACCCATTCATATTCTCCCATATTGGTATCTTTATAATTAAAGGTATATATATATATATCATTTTTTATTTACATTTGTATTGGATTCATAAATGTATTACATCATATCCAAGTGACCATTTTTATTGGAAAACCCCTTCACTAATAAATCCATTTATTCCTAAACTGATGTGACTAAATCATACTTTTACCTTCAATATTTCTCGAGTTTCTACTTTTCAATAGATATAAGTAGAAACTTATAATAAATAAGTGTACATACATTGGATTCATCTTCAAGAACATAATCCCTAATTGAAATAAGATAAATAATCATTCTATAATTCCATATATTGTTATTCGTACCATCAAATACCCGTACCCCATTACCATTACCACAATTATAATTATCCATAACATATTATTCATAAAAAATTCATAAAAGAGTAAAACAAGGGACAATTCGAAACTAATAAAAAGTGTAAGAGCCCAGTCCAGATCATGTTTCATTAAGAGGGGGGGGGTTAATGAGTGATATATTTTTCTTCTTTGTATCATTATTTCTAAAACAACATTCATCTCATCACAATGAGTGAAATGTTGAACTAATAAAGCAATCATACATCACTATGAACACAAAAAACATCAAGGTTGACTACTAAACAAGAATAACTATATCATTAGTGTGGTTAGGAAATAATTTTATACCACACAATCCACTAAGGAAAATCATTTTATGTAGAATATAATTGGAAATATATTCCCTCACACACATATAGAACTATGTTCTATAAAGTTGTGCATCTGATTGAAGTAATAGTTGAACACTATCATTTTTATTGACTATTTTAAAATATCAGATCTCAAAAGCTAAATCATTATGGTATAATGTAGTGGTGTCCCAATGAATCATTAAAAACAAATTTTATTCCTTAACGAGGAATAGAACCTATGTCAGGGGAGTAGTATAGACTTTGCTTTGCAGATTCCATCGATGCCCTAAATTCAGATTCTGGGTTCCCCTCTTACCAGGTTTGAGTGATCTCAATGTGGGTTCCAAGGAGCTATTTACACTTCCAAATAATTTATCTCATGTTATATGGATAATATTCATTGCCTGATAGTGATTTGAAGAGGATCAAGGAATCTGTCACCACTGCCTTCAGTATGATGTGACTTTTCTCGCATAACTCCAACCCTGTGACCAGAGCCTGGGCCTCAGCCTATAACTAATCACATATTCCATAACAATTTAAAAAATATGTTAATACAGAGCCATATTTGTCCCTAATAATTCCTCCAACTCGCATATACTCACTAAGAATGGACATGTCATTGTTGAGTTTGATTCTATATATGAGAGTGTTCAAATAAACCTATTGCCCCAACCCCATCCAACCTACTTGGTTTTATAAAAATTGAATAGGAATGATAGGCCTTATAGAACCAGGGGATTGGAGTTATGTGCAAAAACTGATCAAGTCTAGTTAGTTGTTATTCATTTTAAAGATGATGATTATTTAAGAGCCTATTTTATTATTGTTGTGAGTGTCATTCTTATCCTTCCAGATGGTCCACCATCCCACAATGAGGTTAACAAAATGGGATTTTTTCTCATGACCATGATTTCCCGATCCATGAAAACACATGTTTAAAAATTGTCTTACATTCCCACTTGATCATTCCAACCAAACAAATCCATTTTTTCATGGAATTCCAATATATCCCATTCACTATTGAAGAAGAGGTTCCCACCATTTATTTTTTTGGAGTATCTACAACACCAGTACATAGATTCCATGCTCACACCCATGCGTTGGATGTTATCTTTAGGGTGAAATACATAATTTATCAATCACCGAAACATGATGTTAAAAATTGATGGAATATCCTAGAACCATAGTGTCTCCCCCCATGGGTCCCTATTAGACGGATCTATCCTCATGTGTGAGATGGCCTAGATTGAGAACTCTCCTGATAAAGATCCCTTGATAATGAGTCAGTATTGATCTTCACTAAGATCAATAAAGTTCAAAGAGGTGTGGTGGTTCTCATCATGGACGTAAATGATAAATCTGGGGTGTCCTCATGCATTTCTAAAAGAAATATGTGGGGTTGGGGAAACCCAGAATCCACTACCTTCGTCCCCCTAATCTTGATTCCAGAAGTTAATTTACCCTCTTCCCACCATCCATTGAGAGTGTTGTTGGATGGTGTCCTTGTATAGGTGGATCAGATTCCATATCTTATAAGGCCATTTTATAAACACATTCACTTCCAAGAAATATTATTATTTTATGTTCATTACCCATAAATATTGGCCTTCCTTAACACCCCATGTAATGTTAGCATGAAACCCTTGCATGGTTGTGGATATACTTCTCGATTTGATGCCCCTTCAGAGATTAGTCAGTTAATATAATTCCATGAAGACCAGGGATGTCTATCTTCCATCTTCCTATCCCATATTAATGACACCATAATCCTCCCTATGTTAAAAACCACACATTTGTGAATGTTTTTGGTGGATTGGATATGCATGAAATTATGTAACTTTTTTTTGTAAAAAACTTATTTAGGTGCCCCATGATAAACCTTACCAAATAATACCTTCAGAATAATTCGTCAAATTCAAACCCAACAGTAGGAAATAACATATTCAGGACATCGTAATGACACTACATATGATTCGAAGATACATTTTTTCAACACAAAAATATAATTCAGTGAGAATATGGATGATACAATAATGAACTACTTTTGTCTGAATCTGAAAATCAATGATCAATTTGATATTTAGAATCGTAAAACCCTGATTATGATCATTTTTATTCAACATACTTATTGTGTTTGAAGAAAAACATCAGTAAATCATCATCCATAAAACTAATATCTCTAGAATTTATAATCTCACTACCTTCTATCTTGAATATTTCATACGTTTCAGAAATTAAAAATCTCTTTTCTCTTTTATAGGTGTCCCAAAAGTAGTTTGGGTGAGATTCTGAAAATTTTTACTACTCAACCAAATTCTATAAAGCAAAATTTCTCCTTGGAATTCATGTACATCAAATCTTGTTCAAAACATTACAACTCTTCTCAAAACATCACGAATCTTATAACACCATCAATTAGATTTAGATAGTATTTGAAATTTAAAATACGATTCTGATTAGGGTTTTTCATTAACATGATGATAATATATTCATGAAAACATTTCTCCACACCACTGGAAATATATATAAGAATCATATGACTATTCAAAATGATGCTAAGAATTAACTACCCATTCTAATGTCCCACTTGAAAATACATTTCCAATTACATCAACTATCATTTCATGATCCCACATTATAAATCATTTGTGGATGGGTGAAATAATAATTTTTTAATTAAATTATTTATACTGAATATACTATAACTAATGATGTTTATCAGTGTTATTTTGTGTCAGAATGATCAGTATATTCTTCACTCCAATAATATGGTGTAACTACCTGTATGATGAGTCATGATACAATTATTCTATGAAAAAAGAGATCGACATTCCCACATTACCCACATGAAAACAAATTCATGATTTTCTTTTCTAATTACACACATGATGAGGAAAATTGTTCACATAAAAAAATAACCAATCAATTAATCTTGATGAAGAGTTTGACTATATTTTTGATTGATCAATTATTTTATTCTTTATATTGATCAAAAAAACATTTCCACTTAATGGTATTTATTGGTTTGAGAAAATACCAATTTAATTTCATATTACTTGTCCTAAAAAATTCCCAAATAAAAAATGATACCTCTGATTTTAATTGGATGATCGGTGCTAGTAGGACTCTGATAATATGTGGCACACCACACCCAATAGACTGGTTCCAACTACAACCAATTCATCAACATCATTACTTCTCTGATTATAATTCAGATAAAATTTTATATTTTAATATTTATTTATTATGGGTTATTAGTATGACAAAAAAATAGAATGTTTATAATACACATTTTTATCATCCATCACATATAACAAATCTTTTTTTGTCTAGGGATTTAAATCCAGTGATATGAGATCCTAATGTTTCGTCTTCATAATATTTTCTCCATTCAAAAAATCATCCTGTATCATGAGTTCCAAATGAAATTTATTATGATCAATATTATTATTAGCATCATTTTAAATATATCGGGAAGTATATGACACAACCCACCCACTTCATTCCTATGAATATGTTCCCCATTACAATTTGAAAAAACATTTCTCCATCATTACATTATAATTAATATGTCACATCTTTTAAATAATAATTTTGATTTATGAGAAATAAATTGTCATAAAATCATGGTCATGAATGTATCATATCCATGAATAATCATGTAATATTCTACATTATGATCCTAATTTCAATCTAGAACTATGTTTAGTCTGAAAAAACATTTCCTCCAGAAAACATCATACAAATCCTATGGAATTTTATAAGAATTGTGAGATTGATACAATAAATACGAAGGTCAGTCTGATTGTACTATTTTTCAATGTGTCTTGATTATTTTTATTCTTTATCAGCATTGAAAACAAAATACCAATAAATAACCATAAATCATTAAAACATCTTTTTTACTACTCATCCCGAACATATAAATTCTTCAGTGGAAATGGAATGATATCACTAAATATTTTATGATGGTAATATTAAGAACCCCACAAGAAAGTGATGTAGTATATTTTATCCATTACAGGTTAACAAGTGTCTCACCATTAATACAAATCCCGGAGGCCTTCCTAATTAATGAGCTTGTGAGGCCATATATCTAAGAGATTGTGCACCTCTATTGCATTCTTTGTTCCATCATATTGGAATGAGACACACAGTTTTCATCATGGGTCTGGAAGAATCTATTGAAAAAATTGGGTTCACAAGTTCTCTTAAATATAGTGCACCACCCAAAAATATATAGGGATTCCAAGAAAATAATTCTAGTTTTAGAGGTCATGATTCGAGCATTAATACTTGATTTCATGATTTCATGGGGAAGAAATACCAATTTTTGTTGTTTCCTACAATAACATATTTCATTAAATGATTTATATTGATCCATATGATTAGTTTATGATAGACTATTCTATTCACCTATATACTGGTTTGTAACTAGGGAAGAATAATTACAAATTCCTCATCTCATTCAATATACTTTAGAGAATTTCAAACTGAATCAAAAACATATGGATACAATATAGTCGATATAAAATATTAATACTAATTGTCGCCACCTAAAATTGGTGTTCTAAGTGGTAATTTATTTATTTATTTATGTATCTATATGATTGGGTCATATATGGATACAGATACATGGATATATATCACTCTATTTTTTAGGGACTCTTTAGATCTTGGAGTGAGACTATCTGGTATTTTATTTTTTGAAACTACCATATATGTACCATTCCACACAGGATGTCTTCCTCGAATGAATGCTTCATCAATATCATGATAACCCATAGCATTCATATTTTTCCAAGGGAATTAATCTATAGGAAATTACCTCCTTTTAGGAATACATTATATTTATAATTCATTAGAACCTAAAGTATATCTATGGAATGTTGATTCATCTAGTCTAGGTGTTATGAAAGTAAGTTAATTTATTGGATTTTCTTAGGATATGGAACCCAATTGATGAGTTCATTGGTGAGAAATTTTCTCAAATTCCACCTTACCATCCTTGAAATTGAATCTCGGGGATGGATTATTTTATGGAAGGTTGGTTGTATCCTCTGGTATTTTCATTTAGGAACATTCTCTTATAGATATGGTTAAACCTGAAGATTGTCACTAATGAATGGTTGGTTTATTTCAAGGAAGGAGGAAAAGGTTATGGTATAACCTATATGTAGACGAAATACATGAACTGAACCTATGTAAATGATGACTATTTAAATACACATTTTTTATAAGGATAGATAGACCCCCCCCCCCTACACAATACATGGAGGATTTTCCGTATATGGAAATCCTGATAATTACATGAAATGAAATTCAAATAAATTAATTGTAAATTCATAGGGGATTTCTAAATTGTTTTTGGATCATTCATATAGATCCCATATTTATTAACTCTTATAGCTGTAGCACAAGACCAATTCTCACCATCCAGTTAAACATAGGCCTATGGGTATCTCTTCTGTCCGACCTCCGTTCTCTTCGTTGTCTGGTGGGTTGGATTCTCAAATTAACTTATACAAACTGATTCATTCTATTCATATATTATATCAATACATATTGATTTATTTTTATGGGAGAGAATATTCTCAAATTTTAGGTTTTTCTTCTTATTTTCTATTTCTCTTATTTAGCTTGAATAAAATTCCAACAATTGATGACTAGTCATCTAAAAATATAAGGTAAGTTGTATAGATTCATTTCATCATGTTTGGTTTCATTTATATTTTGACTCAATTTTTCATGCATTGAAATTCGAATTTGAAACCCCTAAAATGTTTTATAAATTTGAGTGAATGGTTTTCCATTATCTACACTGCCCTATCTAAGAAAAAATAATCACTTTCATTGATAACCTTGACATAAACCACCCGTATAGTAGTGATGTTACTCAAATGCCAAGACACTATTTTATTGAGCTATTTATTTATCCATTATAGATGTTCTTTAACTAATATTAAATTATACACTTGAAATGTTATATTTATTTATAGAAATGGTAGGCTATGATTTAGGCCCATACCCCTATTCATATAGTAGAATTTCATAATTAAATTTCCTGGCCAACATCATTAAAATTATATACGAGAAATGCCTTTCAATATGAATGAATTGGGATAGCTAAGACAAGGATAATATCTAAACTTGAAGCGATACTTGTATCCATCTGGGATTCCTTGGGTTAGATAGTTGGGATTCAAAATTGATTTTGTAAATGGTCTGTAAACATATAGGGTGGCATATTAAAAATTCATAGTATTGGATAACCATGTGATTTTGTAACCTCAATGTATGTGATTAATTTCATATTGAGGAGGAACTATAGATTATATTGATTGCTAGATGGTTTGACCAATCCAATATTGATACACAACCCCCTATATAAGATACCAAGGATGTGCATGAAGTGTTGATTTCACACCATTTTGATAGTGATACTAGGTTTTTGGCTTATGGACTTAAGGATATTGAATTGTAATGTATTTTGGGAATTTATAGTTTCCAATGATCAATTAATGGAATTACATCAAGATATTCTTGGTTGGGATTAGGGTGACTAATATTAAATTACAAATATGGCATTTAAATCAAAAACTTTGAATTATTTTCACAAATTATAGTGGAGTTTTCTCCCTTAAAAATCACATGCATGGGGATCATCCAAAATTTTTAAAAGTTATTTTTGATGACCCATGTATACGAAATAACACACATGTACATGATCACCTTGGTTTAGTGAAATTTTAATTAGTCCGAATGATGTCATTTCAAATGGGTATCCCATGTGTAATCTAAACTGACATCTTTAATTATTCATTTCTCTAAATTTATTATTATCAGCACACTTCTCTTTTTATATAAACAAACTACATTAATCTATACAGCAATGGTGGTTTCCTAATGACTATCTACCATATGCTTCATGGTATTCCCTTTTTACCGAAGAAGAAATAATGTTTGGTTGTTAGGATAAAGGTAACCATATTGGTTATATTATCTTATTCTGATTTCTATAATGGTGTTTTGGAGTATATGACAGAAGTTATTCCCATGATGCTAATAATATTCTCATTTTAACTTATTTATTTATTTTTCAATCATGGAATATATTCTTTTATACTTTGTATATCATGTACTAACATTAACTATAGATAAATAATAATCATCATTACCATCATTTTTGATAACTATTATTAATTTTTCTTCTATATATTTCCTTAAATTGGATGGTTTGTTATTATAATTCCATTAAATCATGTATTTAATTATTTTGAAGTATATATTTCATGAGATTTTCAATTATACCATGATCTAACTCATTTGGGAATACTTTCCCTAAAGGCATACCCTAGGGCCTTTCTACTATCTAGAATCATATGGCATATAGAGAGGCAAGCATGAGGTCATGTGGCCAACTTTCTTGTCGAATATCTAGGTTCATTCTGAAGAAGGGTTCTATATGTTTGGGTCATGTGTGAGTATATAGTGTTTTGTAGATATTTTATAAACCTATGTGTTGTATCTGATTAGTACCTATAGAGGATGGTGATTTTGGAGCGGTGTAAGGAAATGCATATGGTTGGGAACTGACCATTGGTCATTTCGTGTTGTGATCCTCACTTTTTGTGTCTTGTTGAAAGTAAAAGGATTTCATTCATTGTTGGAAAGTATTGGGAAGTTGGTTTTTATTATATGATGGTTCATAGGTGTCTGTAGTATGTCCATGATCATTCATTCTGATTGAAGTTTAGGGGGTAATAGCCCAAAAATCATGATATTGGTTATGAGGTGATTATAATGAATCTCATATGGTTGTGAAAATGGTATCTGTTGTGTTTGAATGTCTCTCATGTTCAGAATGTTTTGTGTTCACTAGGATATCAATAATGAATGTTCTAGATAGAACTATTTTTGTATATTCACTAATGAAATCATTATTACTACCCGGTCACAATGGATTCTTTAGGACGATAATGAATATGCTCTGGAGGTCCTAAGACCCTGTGTATTTATGAGTTGTTAAAATTAGAATAATTTTTTTTATATTTTAGATTCTCTTCTGTAATAAATTGGTATATTTCTTCCTAAAATATTTTAGATAATTTTTTTACCATAATTGTTTTTCACGGAATTTGTTTTTTCTTTAGGATTGTAGTTTGGTTGAAAATTGACATTCCTAGGTTTTGGAAGATTTTTTATTATGTAATTAATTAAATGATAATTTAATCATGGTTAATAATTTGGTGATATTTTTTAAATACAAAAATATTTTGAGATTATTAATCCACTGTGGATTTTAGAATGTTGTGTTTTCCTTAGGAAAGTCATAACATATAGTTATTCAACCAGGATAGGCCTGATTAACATTTATGTTTCCATTTATTTTTCTTCCTGTCCATTTTATTCCTTTTTTCCTTTTTAGTTTATCATATCCTCCAATAGTCTTGTTGAATACACCCCAATGTGTGGAATCCATGAATAATATCATTTAGAGACATGGATGGGGTGGGGGTATAGAGTGAAAGAGGTAGAGTTAGGTTGCGCCATGGAGCTCGGGTTGAGCTAAATCATAATGTTGTGGCTGTGGGATGCAGAAAATACTAATAATTGATAGTATCCACCCAATTGTATCCATTTTATAATTTTAAACAATATATCCAAGTAATATTAATTTTTTTTCGAGGCCTATTCATATTTTTGTGGAGACCATTCTAATTAATTTGTATCCATTTTAGGGAAATCTGTTGTTTTATGACGTTTTGGGGGTTTTTGGTTTGGGAAAACATGATCACATAACACCTAGTTTAGGAACACATGTAATATGTTTTTAATATTTAGTTGGGTTTGAATATATGGGGTAAAATAGTTGTTTTTATTAGAAATTACAGGTGGGATGAATTGGGTTGTGGTAAGAAGCATAACCAGACACCATAACTTAAAGCACATGGCCAAGTAGGGTACAAAACCAGAGCATGTTCAAGGGAAATGTTACATATTCAATGTGAATGTTGTTTAGTTAAGAATATTACATTCTGATATTCGACATGATACATGGGACAATAACTCATGTCATGTATGGATTATGTAAATGGTGTGCATTCAATGTACTTTTGAATGTACACATATTGTGGGGTGTGGGAAATCACTATCGAGAAGCCTTGGGGAACATCTCATTTATTCAAAATTAATACCATATACGTTTACATTAATGCAGAATTTTGTCTTTCATCAGCATGGTGTATGAATTGGACTCAAAGGGTTCTAACACTAAATTTTTTCCATATAGAACATGATGGTGTGATATTTTTTAAATTTATAGGTAATTTGAATAGTGGTTTTCTTTTGGAGATAATTTGTATGAATATAAACTGTGGTTTCAATTTAGAATACCCTAGTTGGTTTGGTTTTAAATTTTGATGGTTTTGTGAGGCTGGGAGCTTGGGGATTGGCCTGTCTTCAGTATACAGACACTATAAGAAGAATGAATAGTTTAGGTGAATTATTTTCTTATGGGAAGGAACACTCCACAAATCATCACAACAAATCTGTTATTTACATTGATTTTTTTCATCACAAATAATAATTATTTTAGATTGAAAATCTGACACTGTTACAAATACATTTGTAATGCATGTGCACCAAGTGATCCCTCCATGAACATTAATGAAGGGTAATGAATTTTGTTGCATAATGTGATTAAATGGATAACATTACTAGAGGACAATGAACTATGTCACTAAAATAGATTCCAAATTAATGTAATATGTTTTTAATATTTAGTTGGGTTTGAATATATGGGGTAAAATAGTTGTTTTTACTAGAAATTCCATGTGGGGTGAATTGGGGTGTGGTTAGAAGCATAACCAGACACCATAACATAAAGCACATGGCCATGTAGGGTACACAGCCAGAGCATGTGCAAGGGAAATGTCACATGTTCAATGTGCATGTTGTTTAGTTAAGAATATTACATTCTGATATTCGACATGGTACACGGGACAATAACTCATGTGTTGTATTAATTATGTAAATGGTGTGCATTCAATGTACTTTTGAATGTACAAATATTGTGGGGTGTGGGACATCACTATCAAGAAGCCTTGGGGGACATCTCATTTACTCAAAATTAATACCATATACATTTACATTAATGAATAATTTTGTCTTTCATCAGCATGGTGTATGAATTGGACACAAAGGATTCTGACACAAAATTTTTTCAATATAGAACATGATGGTGTGATCTTTTTTAAATTTATAGGTAATTTGAATAGTTTTTTCTTTTGGAGATAATTTGTATGAATATAAATTGTGGTTTCAATTTAGAATACCCAAGTTGGTTTGGTTTTAAATTTTGATGCTTTTGTGAGGCTGTGAGCTTTGGGATTGGCCTATCTTCAGTATACAGACACTATAACAAGAATGTATAGTTTGGGTGAATTATTTTCTTCTGGGAAGGAACACTCCACAAATCATCACAACAAATCTGTTATTTACTTTGATTTTTTTCATCACAAATAATAATTATTTTAGATTGAAAATATGACACTGTCACAAATACATGTCTAATGCATGTGCACCAAGTGATCCCTCCATGAACATTAATGAAGGGTAATGAATTTTGTTACATAATGTGATTGAATGGATAACATTACTAGAGGACAATGAACTATGTCACTAAAATAAATTTAAAATTAACTTTAGAGATGAAATAAAATCCATTATTATTAACCATTTAGTTTTATAACATTATTTTAACATTATGTGATACCCTTTCTCACCCTTTGAGCTTTCTCTAATGATTATCCCCATTGATGCTGCCGTGAAAACTCTCAGACACCTCCTCCAAAAAGATTCATCAATGAATAAATTACATGTTGATTTGGATTCCAATCTGTCATGTATGTTTTTATCTCTTATCCTATTTATTTACTGTTGTTATTTCCCTTTAAATATTGGTGATATTAGTCTGTGCAATCCTTTGGAAAAAAATTTATAGATTATTAAAATTTATATGGTATTTATTGAAATATTAATTTTGTTATTCTTATATTTGGTGTCCACCGGATACATGTGATTTGATATCAATTTATGTTAGGGATTTTATGTCATTGTTTACAATAAGATTTAATATAATTATTTTTTGGTATATTAGGTTTATATGGGTTCATTTTTTAGGATGATTTATAAAATATGATTATTATAAATAAAATTTAGTGATCATTTAAATTAGTAATGATTATAAAAATCTATATAATTGGTCAATTTTATTTCATGCTTATGGTGATATATGTTTTAAAAAATTATGATAATATCAGGGTTGTAGCACAATGTGAACTCGTATTTGATTGTAATATTGTGATTGTGTTGATTTTTTAAAACATTTGAATATAGTTTTGTAAATATTTTGTTATATATATTAGAACCTGGGAGTGAAAATATATAAATGTTGTAAAAATTTCTTGTATCATTATCCATATACATGAATATATATTGATGTATATATAATTTTTATATCAAAATTTTTTAAAATAAAATTAAAAATTTAATTGATGTATATTTTTGATTTAATATATATTTAATATATATATATATAATATATGTAATAAATATAAAATGAATTTTTTTAAACAAATGGTAATAAAACCATTATTAAGAATACATTTGAACAAAAACAAATTTTATAAAAATTAATTATAATATTTATTTCATTGAAAAAGACATCACATATTAAAAAATTAGCTATAAAGATTACTCATTAAAAGATAACATACATACCCATGAATGTTATTTATAGAGGTTCATAAATGTTTTTGATCATTTTTTGTTAATGAATATTATTTTTTCGGCATCATTAATATTTATAAAATAATGAATAATTAATATTTTTTGATTTATTTTATATATAATTAATAAATAATTAGAATTTGATAATAAATATATTTTATAATCAGAAAAAATTGTAATTAAGTGTAATATAAACATTAAAAATGTCAACAATTTTTTATAATTCACGACAATTAGTGAATATGAAGTTCTAATTTAAAAATCAAATTAATAATTACATTTTTTAATAAGAAAAAAAATTATAAAATATTTATAATAATTATTAAATATTAGTATATTAAAATAAATTAGTATATAAATATTTATATATTAGTAGTAAAAAAATTAAAAGGGTAACCTCGAATGTGACACTACCCAACACATGAAATGCATAAATGTTATGTCACTCCTTGGGTAAACCCCCCTTCCAGGATATCATAGTGGTCTAGTACTTCCATATGATATACCATTTAGTATATAATTTATTTTAATATATATATATATAATAAATATATTAAATGAATTACTCTCCAGTGAGATGTTACCAATCACTGGATGAGAAAAACACTTGTTGCATATTTGATAAACCATGCATCCTAGAAAGAACGGAGGTCTTAGATTTCTAATATATTACACCATTCAAGAGATATTTCATTTTTTGTACAAATTAGAATAAAATTTAAAATGATTTACATTCTCCGGCATTGTAAACAAACAAGAACTATATAATCACACCATGTCATTCATAGGGTAAAACCTGTATCCTAATAAAAATAGTGGTATTATATTTCATATACATTACACTATTCCGGAAATACCTAATTGTTTTTAAAAAAATATTAAAAATATTAAATGAATTAAGCTCACATGTGATGTTACAAAAAAACTAAAATTAACAGTTGTTATGTCGCACCAATGGTAAAAACTATACCCTAGATCTAAAAGTTGTCATATATTGCTCATTAAATAAATCATTTGAATGATATATCAATTTTTCGCAAAAAATATTAATGACATTACCAAATTAATTACACATATATTTATTGTTATTAAATAATCAACATGTAAAAATGATTTGTAAATCATTTGATAAATCCCACATTCCAGACCTAATGAGTTCCATATCTTTCCCATACAATACACCATTAAATAGATATATATTTTTGGTAAATATTTATTATATGAATATTAAATGAATTTTTGTCATGTGAATTGTTACCAAACACCCAATACAGAAAAATGTTTTGTCCCACCTATGGTAAACCCCCCATCCTGAATCAAACAGTGCAGTCATATTTTTTATATCATACAACATTCCAAATATATTTCAATTTTTTAAAAAATAATAATTTAATTATTAATTTAATTTCCCTATCAGGAGTTGTTACCAGACACCTGACTCATACAAATCTTAGGTCATGCATATGACAAACCCAACATCTTGGGAAAATGGGGTCTCAAATTTCCCATATTTGATATCATTCAGGAGACATTACATTTTATGTCATAAATAATTAATCATGATATAATATATTTATAAACTTTATTATATCTATGTCGAACCCCTATAATCCTTGAATCCCATACAAACTCATCACCTCACTTTGAAAATATTCCATTAAATATTACAAGGTGTTAAAATATAATAATAATTTGTAATTAGGATAAATGAGTAAAAAATATTATTACATATGTTGTTTTTTAGAAAGAAATGGACATGGAATGTAGAAAATTTTTTCTATTATTCCATCAAGATTGGAAATATTATAAAAAAAATACAAACTGATCTGGTACAAATACATTATAAATTGTTTGTGTTGAATATTTTATATCATTTTCATCATTGAATATATAATTTTTTTTCTAAATCGAAAATTAAATTCCCATGTATGAAATTTTATCCTTAGAGATAAGAAATAATTGCTAATGTTTTTCATCATCTATTTATTTATATTCATTAATTATATTATATTTTTTAGTAATAATGTGATGAGGAGAAGTCAGAGGAAAATAAATCTTTATTCATTTTTGGATTCATCATATTATTATATATCATACATTTTTTCTTGTCCATATATTCAAGAATCCACAAGTCGTAATGATGTTATGAAATATGAATTAGAACCATCTCAATTATATAATATATTGAAATATAATGATTAATCATTATATTAAGGATTCTAGATGATAAAACATAATGATATTTCAAAATTTATTGCTATTAAATCAAATTTTGGAATGTAAAATAAATTACAACCCTTGCCATTATTACACATTAATTCATTATTTATTTCTATAGAATACACACAATAAAACCCCTATTATCATGAATTAATTTATATTTTTTTAATTAGGTACCTAACATAATAACATAAAATAGGGGTACATTTTTATTATAAATTTTTCCTTGACATTCCAATAAGTGTCTATCATTCTTAAAAAATATATGTGCAAAACTAGGGCCATTAATAATAACGTGGTTATATATAATGCTCAATAAGGTAATATACTAAGAATAACATGAATATATTATTACATGTTAGACAATCAGATTTTAAATAGGACATAAAATGGGTGAAAATCATAATTATGAAAAATGTGGCAAAATATAACAAGATAACATAAAGGGTGCATGTGACTGTAGAAAAAATATTAAACATGAAATCATAAGAATACGTCAAGGATAGCTTAAAAGACATCAAAACATAGTGATAAATTTCAATATTGGATTATTTTCACTCCCTATTCCAAAATAAGATATATCATGAGTTATGAACATTTCCAAATATATTGATTTGATATATAATTCAACACACAATCACCATTTTTTTATAATCTTCATGTATAAGTGTGCCACATAGATCAATCAAAATAGTTAAATATGTCACCTATAATAACCTGAAAATCAAGGGTTTATGGTAACATAAATTAAATTCACCAATCGATGATCTATTTGTACATCTAAGTGAATAATCATTGTGGAAATGTGGGTGTATATTACCTGCACAATTATTTGGAATGAAAAATCACAGTGAAATTTCGGTAGCCTAAAGGGGGTATATAACAATTCATACAATATTAGAAAAAGATAGAAAGGTTTAAATGGTCAATTGTATATAAAAATGAAGATATTAGGTATATGGAAAATAATATTAGAAAATTATTAATTGAAAAAATATCTTACATAAATAAGGTGCTTGTATAAATATGAGAAAGAGGGGTTCACTTACTAAATAGAAGCAAAGTAACATTATACGAATAATATATAATGATAAAGATAAATGATCTTTCATTTTTATGTAAAGAATTATTAATTATGGAAAAAATTCAATGTTGTGAAAATATATCCAGTTGAGATTCAAATGACTAATGACAAACAAGGTGCTTGAATGGAATGAAATGAGAGGGAACTACCTCACTAAATTTCATCATTGTATCATCTTAGGTAAAGGTTATAAATATAGGGGATAAATGACCTCCAATTATAATAAAATAAATTAGAAGTTAACGTGACATTTATTAATTCATGGAATCATAACAAATTAACATTCTTAATGTTAAATGAATATAAGGTTCTTGGATGGATACGAGGAGAGATATGTCTGTTACATTGAGAGGGTGAGTCCAAAAGTATAGGAGTATCTTCACGAGAGATTGTAAAACCTTCTGAGGAATATAAATATGGATGGGTAGAATAAGTATGTAATCAAATGTTTATTAGAGAATAAGAATGGTGTCCTTTTTGGGATTATATTTTAAGATTGAAGGGAATTCTTCATTATTTCACAAACAATGGGTTTTGACTCTGTAAGAAATGAAATAAAAAATATCCATACAATGGATTTTCCCATGGTTTCTACCATATAAGAGAATATTTAATTGTCTTATATGTTAAATTTCTAAAATAAATTAAATAATTCACTTTTTTATATAGAAGTTGGTAATGTTAATAGGGGAATGATTTGAAATCCTAGATATATAATATAGGGTTTCTATGATTCATAAATGATATATAAAAATTATAAATTATATTAAATAAAAAGTTATTTTAATGGGAAAATATATATTTATTATTTTATTCCTTTTCTAGAGTTTTTTCATCACATTACGGGATTTTATGATGTCAGAATACACACACAATTTATAAATTATTTAATTTTACACAAAAAATTTGATAGACTCAGAAAATTATGAAAAATTCACCTTTGGATATTTTCAAAATGTTTATAAAAAATATATTATGTATTTTAACCAAATAATTTTCAATAAAATTAATTTTTATATTTTCAACAATAATAAGCATTTATTGAGAAATTCTTTTTCTTTTGACAATAACTATTTTTTAACCCTTATAAATATTACATTTGAATTCATAAAAAATATATTATCATTTCAATTTAATAAAAAATATTTAAATTTTTATTTAATTAAAATATCATTTGTTTTTAAAATTCGATAATTTTTAAAAAAGTATGTTTTTAATTGGAATTTCATATTACAAAAAAGATACATTTTTTGGGGTTTTTTATAAAAATCTATATAATTCATAAAAAATACAACAATAAGTCAATAAAATAATTATTCTACTAAAAATATAACATTATTATTCCAATTATAAGGGTATTAATACATATTACAATATTAAACCAGAAAAATACCATAAGGGAATGTTAAATTATGGTGAGATTTTCATGTGGTGGTTCAACATACATGCATTGGGTCGTGATCTTGATGAGTCAGAACATATCTCATAAATGGTCTTGTTATTAAATTAGTTATTGGATATCATCTTGGTCTTGGTCAAAGTTATTTAATAGTTATGTTATATCCCTTTACTACTTATATAAATGGAATTCAAACGGTATTTTCTAACTATTCAAGGACATCATTTACTTTTCCTAGGTTAATTGGACTTATCCAAACCCTTTATTTTTACTAGTCATATAATCATTGTCCAATAGAAATATAATAAATGGATATAATTATTAATTTTATTTTATATTTAATAGGACCTAATATCCCAATAAATGTAGTGTATATATTTTCTATAAAATTTATACATAATAAGATATTTAATTCAATCACAACAGGATTTTTTTATAAATGTTTGGGCCATTTCAAGCATCCTCCCATAAAAAATATCACATGGAATCTATATTTAATAGAGAAATATTGATAATGATAATTTTATTTGTTCACCTCTTCTGATTCCAACATCATATATTAAAACTATTTGTTTATCCATAACTCTTTGAAAAGTTATATTATGTTATTTTTATAGAATGGTATCTATGATATAATATCTTCACAAGATTATCCTCATATAAATGGTTATCCTAAAAAACACTTATGGACTCAAAACATATGAGTGTTCTAGTACTTTCATAATCAAGAAAGTCAACTAGAACATATCATGTACATGACATAGCTTCTGTGAGAGTTTTTTTTATTAACCACCACTAAAATGCGACGAAGGTTATTAAAAGGGGAGATATATCTTCTACTTATCTTTCCATTATTCCCAGAAATATTAGAATTGTTTCCCAGAAATATGTATAGAAATACCTTATCACTATCCTCAATCTCTAGAAAATTATCTTCATAGTTCTTATGTCAACTCTGAACATCCTTGATGTTATACAGAATGGTTTAAACATTTCCCACCAACTTCTAGAACATTTTAAAACCCAAATGTTTGTGTTCACTATCTTCATCATTGCTTAGAGGTTCATTAAATATGTTAGTATAAATTGTATCATAGTGATCAATTTGGAAGCATGCGTGTATAATATATTATATGATAGTACAACCAAAGGAATTTTTTAAACCATGCTATTTTGATATACATTATGAATGCTATAAATATGACCTTGAGTTTGTGCATTTTCAGTTTAGACTGACAATGATATTTAGGGTTATAATCCATGAAGATGATCCAATAAATATATAGATAATGTTAGATAATCATCCAGAACATAGTGGTAAATAGTGGATGTCAATCAGATTCAATAGAATATGTTGTTCCATATATCCTTGCAACTACTCTAATGTATCTTCATATATTTTGATCTTTTGGGATTCCATTAATGATTATAATGAAGTAATCATTATTTAAAAAATTATTCACCACAACCCATATAGAATTATTCCTCTTGATATCATTAAAATATATGGACATGTTCCATGGATATGTTTCCCCATTTCATTATTGGATTGGGTAATTGTTTCACAATAGCCTTGGATTTTTTACTTTCATCCTTCACTTACTATCACACAAGTCACATTTATGTATATTATTTGATTTTATCCAATATCATGTACATCAAAAAGTGATCTCAATGTTCAATAAACATATTTATCTTCTATTTTTGTGTGGAAAATGTCAATATATTTGAATACTCTAAAACCTAAATCTTGAACCATCGATTTTGATGGTACACAGAGTTGTTAAACAAATCTTACTACTCATTCTACTTTAATTTTCAACTCTAGGGATTTCAATTTTCATAAAACATCCACTATATTCTATATTTCTATTTCATATATTTTAATATCATTTATTTTATATATAAGGGATTATTGAGAAATATTTTAGGAATGTAGTTATTATGTTCCTTCATTTAGGATTCCAATATCATTCCTTTTCAGGTATGATTATATTATATCATTCTCAATAATAATCAATGATAGAATTCCTAGATAAATTCTACAAATAATGTGTTTCACATTAATTTAAGTCTAAGAATATTCGTACATTGAGAATTAAAATTATTTAATCAATAATAAACATAATTTTTTCTTATTTATAATGTTCTTTAAGAATATATACTTGAGGATTTTATGATTTGTATACAATTAAAACTTTTAATGAAATAGATATTTCCATCATATTTTCAGTTAGAAAATTACTACAACCAACTGACGATCACGTGTTTAGTCGTATTATTTATTATCATTCATTTACAATTATGCATAGGCTAAAAAATTAAATTCATCTACATTACACATCATACACCCAACATCGATGTCTTGTAGTATACCATCGATATCCCCAACTTATGGGTAGAAAAAGTACATGTGTAGTCATTATAAATATATTCAAATATATTTTCTTATCTTCTCATTCATTAATCCACGAAAAAATTGAATCCATTATTAGATAATATTTTTTTTGGTTGTGACAATGTTGATAAATTTATTACAAATTGTAGATAATACCCAACGAATCTATGGAAAATACTGATATTTTCACATCTGTTTTGTTCAACCATCCTTTAATTTCATCTATCATTTAAGGGTCTATATATTTCCCTTTTATGGTGATTATAAGCCCTAAGGATGTTACGTGGTCTAGGTATATGTTTGATTGTGACAAAAATGACTCATTTAGTAGGGAGACTAGATAATTATTTAGGAAAAAAATATTATTAAATTCCCTCATAATGGGCATGTAGTAAATGTTTTTATTTTTCTAAGTATCAATCATATGGAAATATAAACTTTATTATTGGGAAACAATATCCTATTTTTGTGATTTTGATACAAAATAGGATTAATCCTCCTCCATGAACCTGTATAGATTTGATGTGTGATTCATGATATAGAGGGTTATTTCTTTATACCTATATTTTATATTGTCTACATAAAAGGATATCATTAATTAACTACGATTAAATAATTACAATAAATGGAGTCTGATAATATTTTCTTGAAGAACATTACCACAAAAATCAACATGGTCTACAAATATCATAGATATTTTTATGATGAATCCAAATCATTTCAGGGGGTGACTCAATGGTATTAGTATATTACAAGATATTATAATATCAAATGTATTTAAATATAACATGAAATAGAAAAATACTTATTAAAGGTTACATGTACTACAACCATAATTATCCATCTCATCATAGGACATTCATTTTTCCCTAAGTCATGTATATTGTTGGTTCTCATCAGGCATGTTAACCCTTGGAATATTGCATCGTCATGTATAATTCTAGACTTCTCCATATTTAGGATAGAGAAATGTATATGATTCCATTGTTTGAGATTTTTTCCTATACCTCATATTATTCAATTTCTCATGAAAATAAGATACTTTATGACCAATATTTTCATAAATAAACCATTTCCTATCTATATTTGTGACATTTTCCTTGGTTTAACTTTCTATAAATTTTATCATTGAAAATTGGTTCCTCATTCACTTATAACCAAAAACTGATGAATTTCGGTGAGATGTTTTTTACCATTTAAATAATGTGTTTGTAGATTAAACTATGTTATAATTGTTGATCATTATTATTGATAGCTCATTAGGAATAATAAAATGTTTTATTAAATTAGATCACATCTGGTTGGGAGTCTCATTTGGGATTCCATCAAACTTCCCATCACATTGGTTGTTCATGTAGTTCCAATTTTTTAAAGCCATTGTATCGTATAAATTAAGAATTTGGTATGAGTACATTTAAACTACTAAAAACACTAATGGTAATACAATTAAATTAATTTTATCATTTTTAAATGAAAATTATTCTATAAATTTAATATTTCTAGGCATCAAACATAAATTTCCTTTCTCTATTTACATACATTGACTCTTCTAAATATTTCCCATTACTAATGGTTTTTAACGATCCAGTGAATTTACCTATAAAATATATAATGATAGTGTAAAACTAGTTGTACATTTGGACCTATTTTTTCACATGGTGATGATCATACCTATCTTAGTTCACCATATTTGGGTTTAGTAACCCAAGGTACCTCTTTTCCAAATCCACATCCAGTAGTAGTATATATAAATTGATATATTTTTAATGTGTAAAATTATGGTATATTTTACCAATATTTCTTATTTTTATTATGTTTTATCTTATACCTAATTATTTAAATGGATATTCATAATAATAAACCAAAAAATAAATTAACCCATCTTTTTTACCAAATATGAAAACACATGTCATTATTATATAGTAATTGATGACTAATTTCATATGAACGCACATAATACAACCAAAATTTTGGAAAATGATAATGTCATTTGGAAATTAGGTACATCATATAATGGCATAAAGTATGAGTTATATTGGAATTATTGAGATCTTCCATTACATTCTCTTAATTTTCCATCGACCATAAAACATCATGGGATGACCATGGAAAATACATAAGAAATGGATCATGTAGAAATTCCAATAAAGGAATAAAAAATTAATAACATGAATAAAGTATTAAATATTATAAAATACTAATTTCAATGGGACATAAAAATGGCGATAATCATAAATATGAACGATGATTAATATTAAAATAGTATAATATAAATGAAAAATTAGAATGCAGAAACTACATTTTACAAAATAATATAAATATAGATCATAGATATCTATCATGTCAAAATTTAATTTCATAAAAAGTCCCATAATTGATTATGTTCACTATCTATTTCCATACATTATGTATCATGGGACTAAAACACTATTCAATTTATTAGAGTAATATATAATTCTGGGTGCACCTATAATATTAATTTCATGTGCATAGAAAGGTGCGCCACATATACCGTATAATATGCGGATTTATTTCATGATAATTAATCCCATGATAATGTTTAGAATTTGAAATACATGTAATTACCTAATAAATAATTTATATGTAGATATATGTGAAAACCCACGATTGGAAATGGTGGCTGATATTCACACGGTAAACATTTATCTTGAAAAATTGGAGAGAAATATTGGCCGAATAACATCTATAAATAATGATTCATGAACTGTTTTTATGGAGATATAATGGGTTATGTAACCATTTGGATATCAAAATTTATGTATGTGTGATATTTAGATTCATATCCCATCATTATAGTTGTAAAAAACGAACTAAATAAATAAGGTTTATGATAGAAGAGGAGAATGTTAGGATCCCTGACAAAACTATGGATTAGTAATGGCTATGGTAAATTCAATAATGAGAGTATATATATTATCTCTCAATTCAAGGTATGAAATTGGAATGTATATGTATCTTTATAAGGTCATTATTATATAAAAAATGAGATTTAAAAAGTTAATTGAAAATAATTTTCTTGAATTGAAAAGAATATTTGGAAATCCATTCTAAATTTAGGAAAATGAAATACTTATGTAAATATTATAAAAGGAAGGGGAAAATGTTATATCATTATAATAAATTCAATTTTATAGTCAATTAATTTTTATAATGGGGTAAATAAAATTAGATTCAAAAGGTTATGTATAGTGCTATTTTTGGATTGGGAAAGAATAAACAAAGAGGACACTTACCTTGGGAGGGTGACATGATATAATTGTATATATCTTCATGAGAGATAGAGTGAAAATTAATAGGACTCATTATTGGTGAGAGGCGAGACATAATGTGATCTAGGGTAATTAATTGACATGAAATGGTTTACCTGGTGGGATTATAGAAGAAGATAGAAGGTAGTTCCGTATCACATCTCAAACATTGGTATTGGAATCTATATAACAATGTAAAAAAACCAGAAACCATAACATGTTTTCCCCATGGTTTGTAGCAAATATGATTATTTTTAACTATTTTAAAATTCCAATGTTCATTTACAGTTAAATATTAAACATAGTTATGTGGAAGTGATTCATGTTTATAAAAAAATTATTTTAAAAAAGAAAAATATTATATTAGTTTTAGAAGATTAATTATGGATTTAAAAAAATAATGAAATAACCACAAAATTAAATAATTTTTAATAATATATATATATATATATATATATGTTCATAGATGAATTTTACAATATTTATTACATCAGTTTTTGGGATTTTATTATGTCATAATACACACCATATTTTATACTATATTTTATATTTAGACCAAAAAATGAATGACTCTAACAATTTTGAAAGGCTAATATTTGGATAATTTTGATGTTATAATTCCAAATATAATATTTATATTATCCAAATAAATATTAAAATTGTTTAATTTTTATTTTTGAAACATGAATTGTTATTTATTTCTAAATGTTGGGTTTTTACAATAATATTTTTCAAATCCTTATAATGATTACATTCCATTTAATAATAATAATATAATATAATTTTTATTTAATAAAAATTATAAAAAGTTTTTATTTTATCGAAATTTAATGTATCTATAAAATTCAATTATTCATCAAAAAACAAGGTCAAATGGAAATTTTATATTATAAAAAAAATAAAAAAATTGTATTATTTTTTCAAAATAAAATATATATATATATAGTAACAAAAAATAGAATTAAATATATCCATTATTATAATGAAAATTCAATATAAATAATAATATGATCATAAAATTCATACATATCACTTTATTATAGTAGGCAATTATCAATGTTTATGGCCCATGATAGTGATATTTTCAGGTTCTGTCTCAGTATTCCTGGTTTGTTCGGTGATCTCGATGAGCATGAACTTCTACAATAAACAGTTTTAGTCCTATGTTATTTTTTGTATATTATCTTGGTATTGGTAACAAAAACATCTATGAGACATTATCTTTATTAGAATCCATAATAAATTGGTTTTTTAATGTATGATCCTACTGGTCAAGGCCATCACTTATTTTTTCATTTGTAGTTAATATTATCAAAACCCAATATTTATACTAATAATATGACTAATTTTCAAAGGATATATTATCAATGGTTATGTTTCAAAATGGTCATTTCAATTTGATGATATGTAATATTTTAAAATATATAAGTGGTGTTAATATTTATTCTACTACAACGATACATAGCTTAGAATATAATTCCATCACAATGGTAATTTTATATATTAAAGAGAGGGTCATTACAAAGTAGTTACTTTAATAAAATATTATTAATGATTAAATAATTATTTCCTAAATGATATTCTTTACCTAAATGTATCAATGAAAGTTATTTGTTGGTTTATAATTAGGTTCTTTGTTATTATATGATATATATGGGTTCAAATCATATCATCTTTTATTATGAATATTATGAATTGTTAGATAATTGTAAACCATGTGGGTAATGGAAAAATATATATGATAAAATGGAATGTCATGATTTACAATGAAACAGATGAGGGATTTTATAACTACATCCAGTTTTTAGTGTATATTTGTTTTTAATATGTTAAATGGATTGTTGACCTGTGATATACAAAAAGTTTTCAACAATAAATGTATATATCTACAATTTGAGGTTAATTTATGAAAAAACATTGGATATAATAATCCAAAGTTTATCGTAACCTCTCATAAAAAATTGTTTGGTCTTTCAATAATTTTTCTTATAATTTTTTTTGTTTTTGATAGTAAATATTTTTGATGACACATTTTTGGGATTTAGTATAATTAATCAAATTGGGTGTTGATGATGTAATCATATATATAAATATTTTGTTCTAATAATTCAAAGACATCTAAAGAAGAATATGGATATTTATTTGAATCCTCTCATTGATGAGTTAATTTCATTAAGGAAAAAGGTGAAACTATATTTGATATAGTTCCATATTATGATTAAACCTAGAAGGTTTCATTAATGTTGATGATTAGTTACATTATGACATATGTTATCTGGATGTATACTATTTTACAGCCTAATATATTTTGATATATACCTTTTTAAATAATTTTTACACTTTAATAGCTTTCAATACATAAATCCTTGAGATGTTTATGTTCAATAGTGTATCAATAGCCAACATAAAAATGATAACCCATGATATATATTACATTTATAAACATTCCAGTAAATATTTTGGAATATATAATACTATATAATGTAACAGTTATAAATATAAATATAAATATATCTCTTTTTCAATATTATTTTTTATAAATGAATATTAAATAATCATTCTATTATCTATTAAAGTGATTTCATTCTTCCAAAATGATTTTTTTATTTTAAGGAAAATAACATTATAATAATTTTTTTTCATTTTATAAATTAATTTTATAAAACAAATCACATTTTTAGAATCAGAATATTATAATTCACTTTGTGTGAGATTTTTGTATTTTTCGCAAAATATTGATTTCTTAGTGGACATTGAGAATATTAGTAATCTTTAAAAATTCATTTTTTTATTAAATTATGTGATTAAAAATTAACAATATTTGTTGAATATGTTTTAATGTATGATAAATATTATTTATTTATATTTAATTTAATTGATTACTTATTAATCAACTTTTTTTATTTTTTTTAAAAAATGGCATTTAAAAAGTGTTTAAAAATGCATGTTGTTTCTAATTTTTAATTAATTTAGATAACCCATAATGAGTAATGTTTTAAATGATATTTATAGATATAATATCAGTTAATTTTAATTTATATTCATATAGTTATTATTGATAGACATATAGTTAATATAAAATAATTGTTTTTTTGAAAAAAACAACACTTATAGGAAAACACCTTTTTCATGGTATTTATAGGGTATATAAGAAATATTTCCCTTACATTAGCCAATTTTATTTTTAAAATAAAAAAATTCATAATTAGATTTTATAAACTATATCAGGGTTAATTTTTTCTAATTTTTTAAATAGATTATTTTTAACAATAATGAAAAATAATAAAATTTAATTTAAAATTTATTATTAAATAAATATCTTGATAAAGATAAATTTTATTTTGGTATTTTTTTCACATTTGATTAGAACAATTATATATAAATTAATTTAATCTATTTCATTTTAATCAATTTGAAACTGATATTAAATATAAAACATTGTAACAGTATGAAATTTTTTTATTTGAAAACATTATTTCTCATCGCGTACATGTGATTAATTTCAAGTTGAATTTTTTATCTTGTGTGAAAATAATGTAGAGTTATTGATTGAAAAATCTGAATGTTAAATTTTATATTATATATTATGAATAACATAAATTTTTTAGAAATTTTTATAGTGAATAGAGGATAATCTAGGTATCACGGTATAGGTAAAAATTGATTTACTATGTCTTAAGATAAAAAATATACGGTTCTAAATGACCTATAAATTTTTTTATCAAAACTATTTATGAAATATTTCAGTAATTATCCTCTAGTATTTTGTTACTACATATGAAAAATGTGGTTGTTGCGAATTATTTTCCAAAATACCAAGTGGGTCATCTCACATACTTATAAAAGACCACCCCATGTCATCTCTTATACACACATTGAAACATATTGTATTCATACCAAAATATAAAAAGATCACCAAAAAACATATCTTATATCATATTATAATCGTTATTTTAGGAATAAATACTTCTTATTTCCGTATCCGTACAAATGTAAGGGGCATCCCAAATAAATATTTAATGTTTTTGAAAAGGCATCTTTAAAATAATTATATCTCCACAACCATCATTTCATGTTAAAAAATTATCTTATAACAAACTTAATAAAATCCATTTAATTTTATTTATTTTTCATAATTCTATGACCTACAACCATCTCCACATAAATCTAATGGGTTAAGAAACCATCGTCTATTTGTATGGTGGACTACCGCCTCACCAACCGATGTCTTTAATTATTCATTTACAACATTTGAGGGGTGGTTATAACATTGAATATAAATTATATTCATGATATTGATAACATAATTATACCTACATAGTCATTATATAGTATATATCTTTTTAAATATCAATTTTTGGGGAATAAGAAGATGTCACTCATGTGAATGGAAGACTAGAGCCTCGAAAAGCGATGTGATTAATTTTTCATTATTGTGTGATATAGAAGGAAATAAGGATAATGATAATGAATATATGTGATAAAAATGAAATAATTAAGATAAAAAATAAAAAAAATTCATTCTATAAATATAATATATCATTTTCTTTTTTACAATAAAATGTTGATAACATAGTTCTTGTAGTAGTAGACTACCACCTTAATGGAGTGATGCGATGATTATTTATTCTCCAAACCAGAAAGATTATATATATAATAACATTAATATAAATATATTTTAGATATATGATATATGGATAAATTGGATGAGAAAAAACATTACATCTCTCCAATCTATGAAAACTGAAAAATTGAAACGTTACTCATGCATACATGTGGACTATCATCCCCCTGACAGTAACATGGGCCATTCATAAAAATATTTCATTAGTTGTTTTCATATTATAAATTATATATATTTAAGACAATTATTTAGTGATTATTATTTTTATATGTTTATATAATGATCTACTAGACAACATACAAATTTCATTTTAACACATATTTAAAATGTGGTCAAAACATATGCCATAAACCAAATTGATTAAGTAATAATATAAGTAACTATAATAGGTGAATTTTTTTTATTGTAAATGAAAATATTCTTAAAAAAGTAAATAACTATGAAAATTTTACAATTATCGATGATAAAGAACAAGTGTGATGAATCAAACTTGAGGTAGGGTTTTCTCATCTTACATTAATTTTGGTGTGATATGTCCCATATTCAACACTTATTACTGTTTTTTGATATATTTAATAGACACAAATTTATTGAAATATTATTAGAGTGAAATTTATTGGGAATTACATATCCATTATTTGATATATCATTCAAGGTGTTCCCAAAGCATTGAGGCTTTTATTCTCAGTTTTCTTTCTTTGAGATGTTTGTTATGTTATGAACATCTATTCCATTATGAGGTTTATATACTTACCCACTAACACATTATATGTTTAATATCATTATTTTAAAAATAATATATGTTTTAATTACTTATATTATTAAATGGCTATTAAAATTAAATGATTCCAACACAGAAAGAGTGTATGCTGTAATATTATCATTTATTGCTATTGTTTGTGATTATTCATCCAACTATGATACCATATGATACATCTCTCGATAAACTAATAGTTTTTGTTATCATAGAGTTATTCATGATATTTTAATTAAAATATGCTATTTTTCAATAAATAATACAAAGAATAATATTTTATTTTATATTGGAAATCTTAATTATTTTCTATCCTTAATCGGAAGTACTTTTTCTACAAAAATATTATTATCATGAAATATTTCCAAAAATAAATGGAACATATCCCAAATAAATTATTATAGATCCTTTTACACAATACATAATTTTTATAGCTTGAATTAAAATTACTTTTTAATTCATTTTCAAAATTATTCTATTTTGTTATTTATCAAAAATTAAAATGAATATGTGTCTTTTCATATAGGACATAAAAAAGTCTACTTTTATAGACATCATTTTCATTGAAGATTCACATAAGAAGTTTACAAGTTTTTTAATATTAAAAATATTTTTTAGAAAGTTTTCAAAAGTACTATTCAATATGGAATCTATGTATTACATAATAAACATATTAAATAATTTTTCAAAAGCTTCCATTAGATGTTTCCACAATGCTTTAAAATGAAATTTATTTTTGAATTATTTTACGAACTTTTTATTTTTATAAATGTTATTTGGAAATTTAATTGGTTATTTTATTCATTTTTTAAATGCAATTTTAATTATTTCTCCTCGTAAAAAAAACCATGAACCCTTATTGTTACCTATACTCTAGTGTGGGTATTTTTTAATGAAGCAACACACATTTTTCTCTTTATAGATTAATATTGTTTCGATGATATTTTTATATAACCCGTTTATTTCTCACAACTCAACCAAACCTCATTGAGATTGTAATATAACCCATTGTCCATGGGTTAATATTGATTCAAATAGAATTAACTGAAACTCATTCATTTTCCATGGAATAAAAAATTTATAAAAAAATAATGATTGTTTCAATGATTTTTATTATTAAATGAATGTTGTGTGTACTTTATTCTTGTTATAGTTCATGGAAATAATATTATATAGGTGCACCCAAATATGTCATGGTGATCCCATTATAGATTATAATATTGGTGTTTCTAGATATAGATTAAAATCATTAGGTAATGATAATTTTATTTGGAGAATTATATTTGAAGTATGCCATATGGTTAATCTATTTTTAAGGGTTCTGTAAGGGTTATATTCATTCCTTATGAAGATAGGGTCCTAATATTACATTATCTTTTCCAATGATTTTCTTAGGATTTATGTGTTTTATTTGATCATGATTTATGTTACATAGATTATGATTATTTATTATTATGACTTGTTCCATTGTTAATGTCTTATTCCATGAATCCATGTTTGATAATCTTATATTTATGGGTATGAATATTTGTATCATATACTCAATACCATTGATTATTTCATTATACCCTTGAGCTCTTATTATTATCACTAAATGAATTCATTAGATAATGATTATTTTTAACCATAGTAATTGTTTGATCTCATCATACTTATTATCCTTTTCCAAATTTTATACAGAACAGTGTTTAATGAATTATGTCTAGAAGGTATTTCTTATGGAGGATAATGATGTCACAATTTACAAAAAAAAATTTTCTTAAGATGAATAAATTATCATTTAATATAATGTGAATTGTTTTTGTAGGAATGATTCCTAATTAATTAATTAAATAATATTAAAAGGTCCTCTATAATGATTCTGATCCAAATATTTCTTTTACGATGAAATGATGGAATGAAGAAAAATAAATTGGGTCACTATTATAAGAATCACAAAAGGAATTTTATATTTTATGAATTCAGAATCAAATTTTGTTTTCTGGGTTTAGGGATGGTTTAATACTCATTGTATAAAATAAATTTTATAGTGCATTCCTAATATTAAATCATTTATGCCCAAAATGGTAGAAATACATGTTATTTTGACTACAATTGGAGGTTTTGTCTTGGGGATCACGATTTCCAAAAGAATAGAAATTATTTATAAAAATGTTGAATATAAGCATTAAATATACACAAGTTCCCTTTTATATTTAAGTAAAATTTTATACATATACACTTCCTTGTACAAGTCAAAAATGTATTAAAAAATATTTTTTTTGGAGAGACCATTATTGGATAATGTGGAGTAAATTTTTTGACCTTTCTTATTGGTCTAACATTATGGTTCATAACTTGATATATATAATAAAAATTGAGAATAAATTTTTATATCATTTCTATATATTTTGCTGGAAACCCTTTTTAATACAAAATAGAATGTAATGGCATAGTTAGCTCTTTTCCAAATTTGTAGACATATGAAAAAGAACTATTTATTGAATAAAAATCACAATATGTAATCAATACAAATTAATATAATGGACTTTCTGAATAATTTCATTTATTATTCATTAAATTATTATAGATTTGAGTTTTCTATACTATTATTTTTCTAAATTTTCTGAATGCATTAGAAATCAGCATATTACTAGTTTAAAATTCGTGACATCTATGTCATAATTGAAATATTAATGAATATTAGTCTGAGAGGGATATTGAATCCTTTATTATAATATGTTTGAACTAAAATATTTTATTTTTTAAAGGATATTTGGGACACAAAATCAAAATTACGATGCATTGAGTACTCTTCAAAAATACAGTGTAATAATTTTATATAGATGAAAAAGATATTCACACTGGACTTATTTGACTCCTTGGAAGATATTCTATTATATTTTAATATATTATGATAATAATGGAAGGATGGTGCATTTTTAATTGAAGTAATCATTTGAGAAAAGTATGAAAAAATTATGAAGAATTTTTGTAAGAATAAATTAGGTGAATGGTCAATTGAATATATGTGTTTGCATGAAAACATTTCAAATTTTTTCCTTTATTTTTTTCAATTAAAATATCCTCAAAAACATTATATGATGGATCAAAATGTAGAAAACTATAATGATTTCATAGTCCATAAATGAATATTTTTAATTATAATGATATCAGTTTTTTTCGTAATCGTTAAAGATAGATTTTAGATTACTATATACATGGAGCATATACATATGTAAAACTAAATTGGGATGGGATGACACTATGTGTTTAGTCTTGACAAATTTTTATTATTTTTTAAAATTTTAATTATATATATATTTATTTACATGATTTTTATTGTATACTTGATGACCATATCAAAAAAATTATACAAATTACATTAGGTTCTCTTGAAGAGAGTAATTGATTGAATTTTTCATATTACTTTCAATGACTGGTAAGTTATGTTTTCTTATTTAACATTAATTTAATTATTAAATATTATTTGTAATTAATAATTATCATTGAATTCAGAAAATAAAAAGTGAAAGTAAAATTTACAGTTGATATCTTGTAAGGAAAAACGTTCATTTAAATTGATAAAATAATACAATGGGTATGTGGATAATGTATTTCTATTCTATACATTCATATATGGTTTACAGTAGAAATAAATTTATAATAATTATTCTTTGAAATAATTTCATCATATAAAAATTGGTGTTATGTTTTTAGGGTATGCAAGATGAAATTATTTATTTATTTTAACTAGGACCAAATTTTGTCACAATGGTTAAACAAATTTTGTTTAATACTCATAGAGGGTTGTGAGATCATCCATGACATTGAGTCGTTGACATTAAATATAATATTCTTCAAGTGTCAAATGAACCATTTATATAATATCATTAAAAAACATCATGCTTAAAAGGATAATTACATGGATGTTTCAAGATATTTGAATGACTGGTGGTTTGTAATAATAATAAAATATCCGAAAATTACATTTATTGAAAATAAAAATTGTCATATTAAACTGAAAAATATTTAAAATTCTCAAAAAATACATAACCAAATATATCTATTAGCTATCTAGATTAAAATAAGTATGATGAAAACCCCACCAGTAACATCTTGAGTTTTTTAGAATACTATATTTGATAACATACATGATACACTACATTGTTCTTAAACTAACAACTAAATATAATTCTAACAATACTAATATAGTTGTGGGAATAAATATTAGTAACTAAATTATGATAATATATTTTAAACTTTTATATATAATTAATTCTTGGGGGACTAATTAATTAAAAATTTATATGAAACCCTTTTTAAAATAAAAAGTTAAAAAATTCAGGATTTTCTAATGTTTACAGGTGTGTTTTATTATTGTAAATAAAACAATAATTATACATAAATTATATTTAAAAAAATTATAATAGATTAAATATAAGGTTTAATATTCAACTAATGCGTCTTCCATAAATGATGTTGTAATAAGTCTATTATTACACTTCAAAACTGTATTTATTTAAAATAGAGTTTTATCTCATTTTGATGGAGAAATTAATTTTAATATACTTCTGACACATATTAAAAATATAGTTTAAAAAATAAATTTATACTTTTAAATAATAATATAAAAATTTACATTGGATGAATTTTTTTTATGATGAGTTTCATGTTTTGATGATTCGTAAAAAATGAAATATTTTAATTGAAATTTGCTTCATTGCATAAATAATTTATAGTTTTAAATTATAATTATTAAAGGTTTTAATGTTTAGTTATATATATTTTATATAATTAATTACAATTTAGGTAACTTGAATCAATTTCATGTTGAATTTTGATATAAAAATATATAAATATTTTGAACGTTTTTACAATAAATACTTGTTTCTCATTCTATGAACTTGACTAATTGATAATTATGTTCTACACCTTATATGAATTTGATTTGAAATAATATATTCCATATTTCTAATAATAATAATAAAATTTATTAAATGGTTTCCCTTTGTTTAATGGACAACGTGAATAGTAACAATATAAATTTTTTTATTATAGGTAGGGGAAAATAAAATATTTAAGAGTAAAAAATAATAATATAAATATTATTAAATTACACTAACACTTGAATTAATTTAATTGGTTTCTTTTTTAACCTCAATCACCCTTGGGATGAAATTATAATATTTTGAGTCCACTTATATGAGAGATGACACTTATAATATTATATTCAATGGAAAGTCATTTTTGTCACACTTTTGTTTTCAACAATTAAGATATTCCTAATATAAGGTTATATAAGGGATATATTAAGCTATAAATAGTAAGTTGAAACAAACATATATTTTATTTATCATGATAATTTATTTTTAATTCTTAAGGATGAAGTAGTTAAATTAATGGATTAGAGAATGATGATGTAATCATTATCTAAATAAAGAAAATATCAAATAAATGATAGTTGAAATAAAAAAAGAAATATAATTAGAGATGAATAATATCCTACAAGAAATATTTAGATGAATTATAAATTTTATTGATGATTTATAAGGATTTTTTAAAATTTATTTTGTTTTAAATCTATTTTTCAAAAATCAAGTAGTGAATAGTATAAAAAAACTAAATTTTCGATATTTTAAATAAAATAATATTTTGATAAATGATATAAAATTATAAATTTCGAAAAAATAATTAATATAAGTCAAAAAAAGATCACTAGTTACTCATTTATTTGTCTTATATATTTTATTTGTAATTATATTAACACATAAAGTGTAAACTACATAACATCGTGGTAAGAATTAAAATCGATAAATAACGGTTAAAGCCAAAATGTTTTTATTAAAAATAGTCTAAACCTATATTATTTTCATTTAAGGGTTTTATTCTGATTTATAATCATCTTATATTCAAAATAAATCAGTTTCGAGCTAGTTTGAATAAAATATAAATTTATAGTAATTTATTATTTTGAGGAGTTGGAAGAGTGGCCCAACCCTATCCTACTGAAGGGAACCCATTATTATCTTTCTTTTCACACCTCAAAACCTATTTAAATTAGAAAATATATACCTAAATACTTTTCTAGAAACTATACCCACATTATAGAGCCCTTGATTTTGGTATAACACTGTTCTTATAGGTTTTATGTATTTCAACAAAAGTGATTATCCGATGAAGCGATGTTGTTTTTAATTTACAATTTTTTTTCCGTCTTCCAAATAAATAAATTTTTTTCAAACATTAAGGAATTATAATTATGGTATCAAAAATATTTTTATATATTATTATTTTACTATAATTTCCTAAATATATTTACCAATACATTTAATGGGAAAAGAAATATCATTCGTGTTTACGATGAAATAGCGCCACATGAACAGATATATTTTGTCTCCATTAAAGTATTAAAATAATGATTATAATGATTATGTTAATGTGTATATTTTATATTAAATAAATATTTATCAATAAAAAAATATAGCATTTGTGTTTTAACATTCAATTCCCATACAAATGATAACGCCATTCATGCGTCTGTGTGAACTATCACCTCCGAAAAATGATGTGATTAGTTTTTGAACACCAAATCACATGGATTATATATATAAGTACATTAAAAATATTAATATAATATTGATGATATAATTATCATTATGTGAGGATAAAATAATAATTACATTTTTTTATAATTATCATGTAAAAATGGTAAACTTACTCTTGTGAACGTACAACCACTCATCACCAGGATTTTATCCTTATTCATTTCTAATATCCATAATTAAGTAGTTAAATATAAAAATTTAATTGATGTGTAAAAGTTATTATTACATCATCAATTCTATTAATTAGTTTATGCACTAATTACACTTCTAATATTGATATCTTATATAATTTTTTTGGGACTCTAGTACAATTCAATGTCAAAACATCCAACAAGAATTTAAATAATTATGTAATTTTTATGACATGCTAATAAGTGATATAAAAATAATAATAAAAATTAAAAAATTTCTCAATAAATTAAATAATTAACTTTTTATAATTTAAGAAGATAATTATTTTACCTAATGATTCAGACTCAATGTATGTCACGTTATTTTAAAAACCTCTTTTAAAGTAACTAATTCAACTATTTTAACAAAATTCAAAATGAATGTTTTTTAAATTAACTGAATGAATTGATTTTATTGAATTAATTTCACATTAATATTTTAATTCATAACAAACATGATTAAAATATCATTTTTAAATAATGATTTTTCATTTATGAATGTGTTTCTTTATAAAAAATAAAAATGATTTCTAATATATATTTTTATTCTAGGCATGTTTTTTGTGTTTTTATTATGTTTTTTTATTCGAAAATATTTTTATCTGTATTGGTTGTTTCATGATTAACTTAGGGTATTTGAGCCGGTTATAGCTATCCAATGCATTGGGTATAAATATGGAGTTTACTGGTTGGGTTTCTATAAAGAGATTATTGAAATATAGTGTGGTGGGTATTCTAAATGTAACAATAATTGTTACACCCTATGAATCCATTATCTGTAGATATATTGAATATTTATATATAAATCGTTCAATGATTTAAATTTGTGATTTATGATTCCAGTGGGGTTTTTTCGGAAACTTTTGATTTGATGACATAAGATTATGAACATGTGTTTAATGGGTAAAAATTATAGCTTTGTGAAACTGTATTCAAGGGTTTAAAAATATTAATAGAATAATAGTTTCTTTAATTTTAGTCCCTTGTTTTTATTTTTGTCCTCATCTGTATTCTTAAACAAATTTTACTAGTTATAATGATGGGTATCATAATAGAGGATGTCACATTGAAAATTACCAGGGGTTTCTTAAAATAGAAATCATGTTTTCTAGGGTTTTATATTTTTGATAAAATGGATAAAATGGATATTATTGTTGTTTTATCCCCTTGGTATGATTAAGGGATGTAATTTAAGAATGATGGAACAATTCAAGGAAACTCTTATACTAAAAGAACATACATGTGAAATAAATTAAATTAATCAATAAATTTCAATGATATTGTATTGTTTAATACCAGCTCTTTATAGTTGGCATGAAATTTCTGTATAGATAACATTAGATATTAGGGTAATATTAATAACATTAACATAAAAGCCATTATCTTTTGGAAAATATAAAATGTCATAACATTTCAATATTACCACATTGCTTAGTCTAAACCCAGTCTCTACAAAATGGTTTTCAATAGAGGGCATAGGTAAGCTATAGTGGTAAGGAACGAAGATAGATATTTCATTAAGAATCTGCATCCCATGATGGTTGGAATCATAACTGAGCAGTGTTTGGTTGTGATGGGTTAGTTGACACCTGCTATAAATGGTCTGTAATCTATGCACAAGATCATGATGATCAAAAATAGAATAATTTATCAAGAGTGAATAATTTTATGAATCAAAAACCCCTATATTTTAGTGCATCTATTTTCCTGATGGTAGTTGAATGTAGTAAATCACTAGAAATTGTTTTGATATCATTAGAAGTTTAGATAATAGAAAATTTTCTCTATTTTTAATCATTTTGAAAGTGATGTCGATCAATAGTGATCAATGGTAAGAAACATAATGTAATGTGTAGAGATTGATGCTTTCAATGAGATTAATTCCAAAAAAATTGACATATATTTTTATAAGTAAATTTTCCAATGGATGGAAAAATTATTCATTGAATAGATGTAGATGAAGGATTTTGTGACTGGATATGTATAAAATTTCACTCGACATGAATGGTATCCCCCGAATTTCATCTAGGCCATTAATAAAAATATTAATCATTTTTACATTGTATTAAATCCAAAATATTGAAGGTAATTGGTTTCTCATAAATAAAAATGTTAAAACAAACTTGATAGATGTGATGAGAAGGTGGAAATGATGTTTTTTATGATTAGATGTTCTTTAAAAACCATCAAAAAAATAATTAGATATGGAAGCTGAAAAGTAAAAATTCATAAAATAAGTCTAATGGTAGGAAATAATATTTAAAAATTGTAGGAATATCAGTAAAAACACACTAAGTAATTCCTTTTGAGTTTAATTTTGTTCTTTTGATGTGGTAAAATGGGGAATAATTGTCATAATTAAAATGAAGAAGATCATGGTATTCGTAAGAAAAATCATGATATTTAATGAGAAAAATGAGTTAAATTTAATAATATTGGTAATTATATAAAATTGTATTTAAAGAAGAATAATAAATAAAGGGTGCTTCTATACTATAAGCATAGTGTTGTGGTTATATCCATTTAAACTTCTTCAGTAGATGTTGGACCACAAAATAAGTCGAATCGGGTAAATTTTATTCTTCAGATTAAGCCAATGTGTTTTTTTATTCAGGTATATATATATGGTAGGCATTATTTTATAATGGAACCAAATTTACTCAAAAAAATTCCAATGAACCAAGACGTAATCATACCATATCATTATTACTTGAAATAAAAATAACATTTCTCATTAAAATATCTTTTCTTTTTTACGTAGCTACGCACTAATATATGAAAACACTTTATTGAATAATTAAATTGTAATATATTAAAATAAATAATGAAAACAATAATTTGAAATTTAAAATTTAAATTATATTCATTTAGTATATGATTGAAAATGGGTTTTTAGAATTTTAAAAAAAATTGGAAAGTGTAACATTAAAATAGGTTTTTAAAAGAAAGTATCTTACTATGGTTCTGATATGTCACATACAATAATTTTATTCCAAAACAATAATACTAGGATATTTATTTACATTATTTCAAAAATTAAAATATTTATTATTCCTTTTATATCACTACTTATCATGTTATATCAACTACTTATTTTTTTATGTTCACGTCAGAGGTTTTGATGATATTCGACCCTTGAGTCCAAAATGAAATTGTAATGGTGTCAATAGAAAAAGTGGTCATTAACATATAATCTCCATAATGAAATTAAAGATATAATAACATTTTTTATTCATTAATTATATTTTTTAGTAAAATCATTATATATGGCAATGAAAAATGAACTATGTTGTAATCATGGAGATGATGGGTTGTATGCAAACGTGATTAACATTCCAATTTTCAATGATCATTTTGGAAAGAAGGTAATTATTATTTTCCCTTTACAATATGAAAATATTATCATTTATATGATATTAAATATATATATACATATAATTATATACTACATTCTTGTTATGTTGTGATTAAAAATGAATCACATCTCTTTATGGAGTGATTGTTAATATGTACTCATGAACGATGTTAGGAATTTAATGAAAATATAACAGTAAGAACATAAATGTTTTATTATTGATTTATAGAGATAAAATATTTCATTAATTTTACAAAAAAAATTGATTCCAAATTTATATATAGTTGAAATAGAGTAATGGAAAATGAATTCTATCTATTTTCGAGATAGTAGTTCATCGTACACCTAGATGATATTACGTTTATCATTTGATTAAAGTGGAGATATATTTAGGTGATTATATTAACCTAATAACATCTTAGTATATATAGTATAATATAATTATTATTTCATCATAGTTGAATAACATTTTATAGAAGTGGAATATGAAATAAAATAGAAACACTTAATTAAAAATGATACATCTTTTTCAGATGATCTCCTTTGATTAACACCCTCACACCTATTAGAAGGTTGTTATTCCTTAAATAATTCCCCTATAATATTGAGGGGGGATACGTTGATTGTATATGAAAATATTTTAGACAAACAAAAAAGTTTTTAATATAGATAGAAATAAGAATAATGGGTCCCCTTTTATATTAGAGGAGAGGGGAAGCATTGGGATTCATAAAAATGTTAAATTAATATATTTTAAAAATATTTTAAAATTTTTCCAAAAAATATTTATTATGAATATAGAATGATTTTAAGTTGATATTAAGTCATATAATTATGTTTATACAAGTTTTGAATAATTTATAATCCTTATCATTTTGTTTAAACCCTTATTTAACATCCTTAATTCTTACAAAATATCATATTATTTTCAATTTGAGTGTTAATATAATTAATTAAAAATTATCAAATAATAATAAAAGTGGAATTTAGGAAATTTTAATACGTATAAGAATAATTTCTAAGAAAATTGTATTTTTAGATATTTTATATCATTTAATAAAATATTATCTTTTTTAAATTATCAATAATGTCAATTTTGACAATACCCACTACATGAATTTTAAAAAATATGATAAATATAGGATAAATTAGATCATAAAATTATAAATTACCACTAACATGACAAATTCACCAAAAAATTCATGAATGTAATTAATGACATCATATTAAAATGATTCCAATATTTTTAATATCACTTATTTGATATTCCATCAATTAAACAATTACTGCAACATCATAGTGATAATAAATAATTTAATTATTTTTTTCCTAAAATTTAAAAATAAATTATCATGATATATATAATCAATTTATATTTAAAAATACAACTTATTATTTTATATACCCACTGTATAACCTCGTAAAAATAATTTCTCACGTGATATAAAAAAATGTGTGGAAAAATTGACTTCTGTTTGAATACAAGTTAATAAATGTCACAATCTAATCAAATTTTATTTAAAGTGATATAATTTATGCCTCAGGATTATTTTCTTTGATACTAAAACATTCAATTAAAATTTGGTATGTTTTATGGTAATTTGATAATATATATAATATTATTTTTTCCCTTAATTACCTGATTTACCCTTAATCGTGGTAATGAAAAATATTAAAGATTCCATTCATATTGTACAAAAATAAAATGAAACTTTTTAATAAATTAGGATATTATTATTCTAGATATTTAATCCATTTTCTCAATTTTACATCAGAAAATATGTGGAATTTGATTAAAAATTAATCATTTTTATAAAATTAAAATATTAGTTTTTGTTGAAAACATTTTAAAGATTGAAATGTTTTGGAATCCAAATTCATTGTAAAATTGATACATATCACTGAAATTGGTTTAAATTATAATAAATGATCTAATTAAAAATTTAAATAAAAAAAATAAATTTTGAAAGTATATATTATTTAAATGAAAAATATGTTTTCAATTAAAATGGAGGATCTTTCAGTATTCATCAAAACATGAAAGTTATCAAGAAAAATAGAAAATATTAAATGAAAGTAAATTTATATATTAAAATTAAAAACATGATATTTATTTTATAAAATCTAATTTATAAATGCTTAAGAAATTATATTTAAAATACATTCTCTAACAAAAGGCTGTAAAACTTATTTTTATAAAAATATAATTTTTATGTGTAAAAATATATTAATTAATATATAATTCCAAGAAAAAAATTAAATTAATATTTAACATTACATTAATTATTTTACTAATTTTATTAATAGAATCCAAAATAATTGATTTTTTTATTTATTGGTAATAAACATGATTATGATCATTTAAATAGTTCTTTATAAAAACATTTACCTTTTATTTTATGAAGAGTTTTATTATCATTTAATAATTAAATTTTCACCAGATAATTAATTATATATAAATTTGTAAATCATATTATCATAATTTGGTTATTAATTTATATTTCGTCCATTCTAATGGATTTTCTATAATGATATTTAATTGTTTGTTTATGATCGATGTAGCATATGATATATCCTATCGAACCGAGTATTTAAAAAAACGAGATGTTACATTCTCCCAAACATTGAAATTGTTTCATAGAAATATTAATTTTGGATTGAAGAATATGGGTTTGACTTTTAAAAAAACAATTATTTGAATCCCACATCTAGAAAAGGAAAAATAGAATTTCTATATTAAAAAAATAAATGGATGTATGAAGGTCACCTAAGATAACACATACATAATTTCTATATTAGAAAACATATTCATGGATTAATCCATAAACTTATGATTGAGAGTTATAGATAGAATGTTCATGAGAATGTTAAAAAGAAAAAAAACTTAAACCTATGATTGGTTAAGAGTTCATTGAATTCTCTGTTATAAAAGTAAACATATAACCTTTTTGTTTCAAGATTTTTTTCACAGAGTTGTGTAATTATTTTACTACCTTTACATAGAACATATATAACTATTACTGACAATCAATTTTTCATCAATTAAAAAATTTCAAGAATAAAGTAATTTTTTCTCAAAACAATTAATATTAATGATGAAAAACTCTTAGGGTAATATAGAAAAAGTCCATAAAAATAATTAACCATTATATGATGAGAACAATATTTAATCAGTATCATTCAATAGAAATACCTAAAGTTCATCATAAACCATTTGATAAATAACTGTATTAAAAATTCCTCAAAATAGTCTAATGTAATATTAAAACCCAACATCCAGAAAGATTTGACAACATATTCTTACAAAATATATTTTTATAACTAAATCAAAATAAATAATATTATTTCTGAATTATTATACCAAATATTTATTTTCCTTATTAAATGTCAAGATATTATTACCATTTCAATAAATAATATGAATAAATTGAATCAACTATAAAATTATATATACTTCCAAAAAATAAATCAAGATGTATTCGTAAAATTGAATCCCATATTACTCTATTTTATTCAATAATAAAAGTGTCCCAAAAATCAACTTATACTTCATCCATCAAATAGTTTATCAAAAATGAAAAATTCATACAGACTGGGACATCGCATAATCCACAGGTAGGAGATGCACACTTTTCTCCCTTTAATCGTGTGCTCGATTCTTGTGTCCACATCAGATATTATGGGTTGTTACACATACTTCATGTTTTCCCCATTATAAAACACTATAATTATCACAATATTAATGAAATATGATAAAATCCCCAAAATAACAATAACATGCTTCAACCTCGAAAGTTATCTTAGACCTCTCAATTTATTTGAAATAAAGTAATATCCTATATTTAACTCCATAGTAATGATCATATAATCCCTAAAGGTTATCCATAACATTATTATTATGTACACATAAGAAAATACTATTCTTCATCAAATAACATTTTGACATATCAAACTTTAATGTAACTTATAACATAAAATAAAATAAATTCAATGTACTTATATAATCAAAAGAGTATTAATACATTTAAATATTAAATCATCATTATATCTTATCTTACTCTTCTATTCCTTTTATTTAGAAATCCTAATCTCTCAAAATACCTCATAATACCATATCCATGATTTTTTTAAGATGATATACATTTATAGTGGAATAAATATAGTTAGTTTATAGAACATGAATCATATGTGATTCAAAAAAGATAAACCATTATAACAAAACATTGATATAATATGTGAAATTATTCCATATACATAAACATGAAACATCGTAAAGATTTGAAAATAATAACATATTCACTCATTAATTTAAGTAAATGAAATCAATCCCCTTAGATAAATATATGTACATGGAATCTAGGTCAACTCATAAAACTGTGGAAATTAATAAAAATGCCCAAACATTGAATTGTGAACCTGATATCTGGTTCATACATAACATAAGATTCTTATGAGTCATACAACATTCCCCAATTATAGTTAGAGAGATATAGGTCCAATCTATCAAATAATGAATTCCTTAAATATTTGTGCGATAATAACATAAATCATTCATTATACTTGAACCCATCTAATTAAATATATTTCATGAACATCCTAAAATCCAAATACAACACATGAAAAGATATATATTTCACAAATATCATTCCCACATAAGTTTAAACTATTTATAAAAATAATAATAATAACAATATAATTAAATATGATCTCTATTAAAATATAGGTAACATAAAAAAATATGACCTTATAATGAAAATAATTTCAGGAGATCACTTGAAAATAATAATTAAAGAAAATTTCCTTTATTTTTTTTCATAAAATAACATTCACATTTAAAAGTACACATTTCTTTTAAAATTAACATGTATTATTATAAGTAAATTTTCAATCATTAATTTTTCATTATGGAATTAAATCGCATTCATTATGTATATGTTAAAAAAATTAAATACATACAATTTCTAAAAAATCTACAAAGTACCTCATTTAGAAAATAAATAAAATGATTCCTTTTAACCCATTTAGTATAAAGTAAACATGGTTCATATAAATTTAAAAATAAAATGTATAATAATATTTAAATTTATGAAAAATATGTTAGAAAAAATGGAATATAAAATAAATATTCCCCAATAGAGAATTAAAACTAAGCAACGACAAATATTGATGAGATTGTGAAATAAATACTTATCAATTTATAGTATATAGAATCATACACCCTATTATTTAAAAATATTTTTATTGTAATAAAAATTCTGTAATGTTTTTTATATGACTCAAAAAATACAATAATTGAAAAAATTTACATCACGTAGAAGAAATATGTAGTGTTTATGGAATGTGTCCCACATAAACTAAAGTGTGGCATAAATCCCTTATCATAAGTCATGAATTCATTCATATAATTTATAACGACCTATATAATAAATATAATATAATTTTAAATATGAATAATAATCATATTTTGAGATAACATACCATGTATTATTATTATATAAATTTATATTTCTTTTTTATGAATAATTCAATGTTAATGTTATGTTTTAGGTCAAAAAAATTTTGTTTTTATTTCATGTCTTTACTTGTTATAGATAGAATATTTCCAAGATCATGACGTAAATCATATCATGATTGATAAAAATGATATAAATATCATATATATTTATAATATATTTAATCATGTGATTTATAAAAGGCAATGATATAAAATAAAATAAATTATTCACACAGGCGGTTTGTTGTACATATGCATGAATGATATTTTCTTTATTTTCATATTAAATTATGGATAAGTATATGAAATATTATAATTTTAGAATCATTTTTATAATATAAAAATAATATATTTTTAGAAAATTCATCATTCTTACACCCAATTATAATTATATTTGAAAAATGAATGACATCACTTCATAGAGATGGTATATTCACATGGGCGATGTTATAATTTCTCAAAATGTTAATTGGTAAAATGTAGATGTGATCTTATCATTCAATAAATATAAAAATGTAATAAATTTCATATATTAAAATTGATCCCATAATAATTACCACTGATAAATTATTGAGATGTAACTTGAATTTTATCGCTACATGGAGATGGTAAGTCGTAACAATGAACGAGTTATACTTCAATTTGTTATGCAATATTAAAGGGGATTTATAATGTTGTGTTCATAATCGTAAAAAACATCAGAATATTTAGGTTGATTATGTTATTATTTTATGATATATATCATATATTTATAGGTGGTATATCAATGTATAAAAATAGAGTGATCAGTTAGTGTGATAACATCTTCTTCAAAACAGATCCTTCAAATCTCTTCAAAGGATCCTAAAACTAGTATTTGGGGAAGACCAAAACCTATAGAATATGGATATGGAAGTGAATAAGATAATTTTGGAATATATTTTAACATATATAATTCAAAATTTGTTAGAATTAGATGAGGGAGGAAGTGTCCTTTTATGATGATAGTGAGGGGGACAATGGGAATTTCTCAAAAACATCATAGTATTGATCAAAAATATATCATATAGTTGATCTTGATTGTAATATGACAGATATGTGAATACCTTCATCATGTAATATTTTAAATAATTATATAATATAGACTTGATACATCATTACTTAGATAACATATTTTCATAAAAAATATTTTCATGGGAATATTGGGTTCATCCTTATACCAAAAAATATCGGATTTTAGTACTCTCGAATCCATGTAGGATATGCCATGAAATTTTACAAATGGATGAACCATATTATTTTCATAGAAAATATTCATTAAAAATTAAAAAATATATTCCCAACATGTTTATGATGAGAATATTCACTAATTATCATGGTTTACATCATTTATTATGATTGTATAATCATTCCATTTATCCTTTCCCTTCAAAGGTTGTTGCTGATTAGCAACCATATTATCACCCGGTCTGGGTAATTTTATTATACAGTGTATAAAACAAATGAAATTATATAATTCAATTGATAGTGGATCATTTTTTTGTTTTTTTGATTCATTTCATCAACCGACATCATTACATAACTCTTTCACTCTTTTTCTATATGGAATGCCTCCCACATTTTATGGATCTTCATGTTATATTCATGAATTCCCATGATTAATTTTTTCTATATTTTTGGAAAGGTAGTTATTTAATAACATTCATTAATCTAGATGGAAAACCAATGGATTTCCCATTAAGATTTATCCCATTATTCTTATCACCCAAAGCATGAGGGTCAACAACATCGAATTCCACTTTTAGTAAACACTGAATGATTTCTTCATATATTTAAAAGATTCATATATAAAAGTCATTACAGAAACAAGGTTTTGTTCCCCAAAACAATCAATAAATTTTTTATTTATAAAAAATTAATATCTTGGAATATTACCTAGCTGGAATTATAGAATTCGCGTTAATGGTATAAAAAGATTTATAATCCTTTTTCTTAAGTACACAGAATTCCTTATCCATCATTGTCTGTAAAATAAAAAGTATGTAACATTCCCTTTAACTTTTCCATTACACAGATTCAATTTCTTATTATTTACTCATGTTTATATTAAGAGTTCACCCCATATTGGAATCACCTTCTTTATTAGAAATAATAAAAAATTACTTCCACCTGCTTTGATCATTAATGATGAAAAAATATTTGCAGTGGTACCCATCCCTTGTTCAGACACAAATGTATTATAATTCTCACTGATATATGGTAGAAATTTCATCCTTTTGGAATGAATATAATGTTTTCCCCTCCTTTTCTCATTTTTAATTCCATCATGATTCATATTTTGTGTGAGTATATAGATAAAATATTTCATTCCACCTCCTATAACATTTGGTTACTCAGTTGGGAAATCATTTCAATACCCATTTTAGTCATCTTTTACATGGTTCCGTCAATTTCCAAACATTTCCTAATATAGAAAATAATAGTGTGAAAACACTAATCATACTAGTAAAACCTCATTTTCCAGAGAACTATAACACTACCATAATAGATGATGTGATCCTTGTTAATAAAGGATTACTTATACTCATATCCCAGTTGGGAATTTCATGTTTAGTTTTTAATGAATATGCAATATGAAAATATTATTGTGGATCCATTAATAAAATTTCATCTTATTATCTATATGGATATTGAAGTAATGAAATAAAAAATTTTATTCTTTTAAGGATCAACAAAATATTCCTTTTATTTTTTTAATAAAACATATTATAGACGAAATAAAATAATAATGAGTTAATTTAATATGGTCTTAATAGAATAATTGATGAGGTTATTCACAAATATATTATATTTTAAATAAGAGAAACATTATGATAAATGGGGGATAAATTCTAATAATTTACTAAGAAATTAATTGACCTTGTTTCAAAAAAATTATATTTCAACTTCTCAAAAGGGTTATATGGTAAACCATTTATGGAATGGTTTATGATAAACATAGTATGAGTTTTTTAATTTTAATGTGTTATTGCACCATATGAGGACTTATAAATATTGGATAACATATGTTACCATGTTTTTATTGATTATAATGTTGGAAATCCTATCATCATATGGATCTCATGATCTTATAATTCCTTAGTAATGAAAAATTCACCTTTATTTCATAGAATAAGAGATTATGAGGAATTTGATTAAGAAATAATTAAGTGATGATATATACATATGTAATGTAATAAAATCAAGTAATTATATATTCTCATGAACATGCACCAAAACTAGGTATTTTGTCAGGAAACCAAAAATTCCATCCTAGTATAATATTTTATATAGAATCTAATGGTCTCCTAGATAATCATTGATTTTTTACTTATGATTGTTAACATTATCATTCCATATTTCTTATCAATATCTATTAGAACATGATAGTTATATTTATCTTCCATGTACATGTTTTAAATTACAACATATCTTATCCTATTAGGGTCCCTAGTTATATTTTACTTTTGGTAAATTGTTATGTTTCCACCTTTACCTTTTTTAATTGGAGTTTTATTATTATTTTCTATAACAACCGGGTATTAAATCTATGATAACCTAGATGAATTTCATGGAAAAAATACACTGTATGGTTGGTAGAATGTAACACATTGAGATTTTTATGTAAACATTTTCATTAAATAAATTTTTTTCATTTATGTATTTTGTTAAATGCACCATTGTCTTATCTTGTGTCACATGGATCATGGGTTTTCTACGAAATATATTTCTATTATAATTATCATTTAAATAAGATAGTTATAACCTACACATTATAATGATGGGTATTAATAGGGTTAACTGAATAACGGAATTATGGTTTACACACACGCACACATATAATTATGTGACCAATTAATTAAAAATTAATGTAAACCACTATTTTAAAATGAATGGAAATTTCTTTTGTGAAAAACTATTTAAATTTTCCTAGGATTATTTTATACTGAAAAATAATCACATAAATCATGATGTATTATAGAAAGAAAAAAAATATATTTAATATTCATCCTATGTGTTTTCTAAAAATTATATTAATAAAATAAAATTTTACACATAAAATATATATATATATATATATATATATATAACGACAATTTTCCCCTTTTGCTGGTGAAATTATTTTAAAACTAGATTTTGACACATTTATAAATTCTAAATAAAAATAGAAAAAACTTATTCGAAATAATTATATTATAATTTCCATTGGTTGAACATTAGGTGTTTTAATATTATGTTTCATGTTTTTATGAATGATGAAAAATGATTCTATTTAATAGATAAATAATTTTCATCTAAATAATTGATTTTGTTAAAATAGTTTCATTATTAATGAATATTTGAGAAATTTTGTTTATCAATTAATTAAATTTATGTCATTGGAATCAAATATACATTTAATTGGATATTAAAAATACAAATTCATTGGAAATTATAACATTAAAGACTCATTGTTTCATCCTTTATGGGGGATTATGTTTTAATTAATTTCTAAAAAATATTTGGTTTTAATTATTAAATATTTATTGATTATTTTTAATAATATGGTCAAAATTTAATAATTTTAACCCCTTTATTTTTGGACAATATAATTAGTAATTTTACAAATATATAATACCACATTTTGGGGGATATTAAGTAATTAAGAGTAATATAATATTCAAAATATTATAAAACTACGCTAAAGGTTTCAAAAATATTATTTTATTAACATGATTAGACAACTAAAAACATTGGTTTGATTTTGAATAATTCAATGGACACATGTCCATGAAAATGAGATGGATATTATCAATCTCAGATAGACAGACCAAATGTCACCCTATTACATTTAATAAGAATAATGTTTTTAATATGTGAGTATATAGAAGATATTCTTGACTATTGATAATATTTTGAAGTATAAATAGCATTTATACATCATCATTTTTTCTTTTGATTTTATTGAAGAAATGTTTTTTAAAATAATGACACAATGATATGGGAATAATTATTCAATTAACAAAACTATCAATTAATGTTTATTATAAATATTAAACGATATATAATTTGACTAAATTATGGTTATAAAATAATTTTATAAATAGAAATTAAATCTTAAGGTTGAATATAAATAATTGTATTGATTTTTTATTATAAGGTTTATTGTCTTAAATAAAATGTAATGAATACTGTAAAAATGAAACTATCGATGTTTTATGAAAACAATTTTTTATTAAATTTGTAAAAAATTATAAAAACATAATTAATGAAAAAGGGGATGATATATGGTTGTTAATATCATAAAAAACCCATTTAATGTTTTCTTGAAAACATATAATTAAAAATATTTCCGATTAAATTTCGAAAATGTAGTTATCATAGATAATATTAAAATAGGTTAGCAAAGGGTTAATAAAAAGGTTAAGGTTTAAAATTAAAAAATAAACATGTATAAAATCAATTTAATGTTTGGATTACACCATATAATATGTTATTTTAGAGTTCCTTGAAATTTGGTGGTGTATGTATTGATATTTATTTTATTAAAATTTAATCTTTTTAAAAACTCTTAATGTTCCCCTTACCAACATAATAAAAGGAAACCACACCCAAATCCCATTTCACTAAATTTTTCTTTCTATCTTGAAAAGTAACTACCATATCGTCTTATTCAATTCCATATTAAAATTCTAGAGGTTTGGGTCTTCTTAGAATAACAAATATAGAGTTCTATAGATGAGATCTATTGTATCTGTTTTGAAGACGAGGTAATCGCTCTTATCGATCATTCTCTTTTTCTACTCTTCTATATCATTTATAAATATATTATATATATCTAATAAAATAATAAAATCAAAATCCTAAATATTTTGAAATGTTATTATGATTATAAAAACACTATTTTTAAGCAAACTTCTCATCGAACAATATGTGAACGTATCGCTTGTATGTACATACAGATTACTATCTCAACGTAGGGATGCCATGAATATTCCAGCACCTATTTTTGTGGAAAATATTATAGGATTATTTTTTATATATTATATTTGTTAAATTATTAATATTATTTAATGATACAACAATATCAACTTTTTGTCAATATAATAATTTTTTAAATGATAACTTTTCTTGTGTGTACATATTGCTTACAATTTCCATGATCTGATTTGATTTTTTTCATATATATTTCCAATGGGGGGAAATAAAGATTAATTATATGAATATATATGATCAATATATATAATAAAAAATAATTCTATAGTTATATTATATCATATATGTTTCATTATTTTAATATGTGAAGAAAATTAAAACAACCATCATGCATATGTATGGCCTACCATCTCTATGAATGGTTTACATTATTTATCTAAAATTAATAAATAAAAATGTTTAAATTTATATTTAATATACATACATATGATATAAATATCATGTTTAACATTTTTTAGATTATGAAATAATGATATATATAAGAGGACCAAGGATAACAAGGAAAAACATGTATGAAAAACAGAATTGTTTTTACCCGAAGCGTAACTTTGACAATGAATTATTATTAAGAGATTAATATGAATTTATAAGAGAATAATAAGTTATATTTTATATATGAATATTTTTCTTGTGATAGATTTATAACAATATTATATTCATTATACATTAGGGTTGAATGTATATGATAGAATTCATGACTTATGGTAATGGATTTATGTCTCACATCTATTTTTGTTGGATATATACTTTACACACTACATGCTTCAGCAATATGGTGTATATAATACCCATGAATGTTTTCTATTATTTATATACATAAAATTATATTAATTTTAAGGTCCATATAATTCTTTTCATTCATTGGGCATATGATTACACAGATTATAAAGTGATTAATAATTTTTTTTCAGAATCTCTTCAATTTTTTGGTTTGTTTAATTTTATGTATTTATTAGTGAATATTAATTTCACATGTTCATGTTTTATAAAATTGATATAAATTTATTTGTTTTTACTATATATTTTCAAATTCATTTTTAATCCTTTTTATGTTTGTTACTACAAAGTTTGAATGAATTCTGGTTTTCATTTTCCAAACAATATACTTTTTGACTTTTTCAGCAAATAATTGAATGGAATGTTTTTCCATAATATATTACATAAATGTTATTTTCCACCATCATGATAAATTTATAGTTTATGGATTCCTCTTAAATATGAAAAATATTATTTTCAAATACAATTTTTTCTTTTAATATTTTATTTCATTTGAAGAAAATAATATGTATTCAAAATAGAAAGGATATTTCGCTCAATAATTACATTCAAGTGATCAATATTAATTATTTTCTATATAATATGATATATTAAGATGATACTTATTATTAAATGGGTATATTATTCAATGATACCATTCATATTCTTTCTAATAATATATTATTTTAAAATAAAATCACATTTGTTGAATCCATTAATTTTCCATGGGTTTCGTTATGAATGAAGGATGTTTAGAAACAAAATTTGATTATATAAATTATTATTTGATAAATAATTTATAGTTTTATGGAATATTATTTTTGGATTTAATTATGTTATTGGTGGGACTTATATCTCTCTCTAATTCATTTGGTAATGGTATATTATACAATAGGTACATATGTTAAGCGAGAACATGATTTCATGTTCAAAATTCTACACATGGACCTGGTTTTCATGTCCATAATATCATTTGTTCTGTTGGTTTTCATATCAATATATTAATCATGTTCTTAAATAATGCCTTTAATTTAATTAGTGGTCATGTTTCAATATATAAATGTTCACAGTGTTACATGTCTATGAGTATGCAACAATTGTTTTAAATACCCATTTCTTCATCGTATTTCAAAGATTAATTTTTAATTAACTTTTAAAAATATCTAATATGATTTAGAATAATGAATTCAATGTTTATAATCATATTGTACATATTTACTAATTAATTCCCATTTAATTTTTTTTAAAAAATAGTAATATTTTTAATTTTAATTACCATGTATAAGGGTAAATCAGATAACTATGGGTTAAAATAATATTATAAATATTACAAAAAACACTAATAGTTTAACAAATGTTACTCGATGATTTTTATTAAGCCCAAAATATTTATGGTTTGAAATTGTATAATTTAATTGGCACTCGTCCAGTTGAATTACTTGTATATTATTCAAATCAAGGCGAGTGAAAAAATTGAACACTCTAATAATTAATAAATATAATATTTTTAATATGTGGTTAAATAGAATATATTCTCAACTATATATATATTCCTGAAAAATAAAAGGATTATCAATATAATGGTATTTTATTTTAAAATTGTATTGGGGAAATAATTTTCATAAATAATCATGCAAGGGTGATGGTGTAATTATTCAATTAATGAAATAGTAAACTAAATTATATTACTTTTATTAAAATAAAAATACATTGGCTTTATTATGGTTATAAACTGATTTTATAGGTAAATAAGATTTGATTGGGGTGTTAAATTAATTTTTTAGAAGTTATATTTCTAGATTGATTTTTTAATGCCTACGTAATGAAATGTGTCAAAATTGACACTAATGACGTTTTATGAAAATAATACATTATTAAATTAGTTCCAATTTATATAAATTCAATGTAAGGAAAAATGGGATGATATATGCTCTAAAATATCATTATTTTTACATTTAGGATATAATTTAAACCTTAAAAGTTAATGTATCTATGATTTTATATTTATATGGTTGTTACACTAGTTAAAATTAAAATAGGTTAACCGAGGATTAATATAGAATATATGATTTAAAATAATAAAATTGTCTAAAATGTATATTATTATGGTATTACACCATATACAACATTATCTTATAATATATTTCAATTCTGAGGAATTTCCATTGATATTTATTTTATTATTAATTATTATTATGATAAATTATCAAAGTCCCCCACACCTTCATTATAAAAGGAAACCACCACCCCTATCCCATTTTACCAAATTGAGACATACATAATGAACTATATTAACTCATAATTCTTATGCACTTACATATAAATATTTTAGATGATATATTCATCCCAAAGACTATATCAACAGTCCGTTAGAGGAGATATAAAAGATCTTTAAAAAATATATATTTACCCCCTCCAATCACTTTATTTTTCTACTCTTATATAACTCATATATTTCATGACCCACCATCAACATGATGAGAGGAGGGAAAAAAAATCAAGACCCTTCCTTCCTCATGTTGAAGTATAGATACTGACCCCTGAGTCCCGCATTAAGTAGGTCCCGAATTGGAGAGTAGCACCAAGGGTATTGAATCACACATAATATGGAAGGACATACCCTTTTCATTTAGTTGGATCATGAGATACGATGGTAAAGACAAATAATACTCCAAAAATTATTGTATTAGTAAAGTAAAACCAAAAGTCCATTCACATATGCATGTTCCAAATAATGTGCTATAAGGTACATGAAAACTCCAAAGGGAAGTACCAATAGAAAAGAAAAGGAGGAACGTCAATGGTCACGGAGACCGAGCTAATATGGCCTAGAATGGTCTTAAATGTACTTCATGAAACCTGGAAGCAATTTTATATACATATGGTGAGTATACATGCATACATAATAAGGAAAAACAAAAGATTTGGTGCCCATGTGGGGAGACATTCTAATGCCAGATGTGAAAAGGAGATAACCAAGGCACCAAAAAAGGAAACTATCCACCTAATCCTCACTAGGGCACAGTCCCCAAATAATGTACGTCAATTACATTAATAGTAATAAAAAATATATGTTTGGGTACCCCACAATACATTTCCAATGGTTATTGAAGACATCCTACACGTCATCCCCCCCCCACCATTTTCAATGTAGTCTCAGTACCACCCCTACAACATCCTTTTGGGCCACCACCACCACACATCCCGCCCACATACACCTGGGCCACAAAAACCACACACATCCACACCCACAGAAACCTAATCCACAACAACTACTACTATGCCCGATGAAACCTGGGCAAGAAAAACTACACCCATGCCCGAAGAGACATGGGCCTCATCCTGAAGACACATGAAAAAAACTTCTCGCACACACCTGGGAAAACCACCACAACTACCCTGACCTAAAAATCATGGTATATAATGGACCTCAGGCCATCACAGCCAGCAAAAAGAGTATTGGATACTTGGGAAAGGGAGTAGAAAAGGAGCTAATAACCAGTCACTCATAGAAGTGTTGGGAAAAACACCCTCTCCCATGAAATGAGGGTGTTCAACACGAAGTTCTCAACATGGGTGGGCTGCAAATAAAAAACCTAAGAAATAAATTATACATATAGGTTAACAAGAACTGATACCATCCTTGAGGTCCACAAACCATACCATACCCAACAACCCCCATTACTATTCATTCATAAAAAGAACAACAGCCACAACCAAGTCACAACTCATTCCCGAAAAATAATTCCCCAAGGAACCCACTATTATTATCACATTAAAGTTGTTCCATTTAGATAATTCTTAACTAACAAGAAACTAATAGGCATAGCCAAAACCAATGGAATGAAAAATAGCCAACCAGAAAATTAAGCATTCATACCTGGTTCTCTTGTATAGTCACAACAACAAAAGGGATCTGAGAGATCCCTTGAAATACTAGAACCAAAGAATTCCCCAACATAAGGACCCTAATATCCCAAAATACCAAAACTAACAAATTCAAAATACGGGATCCCATCCCCATCAATGTCACCTCACTAGCATCAAGAAAAAAAACCATACACATCATCATAATAGAGAAAGATTGTATTTATATTATAACACACCATTCCTTTTGTTTTTTCATTCCGTTTGGTTAACCGGGGTGACCACACAAGGATTAATATTCATTGGGAATCCATTTAGTCAACATTTTTTATGTTATTAACTTGTTTTCATGTTATAGAAATTAAATCACAAGGTTATCCAGAATACAGTGGTTTATATGTGTGCAAGAATGGACCACCAATGGACATGATTTTCAGTGGGCATAAGCCCATACAATTCACAACATATATTAAAATGAAAAAGAGTACCTGAACATCATCAAACACACCCCTGCATTCCATAAAAATCATTTATTATCATTGTTATCATTTGGTTTCATCCATACCCATACAAAAATTATCATCCCCAACCACATGATACATTGTAATGAGAGAGGAAGGAAAACCCCTACTTGGATGATCAATGATCAAACTTTTTCTCCACACGCTATGAACTGGGGATGCTCGACTTGTAGGGAAGGAAATATGAGGACTCTAGGATAGCTCAAGAAAGGCTCATGCATTGGTTCAGAACTAACATAGGGATAGGGGACTCCAAATTCACCATGCAATAGAAAGAGACCTGCCCAGAAGAAGAAGGAATCCCCATTTGATAAAAGGCAAGATCCTGGAGTTATGAGATATAAAATATAGAATGGATTAAAATTTGGATTATTGTTTCACCATGTGTATGGTTAGTTAAAAATGATGGAATTAATTTTTATTTAATAATTCTCATCAGATCGGTGGCCATAACACTTTTGAGTTAAAGGCTTTTTCATTTAATAAGAGGAAAACGAGTAACAGGGTCAGAACTGTAGATGAACAACATGTTGCATCACTGAGAATAGAGGACATGTGATTTGGAAACCTCAAGGGTCACACAAATAATGGGGGTTTAAAAAATATTTTACTTCCTTTTAAATAGTATTAATAATATTTAAAGACTTTTAAAACATAATGGGGTCGTTACAGGGGAAAGAAACCACAACAACCCCCATGTGGAACTGACCAGGTGAAACACCGATTGCTAAGACATGATCTGTGGCATAGAAAAAGGTGACATGCTAATCAAAACTCATCGATCGGGACACATCGATCGATGAAACTAATCATGACACATAGATTGAGACACACTGATCAGTGTCACCGACATGTGACACCACATTGATGCCCTGCCACCGACACTTATTCCCACCCCCCTCAACGATGGCATCCAGGCCACCCGAAGCACCGTATTTTGTTAAAGTAATGGACCACGACGTTCTGAGACATTACATCAGATACCTCTCAAACTATTATCATCATCGATAATCAATAATAAACCCAAAAAAATAGAGTTGTCCAAAAAACCCCCTAAAAAGAACCCTCAGGGGTAAACCACCTTGAAAAATAGTAACACCTCTCCCTCATATTGATTAATTGTAGAGTAATCATCTCTCTTCACCCTTGAACAGCCCCAAAAACATGTAAATGTAATACCATCTAGTCATATGGATTAGAGAGTCTCTTCTTCCAAGTCAAGATACTATCCTCTTTGGGCAACACTGACTCACCCATAGGGGTTAATCACATCCATCTTAATGAGTCACAATTATAGATTAGTTATTCCCCTCCCCACAGTCAGGATAGTTGACACACATTCAGAGATCAAGGAAAATAACACATCTCATAGTTAACAAGGTCAACCAATACATCATAACATGTCACAAAAATAAGGACATCATGGAAGGTTTGGAACAACTACTCAAAAAAGATCTAGATTTTGGGCATGAATCTGGGCATCTCATTCCCATGTTCTCTCCTCTAGGCCACCATGCCTCCATAACACACAAACCCAACAGATTGTATGTCCATGAAGCACCTTCTCCTTTCAGTCCTCTATTTTCACCAGTCTCTCCATGAACATAGTCTCATCACATATATCAAACTCTCCCTAGTCAATGACATGAGTGTAATCTTCATGATATTGAGTATGTTGGGATACGTGGAAAACATCATGGATCCTTGCCAACTAAGGTGGAAACTCTAGCTAATATTCCAACTCACCGACTCATCCCAATAGTTCAAAAGGCCTAATGAACCATGTAGAGAGATTCCTCCCCTTGCCAAACCTTCACTACCCACGTCAAGGGGAAACCTTTAAGAACACATGTTCTCAAAAATAGATCTCTAAAGAATCCTCCTACGTTTGTCATATGACTTTTTTCGGACTGGGGCTTCCATCACCCTCTCACGCACAAGCTGGGCCTTCTTTGATGTGCTCTAAATCACATCTGGGCAAAGAACATCTTCTTCCCTGACCCATGTCCAACACACGACTGAGAAACACCATCTCCTGTACAAGGCCTCGAACATATCCATTCTAATTGTAGAGTGGTATCTATTGTTTTATGAAAACTCAGCCAGATTAAAATGTCACAGCCATGATCCCCCAAAGTAAAAAACATAGGCCTGCAACATATCCTCCAATGTATGGATAGTCCTCCATGTCTGCCAATCTGTATGGTGGTGAAAATCAATGGTATGTTGTAGATGGGGGCCAAAAGAATGTTACAATCCCCTCTTTACTCATAAGGTAAACAGTGTATCCCTATCCTAGAATATGGACCTCGTATATCCATGAAACCACACCACCTCATCCATAAATCATCCTTCCAAGGAAACCACCACACTCATCTCCTTGATCTCTAGGAAGTGAGCTGATTTAATCAGCCTGTCTACCAGTAACCAAATATCCTCACATCCTTCTTTAACACTAGTTTGTCATGTGGTGAAATCCATCTATATTTCATCCCACTTCTACTCATGGACATCGAAAGGTTGCAACAAACCTCCCAGTATATAGTGTTCAGCCTTCACATGCTGACACAGCAGACATCATGCCACAAACTCTGCCACTACCTGCTTCACCCCGGGCCACCAAAACTAGACCCTCAAATCTTGATACATCCTAGAAAATCCTTGGTGTACCGAAATGGGTGATATTTATTACTCACCAAGGACTCTCTTGAACATTCCCACTGTGACAAAAAAAATTCCATTAAACAGCATCTGATTATGTCTGTCATCCAACCATCTTCCCGAAGCATCATCTAGGATAACACGATCGTCCACAACTTCATCCTATATGTTCACGCACTAAGAATCATCCACATGCTGAAATAGAGAGGGCAGCAATATCATCTAGAACCAATAGACTCCGCCATTCTTTATCCATGCATCTAGGTGTAGGGAAACCAACTCATCCATCGCCTTCCAAGCATATGCAATTTCTTGAACCACACCCTTATGTGACTTCTTGATCAAGGAATCATCCACTATTTACCCCTTTCCTGAGGTATAGGAAATTACAATGTCGTAGTCTCGTAGAAACTCCATCAACTTCTGTTACCGTGAGTTCAGGATCCGTAGTGAGAAGATATACCTCATGATTTTGTGAACTATGAACACCGTGAAGCATTCTCCAATGAGTTAATGCTGCTACAAATTTAGTCAGAACACGACTTCTATAAGCTCTAGATCTTAGGTGGAATAGTTACGCTCTAGGTTATGTAGCGTCCTAGACCCATAAGAGATCACCCCTACTAATGCATCAGCACACACCCCATGAAATTGCTAGAAACATCACAAAGTACCTCAATCATCACCCCTTATTTTGGAAACATCATCACGGGGGAACTAAACAACATCCCCTTCAGATGACTGAAGGATGGCTTGCACTGCTCAATCAATACAAATTCCATGACTTTCTTTGTCCTTGTTGTCAAGGGTGTTGCAACTTGAGAGATGTTGGGCACAAATATCTTATAGTAACCCGATAAACAATGGAAACTACAAACCTCTGCCACGTTCTTGGGTGCTTCCCAATAAACAGCTACTTCGACTTTCAATGTGTCAACTTCTATTCCCTACTCAGACACCACGTTTCTAATGAAATGCACCTCTCATGTCCAGAACATTCACTTGGAAAACATATCATATAGCTGATTCCATCAGAGGACCTCTAAAACCATTATCAGATTTTTGGTGTAATCCTCCTCTAATCTTTATTATATCAAAATTTCATAAATAAAAAGAACTACAGACTCGTCCATATATTTCTAAAAGACTGATTTCTTGAGTCCAATTAACACATATAGTTGATTCACAACACCAAATGGAAATACTACGAACTCAAAGTGCACATATCTACACATGAAGGTTGTCATAGACATGTCATCCTCCTTCAACTTCAACTAGTGATATCTTGGCCGCAGAATAACCTTTAAGATCCATTGTTTCCCCTTCAATAGATAAGAATTGTCTTCGAACCTTTGGAGGGGGTAACGTTTCCTTACCATTACCTGATTTGGTTTCTGCTAGTCTATACACATCTTGAGACCCCCATCTTTAGTCTTCATGAAAACGAATGGAGCACAAAATGGAGACGTGTTGGTTCAGATGACACCCTTCTTCATTAGATGATAAATCTGAATCTGTACATCCCGCCACATAGAAGGAACAATCCGATAAGTATCCATTGAAATTAGATGAGCATCGGGTTGTTGATCCATCCTGAACTCAATATCACGTCGAGGGAGTAGAGCCACCACCACTCTAGGGAAGATATTAATGGACTTACTGATGATCCAAAGGACTTTTACCATCTATGTGTCAATCTACTCCATTGACAGCTCATCTAACAAGGAATGGAGGGGATCCACTCGCCAACTGCCCTCTTGGAAACCCTTATCGCCGATTAATGATACACGCTAGCTGCCCATATTTGAAAACAGGACTCTTCTTTAGAAGATGTTGATAATGGAACACACATAGAAAAGACATTTGATGCCTATATTTACATCATACGACTTCATATGAAGAAAAATAAGTTCCCCACTCGACTGATGTGGTCCCAACTTCAGCCCACATCTCTGGACAACATGAGACAAGATAGTCTGACCTCCAACTGGGGTACTAAAAACCAGGGGCACAGGAAGTCTCTCTATGTCTAGACCAAGAGAATGGGCTACAATGGGTGAAATAAAGGAGTCCGAATCTCTTGAATCAAACCAAGCACATATAATTGTTCTTAAAATGATGAGTGTACATCAAATGTCTTTTGGCCTTGGGTTAACTACTGACTATGTGGCGGGTAACTGAACATGCCCAGATCCTCTTCCCCATGGATATCGGATACCTCCTCATCCACCCCCTGGTCGAGGTCCTTGAGGATCACCCTAAGGCTGGAATCCTCTTGTAACATCTAATCACAGAGGAGAGGGATCTCACTACCCCTGCAACTGCTACAAAAAATACCTTATTAGAAACTACTACTAATAAGGTGGGAGCTGAACCTTCCCACCCCCACTATACTACACTCGATCTTGGAACTAATTAAAAATATTCCCACCACATAATCATATGAAGCATTATGGTCCTTATCCCACCAAGAAGGGGTGAGGTCTAGGAGATCAAAAATGGAATTGCTAGGGACTACTCCCTACTTATAGAAACCTGGAAGGCCCTGATGCTGGAGTCATGATGGTGACAGACTTACCATTTGGCGAGCCCAACTGGCTACCCTTTTGTGGCACACCTCTAAGTTTGGGCAACCTCTCCACCATCTCATCCTTCTTTTAGACCTCCAAGTATGTTGGTTGGATGAATTGAGTAACATCGTAATAAATATATGGTCATAGTGACTACTCAAAATGTCTCACTTGAGAATCCTCATCCTGAAATAGGACTGGTGCGACGAAAAGGAGATCATTTAACAAGATCCCAAACCCACTCACTGACATGATCCCCCTTCTGAAAGGAGAGTAGCTCCTGCCAGTTCTCTGCATTCATCGTGGAAAAGAGGTATTCTTCATAGAACTCCTACTCAATGTTAGTCCACGAAACCTAAACCTACATATTTTTCCAATATAGAGCAACCACCACTGACACACCACTCCCCGCATCAATAAAACATGAAGAGGAACATAGTACTCCATGAGAGTCTGGATCGATCTAAGATCAATCACCAGATTCCCGAGCCATCTCTATGTCTCCATGTCTATGATGTTTCCCTCGTACTTCACGAGGGTATGACACTGAATGGCACGAAGAATTCTATATCACTGGTCATCCAACTCCTCTCAATAATCCCTCTAATGATCATCCAAATCAGCATATGATGCCTCAATCACCCACAATACCCTTGTTCGCCGTCTGGGTTCCATAGATGCAAATTATAAAAAGGGATGCCTATTCCTGAGTAGTGTAAAATATTTCTTTTAGATCATTCTTAACCTTTTTATTTATTTTAAATCCCCATAATACACACGAAACACAACAAAACAATTCATGTCTATGCATGTACCTTTCCTTAGGTCTCTACCTTGCAATCATTGTAGCCTCACTTTGTCCTTCAAAAGGTCCAGAGTCCTTGCATCGGATCACAAGAGGCCCTAAAATATCATCTCTTAGCTAGTTTTCCATGGCCTTTTCACACACAAATATTTCCTAACATTGTTTCCCTACCATCACATAAAATCATCATTGTGCTTAACCCCAGACTACATCCTAACTCTCTACCATCACATTTGATACAAATCTGTCATGACCCGCCTTCACCATGATTAGAGAAGGGACAACAAACTGCCAGACCCTTCCTTCCTGATGATGAATGAGAGATAATGACCCCTGAGTCTAGGCTTCAGTAGGCCCTACAGTAGATAATACCACCGAGGGTATAAAATCATATGTATTATGGAATTAATTACCCTTTTTATTTAGTAGGATCAGGATATATGATGGTAAAAACCCAAATAACTCCAAAACTGAAGGTAGAGGAAATGTAAAACCAAAGATCCAATCCCATATGCATATTCGAAAAAAAGTGATAAAAGGTATAATAAAAATCCAATGAAAAGTACCAAAATAAAATTAATGCATCAATGTCAACGATCCCGATATCTAAGCTAATAAGGTCTAGTACGGTCCTCGATTTACTCCTCGAAACCTTAATGAAATTTTATAAACGTAGGGTGAGTATTCATTCATACTTAGTTGGGAAAAACAAAATCTATTATGCACAAGTGGGGTGACATTATAATTCCCCAAGAGGAAAGGAGATAAATAAGGCACCTAAAAAGGAAAATATCAACCCAATCCCCACCAAGGTACCCTACCCAAATAAAAAAAGTGATGTAATGTTATAGTAATAACACATCGATGTTAGGGTACCCCGCACAACATTCCCACTAGTTTTTGAAGACATCCTACGTGTCAGACCTCCCCCTCAATACTCACTAGAGTCTCAATGCCACCCTAACAACAACCTTTTGGGCCACTAAAACCATGCTACCATCCCACATACTCCTTGGAAACAATAAACAAGACCACACCAAAATACGCCTGGTCCAGAACAACTACCACCACACCTGAAGACACCTTGGCCTCATCCCAATGACACTTGGGAAACAAATAGACCGCATACACCTAGGAAACCCACCAAAATAACCCTGTATGATGAATTTTTTTCTATAATGAACTCCATTATATCAAAGCCTACCTGAAGAGTCTTGGGCTACTTAGAAAATAGAGACTAAAAGGCTCTTATAACCGGTTACTCATAGGGGTGTTGGAAAAAACCCTCCCCTTAAAATGGGGGTGTTCGGGAAGAAGTGATCATCTTGGGTGGGGAAGAAATAAGAAAGATAAGAACTAAATTATACATAGAGGTAAAAAGGCCTCATCCCAACATAGAAGTTCCAAAACCATCCCATACACAAACACCCCATTACTATTCATTCATAAAAAGCACAAATTCCCCAACCAATTCATTACCCATTCCTGGAAGATAATTCCCCATTGAACACATTCTTTTTATTTGACCCAAGTGGCTCCATTTAAATAATTCATCACTATCATTCAAATAATAGACATAAACACATGACATGGAAGGAAAAACATCTATCCAAAAAATTATGCGTTCGCACCCAGTTTTCTTGTAATGTCACAACAATAAAAGGGATCTGAATGATCCCTCGATGTACTAGAACAATACCCATCACCAACATATGGCCCCAAATAAACAAACTAACAACTACACAATAGGGGATCCCATCCACATCCATGTCACCTCACAAGAATCAAGAAGAACATCCATAAACATCACCAGAATACAGAAAGGGATTTTTTCGATTTAAATACACATTTAATTTAATTCCGTCTTTATGTTTGGTTAACCGAGGTGACCACAAAATGATTCTTATTCATTGGGAATCCATTTAATTAACTAAGTTTATTTAATTAACCAGTTTCCATGTCACATCCATTCAATCACAAAATTATACAAAACAAAGAGGATCATTAGTTCACCAAAATGGACCACCAACGACGATGGTTTTCAGTGGACACAATCCTATACAATTCAAAACATATAATAAATGTTTAAATAGTAAAACATCATCATCAAAGACACCCCATAATTATTTGAAAACATTTTATTATCTTCATTAAGGATTGGTTTCATCAATACCTATAGTAAAATTATCATACCCACACCGCATGATTCATAGTCCGGAGAAATGAAGGAAAACCACTACTTGGATGATCAACGTTTGAAGTTTGTCTCCACACACCAAGAACTGGAGATGCAAAACATGTAGGGGAAGAACTATGAGGACTCCAAGTGTTAGTAGGAAAGGCTCCCTCATGGGTGAAAAACCAGCCTCGAGAAGGGGGACTCAAAACACACCAAGAAAAGGAAAGAGATCATCCATGAAGAAGAAGTAATCCATGTATGATAAAAGGTGATATACTAGAGTCATGTGATACAAAATCATTAATGTATTTAAAGGCATGTTGTGTTTTCACCATGCTGTTGGATGTTTCCACACGATGAAATTAATTTTTTTTACTAATTCTCATTAGAGAGGTGGCCAGAACAGTTTTGAGTTAAAGGGTTTCCTGTAAATAGTGGAAAATGTAAAACATGGGCAGAACTGTAGATGCACAACATAGTGAAACACTAATGAAAGAGGCCATATGTTTTGGTAACCCCAATGGTCACGCAAATAATGAGGGTTTAAATCATCTTTTACTTATTTTAAAATGGTCTTAATCCTCTTTGAAGAGGTATTAAACTAAAATGGGTCATTACAGGGGAAAGATAGCATGACAACCCCCCTATGTAATCGATTGAGTGACACAATGATTAGTGAGATTGCTCTATGACACACCGATCAGTGACACTGATCGGGATGCACCCATCAGTGATGTCGATCAGGCCGCACCGATGGGTGATACACTGATTGGCGACACATAGATCTATGACACCAATCGGTATGTTCCAATAGATGTCACCGACAGGGGACACCACGGTGATGCCCTGCCACCAACACTGATGCCCTCCTCACACACATGGAGTCCATGCCATCCCAAGTATAAGATTTTGACAAATGAATGGACCATGATGTTCTCTACCATTATGTAATAAATTTATGATATATATAATTCAATAATACCATCATAATCCAAAATATTATTAATATTTTTTATTATTATGATCACACCATTATATATAACCTTTCCCATCCAACAAAAAGAGAAACTATCACTCGTGTGTACGTACGACTTACCATCTCCACATAGTGATAGAATTCACTTCCATAAAAATATTTTATCAGTGGGAATTATGATGGGCTTAATGATTCCATAATATATTTATAACATTATTATAAATCAGGGGGGATAATATTATATCTACCTTTTCAACACTAAATCTTATGGGAAACGATAAAATCGCTTCAGGGTACATTGGGCTTATCAACACCACGATGTAATGTGATTCATTCTCCATCTATATTTTACATTGGTGGTAATAAGAATGAATTTCATGAATATATATGATATATAAAACATCAAAAAAAATTTAATTATAATATAACTTGCACTTTTATTTATTGTAATGCGAAAAGAAAAATTAATATATGATTCAAGAAAACGTACAACCCACCATCTACATGAACAATGTATTTTATTTTTTACCTCTATATTTTATGAATAAACATGAATACACGTATAAGAAATATATATGTCAATTATAACATGTTTATCAACATGGATATGATAAAAGCATGATTTATGTATGAGAACCAATGATAACTTGTCAAAACCTTAATGAAAACCAAAATGATTATTACCTGAAACAAAACATCATTAGGGAATTGTTTATAAGCGAGTAATATAATGTAATATTTCAATCATATGTGGTATTATATTTTTCAACATGGTTATAAAGAAGATTTATTATTAGATTATTTTTGTTCTACATTATGTTTGAACATATAAGAATGAAGTAAATAATTAAGGTAAGGTAATTTCGTCTCACATATATTTATGTAGGACACAAGTATCTTACAAGAAAGTGATAATAACAAAAGGGTGTGCTCAGATGCTCTGTAAGGGTATAAAAAGGTGGTATGTAAGCATAAACATGATTATAAAGGGTCTGAATTTTTTTTAAAACATTATAATATCATTACCCTTATATTAAAGATAATAAACTTGAATAATTCCTAAAATATTGGTAGTTAATTAGATATGAATCATAAGTGATTGAATGTGCATAATACACGAGATCACAAAATTTATATAACACATGAAATTGAATAATATACATATGAATATAACTGGTGTTTAGTTGTAAAAATGTTCACATATCAAATGATTAAATTAAGGACATGAAATCATTAAATTTCATAAATATGTGGACTTTAAAACTAGGTTCATCAATAAAATTATAGATATGAACACCTAGTACACAGATATAATTCTGAACATAGAATCAATATAACACATAACATATGTAATTCACGAGTTATCTATTTCTACCTAACGAATTGAAGATAGATATACATCCCACCAATTACATAATGAAATCCAAACGTTTTGTTGGAACAAGAACCCAAATCATTCATCCTACCACTACCAATATACTATATTTTACTTCATAAAGATCATTCATTAATAGTATAACCAATAAAAATATATGGTTTTCTTAAATATTATTCCATAATAAACATAATAAATAACTATGATGAATTATAATGGTTTTATTAATTCATATATTTGTTGAAATAATAGGTATAATAAAATATTGTTATCTTCAATGAAAAATAATTTTCAGTGAACACTTTAATATAATTCTTGAGGAAAATATTCCATCAATGTATATAATATTTTATTTTGTTAAAATTAAAAATAGTTTTAAACGATAAATGATTAATTGAAAAAATACATTAAAATTTTAATGTAGGATTAAAATCCTTATGTATTAATGAGGATGAAAAATTCCATTCATTCCATCTATGTTAAAAAGAACATTTATTTCATACTTTTTTGGAAATGTCTCAAGCTACCTCATTTGATTGATGATAAAAAAACAGCTCATTCAAACCCTTTAGTAAAAGTAAAAATTTGAAAATATGACTTCGAAATTTCAAAGTATAATTCTGAAAACATTTTTGAAAACATTTTGTTAAAGAATGGACATTTAAGATATATATTCCCTAATAGTTACTTATAATGAAAGAATCCCAAATACTGATGAGATTGTGAAATAAATACTTATCATATTATAAGAATTAGAATAGTTTGATTAATGAAAGAGATAAAATTATATGGATAAACTAATACTATAATAATTCAGATAAGACTCATAATATCCATTCAAGGGATGTATACACAGCACATAAAAGAAACAAGGAGTGTCTAGAATGTTTCCTACAAAAATAGGTCAACGAAAAAAATGTATCATAAGTCTTGACTTAATTAATATATGTTAAAACATGCAATATAATAAATATAAATCTATTATAAATATTTTATGTAACCATATATATATATATATAATATATGATTTAATAATAAAATTATGTTACTCACTAATAAAATATTCCATGTTAATGTTCTGTTTAGGGTCACAACTATTTTATTTATCACTCTTGTTTTTATATGTTACCCTTTTCCTCATTCATAGATCATGATTTCATCATCTGTAGAAGGATAAAAAAGCCATAAATATCATAAATATTTATAAATATATTCAATATGTATGTATTCATGGCTATTCACAAAATTATCATTGAGGATGTGCTTAGATTTAGATTTTTACAGAATTTTTCTATTAATCTACAAAGCATCTCATAGTTATAAAATTTTGATATTTCATTAAAATACCAAATTTATTGTAACGCCCCGACCCTAGTTACCCAGAGTCGGTGCATTATTACATAACATTGGCATGATCACAAGAAAGATCAAATCTCGAAAGACCGATTGGTTTAGTAGCCTTGGAAACACTAGATATATTCATAAGTTTTACATTACATCATAAAATGAAAAACTACTACAACAACATAATGTTTCCACAGTCCACACTATAATCCCCTCATAATATCCCTGCAGGTCATTCATAATTTACTTCTTCACTTCCTGGGAAAAATAAATCATAGAAAAGGGGTGAGCTCAAATTCCCAGTAAGGATAAAAATATAGCGGAAACTTTCATAAATAAGAATAAACATTTAAGGCAATGTATAACTAAAACAAAAGCCTTTTAAACTTGAACTTTTAACATAGTATGGAATAAATAAAATTAGATAATTCCATTTACTTATTCACATGGATATTCTACTAATCGAATAATCACATGCAAAATCAATAACCACTTTCATAATGTTGGAATGCATAATGCTAAACTTTAATTACTTTTCAAGGCCTCGTCCCAAGACCTTGGGGCTAACTGTAACCGGAACCCAACCCGGAGTGCCTCTAATAACCAGACACCAACCCGGAGTGCCTCTAATAACCGGACACCAACCCGGAGTGCCTCTAATAACCGAACACCAACCCGGAGTGCCTCTAATAACCGGACACCAACCCGGAGTGCCTCTAATAACCGGACACCAACCTGGAGGGCTTACTTTTACCAGTCCCTAACCTGGAGGGCTTACTTTTACCAGTCCCCAACTTGGAGGGCTTACTTTAACCAGTCCCCAACCCGGAACATACTTGTCCAACACATTCATATGAAGTAAAGATTGAAATATAACATAAACTTTCTTATTGGAACTAGCATACGAAAATATCAATACTTTCACCATAAACTGTGAATGGTATAAAAATAGCACATCCACAGTCAAACATATCACAAAACCTTCAAAACAATATAGAAGTTTTTTATCATAATAAATCAACTTCAAATAATCTTAAAACCCATCAAAGGATGTTGACATAGATGAAATCAAAATTCTTTTTAAAGAAATATCTCCTTTTATTTTGAAATCATTTAAGATCCATATAAAATCAAACATTTTATTTGAAAATAATCTTATAAGCTTTTAAGGTAAGCTTTGACAATTTTATAACGGCGGAAAATAACCGCACCCGCCGTATAAGTTAAAAAAATATTCTTATCTTAATTCTGTCGAAAAGGTTAAAAAGCACCTTGTTTGGAAAACGACGGAAAGATTCCCTTATAAACCTCTTATAAAAAGTCAAACAAGGGTATAAATTACTTTAACCCATATTCTTTTAAATATTAAAAATGTTTTGAAATACATTTTGAAAAAACATGGATGTGGATGATAACGAGATCCCAGTAGATTATTACGTATAAACAACCTCGGATAATGAAGAGATTGTGAAATAACCCTTACCAGTTTGGTAACTTATGAAACATACAACCCATGAAAGAGGTATCATACAATGAATATGTAAGTACACATAAATTAGAGTGTATTACACAAAGAATATAATTATGGGCAGTACATACACCACACAAAAGGTAATGGTGGCAATATGGCATGAATCTCACGGGAATAAGGAGTGAGATGAAAACCCCTTACCACGTTAATCAACTGAGTCGCATGGCCAAAAGTTAATAACCACCAAATGATTTACAGAATAACATGAATATAAAGTGAATCATGATAATATATATCAAATGGAAGTACACAATACACCACTTTCAATAATTTAGTAGCGAACAATGGAAATCTCACAGAATTGAATGTGAGATAAGAAAAATCCCTTACCTTGTACTTTTCCTTGGTTGGGGTAGGTTAACCTCCTGTATAATGGTGAAATAATTGTTATTAAATTATACAAGAATCATATACATTAATATGATATCATATATGTTCTTTTAACATTGCTTTATTAATAATATCTTAGTATTATCGTCGTTTCGGGTGATAATCGATTCGTTCTTCTTAAATGTCTGGTTACGTAAGACATGTTTTTAATGGATAGATTATATCTTATTCATAATCAGAATGATATTAACATTATTTTTAACCCTAAAATGAGAATAAGACTTGAATGGATACGATGGAGGATGGATCTCACCGCGTTCGTGGAGACGGTAGTCCGTACGTACGCACGAACGCTACTTCCATTTAATTTTTATTTTAAAAGAATTGAATCCAAATGATACATAGGTATATTACTATTCCAGTATAATATAATATTTTATATATGTTACTTAAGTTCATTAACACCATCCTTTATACGTTCCATGTGTAGTATGAACGAGTCATATCATTTTAAGCGGGCGGTAGTCCGCACTTCCTCAAATGAAATTATCGTATGTATATACAACATGAAACGAATAATGGTATGAAATAAAATGGAATTACAGAAGCTTATATATAAAATATATATCATTAATATCATATTTAATTATAGTGCCATCATAATGGCCACCATGAGAGGCGGTAAGATGTATTTGAACAATCCTCGTTTCGTGAGGCGTTAGTTTGTCATCCACAGAAACATTATGTTCATCATCCATTAGATGGAGTTGTGTGTATGTGTAGTTTGAATCCTTCTTATAACAACATCCTAGTATATTGATGATACTGGTGTTGTTACAAAAGAAAGGAAATAAAAAGAGTTTGGGGGTTGGAGAAGCAAAATAAATGAAAATAATTTAAGAGAAATCGTTACCTTTAATTTAGGTAACTCACTTTGGTTGGAACCAAAGGACTTCTTGAAATTCTTTCTGCCTAAGGTGAAGCTTCAAGGAGGAGGAGAGGGATTTGGGGAGCTTAGTTGGGCAGAGTTTAGACGAGCCAAGTGGCTTGAGAGGTGTGAGGAATGAGTAGAAGTGGTCTCCTTTTATAAGGGAGAAGAGGGGCTCTTTAGGAAAGAGTGAAAGTATTACTTTATAATATAATTATATTCGGTTTATAATGGTCCAAAAATCATTTAGGTCGAAGATAAGATGACTCATATTCTAAATAACATCAACCAATAAGAATTGGACAGGTTTTAGATAATATTTTAATCATTATAATCTTGTTTATTTAACTGATTTATTAATGAGGTAAACATTGCATCATTATTGTGTCATTAATAATTTAAATTATTTGATGTCTAAAAATTATAAATAAAATATAATAATGTAGGAAATCTTTTTAGCTTTCTAATGAATATTTATAATCGAAAATAAAACATGTATAACCCTATGTAAAAATTGTTCTTCTAAAAGATGTAAGCTTATGCCATTTTTATTTTTATTTTAACTTTATTAATATAAAGTGTCCCTACCACATACAAGTGGATCCAAGGGGTCCCCAAATTGACCCAAGGATGCTCATGGTCGGGTATGTGTCCACCAATAATGTTAGTACACGTTTTAGGTTAATTTGGATTATTATAATATTATTTTTTAACCCTTATTTACCGGATTTACCCTTAACCATGGTAAATAAAATATTTACCACAGTAATTATTCAAAATGTCTAAAAATAAAAGTTACCTATTTACACAATTTGGACATCCTGATTCCAAATATGGAATCCATTTTTCTAAATTCAAAACACAGAAGTGGCAGAAATTAATTTAAAATTAATTCCCGCTGTCAAAACAAAAAGCGTGTTTTTAAGAGGTAATAACTATCAAAAGATTGACACTTGTTTATGTTTGGTTTAATTGTAAAATTATGTACAATGACCGACATTATATTAAATGGTAAAAATATATTCTAAATATACTTTAAAACCACTCAAATTCATAATTTATCACTATTAATTATTTTGATTAAAAAAGTTGTTTTTAATTAAAATTTAGTAATTTTCACTATTCATCAAAATATAAAAGTTATCCGAAAAGTACCAAAATTTCACCTTAGGAAAAATTTGATATTCCGAATCCAGAAATGAAGTCCATTTTAAAATATAAAATATATATAATTTCAAAAAGTAGGTATTACTATTCATAACGGCTAGTTTGATTGGTTGTGGTGTGTGTTAAAACTCAAGGCTGCGTACAACACACGCTACTGTATTATTCAAAGAAAGCGTACTGTGGAAGCTTGGGATGTTTCATTTTAAATTTTTGATGTCCCCATTTAGTCAAAAAGTTTAAAATATTGTATTTAAAAAGGGTTCACTATTAAAAGTTGATAAAAGTGCAATACTGAAAATGAATTTGTTCTTGCATTATATCTAAGAAACTCATAATATGGATTCTAAAATTATAATGATTATATAAAGTTTAAAATTTAGATAATACTATCCATAACCTCTTTTGAATGGCTTTTTTTTAAAGTCATGGTGTGATTGAACTCGTTTTTGCGTGTAGTGAAAGTTATTGAATTATTTTGAAGAAATAACACACTATGAAATCTTGGGGTGTTACATTCTCCCTCCTTCAATAAATTGAGTCCTCGCAATTTGAAATTGTTATTCGAAAATAAAAGGTTGAAAATAGAAAATATCTTTGTGGGAAAACCCACATCGGAAATTAGGTTACTAAAATTTAGTCTTAATATGAGGAAAAGAGAAATGAAAGAGTCACCACCAAATTATGATCTTGATTAGGAGAACATTGGTGGCAATTAGAGACATATAATTGGAGGAAAAACGTAAATATTTATGGGTAGTGATTGAGATCATCAATCACAAACAAGTGTATAATTGAGGTCCTTAAATTCATCAATCTATGATGATTTGAAATACCATCGGTTCAACAAAACATAGGGTATTAGGATAACACATTTTTGACGTTTCAAAATATCTTAGTTTAAATCCCACATCGAAAAATGAATTAATGAGGCCTCTATTTAAAATAAAGAGTGGAAAGTATGAAGATTACCGAAAATAACACATACTAGGGTTCCATGTAGGAAAATATGGATATGGAAGAGAAATATAACCATCAATTATCTGATGGAGAGTGGTAGAGAACATGGCTATGAAAAGGCCAACAATCCCAAAGCCATAAATTTGTGATGATTTAAGGTACCATCTAGGACAAAATTTTTGTTCTAAGTTTCTATTATTAATGTTGAGGAATTTATTTATGATATTGGTTAAGATAATAAAGAGATATACTTACTTTATAATTAGAATTTTACCCATTAATAAATTTCTACCACAAACTCATCTTTCACTCTAAAAGATAATAGAACGTAATTTTTTTTTCTATTTATACTATTCGTACAGGGTCCCAAAATAAATGAATTTATAATTTATCTACCAGATCTTTTAAAAAAAACTACATTATTTAATTCAGGACATCTCGTGGGACAGTGGTAGGTGATACACCCTTGTCGCCCTTCGGTTGCGGGTTCAAGTCTCGCAGCCTTGCCGGACGCGACGGGTTGCCGCCCGACCTCCGGGTTGTCCTTTTATGACAATCCAAATTAATCAAAACTAGAACTATCCAAAATACTTCTGTCTAAACTCACAGTCCAACATTTATAAGGAAGGTAAACATAATATAGATCCTTTTTACCCCGTAATAGAATATGAATACCTTCATCATGTATTACCATATTCCTTATTGATTACATTCATGCTCCCTTATTCCATATAGAATGCTGGATATACTTCATTAATCCAAAAATCTTTTAAACCCCAACAATGATGGAATATACAAATCATTAATCAGTTCCAGGGTAGTCAAGAATATCTAATATAATTTATCCAAAACAATCACATATTATTCCAAAATCACTACCTCAGTATCAGAACTATATTATGATTTATCATTCCCTCAACCATATATTTTCCAAAAATTTATCCTGCCATTGAGTCACTTTTCTTTGTTCCAGACAATCTCAAGTCCTTTATGAAATAGTACTGCAGTACAATCCTTATATACTCCATAATTATTATAACAAGTACATTGTTGATACAACACTCAATTGACATAATCAACATAAGAACTCTAATCATTCCTCTTCATCTGTGGTAGTATCATAACTTGATTATTATCCAATAGCATCATTTGCGGCATAGTCTGATGACTGGGGCATAGGTTCGCGTAGTGTCCAAACTCCTTGCAAATGAAGCATTGTACATTTAAAACCATTTTCTTACCGTTGCAGTCACGTACTTTGTGCCCTTTTCCTCCACACTTATAACAAACTCCCATTCCTTTCAGGCAAGTTCCAGGGTGTTTCTTTCCACAGTTACCACATATGGGAAAATTCTTCTTTTCCCTTTTCCCTTTATCCATCTTTCTCTCTTCTATCCTTTTCTTCTCTTGCTTCCCTTAAAATCCATAGGACTCAGTAAAATACATGATATTATTTCTTCATATGATGATAATACATGGGAGACTATTTCTCTTATAAATTCTAGCTTAAGACCATGAAAGATATGATCCTTCCTTCTCTTTGGATCATGTGCATTTCTGGAGTTCTCATTCCTTCTACTGGGCGCCATTTCTATACAATGGCATAAACTAGATCAGTTTATGAATCAAAATACATAATCCCATACTTATAAAACACCTAACATAAATTGAACTATTTATGGACATAATCCATAATCATAAGAATGTTTTCTTTGAGGAAGTATATACTCATAATCCCTTCAAAATGATTTGTAAAGAAAATGAGAGTTATCCTAAGAATATCCCCCGGGAGTGTCGTAACCAAGAGTGCATCAAGGCCCGTTGTCGTGCACCAGTTCCCGTTCGAGTCTAGCTCAAAGCGGTGTTTTCGGGTTTTACCCCTAGGTACATCTGTGCCAGAGCCGCCTCTACCTGCTCGTATCCAGACAGGCATGTATTGCTCGGAAAACTCACAAAATCTCTACAATACCAAAATTCTAGGAAGATCTTATATACTAATCCTCAAAGTTCATCTTAGGTCTATGTGCTCTAATCAGAGTTTATCTAAATCTAGCTTCCAAGGTTTGTAGTAAACATCCTCTGATACCAACTGTAACGCCCCGAACCTAGTTACCCAGAGTTGGTGCATTATTACATAACATTGGCATGATCACAAGAAAGATCAAATCTCGAAAGACCGATTGGTTTAGTAGCCTTGGAAACACTAGATATATTCATAAGTTTTACATTACATCATAAAATGAAAAACTACTACAACAACATAATGTTTCCACAGTCCACACTATAATCCCCTCATAATATCCCTGCAGGTCATTCATAATTTATTTCTTCACTTCCTGGGAAAAATAAAACATAGAAAAGGGGTGAGCTCAAATGCCCAGTAAGGATAACAATATAGCGGAAACTTTCATAAATAAGAATAAACATTTAAGGTAATGTATAACTAAAACAAAAGCCTTTTAAACTTGAACTTTTAACATAGTATGGCATAAATAAAATTAGATAATGCCATTTACTTATTCACATGGATATTCTACTAATCGAATAATCACATGCAAAATCAATAACCACTTTCATAATGTTGGAATGCATAATGCTAAACTTTAATTACTTTTCAAGGCCTCGTCCCAAGACCTTGGGGCTAACTGTAACCGGAACCCAACCCGGAGTGCCTCTAATAACCGGACACCAACCCGGAGTGCCTCTAATAACCGGACACCAACCCGGAGTGCCTCTAATAACCGGACACCAACCCGGAGTGCCTCTAATAAATGGACACCAACCCGGAGTGCCTCTAATAACCGGACACCAACCCGGAGGGCTTACTTTTACCAGTCCCTAACCAGGAGGGCTTACTTTTACCAGTCCCCAACCTGTAGGGCTTACTTTAACCAGTCCCCAACTGGGAACATACTTGTCCAACACATTCATATGAAGTAAAGATTGAAATATAACATAAACATTCTTATTGGAACTAGCATACGAAATGTCAATACGTTCACCATAAACTATGAATGGTATAAAAATAGCACATCCACAGTCAAACATATCACAAAACCTTCAAAACAATATAGAAGTTTTGTATCATAATAAATCAACTTCAAATAATCTTAAAACCCATCAAAGGATGTTGACATAGATGAAATCAAAATTATTTTTAAAGAAATATCTCCTTTTATTTTGAAATCATTTAAGATCCATATAAAATCAAACATTTTCTTTGAAAATAATCTTATAAGCTTTTAAGGGAAGCTTTGACGTTTTTATAACGGCGGAAAATAACCGCACCCGCCGTATAAGTTAAAAAAACATTCTTATCTTAATTCTGTCGAAAAGGTTAAAAAGCACCTTGTTTGGAAAACGACGGAAAGATTCCCTTATAAACCTCTTATAAAAAGTCAAACAAGGGTATAAATGACTTTAACCCATATTATATTAAATATTAAAAATGTTTTGAAATACATTTTGAAGAAACATAGATGTGGATGATAACGAGATCCCAGTAGATTATTAAGTATAAACAACCTCGGATAATGAAGAGATTGTGAAATAACCCTTACCAGTTTGGTAACTTATGAAACATAAAACCCATGAAAGAGGTATCATACAATGAATATGTAAGTACACATAAATTAGAGTGTATTACACAAATAATATAATTATGGGCAGTACATACACCACACAAAAGGTAATGGTGGCAATATGGCATGAATCTCACGGGAATAAGGAGTGAGATGAAAACCCCTTACCACGTTAATCAACTGAGTCGCATGGCCAAAAGTTAATAACCACCAAATGATTTACAGAATAACATGAATATAAAGTGAATCATGATAATATATATCAAATGGAAGTACACAATACACCACTTTCAATAATTTAGTAGCGAACAATGGAAATCTCACAGAATTGAATGTGAGATAAGAAAAATCCCTTACCTTGTACTTTTCCTTGGTTGGGGTAGGTTAACCTCCTGTATAATGGTGAAATAATTGTTATTAAATTATACAAGAATCATATACATTAATATGATATCATATATGTTCTTTTAACATTGCTTTATTAATAATATCTTAGTATTATCGTCGTTTCGGGTGATAATCGATTCGTTCTTCTTAAATGTTTGGTTACGTAAGACATGTTTGTAATGGATAGATTATATCTTATTCATAATCAGAATGATGTTAAAATTATTTTTAACCCTAAAATGAGAATAAGACTTGAATGGATACGATGGAGGATGGATCTCACCGCGTTCGTGGAGACGGTAGTCCGTACGTACGCACGAACACTGCTTCCATTTAATTTTTATTTTAAAAGAATTGAATCCAAATGATACATAGGTATATTACTATTACAGTATAATATAATATTTTATATATGTTACTTAAGTTCATTAACACCATCCTTTATACGTTCCATGTGTGGTATGAACGAGTCATATCATTTTTAGGGGGCGGTAGTCCGCACTTCCTCAAATGAAATTATCGTATGTATATACAACATGAAACTAATAATGGTATGAAATAAAATGGAATTACAGAAGCTTATATATAAAATATATATCATTAATATCATATTTAATTATAGTTCCATCATAATGGCCACCATGAGAGGCGGTAAGATGTATTTGAACAATCATCGTTTCGTGAGGCGTTAGTTTGCCATCCACAGAAACATTATGTTCATCATCCATTAGATGGAGTTGTGTGTATGTGTAGTTTGAATACTTCTTATAAAAAAATCCTAGTATATTGAGGATACTGGTGTTGTTACAAAATAAAGGAAATAAAAAGATTTTGGGGGTTGGAGAAGCAAAATAAATGAAAATAATTTAAGAGAAATCGTTACCTTTAATTTAGGTAACTCACTTTGGTTGGAACCAAAGGACTTCTTGAAATGCTTTCTGCCTAAGGGGAAGCTTCAAGGAGGAGGAGAGGGATGTGGGGAGCTTAGTTGGGCAGAGTTTGGACGAGCCAAGTGGCTTGAGAGGTGTGAGGAATGAGTAGAAGTGGTCTCCTTTTATAAGGGAGAAGAGGGGCTCTTTAGGAAAGTGTGAAAGTATTACTTTATAATATAATTATATTCGGTTTATAATGGTCCAAAAATCATTGAGGTCGAAGATAAGATGACTCATATTCTAAATAACATCAACCAATAAGAATTGGACAGGTTTTAGATAATATTTTAATCGTTATAATCTTATTTATTTAAATGATTTATTAATGAGGTAAACATTGCATCATTATCGTGTCATTAATAATTTAAATTATTTGATGTCTAAAAATTATAAATAAAATATCATTATGTAGGAAATCGTTTTAGCTTTCTAATGAATATTTATAATCTAAAATCCAACATCTATAACCCTATGTAAAAATTGTTCTTCTAAAAGATGTAAGCTTATGCCATTTTTATTTTTATTTTAACTTTATTAATATAAAGTGTCCCTACCACATACAAGTGGATCCAAGGGTTCCCCAAATTGACCCAAGGATGCTCATGGTCGGTTATGTGTCCACCAATAAGGTTAGGATACGTTTTAGGTTAATTTTGTATTATTATAATATTATTTTTTAACCCTTATTTACCAGATTTACCCTTAACCATGGTAAATAAAATATTTACCACAATAATTATTCAAAATGTCTAAAAATAAAAGTTCCTATTTACACAATTTGGACATCCTGATTCCAAATATGGAATCCATTTTTCTAAATTCAAAACACAGAAGTGGCAGAAATTAATTTAAAATTAATTCCCGCTGTCAAAACAAAAAGCGTGTTTTTAAGAGGTAATAACTATCAAAAGATTGACACTTGTTTATGTTTGGTTTAATTGTAAAATTATGTACAATGACCAACATTATATTAAATGGTAAAAATATATTCTAAATATACTTTAAAACCACTCAAATTCATAATTTATCACTATTAATTATTTTGATTAAAAAAGTTGTTTTTAATTAAAATTTAGTAATTTTCACTATTCATCAAAATATGAAAGTTATCCGAAAAGTACCAAAATTTCACCTTAGGCTAAATTTGATATTCAGAATCCAGAAATGAAGTCCATTTTAAAATATATAATATATATAATTCCAAAAAGTAGGTATTACTATTCATAACGGCTAGTTTGATTGGTTGTGGTGTGTGTTAAAACTCAAGGCTGCGTACAACACACGCTACTGTATTATTCAAAGAAAGCGTACCGTGGAAGCTTGGGATGTTTCATTTTAAATTTTTGATGTCCCCATTTAGTCAAAAAGTTTAAAATATTGTATTTAAAAAGGTTTCACTATTAAAATTTGATAAAAGTGCAATACTGAAAATGAATTTGTTCTTGCATTATATCTAAGAAACTCATAATATGGATTCTAAAATTATAATGATTATATAAAGTTTAAAATTTAGATAATACTATCCATAACCTCTTTTGAATGGATTTTTTTTGTAAGTCGTGGTGTGATTGAACTTGTTGTTGCGTGTAGTGCAAGTTATTGAATTATTTTGAAGAAATAACACACTATGAAATCTTGGGGTGTTACATTTATCAAAAATATAAAACCATTTAAATTAAAAATAATTTATTTTTCAAAAAAAATAACTTCCAATCATTTATCATGACATCCTCCTTTCTCTTACCCATCCTTATAACTTGTGAAAAAAAAATTAAAACAGTTTCTGAGAGAAAAATGATCAATAAGTTAGAAATATATGAAAAATTAAACCATTACATCATTAATACATATAAAACCATCAAATCATTTTCACAAAGTTTTACTTTTCACCGATATAATATAATATCTTTTTTATACCTCAGGAAATCATAAGTTTTCTATAAACCTCCATATAAAAAATAAATAATTAAATTATCACATGGTATAAATTAAATAAAACTATTACATATTCAATATCTTTTAAGGAAACATATGGAGTAATCCTCATGGTTAAATTTAGAATAACCTCTATAGTATATTCTCTTAATCTCTTTGGGGAATCCCCAATGCATAAATCTCCCACATTACCCAATGAATTGGAAATCTATAATATGCTCACCAAACCTTGTTTTATAATGGAACAGTTCACAAACATATAAAAAAAATTAAATTACCGTAACCTAATCATAACACATAAATAATCCATAAAACAAATCCTCATTGAAATCTCTTTTCATTTATACAATGTCTTTCACTCATCAATGAAAATATATTAATTGAATATGAAATTGTAATATTGTAAAATAAGAAATAATTATTTAATGCATTATTAAAGTGGGAGGCCATTTCAGGTTGTACATGATTTAAAAATTTCCTTTTTGATTTTGTAAAAATAGTTAAAAAAGTATCTTTTAAATTTGGATTTAAAAAGAAACACCCGTACCTTGAGTCCCACTCATCACATTCAAAAATTATGTTCCTAAATAATGAACTTACTTTTATTATTTAACTTAATGAGACATTTTTAATGGTTATAAATAACTTTTTATTAATTATTATCATGTTATAACTGTTACATAATTATGTTAGTTCATGTCATATGTTTTGTCAGCATTCAGAAATTTAGTCAAATATAATTTTTATATAATGTCTATATTCAAAGTGAATGGAAATATATAATCTATAAAATAATAATTTTCAAATAATAATCATATTTAAACATCAATTATTCTTTTAAATCAGGCCATTTATTATGTTAATGGAAAATGAACTATGTTATAATCATATAGACGGAAAGCCATACATACACATGTGTAACATTTACTTATTAACTGATCATTATAGAGAGATGGTGAGTATTATTTTATATTTACAAAACCACCATGATTTCATAGATATATTATTGATAATTGAAATATACTTATATATATCATACAATTTATTTGTTGATGAAAAATAAATTTTATCACTTCAAGGAGGTTATAGTTCACATGTACACACGAACGACATCATCATTTTATTATTCATGGAATGGGAAGAACATAAATTATATCTTATCATTTAATAATGATAAATATGTCATTAATATCATATATAAACTATAATTCCATCAATATAACCAATATTGGGATATGATGAGTGAAAATTATTTATCGGTTTACAAGGTGGTAGTTCTCCAATCACACGAATAATAACTCATATTCCTTTTTATAGAGGTGGAGATGGATTTATGTAAGGATATTAACATATTAAATGTTTTTATATTAGGGATAATGGATATTTTATTTAATATTGGATGAAGAATATGTGAATGATCTATATGAATTAATTAATAGAATTTCATTATTTAATGTGATACTCATTCGTTAGATGATATCCTATTATTAACAACATGGGACTTCTAATGAAGGTTTCTTTCTAAACTAATGCCTTTAGAATTTGGATAGGGATCTTTGGAATGTATTTTTTAATATGTTAATATAAAAAATTATCATTTTAAGAATATTAAAATGGGAATTTTGTGTAGATTCTCATAAAAGAGCGGATGGCCACTCATTGTATTTTTGAATACGATTGATTAAAATAAATTAATATTCTTTCCTACATTGTTTAAAAGTGATTAATTTGAAATATATAAGGTGAGGTATTGGAAATAAATTCATCCAATCAAATTTATACATGTTTTGATTATTATTTTTAATCAATATCTTCTGGTTTTTCTCCTCTTAACTCTTTCAATGATATCATGTCATAAAAAATTATAGCATTAATATAATTACTATAAATTGAAACAAATACAAAAAAATTAGTCATTGATGAAATTTTAAGATTTATACCAATCATATTTCTGAAAAATATTATTATTATAAATTTTATATCATTTATTTTAAAATTAATTATTTTAAAATATAAATAATGTCAATTTCGACACTATTCATTAACTGACTTTTTAAAAATATCAAAACAACAATATAAATTAAATAAAATATGTATAAAAAATATCTAAATTTAAAATTAATCTAAAAAATTTGTGTATAAAATTATTAATCTCAAATAATATTTAATTTTGTATTATTAATATAATTTACTTGGTATTTTATTTATTTTATCAATTACAACATCGTCATTGTGCAAGACTTTAATTTAATTATTTATTTTCTAATAATTCTGAAAAAAATTATCATTACATTGATAATCATTTTGTCATTAAAATTAATATTTATTTTTGGATATAACGATAATATAATCCCATATATAAATAATTCAATGTTTAAAAAAAATTGCCCAATATACTTATCTTTGGATATAATATCATAAACGTTACACTCTAATCCAACTAGAATAAATAGGATTATATTTTCATCAAAAAATTAATTTGCTCGAATTAAATTTATCCAATAAAATAAAGACATGTGTTAGGGTAACATTATATTAATTATAATATTATTTTTACTAGAGTTCCTTATTTACCATTTACGGTGTTAATAAAAATAAAAATTTTAATATTCATCTTTTTCCCAAAAAAGGATATATTTAATAAAAATTTCCCCAATGATTCCAAATAAATTATAATATTTTCAAAATTAGAAATTGAAAAATGGAAAAAAAATAAAAAAATTATCTCTTGATAGAAGGAGAAAATTGGTTTTTATGTTAAAATGTTTAAAATATTGAAAAGTTTTTATACCAAAATTTCTGTTGAAATTTATTCTAGTAAAAATAATTATATTAAATGATAAAATATATATGTTAATAAACATTCAAAACAACTAAAAATATATTTTATCACTATAAATTATTTAGATTAAAGTGATGTTTTCAATTATAAATGCCATACTATTTCACTATTCATTAAAAATTGATTCTTTTTTGAAAAATATAAAAACTTATCCTCCAATGTATGTTTTGAGATGAACTATTAAATAAATAAATTTATTTTTACCAATATTATTTATAAAATTTTCAAAAACTAGATGTAAAACAAGTGCTCCAGTAGAAGGATGTAATACTTAATTTTAAAAAATACATCATTTATATTAATAATTTGATTTTTTCTAATATAATTTATTTAATGAAAATGAAATGACTTTTAAGTATTTGATTTAAAATTATATATATATATATAATTAATATTATACATAAAGAGTGATTTAATTATTTTATAGTATAAACCACAATTGTGCTTATTTAAATAGATTTTCTAGAAAAATAATTACATTTATATTAAAAAGGGTTTAGTTTTAATTTATAATTAATTAGTGAACAAAAAATAACATGTCTAAACCATATTTTAACAATTATGATAATATTTTCCCTTCCATCTATTCTTGCATCTGGTTTATAATGGTATCATTTAAATAATAATATTTTCATTTTCAGTAAATCTAGATGTGGTGTATCTTGTATGCTAGCAAACATAGTGTTTATTCAATTTAAAATATAAAAATGTAGCATTACCCTAATCCCAATATGAAATTTTGGACATGTAATTTTGAATTTGGGATTGGTAACTAAGGTCATACTTTTCAAAAGACCTTTATTTAAATCCCACATTAGAATAAGAGTCAATTAATCTACCACATTAAACGAATTATGTGGAAGTAAAATGGTCACCTGACATCACACATTCTTGGTTTCCATGTAGTAAAAATGGTAATGTAAGAAATAAATATCTATCTAGTTTTGATGGGGGGAAATAGTGAAACTTGTCATGATAAGGCCAACAATAAAAAACCCTAAATATAAGTTTGGGTTAATGATCTCTAATTTCATTTTAAGAAATGTAAATGGATAAAATTTCTATTTTAAGAAAAAAAATTAGATTGAGGAATTATTTCTCTATACAGAATAATTATATAACGAAATATACATCCATGATAATTATCCTAATAATCATCAAGATGTATTTTTCAAATCAATAAATAACCTGAATCACAAAAAATACAAAATTTAATCATATATTTTTAAAAAATATAACTGAACCATTACTACCCAAATAAAATGCCATATTATTATATTTACCTTGATTAGATATGATTTAAAAAATATTGAACCTATTTCTAATAATATTAATTACTAAATAGCCAAATCATTTTACAAACTAAAGGTTAAATTTTTGAAAAAACATATGTTTTAAAATAAACAAATCCTTCACTAATTAAGTCACATATATATATATAATTAAAAATTCATACTATTTGGTATTTCACATATTCTAGTGGTTGGTGAGTCACCCTTATCTCCCTTTAGTCGTGGGATTGATTCCTACAACCTTACTAGATGTGACATGTTGTTACCCATTATGTGGTTTGTACTTTTACAAAAACAATATAATTCATATAACATTCCCAAAATAATATAATTTCTAAAAATTAACCATAAAATTTTTTAAACATTGAGGTTACCTTATACCTCTCAATTTTTCATCCAAAAAATGTAATATCCCATAATTTCCAAAAAAATAAAAGATCATATAAACCCTAATGTTCATATATAACATTATAATTCTGAATAGAAAAAGAATATTTGAATTACTATTTATATATGATTCAGAAAAGTAAAACATATGAATTACATGTAACACAAACTAAATGAATGTATTTAAAATTAATCACACTATCAAAAAAGTATTAAAAATTTTAAAAATCACATCATCATTAAATATAAATGAACTCATCAATCCCTTATGTATATACATAAAAATCATTCTTCATCCTTAATAAACCATTAACCATCGATTTATTTCAAATTCCTTTGTAAAAATATACAAAAAACCAAATCATGAATTATAGAATACGATTTAAAATTTTTAAAACATTAATAAAGAAATAATCCATATGTTGAATATTCCCTTTTTCAGTATCTTCATATTCATTTTAGTGGCATTTAGTATTCCCAAATTGATTCCTTTACTGTTCTAATTATCCTATTCATGGGTCATCTTTCTAAGGCATCAATTTTTATAATGAACCCACTCCCCATATTTAAAAACTTTAATTGATTACTTCAGAATAACTGCTTTCTATTTAATAGATTTAGTTTAATGTTTCTTTTTATGTATAAGATTATAGATTTATGGCCTTGTTGAACACATTATATCATCTTTTCATCCCTGTTGTAAAATTTAATAGTTTTTTCATTCTAAACTGTTATCACAATTTTCATTGATAATATTTACCTCTATGATCATTATTACTTGAACATCAACAAGGATCCATTTCACTCATGTGTGATGCCTTATATAACATTCCAATGACTATGAGGTCAATAATTAATATTTATAGATGGTTTAGAGTAAAGAAAAGAGTGACCATTTTATCTTACATTTAATTTTATTTCATATTCAAAGATCCAACAGATTTTTCATCGCATCCATTATCACATTGGTTACATATAAATAAATCTATTTACTAAAACAAAATATATTAGGATGAAAAAATGATAATATAATTTCTTATGAGGTTAATAAAAATTAAAATTTCCACATTCATGTTATCTCAATCACAAAAAATTATAATCTAATAACTATTACTCTTCCTACCATGCTATCAATTTTGGGTTTATCAAACATGTAAAATATGATTAAATAATATCGTTACCTATAATTTTATATAAACCGTCCATTGATACCAACTCTAAGACCCTAGCCTTAACCATTACATAATCTAGAGTTACAGTGAAGAAGTTAATTTATTTACATTTAAATGCCTTTTATGTTTTTGTATTTTAGAGAATTAGGCCACCATTAAACTTAATATCCCAAAATTATACAAATTGGATACTTCTAAAAAGTGTGCACATTTCATTGAATCTATATCCTTTAAAATTAATCTTGATTTCTTTTTCCTAAAAAATATTCATAACATAAATATTTTCTTCCTCCTTTCTATTACCCATCTATAAACAATATAAAAAACATTTTAAAAGTGGTGATAGAAAAAAAAAGTTTAGTTAGGGACATAAAAATAATAAAATTAAACGATAGTTCATGAATACATATAAATCCATGAAAACACTCTCACAAATTCCTTATTTTTACCCATAAAACAAATTCACATTATCTTACATCATGAAATAATATGCTTCCTATAAAAATCTATATCAAACATAAATAATTATGGTATCTTGTTGATTAAATCCCACAACACACTTAAAATTATATTAGCTATCAAGGAAAAATATATTATAACCCTCAAGGATACATTTGGAATATCCATTATAGTATATTATCATAATCCATTAGGATAAACCCAAATTTTTATCTTCAACTCATTACCCTATGAATTAGAGAGCTATACCATTCTCCCTCGACTTCATTTTATCACAAAACAACCCAAAATCATAAAAAACATGTAAGAACAAAAAAATATGACACATAGATCTTGAAAAAAAAAAATTTTACCCTAATAAATCACATTATATTTTAACAATTCCACACACTCATAAATGAATAATATTTACTAGGAAATGAAATTTAAATAATGTAAAGAAAGAATTAGTACATTATCAGGAAGGTTTGGATCAGACTAAAGTCTGATCCCCAAAAATTATTATAAAAATAATGTAGAGTGAAAGGCAGAAACAAACATAAGAAACTACATAATCTCAAACCCATTCTCATCCTCATCCCCATAATCAGATCCCTCATCATCCAGTGTCGCTGATTCCTGTTCTGAAGACTCATATTTCTTGAAGAGTTCGATGTACTGCTTCTTGCGGACAACTTGCTCCTTGGTTAGTTTCTCCTTGTATGTTCTCTTTCCACAATTTCCAATTGTCGAGTCATAGTCCTCTCCTCCACCCTTCCTACATGCAGATCCTGTCACCATTGGTTAGGACAGATTCGTGTAGTCCCTCTGTGACTTCTTCCTACCTTCTGCTTTCCCATTTATCTCCTTGCTCTGCATCTCTTTGTTCCCAATCTTCACAATGTAGCTCAAAGATGTCCTGGAGCCCATCTTCACATTCTACATTTTAATTGTCCTACTCAAAACACATTTAGTTGGGTTATTTTCCTCATCACAAGACCTGTCCACTATCACACCACCCTGCTGTCCAGCATCATATCCAGCAGGAGCTGTGCAAAAAGCCAGAGAGCTATCGTGAGATAGAGGGCAGTGAACCTCTTGATTTTCCCCCTCTTCAACCTCCGACACCTCTTCATTTTCCAAAGATGCATAACGATTATTGGAGAAAATTCTTATGTCAGCAGATTTTACTTGCACCAAAATAGAATGTGCATTCGGACTTGGATCAACAGGATCATCAGGAGTTTGCTTCTGCTCGAAACCCCTGCCCATAAAGTGAAAGTCAGAATTTCCAGTATCCATGCCCACACCATCCGCACCAAGACTCATTTTTTAGATTAATCATTAACCAAAATATGTACATTAGACCCATCTACATTATTGAAAATCTTTTATTTAATTTTTTTTTAAATTAATTCCCCTTACCTTAAGTCTGACTCATCACAAAAAATATTAAACCTAACGACATGTAAACTTCGTTAAATTATTTATATCAGTTGATAAATTATTTATTTTTATTATTGATATTCTATAACTTATTATCATTTTATAACAATTTAAAAAAATTATGTTCAAGTCTGATGATTTGTTGATATTCCATACACGAGTCATAAATGATTTCGGAATGATTTTAATATACATTTTGGTAATAAGTAAATCATATCCGGAATAATACAATTGAGAAAATAACATCATTTATATAGAAGAAAATTTTTTATCAATAAATCGATTAATTATGAGTACGCAAAATTTACTAGGTCATAATATTGAGGATGATAAGCCCTATGTATGCATGAATAAAATTTACATTTTTCAATGATCTTTATAGATTGAAGTTAATTTTTTTTATTAAGTAATGATAAAAAATATAATTAATATCATATTATTCATTTATATTTTCATAAATATAGCATCCTTAAGATGTGGTGATGAAAAACAATCACATCACTTTGTGGAGGTGATATTTTACATGCACAGATGAATAAATTATGTTTTTATTGTGCATGGAAATGTAAGAAAACAAATGATATAGTATTTTAATAATGATAAATACGAAATGGGAATCATATATAAAATTTAATTCAATAATTATAACTAGTATTTAGAGTTGGTGATAAAAAATAAATTATCAGTTTGGGAGGAGTTAGTTCACCACACACAAAATGATAATTCATTTACCATTTTATGGAAATGGAGATGGATTTGGGTGTTTATATTAACATATTAAAATATTTTTATATTAAAGATATTGCATGCTTTATTTTATTATAGTTAAATAATATTTTATGGATATAGAAGTAAAAATAAAATAGAAATACATGGTTGAAAATGATACCTCTTTCTCGGATGATCACATTTTCTTTAAACCACAACATCTATTAGGATGTTTTTATGCCAAAAGATGTCCTCCTCAATTTTGGGAGAGATTATAAGATGGAATAAGTGTAGATCATGGATGAACCAAAAATGTACTGATTTTAATAGAATTAAAAAGATTGTGTTGCCTTTTATAGGAGTGAGAAGGGCCACTACTGGAAATCATCAAATTTTAAATTAAAATACATTTATATTATACTCTCTATGGGTCCAAAGTGAAAAATTTTAAGGATATGATGATAATTGGTTGAAATAAAATATTCCAATGGAAATATGTTTTTTTTATCATTTTATTACCGTTATATTTGTAACCCTTTATTTTTTGAAAATAACACCATGTAATTTATATATTGACTGTGAATATAATTATAATAAAAATCCATTCCATAAAAAATGATTTATTATAGAATATTAAAGACATAACCTATTCTTTTTTCCCTAATTAAGATTTTTAAAACTTTTATTTCATTTATTGAATTAATATTTATTTTAAAATATCTATAATTTCATTTTTGATGTTATTCATCACTAGTATTTATAAATATATCATAACAAAAAGATAAATTTGAACCAATAATTCTAAAAATTCACTAATACTGGAAATACATCTAAAAAATTATTGGATAACATTAAAACTATAATGTTATATTTATTTTAGTATTTTGAAATATAATTTTCTAAAATTTCCTTTAATTAAACAATTACATCATTATTATTCTGAAAACCCTTAATTTTTTTATTTATTCTCTAAAAATTACAAATAATTTATCATTATAAAGATAAAAATTTATTCATTCAAAATACTCTTGATAGTATAATAGATCCCATATATAACCAAAAATTAAATAATATTCACTTGTTAAAACCCAATGTTTGACAAAATTGACTTTTATTTTACTATGTTATTATTAAGGCCATAATCTAATCAAATTGGATAACAAATGATATATTATTGAGCCAAGTGTAATTTTTTTGTCACAAACATATCCAATGAAATTAGGAATATAATTACAGTAGTTTTATAATATTTATAATATTATTGTTGACTTTGATACCTAATTTACTTTTAACGGTGTTAAAAAAATAACAATGTTAATATTTATAATTTTATCCAATAATAAAAGTGGATTATATAATAACTTTCTACCTCATGATTCAAAATATGGGATCCATTTTTCAAAATTCATATCATTTATATTTGATAAATTAATTAAACATAAATCCTATATACAATATGAAAATTCTGTATTAAAATTAAAAAAATCCAAAATATTTAATGTTTTTATATCAATATTCATTTTAAAAATGATTATAATGATCATAATTGGATTAACTGTTAAAATAATGATATAAATTTAATTTAAACTCAATTAAAAATTTAATTTAAGAGTATTAATTATTTTGATGAAAAATCTTTTTTCAATTAATAATGACAAATTTTAACTATTCATAAATAAATAATCTTATCAGAAAAACATAAAAATCAAATAAACTATATTTTTATACTCTTATTTCAACAAATATGTTTATTTTTGTCAAATTTAATTTATTAAAATTTCAAAAAGTATATTTAATACAAGTGTGTCATCACAAACCCTGGAATATATGAATAATTTTTTTAGTGTGCTGTATAAGAGGAAATAATAGTTTGTAACCCTCGATGATTTGGTGATAAAATAACAATTATGGACCATAATGGAATTTCCAATTTTTTCCATAGGTATGGAATAAAAAATTTCAATTCCGTACTTTCCAAAAATTTTGAATGAGGTACTCAGGGGAATGCCAAAAAAGAACAAAATATGATTCTTGTGTGGGATTCCTGACCATTTAGAAAATGCATGTCAAAGTGATTTATATATGCCATCTAATGAAATGAATGGAGTGAATGATCAAAAATGTTACAACTAGACATTAGTGTTATAATTTCATAGATTTTCCCACTATATAAATCAATGTCTCAATCCGAGGGTTAATATAGAAGATAATCGACAAAAACCTCTGGAGGAAAAGGACAAAGGGAAATATTATGAATTAAAAAATTCATTATGTAAACCATTCTAATTAAGGATTACATATACTCTAGTTATTAAGGATAGTTTAAAATTTAGTTTTCATTGAATAACCCCTATGAAAATATTATTGTTCATACATTAGTAACATTTCATGGGATTATCTACATGGATTGTGGAGTAATAAAATAAAATATTCACATAGTACACATATGAAACAATATTCATATGAAAATGGTATTTTGATAAAACATATTATCTAAGGAATGAATAAGCATACAAGTATTAATTATTTCTTCACAATAGTACAAAATAAATTTATTCATAGGTATTGTAAGAGAAAAATAAGAGAAAGTTTATGATATATCAGGGGACAATGCTATGATTTTTTATTAAATTTATAGTATTTATTTCTTCACATTAAGACTTTATAATTTTGGAATGGTTACTAGGATGACGATTTATAGGCAGGTTTATGATAAACATTAGATGTGGTTTTATAGGTTAACATATTATCTCACGAGAGGTGGACTTATTCATATTGGTTAACTTGTACTATCAATTTTATTTTAATGTAAAGAATGATAGAGTAACCTATCATTCTATGAGAATCATGAATGAAACATTCACATTCATTTCTTATAATAAATAATGAAGTAGAAAATGATCAAGGTACAATAAAAGGATGAGATATTCTTATGAAATGGAATGTGATCATATATATATTTCAACCCGAGAATGTTATTTTACCATATGGAAATGATCTTTAAAAAATAATTTATCCAAGAACCTTATTTTTAGTTGAATAAAAGGATCTCTTTGATCATCTCATACTTATGGCCTTATGATTGTTAACTTTCTCATAGTCATGTTCACTATCAAACTCCATCAGATCATGATAGTTATATTTATCTTCCATGTTCATGTTTTCATATTTCACATATTTTCTCCAATGGGGAAACCTAGTTACGAGACAGATTGGGTATCTGTAATTTTTCCAACTATCTATTTTAAATAAGAGTTTTAATAATAATTTTTACCTTTTGGATTTTTTTGAAGAAGGTGACATGAATTGGTTTCCCAATTCACACTGAATGGAATTTATTAAAATTAATGTTTACAATGAAAACAAGAGGTTTAATGGATTTACACCATCCCAAAATAGAGAAAAAAATCCATATAAAACCTTATTGTACCGAGAAACGAGTCTTCAAACAGGCTCAAATAAGATCCAATGAGAGTCCTTGACCTCCACTATAGAAGTAGAATCATAGTGTGTAGTCCGTACATGCATTAGCCTCCATTCCATGACATTTCCTACATCAAAACCGAGACTTCATTTGAGTGTTACTTATTTGAAAGTGAGAAAGATGCTCTATATTTCTCATCAAAATTCACCCAATGAAAAAGAGATGCATCCATCCGGAGAGATTCCATCGTGGATTCCTTATCACAGTGCATAGAACATGAAGACAATCAGGGAATCATTTCAAAATGTTTCAGCATGCTGGAGAAGAAAGAATTCCATCCAAACAAGCGGTTATACATCCGCAACTCTATACTGGACAGATGAAGTGCACAGTCTATTCGACAGAGCAATCCAGATGCCTACTTCCATGGGAAAAACAGGAACCAACCTTCTCGCCAATAGAGTAAAACCATGATTTAATAGGGAGAAAACATCCTTTTGGGAAAGAAAACAGACATTAATCCAGACTCTCCTTCAGTCACTTCAAAGAGAAGGCACATTCAGAGTCAAGGTAGGACCGCCACTTGAGAGAGGAAGGAAACAGAGTTGTTTTCCATTCTAGTGAACCAAAATAGAATTGTAAGCCAGAATATAAAGCTAGAAAATCCCAAAAAAGAGCCGGAGAAGAAGTATGTAAACCAACAAGATCCTAAACACATAAATCTGTCACCCAAAAAATTTCCAATGTAGTAGCATAGAAACAGAATGAAACCATATGATCTGAAAACACATATCTGAAGTCAGAATATAGAATCAATGACATCATAGAAAGTCCAATTTCAGAATCATCAAGAGGTTTTTAAGATCATCTTAAATTTCTCATTGAAACTGAATCTCTTAGCCTCTACGTACTGTTCAGAATTAATATTCCCCCATAGTAACTCCTGTTGAGCAATTTCTTGTTGCTTATCCATATGGGAAATCCATTCCTGAATATCATCTTTTGTGAATTGATGTGAGTAATAATACAATACTATTCCAGATTCTTGAATTGTTGGTTTTTCTATCTCTTTTTCATAAGTAGCCTTTTTGTTGACATTCGTTGATCTAGTAGAAATTGTCATTTCTATTTGTGAATAATCCTTATGCCTTCTAGTTTTCTTTGGTTTCGGGGTAATTAATCCATCAGCATCTACCAATGGATTTTTCCCTTTTGAGTCATGGAATTCAAGTACACTTCCTCCAGTTTCCCAGGCTTGTCTTCTCCCTCAGTTGATGATTCATTATCAGATTCCACATTTTGATCCATTTTTCCTTCTTCTTGATCTGCATTGACATTTAGGGCAGGACATTCGTTAGTTATGGCAATTTTTGGGTTCACATAAAGATAAAAAGAAGGATCTTTCATAGAATGATGAGCAGAATCCTTAACAGAAACTTGTTGAGTACCCCTATTCTCCACAGGCAATGGTTCTGTAGCTTTACATTTTGGGTTTCATTGAATGATTATTTTGGGCATTAAACTGATGATACTCTATATGAATTTAGATCATAAAATTCATTTTAATGGATGAATAATTTAAAACAAATATGTTTTTAGGATATATGTTTTTTAAAATAAATTGATTTCATTGATTTCTTGATTTACACTCAACGCCTTCTTACTCATTTTATACTCAACATGATGAATCTAGAAAATATATTGTTATTATTATATATTTTTACACAATATGATTTTAATCTATCGATTATAAGGGAGGGTATATACATGTAAACTAAATTATGAAATTAGAGTTTACACGTGTATAGATTATCCATTAACCAAATATTAAAAATAAAATGTAAAATAATTTTAAAATTAAACATAATTTTTTACAGAAAAAATATTTAAATGCGTATAATTGGGTTTGGTACAAATAAATAAACAAACAAATGAAGTTTTATTATATTAATTATATATATATATATTCAATCTAATTTTTAAAAATAATAATTTTTGTTTTCGAGACATGATATAGAAACTAATTCAATTTTACACATAAGATATATATATATATATATAAAAGATAGTTTTAACTCATTTTTAGGAAAAAAATGTTCTAAATAGAGTATTGACAACTTTATAAATTATATTTGGAGGAATAATGTTTTTCATTGAAATATAGATTTCATCATTTAATTTGGATTAATTTTTTTTTATTTTCGTATTATGTTTCATGTTTTGATAAATGGTGATAAATATTGCTTTTTACTTGATAATAGGTTTTTCTTATAGATAACTAAGTGTGTTTAATTATATTTTTTTGGGTTTTGAATGATTAATAGATCAAAATATTTTTATTTGATTAAATTTTGGTCAATTGAATCAGATTTACATTGTATTTGGATATAGTAACATATCAATATTAAAAACAATTCCACTTTAAAGACACGTTGTTCCATTCTGTCGGTAGGATTAATTTTTTTATAAATTTATACAAATTATATAAATTGAATTTTCAATAATGGATTCTATGTTTTTAATTATATATCAAAAATTTATTAATTAGGTCCATTTTATTTTTGGAAAATATTCATAACAATTTCATTAGTTTTTGTTACCACCACCTAGTGTTACTCGTGAAATTAAAGATAAAAATAAAATTATAAATTTTTCAAAACTATGCTAAGAGTATAACCGATGATATTGGATGAAGTTTATTCTATCAATAACATGTATGTTTTGAAATTTAATATTTTAATAGACATATTTCCATCAAAATTACTTGGATAGTATTAAAATTATTGAGAGTGAAAAAATTCCAGAATTCTTTACATTAAATATGTATAATATTTTAAATACATGAGTTAATTGAAGATAAAGTAAAAAATGTATATAATTATGATATTTATTATGTTTATATACATCCTGGTAATATATTTTTAAATTTTTTCAAAGAAATTATTTTAATAAATAACTACACAATGATGATACAGAAATAATTAAATTAGTGAAAAAATTAATTAAATGAAATTATCAAAAAAGAACTATATTTTTTCTAAATTAAGGTTATAAATGATTTATCTAGATTCATATAAAAATATAGGTGTGTATAACATGAATTGGATGGAATTTATTCTTATGGTTTTATTTTCTATAAGTCAATATAATGAAAAGGGTCAAAATACATTGTAATTATATTTTAAGTAATTAATATTTTATTATATAAATTTAAAACAAAAAATAAATAAATAAGGAAAAATAGGATACATTATCATCCATGGTGTCATAAATTTACTATTTAATTTTAAATTTAATCCTTTTATGCAAAATATGTATACATTTTATTATTGAATATTTTTTTTACTATAGTTAAAATCAAAATATGTTAATAAAGGGATATAAAAAAATATTTTTTAAAACAAAAATAATTTTTTTTAAAATAATAGATCTTGGTATTACATAATATATCATATTATCTTCCCATTTTTTGTCATTTGGTGGTATTTAAATTTATTTATAATTTATTATAATTTAATCTTCATGAAAATTCCAAAAAACACCCCTCACATTAATTATAAAAGGACACCTCATCCCTCATCACATTTTACCAAACTAAACCTTATATCTACAAAAAAATCTTCTAAAATATATTATACCCTTAATTAGCCACATTATATAGTTTATGTCCAACATAATAAACCAAATCAAGAGTCCCTTTTATGAGATCAAAATAATCCATTCCGAAGAATGGGAAATCGCTCTAACTGATTACTTTAATTTTCTACTCTTATATTATTCAACTAAATCTATGATATATATCATAATATAATATCTCCATTATCAAAAAAATTCATAAATTCTATTATGACTATTAACACAACTTTATACAACCCCATTCCCATCAAACATGATGTGAATGTATCCATCATGAATATGAACAGATTACCTCCTCCATATAGAGATAAAATTCATTTTCCATCACCATAATTGATGAGTGGGATTTATGATTGGTTAAAGGTTTATATTGGATACTTATGATATTATTATATATTTTTGGTAAAAATATTATATCTAAAATTTTATTACATAATCTTCTAGAAAATGAAAATGTTGCCTGTGCGTACGTATGTCATACAATCATCCTGATGTGATGCAAATCATTTTTCATCTATATTTCATATGGTCATTTATAATTATTTATTTTAAGAATATATATGATATATAAGAGAAAAAATTTATTTATTATTTATAATAAATAATACAAATTTCTTTTTTTAATAGGAAATGAAATGAAATAGATTTCACATGTACTTACAACTGATTGTCTCTATGAACAACATATTTTGTTTCATATATCTAAATTTTATGAATAATCATAAATACATATATACAGAATCTATATACATATATATGATATTTATATCAATATTTTCATTCTGTATATGATTTAATCATTATCAATGTAATCACACAAAGGAAAACATGTCAAAACATGAATGATAAACATAATATTTATTACCCATAACATAACATTAGCATTGAATTTTTAACAACTAAATTAAATAAATATATAAATAAATAATATATTATATTTTATATATTATTATTTTTCTTTATTACATTTATAGTAAATATATATCTATTATTAATTAGGTTTTAATATATAATAAGGATGTCAAGACTTATGGTAAGGGAATTTTTTTTCTCACATCTATTTCAATGGGACACATTTCATATAGACTACTTATTTATTATAATTGTTGTATATATTTACATGAATTTTTGTTATGAGTTTTACCTAGAATATTATGTTATTTTAATATTCAAATGATTTTATTTCTTTCAGGGGGCATATTATTCTACAGATTATATAGTGATGAGTATTTATATCACAATCTGCTCAATATCTATGATTTCTTAATTTTATGTATCAGTTGGGGAATATTTATATTTCATGTCCATGAATCTAATTTTTTCTATTATAATATTAATTTCGACTTTAATTTTTTCCATTTTTTTTCATTTTTCTACTTGGGTTGAAAATAATCTTTTAGTCATTTTCAAATATTGTACATTAATAATTTTTTGAAAAAAGTACGGAAGGAATATTTTTTACATATATGAAATGAATGGGATTTTCTACCTTCATGATTCCATAATTATTTGGTGATTCGTTTACATGAATAAAATTTAATTTTCAATGAAATTGAATTTTTTAAAATTTTATGTAATTTTTTTAAAATAATGAATTTTCAAAGTAGAAAAGGCATTTTCATCAAGATTTATTTAGAAGTGGGCACTAAAAATTTAATTGTATCCAATGTAATGTTATTTATGTTAATTATGATTTACTAGGTATATGAGATTATATACTAATAATATTCTTCCTAATAATAGATTATGATTATGATCGAATGATATTTATGAAACATATTTATTTTAAATGGTTATGTTTTGATTAACAATTTTTATGAAATCCATTTTAATTCATGTGTTCTGATAAGATAAATTATATATGTTCTTAGAGAAAACTTATTTATAGTAATATGATGGTGAAGACTTACATCTCCCCTCAATTAATTATGCAATGATGAATAACTTGCGATGTACATACTTTATGCATGGACCTTATTTCATGTTCATAATTATATGCATAGAACCGGGTTTCATGTTATTAATTTTATTCATTGACAAAGTTTTCATGTCTATATATTCATTCAGGGGGCCTATTTTTGTGTCCCTAATTTTATGATTGAACATATTACTATTTATATATGTTCAAAATGATACAAGTTTAGGCGTATGATAAAATTCCATTTATTATATAAATTTTATGATCTCATGGATTATTATTTTTGGATTCCCAAATGATTTATGTCTTATGAACTAAAAATATTTATTCCATGATTCAAGTTTGTGCTCTCCAAAATGCAAGGTATGAATTTATAATGGTATGATCACATAATCATGCCCGTTGTGTTCATTTTTATTAAAATTTTTAGACTTTATATCTCCTTATTTTTGGATATTACATCCTTAAAATATGAAATATGGATTAAAAATTAGGGGATTGAGTTTTTCAAAATTCAATTATTTAATTCCAATGTCTGAAAAAGTATTAATTAACCTACAACTTTAAAATAATTAATGAAGGTACGACGGTCACCTAAGATAACACACACTCTAAAGTCCCAGAAATTCCATTGAAATTTATTTTCTTAAATTTAGGGGATTTTTACGTGTCCGCGAAAATTAATGGCGCTTGATTCTGAGGCCCAATGTGACCGGAATAACTTTCTAATGTTTTGGTTTGGTACGTTCAGTAAACATGCGAACAAGATTTTATAACTTTTGAACTGTTGTTAGCAATTGAAATATGAGGGCGTCGTTGAACTCGCAACACCGTTATTTACTTAAGAATACATTCACCTCCACGGCAGTTGGTCGGGAATGGAATTCAGTTTTTTGTGTATTTATATAAATTAAATTAAAATAAGGTGATAACTTATTTTTTTTGTGGTGGTTAGAACCTCCAAGTGGAAGATAGAGGTTGGGGCCACCACACTATAACCTCTCATGAGAGGTTATGGTAATGGGGCCCACCCGCAAATATCCTCACTTGGGAGGATATCGTTTGTGGGGCCCACATGGGCTTTAAACCCCCTTTAACTCCCTATTTATGTGGGATGAAACTCTCCACCTACCCGACTAATCAATTTTTCCAACCCTAATAATTAATTAATTGAATTTAATCAGTTAATTAATATAAAACCCATTTCAATTCATTCTACAATAAATTAAATAATAGGTTAACATAACTGATTATTATAGGTTGGCATCTATTCTATGGGTGGGGCCTCAGAGGAACTTGGAGGAACTAATTATTCCATCAAATAATGATGGACATCTCTACCTCTTAAACCGGTGCAAGAAGGAGAAGAACCGCCTCCCACGAAAAATGATGACGACCTCATCATCGATTCGTTTTCCCTGAAAATTCCTTCCCACGACTTCGTTAACGATCATTGACAAACAAGGAAGGGGTTTGAGTTGAATTTGTTCCCGTTCTACGTCATTCATTTTAGTGTTTGAAAATTTCCATTTGATATCAACATTACGTGGAGGGCTCAGACCGCACAAACACGGCCCGACCCTCCCCCTTTGATTGTTTTCATTTGATGATGATGGAGGTGGAGCGACACGACTGGCGTCGGGATGGCCGCAATAAAACCGGCAGAGCAAGGCTGTTGGGTCACCGAAAGGGTGTGGCGCTGTCGCACTGCGTGTAGGAACGAGGGGGGGGGGGGGCTGTGGCCAACCGGACCACGGTAGAGGGGGAAGGGCGGCGTTGCACCATGTAGAGGAGCTAGCGTCCGCGGCCAGGATGGGCCGTGGGGGAGGTGGTGCGGCGCAGTCATTCCGTGTGGTGGAAGAGAGCCACAGCCAGGGCGGGCTACGGTGGAGGAGAAGGGGCGGCTGACGTCGGGCCAGCCACTGGTGGTGCAGTATCTGATTTCTACTCGGCCAGCAGGATAAGGCGGGACCCCCTATGTCCCGCTGATTCTCAACTGGTGCTTAGCGCCGGTTCCGTTCGACAATCAGGTGGGGCGCGACAACCCCCCTCCACCATGAGAGGCTATCCATGCCATGCGGGTGGCTATCCAGCCGGGCCATGTGGGCCTCCATCCAGCCGGGCCATGCTGGCCGCTTGCCAGGCAGGCCACGTGGGCCGCCAGGCCGCTAGGTCGGGCAACACCCTCGGGTCGGGCTACCCCCTCGGGCTGGGCCGCCTTCGGGCCTAGCCGCCTACTTGAGCTGGGCTGCCCACTCAGGTCAGGCTGCCCTCAAGCCGAGTCAGCCCCTCGGAATGGGTCAGACTCTGGGCCGAACCCGGGTCGGGTCAGGTCTGTCCGACTGGGTCGGACCGGACCTAGACCCACATTGACATGTTTTCACCTTTTCGCCCATATCATGGGATATGTGTGTCTGATCGAAGATCCATCTACGACAACAGAATGATTATAGAGAGAAAGTTATTTTGGAATATCCCACTTGAGGATTGGACACAGTTGGGATATGTTCGGGTAGGTTTGAACCTAAAAACCAACCAGGCCCCTGGAACAGAAATGCTAATACCTCACAGACAGGTCATCTGATTGACGCGTTGTATGTTGCTTGGGTCCCCTATGATGAGTCGGATCTTTGAGATACATCTACTTGGGACTTCATGACAGTTGTTGTATTGACCAGTAGCTTGTGGAGCAGATCCTCTCAGAGACGAGCAAGCGGAGTACGGAGACCTAGTAGTTGGATGATACTTGATGACTACTAACCTTTTGACTCTGAGTGTTTCAACTAGCCTAGTGGGAAGCACCTCTGTGTGACACGATAGTCCCATATTGGGGAGACGCTCTGTGTGACGCGGTAGACCCATGGTACTCAAGATGAGGAGTACCTCGACAAGCTACGGGGGGGAGCGCCTCTGTGTGACATGGGAGACCCACAGTGGGGAGCACCTCTGTGTGACGTAGCTGACCCACGGTACTCGATAAGAGGAGTACCACAATAGTCCAGTATAGTGGGAATCACCATTGTGTGACGTGACATGCCCACAGTACTCTATAGAGGTGGAGTACACCAACAGTTGAGGTTTCGATTGTTTGACTCGAAGTGTTACATGTTACCACCCTAGAATAAAATCCTGGTTTTGAGTTGAGTCAATGACATTAGTGTTTTCATCATGATTTAGATGGGTTACTAGAAAACTTCGGTATATGTATGGGAATATACATATGTAATGGTTTTCCGTTGATATCATACCTTTGTGGTGTTTTCTTGTTGGATTTTTGAGACCCTGAGGGTGTCAGGGTCCCTACTAAAAATCGGTATACTCATCCCTGCACGGGCTTTTCCCACACCTTATTGTGTTGGTTGCAGACGATAGACAGTTCTGACTGAGGTAGAGAGTAGCAGGACTAGACGGTACCCGGAGGTGGACCACTCGGCGAGACGGTACACGGAGCAGACGAATGGAGGTGGAGTACTGAGGAGGCCAACTGTACATACCCTTTAGGTAGGAACCCCGGAAGACGACTGAGTGGTTACTTTACTTTTATTCTTTCATTTGTACTTGTACTTCTCCATTTCCTTGTACTTTACTGTTGGGCTTGTATTTCTATCCCCCTTTAATTTCAGTACTCACATCCGTATATAGTTTTAATTTGTGACTTACATCTAGTTGTGTACTCTGTTGTGTGTGTTTTAGTTTATAAATTTAATACCCCCCCCCAGTTTAGTGATTTAAACATTGGGTGCAAGTCCCTATCCCCTGGCCTATGGATGGTGGAATTGTGGTAGTCACGATATAGGCCTTAGGGGACGGGTCGTGACAAATCGGTATTAGAGGAGTCAGTTCAACCACAGAACATAGGACTCTATTCATTCTATTCTGTGAAGCAATAGTGTTAAGGGTACTAAGTGTGGTTTTCAGTTATTGGAGTGTAGTGTTTGATTGAGAGGCCGACATATCCATTGACCAGGTCCCTGACTATGGATTTCTGTCTTAGTGCACGAAATCATAGATTGTGTGTGTGTTTTAAAAAGTTTTCTTAAGTCAGATCAACCAGGTCAGCTCACCAGGTATAATAGTTTTACAGTGTCACACCTATTTATTTCAGTATGCCTCCCCATAGAGCCCTGAGAGTCATATGCACTGACAGCCCACCGAGCGACGAGGCCTCGGGGCAGGGCCCTTTACCAGCAGAGGCACTAGCGTTACCACTTATCATTGGGACACTGATGCCGCCAGCACAAGGAGTAGACGACGCATGTAGCTTGATCGGATTGCATGAGTTCCAGCCCCAAAGGCCACCCAGGTTCTGGGGAGAGATGGACCAACAGGTGGCTGAGGATTGGCTAGAGGATGTGGTGAGGGTCTTCATGATGGTGGGGACACCAACAGACCTTATAGTGATTTTTTCTGCGAGTCTCCATCAGGGAGCAGCAGGCAGATGGTGGAGCCTGATGCTTCAGGTCCATTTCGAGGTGACACAACTCTGGACAGATTTCAAGATCCTGATCTAGGTGGAGTTTCTTCCAGTGACCCTATGAGCAGTACAGATGCATGAGTTACTTCATCTGCAGCATGGAAATGTGATAGTAGCAAAGTACTTCATGAGGTTCATAGATATCTCGCACTACTCCACAGATATGGTACGAGTCACATTCTGCAGGGCCCAGACCTTTGACCAGGGGATCAGGTGAGATATCAGGTCCTCGATGATCTCCATCAGCATCCCGACACAGGCGGTGGTGTTAGAGAGATCCCTCATAGTGGAGAGTTTCCTTGCTGAGTAGTCACCAGCAGCAAGACCCACCACTAGTAAACTTGCAGCGGAGTCTTCTGCAGCTGGCAGTAGACAGATGATGCAGATGTCCAAGAGTACAAGACACATTGGTGGAAGGATGCATGACTCAAGATCAGTTGTTCGGGGATCCTGGGGCTATGACTTATATGCCAGGAGCAGACAGTGCTACTCTTGCGGTGGGAAGGGTCACATGGATCATGACTGTCTGCCATGTTGTTTAGATTATTAGAAGAAAGTTGAGGGACCTCCTAGGTGGAGGCGTAGGTTCGATCGAGGCAGTCCGTAGGGAGCAGCCTGATGTGGAAGAGGCGCTGGTCATGGAGATGGCGGTGGAGGATGTTATGCGGTGTTACCACCACCGCAACAAGGAGGTCCACCCCAACGGTAGGGAGCATGTGGACAAGGGAGAGATCAACTTCAGGAAGCTGATTCATACAACCACGGTGCTCTGGAGGTGATTCGAGGTATTATCTGTGTCTAATACACCTTTGCTGCAGTTCATATAGAAACATGTGCTAGCCACTCTTTCATAGCCACTTCCCTCATTCGGAGCTCGACGATTCCAATGGATCCGTTGGCTCGATCCTTACTGCTACAGCCTCTTACGAGAGCAGACTCGACAATTACACACTAGTGCTAGCAGTGTGAGCTTACTCTTAGAGATGAGAGCTTCGGCTGGGATGTCCTTGTAGAGGGGTCGTGGCATTACGACGTCATCTAGTTTATGGACTAGTTATCTACGGTCCATGCTCTGATCCACTATATTAGGTTCAACTTGGGGTGTATCCACCGGATGAGACTAGGTTCACCTTCACTAGTGAGAGGGGAGCCTTTACAGTGCAGGACATACTTACTCAGAGGAGGGTGAAGCCGATCACTCATCAGTTAGCCAGCCTGACACTTAGAGTAATTGATGTGGATAGTCCGACTTATCATGTAGTGGTGGACCAGTATGCGGATGATTTCCTTGAAGATGTTCCAAGACTACCTACTCGCAATGAGTTGAGATTCTACATTGACATGTACCCCGGGATGGAATCTATTTCTACTCTAATATATCAAATGGCTCCCACTGAGCTTTGTGACCTGCGGGTATAGCTGGAGGTCATTCAGGGAAATGGATTCATCCAGCCCAGTGCTTTTTACTAGGCATCCCCAATTCTATTCTCAAATAAGGCATATGGATGCTTGAGACTTTGTGTTGACTACCGTCGCCATAACCTGTTGACCGTGAAGAACAAGTACCGACGACATAGGATTGAAGACATCTTTGATCACTCAAGGGAGAATGATGGTTCTCAAAGCCATACCTCAGATCAGGCTATCAATAACATTATGGTAAGATCTCGAAGTGCTAGTTTTGGAATCGAGAGGTTCAATTCTTGGGACACGTCATCTCGAAGGATGGATTTGCGGTAGATCCTATGAACATTAAGGCGGTTCTTACCATGGAGCCACCCAGGAGTGTGATGTAGTTACGAAGTTTTCTGCGATTGGCTGGATAATACAAGAGATTCGTTTCAGACTTCTCCAGAGATTCAGCAACACTATCATCATTAATGAATAATGAGAAACCCTTCGTGTGTTTGGAGATATTCTAGTAGAAGTTTCAGGTGAAGAATTAGATTCAGACTAGTGCCCCCATCTTGAGGCTTCCAGTGGAGGGCGTAGGGTACATCGTTTACTACGACACATCATGAACCAGACTCAGGTGTGTCCTGATGCAGGAGAAAGTTGTGATCATGTATGGTTCTATTCATCTAAGATAGCACGAGCAGAACTACACATCTCATGACCTGGAGTTAGTAGTAGTGGTCTTCTTCTTGAAGATGTAGAGAGACTATTTAATGGGAAAGCGTTTCACGATCTATTCTGATAACAAGCGTCTCAGGTATATCATCTCTCATAAAGAATGAAACCTAAGACATCAGTGATGGATTGAGTTCCTCCAGGATTGTGACATCAAGATATTCTATAATCCTAGGAAGGGGAATGTTGCTGCAGATGCGCTCTGCAGGAGATCTGGTATACAGCTGCTAGGATAGGTCACAGATCATCTCGCTACCTTGAAGATATCCTTTATGGAAAGGGTTGTGGAATCATATTTATAGTCTCTTACATTCACTCCTCCACTTCTTCAGCGAGTCAGGGAGGCACAACATGGAGATGCTGACGGCGAGACACGACATGTTCAGTTATCCATAGGATAGGAACCTGATCGATTTTCAGAAGGTGGGGATCACGTCATCCTCTTCAAAGGACATACTATGGTGCCAGTGTCACTTCAAGAGGATTTGTTGATGGAGTTTCACACGTCCCCTATGGAGGTACATGTAGGAGTGGAAATTATTTACCAAGACCTTTGACGATAACACTCATGGCCAGGTATGAAGAAGGTAGTAGCGGAGTTTGTCTCTCGATGCCTCATTTGTCAGCAAGTTAAGGTGGAGCACCAGGTACCAAAATGCTTGGTTCGTCCCTTAGAGGTCCTAGAGTGTAAGTGGGATAGGATACACATGGACTTTGTGATGAGTCATCCACGTACATATAGGATTCACGGTTTGATAAGGGTGATCGTTGATCGAATCACAATGTTGACCCACTTACTACTGATCAGAGAGCGGAGCTCAATAGAGATCTTGGGATGCCTCTATGTGAAATCTATTGTACGTTTTCATGGAGTTCCTTCTTCTATTTTCTCTGAACATGATGCATGGTTTACATCCCGTCTATGGAAGGGGTCGTAGGAGGCTTTTAGGACACAACTACGTCTGAGAACCGCCTTCCATCCTCAGACAGATGTCCAGACTGAGCGGACCATTCAGACCCTCGAGCACAGAATCAGTGCATGTTTCCTTGACATCGGTCGTATTTGGGAGAATCACATTCCTTTAGTGGAGTTTTGATAAAACAATAAATATCACTCCACCTTCGATATGGCGCCCTTTGAGGCCTTATACGGGCGACCATGCAGATCACCTTTGTGCTAGACAGACCCTGGGGAGTCAACACTGGTGGGACTAGAGATGGTACGAGCTAACACTGAGAAGGTGTAGATCATCTAGGAGCGGATGAAGACTGCACATAGAAAGAAGAAGTCATATGCTGATAAGAGACGGAGACCTCTGTAAATCGAGGATGAAAACCACGTCTTTCTATGGGTCTCACCTCGACGAGGTCTACAGATATTTGGACGAGGTGGCAAGATATCTCTGCGATTCAATACACCTTTCTAGGTCCTCAGAAGAGTAGGAATGGTGGCTTACCACATAGCTCTTCCACCACAACTGTACCGGGTGAACGACGTCTTCCACAAATCTCATCTGAAGAGATACGTGCACGACCATTCTCAAATCATCGACCATGGAGAGCTGGAAATTGATGACGAGGCGACTTTCACGGAGGTTCCAGTAGAGATTGAGGATCGACATGAGCGGGTCCTATGTGGATGATCGATACCTCTGGTGAACATTTGTTGGCAGCACCAGAACCTCCATGAGAGCACATGGGAGGGGGAGGCTTAGATACGTGTTCACTACCACCATTTGTTCCCTTAGTTGGAGTTGCATCTTACTGGGATGTAAATCCATGAGGTGGGGAGAATGTAAAGGCATGAATATTTCATGAAATTTTATTCTTAAATTCATTGTATTTTTCTGAGTCCAAAAAAATTTAGGGTGCTTGATTCTAAGGCCCAGTGTGCCCGGAATCAATTTCTGATGTTTTGATCGGGTACGTTCAGTAAACGTGCGAGCGAGATTTTATAAATTTTGAACTGGTGCTCGGAATTGAAATCTGAGGGCACCGTTGAACTCGCAGCGCCGATAATTTCTAATAAGACATTCACCTCGACGGTAGATGATCAGTAAAGGAATTTAGTCCTTGCGGTTTTTAAATAAATTAAATAAAAAGAAGGTGATAACATATTTTTATTTTGTGGTGGTTAAAACATCTAAGAGGAGGTCAGAAGTGGGGGCCACCACACCATAATCTTCCATGAAAGGTTATGGTGGTGGGGCCAACCCGCACATAACCTCCCTTGTGAGGATATCCCTGGTGGGGCCCACACGATCTTTAAACCCCCTTTATCTCCCCATTTATGTGGGATGGAACTCTCCACCTACCCCACTAATTAATTTTTCCTACCCTCTCAATTAATTAATTCAATTTATTCACTTAATTAATTTTAAACCCATTTAAATTCTTTTGAATTCATTGGCCAATAAATTAAATAATGGGATAACATAACTCATTATTTTAGGTTGGCATATATTCTTTTGGTGGAGCTTTCGAAGAACTTGGTGGAACTAATTCAGCCAACAAAGAACGAAAAACATCTCTCCCTCTTCTACTGGGGCAAGAAGGGGAAGCACTGCCTCCCACAAAAAACAATGATGACGTCTTGTTGGATTCTTCTTCTCTGAACTCGCTTTCTCACAAATTATTCAACGATCATCGACAAACGAGGTAGGGTTTTGAGTTGAATTTGTTCCTGTTATACATCATTCATTTTATGGATTGAGAATTGGCATTTGATATCAACATAACGTGGAGGTCACGGACCACACAAACATGGACCGAACATCACCCCTTGATTGTTCTAGGTTGATGATGATGGAGGCGGAGAAACACAACAGGCATCGGGACGGCTGCAAGGAAATAGGTTGCGCAAGGCCGCCGGGCGGCCGAAAGGGAGCGACGCTGTCACACCGCGCAGACGAGGAGGGGGCCATGGTGGAGGTGGAACGACATCGACATGCAACACAGAGGAGTAGGTGTCCATAGCCAATCCAGAATGCAGCAGAGGAGAAGGGGAGGCTTGCGTCTGGCTTGCCGCCGGTGGTGTGGAACCGTCTCACTGCTTGGCCAGCCAGAAAAGGACGGACCACCCTAGGTGTTGTGGCATGCGAATCGGTGCTTAGTGTCGGTTCTGTTAGACAAGAAGGGGGCACAAAACCACTACCCCACACCCCCCACACATGAAAAGCTGGTCCCCGTAGGCGGCTAGCCAGTTTGGCAACACGAGCCAGCCAGCCGGGCCACATCGGTCGCCAGCCAGCTGGGCTACGCGGGCCCGCCAAGCAGGCCACGCGTGCCGCCCCATCGAGTCGGGCCGCCTTCGGGCCAGGCCTCCCACTCGGGCCGAGATGCCCACTCGTGCTAGGCTTCCCTCGGGAGGGTTGAGTTCCTCGGACCACGTCGGACTCCGGTATTGACCCGGGATGGGCCGGGTCAGTCCGACTAGGTCAGACTGGACCCAGACCCACTTGGGCCTGTTTTCACCTTTTCGCCCATATCTTGGGCTACGAGTGTCTGATCAACAAACTGTCTGTGGCGACAGAAAGAATAGAGCGAGAAAATTCTTTTTTAATATTCCACCAGATGTTTGGACACAGTCTAGATACTTATGGGTTGGTTTGAACCTAAAAAACAATCGGGCCCCGGGAACGAAAATTCAAATAACTCACTGACCAGGCGTCCAATTGACGTGCCATCTATTTCTTTGAGTCCCATATGACGAGATAGACCTTTGAAATTATTTTACTTGGGACATCGTGATAGTTGGAGTATCGACTAGTAGCTCATGGAGCGGATGCCCTCGAAGATGAGCAAGCGGGGTACGAAGACCTAGTTGCTGGCTGATACCCAACGACTGTTGTCATTTCGACTCGGAGTGTTTTGACTAGCCCATTGGGAAGTGCCTATGTTTGACCTGAAAGACCCACAGTTGTGAGCACCTCTGTGTGATGTGGAAGATCCATGGTACTTGAAAGGAGAAGTACCTTAGCATGCTATGAGGGGGAGCACCTCTGTGTGACGAGGCAGACCCATAGTGGGGAGCGTCTCTGTGTGACGCAGTAAACCCATGGTACTCAACAGGAGGAGTACCACAGTAGTCGAGGATAGTGGGAAGTGCCTCTGTGTGGTGTGGCAGTCCCACAATAATCTATAGAAGAGGAGTACACCAGAAGATGAGGTTTTGATAGTTTGACTGGGAGTGTTACGTGTTACCACCACAGAATAAAATCCTGGTTTTCAGCTGAGTTAATGACATTAGTGTTTTCCTCCTTATTGAGATGGGTTACTAGATAACTTTGGTATATGTATGAGAATATAACTAAGTAATGGTTATACATTGATTTCATACCATTGTGTTTTTTCCTAGTTGGATTTGTGAGACCTTGTGGGTCTCGGGGTCCCTACTGAGTATCGTTATGCTCACCCATGCACGGTCTATGCCCGCACCTGGTTGTGTTGGTTGTAGACGACGGATAACACTCACTGAGGTAGACTGTAGTTGGATTGGACTGTAACCATAGTTGGACCACTCAGAGAGATGGTACATGGAGCGAACGGATTCATGTTGAGTGCTAAAGAGGCCATCTGTACCTACCCTTTAGGTAGGAACCTCGGAGGACGACCCATGGGCTACTTTACTTTTCTTCATTCAGTTGTACTTGTACTTTTCAATTTCATTGTAATTTACTGTTGGGATTGTATTTCCAGACCCCTTTACATTCAATACTCTCTTCCGTATATAGTTTTACTTAGTGTTTTAATTCCATTTGTGTACTCTAGTGTGTGTGTTTTAGTTATATAGGCAATTCCTTCCTAGTTTAGGTATTTACACCTTTGGTGCTAGTCTCCAGCCCCAGGCCAATGGAAGGCGGGCATGGGGTAGTCACGATACCTGCCCCAAGGGACAGGTGCTAACACATACTAATGTTACTTGTAGGAAAACATGGTCAACAAAAAAATAACAATCATGTTCTGATGGTCAGTAATAGGGAATCTGATCACGAGAATGTTAAAATTCGCAAAACATGATTTTGTGATGTGTTAAAAGGCCATATATTTCTCAGTAATAAAAGTAAATGGACAATGTTTTTGTTTCAAAAATATTTTATATAGTTGGGGAATTCTTATGCAACATGATCTAATAACATAAGGAAATATAATTTTGATATATAGTTTCATCATTTCATCAATTTCCTATATAAATCAAATTTTTCCTATAAAAATGATTATTCAATATGATATTCTTCATTACTAAGGCACTAGAAATAACGTATATTGAATCACATAGTCAAAACAAGTTTAACATTTATTTTAATTTTTCATGAAACATTGTATGAAACCGAAATAGTTCGGATAAGAATATGATAATTCCAAAAATAATAAAAAAACTATTATATAATAAAAACAAATTTTAATATCCAAATTTAAAGAGAAATACCTTGTGTTCATTACAACCCATTTGATAAATAACTGTCATAAAAATTCCTCAAAATACTCCAAAATAATATTGAAATGAAAAATCCATAAATTTTTGATCAGATAATCATTTATATAATATTTTAATAATAATCACCAAATAACATCGAGTATTAATGAAAAACTATACCAGAAAGTAATTTTCGAAATTAATCTTCATGATACACTATTTATTTCAATAAATATCTTCAATTACCATAATTATACTGTAATATAATATATTATTCCAAAATATGATTTAATATTTATTCTTCAAAATAAATCATAGAGTACTATATTATCCTTAATAATTAAAGAGTTCTTAGAACTAAATTACTATTTTTCCATCAAATCACTTAAAAAATGAAAATTCATGCTAATCGGGACTATATATAGGCCAGTGGTAGGAGATGTACCATGATCACCCTTTGGTTGTGGTTTTGATACAATTGGACATTCCAAATGTGACAGGTTTTCAATAAGAATGTAGGTTTTATATTTTCTAAAACAATATAATTCTTATTAGATTGATTGTTTTTTTAATAATGTTTTGTTTGATAGCATACATGATACACTACATTGAATAGAAAGAACAAATAAAAATTATTATAAGAAATTCGTTAGAATGGAGAGAATAAATAGCTTTAACTAAATTAAGCAAATTTTATTTACACATTTATATATAGTAAATTATTTTGTGATCAATTATTTGTTGAATAAAATTAAATCCATTTTAAAATAAATTGAAATGTTTTACTAAAAAAATTTAAATATACACAAGGGTGTTTTATACTAATAAACAGAAAATTCACTTTTTGGATTATATTAAAAAAGTATTATTATATTAAATTTATTATATTATATTCAAACAATTTGTTTTCTATAAATGATACAATAAAAAGTCTATTTTACACATAAAAACTTATTTTTCTAAATAAAAGTATTACCACCTTCTAATTGTGGTCTAATTTTAAATCTACTATTGAAAAATTTGAAATATTATTTTTGATAAGATAAAATTCTAATTTAAAATCGTTATATGAATATATAGTCATTTTGAAATTTTTATATTTTTTAGATAAGATTCAAGAAATGATAAATATTGAAAAATGATGCATTTTAATAAAAAACATCATTTTTGTTTGAATAATTTTTATTACTAAATTATATTTTTTATTAGAATTAATATATAATTATATTTTTTATTTATTATTAAACTAATTTAGGTTATAGGAATCAATTTAACTTAAAATTTGGATAAAAAGGCGTATTAATTTTTTGAACATTTTAACATTAATAACCAATATTATCATTCATCGATGTGAATAGTGTTTAATTAATTTTTTAAAATTATATAAAATAAAATTTAAAATTCGATTAATTTTTTGGGAAAATAATTTTAAAATTTATTAAATTGGTTCTTTTCATTTTTGGATAATATAAATACTAAATTTAATAATATTTATTACAACTGTTAAGGGTTAATCGGGAAATAAATATTATAAAAGTAATTTTATAAATATTATAAAATTAAACCAACACATGTACTAATGAAATTTGATGAGTTTTTGTTAATAAATATACTCCTAAGGTAATATTATAACATTTTTAATCCACATAGATGAGATCATGACATTTATAATAATATATTCAGGGGAAAGTAAATTTTTTCAGACATTTGTTTTTAAGAGGTGAAATATTTTTAATATGCGGTCATATACTGGGTATATTAGAATAAAAATAGTATTTTAAAATATATTTATATTTATCATGATAATTTATTTTTAATTTTTAGACGCGAAATAATTAAATTATTGGCTTGGACAATGATAATATATTAATTGTTTAATTAATGGAAATTTTAATTAAACACAATCAAATACAGCAAAATAAATATAATATGAGGTGATTAAGGTAAAACATAAATTTTTTGAATAGTTTTTAGGTTTATTTATGTCTTATAAGTATTATTTAGAATTTATCATGATGTTATGATAATATTTATAATTTTATTAACAAATAGTGTTAAATTTTGACAATATTGATATTTAAAAATTAATAATATTTTATTAAATGATATATAATTTATAAAAATCTCAATTTTCTCCAAATTATTTGGATACAACGTAAATATTCATTAAGTACTCATTTATTATTCATTTTAATTTTCTATTAAATATATTATACTACAATGTGTATATTAAATAATAATACAAAATGTAATTAAATCATTAAATATGAGTTAAAGCGAAATGCTAAAGATTAATAAATTGAAAAAAGTGTATAATTTTTATTTTATTAACTTATTTAAAACCATAAAAATTTTATTTCTGGATTAAATCACTTAGGATTATATTATAATCTAAAAATTTAATTTAGATATTTTGATGAATTCCAATATAGACCCTCGCCTCTCCTATAAATGATTGCCATTATTTTAATTTATTCACACCACCGAACATATTTCATTTAATAAATATATAATAAAATATCTTCCCAAAATCCCTCCCCACTTTATAGAGGCCTTAGTTTCTATATAACTCCCATCATATAGGTGTTAATGCTTTAATAAAATGATATCATTTTTGGAATATGCATAATTTTTATTTTATGCTTTTTATTTTTATTTATTTCATCAAAACCATAAATTATTATTTAACCATGATGAAAAAATAATTATATCATAAAAATTATACTATGTTTTTATTATGAAAAAGTAATAACCTAAATCCAAAACGACTTCCATCAAATGGGAAAATAAATATCATTCGTTTGTACGGAGAACTACCTCCACGTGAACCAGTATAATTCTTTTAACATTATAATCTTTCAAGATAGTTTATAAATATGGAATTAATTTATATATATGATATAATTAAATATTTACCTTTATGATATAATAATATATCATTTATGTTCATAAATTTCCACGCACATAAACATGACAATGCCGTTCTTGAGTATATTTGTACTATCACATTCACCAAAAAATTTGATTCATTTTTATTAACAACATCAAATAGATTATATATATAATTATAATTAAATTATTAATATTATATTTAAAAATTTATTATAATTTTAGAAATAAAAATAGACAATTACATTCTTTCAATACTGTTCATTGAAAAATGGAAACGCTACTCATGCGTATGTATGTCCAACTATCTCCATGATTATAAATTTATAAATTATTCATAACCATATATAAATGGTTCAATATAAAATTATAATTTAATAATAAAATATATTATCATATCATGAATATTATGATGGAGATAATGGACTAATTCCACTTTTACTATTCACATCACACCGAATTATTTTTGGGACTCATGTACCGAATGAGGACAAAAACATAAAAAATGTAATTAAATAATTAATTAATATCAATGAAATGATACTAAGGGATATAAAAGTAATTGTAAATTTTAAAAAAATTCTCAAAAAAATTTAATAATTCACTAATGTTTATTATTTAGGAATGTAATGATATTATATGATGAGTCAGACTCACCGTGAGTGACATAATTTTTAAAACATATTTTAATGTTACTCTTTCAAGTATTTTCAAAAAATAAAAAAGGAATGTTTTTTAACATATAAAAAAAGAAAATAACATATATTTCTGTTGAATATTTAATATTTAATTATGTATTTACATGATTACAATATCATTTTAAAAACTATTTTCATTTTTGAACATGAGGCTTTGTAAAAATGAAAAGTGATTCGAAAGAGGAAATAATATTTTTATTTTATAAATGATTTAGGTTTTATGCTTATGATTTGGTTATTGGGAATTTTATTATGAGTATTGGTGTTTCTCTAATAAAATTAGGGTGTGTGATCCTATTACATATCTCCATTGAATTGGGTAGTGGGAGGAAGTTAACTGGATAGGTTTCTCCTAAATGATTAAAGGGAATATATTGTGATGTGTATTAAAAATGAATCAATGAGTGTTACTACATAAACATGAAATATATCTACAACATATTTTATAGTAATATAGAAATGATTCAACATGTTACATTTATGATCATTGTTACCTATGGTGGTTTACAAAAAATGTATTATTTCACGAGTGAAGCTATGGAAATTATGTTTTTTCGGTGAAAAGTATAAATTTTGTAATGATTTATTCAATGGATTAATAGTATTGACGGACTTATGGTTTTTTTTATAACACTTAATTAGATTTTTGTGCTCATCCAATGTGTTAAAATGGTTTTCACAAGGTATAAGGATGTGTAAAATAAAGGAGAAATTCACATTGAATGTTATGAAGATTATTCCTGAAAACAAAATAATTTTATATTTTAAATGTTTTATATTTTGGAAAAATAGTATATTATTTTAATAGTATGTAATTTGTATGAATGAGGTAGTTTATATATGAATGATTTCCCAATTCACTAAAACATTTAATGTGGAAAATTTTTTATGTGAACAAATTTAAATTATTGAATAAATATTTTGATTTTGTAATGTTTAAGGATGAGTATTTATCACCCCCCCCCACAAGTAATGCATCATTGGTATTGATAATGTTTGTGAATTAATAATGGATTATAAAGATAAATTATTATAGTTTACGATGTTTAACATGAAGATAATTATATTTTCCTAAATAAAGATGATAAAGAAAAAGATGAATGATATATTTTATTTTGGTATTTATTAATATATGATATTTGATATTTTGATGAAAAATAATTTACATATAATATTTTTTATTTCTTATTGATAGACTTGATGATATATTCTAATTTTTTGATGACATTCTTTCTAAGAGATGCACATTCATTAATTTTAGTCCTAGTTTAAGGTGATATGACATATTTTTTGTCTATATTATTTTATATAAAGTATTATGTATTAAATTTGACATTAATATTATTATAAAATTTTTATTTTCATTTTATGTATTTAGATATTGGGAATTCTTTTGTAATTATAGTATATTAGTTTTATGATCTATGGGTTTCATCAGATCACATTTTCATTGTTTTTCATCAGCAGATGTTCGAATAATGTATTTTATATTATTAAATAATACATTTTTTGTTAAATTTATTCAAATTTTTATATGTTATTTTTAATAGTATTGTATAATTAATGGTATCTAATTTTTAATAAGCTGAAATATTTTATCTAGGAGGTATGAGAGATTTTTTTACCATAGCATTTTTTTTATTTTGACAGATCATCAAAAAGAAAGACATTAATAGAGATTCAGATAGAATTTTCAACCAGTCATATATATACCATTGACCATACAATATATCAACTAATGAATGGGGTGGATTATGCTCCTACTTGTGAGGATAGACTTTTAGAGGTATTCCATCATATGGACATCATAACTAGGGGTGGAAAGATGACACACATATGACTCGGAGTTGTACATTTAACATAAATTGATTACGTATTTTTAGTAATATAGTTAATAAATTTAAATACACATTAAAAAAATAATTATTATATTATACAATCTTGTATTGACCAATATAATATGTAGTTCTAATTTTATAATTATATTTGTACTGATTTCTTGACCTGACAAAATTTTCTACAACATACAACCACTGATTTTGGTTATTTTTTATTCAATTTTATTGATATTAATTATATTCAAATAATAATTTATAATTATAATATAGGTAAATAAATTATACTTTTGTTTCCCAGTCTTGATAGATTCAATATGGTATTGAAGAATATTTGTCAAATTATTCAATTTTTGGTGAGTCTGCTTACATATAGGAAGCTATGAATGGTGTTGAGAAAGGATTGTTATATGGGATTAATCCATAACTGACACAAACCCGTTATTATATTACTTATATGATGTCATTAGTTATCATGAAGGGATACCATAATGATTCATTATTTTAATTTTTATCCTTGTATGAGGGGAGTTTTATGGCTCTTAATGACATGGTATTATGGATAAAAAGAGAGGGAAGATGAGTGTAAGCATCTGGGCCAAAGACATGAGTAGATTATGCAGTATGTTTGATGTCTTGTGGATGGTGTCAAAAACTAGTTACCCCCACATGCCCCATCAAGTTATACTCATCAACCTAATACCAGTTGATTCTAAGTGTTTTCATGTCATTTTTATATAATGTGAAGATAAAAATATTATTTTTGAAATCATTTTCATTACAATTTTGTTTTATTTATATTAATTATTTTTTTATTTATAATATTATTGTACAATTTTATGTGTTATTTTTTATTTACAGAAATTATATTGGGTCTCCATACATATTCTAGTTTAGTTTTCTTAAAAAATAATACTTATATTTTATAAATAATGTGACAATCATAAAAGTATTAATAGTAGAAGACCTGTCAAAATCGTTAATTAAAAAAATACAAATGTTAATTAAAATGGCTCATTCATCCATAAGAAATATTTGTTAGATACAAAGGATCTTCACCAATGAAAATTATTATGAATCAATTTTTCATGATGATACATTATCAATAGAATCCAATACAAATAGGTTATCTGTGACATGAATGCATCACTAATGACCCATTAAAAAAACCTAAAACTGTTATATTGGAATGGTTTGTTTTGTATCCATTACCAAAATCCTTAATATGGGATTTAGAAATATCTTGTATTGAGTATATTCAAACATATTTCTCGAGGATGGAGAGGTAAGGGTTTTATACCACTCTCATGAGTTATTAGGACCGGTTTATGAAGATCACATTGGTTGATTCTTTATGTTGGGTTATATCTATGGAATTACATATACAACTTGTAGTCATTTTTTTGATGTCATGGAGAGTTTGAGGGACTAATGGGATTACCTTATGAAAAAGTGATTTTATTGATTCCCTGTTGTGTTGGGTAATACCAAGGGATTGGTAATATACATGGAAGGATGTTTGAGTATTTTTCAGTATGGTCTTTGACATATGGTTCTTCGTGCTTTTTGGTACCCCTTGTAGGTTATCCTTGTCATGAACAATCCCCGAGAGTCTGTTCCATGACATACCCCAAGCCTTCCACTTGAAGGCCAGGGGATGGTCACTAGTGCTGAAGGTGTCAACCTGCATGTGGTGGGGGGGGGGCAGTTTCTTAAGTACATGTTTTCCCACCCACACAGCGATGTCCCACAACAAGAAAATTAAACTTGTATGCCACCATAAATGACAACTGAGTACAAGTACAATGGAAATTAAAATGGTCCCGAAAACAATCTCCACCCAAGACTAACTAGAAAACAGGAAAGTAAAAAAAGGATCATTGGAAACCGATCCACAAAACCCCCACCTAATGGGTCAGTACATAATAGCTAGTTGAAGCTGTAGAAGTATGTCTTTTCTACCTGGTCTCACTTGGCGCCACTATGTCCTGGCCCACTGAGTCCTCCATCATGGAAATGGTTGTGTACACAAGACACAACATGTGAGGGAAATGCCGATACATGGGTGAGTAACAAAATACTTTGTCGGGACCTTATGAATACAAATGGAAGACCCCAATGAAATCCAAAACCAAACCATAAATCATTTTCACCAACCATGATCACAAATCATGATATATCAAAACAAGTATGTTTTAGAGTAGGATAGTAGAACCATTAGTCACATAGTTGAACATCTCGGCTTCTAGACAGCTCCTCATCAATGAGTGTTGTGGGATTTCTGGGTCACACAAAAGCCACATTACACTAACATATGACTGATGTGGTACTCATCCATGATTAGTACCTGGGGTGTGCTGGGTCACACAAATTCCTCTCCCCACCATGGGTATGTTGGGTAACACAAAAGCCGCTTCCCACTATGGCCATACTCAGGTTCCCCCTTTTAAGTACTGTGGGTGTTCCAGGTCACATAGAAGTCTCACCCCACCATGGTCCTTCCATGACATATAGAAGACACTTCCCACTAAGCCATAGTATCTGATTCATAAATGGTTTCTGACCACCAGTCCTTAGATATTAACCAACCATAAGGTTTATGCATGCAGCACACTTGATCATGGGAGAACTGCTCCCCAATCCATTTTTCAAATTTCATCTTCTATAAAATCCTTTATATTGTATTAAAAAATATCTGTCTCATCAGGAGTTTTCCAACACTACAAACAGATCTTCAATCAGACACCCTATTTACATGATATTGATGTTTTTCCCCAAAAAGGGGTGGTGGGGTTAATGCCTAGTCTGGACTGGTCGGACCAACCCATCCCAACCCAGACCTGTTCTGGATCACTGGAGCAGGTCTGGCCTTCTAGGTTGGTTCTGACTAACTGAAGTTGGTCCAGCACACTTGGCAGGACCGGGCCACTTTTCTACCCATCTCGACATAGGGGAACCTGTTCGGTCTAGCCGGGATGAGGTAGGAAGCCGCGTCTGACTCCATGTTCAGCCCGTAGTTGACAAAAGTCTATTTCTTTAGCCATGGATAGGTGATCGCGTCTTACTCAATGTGATCAGACATTTTGGCCAACTATACTCCAACATATGATGTTCAATTTTGTGCTGCCAAAGAACATGGCTCACAATTGTGGGATGCTCCACCGACGTGGCCTCTTGGCCACGTTGGACTTGTCTTCATTCCAAAATGAACCTTCCGGTGTGCCATTGTGGTGAATAGACAACCTCCTGCAACCTCCATTGTGGGCCACTACCTCCAGTGCACTAGAAGAATACTTTGGGGACTACCGGGTATAATCCAGTGGTTCATTTTTTGCACCAACTACACCTATGAACTCTTTGGGGTATTACATTCCATTGAAGGCCATGAACATTAATTTATTATATTTGAATAAGTTTCCACTAAAAACAGAAATGGTGTAGGAGTTCATGCCTTTCGTGATGGCATGTGCCATCTGTATTAGAATTTTAAAACATGGGAGGGTTGGCTATGATGTTACAACAACAATAAATTCAATCCCAAAGTGAAAACCCAAGAAAACATCACCCTCCCGCAAGAATGGATGATCTGGGGATCAATCTATTCATGGGTTTATCCATTTTCTTCATTCAAAATGAAGAATGGTCGAAACATAAAACAAAAAAACTCATACCACTATCAATGTTGAAGTGGTCCACTCTCGACGGTTCAAGGATTCGAAGACGTTCTTTGTGTTCCAGCTTCATTCATCATGGAGCATCAAAGTTATTAACGTTCCTATATGATTCATTATTCATCATTAGAGAGGAATTCTTCTTTAGGATATCCAGGGAATCCCCAGGGTTTAATTCTGAACTCTCCAATGCGTTAGTTTAATAAAAAAGAAACATGTCACTACAATTATGTTACACCGTGACATTGTGTCGTTATGCTTGCATAAATAATCCATTAGGAAGCTTCAACTAATGAGCCTCATCATCACAACAAAGCACCACCATCCTCCATTCAATGGTACTGATGAAAATAAAATAAGTATTTATGTTATTTTATTACATTCTAAAATTTTTAATGAATTAAATTTTTCCTCTGGCCCTTGCTGGACGAAGTTATGTTCTTACTAGGGAAATCTCAGCATTCTAATATCAATAATTCTCTATGATTTTGGATCCATGCACCAGTTCAAAATTTATAAAGACCCACTACAAATTTTTCTTAAATACACATAAAAATGTTTAGAATTCCATTTTAGGCTCACCTGGCCTTGGAATTATGTCCCATTAAAGCGTGTGGTCTCCACATAATGACATATAATTTTATAAAATATATACAGATATTCTAAGGCTTTTCATTCCCCCACCATAAAAATTAAAATCCCCAAAAGCAAAAAATAAGTATAAACAAAAAAATGGGGGTATTGAGAATGAATCTAATCCTCCCTCTCCCATGTTCTCTCCTAGTGATTCCTAGTCTTCCACCGATCATTAAAAAGAGGAATCAAACATCCATTAATGAACCTCTATTGTTGATAATCTATATCTATTGGAACTCCGCAAACATCGTTGCTTCTACAATTTCATCTTACCCAAGTCAACAACATTCGATAGATCATGTGTGTAACTCCTCAACTGTGACATGTAAAAAACATTATGCACATAGTGAATCTGTGGGGAAGAGCTTGGTGGTATGTCACCTCTCCCACATTTCTAAGAATCTGAAAAGGTCCAATGAACCTCTGAGTTAACTTCCCACTGCAGCCACATATCTGCAATCCTCTTCAAGTTGTGACCAGACGGAAAACATTTTGTCCCACCCCTAACTCCAAGGGCCTCTATCTCTCTCTAGTCATTATATGATTTCTGTCTACTATGTGCATTCATATTATGATCTTAGAATATTTACACCTTCTTAGTGGTATTATAAGGCCCCAGCCTTAAACCGTACTTAATCTTGAGTTATTACAAGATTACACATTGTGGATCTTTTTAGGATTAGAGTTTTAGAGAATTAGAACATAAAACATGCATTACATTCCACATGTAAACAAAGTGGTTACATAAAGATAGTATTCATTTTTCCCATCAATGGAAACATATTTAAAATACGACATGGATTCATTCTTGATACTTCCTTGAAACTATCATCATATCATGTACCATTCCCTTGACCTGTGAAAAACATTTCAAAAACTTGGTATGAGCATAAAAAGCTTAGTATGGGTTATAAAAATATGGAAAGGAAACATAAGTTCATATATACATAAGAATGAAATCATACTTTACCCATTAAACATAAGAACATTAACATACCTCATAAAATCATGAATAAATCCTAGAAATCATAAGACATAAAGGTAACTTGAGGCATTCATAACATTCTTACGTAGGGAGTAACCCTCTTGGTTACGTTTGGAATACCCATCACAGTATATTTCCTAAATCTCTTCGGAGAAACATTAACGTTTCACTCCTTCACATTACCCAATGCATTGGAGAGCTATATCGAGATCACTCGCCCTTAGTTTCCCACGGAACAACCCGTCTTCATAATAATGCCCAAGATCCTCAACATAATCGTATCATATAAAATATGCAAAAAGGAAACATAACATTTCCACCTTTCAATCACAAGATATCAATACAAATCATTGATATAAATACATTATGAAAACCATTTTCAATTCCAAAATAAAAGAAAAGTAAAACATGGTATTTATTTTTCTTTAAAAAAAGTTATGGTTTGTAAAGGAATCCGAACCTCAAATAATGGTCACGGAGGCAGAGAATTCGTTGTCGCCGCATATGTACGACAAAAACATTCCCTTTTGTAGTTTAATAAAATGCTTCGTATAAAAAAGATTCCTTTTGGATAAACGTAAAAGTCAAAGGGGTTTATACACTGTGTAAAAGTGGGTTGTTTATAAAATAAAATATCCCTCAATGAAAGGAGATTGAGACGAAGTCCCATACCTCGGGTCCGACCTGACTCAGTCGTTCTTTAATCTCCTGAATAATAAACTTGAGTTAATTTCTACTTGTTTAAGAACCTTTTTAAATTTCATTATTCCTTTTATATCACTTATTACCATGTCATGAACACTATGTAATTATTTATGTTAATAACGGTCGTTTTAACGATCATTTGTACATGAGTAAAAAATAAACCCATTATAAATAAAATTTGTTCATGTATCCATTATATCCAGAATTATCATCATGATGTATATATCATATATATCATATATATCTAGTATATACATGCATTTATAATATTAAATAATCATTTAGAGGTAAGATATGAAATACACTGTTCATGGAGACGGTAAGCTGTACGTACGCATGAACACTACTTTCATTTCTATTTCGTATTTTATAGAATGGAATCATAAAGATATAAAGGTATATTATAATTCCAGTGTAATATAATATATAATATCTTAACTTCATCCATTATATGTCCCACATATGGTATTAACGAATCAAATCACTTTGAGGTGGCGGTAGTCCGCACTTCCTTAAATGAAGATATCATGTTTACCCATAATGGAAACCATAAAGGTATTCCAAAAATGAAAAATACAGAAGCTTATGGAAAACATAAACATATTATATATCAGATATAAATATAGTGTCATCTTAATGGCCACCTTTGATGGTGTTAAAAGAATGTTGAACAATCATCATTTCAGGAGGCCGAAATTCGCCATCCACGGAAATAGTATGTTCTTTAACCATTAGATGTAGGTGTGTGTAAGTGTAGCTATAATCCTTCTTATAACAACATAATAGTATATTTAAGATACTTTCGTTGTTACAAAAGAAATGAATAAAAAGAGTTTAGGGGTTGGATAAGCAAAATAAAACAAAAGGACTCAAGTGAAGACATTAACTTAAAATCGGGAAACTCCCTTTGGTTTGAGCTCAAAGGCTTCCTTGGGAATACTTCTACCCAATGTAAGGCTTCAAGGAGTAAGAGAGGGATTTGGAGAGACAAAATGGGCAGGGTTTGGCCAAGACAAAGGCTTTGGAAGTGTGGGTAAGGAGGTAGAGTTTGGGGCCTTTTATATGAGGATAGGAGGGGCACTCTTGGAAAGTAAAAAATGTTACTTTATTTTAAAATGATTTTCGGATTAAAAAGGTCCCACATTGATTTAATTTGAGGGTAAGGTGATAAGGGTTGGAAATCCACCTATACAATAGGTTTTGGACATGTGTAGGTCATATATTTTACATTATCATTTCATTTTATTTAAATCCTTTATTAATGAGGTAATTGCTGCATCATCATGATGTCATAAATAATTTAATTTATTTAAAGTCTAAAAATTATAAAAAATATATCATGATGTAGTAAATCATTTTATCTTTCCAATGACTATTTATAATTGACAATCTGACTTGTATAACCCCATGTAAAAATTATTTTAGTAAAATATCTCATGTTTGTGTTATTTTTACTTTAACATTAAATAAAAAGTTATTTATGTCATTTACCAACCAAAGTGGCTCCATGGGGTCCCCAAGTTGACCCATGGATACTGTTGGTCTTCCATGACACATCCAATGAGGTTAGGACATGTGTCAAGATCATCTCATATTATTTAAACATTATTTTTACCTTAAACTACACTAATTACCTCTAATCGTGATTAAGAACATAGAAGTTACTATTCACCAAAAAATTATTTTAATCTCATTGAACCACATTTTACTTCTTAATGAAAACCATGTATGTCGGATTTTTAAAAATCAAATCCCAGAAGTGGCAATGTTTCATTTAAACGAAAAATCAGTTTCTTTAACTACCACTTAGTGGTTTCACTATTCATAAAAAATTGACGTTTTTTAGAAAAATACCAAAACTTCACCCTAAACTATATTTGATATTATGAATTCAAAAATGATGTCTATTTTAAAAAATTCAAAACATATAAGATGCATTAATTAATTTAATAATTAATTCCCGTTGTCAGAGTAAATAGCGTGTTTTTATGAAACAAAAAGTATCAAAAGATTGACACTAGTTTAAGTCCAATTTCAAAGTGAAATTGATTCCAATGACCACCATTGGATTAAATAGTAAATATATATTCTAATTTCACTTTAAAACAAATTCAAAGGATAATATAATCATATAAATAAATTAGATTAAAAAGAGGTTTTGAATTAAAATACAACATTTTTCACGATTCATTAAAAAATGAACTTTATCAGAAAAATACCAAAAACTCACACAAATTAAATTTTGATGTCCCAACAATAAAAAATAAGATTATTTTGACAAACATAGCTTATAAAATTTTCAAAAGATATATTTAAAAATTGTTTTCCATTAAAAGGCAGTAAAACAATCTTTTAAAAATATTAGTGTATTCCATGCTTATGATTGGATTTATTTTCATTTTAAGCCTCTAAAACACTATATAATTCATTATTAGGAATAGAAAAAAATATCTATTATTCATTTACTTACTTGGGATGTTACATCCTTCCCCCCTTTAGAAAATTGTTTCCCTGCAATTTATTTATTTATCGAATAAATGGGGGTACTTATCCCTCATTGCATTTTCAGATTCCCATGTTGCCTCTTCCATCATGTGGTTTTCCCACAAAACCTTTACCTGATTTATCACCTTATTCCATAACACTTTCTCCCTATGGTCAATAATCTGGATCGGTTGTTCCTCATAAGATAGGTTCTCTTCCAGCTGAACTACCTCTAGACTCAAAACATGAGATGGATCTGGCATGTACTTTCTCAGCATCGAAACATTAAAGACATTGTGTACCTGAGATAAACTCGGAGGTAAAGCCACCCGGTATGCAACTGATCCAACTCTCTCCAGAATTTCATATGGTCCAATGAACCTTGAACTCAGCTTTCCTTTCTTACCAAATTGCATCACACTTTTCCATGGTGAGACTTTGAGAAAAACATGATCACCTACCTCGAAAGATAGATCCTTCCTCCGGTTATCTGCATAACTCTTCTGCCTGCTCTAAGCTGTTCTCATTTGTTTCTGTATCAGCTGAACGTTTTCTGCCAACTCTTCTACCAAATCTGGTCCCATCAATTTCCTTTCACCCACTTCATCCCAGAAAGCTAGAGTTTGACACTGCTTCCCATATAATGCCTGAAATGGTTCCATCTGTATACTGGAATGAAAACTGTTATTATATGAAAATTCAACCAAAGAAAGATGATGGTTCCAACATCCCTGATAATCCATAGAGAAAGAACGTAGCATATCCTCCAATGTCTGAATTTTTTATTCTGACTGCCCATCTGATTAAGGATGAAAAGTTGTACTAAAATTTAATTCAGTAGCCAACAACTTCTGAAGGCCTTTCCAAAAGTTAAAAGTGAACCTGGGATCACGGTCAGATACAATGGATAGAGGAACTCCATGTAACCTAACTATCTCTTTAAGATACAAATGGGAAAGTTGATCTAGGGAAAAAGTATCCTGTATAGCAAGAAAATGAGCAGATTTAGTCAAGCGATCAACAATAACCCAGATTGCATTATTACCTCAAGGTGTCTTCGGCAATCCCACAACGAAGTCCATGGATATATAATCTCATTTCCACTCTGGCACTGGTAAAGGCTGAAGCATCCCTTTCGGTAACTGCCACTCTTCTTTAACCTGTTGACATGTCAAACACTTCACAGTAAAATCAGTAATATATCTTTTCATTCCATCCCACCATTAATACTCCCGCAGATCTCTGTTCTTCTTAGTACTGCCAGAATGAACTGAAAACGGAGAACAATGAGCTTCACATAACAACTCTCTCTTAAACTATGAATCACAATGCACACACAATCTCTTCCCAAATCTCAAAATGCAATCATTATCAATGTTGAATTTAGGAAACTTACCCTTCTGAACCAGCTCGTCCTTTTCCTGCAACTCACTGTCTTGCTTCTATGCTTGCTTGATTCTGTCTGATAGAGAAGATTTCCCTGATACCTAAAACAAAATAGAAGAAAATCCTGCACCAACAACTTCTGTGCCAAATTTCATCAAATCCTTAACCAAAGGATCATGTTCCAAAAGCAACATTATTAATGAAGCATTACTTTTTCGACTCAAATAATCGGCCACTTTATTTGCTTTTCCCGGATGGTAATGAATTGTACAATCACAATCCTTGATTAATTCTAGCCATCTCCTCTGTCTCATGTTCAATTATTTCTGAGTGAATATATACTTTAAACTTTTGTGATCAGTATATATTTCACACTTACTCCATAAAAATGATGCCTTCAAATTTTTAGAGCAAAAACAACAGCAGCTAATTCCAAATCATGTGTAGGGTAATTTCCCTCATGAGTTTTCAACTGTCGTGAAGCATAATCAATTACCTGATCATTCTGCATTAGGACACAACCAAGTCCTTTCAATGAAACATCACTATATATAACAAACTCACCATTCCTAGAAGGTAGTCCCAAAACCGGAGCATTCACCAATCTTCTTTTCAGTTCCTGAAAACAATCATCACAGTCTTTTGTCCAGATAAACATAACACCCTTCTGAGTTAGCTTAGTCATTGGACTACATAACCATGAAAAATTTCTAACAAACCTTCGGTAATAGCCTACCAAACCAAGGAAACTATGAATCTCTGTTACATTTGTGGGTCATGGCCATTCTTCAACAACCTTTGTTTTTGCAGGATCAACAGTTATCCCATCATTAGAAACAATGTGACCAAGGAAAGAAATTTGTTGCAACCAAAACTCACACTTTCTGAATTTCCCATACAATTTCTTTTCTTTTAAGGATCACAAAATAACACTTAAATGTCTTTCATGCTCCTCTTTCCTTTTAGAAAAGACAAAAATATCATCAATAAAAACAACCATGATTTATCACCTGAGTCAACTGAGCCATCGCTGCTATAAACTGCTCAATTCTGATTCTGACCATCTCAGTATGCTGATTTGGATGGTCATTTCCCTCTGTATGCCTTCTTAGAAAAGCTGTTCTGTTTCTTCTACGAAAAACCATTCTTAACACAGAAATATCTTAGGAGAAGGAACATGGTAATCTTCAAATGCTATATCACTTCAATTTGACCATAAAAAATATTTTTGGATAATCATTTAATAGAATTATAACTCCTAAATTTATCTAAGTCGACCATTGATAACAACTATAAGGCCCCGGCCTTAAACCATACTTAATATTGAGTTATTACAAGATTACACATTGAGGATCTTTTCAGGTTTAGTGTTTTAGAGAATTACAACATAAAACTTTCATTACATTCCACATGTAAACAAAGTGGTTACATAAAGATAGAATTCATTTTTCCCATCAATGGAAACATATTTAAAATAAGACATGGATTCATTCTTGACACTTCCTTGACACTATCATCATATCATGTACCTTTCCCTTGACCTGTGAAAAACATTTCAAAAACATGGGATGAGCATAAAAAGCTCAGTATGGATTATAAAAATATGGAAAGGAAACATAAGTTCATATATACATAAGAATGAAATCATAAATTACGAATAAAACATAAGCACATTAACATTCCTCATCAAATAACGAATAAATCATAGAAATCATAAGACATAGAGGTAACTTGAGGCATTCATAACATTCTTACGTAGGGAGTAACCCTCTTGGTTAAATTTGGAATACCCATCACAGTATATTCCCTAAATCTCTTCGGAGAAACCTTAACGTTTCACTCCTCCACGTTACCCAATGCATTGGAAAGATATATCGGGCTCACCCGCCCTTAGTTTATCACGGAACCACCCGTCTTCATAATAATGCCCAACAACCACAACATAATCGTATCACATAAAACATGCATAAAGGAAACATAACATTTACACATTTCAATCACAAGATATCAATACAAAATATTGATATAAAAACATTATGAAAACCATTTTCAATACCAAAATAAAAGAAAAGTAAAACATGGTATTTATTTTCCTTTTAAAAAAAGGTATGGCTTGTAGAGGAAGCCGAAACTCAAATAATGGTCAAGGCGGCGGAGAAGTCGTTGTCGCCGCATACGTACGACAAAAACATTCCTTTTTGTCATTTAGTAAATCACTTCGTATAAAAAATATTCCTTTTGGATAAAAGTAAAAATTAAAGGGGTTTATACACCTTATAAAAGAATGTTGTGTATAAAACAAAATAAGCCTCAATGAAAGGAGATTGAGATGAAGTCCCATACCTCGGGTCCGACTTGACTCGGTCGTTATTTAATCTCCTGAATAATAAACTTGAGTTAATTTATACTTGTTTAATAACCTTTTTAAAGGTCATTATTCCTTTTATATCACTTATTTCTATGTCATTAACACTATGTAATTATTTAAGTTAATAATGGTCGTTTTAATGATCATTGGTACTTGAGTCAAAAATAAACCCTTTATAATTACAAGTTGTTCATGTATCCATTATATCCAGAATTATAATTATGATGTATAAATCATATATATCATATATATCCAGTATATACATGCATTTATAAAATTACATAATCGTTTAGAGGTATGAAATGAAATGCATCGTTCATGGAGACGGTAAGCCGTACGTACGCATGAACGCTACTTTCATTTATATTTCGTATTTTATATAATGGAATCATAATGATATAAAGGTATATTATAATTCGAGTGTAATATCATATATAATATCATAACTTAATCCTTTATATGTAACGCCCCGACCCCAGCTACCCAGAGTCGGTGCATTACTTCGTAACATTGGCATGATCACAAAGGATCAAGTCTCGAAAGACCGATTAGTTTAGTAGCCTTGGAAACACTAGATACATTCATAAGTCTTTCATTACATCAAAAAGTGAAAAACTACAATAACAAAGTCTCCATAGTCCACACTCATATCCTCTTCCGACTATCCCTGCAGGTCATTCATAAAATACTTCTTCACATCCTGGAAAATATTAAAACATTGAAAGGGGTGAGCTCAGATGCTCAGTAAGGATAACAATAATGCGGAAGCTTTCATAAATAAACATTAACATTTAAGGCAATGTATAACTAAAACAAAAGCCTCTTAAACATGAACTTCAACATAATATGGCAAAAGTAAAATGAGATAATGCCATTTACTTCTTCACATGGATATTCTACTGGTCGAATAATCACATGTAATATCAATAACCACTTTCATAATGAGGGAATGTATAATGCCAGACATTCTGAAACACTTTGTCAAGGCCTCGGCCAAGACGTCTAAAATGATTAAGGCCTCGGCCAAAACCATAAATCAAATTGGGAAAGGGCCTCGGCCAATTCCACGTCTAGTTGTCTCATGAGACCTGCCGATGCATCGAGGAGCTATAGCGGGCTCCACCCGTCACTTATTAAGTCCAATACATTCCTCATATGAATAGGTTTAAACATATCATAAACCATAACATAATCGTATCACATAAAACATGCATAAAGGAAACATAACATTTCCACATTTCAATCACAAGATATCAATACAACACATTGATATAATAAAAACGCTTTTAAAAACCATTTTCAATACCAAAATAAAAGAATGTTAAAACATTGTATTTATTTTTCATTAAAAAAGAAAATGATGGCTTGTAGAGGAAGCCGAAACTCAAATAATGGTCACGGCGGTGGAGAAGTCGTTGTCGCCGCATAAGTACGGAAAGAAAAACATTCCCTTTTGTCGTTTAGCAAAACTCTTCGTATAAAAAAGATTCCTTTTGAATAAACGTAAAAGTCAAAGGGGTTTATACATCGTATAAAAGAAGGTTGTGTATAAAACCAAATATGCCTCAATGAAAGGAGATTGAGAAGAAGTCCTTAAAAAGATCATTTTTAAAATAAAATAGATCTATTATGTGTATTCACTATAGGTACACATAAAGAAAGTAAAAATACAAAATAGGACATAATAACATCATGACATAATTTGAAAGTAGGAGATTAACCCAAAGAATGGAAGTTGGGTTAAGAAATTCCCTTACCTTGTGTCCGACTTGACTCAACCGTTCTTTAACCTCCTGAATAATAAACTAGAGTTAATATCTACCTTATTAAGAACCATTTTAAATTTCATTATCCTTTTTATATCACTTATTACAATGTTATGAACATTATGTAATTATTTAAGTTAATAACGGTCGTTTTGTCGATCTTTGGTACATGAGTCAACAATAAACTTCTTATAATTATAAGTTGTTCATGTGGTGAAATATCCATTATATCCAGAATTATATTAATGATGTAGATATCATATATATCATATATATACAGTATATACATTCATTTATAATATTACGTAACATTTAGAGGTAAGAAATGAAATGCACCGTTCATGGAGACGGTAAGCCGTACGTACGCATGAACGCTACTTTCATTTCAATTTCATATTTAATGGAATGAAATCATAATGATATAAATGTATAATATAATTCCAGTATAATATAGTGTATAATACCATTTACTCCATCCTTTATACATCCCACACATGGCATTAACGATTCAAATCACTTTGAGGGGGCGGTAGTCCGCACTTCCTAAAATGAAATTATCGCGTTTTACCCATAATGGAAATCATAAAGTATTCCATAAATGAGAAATACAGAAGCATAAGTAAAACAAAAACATATTATATATCATATATAAAAATAGTGACATCTTAATGGCCACCTTTGGAGGTGTTATATGAGTGTTGAACAATCATCGTTTCGTGAGGCAGAAATTCGCCATCCACAGAAACCGTATGTTCTTTAACCATTAGATGTAGATGTGTGTAAGTGTAGCTCGAATCCTTCTTATAACAACATCCTAGTATATTGAGGATACTGGTGTTGTTACAAAAGAAATGAATAAAAAGAGTTTAGGGGGTTGGAGAAGAAAAATAAAACAAAACAACATTAGAAAAGACATTACCTCAAAATCGGGTAACTCTTTTTGATTTGAGCTAAAGGCTTCCTTGGGAAGAGTTCTGCCCAAAGTGAGGTTTCTAGGAGTAAGGAAGGAATGTTGGGAGAGTATATGGGCAGAGGTTGGCCGAGCCAAATGGCTTGATGGTGTGAATAAGGTGGGAGAGGTGGGGGCCTTTTATAAGTGGAGAGGAGGGGCACTTTTGGAAAGTAATGAAATGTTACATTATTTACACAATGCTTTTCGGATTCTAAAGGTCCCACACTTATATAATTCGAGGCTAAGGTGATAAGGTTTCGAAATCTCCTCATCCAATTGGCTTTGGACAAGTGTAAGCCTTGGATTTTACATTATCTATTCATTTTATTAAAATCGTTAAATAATGAGGTCATCGCTGCATCATAATGATGTCATAAATAATTTAATTTATTTAATGTCTAAAAATTATAAAAAAAATACTATGATGTAGGAAATCGTTTTAGCTTTCTAATGAATATTTATAGTCAAAATTTGTACTTGTGTAACCCTACTTAAAAATTGTTTTAGTAGAACAATTTATGTTAGTGTCATTTTCACTTTAACATTAAATAAAAAGTAATTTATGTTATTTCCCTACAAAAGTGGATCCATGGGGTCCCCAAGTTAGGCCATGGCTTGTCTTGGTCGGCCATGACACAACCAATGAGGTTGGGACATGTGTCTAGGTCATTTAATATTATTAAAGTATTATTTATACCTTAAACTACCCTAATTACCACTAATCGCGATTAAGAACTTAATAAGTTACTATTCACCAAAAAATTATTTTTATCCCATTGAACCACATTTTACTTCTTAATGACAACCATGTATGTCGGATTTTTGAAAATCAAATCACAGTAGTGGTAATATTTCATTTAAACGAAAAATCAGTTATTTAACAACCACTTAGTGGTTTCACTATTCATCAAAAATTGAAGTTTTTCAGAATAAGGCCAAAATTTCACCCTAAGCTATAATTGATATTCCGAATTGAAAAATGATGTCTATTTTACAAAATTCCAAACATATTAGTTGCATTAATTAATTTTATAATTAATTCCCGCTGTCACAACAAATAGCGTGTTTTTAAGAAACAATTTATATCAAAAGATTGGCAATTGTTTATGTCCAATTTCAATGTTAAATTAATTCTAATGACCACCATTGGATAAAATGGTAAAAATATATTCTAATTATACATTAAAACCACCAAATATTATAATTTATCACTATAAATTATTTTGATTAAAAAAGTTGTTTTAAGTATTTTTCACTATTTATAAAATTTTAGAAGTTCTCAGAAAAATACCAAAAATTCAACATAGGCTAATTTCGATATTACGAATACAAAAATGAAGTCCATTTTGACATATAAAATTTCTATAATTTTAAAAAGTGGTTATTACTATTCATAACGGCTACTTTGATTAGTCGCGATGTTTTAGAACTCGAAGTTGCGTACAATGCAAGCTATTGTATTATTGAATGAGAAGCGTATCGTGGAAGCTCGGGGTGTTACATTCTCCCCTCCTTCAATAAATTGCGTCCTCGCAATTTGTTATTTTTCTTTAAAAATAAAAGGTTGAAAATAGAAAATACCTTTGAGGAAAACCCACATCGGAAATAAGGTTAATAAAATTTAGCCTTAATAAGAGGGAAAGGGAAATGAACAAGTCACCACCCAATTATGATCTCGATTAGGAGAACATTGGTGGCAATTAGAGACATATAATTAGAGGAAAAACGTAAATATTTGTAGGGAGTGATTGAGGTCATCAATCACAATCAACTGTCAAATTGAGGGCCTCAAAGCCTTCAATCTATGTTGATTTAAAATATCATCAGTTCAACAAGACATAAGGTATTAGGATAACACATTTTTTTGTTTTAATATCCCTTTACTAAAGTTTAAGAATTAATTTATTCATTGAATAAGAGATAGGTATATATATATTTATGCTTGACAATTAGAGTTTCAACCATCAACTCATCTTTCACTCAAAAAGATAATAGAACTCAAAAATATTATACTTATCCTAATTGTATAAGGTTCCAAATGTTAACACATACTATTTAGATTAGTAAAATTATTTTGTAATAACCAGGGACTTCCTGTAGGCTAGTGGTAGGAGATAAAGGCTTGTCGCACTTTGATTGTGGGTTCGATTCCTACAGCTTTGTCCGACGCGACGGTTTATGCCCCACCCTGCAGGTTGTCCTTTTCCTAAAACTATGGTATTATAATATTCCAAAAATAATCTTCAGAAAATTTTTTAACCTTAAACAATACTATCCAAATATCAACTTAATCCTTTCCAACCTTTATAGTTATCCAAAATACTTCTGTCCAACTCACAGTCCAAATTTTATAAGGAAGGTAAACATGATGAAGATCCTTTTTCCCACGTAACAACATGTGAACACCTTCATCATGTATTCTTTTTAAACATACTGAATTACCATGATCCCTTATTCCTTATAGAATACTAGATATACTCCTTCTATCCAAAAATGTATACAAAACATCAATCAGTTTCAAGGAAGTTAAGTATATCCAATATAATTTATCCAAATCAATCACGTATTATTACAAAATCACAATCTTAGTATCAGAACCATATTATGGTTTATCTTTCTCTCAACCATATATTTTCCAAAAATTTAACCTACTGTGGAGTCACTGTTCTTGGTTCCACACAATCTCAAGTCCTTGATGAAATAGTACTGCAGTACAATCCTTATATACTCCATAATTATTATAACCAGTACATCATTGATACAACACTCAAATTACAAAATTCTTTAATAACAACATAAGAACTCTAATCATTACTCCTCATCTGTGGTAGTATCATAACTTGATTATTATCCAATAACATCATTTGGGGCATACTTTGACGATTTGGACATTGGTTTGCGTAGTGTCCCCAATCCTTGCAGAAGAAACATTGTACATTTGAAACCATTTTCTTACCCTTGCAGTCACGCACTTTGTGTCCTTTTTCTCTACACTTATAACAAACTCCCATTCCCTTTAGGCAATTTCCATGATGTTTCTTCCCACAATTACCACATATTGGAAAATTCTTCTTTCCCCTTATCCCTTTATCCATCATTCTCTCTTCCATCCCTTTCGTCTCTTGCTTCGTTTCAAAGCCATAGGACTCAGAGAATTCCTTACTTATCTTATTGACACATGATACTATTTCTTCATATGTTGAAAACACATGGGAGATTATTTCCCTTCTAAATGTTGGCTTAATACCGTGAAAGATATGATCCTTCTTACGCTTTGGATCATACGTATTGCTGGAGTTCACATTCCTTCCACTGGGCACCATTTCTATACAATGGCATAAAATAGGTTAGTTTATGAATCAAAATACATAATTCCATACTTGTAAAACACTTTACATAAATTGAACTATTTATGGATATAATCATAAAAAGAAAAGTTTTCTTTGAGGGAGTATATACTCATAACCCTTCATAGTGGTTTGTAAATAAAATGAGAATTTTCCTAAGCATATCCCCCGGGAGTGTCGTAACCAAGAGTGCAGCAAGGCCCGTTGTCGTGCACCAGTTCCCGTTCGAGTCTAGCTCGAAGCGGTGTTTTCGGATTTTACCCCTAGGTACATCTGTGCCAGAGCCGCCTCTACCTGCTCGTATCCAGACAGGGATGTATTGCTCGGAAAACTCACAAAATCTCTATATTACCAAAATTCTAGGAAGGTTTTCTATTCTAATCCTCAAAGTCTATCTTCGGGCTATGTGCTCTAATCAGAGTTTATCTAAATCTAGCTTCCAAGGTTAGTACTAAACTGCCTCTGATACCAACTGTAACGCCCCGACCCCAGCTACCCAGAGTCGGTGCATTACTTCGTAACATTGGCATGATCACAAAGGATCAAGTCTCGAAAGACCGATTAGTTTAGTAGCCTTGGAAACACTAGATACATTCATAAGTCTTTCATTACATCAAAAAGTGAAAAACTACAATAACAAAGTCTCCATAGTCCACACTCATATCCTCTTCCGACTATCCCTGCAGGTCATTCATAAAATACTTCTTCACATCCTGGAAAATATTAAAACATTGAAAGGGGTGAGCTCAGATGCTCAGTAAGGATAACAATAATGCGGAAGCTTTCATAAATAAACATTAACATTTAAGGCAATGTATAACTAAAACAAAAGCCTCTTAAACATGAACTTCAACATAATATGGCAAAAGTAAAATGAGATAATGCCATTTACTTCTTCACATGGATATTCTACTGGTCGAATAATCACATGTAATATCAATAACCACTTTCATAATGAGGGAATGTATAATGCCAGACATTCTGAAACACTTTGTCAAGGCCTCGGCCAAGACGTCTAAAATGATTAAGGCCTCGGCCAAAACCATAAATCAAATTGGGAAAGGGCCTCGGCCAATTCCACGTCTAGTTGTCTCATGAGACCTGCCGATGCATCGAGGAGCTATAGCGGGCTCCACCCGTCACTTATTAAGTCCAATACATTCCTCATATGAATAGGTTTAAACATATCATAAACCATAACATAATCGTATCACATAAAACATGCATAAAGGAAACATAACATTTCCACATTTCAATCACAAGATATCAATACAACACATTGATATAATAAAAACGCTTTTAAAAACCATTTTCAATACCAAAATAAAAGAATGTTAAAACATTGTATTTATTTTTCATTAAAAAAGAAAATGATGGCTTGTAGAGGAAGCCGAAACTCAAATAATGGTCACGGCGGTGGAGAAGTCGTTGTCGCCGCATAAGTACGGAAAGAAAAACATTTCCTTTTGTCGTTTAGCAAAACTCTTCGTATAAAAAAGATTCCTTTTGAATAAACGTAAAAGTCAAAGGGGTTTATACATCGTATAAAAGAAGGTTGTGTATAAAACCAAATATGCCTCAATGAAAGGAGATTGAGAAGAAGTCCTTAAAAAGATCATTTTTAAAATAAAATAGATCTATTATGTGTATTCACTATAGGTACACATAAAGAAAGTAAAAATACAAAATAGGACATAATAACATCATGACATAATTTGAAAGTAGGAGATTAACCCAAAGAATGGAAGTTGGGTTAAGAAATTCCCTTACCTTGTGTCCGACTTGACTCAACCGTTCTTTAACCTCCTGAATAATAAACTAGAGTTAATATCTACCTTATTAAGAACCATTTTAAATTTCATTATCCTTTTTATATCACTTATTACAATGTTATGAACATTATGTAATTATTTAAGTTAATAACGGTCGTTTTGTCGATCTTTGGTACATGAGTCAACAATAAACTTCTTATAATTATAAGTTGTTCATGTGGTGAAATATCCATTATATACAGAATTATATTAATGATGTAGATATCATATATATCATATATATACAGTATATACATTCATTTATAATATTACGTAACATTTAGAGGTAAGAAATGAAATGCACCGTTCATGGAGACGGTAAGCCGTACGTACGCATGAACGCTACTTTCATTTCAATTTCATATTTAATGGAATGAAATCATAATGATATAAATGTATAATATAATTCCAGTATAATATAGTGTATAATACCATTTACTCCATCCTTTATACATCCCACACATGGCATTAACGATTCAAATCACTTTGAGGGGGCGGTAGTCCGCACTTCCTAAAATGAAATTATCGCGTTTTACCCATAATGGAAATCATAAAGTATTCCATAAATGAGAAATACAGAAGCATAAGTAAAACAAAAACATATTATATATCATATATAAAAATAGTGACATCTTAATGGCCACCTTTGGAGGTGTTATATGAGTATTGAACAATCATCGTTTCGTGAGGCAGAAATTCGCCATCCACAGAAACCGTATGTTCTTTAACCATTAGATGTAGATGTGTGTAAGTGTAGCTCGAATCCTTCTTATAACAACATCCTAGTATATTGAGGATACTGGTGTTGTTACAAAAGAAATGAATAAAAAGAGTTTAGGGGGTTGGAGAAGAAAAATAAAACAAAACAACATTAGAAAAGACATTACCTCAAAATCGGGTAACTCTTTTTGATTTGAGCTAAAGGCTTCCTTGGGAAGAGTTCTGCCCAAAGTGAGGTTTCTAGGAGTAAGGAAGGAATGTTGGGAGAGTATTTGGGCAGAGGTTGGCCGAGCCAAATGGCTTGATGGTGTGAATAAGGTGGGAGAGGTGGGGGCCTTTTATAAGTGGAGAGGAGGGGCACTTTTGGAAAGTAATGAAATGTTACATTATTTACACAATGCTTTTAGGATTCTAAAGGTCCCACACTTATATAATTCGAGGCTAAGGTGATAAGGTTTCGAAATCTCCTCATCCAATTGGCTTTGGACAAGTGTAAGCCTTGTATTTTACATTATCTATTCATTTTATTAAAATCGTTAAATAATGAGGTCATCGCTGCATCATAATGATGTCATAAATAATTTAATTTATTTAATGTCTAAAAATTATAAAAAAAATACTATGATGTAGGAAATCTTTTTAGCTTTCTAATGAATATTTATAGTCAAAATTTTTACTTGTGTAACCCTACTTAAAAATTGTTTTAGTAGAACAATTTATGTTAGTGTCATTTTCACTTTAACATTAAATAAAAAGTAATTTATGTTATTTCCCTACAAAAGTGGATCCATGGGGTCCCCAAGTTAGGCCATGGCTTGTCTTGGTCGGCCATGACACAACCAATGATGTTGGGACATGTGTCTAGGTCATTTAATATTATTAAAGTATTATTTATACCTTAAACTACCCTAATTACCACTAATCGCGATTAAGAACTTAATAAGTTACTATTCACCAAAAAATTATTTTTATCCCATTGAACCACATTTTACTTCTTAATGACAACCATGTATGTCGGATTTTTGAAAATCAAATCACAGTAGTGGTAATATTTCATTTAAACGAAAAATCAGTTATTTAACAACCACTTAGTGGTTTCACTATTCATCAAAAATTGAAGTTTTTCAGAATAAGGCCAAAATTTCACCCTAAGCTATAATTGATATTCCGAATTGAAAAATGATGTCTATTTTACAAAATTCCAAACATATTAGTTGCATTAATTAATTTTATAATTAATTCCCGCTGTCACAACAAATAGCGTGTTTTTAAGAAACAATTTATATCAAAAGATTGGCAATTGTTTATGTCCAATTTCAATGTTAAATTAATTCTAATGACCACCATTGGATAAAATGGTAAAAATATATTCTAATTATACATTAAAACCACCAAATATTATAATTTATCACTATAAATTATTTTGATTAAAAAAGTTGTTTTAAGTATTTTTCACTATTTATAAAATTTTAGAAGTTCTCAGAAAAATACCAAAAATTCAACATAGGCTAATTTCGATATTACGAATACAAAAATGAAGTCCATTTTGACATATAAAATTTCTATAATTTTAAAAAGTGGTTATTACTATTCATAACGGCTACTTTGATTAGTCGCGATGTTTTAGAACTCGAAGTTGCGTACAATGCAAGCTATTGTATTATTGAATGAGAAGCGTATCGTGGAAGCTCGGGGTGTTACATTATACATCCCACATATGGTATTAACGAATCAAATCACATTGAGGGGGCGGTAGTCCGCACTTCCTTAATTGAAGATATCGTGTTTACCCATAATAGAAACCATAAAGGTATGCCCAAAATGAAAAAAACAGAAGCTTATGGAAAACATAAACATATTATATATCATATATAAATATAGTGTCATCTTAATGGACACCTTTGAAGGTGTCAATAGAATGTTGAACAATCATCATTTCGGGAATCTGAAATTCGCCATCCACGGAAACACAATGTTCTTTAACCATTAGATGTAGGTGTGTGTAAGTGTAGCTTGAATCCTTCTTATAACAACAACCATGTATATTGAAGATACTGGAGTTGTTACAAATGAAATGAATAAAAAGAGTTTAGGGTGTTGGAGAAGCAAAATAAAACAAAAGGACTCAAGTGAAGAAATTACCTTAAAATCGAGTAACTCCCTTTTGTTTGAGCACAAAGGCTTCCTTGGGAATACTTCTGCCCAAATTGAGGCTTCAAGGAGTAATAGAAGGATGTGGAGAGACAAAATGGTCAGGGGGTGGCCGATCCAAAGGCTTTGTAAGTGTGGGTAAGGAGGTAGAGGTGGGGGCCTTTTATAAGAGGAGAGGAGGGGCACTCTTGGAAAGTAAAGAAATGTTACTTTATTTTAAAATGGTTTTCGGATTTAAAAGGTCCCACATTGATATAATTAGAGGGTAAGGTGATAAGGGTTCTAAATCCACCCATACAATAGGTTTTGGACATGTGTAGGTCATAGATTTTACATTATCATTTCATTTTATTTAAATCCTTTATTAACGAGGTAATCGCTTCATCATCATGATGTCATAAATAATTTAATTTATTTAAAGTCTAAAAATTATAAAAAATATATCATGATATAGGAAATCGTTTTATCTTTCCAATTACTATTTATAATCAACAATCTGACTTGTATATCCCCATATAAAAATTGTTTTAGTAAATCATCTCATGTTTGTGTTATTTTTACTTTAACATTAAATAAAAAGTTATTTATTTCATTTCCCAACCAAAGTGGCTCCATGGAGTCCCCAAGTTGACCCATGGATTGTCTTGGTCGGCCATGACACATCCAATGAGGGTAGGAAATGTGTCAAGCTCATCTCATATTATTAAAACATTTTTTTACCTTAAACTGCACTAATTACCTCTAATATCGATTAAGAACTTAAAAGTTACTATTCACCAAAAAATCATTTTAATCTCATTGAACCACATTTTACTTCTTAATTACCACCATGTATGTCAGATTTTTGAAAATCAAATCACAGAAGTGTCAATGTTTCATTTAAACGAAAAATCAGTTTCTTTAACGACCAGTTAGTGGTTTCACTACTCATCAAAAATTGATGTTTTTCAGAAAAATACCAAAACTTCACCCTAAGATATATTTGATATTCTGAATTCAAAAATTATGTCTATTTTAAAAAATTCTAATCATATATGATGCATTAATTAATTTAATAATTAATTCCCGCTATCAGATAAAATAGCATGTTTTTATGAAACAAAAAGTATTAAAAGATTTAAACTAGTTTAAGTCCAATTTCAATGTGAAATTGATTCCAATGACCACCATTAGATTAAATGGTAAAAATATATTATAGTTTCACTTTAAACCCAATTCAAAGGATAATATAATCATATAAATAAATTAGATTAAAAAGTGGTTTTGAATTAAAATACAACATTTTTCACTATTCATTAAAAATGAACTTTATCGGAAAAATAACAAAAATTCACAAAAAGTAAATTTTGATGTCACAATAATAATGAATAAGTTTATTTTAACAAACATAGCTTATAAAATTTTCAAAAGATAGATTTAAAAATGGTTTTCCATTAAAAGGCAGTAAAGCAATATTTTAAAAATATTAGTGTATTCCATGCTTAAGATTGGATTTATTTTCATTTTAAGCCTCCAAAACACTTTTTAATTCATTAATAGGCATAGATAAAAATATCTATTATTAATTTACTTACTTGGGATGTTACAGTTATCTTATAAAAACTTCAGACCAGTGATTGTTGACTCCCCTAGGTCAGTCCATCATAGAGGTGGTCTTCATGGATACATATATATGGCCTGAAATGGTTCCATTCTAATGGTGGAAGGATTTATATTGTTGTATGAAAACTTGACCAATGGTACATGTTCTTTCCATCTATCACCAAAATCACAGACAGAAGCATGGAGCATGTCCTCAATGGTCTGTATGGTCTACTCCGTCTAACCATCTATCCTACAGTGAAAAACTGCTCTCAAGCCCAGCTACGTCTCGAACACCTCATGCAATACATTACACAAGCAGGATGTAAACCGTTCATCATTTTATGATACAATCATCAAAGGGACCCTGTGTAGCCACACTATCTCTAGGATGATGAGGTGTCCCAATCCATTTAGTAATCCCTTCTCTTTGAAGGGTAGGAAGTGCGTCGACATGGTGAGTTGCTCAATGATCACTTAGATAGAACCATTTCCCCTAGGAATTCATGGAATACCTATCACAAATTCCATGGAGATACCATACCACTACCATTCCACAACCTCGAGTGGTTGTGCCAATCCTATTGGGACCTAATGCTCGGTCTTCACTTGCGGACATGTGGGATAGAATGAAACAAAACTTTCCACTATATTCTTCATCCCTATCCACCAGTACTGACATCAGAGGTCTTGGTACATATTCACCACACCAGGATGTAACTCTAAAGGGGATGTATGGAAATCACAGAACACATCCCGCCGTAACATCACTAGTACAATGGTGCATCCTCTAAAAAGGATGAAGTGATTCCATTCAATAAAAAATCTCCCAGGAGCCTGTCCTACGGATATATGATCATATCGGACCTCCCAGTCACCATCCCCAAGAAATGCCTCCTTGAAACACTATATGAGTATTGGATTGATAGAAATTGTTTGATGGAAAGATGCTCTATCAACATCCACTATGGAAATCTGCATCGTGACTAGCTGCTCTGCCCCCTCACTCTGTAACTATAATTTAGATGTCATACTGAACACATTTTCCACAATGTTCCTCTTCCCATTAGTATAAATTGTCTCAAATTCATAGTTCTCATGGAACTCTAGCCCTCACTGTAGTATCATGTTTTGGTCCTTCAGTAAGAAGATATATCTTAGACTCTTCTGGTAAATTTAAATTGTTAATCATTAACCCATCAAGATGTACCACCACATATTCCAGGTAGAGACCACTATTTCTAACTCCAAGTCAAGGTTCATATAATTCTTCTCAAGATAGTTCAACATCAATGAGACGTATACAAACACCACTCAGTTCTTCATTAGAACAAAACCGAGTCTGGTCTCTGATTCATGTAAAAAACATACCCAATTCTCTATTCAGGTTGTCTCATGATGGGGGGAACTCTTCATTCTCTACATCATCTCCCATACTATCTACTAGTAATTCTTCTACACATGAAGGGATGTCCCATCCTTGTCAACACTTATAAATTTCCTTATACTCTAGAAAATTTGGTCACAATCCTTTTGATATAATCTAGATAACTGCAAGAAAATCCACACCTCAATCACGCTCCAACGTGTATCCCATGAAACCACTACCTCTATCTTAACCAGATCCACTACAACTCTAGACTCCAAGATGATGTGTCCCTGAAAGTGGACCTCCGAAATCCATAACAATTACATCATGAACATATAATAAAGCTGGATCTCTCAGAGTGTATCCTGGACTATCTGTAGGTGTGTAGCCTGCAGCTCCTCTGACACTAGGAACCCTAAGAAGTCATCAATGAGGAATACCATGAAACGAGTGAGGTATGGGTAAAATATGATAGTCATGAGTCCCATGAACAATGGTGGGGAATTGGTCACACCAAAGGGAATAATTAAGAAATCTTAGTGGACATACTAGCATCTGAAGGATGTCTTATATACATACCTATCAAATACCTGATGCTAATGGTAGCCTGATATGAGGATTATTATTGAGAACAACCTCACTCCCTGTAGCTGGTCAAAGAGGTATTCAATCCTCGCGAGTGGATACATGTTCATCTCTGTCACCTAATTTTGGAACCTGAAGTCCTCATATAACCTCAAGCTCCCATCTTCCTTCTTTGAAAAAAAAAACAGGTGCTTCCCATGGTGAAATGACGGGCCTTACAAACCACATGTACTTCCAGTCCTCCTATTATACCCTCAAATCAAGAATCCCCATAGGATCGCCTCGATATGCCGATGTGTATATCGATGTAGTCTAAATGTATAAGTTGTTGTAGAATTATACCTCCCTATGAGAAGGAAACCCTAAAAAATCCTCAGGTAATACATCCCAATATTCGATCACTAGTACAGAAATGATTGGGCACCTATCGTCCACCACGTCAAGGGTGAGTCTAGATAACTATTGAGTGATCTGCTGCACCCTCCTCCGTAAAATTCCATCTTGTGCTTTAAAGGATCCCTTCTAACCAATGAATGAAATAGTAGTCCCATCCTCATAGAAAAACTACAGTAGGCCCCAAAAATACTAGATCTAAGCATGGACTATGGGTATCCAGTCCATACCCAATATAATGTCGTAAGGATTTAATAGTGCTACTAGTAGATGTAAGCCAAAGCTCTTGCCTCCTTGAGTAATCTAACAATTACAGTATCATTTTATAAATGTCAAATACCCTCCTGTAATAGTCTCTAATCATATGTAAAGAGACAAAAGCTCCACTAGAATCTATGAGCCTCAAACGATGTCCCTGGAAAAGAAATATTGATTAGAAACTGTGTTTATAAGAACTGTAGCTAAGATAGATAAGACATAGATCATACCACTAATCATATACGGAGAATCATAGTAATAGGACTCCATCACCCGATAGTGGCCTCACCACTATATTTTGGTTCCCAAAGCATGTGGTGGACCACCTCAGGGTGGTGGAGGTAGTACCACGAAATACCATCCATCACATGTTGCTTGGCCTATTCCACTACCACGCCCACCACCATGAATACCTCCTCACTCAATCATCTGGCTCTATCTTTATCGGTCCCTCGATCTTCTGCTAGTCATATCTATAGCAGGTCAGAAAGTCATGAGCCATGTGTCCCTTCCTGCCACAAATGAATCATAACCTGGTCCCATACTGACTACGTCTTCATTGGGTGCCTCGTACTGCCGACCTTGAGTCAGGGGGTCACCCATGAAAGACCTGACACATATTGGACCCATGTGTCTGTTGTCTACTACCCACCACTAAGGAATAGTGTCCTTGGTGTCTAGAGGTGGCTTTGGAAGTAGGTTCCTTATCTCCTAGGAAGCTATCCACAACAAGGAATCTCTTCTTTAGTGTGAATGAAAATAAAATAAATTTTTATGTTATTTAAATATTTTCCAAAATGACTGAAAAAATTATCTTTTCAATATTGCTCTTTTCCTTCGAAGTAATGTTCTTTTTATGTGATTCTTAGCGTTCTGAGTTCAATGATGCCCTAATATTTTTTGATCCATGAACTAGTTGAAAAGATATAAATACATGCTAGAATATTTACTTAATTGAATATAAAAAAAATTCAGAATTCTCTTTCGGGATCACCGGGCCTCAGAATCATGTGTCGTCAAACAGTTTGGTCTCAAAATAATTCCATATATTTAAAAAATGCATACAAAAATTATGGGATAATACATTCATTCTTTTTATGGTGGTCATTAAGACTATTATACTCCCCTTTATGGGCATGATTGTTCTATAGAATTCCATTTTGGGTAATATTTTTATTGAAAGTCATGGGGATCTTCATTTATTATCCCTATAAAGGTATTTCGATGGTGTATTGTGTCGAGTGGTTTATTAGGGGATATCTATATTCTATTGTGTGAGTGGTATTGTATACTTGTAGGGAAATTTTCATGACAATTACCGAGTTATGTAATACATATGGTATTATTCCCTAAATATAATTCCCTCATACGGGAGTTTATTGGGTTCTGGTTATTTTTACAAATTAAAATACTCCCATTGGGGGGGCTATCATGCACATAGACATTACAAACTAGATGATAAAACAATCACGTTGGATTTATGTGGTATTATTAGTGGAGATTACATGGATTATTGTTTGGATGTTCATGTTGATCTTCGAATTCTATCCCAATGAGGGCATTAAGGTGGGATCTTTGATTCTGATATCTAACAATGAATTTCTATCTTTTGAGGTGGGGTAAGTTAGGTATACCAACGTGAGCAAGGCTCGGGGTTCTTGTTTATTATTATATGATCCCATAGTGAATGTTCTTGTTGACTATTTTATACACCCATTGTGGAAGAATTCAATAATATTAATTGGTCTTCTAGGGATTTGTAGTTGGGGATGATCTAGAATACTAGGATAGAGTATTCCAGGAGATATCCATAGGCCTTTGATAGTTATCTGTATGTGTCCTAGCTCAAAAAATTCATGGGGGGGGGGGGGGTCATTGATACATTATATTTACATTATAGGGAGACCCAGGTTTGTAATATTGAATTCTAAAATTATTCGATGTGTTGAGAGACACTTATGCATTGGCTTAGAAACTTTGGTTCATCGACATCATGAGGTTATGATAAATGTTATTTTTAGTTTATTTATTTATTTCATGTCTTTCTGGGCTATGGTAATCATATTACCTAAAACGAAACATAGATAGTTGGTTATTAGTTTAACATTGTGGGTGTACTAGTGATATTTATGTCTCATCCACTATACACGAACCACAATAGGCATGAAGATCATATGTTAACGTTCTTGTTCGACATCGAAGGATGATTGATGGGGGTGGCAGAAAAGAATTATAATAATGAGCTATCCTATTCATGTCGAGCCCTTGGATTGATATTATACATCTCAATGGTTTTGGAGGCTGGATATGTGGATTTTTTCTGAGTTAGAAGATGGATCTTATAAATTATTTTCATTCAGTTATTATCTATATGTTTTTGAAAATGTGGGTAATCAGTTGTCTTATGTGATCTTGACTATCATAACAAAAAATTTGGGTTTATATAGAACGTTAATTTATTATTTCTAGAAAAAAGAACTGATAAATGTTTCCTTTTTCATCCCTAAAAAAGCACAGATATAATAACACCTTAATCTCTGATTTTTGGGTAGAAAAGAGGTTATCTTTACTACTTGTCATTATCTGATATTGATAAAATGTATCATATATTAGCACATTTTCTTTCATTGATAACATATATCCTTATCAATACTAGTAAATGAAGTGATAGAACTAGTGCATGAGTCCCACTACAAACATTAGAACATTCAAACTCTTATTAATATATATTTTCAAGGCTACATAACACCAGAATCATTTTCCTGTGTTGGGATACCACAAATATTATCCACTCAAGTAAATGGGCCTATAACTACACCCATGGGCTGGCAAAATCCTCATGTTACCCTCTCCTCACGGTGGTCCACAGTCCATGTTCACCCTCAACTATTATCCCACCTTCGGGTCACAGAGTTAATTTATATTTTTATAACTAAATTCATATTTCATATAAAAAATATAGTGATATAAATTAATATATTAAATATATATATTTATATATATTTAATTTTATCTATATTATTATTATTATTTTAATTATTAGTCAATGAAAATTTATTCATGTTAGAATTTATTTATATTAATTCATTTCATACCATTAAATCTTGATTTCATATATATAAATATATATTTATATGTAAATAAATAAATTGATATATATTATACAATAATATGTATTGATATACATATTGATACATATTTACAACTTTTTATAAATTGTATATTTCTTATTTTGTTACACATATATATAATTTTTAAAATATAGATTATATATATATATTAATAAATAGTATACTAATAACTTAGTTGAATAAAGAAAATTTTAAAAACGTATATATATATATAAAAAATTAATTAAGTAATAAAAAATTACTAATAAATAAATATGAATTATCTTATTAAATAATTAATATAATTATTAAATAACTAATTCAGTAAGTGTTATTTAAGATATATATGACTAAATTGTTCATTTTTATTAATTAACATTTCATTTATAGTTTTTATAATTTTTTTATCATTTAATGTTTTTAATAGAGTTATAATTTAAATTAATTTTTATTTAAACACATGTACACGATGGTCCACAAGATGGACTAGGTGAGTCCCAAATTTGTTATAAATAAATTTATTTAATTTAAAATATATATAGCAATTAAACTATATTAAGTATGTATATATAATATAATAATTAATATACAGTTTATAATTAATTAATATGAATAAAATTTATATATACTTTATATAAAAAATTAATATGTAATATATTAATTATTTTAATATATTTTAAATTTATTTTTTAAACTATTTTCATCATTTTTTATAATCTTAAATAGTAGATTAATGAATATTAAATATATTATTAAATTTGAAAAAATGTTTTCATGAAATCATTTAAAAGAATTTATTCATTTATAATGTGATGTGTGTGATAGTTTTTTATATTTATGGATTTAAAAAATTTATTCTTTTAATATTTTTTAGTTTTTTTGATTTCAATGTTGTATATAGATATTTATTTATTAATATATTTAACTTTTTTTTAATATATTCTTTTTCAGTTTTTTCATTAGTCGGTATTTTTATAATTTTATCTTTTTCAAATATTTATTTACATATATTTTTAATTAACATTGACTTTTTTTAACTAGGTTGAAATTCATATAATTAATGTGTATTCATTTCCATTTTAACATATATAAATATTCATATTTATTTTCTTTTAAATATATATATTTAATAAATAAGAGTTATTTATTTTTTAATTAATTAATTCATATAATTATTTATTTAATTAATAGACGCTACCTATTATATATTTTTAATTATTCAATTTATCATATACCAACCATGTATTTATAAATATAAATTAATTTCACACAGATAGATATTTACATAATTATTGAAATAATATATATATACACAATCACAACTAGTATTTGTGGAATTTATTCAAATATATATATATTTATATATATTAGAACTTCATTTCATAAAATTATATAATTAATATATTATGATTCTAATCATTAAATAATTTTTATTTATTCTTAATATTATATTAGTTTGTATTATTTATTCAATATATTTATTTATTATTTGGAATTTAATCATTTTCAAATATTTTTTTGAACATACTTATTTACAATGTTTTAATATTTTTTAATATGCATTCATATAAATTTCAATATATGTATTTAATTGTGTTTATTAACCATTATAATTAAATAAAAATGCCATTTTTTGTATTCATAAAGTGTATTTTCTTTAAATTATTCAATTTCACTCATATTTAACATTCAACCATTTAAGATTATATATTCATTAATAATGTTAACAATATATTAGTTAATGAATTTTCATATTTAAATTTATTTATAAATGTATATTTACTATATTTAATCTATAATATATTTATATTTAAAAATAAATAGTTAAGATCTTTTAAAGTATGTATATAATTTTAAATAAATAATTATACATTTAAACAATTATTATATTATAATAATTATATTTCAATTGTGTATACATTTACAATATTTATATTTATTAATTATACATATATAATTATTTACATATCTATGATTATATAAATATATATTTATATGAATATATTTTTAATTATATAATAATGTATATGAATATATTTACATATATATATAATTATAATTTTATGTCTATTATTATATTTGTAAATATATATTTTCAATTCATTTACTATAATTGTTACTATATATATTTATGTTAATTTATTTGTTTGTAATAATTTATATATATATAATTTTTAATAATAATTATTATATTATTATGTTTAATTATATATGAAATTATCAATACAATTTTATAGTTGATAAGGACATATTCATATGAGTGCTAAGAAAGATCTGATAAAACATATCATTTTATGTTTAAAATTGTAATGTTGATATATATGATTTATATCATCACTTTTTATTTTTGCACTAATAAAACCCCTCCTTATCAATTTTTTGGTAGTGATTATCAAACACTTCCTCGTATTTTTAATATAACCCTACCTAAACCATTTTCCCTAATTTTTTTCAAGCTGTATTTGATGATCAGCTCTACCGCCGCCCCCTCAAACTCAAATGAATCAACCCTGTCAAGTCTAAGGGATATTTTTATTTATCACACACTACTTATTTTATCATTGTCCATGATCAACACCAACATGTACAACATTTCAAAACCATGTTATGATTTCTCCTTCATTTATTTCTCTCCAATGCCATGCCTCCCCACCATTGTTGTCTTCATCTCGATCAGACCAACACCATCATAAAACAAACCTCCAGTGACAACCCCTTTCCCATATTCTTCTCCCCCATCTATCCAATTCAACAATCCTTCTCCCACTACCTTATTGTCAACCTTTATTCCATTGATAGATAAAATTTATGTGGAATGATTTTTTTTGTAATTTAGGATAGTTGGGAAGATTTAAAATATATTTCAACATCCATAAATATTCTGATTTTTGAATTTTTTATTCATATTTGTTTTATATAGTGTATATAATATTATATATAAAAGCCACTTTTCAAGAATTTCTTTATTATTATTCAGTAATTCAATTTAAATTAAAATAAATTCATGTTCTACATAAAATATTTTATTTCCAATGAGAAATGGATTATATTTTTGAGTGTAATTGAAATGAAAATAAAGATATTTTTTATATATATTTTTGATTCCATTAATTAAAATTTATTTTTTGTTTCATTATTTTTTATATCATGAATAATATTTTTATATTTTTTATATTTCATTATCCCAATAATAACATGTCGCATCACATACGTCTAATTTTACCTACATTACTCTTAAGAGGTTATAATAAATTATCAATGTAAATGTGAAATTTTTAAAATAATGATAATTTTATAGAAGTATAATGGATGGATAGAATTTGGAATTGTAATGTATATTGAGAAAGAGTGATCATGTTTTTTAATTCTCTTTTATCCGACCACATATTTTTTATGCATTGATCATATTTTTTCACAATATATTTTAATGTGTATATGTAAAATTAATTATGGATTATAATAAAACTAAAATTGAAAGAAACAATGATATTAAAGGTTATTAATTAAAATATTATAATATTCGATGATTAATTAATCTCTGAAAATTATGGCTACTATAAAAATAAGAATATTTTGTCAGTGGGTGGAATTAATGATTATGAAAGACCTTTATGTTGTTAAATTTAATTCATTTAGTGATATAAATTTAAATTATTTATCAAATAATTAAGCAATTAGTTTTGCATTAGCATGACCATAAAGTAAAATTTAGTAGTGATATCTTTTTTTATGCATCTCAATTTATTAGATTATGAATTTAGAATAATTATTTATCAATTTGTTCGTTATTTTTATATCTCACTACTCACTATGTTCATTCAATTACTTTTATTTCATACGCTTGTCTTGATGGTGGATTTTAAGTGTTATTGTTTTCTTACATGACAGAACTATAAATTCATAGGGAGGAACCAATATTTTTTAGTGTTCTCAACATATTTTTTATTGTAATTAATCTCCTATGGCTAACATTGTTGTGATTTTTCCTTAGTTATTGTATATTTTGTGGAAATTATTTTTCAGATTTATATTATTTTCATTGTACCTATGATTTTAGGGTTAGATAAGGAACAATTTATCCTTGGTATGAGTTGTGCGGGTATTTATATGTTTCATATTCTTAATAATAACATTAAATATTTTTATTAGTCCATGCAGAAAATTTTAATTTTAATTTCATCTATTGTGTACCAATAGTAAATGATTGAGTGTGACCCATAAACTAAATTCATATTATATGGAACATTTATCTTATATACATATATGATTAAATGATCAGGGAAAATTCTTATAAGTTTTATTATAATTTCCCCTAACCAAGCACGTGGTACGAACATTATTTTCAATGACTATAGTATAATGGATATAACTATGTGGGATTTGACTATGTGATACGAGACCTATCTTATTTTAATTTATGTCATTGATAGATTTTTAAATAGAATTTTTTGAATCAAATTTATGTGAAATAATTGATAATAGAATTTTATGGAATGAAAATGAAGAGAAATTATTTTTTCTGCTTCTATAAAAAATGAATAGATGTTTTGGATATTGAAGGATATATGGAATATAACAATGATTGTTAACTCCACTATTTTTGAAATATGGGTTCATCACCGAGTTGTAGTAAAAAAAATTTCTTTGGTCAACCTATAATACAAGGTGTAGGATAATATATAGAAAAAGAGAGTATCATGGAATCTTATATCACTTTTTTTATCACTAATAGTTTCATCAATTCACTCCATGAAATTCCATGAATAGATTCTTAGTGTTAAAATCAGGTGATTACATTAACATGTATGTTCTATGGTGATATAATTTTTACAGAAGTCTATAATTTTATGTCACAATATAAATAATGTTCTCTATCATTTATAACAACAATTTTCTCTAACAAAACATTTAATCAAGAAACTTTTTCAATTAAAAAGTGTTTACCCTAGGATGATTCTTTTCATCTCACCATTTTGTAAAATAATATCTTCTAAGTAATGATAACTGAAAGAAATTTGAACATGAGTTTTACCTTTTTCTAATCATCAATATCACATTCCATTGATTTGGAATAACATCATCAATATTTTTATTTATTTAAAAAATGAATATTTTAGGAAATTAATAAGATGGATATGAATAAGAAAATGGTTGCACACAAACTACATATAACTAATATGACTATAATTGTGAAGAGTTCATCAATATTTTTATAGATCGTGTATACAAAACATCATAATTTATTTAATGTTTTCATTTTTTTAAAATAACAGAAAAATATCTAGATGATTTTCTTGAAAATTAATTGTATTATGAAATCAATTAGAGCTATAAATACTAGACTAATCATGGTAAAAATTGAACATTTACATGGAAAAGGATGGAACAATAGTTTTTGGATTATTTGATAAGATTAATAGTGTAAATTATGATGGAGAAAATATTAAATAATTATAATTGAAATTGAAGTGGAAATTTTTGATTTTCCATATATGTATGAAATGTTAAATAGATGCGAGGAGAGATAATTTAATAAAATTTGTAAAAAATACACAACATTATTAGCCATGTTGAAGTAATATAATTTCAAATATTTTAGCAGATGAGGATACCCCATTATTACAGAACTACATAGTCACCTAAATGATATTCATCCCATGGAAAATTAAATTTAATATCAAACATAAGATGATTAACAAATTTTATAGTAAATGGGAATGATCTTTAAAAATATACTTATTTTATTTAATGATTTCGTATTTTTATGCAAGGACAATGAATCAGTGTTAAAATATCCTATGTGTGGTTTAAATCGATGCACGATAGAAAAATTAACTACTTATAAAGATGTATGTTACTTTTCTATCATTCCACTATATTTAATAATATATGAATATTAGTAAACCATGAGAAAATTAGCATGTGATCCTGATACAAGAATTTAATATTGGAAGTTATATATTCTATTAGCCTCTCTTCCATGGATGAAAATTGATTAGAAGTATCGTGAATATGGTAATGTGCCCGAAAACATCCATATTTCATTAACTATAAATGGAATATTTCCTTTCAGATTATAGAGTACATATGAATGTAAATCGGTATTTATATTGTTAAATTATAACATTCCTCCAATTTTGTGAATAAATATCAAATTAATTATTTTTTTTATGATTAGATATATTCCATAATCACAAAATAATGATATTAATGTATATTTTTCTCCATTTATTTATGATATAAAATTTATGATTGATATAGATGATACAATTTGTGATTTTGTAGTGGTGGAGAATTCACATTAATGTTTATGTTATATGGAATGATAAATTAAATTTCCACTTATTGATAGTTTTCATTCTAGTTAATTAATTTAATGATAGGGTGTCCCATTTGTGAATAATTCACACACTCATTTGAGTTTAATAATTCATTGAATAATTTATTTTTATAAAATCTTATATTTTTCCACGATGACATAAATACCAATCAAACATGACATCATTCGATGAAAATACTGAAAAAGGTTCAAAACCATCCCCACTAATAGGTGACTAACTATTTGATAATTTAAAATATATTGAAACAATTTTTAGTTTACCATTTTTTAAGAATGATAAAAAATTGGGTTTGAAAAATATATTATTTTTCATTGATCCCCCATAAAAAAATTTTCCATACATCTATAATTTTAATGATTTTATAAATGTATATTTTTTTTACAGTGTTATTTACACATAATTAAATTTATCTATATAAATAAAATAAATATTCAAGGTGATATTGTATATCGTTCAAATGGTGATATGAGAAGTTTTAGAACTAGATAGGGGTAAAAGGTGGAATTTTTTACTCTAGAATATTACACAGTCTGTTGAAATACAAATACAATTTTTCATTTTTTCATTTTATTTAAATGTTCTTTAGGTTATTAATAAAACAAAAATTATGATATTTTGATGAATTATTTGAAGTTATATGATCTAAAATGACATGAATGTCGTGTATTAATACAATATTTCAAGTGAGTCTCTTTATATTTCATTCTTCCTAATAATTTTTCACTAAAATTATTCTGTCTCTTCTTCATTTTCAAATCCATATACTAAAAGAATATAGCCTCGAGGAAGATTGCAATCAATAATAAGGATGTTGCAATCATAATATGTAAATTAGAGATGTTATTTCCACTATAATTATTTGGTATAATAATTAACTAGATGGATCAATTGGATAGAGAGGTTTAACTATAAGGCCCCAGCCTTAAACCTTACTTAATCTTGAGTTATTACAAGATTACACATTGAGGATCTTTTCAGGTTTAGAGTTTTAGAGAATTAGATCATAAAACCTGCATTACATTCCACATATAAACAAAGTGGTTACATAAAGATAGTATTCTTCATTCCCATCAATGGAAACACATTTAAAATAAAACATGGATTATTTCTTAACACATCCTTGACTCTATCATCTTATCATGTACCTTTCCCTTGACTTGTGAAAAACATTTCAAAAACTTGGGATGAGCATAAAAACTCAGTATGGGTTATAAAAAAACATGGAAAGGAAACATGAGTTCATATATACATAAGAATGAAATCATACTTTACCCATAAAACATAGGCACTTTAACATACCTCATAAAATCATGAATAAATCATAGAAATCATAAGACATAAAGGTAACTTGAGGCATTCATAACATTCTTACGTAGGGAGTAACCCTCTTGGTTACGTTTGGAATACCCATCACAGTATATTCCCTAAAATCTCTTCGGAGAAACCTTAACGTTTCACTCCTTCGCGTTACCCAATGCATTGGAGAGCTATAACGGGCTCACCCGCCCTTAGTTTATCACGGAACCACCCGTCTTCATAATAATGCCCAAGAACCATAACATAATCATATCACATAAAACATGCATAAAGGAAACATAACATTTCCACATTTCAATCACGAGATATCAATACAACACATTGATATAATAAAAACATTATGAAAACCATTTTCAATACCAAAGTAAAACATGGTATTTATTTTTCGTTTTAAAAAAAAGGTATGGCTTGTAGAGGAAGCCGAAACTCAAATAACGGTCACGACGGCGGAGAAGTCGTTGTCGCCGCATACGTACGACAAAAACATTCCCTTTTGTCGTTTAGTAAACGCTTCATATAAAAAAGATTCCTTTTGAATAAACGTAAAAGTCAAAGTGGTTTATACACCGTATACAAGAAAGTTGTGTATAAAATAAAATTTGCCTCAACGAAAGGAGATTGAGACGAAGTCCCATACGTCGTATCCGACTTCACCCGACCGTTCTTTAATCTCCTGAATAATAAACTTGAGTTAATCTCTACATGCTTATAAATCTATTTCAAGTTCATTATACCTTTTATACCATGTTATGAACATCATGTAATCATTTAAGTTAATAATGTTCATTTTGTCGGTATTTGGTTCTTAACTCAAAAATAGACTTCTTACACTTACATGTTGTTAATTTGGTCAAAGGTTCATTATATCCAGAATGGTATTCATGATGTAGATATCATATATGTCATATATATCCAGTACATACATGAATTTATAATATTACATAATCATTTAGAGGTAAGAAATGAAATGCACCGTTCATGGAGATGGTAAGCCGTACGTACGAATGAACGCTACATTCATTTCTATTTCGTATTTTGTAGAATGGAATCATAATGATATAAAGGTATATTATAATTACAGTATAATATAATATATAATATCATAGTTCCATCCTTTATATGTCCCACATATGGTATTTAATGAATCAAATCACTTTGAGGGGGCGGTAGTCCGCACTTCCTAAAATGAAGATATCGTGTTTAACCATAATGGAAACCATAAAGGTATGCCCAAAAAAAAACAGAAGGTTAAGGAAAACATAAACATATTATATATCATATATAAAAATAGTTACATCATAATGGCCACCTTTGAAGGTGTTAAATGAGTATTGAACAATCATCGTTTCGGGAGGCAAAATTTCGCCATCCACGGAAACAGTATGTTCTTTAACCATTTGATGTAGTTGTGTGAGAGTGTAGCTCAAATAAATCATATAACAACATCCTAGTATATTTAATATACTAGTTTTGTTATAAAAGAAGTAAATAAAAAGAGTTTAGGGGGTTGGAGAAGCAAAATAAAACAAATGAACATGAGAGAATGAATTACCTTTAAAAGTGTAACTCCTTTTGATTTGAGCCTAAAGGATTCCTTTTAAAGGATTATTCCCAAAGTGAATCCTCTAGGATGAGGAGAGGGATATGGAGAGAGCAAATGGGCAGGGGTTGGCAGAGCAAAAGGCTTGAGGTGTGTGTGAAATGAGGTAGAGGTGGGGGCCTTTTATAAGAGGATAGGAGGGGCACTTTTGGAAAGTAAAGAAATATTACTTTATTTGAAAATGTGTTTCTGTTTCAAAAGGTCCCACATTGATATAATTCGTGGATAAGGTGATAAGGCTTCGAAATACACTCATCCAATAAGTCTTGGACATGTGTATTTCATATATTTTACATTATCTTTCCATTTTATTTAAATCGTCAAATAATGATGTCATCATTGCATCATTATCATGTCATAAATAATTTAATTTATTTAATGTCTAAAAATCATAAAAGAAATACTATGATGTAGGAAATCTTTTTAGCTTTAAAATGAATATTTATAATCAAAAATATGATCTTTATATCCCCATGTAAAAATTGTTTTCGTAAAACATTTCTTGTTTGTGTCATTTTTACTTTAACATTTAATAAAAAGTTATTTATGTCATTTCCAAACCTAAGTGTCTCCATGGGGTCCCCAAGTTGACCCATGGCTTGTCTTGGTCGGCCATGACACAACCAATAAGGTTGGGACATGTTTCTAGGTCATTTCCTATTATTAAAGAATTATTTATACCTTAACTACCCTAATTACCACTAATCGCGATTAAGAACTTAATAAGTTACTATTCACCAAAAATTATTATAATCTCATTGAACCACATTTTACTTCTTAATGACAACCATGTATGTAGGATTTTCAAAATTCAATACACATTAGTGGTAAACTTTCATTTAACTGAAAAATCAGTTTGATTGATTACCACTTAGTGGTTTCACTATTCATCAAAAATTGAAGTTTTTCAGAAAATTACCAAAAATTTACCCTAAGATATATTTGATATTCTGAATTCAAAAATGAAGTCTATTTTCAAAATTCAAATCATATAAGTCACATTAATTAATTTAATAATTAATTCCCGCTGCCAGAGCAAAAAGCGTGTTTTTACAAAACAATAAGTATCAAAAGATTGACACCAGTTTAAGTCTAATTTCAAAGTGAAATTGATTCCAATGACCACAATTGGATAAAATGGTAAAAATATATTCTAATTTCACTTTAAAACAAATTCAAAACATAATCTAATAATATAAATATATTAGATTAAAAATCAGTTTTGATGTAATATGCAGTATTTTTCACTATTCATAAAAAAATGAACATTGTCAGAAAAATACCAAAAATTCACACAAGGTAAATTTTGATGTCCCAATCATAAAGAATAAGTTTATTTTGACAAACATAGTTTATTAAATTGTCAAAATATAGATTCAAAAATGGTTTTCCATCAAAAGGAAGTAAAACAATCTTTTAAGAATATTAGTGTATTCCATGCATAAGATTGTATTGATTTTCATTTTAAGCCTCTATAACACTATCTTAATCATTAATAGACATAGATAAAAATATATATTATACATTACTTACTTGGGATGTTACATCCTTCCCCCCTTTAGAAAATTGCGTCCCCGCAATTTATTTACTTATCGAATAAATGGGGGTACTTATCCCTTATTGCATTTTCAGATTCCCATGTTGCCTATTCAATCATGTGGTTTTTTCAAAAAACCTTTACCTTTTTAATCACCTTATTCTGTAACACTTTCTCCATGTGGTCAAGAATCTGGACCGGTTGTTCCTCATAAGATAGGTTCTCTTCCAGCTGAACTACCTCTAGACTCAAAACATGAGAATGATCTGGCATATACTTTCTCAACATCGAAACGTGAAAAACATTGTGTACCCGAGATAAACTCGGAGGTAAAGCCACTCGGTATGCAACTGATCCCACTCTCTCCAGAATTTTGTATGGTCCAATAAAGCTTGGACTCAACTTTCCTTTCTTACCAAATCTCATCACACTTTTCCAAGGAGATACCTTGAGAAAAACATGATCACCTACCTCGAAAGATATATCTTTCCTCCAGTTATCCGCATAACTCTTCTGCCTGCTCTGAGCTGTTCTCATGTGTTTCTGAATCAGCTGAACTTTTTCTGCCATCTCTTCTAATAATTCTGGTCCCATCAACTTCCTTTCACCCACTTCATCTCAGAAAGCTAGAGTTCGACACCGCTTCCCATATAATGCCTGAAATGGTGCCATCTGTATACTGGAATGAAAACCGTTATTATATGAAAACTCAACCAAAGAAAGATGTTGGTCCCAACATCCCTGATAATCCATAGAACAAGCTCGCAGCATATCCTCCAATGTCTGAATTGTTCGTTCTGACTGCCCATCTGATTGAGGATGAAAAGTTGTACTAAAATTTAATTCAGTACCCAATGACTTCTGAAGGCCTTTCCAAAAGTTAGAAGTAAACCTGGGATCACGATCCGATACAATGGAGAGAGGAACTCCATGTAACCTGACTATCTCTTAAAGATACAAACGAGAAAGTTGATCAAGAGAGAAAGTATCTCGTATAGCAAGGAAATGAGCAGATTTGGTCAAGCGATCAACAATAACCCAGATTTCATTATTACCTCGAGATGTCTTCGGTAATCCAACAACAAAGTCCATGGATATATTCTCCCATTTCCACTCTGGCACTGGTAAAGGCTGAAGCATCCCTTTCAGTAACTGCCGCTCTGCATTAACCTGCTGACAAGTCAAACACTTCACAGTAAAATCAGCAATGTCTTTTTTCATTCCATCCCACCAGTAATACTCCCGCAGATCTCTATACATCTTAGTACTGCCCGGATGAACTGAAAACGGAGAACTATGAGCTTCACATAACAAATCTCTAATCAACTGTGAATCACAAGGCACACACAATCTCTTCCCAAATCTCAAAACACAATCATTATCAATGTTGAAATCAGGCAACTTACCTTTCTAAACCAGATCTACCTTTTTCTGCAACTCACTGTCTTGCTTCTGTGCTTGCTTGATTCTATCTGATAGAGAAGATCTCACTGATACCTGAAACAAAACAGAAGGACATCCTGCACCAAAAACTTCTATTCCAAAGTTCATCAAATCCTTGACCAAAGGATCACGTTCCAAACGCAACATTGCTAATGAAGCATTACTTTTTCGACTCAAAGCATCATCCACTTTATTTGCTTTTCCCGGATGGTAATGAATTGTAAAATAATAATCCTTGATTAATTCTAGCCATCTCCTCTGTCTCATGTTTAACTCTTTCTAAGTGAATATATACTTTAAACTTTTGTGATCGGTATATATTTCAAACTTTACTCCATACAAATGATGCCTCCAAATTTTTAAAGCAAAAACAACAGCAGCTAATTCCAAATCATGTGTAGGGTAATTTACCTCATGAGTTTTCAACTGTCGTGAAGCATAATCAATTACCTAATCATTCTGCATTAGGACGCAACCAAGTCCTTTCAATGAAGCATCACTGTATATAACAAACTCACCATCCCTGGAAGGGAGTGCCAAAACTGGAGCATTCACCAATCTTCGTTTCAATTACTGAAAACAATCATCACATTCTTTTGTCCAGATAAACATAACACCCTTCCGAGTTAGCTTAGTCATTGGACTAGATAACCGTGAAAAATTTCTAACAAACCTTCGGTAATAGCTCTCCAAACCAAGGAAGCTACGAATCTCGGTTACATTTGTGGGTCTTGACCATTCTTCCACAACTTTTGTTTTTGCAGGATCAATGGTTGTTCCATCTTTAGAAACAATGTGACCAAGGAAAGAAATTTGTTGCAACCAAAACTCACACTTGCTGAATTTCCCATACAGTTTCTTTTCTTTTAAGGTTTGCAAGATAACCCTTAAATGTTTTTCATGCTCCTCTTTACTTTTAGAAAACACCAAAATATCATCAATGAAAACCACCACAAACTTATCCAAGAACTCATGGAAAATTCTATTCATTAAGTCCATGAATACAGCAGGTGCATTGGTTAGCCCAAAAGGCATTACTACAAATTCATAATGGCCATATCTCGTACGGAATGCGGTCTTCGGAATATCTTCCTCCTTTACCCTCAGCTAATGGTACCCCGATCTCAAGTCAATCTTTGAAAAAAACTGAGCTCCCTGGAGCTGATCAAACAAATCATCGATATGAGGCAAAGGATATTTGTTCTTAACAGTGATATTATTCAAGGCTCTATAATCAATGCAAAGTCTCATAGAACCATCTTTCTTTTTAACAAATAAAACAGGAGCACCCCATGGTGATGTGCTAGGTCTAATGAAACCTTTCTCTAATAAATCTTGCAATTGCTCCTTCAACTCTAAAAGTTCAATTTGTGCCATTCGATAAGGGGGTTTTGAAATTGGCTTAGCATCAGGAACTAAGTCAACAGTAAACTCAACTTCCCGATCTGGTATTATTCCAGGCAACTCATCAGGAAAAACATCAGGATACTCATTTACCACTGGAACATCATTAATCTGAACAGTCCCTTTATTTTCAACGATGTGTGCAAGGTAACATTCATTTCCATATTTTACAAGTTTCTCGGCCTCTTGATATGTTATCAAAAGTAAGGGTTCATTCTTGTAAACAAACTGAAAGTATTTCTGAAAAGAAACTTCTTTAGCTCTACAGTCAATCTTAGCATGGTAAATAGAGAGCCAAACCATACCCAGGATAACATCAAACTCTACTAGAGGTAGAACAATAAGGTTTGCAAGTAGGTTCTTTCCACAGATAAGGATAAGAAGATTATTATAAATTCTTTTTGCCTCAACATTCCCCCCAGGTGTTTTTACCAAAAGTTCAGGAGTCATTTCTTGAGATGGTATTCCCATTTTACTAGAAAAGGTTTCAGAGATGAAAGAATGTGTAGACCCCGAATCAAACAACACACTGGCATAATCTGAAAAAACATACAAAGTACCTTATACAACTTCATTTGATGGCCCGACATCTGCTGAAGTAGTTGCAAAGGATTTCACCACCCCTTTCTGCTTGTAGTCTAACTGCTTCCCATCACTCACGCTCCTTGTCGGACACTTGTTTGTATAGTGACCCATCTCATTGCACTTATAACATTTCACTAACTGTAAATCAAACTTGTTCTTACCTTCACCTTGATCCTTTTTAGTGCAATCACGAGCCTTATGTCCCATCTTACCACATCGGTAGCACTTCCCAGAATTCAGAAGACATTCCCCACCATGCCTTTTGCCACATTTATCACAAACTGGAAACTTAGTTCTCTTACCATCAGACTTTTTTGAAGAATTCTTACCTTTCTCCTGCCACCTCAGTCTCTTCTTCTGCTGGTTGTTATAGAACACTTGGTTTTCGGCAAACTCCATTTCCACCTTCTCAGCACATCGAACAAGATTTTCATAACTTTTAAACTCACGAGAAGCTAATTCCCTTCGATAATTTATCTTTAATCCTGAGTAAAAACGATTGATTTTACTATCAAGGTCTCAGATAAAATTTGGAGCATACCTTGCCAATCGAGTGAACCTTTCTTCATAGGCCACCACTGAGTCTTCCTCTTGCCTCAATTCCAAGAATTGCTTTTCCATCCTAAGTCGAACAACCTTAGGAAAATACTTCTCAAGAAACATACCTTTGAATTCATCCCAGTCAAGAGCATAAATCTCATCGGCGTCCCTGATATTTTTAACCATAGACCACCACTGATCTGCTTCACCCTCCAAACGGTAAATAGCAAGACTAACCTTTTGATTGTCTGAACACCCCATGACATCAAAAATCTTATCCATTGCTTTAATCCACCCTTCAGCTAGCACAGGGTCAGATGATCCTCTGAATGATGGTGGATGTTTCCTAATGAAATGTTCCACCACTGACATGTTCCTCTGTGGTTGATCTGGCTGATCTCGTGCATGGATACCACCGCCATTTATCGCTTGAGTCAACTGCGCCATTACTGCAACAAACTGTTCAGTTCCAATTCCGACCATTTCTGGATGCTGATTCGGAAGGTTATTTCCCTCTGTATGCCTACCTAGCACTGCTTCCCTGTTTCCTCTGCGGAAAACCATTCTGAACAAACATGTCTTAGATGAAGCAACATGGTAATCTTTAAATGCTATATCATTTCGAAAAAAAAATTTGGATATTCATTTAATAGGATTCTAACTCCTAATTTTATCTAAACCGACCTTTGATACCAACTATAAGGCCCCAGCCTTAAACCTTACTTAATCTTGAGTTATTACAAGATTACACATTGAGGATCTTTTCGGGTTTAGAGTTTTAGAGAATTAGATCCTAAAACTTGCATTACATTCCACATATAAACAAAGTGGTTACATAAAGATAGTATTCTTCATTCCCATCAATGGAAACACATTTAAAATAAAACATGGATTATTTCTTGACACATCCTTGACTCTATCATCTTATCATGTACCTTTCCCTTGACCTGTGAAAAACATTTCAAAAACTTGGGATGAGCATAAAAACTCAGTATGGGTTATAAAAAAAACATGGAAAGGAAACATGAGTTCATATATACATAAGAATGAAATCATACTTTACCCATAAAACATAGGCACTTTAACATACCTCATAAAATCATGAATAAATCATAGAAATCATAAGACATAAAGGTAACTTGAGGCATTCATAACATTCTTACGTAGGGAGTAACCCTCTTGGTTACGTTTGGAATACCCATCACAGTATATTCCCTAAAATCTCTTCGGAGAAACCTTAACGTTTCACTCCTTCGCGTTACCCAATGCATTGGAGAGCTATAATAGGCTCACCCGACCTTAGTTTATCACGGAACCACCCGTCTTCATAATAATGCCCATGAACCATAACATAATCATATCACATAAAACATGCATAAAGGAAACATAACATTTCCACATTTCAATCACGAGATAGCAATACAACACATTGATATAATAAAAACATTATGAAAACCATTTTCATTACCAAAGTAAAACATGGTATTTATTTTTCGTTTTAAAAAAAGGTATGGCTTGTAGAGGAAGCTGAAACTCAAATAACGGTCATGACGGCAGAGAAGTCGTTGTCGCCGCATACGTACGACAAAAACATTCCCTTTTGTCGTTTAGTAAACGCTTCGTATAAAAAAGATTCCTTTTGAATAAACGTAAAAGTCAAAGTGGTTTATACACCGTATAAAAGAAAGTTGTGTATAAAATAAAATATGCCTCAATGAAAGGAGATTGAGACGAAGTCCCATACCTCGTATCCGACTTGACCCGACCGTTCTTTAATCTCCTGAATAATAAACTTGAGTTAATCTCTACATGCTTATGAATGTTTTTCAAGTTCATTATTCCTTTTATACCATGTTATGAACATCATGTAATCATTTATGTTAATAATGTTCATTTTGTCGGTATTTGGTTCTTAAGTCAAAAATAGACTTCTTACACTTACATGTTGTTAATTTGGTCAAAGGTTCATTATATCCAGAATGGTATTCATGATTTAGATATCATATATGTCATATATATCCAGTACATACATGCATTTATAATATTACATAATCATTTAGAGGTAAGAAATGAAATGCACCGTTCATGGAGAGGGTAAGCCGTACGTACGCATGAACGCTACTTTCATTTCTATTTCGTATTTTGTAGAATGGAATCATAATTATATAAAGGTATATTATAATTCCAGTATAATATCATATATAATATCATATTTCCATCCTTTATATGTCCCTCATATGGTATTTAACGAATCAAATCACTTTGAGGGGGCGGTAGTCCGCACTTCTTAAAATGAAGATATCGTGTTTACCCATAATGCAAACCATAAAGGTATGCCCAAAAAAACAGAAGCTTAAGGAAAACATAAACATATTATATATCATATATTAAAATAGTGACATCATAATGGCCACCTTTTATGGTGTTAAATGAGTATTGAAAAATCATCGTTTCGGGAGGCAGAATTTCGCCATCCACGGAAACCGTATGTTCTTTAACCATTTGATGTAGTTGTGTGAGAGTGTAGCTCAAATAAATCATATAAAAACATCCTAGTATATTGAAGATACTGGTGTTGTTACAAAATAAGTAAATAAAAAGAGTTTAGGGGGTTGGATAAGCAAAATAAAACAAATGAACATGAGAGAATGAATTACCTTTAAAAGTGTAACTTCTTTTTGATTTGAGCCTAAAGGCTTCCTTTGAAAGGATTCTGACCAAAGAGAATCCTCTAGGATGAGGAGAGGGATGTGTAGAGAGCAAGTGGGTAGGGGTTGGCCGAGCCAAAGGCTTGAGGTGTGTGTTAAATGAGGTAGAGGTGGAGGCCTTTTATAAGAGGAGAGGAGGGGAACTTTTGGAAAGTAAAGAAATATTACTTTATTTGAAAATGTGTTTCGGTTTCAAAAGGTCCCACATTGATATAATTCGTCGATAAGGTGATAAGGCTTTGAAATCCACTCATCCAATAAGTTTTGGACATGTGTAGTTCAAAGATTTTACATTATCTTTCCATTTTATTTAAATCGTCAAATAATGATGTCATCCCTGCATCATTATTATGTCATAAATAATTTAATTTATTTAATGTCTAAAAATCATAAAAAAAATACGATGATGTAGGAAATCTCTTTATATTTCAAATGAATATTTATAATCAAAAATCTTATCTTTATAACCCCATGTAAAAATTGTTTTCGTAAAACATTTCTTGTTTGTGTCATTTTTACATTAACATTTAATAAAAAGTTATTTATGTCATTTCCAAACCAAAGTGTCTCCATGGGGTCCCCAAGTTGACCCATGGCTTGTCTTGGTCGGCCATGACACAACCAATAAGGGTGGGACATGTGTCTAGGTCATTTCCTATTATTAAAGCATTATTTATACCTTAAACTACCCTAATTACCACTAATCGCGATTAAGAACTAAATAAGTTACTATTCACAAAAAATTATTATAATCTCATTGAACCACATTTTACTTCTTAATGACAACCATGTATATCATATTTTCAAAATTCAATACACATTAGTGGTAAACTTTCATTTAACTGAAAAATCAGTTTGCTTGATTACCACTTAGTGGTTTCACTATTCATCAAAAATTGAAGTTTTCAGAAAATTACCAAAAATTTACCCTAAGCTATATTTGATATTCTGAATTAAAAAATGAAGTCTATTTTACAAAATTCAAATCATATAAGTCACATTAATTAATTTAATAATTAATTCCCGCTGCCAGAGAAAAAAGCGTGTTTTTACAAAACAATAAGTATCAAAAGATTGACACCAGTTTAAGTCTAATTTCAAAGTGAAATTGATTCCAATGACCACAATTGGATAAAATGGTAAAAATATATTCTAATTTCACTTTAAAACCAATTCAAAACATAATATAATCATATAAATAAATTAGATTAAAAAGCAGATTTGATGTAAAATGCAGTATTTTTCACTATTCATAAAAAAATGAACATTGTCAGAAAAATACCAAAAATTCACAAAAGGTAAATTTTGATGTCCCAATCATAAAGAATAAGTTTATTTTGACAAACATAGTTTATAAAATTGTCAAAATATAGATTCAAAAATGGTTTTCCATCAAAAGGCAGTAAAACAATCTTTTAAAATATTAGTGTATTCCATGCATAAGATTGTATTTATTTTCATTTTAAGCCTCTATAACACTATCTTAATCATTAATAGACATAGATAAAAATATCTATTACTCATTAATTACTTGGTATGTAACATTAACTTTGTGTTCTTATCTATTTCAAATTTATATACACCATTAAATGATATATGAATATTTTGAAAGGGAATACCAGGAATCCAAATTGGATAGAATTTTTTATTGAATAACTATATATTTTTTAAGAAAATCATGAATTTTGAACCAATAACTTATTTTATGATGATAGAATTGGTCTACCAAAGTAGAATAATAGTGGAAGACTAATGGGTGAAGGTATTTTTGGAGGATATGTTCCAACAATTTCTATAAAGAGTGGGTGAAATCTCACCTCTAAATTGAAATTAATTGTGGAGATGTTGATTCATATGTTTAATCTCTAAATTAATTTCAATGAATTTTTATCCCATCGAGGGATGAAGGATGGATATCAAATACACATAGTCAATGTCTCATAGAAGTGTTTCAAAATCCTATATAAAAGTGATTTGAAAAAATGAATTAAATTGATTAAAATATTTGATAGAAACCCACATGACTAAATGAAAATGATATATATTAATAAAATATTATTTAATAAAGGTTATAGATTCTATTAAACAAAAATAAATAACCATACTATGAAAAATAAATATTAAGATATGATTGTCGAGAATGTGATGAAAATATAATGTTACATGAATATAAATCGAATTTATGTGAATATTTCATATTTAAGAATGAAAAAACAGATATGATATCTGTATTATAAATCATTTATAGTTTCTATTTTCAATTGATAATGTGTTAAAAATGTGTGAATTTAATTTTGATGAAATGGGATTTTTGATGGTGAGTTTTTATGTGGATGTTAATAAGGATCATACATTTATAATGAAATCACAATATGTGTATGTATTTTTGGTATTATATCTAGAAAATAAGAATTATTTAATTTTTCTACTTGAGAGAAAAAAAATATTCGGTTAGATGAATATTCAATCATGTATGACCCCTTCATTGGGTGTCAAAATCATTTCATGAGAATCCATATGTATAAAATGTCATTTAAATTATTGGGGATCACAAATAGGGGTTTTGGATTCTAGATATTGGACAAAAATCCCATTAAACATTAATGAAAATATATATATAGTTCAATGGGAATACTAAATTATTTTTTAATATACTCAGAATTTAATTCAAATATTATTCATTCTATAATTTAATGACATAATATAAATTAGTTGTTTGACTAATCATGTAGATTGTGACTTCTATAGATTTTTACATAACTAATCTCAGTGAATAAATTATAGTTATTGATTAACCTATATAATTATTATGGGATCTACAATATGATGTTGAATAAAATAAGAATGAAATAACAACACTATGTTGAATAAAAATATCATTTCATGAAGAATGGTTATAATATTTGAGGATGTATGGAATCAATGTGTCCAAAACGTCGATGCCAAAAAGTATATATTAATTTATTATATAAGAGTCATAATATGAATCATTTTTCCAATTAATATATATTCAATATACTGTATCAATACTATAATTACATAATCCCTTTTGGTTTGTGTTAAGTTAATTTTACGATACACATTCTCTATTTTTACAAAATAAATATATGATGTGCCCTTAATTTTATTATTCATGTTCCCTTTATGATTTCATTCATTTTAGATGATTTCAAAAATAAATTATCCTTATTGACTACTGGAAGTGTTCATAGAGGAAGAAAAAAAATTCATCTCATGCTTAATCATAGGAATGCCAAGTGGAATGTAATTATTATCGTACTAGTTACTTAACACACATTATATAGAAAGAACCATGGAATGGATCCATATGTTTTCATGAATATACATCATTTTAGATTCATTGTTATTGATAATATATTATTTAAAATTATGAATTTTTGAAGAATTTATTCAAAAATATTAATTTTTAAATAGAAAAGGAGGTACACAATTAAACAATCTGAATCAAAACCAATGTACCATTATCTCAAATAATGGTTGGGGTACACTATAAAATAGAGAAAATGTAATTATTTTAAATATAAACCAAATTTTTTATGGTATATAAAATAATATATGTTTCATTTTTATATGTCGATTGATGAATCACAACCCAAAGCTAATTTAATCCCATATCATTTTCCATTAATGGAGGTATGCGTAAGTAAAATGAGTAAACTAGTTAACTAAAATAAAAGTTAAGTATGATAATAAATTTATGAATGACATAATAATAAATAATTAAAATTTATATATTTATTGCATAAAATATATATTTATGTAAATATTCGTTAATACCATTAAATCATAAAAATAATGTGAATTTATAACATAATAAAAACACCTTTCATTTTGATTTATACGGCTACAATATTATGGTCACATTGTTGTGATGGTTTTGGATTTTCACCTCAAACATATTTTAAGAAAAAATTCACAATAAGATACATATTAGATGATGAATAGATTACTATTATAAATATGTTCATTGAAAGATATATATTCTTGGTGTAGTATGGATGACCAATATAAGAAATATGATAAATGTGAAATACTGGGGAAACAATATCAGTACATAAAGATTCAAATGAACCAACAATGATTGAAATTATTCATTTACCTTATCCAAATGGATTACTAAAGGTATTAAATTTTATCATTACACTTAGTCCTAAATTTTAATCAACCAAAACCTGATAACATTACTCTACTAAAATTCGGCAAGGTGGTGTTATATATATTTTTTATCAATCAAAATGCACAGACCACCTTGTTGTGATGGGTAAAATTTACAATATCTCAAGATTCATGATACAAAATAATGCTAAAAATATTACATGATATTTTTTATTAATGTTGCACAAGAGAAAGGTTCTAAGTGTCTAGTTCTAGTTGATGATCTAGATATTGCGATGTTCAATGATCCTATTGGAACTGTTATATTTTTTCTTGGAAATATCATAATGATACATAATTTATGTCTTTATAAAAATGAATTAAACATATATATATTAGTTTATGGAAAATGACAAAATTTTGTTTTGGTATTATGTAATGATAATATTACATGGAAAAAAATGTTGTATTGAGACAATACAGTGATTCCCACAAGAAAACAAAAGTATTATCAGAGAGTTCCTTATCCACACTAGTTCCATTTCATCATATATTACCCTTAAATGTTCAATAAGACACCAAATTCAAAGAATTATATATTAAATATATTCCATATTAAGAACAAATAAATTGAAATTTCATTATTTACATGTCTGGTTTCGAGAGTATAAATGAGATTATTAGGTTTGAATGGATGGTAGTCTCTATTGTGAATAAACACATGTGGTACATTTTCATAACCCCTCTATCCAAAAAATTTTCTACATTGTTCAATTATGATAATAAATATTCATATTTTCTAGAATAAAATATATTAATACACTCTAAATCAAATACCTTGGGATAAATGATTTTGATTTATTTATCTCTATATAATATTTTTTAAAAATATTTCATGGGAAGTAAATGAAATTGATAATAAAAAATATTCACTAAGTGAGGTATTTGAAAAGAATAAAATATACTATAGAATATTCTATATTCCTCAATGATATGGGTAAAAGAAATCAATAAAAATATATAAAATATAGTTTTTTAATTATTTATTTAGTGAGGAGACCAAATAGTTTCCATGAATGAAATTAAAATAATTCTATATATATTTATGATGGTAGGTGCTAAGATGACATCCGATGTCGAGGAATAGTATAAGGCCCCAGCCTTAAACCATACTTAATCTTGAGTTATTACAAGATTACACATTGAGGATCTTTTCAGGTTTATGGTTTTAGAGAATTAGATCATGAAACATGCATTACATTCCACATTTAAACAAAGTGGTTACATAAAAGATATTATTCATTCTTCCCATCAACGGAAACATATTTAAAATAAAACATGGCTTCTTTCTTAACACATCCTTAACACTATCATCACATCATTTACCTTTCCATTGACCTGTGAAAAACATTTCGAAAACTTGGGATGAGCATAAAAATCTCAGTAAGGGTTATAAAAATATGGAATGGAAGCATGAGTTCATATATACATAAGAATGAAATCATACATTACCCATAAAACATAGGCACTTTAACATAACTCATCAAACCATGAATAAATCATAGAAATCATAAGACATAAAGGTAACTTGAGGCATTCATAACATTCCTACGTAGGGAGTAACCCTCCTGGTTACGTTTGGAATACCCATCACAGTATATTCCCTAAATCTCTTCAGAGAAACCTTAACGTTTCACTCCTTCGCGTTACCCAATGCATTGGAGATATAAATCGGGCTCACCCACCCTTAGATTATCACGGAACCACCCGTCTTCATAATAATTTCCAAGAACCTCAACATAATCGTATCACATAAAACATGCATAAAGGAAACATAACATTTCCACCTTTCAATAACAAGATATCAATACAACACATTGATATAAATACATTATGAAAACCATTTTCAATACCAAAATAAATGAAAAGTAAAACATGGTATTTATTTTTCTTTTAAAATGAAGGTATGGATTGTAGAGGAAGCTGAAACTCAAATAACGGTCACGGCGGCGGAGAAGTCGTTGTAGCCGCATACGTACGACAAAAACATTCCCTTTTGTCGTTTAGTAAAATGCTTCGTATAAAAAAGATTCCTTTTGGATAAACGTAAATTTCATAGGGGTTTATACACTACATAAAATAATGTTGTGTATAAAACAAAATATGACTCAATGAAAGGAGATTGAGACGAAGTCCTATACAAAGACGGTATCCTTGGTTTAAGGATAAATCAATTACATAATTATGTGTGACAAACGAATACACCAAATATAAGTGGATATTATGTTTAAAACAATAAAAGGCCATTCACACATATTCAAAGGATGACATATTCAATAACTACATGTTGAACCCAAAGAAATCGAAATTGGGTTAAGAAGTTCCCTTGACAGCCTAAAGGCGTCACATCAAAATGAGTTGATGAGAGATAATAAAAAAAAGGGTATCTCATCACTTGGACATAAAATTTACATCAATAAGGATATATTATAACATATCCCAACATAACAATATGTAAATTAAATGACCCAACAAAATATGTATTTTAAAAATAGGAGGGTGAAAGGTTCCCTTACCGACATGGGTATCTTTCGAAACATATGCCCCGTGAAAGAAAGATAATACAAAATTGATGTAAATACTCATAAATGAAAGAATATTACACAATTAGTAAAATAATGGTCAGTACATACACCACTCAAAGTAAATTGATGCAAATGTAGCATAAATCTCATGGGAATAAAAGTGAGATGAAAAATCCCTTACGAAAACTCGGCAGCCTTTCAACGCCACATAAAACTTCCAAAAATGGATTGATGAGATCAAATAGGGTATCTCATCAAATTGCAATAAAATGTACATAAAGAGTAATATAAAAGAACACCCCCCATCATAACAAAGAGGAGATTAAAAGAAGTGAAATAAATAAGAATACTTAAAAAGAAAGAGAGAGGTTACATCTCTTACGAAAATTTGGCAGCCTAACGGCACCACTCAAAACTTCCAAAATGGATTGATGAGAGAGAATAGGGTCTCTCATAATATGAACATAAAAATTACAGTAAGTGTAATATAAAAGAACATCTCAATAACAAGAAAGATGATCTTTATAAGGAATGACATAAAAGAGTTCACTTAAAAAGAAAGAGAGGAGTAAGATCCCTTACCTCGGGTCTGACTTGACTCGATCGTTCTTTAACGTCCTTAAAATCGGGTAACTCCCTTTGGTTTGAGATCAAAGGCTTCCTTGGGAAGACATCTGCCCAAAGTGAGGCTTCAAGGAGTAATATAGGGATGTGGAGAGCCAAAATGGTCAGAGGTTGGCCGAGCCAATGGCTTTGGGTGTGTGGGTAAGGAGGTAGAGGTGGGGGCCTTTTATAAGAGGAGAGGAGGGGAACTCTTGGAAGGTAAAGAAAAGTTACATTATTTTAAAATGCGTTTCGGATTAAAAATGTCCCACATTGATGTATTTCGAGGATAAGGTGATAAGGGTTCGAAATCCAACCATCCAATAGGATTTTTCCATGTGTAGGTCTTAGATTTTACGTTATCATTCCATTTTATTTAAATCGTTAAATAATGAGGTCATCGCCGCATCATCATGATGTCATAAATAATTTAATTTATTTAATGTCTAAAAATTATAAAAAAACTACTATGATGTAGGAAATCTTTTTATATTTAAAATGAATATTTATAGTAAAAAATATGACTTGTATAACCCCATGTAAAAATTGTTTTAGTAAAACATCTCATGTGTGTGTCATTTTTACTTTAACATTAAATAAAAAGTTATTTATGTCATTTCCCAACCAAAGTGGCTCCATGGGGTCCCCAAGTTGACCCATGGATTGTCTTGGTTTTCCATGAAACATCCAATAAGGGTAGGACATGTTTCTAGGTATTTTCATTTTATTATAATATCATTTTTGCCTTAAATTGCACTAATTACCTCTAATCGCGATTAAAAACTTAATAAGTTACTATTCACCAAAAAAATTATTTTTATCCCATTGGACCACATTTTACTTCATAATGACAACCATGTATGTCGGATTTTTGAAATTCAAAACACAAAGATGGAAAAATTTCATTTAAATGGAAAAATCAGTTTTTATAAGTACCACTTAGTGGTTTCACTATTCATCAAAAATTGAAGTTTTTCAGAAAAATCCCAAAAATTCAACAGAAGCTTAATTTGATATTCTGAATTAAAAAATGAAGTCTATTTTACAAAATTCAAAAAATATAAGTCACATTAATTAATTTAATAATTAATTCCCGTTGTCAGAGCAAATAGCGTGTTTTTATGAAACAATAAGTATCAAAAGATTGACACTAGTTTAAGTCTGATTTCAAACTGAAATTAATTCCAATGACAAATATTGGATTTAATGGTAAAAATATATTCTAATTTCACTTTAACACCAATTCAAAAGATAATATAATAATATAAATAAATTTGATTAAAAATAGGTTTTGAATTAAAATACATCATTTTACACTATTCATTAAAAAAATGAACTTTATCGGAAAGATACCAAAAATTTACACAAAGTAAATTTTGATGTCCCAATTCTAAAGAAGAGTTTTATTTGGTCCAATAGAATGTATAAGAGTGAACAAAATTATATTTAATGACGGTTCTCCATCAAAAGGCGATAAGTGAACCTTTAGTGAAAACTAGGGAATATATGCCTAAAATTGAATTCTTTCTGTATTTTAAGCCTTTATCTTTTATTGGATAAATGTAAAAACATTTAAAAACATATGTAATAATATTTTAGTTATTTCTATCCAATCCCTCCAATACAACGACTACATGTTAACTACCATTTAAAATAATATTATTTTATTATTAGAGTGCAATGTAAGATTCCCAAGAAACATGTTGTTGCATGGTGGGTAAGCCATCGAGCATAGCGTACCCTTTAAAGTCATATTAATATTTTATTCACAAAAATGGATAAATATAAAGATGTAATATTCTTTATTTACCTGGGGTGTTACAAATAGTGTGTCATTAATTGGTTTATAAAAATAGTAGAGATATTTATAATGCGTTCATTCAACATTTTAATAAATTTATGATAACACTTATAAAGATTCTCAGATAATAAAATACTAGTCCACATTTGAGTCTGAAATGTGGTTTTTACAATGGGCACTACAAAAAATGAGTACACAATGGTCCTATATTCTCCTCTCTCATTGGGGGAACATTAAAAGAGTTAAATAATTACTTTTTATTGATTTTTTTCTGTTGCATAGAAATGATATATAATATCAATTCTAAAATGATTTATCTAATGTTAGTTATATCATCCCTATTGGAAATCTAAAGATATTACCCCCACGTTTATAGGTTATTCACCTCAGATGATGATGAAATGTCATATCGGATCTAACCGGCATGTAAAAAAGGATTATCTCAATCATTATGGAATCCATTTTAAGGAATAAAGCGCCATAATTTAAGATGAACTAATAAATTTTCTTTGAAACCCATTTGATTAAATATATTGAGTAGATCGATCGTTTGTATATGGTTTGTGATATTTTTCAGTCTTTGCATGTGCCTAATTAATGAAATCTTGTTTAAGTCAGTTGTTTTCTAACCCTAAATCCCAATTCATTATTATTTTCCACGAAAAATTGTACAATGAAGTATGAAGCATTTTTTGCTGACTTTGCCCCAAATTTATTTTATCATTTATTACAATTAAGACCCCTCAGTCCCATTTCAGCCTTCCCATGTGGTATCGAGACTGACCAGACCATTGAAACCAAGACAAATTGATGAAAGAGGCACTGATTTGGGATATTACAGTATATTTGGATTGATATTGAGTCACAAATGAATGTTTTGGTAGGTTATGACATTGAAATAAATAATGAAATGATTCATGATGTGTAGCGAGATATGGGTTCTCATAGACTCAAATCAGGACCAATTTTCGCCGAATGACTACATAAATGTTTAAATCGCGACCAGATCCAACCATCCCGAATAGATTCAAGGAGAAACCTATGGTTGAAAGATCTTATTCAATATAAGTGGATGCGATCTAGGAATCCGGGAAAACCAGATTGAACGCCATGTAGTGGGTTGAACCCATGGTGTGTATCCCCTATAGAGACAGTAGGTAGGGTTTTATAAAACATAAGGTTGGCATGGTGTGTATTCAACCTACATGTTGTGTACCCCTTCCCTAGATTGACAACCCATTCTAGGTAGCACACAAAGGGGAATCCATGTGAAAATAAAAGGCCAGGTACTTAGTCATGAAACATAGTACATAGACATGGAGAAGTAACTTGGGGGCACCCCATTTGAGGAAACACTTTCTGTATAGAGTACATGGGGCCTAGGATGCAGAAAAGTGAGTAGGACATGGCCTGTTCATTTTTGTCAAGACATACAGGGTAGTTCGCCTAAACATTATTTAATACTTGAAGGGGGAGATTTGTATACTGTCCATAGACATGGCCATTCAGAGGAGCAGGACCAGGCACTATTGGGGTCCCATCACATGCCGTGTACCCCTAGTTCACTTTAAGTAATCTTAACCACACACACCTCCTTCATTTGAATGTTGATTTTGTCCAATGATTAGAATATCTTGCGTGGTTTTCCACATTGAATGTTATGTTACAATTGGTTGAAGATTTAGGGATGTGATGTGTAATGTTCCAACAACGGGTCCTGATAAGAAAACACCTCATCACGATAATGATCACACAAGATCACAAGGACCTTACTGGTTGGTACATTCCAGTAGGGTTTGGCAATGTATTTCCATGATGAAATTATCTAGTTGAACTTATAGAATATATTTGTAGTGGTATTGTTTATGGACACTGAGTTGACCATCCAATATATATTTTAATTTTCATCTTCAATGGATACCAAGTCAACCCTCTAGAATAGCTATAAAGTGTAATCTTCAATAGATACTAAGTTCACCCTCCAGCTAAGTGTGGTAGTGGGGTCATCGATGTAAACCATGTTGACCCTCCTACAAAGATGGGTTGTCGATTCCCTGATGGATAACGAGTTAACCAACTTGCATTGTTGGGATGTAGAATCCTCTATGGATACCAGGCTCACCCACCATCCTAGTTTGGATGTGGAATCATTGATAAATATCGATTTTTCCAATAGGATGCATTGGAAATGAGGTCCTCAACAAATACCTAGTAAACCCCCCATTTTAGCTATACTATTTAATTATTGATATATATAGATTTGATACTATAGTGGATATATACTGTGGAATCCTAGAATGATTACAAAGTTGAGTCCTCAAAATGTACTAGGGAGCATGTCTTCAATTTGGGTTTTCTGGCCCCTCAACTATTCGATATAGTGACGAGACGTGGTTAGTCTGTCATAGTTATTTTTAAAAAGATATGTGAGAATCTTGGTATCTTTGAAGGACATTTAGATATATTGGATACTATTATTATTGGTATGATATGTGATTTGGAGATACCATTGCCCTACCATTTGGAATTTTTTGTCTTAGAATATATATATATATATTTATATATATGTTTATATATTCATCCTTATATATCAATTCTATGTATTTAGTTACTCTCTTTCCATGAGAGACGAAGACTCTTGGGGTATCCACATGCTTTTCCTGTCTATATTCTCATAGATGGAAGAGTCTACAATCTTACTACTGGTGTCGAGTACTCAAAATGAAATTTATATACTCACTATGCTTATACCTTTTTTTGGATGATCAGACTATAAATCTTGGTTGGGATCAGTTATTCTCTTTCACTATATCATTAATCTATTATCATTCAATTCTTTTATATCTTTTACTTCTCCACCTTCATATTTCAAGGTGTTTTACTAGGTATGTATATTTTCATCCAAGATTGTGATTTTCTAAAACATACTTTGAATTATATAGACGACACATAGGATGACCATGTATACATTTCATCTTAGGAATACTGGGTTCTTGGACCACATATATTGGTTTTATCATGGGATTCAAGAGCTGGTATCTCTCTCAACTATTTAATTTCATAGTTCTATTTGGTTTGGATATATTTCTAGTTGGTTTTGTATATTCCCCTTTATTTTGGGTTTACACTATCATACTTATTTACCATCAATAAGTTCACACATTATTTGGTTTTATTTTTAGAAATGGTTCATATTTTACTCATTCCCCATTAAATTTTTCATCAATATGGAATTTTTTTTTCATACAGGTACTTTGGTAATGGCCTACCTGAGTTAGTTATTCCTTTGGTTCTTTCCTCCACTCCCTGGCTTATGGAGGTGGTCATGGTGTAGTTGATGATCGTTCCTTGGTATGGGCCAGGAAATGAAATATTGGTATCATAAAATTTTAATACCTTGGAATGATGGTAAGACTCATCCCCTTAATAAGAATTTTTAGGGTTTTGGTAAACAATTTCGATTTGTCTCAACTACAACTCTCAGTATAGGAAATCTATTGATTTCACTACGACAACTGTACCCATTTTATAGGACCCTATCTACCTAGTTGGTGACATGGAATTCAGATGAATATATTGTTGGGATCAATAGAAAATGCATCATATTGTGTTAGGTATTCAGATAAACTTATTGAGTCTGCTCCCCATTATTTTGGATATACATATTCTCATATGACCATTATACATCTTGATAAATTTCATGATTCTTCTGCAACGACAACCAGCCATGATACCAGTTTTAATTCTTAGCAACCATCTGATTAAAAATGAAACTGGAGTTCAGGGTCCATCCCAAAATCTACTTCGTCCATCTGTACATGTAGACACACTGAAAACTATTGAGTAGGAGATCATTCCACCAGTCAAATATGACTACACACACAGACTAAGAATGATTCACGTGTTCCATTGCAAGATGACATTGAGGCTTAATGGTGATCCAGATCCTCAGGTAGTGGAGCGTGGGTTGGATTTGGAGTTCTGTATGATTGGTAATTTTCAGAACCTGAAAGATTATGTGGTTTCACTGGCATCTAGGATTTTCCATGGAGCATTTGGGCGCTTTTGGAGTCTTATTACAAATATTCATAATGAGTCGACATTCTCATGGACAGACAATAATCGGTTATTCCACAAGGAATAAAACCCATATCTCCTAAGATCAGTTCAAATTGATAAGGTTATATAACATCATATAGGATGGATGATGGTGGATGAGTATGGAACACGGATCATGGACCTTATCAGGTACTCCCTTGGCACATTCTGTGATTGCTACTTTCGAGCATAAGAGTTTTAGCGGGGACAACACAGAGAGATTTGTATCAGCCTATTGACATTGTGAATCCCTAAATATATTGGGTAACATGAGAGGGAACTGGGGACCTAGATTTTTTTTTATCAGAGGGACACCAAGTTGATAATGCTATAAGTGGGATTCATAGAATCGGTTTAGCTATTGTATCTAGAAAAAGATATCAAGATGAATCTTGAAACATGAAGGAAATTTTTTTAATGCCTTAGTCACGAGGCCATGAAATGAAATGTAATACATGATCACTATGGAATCCATGATCGGGGAAATTCCTTTCTTTTTATAAGTGATATCACATATCATGTGTCTATATAACTGAACATGTTTAGAAGCATTGGAAGATTCCTGATAAACCACCAAAGTAGATGCAATGGCATGATCAAAAATCTCCAAAGAGATTATTAGAGTTCCTGAAGGAGGTAGAGTTTGAAGCATAATATGATGATATATGGTTTATGTACACCACTATGAGATCCATCCACCACCAACACCAGGTGCCCCACGTTAGTATAATAAATCTAGAAGCAGGGGTCGTGAATAGCTATTGCTATTGAGGTCTATGACCTAACAAAACACAATATGATAACCAGTATGCTATAGGAATTTTAAAATATTTCATAATTATTACTGGAAATAGGTTTCATTTATTCCATTATCCCTATAATCATGGTTCAAGAGTTGGAGATCATATTGAGGTACTATCTCAGTAGCTTCTTCATGAGGTTTCTACAGGGAACTCTTCCCCTGTATCTTTTATCTACCAGTAGTGTGAGTTATTTCTTGGTGGAGATAGGTTTGGATGTGATCATTATTAAGAAAAATGGAAACCTATGATAAAATCCGAGGCATGGAATGGATGATCATGATTCAAGACTAGATCAACTATCACCACATATTAGTAAAATTCCTGTGCACAAACTGAATATGGTTTCTCTTTATTGTAGTGAAAGATATCATTAATGGAAAACATATTTTTTTGATCATGAGGATATAAACCATCACATATAATCTATTGAGTATACCCTTTAGTGATGTTGGATCTTTAAGAATCTAGGTTCCTTCAGTTGAGGAGTAATATAAGGATGTCTTCCTGAGGATGTTCTCGGATGACCACATGGGAGGAAGACATATTTTTTCATCGAATTTCATATGAAAAGAAATATAATAAATTATTAATCATATCTGATGGGCCCTATAGAGTTCCAAGAGTGGTGGTTGTAGTTGGAGTTCCTTTTAGAGAAAGGTTTCATCTGACCAAATGTGTAACATAAGATGCTCCAGTCTTGTTCATGAAAATGTGAATGGGATAATATGGATTTGAATACATTATTATCTACATAGTAAATAAAAAATACTACATGGTGAGTATTGATGACCTTTTTTACTATATTTAATGTGATTGATAGTTCTCAAAGATCGATCTCGGTTTCAGCTATAACCAGTTGTGTGTTCATGAGGAAAATAATCAAAAAATTTCATTCCAATTTCTCTAGAGACACTATGAATTCATTAAGATGCCATTTTGTTTGAAAAATTACCCCATATTGTTTATGGGTATGATGAACCATTTATTTCAGGTATACCTGGACCGGTTTTTTGTTATTTATCAATGACATGCTCATGTACTATGCATCAGATGAGGATCTTGAAGTGAAAATGAAAATGGTCATAGACATTCATTGAGATAAACAACATTTTAGAATATTATGGAATTTCATTTTTTGGATTACTAAGGTTCACTACCTAGGAAAAGTCATTTTGAATATGATTTAGCCAGGGCTCCTGAAATTATCGATATAGTTCATTCAGGGGATACACATATGATCATGTTGGAGGTGCATAGATTTCGTGGTTTTGGTTGTGTTACAATATGTGTTTTCCCATACTTATCTATAATCATATCCCCAATAACCACATATACACCAAAAGGGAATTCATTTACATGGTCAAAGTAGTTGTATATTTGATTTGAGGATTTTTGTTTGAGGACGATGAGTGTTCTTGTTTTTAGACTAACAATGGAGGGAATGTAGTATGTAGTGTATTAAGATTCCATTGGAGTGGTTCACGATAGTGTGTTAATATGGTTACATGTATTTATCGCATATTGTTTGAGGTATTTATGATTAAATGAGAAGAAATATTAATCTAATGGAATAGTGATAGTAGTTGTAGTCTTATCCTTGAGGATGTAGAGGCATTAACTTCTAGGGGTCTGATGTGTGGATTGCACATTTCACAAGAGTTTCAAAAACGCTTTTACATAGAGAGACTTGTATATGAGGCAATAATGATGGTTGGATTTCCTATCAGACATTGACATTGAGATAGTATATACTCCATGAATGGGAAACATTGTAGTAGAATCCCTTAGTAGGGTGCACCATGTTCTTTTAGCGCAAGTGGAATTGGTTTAGTTGGACTCAATATAACTGACCCTGGTAGAGCTATATTATAAAATATTTTCATTAGTAGATGGTGTTGACACCGCAAATTCTTGAACATGTTATAATATAATCTTGGAGACTTTGACCATGACATCTTATGTAATTAGATATCCATAGGAGAGGAACCGAATGTATATTCTAAATGTAGAAATCATTTTGTATTTTTCCAGTTGTGGATAGTGGTTCATGTAACATTTCATGAGTAGGAGATACAATAGATCAACACTTCTCCAATTACTATAAATCCTAATTTGGGGAATTGTTACAAAGTCCTTCATTAGTATTTTTGTGGTCTGATATGAGATGTAGCATAAATGATTTTTTCTATCATGGCCTCAACTGCCATCAGTTGAAATATGAAGAACAACTTAAGGAATGATTTTTATAGACCCTGGATATCTCATAGTAGATATTGTTTGTCATATCCATGGAATTTTTGACATTGAATCCACATATAATGAATGGAAATAGAACCATTTATTTTATAGTCGAATGACTTATGAATTTGACACAATTCAATTCTCTGAAGGAGCTATCTTCTTTTGAGAGTTTTTGGTATATATACATAAAACTGGACATTCACCCTATCGGGGTTCCCTAGTTGGTTGTCTATAATCATGACAAATAGTTTAAGTCATAGTTGTGGAGAGGCATATATGATAAATTCAAGACCTAGATGATGATGTATGCATCCATTCACCCCCATACAGTTTGATACAGAAAGCACACAATATTGGTGTTGGAAGATAAGCTAAGGGAGTGCATGTTAGACATGATTTGGATCTTGTAGGATCAACATCTCTTGGTATATTTTGCATTAAACAATATATATCACTCTACCATCAGCATGAAACCTTTTGAGGCACTATAAAATAGACCCTATAGGTCACCCTGGTTCTAAATAGAGATTAGTGATACATCTCTTGTGGACCAAAATATGGTGTACATGATAATGATGATAGTCCAGGTCAGCAATGAGCGGATGAGTATGGCATATAGTAGACAAAACCCATTTATATAACACCATCATAAGCTATTGGAGTTCAAGAAAGGAGACCATGTTTTCCAATGAGTCTCCACACAGCATGGATTAGAGATGTTTAGTCAAGTAGGTAGTCTATCCGCATGTTTCCTCAGGCTTCAAGATCATTAGGAGGGTTGGAGAGGTTTCTTACCACCTCACTCTACCCAACAGCTAGATCTGGTGCCTCATGTCATCGACCATTCATAGATGATGAGATACGTTCGTGACACCACACATATCCTCAACTGGTGTGAGATAAATATTGAGGATGGGTCCACCTTTTCTAAGATCCTAGTGGTGATCTGGGATTGGAGTTATGGGACACATCATTAACTGACCATCCCCTTCGTCTACATGGAAAGAAAATATAGGAATGTACAGGAGTGTTCCTAGGAGCATGAAAACCCTGTGTCAGCTCGTGATACAACTTTTCAATGTTTTCTTCTTTTAGGGGTTGATAATATTCATTGATGGAATGATGTGGTGACCTTGTTTTTTATGATTTAATGTTGAAATATTTCTATATATATTTACAGATATAGTTTCTAAGATAGAATGAGATTGTGAGGACTGGTGTGACCAATTTTAATTTTATAAAAAAATTATATATGATTTAAATAGTGTGAATGAATCTACTTATATAAAAAAAAATATCTCCTAAATGGATTCACAAATTAGAAATCCAAAACCATAGCTTGGTCTTGATGTTAGCGGTTAACCTATGTGTGATATAAAATATGTTGGTGTGGGAAGTTCGAAAACCTCACTCGTTTGTGGTGCATTATTTGTGATAAATAATTATTAAACTAATTAATTAATATGTTATGATAGAGTGAAATGACCTATATGATCATTCATATGATTATATATATATGGTTTTCTTCATAAACCCAGGGATAAATCCAAAAATATTTCCCCTCCTGATTTGGTGATTCACCTTAGACAATGAAGAAACATCATAATAGATCAGATAAAGATGACGTGAATGAAAATAATTATATCAATTGTTAGAAAAAGCTCTATTCATCCATAAATTATCCATAAATTAGGTATGTGTAATCAATTAATGTTCTTACCCCCTTGTGATTAAATATATTTAGCTTATCATTAAATTTCCATTGATCTATATCATTTTTCACAATTTACATGTCACCATTTATGAATTTTTTTAAATTAAAAACAATTTTATCCTTGAATCCTGGTTCCTTATATATATTAAATATCCATTAAAAAATGATACATAATTATTTTTTATTCCAATATCATCAATTTCCCCACACGGTTTTTACTAGTATGATAATATGGTCCTTGTTAGACCTTTCCAAGATGTACTGTGCTTGAAAAAACCACGATAACCATGATTGATTAATAAAAGAAATGCAGATCAGTGATTTAAGGATTTATCTTAAAAAAATGTGATGAACATATTAAAATTTTTGTGGATTGTTATAAATAAATCAACATTGGAGTCCTCTATGGTTTTTGGATGTCGATGGATTCACAAGAACTCAAACAGGCTTAAACCATGAATCGTGACAAAAAGACATCATCTCTAATAGATTCGAGGTGTAATCTATGGTTGTATAGTCTTATTTTAGGAAAATGAATATGATTTAATAATTTGGAGAAAACCTAAAAACACACCGTGTATTGGGATGAACCGAAATAATGTATCCCCATCTACTGTGGTGGTGAGAGGATCTGAAATGTTTGGAATGATATAGAGTGTTGTCTCCCTAAACCCATTGTATATCTACCCAAACAAGAGAATTTGTGTTGAGTATCACATGGATGGGAATATGTGTAGGAGTATATTTATTTGTTCCTGAGTACACATACCTTGAGAACTCACATTCATATAACCCTAGTGTGAGGAAACACATTGTGTAGAGAGTATAGAGTGTCAAGTACATAGACATTTTGAGCAAGACATATCATTGTCCCCGATTTTAGGGACACACCGCATAGTCCACCATCACAGAATGTACTACTACATAGGATGGAACCATTTTCTTTCTATGGAAATGGACCAATAGTTGTGTGAGGGAACACACTGTGTGGGTTCCCTCACACACTTTGGACCCATTGAAACTTTTTAGGAAACGTTAACTATATGCATCTCCTATGATTGAACTAGGAATTTTGGAATAAAATTAGTTTTTCATGATATATTTTTTCATAAAATAAAATTGTACCCTCAATTGGGGCTTTATAGATATCATCTCGAATGTTACAAAAAATTATCTTTATAAAGAAACAACCTATGACGATTGTGACCTCACAGGATGAGCAAAACCTTTCTGAGCAATACCCACTAAAAGGGAAAGGCATTAGAGTACCTCAATGAAAATACCAAGTTCATCCTATAGCATACATGGGATGTAAAATCCTTAATTGATACTATGGGGACACTCCAACATATTTGGTCAGTGGTGTCTGTGATAGATAATGATCCGACTCTATAGTATAGCTGGGCATCATCGTCCTTGATAGATACCAAGTTGACTATCCAACATAGAAGGACATTGGAAATATTGATGGATATATAGTAGAACCTATATCATTGGTGAGTAGTGGAATCCTAAAAGAATAAATAGTTAACCTTACATAATATATGGGATGTTTCCTCCTCAATGAATACAAATTTAACCCTCCAACATAGTTGGGTAATTCCATCCTTGATGAATAACGAGTTGATCATCTAGCATAGCAGGGCACTGGAAACCTTAAATGAAATGGATTTGATCATCTATTAGATCATGGTAGTGGAATGCATGATGGAACCAAGTGGAACCTCCTAACGTACTCGGGTGTGGTTCTTCATCTTCATGTTATTTTCCACTCCTTTATGCAATATAGAAAAGAGGTGTGTGGATATTTTTTGGTTACTTCTGGGAATAGGTATGAGATGTTGGGAATCATTAATGGATGTTTGGAAATGTTGTCTGACATTCTTCTTCAATGGAAAAATGACATGGAGATCCCATTACCCTCTTAATAGGTATTTCTTGACTAAGAATACGAATATATATATATATATACACACACATTAGATTGTGTTACTCTACTTCCATGAAAGATGGTGACGAATGGGGTATGAGAGATTCTTTCAATGTCAATATTCTTATGCTTACATGAGACTACTATATTGGTATAGGTGGAAGGGACTTGTGGGGTAGTTAATCTACATACCATTTTTATCTACATTTTTAATGGCTTGGACCTATATGGTCCATTACCTTGCGGAAATATGGTGGTTGAAGGGTTCTAGGAGGTTATGGAGACTCATCCCCAACACCTAACAAAATTTACAGTTCTATGAACAGTGTTTCCATATTTATGAAAAGTTTCATGGTGTCACATAAATGGAAGATCTACAGTGTCTCGGAAGATCTACAGTGTCACTGTATCACAATAACGATTAGCCTATATTGTGATATCTAGATAGTGTGATATCTATGTTTTCTTTGTTTATCATTTATTCCATTATATAAATTGGTAAAGAACATAAAGATGGATTTAATTGCTAATTTTTTGGCTAAATATAAAGAGGCATGTAAATGTATCTGGTTCTTCTTGTTGTAATTTGATGTTAATAAAATTGATACATTAAGAATGTTTAATTAATTGTGATAGCATACTGTTTAGGTTTCCCATAGTTGGAAACTGTGAATAATATATTGTTTAAATATCTTGTTGGGTGATAAAAGATAATTCCTTGTAGGGTTCTAAGTTACCCACTTTCTTTCATAATGTATATTATCTCAATTGATATGATGATTGGTTTCCTACAACTTGTGTTGTGATGTGATGCTGGAAGGCTATTGTGATATGTATGGGCCGGGAGTCCCATTTTATGCATGCGGGTGTTAGGGGGGACATTACAAACAATGAAACATGTTGTATTTGAATGTATGACTTTTTGCTAAATCATTTAGTTTTTTACCTATGTTTAGTATCTTTTCGGTACTTATGGTTTATCTCCTTTTATGTTTTAGTTATTATGCATGACATTACATATGATTACTTAGGATTTCTTTTATATTTTTGTCTGAGTTGGAGGTGTTTGGTGTATTTCTTATCATTCTCTTTCGCATGTGTTCTCTTAGAGGGTAATTCCCCCCATTTGTGTGTTTACTATACCCTCGGTGCTAGTCGACAACCAGGGGCCTACTAGCGGTGGAACAGATGGGAAATTATCTCCCTTCTATCATTTCTGTCCTAGGAGGGGTACACTTTTTTGGAGGGGGGTCATGATATAGTGGTATCAGGGTTTTGGATTATGGATAGGATGTAGTTTGGTGATTGGCACAAGGGAGGTTTCATGGGTTGGTAGGGAAGCAGTGTCAGTCAAGTTTGTCAAGTGATCTAAACACTATATACCAACTGGGACATAGGGGTTTATGGACCCCTATGGTTTGATGCATGAACCATTATGTTTAAAATGGATACTAAATAAGTAGATACAACTTTCATGGTAGAGACCTAAAAAGGATTATGCATCATTCTTCATTGTGCCAGTGTTTTAATGTTCAGTCATTGGGATAGGTTAACCTAAAATGAATGAATGAAATCAATTAATTAAATAATGTTGAGTCTTTGATATTCTAGGTTTATGATCTCAAACAATTTGTTATTTTGTAGTTATGGCATAAGATCGATGTCCTCATCATGATTATAGAGATGGTGTCAAGAAGGCTATGCCTGCAGATTTCCGCAGGGTAGAGGTTGATAAATACGAAACATGGAAGTCCAAAATCCTAGAATTTTAGTGCCAGAGCCAATAGAAGTACAAGGGATCCGTTTCATATGCATTCATTGAGGACTGGTTGGAGGAGGTCGAGATAGGCTTTAGTTTGATCTATGCTTGGAAGGAGCATTGTGTGTCTCTAGTTGTGACGATATTACGTGGAGCAGTGATACATTAGATGTTCTTGTTCTTAGGGGAATGTGAGGTGTCAACAATCTAAGTGGAGGAGTTTCGAGACAAGTTTTGGGATGAGTTTCAATCATGGAATGTGAATGAATCCAGTCTCCAGGTGCTTATTACCCTTCTACAGGGGAGCTCCAATGCGCGAGAGTTTGGAATCCATTTCCGGAACCTTTTACGATATGCTTCAGACCTGTTGCTAGATGAGGAGGTCGGAGTGAGGCATTTTGAAGAGGCATTGCATCCATAGATCCCACACCAGTTCACCCCATTTATACAGAAGACTTATCTTAAGGTGTGGGTAAGGACATTGGTCATCGAGAGAACATTGGCTAGAATCAGATCATCTCAGGAGGGGATCATCATGATTCCTCATGAATCAGAGTTCTGATCTGGGGTTCCCGATTATTAGGGAAGATGAATTTTAGTTAAGTCGGGGGTATGTACTTGCCCTCTGCATCTCATTTCACTGGGCTTAGCGGTTCCTAGGACTATTCCCATGGATTAGGCACTAGTTTTTCTTTTAGAGGTCGTGGTCATCAACAACGAGAGATCTCGACCTTTCAATGTAGTCATCGTTCACTGTGTGTTCTGCTCCAAGTTCCTCTATTGAGGTAGCTTCAGCTGAGGTAGTAGAAGGAGGTTTCACTATCATTGTATCAGTAGAGGGTAAATGGGGTTGGCATAGGGCAGTCTCGTGATGCTCCCTATTTTCAGAGAGTATAGCATGTCTGTTGTTGTAGTCATCGTCAGGGTCAGAGAGGTCATATAGGAGGACATGGTTATCTTTATGCTCTAGCGTAGTCAGCTCCAGGCGAGCCAGATGTCATTTGAGGTAACATTTTCTTGTTTTATACCATGGTGTATGACTTGTTTTATTTTGGATTGACACACTCTTTTATATCACCTACCCTTGTCAATGCATTGGGACATGAGGTAGCAAGGCTTCTAGTGCCCTTGGCATTTAATGCACCAGTTGGAGGTCAGGCTGACTTGATTAAAATACATAGAGACAGTGAGCTAGTGATGTGGAAACACCACTCCTGGAAATATTTTCTATGATTATTGATACAACCATATGATTTCATCCTCATCTTGGATTTGTTGTATTTAGTGCATGATATCATGGAATTATTTTTTAGGTAGGTTGCGTTCTTTGATAATGATGGAGATCTAGTTGTGATTGTTGGTGAGTGAGACCCTAGAATGGGTTAGAGGCATGTTACATCATTATCATCCTTGATGGCTGAAAAAATTCAGTGTTCTATAGAGGTTAAGTAGTGGTAATTTCATTGGGTCATTGAAGGGTACCATGATTTCTTTACAGAAGAGGTTGTAGAATTACCCCCTCGACGAGAGATCGAGTTTGGGATCAAGATACAACCAGTATATCCCTTATCTCAATTTATCCATATTGGGTGGCCTCTTCTGAGTTCCGAGATCTACATATAGAACTTTATGGAATGTTATAGTGCAATTTTTTTCAGTAGAGTGTGTCATAATGGGGTGAACCGGTTTTGTTAATGAAGAAGGTCGACGACTGTTTGTGGTAGTGTATCGATTGTTGTCTCATAAAAAAAAGTGACAGTGACGAATTGTTATCCTCTTCCATGGAATGATGATTTATTCGATCAACTGAATGGTGCATGGTGGTTCTCAAAAATTTAATTTCTTTCACGTTAACATCAGATGCCTGTGAAGTATTGGGATATCCAAAATATTTCTTTCCATTATCGTTAAAAGTATTACGAGTTCATTGTAATGCTATTCGGTGTGAAAAAATGCTCCATCTATGTTCATGGGATTGATGAACGTTGTGTCTCATGAGTTCCCAGATATGTTCATGGTGGTTTTCAATGATGACATCCTTGTGTACTATGTGTCTGAGGTGGAGCATGTTGATCATATACATGAAATTTTGGTAGTTCTTTGTCAACAATAGCTCTTTGAGAAGATGTCAAAGTATGGGTTTTGGGGTCGAGAATTCCGTTTTATGTGGAATTTTTTTCCTAGTAGGGATTATCAATGGATCCATTAATTATAGACACAGTTTTGTCTTGGGCAGCCCAGAAGACAGTGGAAGAGGTGCAATGATTCCTTGGTCTCACATGCTATGACAAGAGGATCTTAGCATATTTCTCTCAGGTTTTTACTCCTATAACAACATTGACCAAGAAGGATCAATCATTTGTGTGGACTAATTAGTGCCATGTATATTCATAGTATCTGAAGTAGAAGTTGGTAAGTGCTCTAGTTCTTTGTCTTCCAGCAGAAAGAGTTCAGTTTGATGTTTTCTATGATACTTTACATCTAGGGTTAGTCAATTTTTTGATGCAGTAGATATCGGTCGTTTCTTATGTGTCTCAGATGTTGTGCCCACCTGAACGCACCTATGCCACACAAGATCTTCAGTTAGTGGAACTGGTGTCTTCTATAATGTGTTAGAGACATAACCTCATCAGCGAGATCTTTGTGGTTTTCACCGATCATGAGAGCCTGATGTATGTATTCTCCCAGCCTGACATAATCTTGCGACATCATCACTGGATGCATTTCTCCCCAGAATTTGACTTTGAAATCTTGTATACACCGGGGAAGGGGACTGTTGTAGCTGATATGCTGAGAAAGAAGTCATGTAGTTATGTAGTGCATAAATCTGGTGATTCTTGGAGAGTAATGGATGATATTTTAGCATTACATCTTGATATGAGGGATTTTGGGGGAAGAGGTTGTATTTTTTAGATGAAAGTACAACCATCTCTATTGCATCAGGTGGATGAGTGTCAGTTAACAGATCTAGAATAAGAGGTTTGGAGAGACTGAGTTGCTTATCACAGGGCCCCTGATGGTTGGTCTGAGGATGAACAACAATGAGTGTTGTATCATGGAAGGCTATTGGATCATTTGGAGATGCGCGAGACAGTTCTTAGAGAGTTACATAGTTCACATTTAGTAGTGCATCATGGCATGAAAAAGATGTATTGAGGCTTGATGAGTATGTTTTGGTGGCCTGGGTTGAAGCTTGTAGTTGCAGAGTTTCACCATGATGTTTGGTCTGCCAGAAGTTCAAGGCTGAGCACCGTGTCCCCGATGGTTTTCTCCAACCATTAGATATTCTAGAATGTAAGTGGGAGGACATATCAATAAAATTTGTTTCTAGTTAACCTCAAACTCAGGGAGGACTTGACAAAATTTGTGTGGAAGTGGATCATTTAAAAAAATCCTAACACTTCATTGCGATTGAGGAGTCAAGATCAGTGGAATTTTTTTCGAATTGGTATTTGGAGGAGGTGGTGAGTCTTCAGTGAGTCTCATGTATGATCATTTCTGATCGAGATTCCCATTTTACCTCCAGGGTTGGAGAGGTCTCCACCATGCTTTCAGTTCTCAGTTATTCCTTAGAACTGATTTTCATCCACATACGGACGATCAGACATAGAGTACTATCCAGAATGTTGAAGACTTGTTATGCTCTTGTGTCCTATATTTTGGAGGGTCGTGGATTAAGCGCATACCCATGGTGGAGTTCTCTTACAAAAATAGTTTTCACTCCACCATCGGTATGACACCATTCCAATCCTTGTATGGCCAACCTTGACATTCTTCGTTGTGCTAGACTGGGGTCGATGAGTTAGTGATTCTAAAACTAAAGCATGTATAGAGTACGATGGGGATGGTTCATTTGATTCATAAGAGTATGATGACATCACATGTTCTTCAGAAATCATATGCTGATAAAAGGAGGAGACATTTGGAGTCTGATGTTGGGGATCACATGTTTATGTAGGTGACTCCCCATCATTGACAGAAATGGTTTTACCATTATTGTAAGCATTCTCCATGGGTTTTTTGGGACTTTCGAGGTGTTGGCTTGTGTTAGAGACGTAGTTTATCAATTAGTAGTTCCCCCACAGAAGAGCCAGATACACGATGTTTTTTAGGTGTTATAGTTCTATTGTTATATTCATTATGACTCTCACAACATCGATTGGGCAGAGATCAATGTGGATGATGATGCAACCTTCAATGAGCGAACTGTGGAGATACAAGACAATATGGATAAGGTGTTGGGTGGGCATTCTATCACCTTGGTTAATGTCTTGTGGTGACACGATGGTGTGAATGAGAGTACATGGGAATACGAGTCACAGATACGTCCTCAGAACCCAGAGATGTTTTATGATTAACTCTATTAATGTATCGATGTTCTCTTGGTGGTTATAGAAATTTCATGTTTATAATATAGATTTCTGTAGTTTATTCATATGGATTTCTGTTTTTTGAGAGGTATCATGATGAGTGGTTGTTCAGATACATTTTTGATTCCTTTTGGATTGGAGTTTCATTCGTGAGGATGATAATTTGTTGAGAGGTATTTGATGTAATGGCTCAGACCTCACTGGTACATTCCCTTGTAGAAATCAGGTGGTTGAGGTGTTCTTGGAGCTCAAGGAGACTCATCCACAACACATTACCAAAATTCTATTTATTGAACAGTGTTTCCAGTTTATAAACGGTGTTACGGTGTTCAGAAAATAGATGATAAATAGTTTCATGGAGGATCTACAGTGTCATAGAGTCACAGAAATGGTGAGTCTATAGTGTTACGGAATATCTACAGTGTCACAAAAGATTTATAGTGTCATGGTGTCACAAGAAATGGTGTGTCTATTGTGTCACAGTGTCTCAGAAATATTGACTCTATAGTGTTACATTGTTATAGAAATGGATGATCAACATTGTCAGAGATGATCTAAAGTGTCACGGTGTCACAGAAATAATACATCTACAGTAGCACGGTGTCACAGAAACAACATATATACAGTGTCATTGAAGATCTACAGTGTCAATGTGTTAAAGAAATGGTGTGTCTACAGTGTCATGGTGTCATTGATATAGTGAGTCTAGAGTGTCATGGTGTCATAGAAATGGTGATTCTACAATGTCATAGTGTCATTGAAACGGTGAGTCTAAAGAGTTTTCAGATCGAAGACTCTATAGTGTTTCTAGAATAGTGAGTTTACAGTGATTCTAGACTGGTGGGTCTACAATGTTTCCAGAAATGTTTTATATTTCCTTTTTAAAATTTCGGGATTATTCTATTTTCAATGATTTAATGTTCTCATTGAGGTAAAATGCATTCAAGGCATTGTTAAATTGAGTTATGTATGATTAAAATCATGAAACTCATATCTTAATTTTCCTAGGGCTTTAGATACTTTTACATGGTCATCCCTTGTGGTTTATTACTATCCGCTTTTAACAGAAAAACCAATGTATCTTAAACTATTATTGCATAAAATCTTATAAAGGATGATATATCATCATCCCTTATACATCCTCTTTTTTTCTGGTGTGAGATGCTCAAACCATTCTTTCCATCTCATAGGAGTTGTGTGGTCAAAATCACTCTCAGTGGATTGGTTTCCTTCGAAGTTCTTCTTTCTCCAAGTGTGCCCCCCTGTGTTGGTGCCACCAATAAGTATGCTTAAATATTCAATATATGTAATGATTTATTGACGTTTTTTCTATTCATATTATCATGTTTCCCCTTTCCATATCACGACATGTGATATCCATGCTTATAATAATGTTTCATGGGTTTTGGTTAGTGGGATCATGCTATGACATCCTCGGGTGGATGTAGTTGTCACATGAAGAGGCAATTGTGATCCATTGTGTGGATCATTCTAATACAATGACTTTTATGTACTATTTGTGGTAGGGTATTCATTGCTTCCCATTTCATTTACATGCAACTATAGAGTTAGAATGTTTTGTCCCATTGTTTCACAATGTAATTGACATAATAAATATTTGAATGGGATAAATAAATTTATATCGATCATATGTTATTGTCTATTGTTTTTCTAGATAGCATGATATCTATGATTCTTTGTTTATATTTTAGTTTGTGATGAAAATTGGTAAAGAACATAAATCTAGAACTAATTGATAATTTATTTTCTAATGATATATTGGCATGTAAATGAATCTAGTTCTTCTTGTTGTAACTTGATGTTAATCAAATTTACACAATAATCATATTGAATTAACTGTGATAGCTCATTGTTTAGGATTCCCAAAGTTGTAACCTATGAATAATAAATCGTTTAATGAACTGGTTAATTGATAAAAGATAATTCCTTGTACGGTTATGAGTTAATGTCTTATTTTATTAAGGGATAAGAACCAATTGATATGATTTTGGATTTCTTACTGCTTGTGTTGTTATGTGAGCCTAGAAGGCTATTGTGATATGTGGGGGAAGGGAGTCCAATTTGATGTTGAAGTAGTTGATGCCTCGAGTGGAAAGATGTGTTAGTTTATGTATGTGGGTATCGGGGAGCACATCAGAGATGATGAATCAAGTAGGATGTGAATGTTTTGATATTTGCTGAATCTTATTGGTTGTTCATTAGTATTACATTCCTCACTACTCAATGAAGATGGTATTGCTTACACTCCTTCCAAAGGGGGGGGGAGATGCATGAGGTATGCCATGTTCTTTCCTTATTTATCACCATGAGGGAGGATGGGTCTACGCTCTTGTTATAGGAGGAAATGACTTGATGGGTAGTTCATCTACTCACCATGTTGAGGCCCATTGTGTTTATTATATTAGAATGTGTTTCAAGAATTCATGGGAATATGGGAATTTAATAATTACAATAATAAATGATAGAATAAATGATGTTAACCCATTAGGTTGGAGCTTTCTACGGTGTAATGTTGTGGTTCCAATTTAAAGGAACAACCTTCCAGGCTAACATCAAAACACATGCAATAGGAAAACAATCATCATATCAATTGGGATCTTAGCCCTCAAGAAAGAAAGAGGGTAACTCAAAACCCTATAAGAAATTATCTTTTATTAAACAACCAATTCTTTAATCGATTTATTATTCACCAGTTCCTAAAATGGAAGACCTAAATAGTAAGCTTTCACAATTAATTTGTCATTATTACTGTATCAATTTGATTAACATCAAATTACAACAAGAATAAAAAGATTCATATACATGCCTATTTACCATTATCTAAACAATTATTAATTAATTACCACTTTATGTTCATTACCAATTTCCATCAAGAAATAAAATCTAATCAAAGCAAGCAAAGATATCAGACTATCTAGAAAAAAATAGCCAATAAGATACGATCAATATTAATTTATTTATCTGGTTCATATTTGTATTATGTCTATTCAATTGTGATCTAGTGGGGTGAAACATTTTAAATCTATGGTTGTGTATAAAATAAACGAGAAGAAATAAATCCCCTATCGCAAACGGTTCATAACTTTCTTTATATGAGAATGATCCATAAAACGAATCATGATTGCCTCCTCCCGTGACAACTGCATCCAACTGAGGATGTCGTGGCATGACAACACTAAAGAAAACCCAAGAAATTATATTATAAGAATGTATGTCATACACCATAATATGAAAAGGAGATACATGAGAAGATGAACCCGAAAGAATGATGATAAATCATAAAATATATAGAAGATTGATGGATACTTTTTGGTGGCACCAAAATAGGGGGTGCACATGCAGTAAGAAGAAATTATAGAAAAACCAATCCAATGGGGAAATTTTAAACGAAACTACTCATATTGGATGAAAAAAAGGTTTGAGCCTCTCAAACCCGAGAAAAAGGTGGAATAACAAGGGATAAAGATATCTCATCCTTTATAATATTTAACAGAGTATCGGTTTAAGATACGTTGGATTTTCCATTAAGAGTATATCATACTAAACCACACAGGTTGTCCATGTAAAATCATGTCGATCCATAGGAAAATTAATATAGGAGTTAGGGGATATTAATCAGCTTTAAATCAGTTATAAAAATGCCTTGAATGTGTTTTATGTCGAAGAAAATGATAAAGTGGCGAAAATGAAAAAATCAACAAATTTGGCAAATGAAATAAGAAACAGTTCGGGAAACACTGTAGACTCACCGGTTTGGAATCATTATCGACACACCATTATAGAATCACTATAGACTCACCAGTTTGGAAACACTATATACTCACCATTTCTATAACACTGTGACACTATAGACTCATCGTTTCTATGACACTATGACACTATAGACCCACCATATCTATGACACCATGACACTGTAGAACTTCAGTGACACTGTAGATCTTCCATTTCTATGACACCGTGACGCTATTGACTCACCATTTCTATAACACTGTGGCGATGTAGATCTTCTTTGACACTATATATCATTCATTTCTATGACACCATGACTAGGTAGACTCACCATTTCTTTGACATAGTGACACTGTAGACTCACCGTTTCTGTGACACCATGACATTTTAGATATTCAATTTATGTGACATAATGACACTGTAGACTCACTATTTCTTTGAATCCGTGAAACTATATATCTTTTGTGACACTGTAGATCATCTGTGGCACTATAACTCTTCTATTTTTATGACACCATGACACTATAGACTCATCGTTTCAGCAACACCAGGACACTGTAAATCTTCCATGAAACTGTGAAACTGTTCATAAAAATAGAAAAACTATTCATATAAATGAAAATTTAGTAATATATGGGGTATGAGTCTCCTAAACCTCCTAGAACACCTCAACCACCAGAATTTTACAAGGGAATGGACCAGAGTGGTCTGGGCCATTACAACATGTGTTTCAATGATCTCACATTCACTATTGGTTACATTCAACCATTATCTTTCACTACATATTGAATTTAATATCATTATATTCCTCTTGTATCACTTATTACTCACCCCGTTAGCTTTGGAGGTTTCATACAAGTTACTTATATTCTCTCCCATTTATGGGAACTTCCTACATGTTTTTTGTCTTATGCCGATGGTAGACAGATCAATTGTGGCTGTGGATGAGATTTTCAACACAAGTTTATTTGACCATGTATGGTGTTTGTAGATTACGATTCAGGAGCTGAGAACTCTCTCAACTATTTCATTTTCTAGATTTTTCAGGTTGTGACATATTTTTTGGTTGGGTATGTATTTCCACATTAATTTTTAGATTTCACAAACATTCTATTTTATTTTCTAGAGGTTAATGCAGGTTTTGTTTTAATTATAGAATTTTTTCATCTATTATCCATTTACTTTTCACTTTTCCATCAAGATGGATGTGTGTGTGTGTGTCCAGGTACATAGGAAAGGAAAATGCATCCTCGAATTAGTTATGCCTTCTGAAATTGTTTTCACCCCTTGGACTAAGGAGGTGAGCTTGGCGTAGTAGTAGATGTATCTCTAACATGGGTCAGGTCATGACTTATTTTATATACAGCTTTTAAAAATCACTATATTCTTATCGAAATATGTTTGCAAACCCCAAATAGTTATTTTATAGATCCAATTCATGAATATACATCAAATCGACCGCACATGACATGTATTTTTAATATTGATGGACATAAAACTAATATTATACAGACAATCATGAAATTATATGATTTTGATTTTGACTTTACATGATTTTTTTATGATAGGGGCATCTATAAATTAAAGCATATCATTGAACCAAGTCATTCATTAAACTTAATATGCATAAGGATTTATTAAAATTGATGTAGATTAGTCTATATATAGACATATTAAATATCAATACTCATTTCCAAGCAATTTACAATTTTTTTTCAATGTTTCTATATAGTATGAATCAAGATAGAAAAAATGATTGTAGATATAATGTTATAAAATTTATTAAATTTATTGAATAAGATTTAAAACTAGAATACTAGAATAGATGATTTTTATTTCTAATTACACATTCACTATAATTACATCTTTATATTTTTTGCCCATATTTTTCTAGTACTATATTATTTCAATCAACCTGAATTCTCAGTTAATGAAGTAAATTCATTTTGGGATTAGTGGTTAGAGTACATGGATTCATAATATTTTCCAAAATAATAATTATCATACTACTAAATATCGTTGTCATATAGTGTGGTCTATGACCATAGAGATATATATTGGATGTATACAAGTTTTTAAAATATTGTTATATATTATTTTTTTATCACATTCTCAAGAAATAAAATAGTGGTATATGATTTTATTAGAAATGAATGAGAAAAATACATGGTGTCAACATTTGTACAAAAATCATATATAAATGACATCCTAATACTAATTTATTTAATTTTATAATCATATAATCTACTTTTTTAATTAATATTTTGATCTTTATTAATGATATATATTTTGTAAAAATTTATATATTTTTTCAAAACACTTTTCACATGCTCAAATATAATAATTTTTTAATTGTATAATATTTTAGGACTACAGTCTATATATAATTTTTGATGTGTAGTAATTTCCTCACATTTATATGACACCCTATAAAACACGTATGTTAATAAAATCATTTTTTCAACATAAATTCTTCATTTTAATTTCTAACACATATCACATATCCAAAAACAAGAAAACATGATCATATTTTTCTCAATAGTTATGAAAACGATCCAAAAATCATTTTTGATTTGTATAAATCAACCACATGTCACATTGACACCTTCTGATTTTAGTAATACTCCAATTATCTGTTTATAATATAAATGTTTCATTATGATTATAATGAACGTCACATATGATAAATTCAGGAAAAGATCTCATCCATTATTCAAACATTAGTAAAGCAATCGATAATTAATATTATACATGTAGAAATTTTTCACACACTAATATGAAACATGAAGTGGATGGTTTGACTCAAATTATGTGTTCTCAATACAAAAGTGTCATTTTATTTTAAAATTCAGGTCTCATCACCATAGTTTAGAAAATGTGATCAAATTGTTTTCATACATTAAGAAAACAATTCATAATTAATATTTGTAATGTAATATTTTGAAACATGTTAATTTGAAACCCGATCTGGTCGTTTTGACAAGTTCTGCATGTTTTCAACATAAAAGATCATTTTATGATTAAAAAACATGTCACATTCCAAAAACAATGAAAAAAGAAAATATTGTTTCAATCATCAGGAATATTATCCACAAATCATTTTTCATGTGTGGGAATTAACTGCTCACCAATTTGATAAGTGATGTGGTCAGCAAGGATCTATGTAAGTATTATCAATAAAAATGTATCATTTTTTGTTTAAAAATTAAAATACCACAAACCAAGAAAATGATATTTGATTATTTTTCAATCCTTGAGGCAATATTCTATAATTCATTTTTGATGTTTAAAAATTGACCATATGTAAATCGTACACCTGATGTGGTCGATAGAATCGAAGTCTATAGCTACAACACAATAGTTTCATTTAAATATCATATAATCATATGAAATAAAAAACCGAAATAAAGAGATATGTTTGTCTCTAAAATGTATAAAAATAATGGAAAATTCATTATTTACATTTAGGAAATAACCTTACATTATTCCAAAACCCAATGTGGTTTCTAGAACCTAATGTGCATGTTTCTAATACAAAATATCCCTTTTAGTTTAAAACTCATTTACCATTCAGAAAACCAAGATAATGTGATCATATTGTTTTTAATTATTATTAAAATGATCCATAATTTGTTTTTAAGGTGTTGTAATTGACCACCCATCAATCTAACACATGATATGATCGATATGACTCTATGTGCATTCTTTTAATACAACATTTCTTTTTTTGTTTCAAACACAGATTTAATTAAAAAAACTAGAAAAATAACATCATATTGTTTAGAAACATTAGTAAATTGGTCAATTATTATTTTATATTCGTAAAAATAAACCAGATATCAATACAACACAAACTGAGACAAATATAACTCATTGTTTGTATTTTAATTATAAAGGATCCAATTTTGATTAAAATACAACTATCTAGATAAAAATGATAAAAAAGGATCGAATTATTTTCAATGTATATATTAGTGCTATATATTTCAGTTTTTAGATAATTAATTTTAAATATGAATTTTTCTAACTCATTAATTGATCGTTATGACTCAATGTTTGTGTTTTCAATATATAATATCAATTTTAGATTAAAAAACTCATTACATAGAAAAAAACAGTGCATAATAAGATCATATGGGTTATCATAATTTTCTATCATATTACATAATTATTATCATTGTCATTTATATCTGATACCATTATATATATATTTTCAGAGATATGAAATGAATAATTACATGAAATAGAGTGAGGGTTTATGTCTTGTTCTTAAAAAGGATGTGCTCTTAAATTGTCTCACATACATAGTGAGTTTGTATCACCATAGATTTTATCCAAATCAATTGAACCTACTATTGAGAAAAAAACTAGTGTGACATGTAAGAGTCCAGAAAATTTTTATGCAATACTTGTTTTCAATGTATGACTATGTGTATATGTTTTTAGTTTAAAATTGACACTGTGTAGAATGTTTTTTAAATTAATTTATTACTACCATAAAATTGATTTTAAATATAGGTGAATTATTTTATTCGATCTAGGGTGGTTTATTTGAAAAAATATCATCATTGCGGGGTGAGTCCACAAATAAATGAACATTTATTTGTTGGATGTCTTTGATAAATTGTACCAACTCATGTTTGTTTATAAAAAATTGTGTGAAATGTATTTAATTTTTTTTTTGAATTTGGGTTGTAAATTTAATTTTAATTAAATTCTATATTCTCTATTTCAATATATTCTCTTCTCTTTGAATATTCCTATAGAATATTTTAGTTAAATTTAACAGCAACATTCATAAGCTTTTTAATTTATCAGTATAAGAAAAAAGCATTGATATAATGATCCTTTATCAATGATAGATTGAGAAATAATATTCGGGTTCATTAATATTCTAGGAAAATAACTGATAAAGGGGTCCATTATCACTACTACTAAATCTATAATAAAATATACCACATAAGGTCACTATTTTTAGTACTGATGAAATATTTATATTCATCACTTTTTATAGAGCTGATATATGCCTATGAATTTTTAGGGCGCTCTAATTATCAATGATTTTTTATGCACTAAAAAATGACATCTTTTGTAATTATTAATGGCCTTATTTTTAGTAAATAAAATAAAATTTTATATAATATTACATTTTTAATGTCATGTTCAGTTTATATATTCTTTTAGTATACATTTTTGTGTTATACGATTTGTTATTTATTTATGATTGTATACTATAATACGGGGTTTCGTCTTATCATAGTAATTCCATAGACTCACACTATTAGTTCGATATCATTGGTTTATAAGGAGTCGGAATTTATGTTTTGTAGAAAACTGGTTCGGTTAATATTTTCAGAGTGAGATGGGTTTGGGAATTAAAGACTCACTAGGAATCTCCATAGCTCCATAAAAAAACTAATGACATAGTATTTCTCTTATCATACAAAACATCATTAAAAAATCATGTAAAAATAACCCAAAACCTATTTAAAACTATTTATATATTAAGGACCAATAACAATTAAAGACATTGAAATCTCCTCATTTTCATGTGATATACAACAAAAAACAACTTGTAGGAACACCTTCATCAATAATTGATTGATTTCTTCAAAATATAAATTTATTGTAAAACCAATTATCTCATCATCATAATTATCATAATACAATCCATAAAATATTATTAATGTAGTACACAGTCTATTACAAGATTATCCCATGTATGTGTCTATTGAAGTAAACCGTTAAATTAACATATTAATTACAATCTTACAATTACAATCACCAGCTATAAAATATTTCAGAGAGTAATCTCTAACATTTTTCAGACCCTAGTACACGATCACTACTGATTTACCCTGACCTATCCAGATTTATATTAGTTATATAAATGTCACATGGTCTTATTTTCATGACTATTTTGGAATTATCTAGTATTCCAATGTGAAGTATAAACATCATAGTTCATCCTTAGTGCTATAATCCTCTTTCCTTAAATATAGATGATAGAATCAGATTCCTCATTAGTTAGTTTTCAAGACACAAAGGGGATAGGCATTCCATATAAAACCCCTTCATCAAGTTGTACAAGCATAGATAGGGTCTATTGGAAGATGATGCCGTGGAAATGAGTTGCGTTGATGTGCATGGGTATTTCAACATTTTATTGAGAAAAATTGATTCCTAGAGTGGATGACACATCATATATATGATTATTTACAAATGATTATTATGTAAATATATTTTTATGTTTACAAATGCGATAATCAATTATTATATATAAATAAAATGATATTTATAGTGATGGATGTTTTAGACAATGCAATTAAATATTTCAAATGATGAATGAATTTTTAACAAAATTCAATAAAATAAAAAGAGTTATCAATTATAGAATTAATTTAAAATTCAATTTTATGTTACAAAATTAAAATTATAAAAAATTAAGTTTCATAATTAAAAAAATGAATATTAGTGATCATTGAATACATGGAATTGGAAAAAATATAATACAAATAAAATAAACATAAAAATGACTAATTTTCATTTAAATATTGAGGAATCTTTTATTTTCATTTAAAATGGTTTCAATTCAAACTATTGAAAATAAAGTCAATTTTTTATCCAAAAAGACACTATAATTGAAGAATAAAAATTTGTAAATACACTCTTTATATGAGTCTACAGAAAATTTCTACACACAAAAAACATTATCTGTTATCCAGCAATAAATCTGTTACATTCAGTGAATAAAATGAAATCGATAATGTAAAATAATTGATTAAAAATATTGTAATATCTAAAAAATTCATCACCCATAATCTGTATCATATATGTATGGATTATTTATTATATAAAAAAACTTCTTAAAGACAGTTGGTTACCAATTTTACAAAAATCACTAACATTGAAAAAAATTAAAATAATAATAAAAAATTACTTTAAAGTTAATTATTATTCAAAAACATTATTTTCCTCCATGTGAAAACACTCAAATTATTTATTTAAACAAATAATTAGACACAAATAATGTAAGAGTGGGATTAATAATAAAAATAGGAATAAATAAATTGTAACACCCCTAAATTTTTTGAAATTGTATTTTTAATTAGGTTAATCATTCAGATATTTTTCATATTAAAAAATACTAAATATAGCTATCATTATAAAAAAGTTATGTTTCTCTTGAGTTATATTCAACACCATGTAAGTTATTATCTCCACACAACACATATAATAACATGGGGTAAATGCAACACAATTCATGGCATGTTTTGTACATAGTGTTGAGGTCTATCTATAGCTTTCATTACATTTAAGACTTATTTTCACCGAACGATATTATATGATTTAAATATTATTATTTAATATTAAGATATAAAATATACATTAAATAATTGTCATGAATTTTATAACTTACTTAAGAAAATATAAGGTTTCTAATATGAATTTATTGTTTTCCAATTATTTAGAAACAAAAATATATAATAATTAATTATAAAAGACATAGTTTTATTTTCATGCTCGCAAATTCATATGTTATTAGTAAATTAAATTAAATTTAATAATTATAAGATATTTATAAAATAAATATTTTAGTTATTCAATGTTTTTTATATTCATGTAATATATTTTAAATGAATAAATTAAAGAGAAACCCAAAGTTATGCATAAAACCCTATAATTTTGAAAAGTGAAATTTTATCACCTTTTAATGGAGAATAATTTTTTTATACAAAACATGAATCCATATGTACGTTTATATTATAAAATATACTTATTATTTGATATAGGTGTATAAAAATTTACTTTGGTTATTTATTTTATATTTTAGATAAGATTTTTAATGAATAGTGATAAGTACATCATTTTATTTGAAAACTGCTTATTCATCTAATTTCATTATATATTTAAATTATATATTAAATTGTATTTATATTATAATTATTATTATTATTCATAAATAAAACCCATTTATGTAATTTTTATAAATTTGACATTGAAATTAGATATTAAAACATTTCAATCTTTAGATCTTTTCATATAAATACAACCCAATTTATCATTGTGTTAGTGGGATTAATATTAAATCAAAATTTTCCCATTATATAAATTCAATTAGGTAAAACGTACCACATACATTGAATTATAACGTAAAAATATGTTCTATGGTCAATTTAAATTTTTGTTATAAACTGCTACCGAGGTAAAAAATATTTCTTACTGTGGTATATGCAAAAAAATTAAACATGTTAATGTTGAATGGGTAAATGTGTAAAATACCAAAAAAGTACTACATATAATCACTCAATTAGGTGAGGATTGTCCCCATCCAACCACATAAATTTTAATATCCATCCAAACTCATTAATTCCACCCAAAAATGGTTGTTTTTTAATACAATATATTTTTTATTTAATAACATATACCCACATCTCATCAAGTACATGTACCACCCCTCACCACATCATTTCGACCGTAAATCTGTCTATCTTCTAAAAGAAAAACCCAAACCTCTCCTACAATCTATCCCCACATACATGATCATTTTGTCTAACCAAATGGACAAATAAAAGGTCCTCAATGTGGTGATATTCATGGGGTAATTTTAAAAAAAACCATTTTTAATTTCTTTTCTTTTAATACATTATTCTCAACTACATTATCCATAAATTGATGATAACTACTAATTAATGTATATAATGTATTTCTATGATCCTAATGTAAAATCTAATATCCATTCCATTTCTCACCTCCTCTTATTAAATTAAATTTAATTACTACTTATCTTATACCGGTTAATCACCTCCATGAATAATTTATTACTTCTTTTTTAATTACCATCTTCATGGATAATTTAAAAAAATATTTTTTTGGATAAATAATTTCTTAATATATATATTTATATTTATTATAACCTATTTAATATTCTTGAATTTTTATATTATACATTCCATCATACATTAATATTTGGGATTGATGTTAACTACTTTTGTAGAAATGTGTACATCCACATACTCAGAGCGATGTTATTCATTCACACGTCAGATGGAATGTATTATAGATTGTTTTATTAAAAAAAATATGAAATAGTAATTATTTTTTAATGACATGATATATTAATATATATTCATATTTATATATATTTCATTTACATTCATTCATTCATTGATAAGAAAATGACATCATAATTCTTTGGTATTTAGGACCTACCATCTCCAGGAATGGTGTTTTTCATTTATCATTACATATTATTAAAAATAATTGAATATTGAATATATAGGATATTTATAAAATTTTTTATTCTGGAAATAATTAAATCATTATAATAAATAATAAAAAGTTAAAATGTATATGATTAAAAAATAAAATATAAAATGCAACGTAAATTAATCATGGGCCTAATAGTAAACGGGTAATATAATGTCCAATGTAAATAATATATTCTACTAAAAATATGAATATAGGATTATGATAGATTAATAATTAACATATAATTATTTTGTAGGAGTTATTTTTGAGTAATGATAATGTTAGGGCATAAAGTATGTATATTTCATCTCACCTTTTATTTTCGTGAGATACATAACTTATTCACCACCCATTTTTTGTGTGGTGTACATAATGTGCATGAATTAATTATATGAATTTTATAGTTTAATATATTTGTATTGGAACATATATGTAATGATAATTATTTAATGGGGTCTTTTTATTAGAAATTTACAAATAGATTAAGGTAGTTTTGTCTAAATATTTCTTCTTTGAGATACATGTTTTTGTATGCACCTATATTCTTTTATGTGGTTTATCTACTCGAATTTTAAATGTTATATTTGGAACGTACTAATTTTCATGTTATTTTAATATTAATTCAACATTTTTATTCCATGGGGTTTATGATAAAAAAATTTAAATGTGGTAAGGGATATTTGGAAATTTTTGAAGATTAATTTCCTAGATAAATGTTTTTAAAAGATCTCATAATCTCATATTCATAGAAAATGATTTTAAATAAATGAATAATGATTTCATCTTTTTTTAAACTATTAGATTCTATTTTTATAACTAAACATTACAATAATAATGTTTTAATTTTTATTGGGTTTTGAAAATAATTTTTTCAATAAAACTGTTAATTTCACAATCTCATTACATTACGACATTGCTATCATGTATGTATTTACTGGGGTATAATTATCTTCTACGTCGATATTTCATAAAATTTATTTCCAAAATATTTTTTGTATTATTCAACATTTTTGTTGTGTCATTTTTACTATTTTATGTGTTTTTATTAATTAGTTCGAAAGGAATAATTAATTTTTTTTCTAACGAATTTTTTTTATCATTTCTGGAATAATTAAGTGAAGAATGTTTTTTAACATATAAAAAATGAATATATTTTTATTCATTAATGATGAATTAATTTTATAAATATTAACTGAAAATCATACAAGGTTATATAAAAAATTAGTTTATATAAAAATTTGGCATCATTTTATGTAAATAAAATGTTTTTAGAGTAGAAAAGATATTTTCCACATGAATTGCATTCAAGTGATATCTGATAATTATTTTCCATCTATGATTACATTATTTGACGTTACTTATGTTTTACATGGGTTATTAATCAATTATTGCCTTATTATTATTTTTATGAATTATTTATGCTTATTTATGAAACCCATTTTTATGGGTTATTTTATGATTGAATGAAGATTAAGAAGTAATTTTATTTTAATCGGTAATTATATAATGATTGATTTATATTCTTGTGGTAAAATTAGGTATGTTTTCATTATGATATTGTTTGGAACTATATCTCCCTTGAATAAATTTGGTAAATATTTATATCCCTTGAGATAGAATAAGATGGTCTTGGGAGTGAACCATGACTTCTATGATTTACATTGGAGTGGACCCTCACTAAAAAAGGTAAGATGGGTGAACTCACACAAATAATAAGGGTGTTGGAGTGAAATGTGACTACCCAGATGATTTTAGGGGATAAATCATATTATTATAATGTCTATGGGGGTGAACCATGACAATGAATATGGTATGGTAAGTGAAATCACAATACCAGAATGGAATCAACATCGATTCCTTGACTACTATGGAAATCATTTTATATTCTTATCTGTATTCCCCAATTGAATTTATTAGTCCTATGATATTATTTCATGGATAATGAAATTTATTTCATTATGATTTTTTATTATGATATATCAAGATTGATTCCATGATTCATGTTTATATCATTGAAATAGAGGTTATGATCTTATAATGTGATTATATTTTTCTTATACCTCTGTGCTCTTTTTTATGCTTCCATGTCAGTTTTTTCCCTTACAGAGCATTTTATATCACCAATTTTTTTGTTACCTTGACAATGTTTTTAATATATATATTTTTTATGATGTTTAGGAGAATGATTCCATTGATGAAGAACCTAGTCTATGATAATGTATCTCACTAATGAACTAGATGTTAATGTTTCCATGTTTCATATGGAACTAGAATAAATGATCTAGGGGTGTTTGTTAGAATAATGTTATATATTTTCCATAAATGTTATCAAATTTCCATGCATGTTCTGAGAGATTCATTATATTTGGTATCCGAAAAAATTATTAATTATCCTTCAAAATCTGGGTTGATAAAACATTCTAAGATCTCTAGTAATATTTTCTAAGGATATTTCTATTGATGTCTATAAGGATATTCCTAAAATGTTATATATTTAAAAGTATGTATCATTATATACGCATAGTATTTGCGATTTTTTATGATTATGAGGTTTCCACAAATATAATTGTTTTATAATTTGTGATTTATTATTTTAGACAATATTGGGAATGAGATGAAATTTGGTTTATAATTAATGTGAAAGACAATTTGTTGATGAGAATTCATATGTGATCGTCAATGGAGTGAACGATATAGTGATCACGAATATTTATTTTTCACAGAACCTACTTAACAATTTGTATGTTAACAAACTCTCAGGCAAACCAATGAAGATGTGAAAGTATTTGGCATAAAATTTAGATAATGAAGACCAAAAAGGAATTAAGATTACATATCTTTTGTGTATTGAATGTGGTAATGATCACAATAGTGAACATGTGAGGGTAGAAGAAGGTGTTTTGACAATGGAAAAATAGACATCAAGAAAGTAACAACCAATGAAAAATCAAGGTTTCAGTTAACTAAATAGATAGTAATATTTACTAACTAAAGGTTTTATAAATTGATGAACACTTAAAATTTTGAAAGAGATTGAATTATGAAAATCCATTTACTATGTTGAAATATCATGAATATATTCATAAAAGAGATACATGTAATGTTTATATTGGTGATGATGAGGAGACTATAATTGAAATTTGAAAGTAATGACGTATTACATAATAGGATATGGTATCATTTTAATGAATTAAGGTCGAAGTGAAATAATAAATTTTTTTGTGTATGTCAATTAAATAATTATGAATGGTAAAATATAAAATGATTTTTCATTTTGTGTTATTCGCTCAAGATTTTCATGTTCATGTTGAATATTTACGATAGTCTGGAAATTTGATTTTATGGAGAGGTGAGATTTTGTCTAATGGAAGATATTCATTAAGTTATTACTTATGATAAGATAATTATGTTTGGAAAAAGTTATATTGGAAATGAATAAGTAAATAATATGATATTAGTTATTTAATGATTTTTTATTAGTGGGTTATGTTGTCCAGCATGAAGTTTACAAATTTATATGACTTAATGAATATATCCCATAAAATATTGAATAAGAAATCATTTTTTATTCAGTAAGGATATATATTAATTAATATTATTACGATAAATCAAAGGAATACATGATGGATATATTCCCATGTTTGTAATATGACAACCAATAGCTACCCTAGGATATGTGTGAGATAAATCACAAGGCGATTATGTGCAGTTTTGGATTTTTAGCTTTGGGAAGTTTTATAAGGTTAACCATTTATGGAATGGTTTATATTAGAAGATGTTTTATATATTAAATTATGATATTTCCTACTCAGTATTTTTGAATATTTGATATCATTTTCAAAACAATTTTTATGATAATGAAAATTGGAATAAGAAATCATTCTATGATTGGATCTCTTGATCTGCTAATGGAAAATTAAAATTCATTTCTTAAATAAGAGTTATGGTGGACATTTATCATGGAACAATAAATGTTTATGTTTTCTTCAAATAAAGAACGTATATCTTCTCATGACCATTCCTCATCATTTTAAAAATAGATAGTCACATATAAGGTTCACTAATTATTATCATTTTGGATGACATCAATGACCTATGCTTCTTTAGTGTATGGTTTTTTGATATTTAACTTCATTTGGATAACCCAATTTGTATTGGTTAGTTATCTTTATCAATATATATTATTATTTATGCTTTCCCACCATGATAAATTCATCAACTATGTTCTATTATGTAGTTGTGATTTACATTGGTTAATCACCATTTTATATGTTTTCCTTTTTTAATATATGTTTTAGTATTTTTTATGATGTGTGTTTCTATGAAATAAATAATCAATTATTAATATTTTAATACCCTGAATAAATTTTGGGTGGATAAATTCATTTAATGGGGGTGTTTAATGTAACAACCCATTATTTTTGAGATTTTGTTTCTGAACTAGATTAATCATTACGATATTATTCATTTTAAAAAATATTGAATATAAATATCATTATATAAAAAACAATGTTTCTCATCAGTTATACAGAAAACCTTGTATATATTGTGCTACATGAAATATTTATAATAACAGGTGGTATGCACAACATGGTACATGTCTTGTGTAATACACAATGTCATGTTCCTTCAGAAAATTGCGTGACATGAAATACTATGTTTTACTGAATAATAATATATTATTACAACATTATTATAAAATATTAAGATATAAACTAGATGTTAAATTATATTTCATGAATATTATTTAATAAATTTTGAATATATAAGGGTTACTATATAAATTTTTTAGTTAATTAATAATTAATATTAAAAATATATACCAATTTATGATAAAGGATGTTGTTTTATTTTTCTAATAAAATATTTTTTTTGTCATAAGAAAACAAATTAATTACAGTTCAGTAATGATTTTAATTAAATATATATTTTTTATATTAAATAATTTCTTTTTTTATATTCAAATAAAAGACTTAATAGGAATAAAATAAAAACATTCCAAATTTTACGTATAAAACCCTATATTGTTCCAAAGGTTAATTTTACAACCTTTTAATGGAGAATCAATTTTAAATATAAATTTTGACATTTTGAGAAAATTTATATTAAAAAAATAATTCTTATTTTAATGAGGATTATGAAAATTTACTTTGTTTTATTTTTTGGTATTAATTTGATAAGATTTATTTTTGATGAATAATTAAAAATACTAACTTTTATTCGGAATGTACTTATTCAAGTAACTTGTTTATATACATAAACTATATTATAAATTGAATTATAGTATTATTAGTTTAATTATTAATCAATTAAATAAATTTTGGTCATTTGAATAAATTTTACATTGAAATTAGATATCATTACATTTCCAAGATTTGATATTTTCACTTTAAAAAGCATCACCTTTTCATTATGTATGTGGGATAAATTATAAATATAATTTTTAAATTACATGAACTGAATTAGGCAAAATGGATTCCAAAACCCAAATTAGAATGTCAAAATTATGTTCTATGGCCAATTTTAGTTTCAGGTAAAAAAACATTACCATGGTAAGAATATTTTTTACTACAGTATAAGTAATAAAATGAATCAATTTAAATATTAAAGGGTAAACGCATTGAATACATAAAAAAGTATATAATTTAATAGTTTTATTCGATGTGTATTTACCCAATAAGTACACCACAATATTAAACTCCATCCAAAGACATTGAATTTAATTCCACCAAAAAATAGTTGGCTTTGAATATAAATATTCATTATTTTATCATATAAAATCGCCTCTCTTCAAGTATAAATACACCTCTCACCACCCAATTTCGATCCACCAGCTTTGTAGGTCCTTAATTGTTTACTAAATACTCTACTACTCACTCTCCCAATGTAAAAGCGTGTCTGGTCTCATGAAATGTCCAAATTGATGTTCCTCAACTATCTCTCAAGGAGATGATATTCAAGAGGAAATTTTCCAAATGTACCTCTCTAAATGTCATTTCATTTTTACTTTATACTAATAAAATTCATCCATAAATGAATGATAAATATATATACATAGAATTTTTTTAATGTTTGTAATATAATATATCATATCCATTCAAATTTTTACCCCTATTAATCATATAAATGTAGTCATTTTCCATGTTATGTCGGTTAATCACCTCTGTGAATAATGATTTGGTTAATTTGTCATTTCCTCCTCTATGGGTAGCCTTAAAAATATTTTTTGGATAAATATTTTTTTAATATTAATATTATATAGTATTTAATATTCTGGAAAGTTGATATTATATATACCTCTATTTATTCCATATCATGGATATACAATAACTTAGTTTGTGGATGTGTGGACTTCTATCTCCTCAAAGTGATGTGATTATTTCATACAACTTATTGAATGTTTTAATGATTGTTTCATTAATAATATAAAAAATATTAATGATTCATTAATATATATATATATATATACATACATGTCAGTTACATTCATGTAAGAACCCACCCCTACCTCATTGGCTTTAGGATGTAGTGAGGGATACATGGCCTTAAGCGACGTTCCCAAGATGCCAAAAGTTGTCAATAAATGCCGAGGTCTTCAAGATCATGTTGGGGAACAGTTTTACCTTATGGAAAAACCAACCAAACCAACAACTAATGATGCATTCACTTTCAAACCCAAACATGTATTCCCAAATGATAACCAAGTATTTCAACAATACAAATCAAAACCAATTCAACGAACCATATTAGAGTACAAGAGAAAACTAAAAAACAAACACTCTGATCCATGACACCACCACATCTCCACACCAAGCTCCAAGATCCAAGCTATACCAAGACATCACAATGCACCACTAAAGGAGGGAGATGCCTTACCATTTCCCACATCACGATATACAACATCTGCAAAGACACCAACGTGCCAATGCTAGGTGTGAGTACTAAATATAAGTAGGTCTTCCCCAAATGACTTCCCTACACAGGCCACTAGGATAAAACTGTTAGCACATTTATATAAAATAGTGTATATAAAATAAATCACAAGTGGAACAATTTTCAGAAGCCCATCGTGCCCTTAGCATGCCATCACATCGAACCCAAGAACCCAAGGGAAATACAACCAAACATGCCACAATCCATCTCATCATTTACATAGTAGCACAATAATTCCATCTTTCAAATAAATGCACAACAAGACTACCATAACAACTAAATAGTGGAGCTACCATCCAACCCCTTCAACCATTCACACCAAGCGGCACTTCCCGTCAACTTATCCTTGATGGTGGCCCGTCTGTCCACTATCCATCCAATTTTTATAGTGGTATTTGTCACCACATACACACAACATTCAAAACAAGACAATTCCAAGAATATAACCCACCAACGTCACAACAACATGCAATTAACCAATTCTATTGCATATTAATACATTTCAATAAATCACACATTTATTGAAAACCATTTTCCATGCCAAAAAAATTTTCAATAAAAGAACCATTTTGTTGAAAACTATTTACATCAATCATTTCCACAAATCAACCTTATCATCCCATTTAAAAATCTGCATTTTATAATCAACAAGAATGTCATTTCACCATAAAACACCCTTTTCTCCCAAAAATTTCCAAAACAACACACAAGGGATTTCTAACCAATTTTGCACATCAAAACAAAATTAATTTCAAACAAAAAAAATTTAATTATAACCGAAAACAATTATCTCTATCCAAGTGGAGTTGATAGAAAATAAACCTACCTTTAGGGTCCCTGAGAAATTGACCCACGGATAACTACACCTCAAATCCGGCGAACGCACCACCGAAACCTCTTTATATCCCATTCCCTAGCATTCACAAGACATAAAAACATCATCCAAGGCTACCACAAACCTATATCTACACACAAAGAGTATAGATATAGAAAACCAAGAAATATAGGGATGTAGATCTATACGAAAACACAGGTAAACCAAGAGGAGAGACTTACCCGGGAGAAACCACCTTCATTCTGCCAAAGTAAACCTCTAAAAAACGCTTCCAAATCGAGTGGGAAAGCAATTCCACCCCATGAGAACCGAACAACCCGAGTGAGTCACGAGTGGGAGGATATATGGAGTGAAATAGGTTAAGCCTGAGGGAGCCCAGAACTTATAACCCTATTTTTAAGTGTCTGCACAGTAAACCCACACTGTTTGGAAAACCGTTCGCTAACAGTGCGCATGCTACTGCCTCGAGAGAAAGGGTCCGGACAGTTTCCTCGAACGGTCTGGAAAACTGTGCATATGTCGTGTGAAGCCTACTGTCTCCCTTGCAAGGTTTTCTAGATAATACTCAAGGCTTCCACTAACCATGCTTAAACCGTGAACTACTTTAAAAGTCTCCAAACTCATCAAAAACAATTCCAAACTCTCCCAAACTTCTTCCCAACCTATCACATGAACTTTAATCACCTAAAAATTCATAACAAAAGTCCAAATACCTAAAACCGAGGGTGCTAAATTCTCCCAACAATTGGACTTTCCATCCATGGAAAGTAGTGAACCCCCCTTTGCAAAAAGAGCTCGGGCCACTACTCGACCATCTCATTCTCCTACTCCCAAGTCTCCTCTTTAATCTGACCATGTTTCCACAAAACATGAACTAAAACTATGCTTTTACCACAGAAGACATCCTATTTTCTATCCACAACCCACACTATAATGTGCACCAACGAAGCATTCTATTCTAGCTCAACATGATCCCATCGAATCCCATGGTCACGATCTAGCTGATACTTTTTCAACTGCGACACATGAAACACATTTTTCACCACACTGAACCTAGGTGGAAAAGTCAAATGATAATCCACCTCACCAAACTGCTCAAGAATCTCAAAAGGTCCAATATACCTTGGAGATAGCATTCCCCGCATTCCAAACTGACAATGTCCCATCCTAGGAGAGATCCTCAAGAAAACATGATCTCTCACCTTGAACGAGAACGGTCGTCGACGTTGATCAACATACAATTTCTGATGACTCTGAGCTGTCTCTATTATCTCCTGGATCAACTTGATCTTCTCTATAGTCTCCTAGAAATGGCTTTGTCCAACCATGGAGGACTCACCTGTTTCCACCCAACATAGTGGATAATGACATGGCCACCCATACAATGCTTCAAACAGAGCCATCTATATTGATGCATAATTACTGTTATTATATGTGAACTCAACCAATGACAAGTTCTCCTCCCATGATCCACCAAAACCCATTAAAAAATCCTGCAACATATCCTCCAGAGTTTGTATCGTCCTCATGGATTGGCCATTCTTCTAAGGGTGATACGCCGTGGGCATAGTCAACTGTGTTTCAAGTGCTTGTTGTAAGGATTTCCAGAAACGAGATGTAAACCTTGGATCTCTATATGATACAATTGAAACTAGAACACCATTTCTCATTACCACAAACCTGATATAGATTTTGGACAGATCCTCCACAGTATGAGTTTCACGAATCAAGATGAAATGGGAAGACTTCGTTAGCCGATCCACTATCACCCAAATGGCATCGTGCTTTCTGAATGTTCTTGGGAGACCTATAACAAAATCCATCACTATCTTCTCCCACTTCCAAATTGGGATTGGTAAATACTACAACATTCATGCTGGCCTCTGATGCTCTGCCTTGACCTGCTAACAAGTCAAGCATCTCAAAATAAACTCAACAACTATTCTTTTCATACCAGCCCACCAAAACTCCACTTTAAATGATTTATACATTTTCTAAATTCCAGGAGGAACAACCCACCTGGAATGATGATACGACCTGAGAAGATCCTCCTGACAAACAACTGGTACAACCATCCGATTCGGAAAATGAAAAACTAAATCTCTATTCAGTGGACAACCCTCAATGGTATTCCCACTATTGAGTCTCGACCCCATTGTCACACACTCTAAATTAGATAAATGTGCCTCATTAACTAGTCCAACCAAGTCAGGAATATACAAAACCAGAGCGAAGACCTCTCTATCTCCCTGGTCCTTATATTCCAACCGCATATCACCTATAACCAAAATCAACTACCATGGGTCCGATTCATGTTTTACCACCTAAGAATATGATTTTCTACATAATGCATGTGCCACCGAATTTCCCTTACATGGTGTTTACATTAAGTAAAAATAAAACATCTGGTGATATTACATACATATCCTTTGACCCAAGTTCCAATCCCTTTATGATAATATGTGCTTCACGCTCTTATGATCTGTATATGCCGTGAATTTCTCACCAAAGAGATAATGACGCCACACATTCAAAGCATGGACAACTAATGCCAACTCCAAATCATGAGTTGTGAAGTTCTTCTCATGCACCATCAACTCTCGTGATCCATACACAACCACATGATTCCCTTGCATGAGAATGAACCCCAACCCTGATCCTGATGTATCACAATACACCACGTACCCTTTTACAGGTTCTGGAAAAACCAAGATTGGTGCAGATGTCAGGCAATCCTTTAGCTATTCGAAACAATAATGAAACTGCTCATTCCACTGGAATGGAACATTCTTCCTTGTAAAAGGTATCATTGGAGAAGCCAAACATGAAAAATCACGAACAAAATACCAATAATACCCAGCTAGACCAAGAAAAATCCATATCTCAAACACATTATTTGGAGGTTTCCATGAGATAATGACCTCTATATATTCTAGTTCCACTGAAACACCTTTTTCAGAAATCACATGGCCAAGAAAACAAACATCCCATATCCAAAATTCACACTTTGAAAATTTGACCTACAACCGATGATCCCTCAAGATCTCCAGCACAGTCGCCAAGTACTTCTCATGCTCCACCATTATCATTGAATACACCAGAATATCATCTAAAAACACCACCACAAATGAATCCAGATATATATGAAATATCCATTTCATAAATTCCATAAACACTGCGAGCATATTCGTTAGACCAAAGGGCATTACCACATATTCATAATGGCCACATATAATTCTGAAATCTGTTTTAGGGATATCGTCCTTCCTCACCCACAATTGATGATATCCCAACATCAGGTCGATCATGGAGAACCACTAGGCTCCCCTAAAATGATCAAACAAATCCTCAATTCGTGGATGTGGATTTCTATTCTTTATCATTAATTGGTTAAGTCTACGATAAACAACACATAACCTCAAATTCCCACCCTACATTTTCACAAACAACACCGGCACTGCCCACGGAGACATGCTCGGCTGGATAAACCCTTTCTTTTATAACTCTTCCAAATGGACTTTCAATTCCCACAATTTATCAGGTTCCATCCGATAAGATGAAAGTGAGATCAGACTAGTCCCTGGAAGGAGATCAGTCATAAAATCCACTTATCTTACGAGAAGTAACACAGATAATTATTCAATAAAAACATCCATGAACTGATCTAACAGTGATGGAAGAACATTCTACTCAACATCGTCTAATGATTCAAATGAAAAAACTACCAACTGATACGATAACATGCCAAATACTAGTGCCAAAATACCCGTTTCACCCTGCATTTCATGGCCCTATCCTCTAAAGAGATGTCTAACTCCATCGTGTGTCTTAAAATCCATTTTTCCCTCATCACAGTCAATTTGAGCTATAAATATCACTAGCCAATCCATTTCTAGGATTACATCATACCCATCCATCTCATGTATTCAGAAATTCCACACTAGCTCAAATTCACCTTCAATGATACAACATTCTCTACACAATATGGCTCAACACTCTCTTTAACCTAAAAGAGTTTGAAGTTTCAAAATGGACGACATCATTTCTACCCTTAAACCCAGCAAATCAACCACATGTGTGGCCATAAAAGAGTTTGAAGCACCTGCATCAGATAACACATGTATCAAAGTATAATTTAAAAGAATAGTACCTCACACCATGGATGATCCCAACCGATCATCCACCTCAACATGATCAGCTACAAAAAAAAGTTTTGTTGCCACACTCTGCTCTTTATTGCCCTACTGAGGCATCATGGTATTACGAGAATCACCATGACCCACTTTACTCGGCTGATGAGGGGTGTGCTGCTGTCGTCGTGCCATCGAAGCATATGATGTCTGCAATCCCTGAGGAGTGTCACACACACCCGACCTCGGATAATTCCGACAATAAAGCTGAAGGTGTCCCATATTCTTACAATTATGACATTCTTGAGGTTTTTCCATACAATCCTGTTTTATGTGCCTCGTAGAACCACACTTAAAACATCACGGAATTCTCTAGGGCTTAGGAGTAAGATTTACCGATCCTCCCATCAGATTATATTCCATATTCCCACCCTAGGAATAAGTGTCCCAACTTAGCTTGATCCCAGTGTTAGAGTTCCCACTATTCCCCATGGGTACCAACATACTTCCTCCACCCAGAGTGCCAAACAAATCCCGCTCAACCACAGAATCTCTATTCACCATCTCTGTGAAATCATCTATACACAGCACCTCTATCATTGAACGAAAATATTGCATTATCCCCGCTTCAAATATCCAGGCCTTCAACGACATGCCACCCGACACCTCGGGTGCAAACATCCCTATGTTCATAAACATAGATGCATACTCTGTCACCAACATATGCTCTTGCTTCAAACTGAAGAAATCAGTCTTACGCTGAATTATGAACGTATGTGGGTAGAATTATTTATTAAAAAAATAATTTAAATCCATCCAACATCATACCGTGGTCCGACCCCGCTTGTTCTACCAAATCCAACCACTGAAGGGCAAGATCTTCCAACTTATACATGGACAACTTCACTTTTAACTCTACTGGTGTTCCCAATAACTCAAATATCTTGTTCATTCTATTAATCCATGCATCTTCCCTCTCCGGCTCTGAATCACCCCTAAAGATGGGCAGATTCTGCTTTTGAAACTGAACCACATGATCGAAATGCCTTGGTTTATCCACTTTGTTCCCACTTCCCACAACATGGAAAGATTGAACTATACTTTGCACCAACTACTGGTTCACCTAAGGCTCAGGTGCTACCACATTCACAGGAGTCTCCTCCGGTTGGACTCTTCGACGCCTACCCGATGCCATTTATAAAAAAAATTAAAAATCCATGAGTCTGACATCCGTAGACATCAAAAAATCTCATTTCAAATCGCATTACACAAAAATATCACAATAAGGGTTTCATCCTTTTTCACATGTTTCATGGTTCACCATTTTGAAAACCAAACCATTTTCAAAATACCAATTTATTCACAATACAATTTCATACATTCATATCACATCATAAATAATTATACCTCAATTTAATATGCATCATAGAGGGAAGTCATTTCTACCACGCATGTGATGATCATCTCATTGGCTACACCCACAACAATGAGATATCCAATGCCTATAAGTATCTCCAAAAAACTTATGTACCCAACTCCCCGGTAACTTGAATTTCAGTATAAAAGGGGTAGCTATGTCCTTTAATTATAAACATTCCATGTTTCGACAATCCTATGCCTTGATACAATCCCGACTCAAGGAATAAACCACAACGAGTGTCAACACCAAATCCAAGAATCAATTCCAGTGGACCGAAAAAACTGATATCACTTGTAACACTCTGCCCCTACCTCATTGTCTTGAGGAGGAGGTGAGGTCTACCCGACCTTACGAGACGTTCCCAAGATGCCAAAGGCTGGCAATAAATGCTGAGGTCTATATGATCAAGTTAGAGAACGATTGGACCTTATGGAAAAATCCTCCAAACCAATAACTAATGATGCATACACTTTCAAAACCCAAACATGTATTCCCAAAAGACAACCAAATTGTTCCCCAATACAACTCAAAACCAATACAACCAACCATATCATAGTGTAAGAGAAAACTAAAAAAACCACTATGATCTATGACACCACCACAACTCCACACCAAGATCCAAGATCCAAGCTCCACTGAGACATCACAATGCACCACTATAGGATGGAGATACCTTACATTTCCCAAGTCATGATATAAAACATCTGCAAAGACACCAAAGTGCCAATTTCGGGGTTGAGTAATAAAACCCAGCAGGTTTACCCAAAATTACTTCCCTACAAAAACCTCTAGGATAAAACTGTTAGCACATTTATATAAAACAATTTATATAAAATAAATCACAAGTGGAACCATTTTCATAAGCCAAACGTTCCCTTACCGAGTCATCACATCCAACCCAAGAAACCAAGGGAAAGAAAACCAAACATGCCACATGCCATCTCATCATTTACACATTAGCTCAACAATTCCATCTTGCAAATCAATGCATACCAAGACAGCCATAACATCTAAATGGTGGAGCTATCATCCAACCCGTTCAACCATTCACACCAATCGGCACTTACCATCCACTTATCCTTGATGGTGGCCCTTCCGTCCACTATCTATACCCTTTTTATAGTGGTACTTCTCTCCACATCCACATATAATTCAAAACAAGCCAATGCCATGTATATAACCAACCAACGTCACAACCACATGCAATCAACCAACTCCATTGCATATCCATCCACTTCAATAAATCACTCATTTATTAAAAACCATTTTCCATGCCAAACAACATTTCAATAAAACAACCCTTTTATTGATAACCATTTCTATCAAACATTTTCACAAATCAACCATATTTACCCATTTTAAAATGTCCATTTTAAAATCATCAAGAATAGTATTTCACCATAAAACACCCCTTTCTTCCAAAAATTCACTAAACATCACCTAAGGGATTTATAACCAATTTTACACCTCAAAACACAAATAATTTCAAACAAAAAAATTTAAATTTTAAGAAAAACCATTATCTCTCACCATGTGCAGTCAAGATAGAAGCCACCTACCTTTACGGTTCCCGAGAAATCGACCCACGAACAACCGCGCCTCAAATCCGTCTAATGCACCACCAAAACCTCTCTATATCCCCTTCCCTAACATTCAAAAGGCATAAAAACATCATCCAAGGAAACCACAACCCTATATATACACACACAAAAAGTTTGGATCTAGATAACCAGGAAATATAGGGATGCAGATCTTGAAAAAAACACATGGAAACCAAGAGGAGAGACTAACCCGAGAGAAACCACCTTCAATCTACCATGAAACCTTTTCAAAATGCTTCCAAATCAAGTGGGAAAGCTATTAAACCCACTGATAACTGAATAACCTGAGTGATTCATGAGTGGAAGAATGTTTGGAGTGAAATAGTTTAAGCCCAAGGGAGCCCAGAACTTATAACCCTATATTTAAGTGGTCGCACGGTTAACCCACACCGTTTAGAAAACCGTGCGCTAACCGTGCGCACACTAATACCTCGAGAGCAAGGGTCCTCATAGTTTCCTTGAACATTTTGGAAAACCGTTCAAAAGTCCTGCAATCCTATTGTCTCCCTTGCACGGTTTCCTAGAGAATCCACATGGTTTCCACTAACCGTGCTCAAACCGTGCACCCCTTTAAAAGTCGCTAAACTCATCTAAATCACTTCCAAACTCTTCCAACCACTTCCCAACTCATCCCAATCACTTTAAACACATAAAAATTAATAAACAAATGACACATACCTCTAACTAGGGTTACTACAATATATTCATTCAATACGATAAGAACAAACAAATATCATTCAACTGTATGTACGACCCACCATATTTATAAATGGTTTTTTAATTTATCATTAATAATTAATTTAAAAACATTTATATTTAATATATATGATATTTAAATAAAATTTCATACTATAGAAATGATTGAATCCTGAGAATCAATAATTAAAATTTAAAAGTTGTAATATTCAAAAAAAATTATAACCATAAACTTATCTAAACATTGAGATAAAAATAAATGGGTAATATAATGTCTTAAGTTTAAAATATATGGAATTATAAATTTTAATATTGTTCTATGTTAGAATAATAATAAACGTATACTTATTATATGGTAGGTTTGTATGAGTGTTGACAGAGTTAACACAGAAATTAATGGAATTCCATCTGACTTTTTAATTCAGTGAGATACATACCTTATTCCACACTCATTTAATTTTTTCTGGTGTACATTATATCATTGACTGTATTCTATGAAATTTATAAATTAATTAATGGGTATTTAAATTTCCATTTTATGATGACCATTTCAGGGAGTCATACAATTCTGAAGTTACCAAATGATTAATGTATTTTTGACTCAATTTTCATTTTATGAGATACATGTTTTTTATGAACATATATTCTTTTACATGTTATATATATTACCATATGGAATGAAATATGAGGAACATTCATATTTTCATGTTATTTTATGCTTATTTCAATGTTATCATTTAATAAGGATAACGATAAAAATATTTCAATAAGGTATGGGACACATTGAAATGTTTGACGATTATTTTCTTCAAGAAATGTTTTTAGAAGATATCTTATGCTTATTTTCAATGTAGATGATTCTTAATTAAAGTTTTTTGTTTTAACATTTTTTAAATTCTCTATTTATATGTTTTCAAATATATTTTAAATGAAATCATACTTTATTTTTGTTATCTGTTATGAAAAGTTTTTTTAATGGAAAGGGTTTTATTTAACAATCTAATTAATTTCAGTAAGTTTTTACACATGAGTATTTACTAGGTAATATTTAACATCTAAGTTGGTGTTGGTTAAAATTGTCTTCCAAATTTTTTTTACTACTCTTCAATAGTGGTTTAAAATCATTTTTCCTAATGTATGTGTTTTTATTATATGTATTTAATGAAATATTTTATTATTTTCCAAACTAGGTAAATTTTTTTTATTTTTAGAAGATGTACATGATGATTTTTCTTTAACATAAACAACCAAAATTTAATTTTAAACATTCATGAATTCTTAATGAATTGATTGATACCTTAAAATAATACAATTTTGTTATAATAAAACGTTTTCTTTTAAAATTTGGCAGAATTTCATGTAATGAAAATGTAATCAAATTAGAGTGGATATTTTTCTCAAGAATCGTTTTTAAGTGACATATCAAACATATTTTCCATTTAATATGAAATTATTTGACGTTACATATGTTTTAATTGGGGTGTGATTCAATTTTACCAATATTATTCTTTCTATGAAAGACTTGGGATTATTTATGAATCCCAATTATTTCTTTATGTGGTATCTTACTATTGATAGATGATTGTTAAACCTAGTTATTTTCATGGGTTATTATATGTTGAATGATTTATGTGATTATGGAACATATTTTTATGAAATAATAATGAGATGTGTGGGACCTTTACCTCCCTCTATTTCATTAGGTATATTTTTTTAATCTCATGATATTTAATAAGATGGTATTCTTAGTAAAACATGAGAACTTAGATATCCATGGGTGAACCATGAAAACCATAATAACATGAGGAGTGAGAAAAAACTACTATGATGTACGTGTGAGTGACCATGAAATCAAAAAAGTTATGAGGAATAAATTCATACTACTAATATGGCCATGTTAGTGAAAAATAACTACAATGATAGTATGGAGAGTGAACCCATACTACCAATAATGAATTGGCATTGATTCCTTGACTACTGGGGAAATAATTTTATATACTTATGTTTCTTCAAAAATTCAATTTCTTATTACTAGGTTATAATTTCATTGAATATGTTCATATATTAATTATGATTTTTGTCTTATGAACAATCAATATTCATTCCCTAATTTATTTTTATGATCTTTGAAATGTAGTGTATGATCTTCTAATATTATCATCATGTTCTCATACACCTATCCTCTTGTTCTTGCTTATATATAACCCTTATATTCCCTAACTAAGATTTTAAGATCACCCCTTTATATTTTTACATCCCCATGTTATGAAGATATATATTACTTTTGATGTGTCTAATAAGGTTTACTGTCATTAAGAACCTAGTGATAGATAATGTAGCTATGTTATGAACCATTAGTTTATTTTTCTAGGTTTCCAATGTCATTATGAAAATACAGTTTTTGGGAATTGGTTAGAATAATGTTTTATGTATTCCAAAAATTTTGTGTAATGTACATGCATGTAAAGACATGGTTGTTATATAAATCATAAAATTTTAATAGATTAATGAACAAAGTAATTGACAAGAATTTGGAGTACCTTTTGTAGGCAGATTTAATGAAAATCATATAATATTAAATATAGTTAAAAATTTCAAAATAAATTAATATTTTACAAATTACTCACAATGTTTTACAAAAAGAAATAATTATTAAGGGAAAAATACAAGTATATTATATTATTATTGACATTATTTAAGAGAAAATGTTAACCCCTTGAAGGAGAAAAATAGACCATAATATGCAAAAATTATCTATAGAAATTGAAAAATTAAACCGAAGCATATAAATAGTCATTTGTTACAAAAATTATTTTTTAATTAATGAGTTATTCAATGAAATATTTTTTCACATAAAATAGACCCCTCCCCCACACATAAAACAATAAATTTTACCTTATTATTAGATCAGAGTTATTGTAACCATTTTATCAATATAGTTCCAAAAAATAATTAAAATCTAGTTTTGAGAATGAATGTTATTGGGTCACAATAACTCTTATAAATCATATTGTCCAAAAATTTGAGAACATCGAACGATGATTTTAAAATCCAGATGTGTTTTATATATAATAAACATAGGGGTTTTTAAAACATATTATAAAATTATCATTTTTTGCAAGGTGACCACAATGTTTTGATTTTTTAGAAAACAAATCATAAAATGATGAAAAAATGAAGTCAAACATCTAGGTTGTTAAAATTATCTAAAATGTATTTCAAAGTGATTTTCTACAGAATTGAATAAACCTAAAAACAAATAATTTTAGTTAAATTATATTCAGTTTTATTATATAAATTATTAAATATCCCCCACACACATAATTTCTTTCCATATAGATACTTCACACAAGAAGAATATTGTAGAAAAATTTAGGGAATAACACAATTAGGTTAAAAAAACTAGAATGATTAATAAAGAAGATTAATCCCCTAATAGTTGGTGTATTCCCTGAATTCTCAACCAAATAGTATTTCTCATTTTTTTTAAATTTATGATTCCACTTGGAGTCTCTTTTGAGGTGACTAAAGTGTAAAATAAACCATTATTAAATCCAATAATAAAAAATCTTAAAATGAGAATATGTTTTGGTATGTGGGTGTATACTAAAACTCTAATGAGAAATAATAATGGGAGAAGAAATGTAAAGGCCAAATACATTTTTATAAAAATGAAAATTACAAAAAAAACATAAATCCATGTCCTATCTCCCATCCATATCTATATTTAGATTCTTTGTCGTCGCTTTAACATAAATATCTGGCATAGATAACTCTTGGGGAATGTTTTTTAAATAATTATAATTTCAAAAAAATATCATTGATATGTTATCATGTTCATTAAAATTATCTATTACTGTATCATATATTTTTATTGTCATGATATTTTATAATGTATTAGGGATAAAAATATCTCTACCATTGATTATATGACTATAATTTCATAAACTATTATATTAATGGAACCTTTCAATTGATAATTATTATAATTTCATATAAAATAATTACCTATGTTCCCTCGCACACATAATGAATAAAAAATATCATATAAATTGGTAGATATTACTTTAACCACCTTCATTATTTTACAATAGAACCCATAGCCTTCTTAATGTTTCCCCATATCAGAAGAAATAGATAGAAACATATGATCTTATAATAGTTCATTAAACTCATATATATGAAAAAATAGTCATCCAAATATTTTTTCATAGATGTAATAGAAAGTAATTATTTTTCATGGAAAACTAACTATGTTTTAATCATTAATACACCCAATAGGCTGGTCAAACATTATTTCAAATTTCAAAGGTAAAAATAAAACCTCATACATAAGCTCATCCCTAAAACACCAATTTTCAAATAGTAATTACACTAAAATAGACACTCATATATTAATATATGAATTTAAAAGAACAAAATCAAGATTAAGTTCAAGTGATAGGGTTTCTTATCAATTATTAGGCTATGATAATTGATTCATATAATAATATTTTTTAATAAAATATATTTATTCATTGTTTATAGCATCTTGGTTATTATAAATTAGTAAAATTTCATCTCAAAGTTATTTAGAATGATTATTGGTCATGTTTTGATTGAAAATAAAAAATACAAACATTCAAGAGTTTTTTAATTGTTCTTCCAATCATTTAATAAAATGTTTTATAAGTGTCCTATATTATTTCATTCTTAAATTCTACTCAAATAATAGAAATTATCTTCTATATTACCTCAATTTTTTATTGTATAAAATCATAGAACACATCATGATGATCACTTACATGATGAAATTGTTTTTGCATTTAATATTTTATATCAATACCTCAAATTATAAAGAATCATATTCCTATAATTATAAAAAACATATTGAAAAAATATATATCAAGATAGTAGAAATCAGTGAAATATGTAAGCTTACCAACATTGACTAATATGCTATCCACCATTATAAAAGTATTATTGATTAACCTATTAGTCTGAGGAATGTATAAATATATATGTTTATATTCCCATGTACAAAATTTCATAATTGACGTGTATTATGTAAAGGTTAAAATATACTCTGTGTCACTAAAATAATTTTTCTTCTCATATTATCGTTTTATTAATGTATATAAAACATCCATGGTATTTTAATTAGGGAGGGAACCATTTTTATAAGTAAATAAATTCCGTATTAATTCTTAGTGTGGAAAAGTACTCAATTTTGTTCTAGGAATCTTATGAAAAAATTCTCATATGTTGGGAAATTTCATAAGATCTAAATAGAGGTAGTATACAATTTATTTTCATAAAAAAGTTAACAAAATTTAACTTAGGTTCCTCATTTTTCATTTCATTCATTGTGGAAAGTTGGTGGGAGGGGAATAATACATTTAAATAGATATGGTTCTCTCTTCCCACTCAAATACAGCTATATATTTACCTTGAACAATAGCCAGTATATTTTATGTTTTTCATTTTAGTATTCATATAAATAATCTTCAATTAATTATTCTTTTACATTTCAATCCAATTTTCTAGACTTGTTCTCTTTTCGAATTTTCCTTTTTTGACTCACTGTAGTTTTATATCTCATATTTTATAGATTATACTCAATCATATTATTAATAATTACAAAATTTATTATTGTAAAACCAATTAAATTTTATATGTTATTGATTTATATTAAACTGGGTAGCCTCTTTTTTCTAGTATATATTTGATATCCAGTAATCTATAATTTTTTGCAGTTGGAGGATTTTAATTTCATAGTTCAAAATATATTTATGAGATTAAATTTCTATCCCAATTCCATCCTATTATTACCCCATCCATTCCTAAAGTCCCTTTTATAAAAAATTACATTATAAAAATGATGCACCAACCCCTAATAATCGCATTGAGTCATAGATATTTAACCCTTATTTTGACATTGGAATTCTGGTTTTTGTCATTTTATAATGTTGAGTTTATTAATTAATATAAACAATATATCTCTTATCCAAGATTTTTTGTAGTTATTTATAGAACCTTGATTATAATTTTATGAAAATATATCATATCTATCTTGCATTGTGGGTCCATATACAATTTATTTTTCATTTATATAGGTATTGGTAGGTAAGGAAAATTTTGGAAAATGTGTTATAGATTTCCCAATACTAGAACAATATTTTCATATCAAATTTGAAAATTTTATCAAAACCTAATACAAAATATTTCACCCCAATTATATTACTCACCGCTATAATTAATTATTTCCTATAAAAATCATATTATTAATAGTGTGGAAATTTATAAAATATTTTCTTATGATCCTTTTATGTAATGTTCTAAATATAACCAATAATGGATCTTTTTGTTAATTTTTTGGAGGCAGGTAATGAGCATATAGTATAATTTTTTATATTAAAATATATGTAGAATGTTATTGGAATGGACACTACCTAGAAATTCCTATAAATAAGTATCAAGTTTCATAGAATTTGTATCCCTCACTATGGACATAAATGGTAATATTTTTTCTAACCACATTGGACTTGTTTATAAGATATAATTTAATGAGAAAAAAATTATTATAATTTTCCCATGTGTCAAAATTTTCATTCTCCTTGATTTGGAACCGGCTTTCGATCATGATTTTAAAAAATGAACAACCTCAATATTATCCCTTTCATAATATGCCCATTAATTTGTGTTTTCTAATATTAATTATGAAATTATCTTCAAAAGTTAATAGAATACTCATTTGGATGATTATTAAATGAGGTTGACATGGAGATAAAAGATATCAATATTAATAAACTCCTATACATAGGGGAAGTATTTATTCAATAAGAATTATATTAAATAATAAAAATCTAAAAATATATACATCTTGGACTCTTGGAAATGTGATTCTATTGTTTTTGTGAAATATTATTATCATTTATGTTCTCATCACTCTAAATATCATGCCTTTATATTTCAGTTTTTTTTATTCCTTATGGTGGTGTAAATTTTTTTGTCATTTCATGTACTAATGGATTATTTTAATGGGGGTTGATAACTTTTTTGTTCATGTAATTTCATGCAATAAAAATTCAAATAAAAAATTTAATATAATAATAAGATTTGTTTTTGAATTTTTTATAAAGTTTATTTTAAAAACTATTTTTTTTAGAATTCGTTTAATTTTATTTAAATAAACACACATTATGTTCAAGCTAATTGTGATAAAAAAATGACATGTAGTGATTAATGTGTTATAATTTGTTAATTATTTTTTAAATTAATCTGATTAAATGGAGAGTAATGTAGAACCACTAAAAAGAAGATATAGTCTTAAACCTATTAAAACATTTAATATTTTTTATTTGGAATAAAAATGGAAATTGTGAATACTGTTTAAAGTGTGAAATAGATGTGAAAATAGAGTGAATTTTGAAATAAGTGTGATGGTATCTAGGAGGAATAAGATTTAAATGTGGGGATAGAAGATAGATCAAGAAACTAACAATATCAAACTTTATCAAAGAATCGTTTTCTTGCTTAAAAATTAATTACAATTATTATAGTTTAGTGAAATGATAGTTTGGGTAACCACGCTATAACATAGATCACAAACTAATCAATTAAATCTACCAAAATAATAAATTATCAACCAACAATTAATGGAATGAAAGATTATCAATGATAAAATTAAAACAACAATAATATCAATATAATGTACCTCTGTCAATGTTTCTATGATGAATAATTCATTATCATTTCCTCTAGTTAATAGGAACTGTAGAAATGATGGAAATATTTTTTTGTGGTCATTAACATGATAAAATTTGTTTATAATTTTTCCGATTTAAGATAGGTAGTGGTATGAAATATATGTCCAAAAGTAGGAAATAACAAGTGAATTCATGAAAATGTAATCACAAAAAAAATAGGATACGACTAAAATTTTAATGATGGAATAAACAATTAAAACTGTTAAGAAGGATAATAGTTTTAAACATTAGTTGAAAGTGATTAACAATTTTATAAACATTGAAGGAAAAAAATAAGTGAATGAAATTTTTTGTGTAATATATAGATTAGGTAAAAAGATACATTTTAATTTATCAGTGAATTGTGTTATTTCATCAAATTTAATTACAATCATGCATATGCTATGGTGAATAGAGTTATAGCTACCTCCCTAACACATAACTTACAAATATGATCAATGAACTCACCCTAAATAAAGAATTATCAACCAATATTTAAAAATTTTAATTATTCACCAAAATAAAAAAATCATCTTTTTTATAGATATATAATTTTTTCATAGTTTTTAGGGAAAATAACTCATCTGCATTACATATTAGTACCTATATTGGGAAAAATTTTGATAAATAGGGAAAAAATTAGAAAATGTCACACAAAATATACGTGGTTGTGTTCTTATAAACCAAATAATATTTATTTTTTAATAACAAATTAATTTAATATTTGAAAAATAATAACAACCCCTAACATACCTCTATAAAATTTCCATTCGACATGATATGAACACCCCATGTAACCCTAGATTAAATTATCTAAATGTCTTAAAAAATTCATTAAATATATTTTATTAACATATATTCAATAAATTAATTTTAAATAATTTTCTATTCAAGATGGAAATATATTTATTCTTACTATATGTTTGAAACAAATATTATATGATTTTATATAAAATACAAACTTCTTAATTATGTAATTTAAAATTAAGAAAATTTACATCTTTTTTGAAATCATCATATCAATATTATCTTAGGATAAATATTTAGTATTTAAATAAAAGATTGATATTTTTTTAATTGAGAATAATACATATTTCTATCGAACATTCACATCCATTCATAAAATAATGTAATTTAAATGTTTAATTTATTCTTAACAAAACATCACTACTAATCAATAAAATATAATCTAATTAATTACATTAGATTAATTAGTGCACATTATTTTGGTATTATTTTATTTTTGGGCATCCGAATTTATTTTTTTTAAAAATAGTTTTCACTAAATTCTATATTTTATTCCAAAATTTATTAATGCCACTTATTGAAATTGAATCATAAAAATCATGTGAATATGTTTTCCAAATAAATATTTGATGATGTTTGGTTGATTAATATTGTTCAAAAAATTCAAGAGATTAATATTACATATCAAGGATGTGGGAATGTTATATATTTTAACTACATTATTGCTATATTGATGTTAATATCAATGTAAATTAATAGTTCTAATAATTTCATTAAAGATATTTAATAATAAAAAATATTTTATTAAATCATTTAAAATATAATGAAATCTAATACTAATCATTAATAATGGGATATGGTCTAATTTATAAATGATTTTCTATCTGTCGAATACTTTCCATTTTATTGTAAATTTTCCAACTAGTAAATAGTAAACAGATATATTTCTATATAATTTTCAATAGGATTAATGTGGTGTTATAACAATTAGATAAAGGAGAAAATGTTATTAGAAATTGTATAAAATTTATTATATTAGGGAATTCATAGCCTTCTTAAGTTATTATAAATATATAAATTTGGATCAATTTTTGTGTGTTGAAATTTAATTTAAATTAATTTAATAATTTTGTATAATTTTGATGGTGGCCTTAGATTCTTTTGTAAAATGGATCATCCTTTTCCCTCACCGTCAAAATTTTTGTGCAATATATCTAATACAATAATTATCAAAATTTATTCCTTACATCCCATACCATGACCTGAAGTCATTATATTTAGCTTAAAAAAATTATGGAAGGATTCATGTTTAAACAAAAATAAATTTTCTGAAGAATATGTATTTCTACTAAACAATAATTTTTTATTTATTTTTATTTGATCTCTATCAAATCTTATTCCACCAGGATGTAATAATAAGACCAATATATTATGCATACTATGAGTTGTTATAATAATTAATATAAATATATCAATCTTCTCTTCCACCAAATGAGACATGAAACCATCATCCATGTTTATAGTTGACTACTTCCTCGAGAAAATATCAGATCTTTTTTCCATAACTGCCTCTCAAATAATAAAGTAATTATGTATTTAAATTATATATACTACGATAATGAACAAATTTGAATTATTGATACATAATATAAAATATATTTTCTTACATTTCAATTATAATAAAATCGACAAGGTCATTTATGGGTATGTGTGGACTACCGCCTCCACAATGTGATGAGATTAATTTTTATTAGAAACATAAGACGGGTAAATTATATAAGTTTATTTACTAGAATATTCTTATATTTATTAAATAATAATAAATCTCCAAATATGAAATAATATGTACCTTATTTCAATCATGTTAGTTGAAAAATAGAAATGTTACTCATGTGTATGTACGGGCTACCACCTCCATAATTGTAACATTTCCCATTTTTTATAACAATATTTCATTATTCACATTTAAATAATAGTTCACATATTAAAATTATTATTATTTCATGATTTTTATTTTGTAAATGATTTAATAATGATAAATTTTACCATACTCATAATACAAAAGTCATTATTTTAATATGAGTGAAATATTTTCACAACATAAGACACAATCATATTTTATTTTATATTATTATATTACATTGTACAAAATAATATAAAATGAATAAAAAGATGTAAAATTCTTCTTAATAAATTAAATAGTTTAAATAATTAGATCATTTTGGATTATTAATAATGCATGTGATCATTCAAACTCATGGTAAGAGACAATTTAAATTAAAAACCAAAATTTAAATGACTTATGAATTTATTTTATAATTATATTCGTCCATCTGAATATTAGTAATGATATTATTTTGGTGTATTTTTTTGGAAATTAATGTAATGTATAGAAAATATAATTTCATAATTGACTTATATTAAGTATTTTTCAAAAGTAATTCTTTTGTATATTTTATAAGGAACATTTTGACGACATGAACCTAATGAATGGTTTATTATTAGATATAAAAATCAAAAATTTACCCACCATAATAAAAATTATATAATTCTTTTGTATCATAAAAATATATCATATGTTATTAAATTAAAGACCCACATTTTTTTTAGTGTTTTTTAAAAGGGAATTAAGTAGAAAATGATTTAGAAATGTGTGAATGGAATATTTTATGGAAGTGTGCATTTTTTATGATTATGTTAATATTCATGGTAAATTTTTTTGAATATTGTTTGTTCCATTATAATCTAATTTTTGTATTTTGTGTTGTAGAAAAAGGATATTTGAGCCCAATATAACATTAGAAATAATTGGGTAAATGGAACGAGTTTACTAATTAGGTTTCTCTTATGAGATTATTGGAATTTAACAGGTAGGTTATTTTATTGGAAATAGTGATATGAAAATTATTTCATAAGTCACCTATATGATGTATCTATGTATTATATTATCTAATGATTTCACAAGGTAAGCTAATGATCTCACTTTTAAAAGAATGTATATGTAGGAACTTAAGGGTAAAATGTATAACATTTTAAATAAAATTCATTAATTTTTAAATTCATCCAATGAAACATTTAAGAGTGAGGTATTTTCAATTATGATTTATTTTGAAATATTTTCTATAATTTTTTTGGTTGAGAGGTTTACTTATCTGGAAATAATATATTTATTTATACTCATTTTTTATTTAGAAAAAGGAAATTTTTAGAGTATTGCAGCATAATATGTTTTGATAATTATAATATATACTAAACTCATATTTCTATTATCATAGAATTTTTTTAAATATTTTTGATATTTTTTAAAATATGATTAGGTAAAATTATGAGGTCATGATGAATGTGGTGAATAAATTTCCTAAAAAAATTTTATATATATTAATTTTTTATATTGTTATAAATATTGATTTTGAGATAATGTATTCACATTATGATGTAAGATTTATTAATTGACGAGAACATGAATAATTATATAAAAATGAAACCTAAAATGACATTGGTAATGAAATAAAAAAATTTATTTCCAAAGGATTTAATTCATGAATTGATTAAGGATGATTTATTATTCTTTTTATCAGTGAAAATGTTGGTAAATTTTAGAGGATATGACAAAAAAAGTAAATAACAGTATGAAAATATAATTTTTGGTTATAATAATAATTAATTTTTGGATTTCAATATTTTTTATATACAATATATTTTTACAAAATGGGTTTCCACTGATTAAATAAGGATGCTAAATTATGAAAGAACCAATATTAAAATATCATTTCAAATTAACAACCTATATATGTTAGAGTATGAAAAGAAAAAATTATTAATTTAAATGTTTAGATACGATAGTCTATAAATAGTGGTGTAATACCTTTTAGAGAGTATCCTGATCACCTATAATGGAACATGTTGATAGTGTATCACAACATGTGACATTACCAATAAAATTTCAGCGGATCTTCAGATCTAGTGGTAGTTGTGGGATAGATTAAATAACTAAAAAACAAATTTTATATAATGGGTTTTTCATATTTAATAAGGTGACAATTTAGATTTATATTTAATTAAGGTGAAGTTATCTAGTATGGTAAAATTGTTATGAATATTAGAGAAAAATAAGGGATTGGTGGCCAGGTGTTAGATGAATTTAGAAATTTTTTCCTTGATATATATTTTCCAAATAAAATTTTACCTAGGATAGAAAGTATGTCTAGGATTTTGTTAAAAGGGGGACTATTTAGTGACCACATATGAAGAAAACTACAAAAAATTGGTATAACACAATATAAATTTTATTCAGTGTATTGATCGTAAAATAAATATTTTTAAATAGGATTTATGAAATTCCATTGAATAGAAATGGATTATCATGAACTAAACACCTATGAGAATGTCCTTAAATTTTCCAACATGATGTAAATTGAGTTTTTAAATGATCATGATTCTTATAACATCAAGATGAAAAATATTTATAAGTGGAATGAAATTGGGACTAATCCATCTAGTAAATTTGAAGGTAATAAAATTATGAATTCAATTTGTGATAGTTGTGGTAGAATGCCATGGGAATATCTTATGATATTTGGTAAGTTCATCCAATGTTGTATATTTTTCAACATTAATGATTGATTAAAATAAAAATAAATTGGAAGTGGAATGTATAATTTTGATAAGAAATAAGTATGATGTTTTAAATTCAATGAGATGGGTTATTATGTGGATGAATGTCTAGAGAAGAGAACTAATGATTGGCTGGGAATATTCTATAAGTTTGTCGTTTGGGTTAAATATTTTTCATTTACATTGGTAGTTGTTGGGCCATCGAATGAACTGTATATTATAAAAAAAAAATTAATTTATATTATTTGTAATGTTGTAACACCCTGAAATTGTTTGAAATATATTTTGTCATATTATTTTTTGTTTTTTTAAATTATTCCTCACATACAACAATAATATTATCTTGAATTAAATGGATTATGTATATTTCCTAACAATAAATAATGAATTTATCATTTGTTACACAAAACAAAATGTTTAAACAAAACATGAAATATTAAATAAATATAAGTGATTAATATGATAGTTATTACCTAGATGATGGAATGATGAGTATCAATAATATTAACTACATTTGGAAAACAATTTAATCATGTATATATAGTTAATTTTTTTTCAAGTCAAATTATTTAGAAATTCTAATTAAAACATTTTAAATGTAAAAAAATTATTTTGGAATGATATTTTTTAATAATTTTAATTGACGTTTGCATCATGAAATGTTACAAAAAAAATAAATGGTATAACATCTTTAGTGAAATTTATATATATTATATTTAATAAATTATTTAAATTAATTATATGTTCTTTCTATATAAGATATAATCATAAATCAAATTTTATGTTTAAAACTTTAATTTTTTAAAAAATAGATTTGTTTCATTTTATGCCGGTATTTTTAAAATAATTTTTCAATAATTTAGAATCAAAATTAAAAAATAATGTTATTTTTGGTAATAATAGTGTTAAAATTATATTAGGGTGAATATTTAGAATATTATCAAATGGTATACTTTCTATGAATATTAAAAAATTATAAATTTTAAGAATAATCTATTATTTTAATGATTTAAAAAAATTATATTAATGAGGATTTAAAATAATAAATGTTATATTATATATATTTTCTTCCAATTTATTTTATTCGAATCAATTTTATTTAAATTTTTTATATAATATATCTTTAAACCTTCATTAATTTTCTCTTTGAAAATAATATTTATCATTGCATCTATGAGATTAAATTTAATTTATATTAATACACTTTTGTTAATGTAATATGTAAAAATATATTCCTTATTTGGATGATAAAAATTTAAATTAAATAATGATTCAAAATTAGTGAATTACCATATATACTATTAAAAAGCGTAAAATTTATTTACCATGATTATGTTAAATATGGGTTTAGTTGGCAGTTGAAATAAAATGAAAAGCATTTGAAATGACAAAAAACATCTCCAAAAACCATTAGTAGACCATATTTTGTCATTATTGCTTCTCTATTAGAGAATTTTCCATTCTAGAGACTTTTAGATTGTGTAAAATGTTTGTATAACATTTCTTTCAATAATTATATGTGTGCCACTTAACTCACATTTAAATGGTCACCAACTCTGCTACCATCTTCTCCGTATAAAATAATTTTAAAATAGACAATCCCAAAATAATAACATTATTATTTACTTTATTTAAAATTAGAATTCATTGTTTTAGATGAAATCAATCCTTTAGAGGATTTTAGTGAAAATAAAAAAAAATATTATAAAGAAGCAGAAATATCCCTTACAGATGGTTTTATATTATTTATTACTCAACATAATAAATTTTTATTTATAAAATGATGACATATTATCCTTACTATATAAAATATAAATAGATGTTATTATTATAATGGAATAACGAAATCTATCTCCCCTGCCATAATATGTGTTATAAAATCAAGATACAAGTGTACGGTAGTCAACCGCCTCATGAACAGAGTTTCATTTTTTCAATCACCCCCTCTCACATATGTGTATAGAGATGTAATTATTTATTATATAAAATATTTATAATATAATGACACTTCTTTGATAATTAAAAAGTTTTATCATTCTTACATTTAGTTCTATGCAATACAACACTGTCATTCTTGTGTATGGTGTACTACCGCCTCAAGAAGTGATGCGATTCATTCATTATTTATAGAAAAATTTAATAATAATGTGTTTAAAAAAATGTGATATATATGAAATAATAATCATTATTTAAATTTAATATATCATTTAAGTTTATTCCTTTTATTTGGATGATTAAATTTAAATAGTTCTTAGTAGTATATACGCATATCTTTTCTATGAATGTTGTATTACATTTTCTATATATAACATCAAAGGATCAGAATAAATAGATTTATGTGGAATATATGTGATATTTAAATAATTTTTAACATTATATAGAAGTTAAAACTACGATTAATATAATTGGAACAGAAATAACAAATCAAACAATACAAAAAAACAACGATGTTATTTCATGAAACATGTCATCAACATTGAATAAATAATAACCTGTTAATAAATAGTCGTATGCTAATAATATATTATTGGATATATGTAAGTAAATATATAGTTATTTGATATATTTATTTTCAAAAATATAAATTATATAGGATGTTTATAAAATTATGAGGTAGTCTAGAATTATGGTTTTAGATTTATAGTATCTCTTATGTTTTTGATAGACATTTGAAAATTCATGACTTGTTTCTTTTCACATATGTATAAAACAACCCATTGACATGTTATATAATGAATATAATTGTAATTATTAATGTAAAAGTCTAATTTTATTTTATTATATAATTTCTATTATAGTTAAAAATATTACTAATGTGGTGAGGGATCTTTCATCTCACTTTTATATCTGTGAAATAATTTAATTTTCCACCACTTCATTCTCATATATTCTGTATATAATTTCAATTAATTACTTTATTTATTATACATAAAATATTTATTTTGATTCTAATATCAATTTTAGGATCTTTAATTAATGGGGTTTACACTTCAAAAGTTACCCAAAAAGTATTGTATTTTTGTCTCAAATTTTCAGTAAGACATATGCGATTTTATGCACCCATCTACTTTTATATGGTGAATATACAACCCATATGTGATTTAATAATATGAATTTATTTATTTTTAACATTTTTTTATTAATTTGACTTTATTATTTCATTAATATTGTGAATAAATTTTTGAAAATTTATAATAGTTTTGTTAAATAACATTATCGTTTATCAGTATAGTTTATGTTTATATTTCTTATGATGATGTCTTATAATTCATTACTAAAATATTACATGAATTTTCATATCTTAAGGTTACAACATGATTATAATTGTGTTTTTTTTTCATTTTTTACCTTTGTTTACTAAAGAGATCCGAATATTTTTTTAAGAAAAGTATGGTTTATTTCCCTATTTGATCGAAACCAATTTTTATTCTAATGAAATATTCACTAAAAATGTTTAAAAAACTTGTTTATAATAATCATAGAATTATTTAATAAGCATATTTTTATCCATGTTCTAATTTTTTTAAATGTTATAATTTAAATTCCATTGTGTTTTACAACCAAATGATTGTTTATATTTTACTAAAAATTTTAATGGAATATTTGTTTCAACCTATATGAGATGAATAGAACATATTTCCACCTGGACCATTATTTTGTTTGATGATTATTTGATAATATCCTTCAGATATTTGAAGATAAAAATATTTTCAAAATGTTTTAAATTTGTTTCAAAAATTATATTTTTCATTCATTAAAAGATTAAAATGATTATTAAATCATCTTTTATATGTATAAAAGTTGGTTTTCAATGAAGTGGAAATAAAAAATGCTTTATAAATTAATTGTTTCATATATTAATTTTCAAATAATATTTATTTTCATCTTGAAATGATTTAAATGACTTTTAATACTTTAATTATATATTTCTTATATTATTTTAAATTAAAATAATTTCAATATTTGTTATTTAATTTTTTGATTTAGAAAATAATTGTTAAAGAAAATTTATTTTCTTCATGAAAGAAAATTAAATTATTTTATGAATTAATTTATAATTTTGATAGAATATATTAATATAGATGGTTTTCCATAATATTTCATGAATTTTTTTACATAAAAAGTTATTTGGAAATAAATTATATTTTCCTTATGAAATTTATTAAATTAGTTTTAAATATTACTTTATAATTTTTATTGAATATTTTCAATGAGAATAATTTAAAAATTATATTATGAAATTAATATTTTAAAAAGTGATTTTGAAATAAAATTTATTTTCCTAATGAAATAGTTTAATTGATCATTAAATAAAATATTACAGATTAGATGTCATTTATTTTTTTTACATATGCCTTACTTGGGGTATTATCCAAGGATTCCATTCATGGAAATTATTTAAATGGTTTCGGTTTGATATAGAATGCTATTCAAGAAATAGTTCCCTTTTTAGTAGTTACACCATGGGGAATTTCTCTTGAAAACTAGTACTTTTCATTTTTTATTCTATAATGAAAAGATGAAATTATTATTAAACCAATCTATTTTCCATAGTCTATGATATTATTAAGTGTTAGAGAAACCCAATTCACCAAATGGGTTTTGATATGATGAATGTTTTATGATCTATTGGAACATATATTTACGATTTTCATTATGTGTACTGTGGGACTTATATCTCCCTAGTCAATTAAGGGACATGGTCCTATATGATAGAATTGTGAGTGAACAATAACTATTATGATAGTTTTTAAAGAAGACTGAATTCACTATGATTATCGTAGAAGTGTGTCTTTACTATTATGGAAATGATTTTATATGATTATGTGCTTGACAATATTCTATGTATTTTTAAAAATTCTATGGCCATATTATGAGAAACCAAAACTTTGTCCATGACCCAATACTATGATCATTGATATATATGGTATGGTTTAAAAATGATATTCTCATGTTTATATAACCTGATGTACATAATATGACGACATATCTCTCTTTTTTACCCTTTCTAGTCATCAAATATCATCCTTTGTTATTGATAATTTTCCTAACCTGTAAAGAATGGGTTTAAGTATATTCTTTTTGTGAAGAGTGTTAATGAGGAAGATCATTTCTAGGGTTGTTAATTTTCATCTAAAAAATTTGAATATTGTGAACCCAGTCTACTAATAAACTAAACTCGTATATTCCTATGGAAAGTGTCTGTTTCATATAATGACAATTCATTTATTCAGAAGTAATTTTTATATATCATTAGCCTATGTTTTTATAGTATGTATAAGAGGAATGGTTAACATATCATTTTGAAATATGGATGAGAAAAAATATTAAATTACGAGTATGTTTATAATTATATGTCAAGATAGGTCATTGTGGATAAGGATAAGGGTGATTCAAAGTATAAGGAATTGTTGTATAATTTTACATAAAGTATAGAAGATCTAGTTTTGATGAAATTATATCATTGTCTGGATACTACATGTAGATGTGGTTCTAGCACTATAGTTCTTATGAGTAATAAAAATAATAAGTGTGTATTGAGATGGACTAGATCACCCCTTACTTCATAATAATGGGCTGATATTCCCACCTAGTTCGATAGTACTATGGGATAAGATTTCATAATAAAAAAACGCATTATGAACCATCATTGGGGATTTTAACATGATCATGAATAATATAGGTTAAACCTAAGGTGTCATATATTTAAATATTTTTATTGTTTATAAATATTCTACATTTTTATAATAGTTATGTGCTTTCCCAATATGATTATTGTTTTTCCTACTATGTTTTTTTATTAGTGTTAGTTGATTGGAAAAGAAGGAATCATGTCAGCAGTAAAAATGACATACAATTTAGTTAATATGAGATACCAGATTGAATGATGAATTGATATATAATTATTGTAATTTTTCATAGTAATCTATTATAATTTATTATTATTGACATGAATTTTTTTGAGATTCATAATGTTTCAAAGAAGAGGAAGATGAAATTTTGTAAAAGATTGTATAGTAATAAATATTGAGGGAAGATGAATCATCTTCTTACATGTCATTAAGGATGAAATAAAATTCTAAATGAAGATATAAAATATAGGGGAATATGTTATCTATGTCGGAAATAATGTCATAGAGTGAAAAATTTCCATGGGGTTCATTGACTTATATAAGGGGAACAAGAACATTATTTAAGTTTATCCTCTATGGAATAGATTAGACCCTTGTCCATGGAATAATATATTATAATCCAACTAATGAAGTGAATGTATGGAATATTTTATGTATTTGGATTCATGAATTATGCTATTGAAGTATTATAATAATAGGTTATTAATTATAAGAATCATGAAACTTCTATGTAATGTCTTAATTTTGGAAGCATATATGACTTCAGGTAAGTAAAGTTTAGAGTTAGGTATAAAAATTGTGATAATTTATGTATGTATGATCTTTATTAAAAATTCATTAAAACCCCTTTTAGGTTTTACCTAATCAGTGTTTATCTAGATTATGGGATGTTTTTAGATACATTTATGGATGTTAAATCCATTGTTTTTGTGTATGTTTCTATGAAAAATTTATTTAAGGAGGATTGAATTTACACGATATTAACATGTGATTAATGGAACTGGTTACATTTTGGGATTATATTATCTTTAATGTTATAGAAATAATTGGATGTAGTTGATCACATTATGATGTCATCAATCATTGTTTTTATCCAATGATATTTACCTGTGGATCCTTTTTCTTTAATTTACATTATGGATGTTGTAATTTTTCATGGGTTTTTACACTAAATTCTATCTGAACTAGTTTTAATGTTTACCTTTATTTTTTGTTTCTGTCATTAGCAATATATAGATACAGTTTCGTGTTCTATTACTACATATCATCCTCATATAGATGGTCAGTCTGAGAGAAAAATTCAAACACTAGAGGATATCCTAGGATCTTTTTCTATGGATTTACAAGGAGTTTGGGATCAAAAACGTTCTCAATAATGTTTTTCATTCAAAAATATGTTTAACTTGATAATTTTGATGGTTATTATGGAGCCTTTAATGAAGATAAATGTAGAACATAGATGTAATAGAATGAAGCTGCAGAAAGAAAACTATTGTGACTTGAGAAAGATGATATGATAAAGGAGAAGGTCTAACACATTCTGCATGCTGTATTTATAGAACATTTTTATCAAAAATTTTATTATAATTATTTTCGATGTGACCTATAATTAAAAGTTATTATGAAAGAGTTTCTTTACATTTATTAGTGTAAAGTCATCGGTATGTCGGTATCATTGAAATACTTGATCATATTGGGATAGTATCGTATCATTAAATGCTCCCACTAAACCTCTCATAGAATCATGATGTGTTAAATGTGCCACTCTAGAGTCCTTATAAACCTAATCCATAATATGTAATAATAATATAGGCCATACCCCTAGAGGATGATATTTCATATAATGAACAAACTGTGGAGATTCTGGATCATAAATATTATTTTTTGTGAAAAATGATTTTTCATCTAATCAATGTTTTTTGGAAATTATAATAGATTGAAGAAGTTATTTATTAACCTAAGGATTTAATGAGGCAAAGTATCCTCAGTTATATTTACCAATGTGATGAATTTCATCCGTTGATTTTTTAAGAGGGTTATAATGTAACACCATGAAATTTAAAAACAATATTTTTTTCCCAATATTGTTAATCATTTGTTTACATTGAATTACTTGAATCACTGAGTTAATTATTCATTTCAGGAAATATTGATTTTATAGTTCCATATATAAAATATTTAGTTTATCATTAATTATATGAAAAACCATATTTAAAACAAATCTGACATATTATTAATATATTATCATTTAAAATTATAATTATAATTTAGCCATCTAAATAGAGGGTATGAATAATATAAAATAAGTTATAAAAATTTAAATTTTAATCAAGAATATAAAATAAATTATTTGGTGATTAATTAGTTTGATGTGAAGATAAATACTATTTTAAAATAAAAAAATTAATTTTATGAAAAACTATCTCTTTATGTTCACTAATTCGTTTTGAAATAATAAATAAAACAAATCACATTTGGTGAATAATTTTAATTAATTATATATATATATATATTATATTCAATAAATTATTTAACATTCATATTTTCAGGTTTCTAGACAATAGTTTGGATCAAACCCAATTATACACATCAAAATATATTTCTCTAAAAAGTAGTTTTGTCCACATTTATGAACTTAATTAAATTTTTTAAACATTGAAAAGACCATTTAATATATATATATATATATATATTTTAAATAATCATTTAAAAATTATCATAGGTGTAAATTATTTAATAATTTTCGGAGAAGATAACTATTTTGATGAATTATAAGAAATTCTAGTTTTTATTAATAATTTTCATTTCATTTATATATTATAAAATGATTGAAAATATTTTAAGGTGTTTTAATGTTTTTTTCAAATTATATATATATTTTTCTAATTTAGGTATTTTTAAAAAATTTTATTTTTATATAAAACTTTCTAGGATGTTGATAAATTTCTCTTTGAAAACCCTGTTTCTCATCAAATGTTTGGGATAAATTTTAAATTAAATTAACTCATATATGAGAATATTTTTTTAATAATGGATTTCATATATTTGATTTTAATAATTATTTTATTTCATAATTCAAATTATTTTTTTACCTTAGGTAGTAGTGAAAATAGTAATGATTATTTACCATAGTTAAAGTAAAAATGGGTTTATCGGGGGTTAAACAAACAAAATAAGGGATAAATATGATAAAAAAAAATTTTAAAAATGATTTCACAAGGAATAAATAGACCTATTATAACAAATATTTGATAAGGTCCCATTTTAGAGAATTTTTTAATTTATAAAATGTCACTACACCTATTTATTTTCAAAACATTCAAATGTACGACTCACCTGACCTATTAAATGAAGCCCCTCTTATCTCCATATAACTCATTAAAATATATTTATCATACAAAATAAATAATAAAATTAATTTATTACTTCTATAATCTCATATTAGAGTCTATAGTTCAGTAATCAATCATTCTCCTTATCGATTTTGGTGAAAATGAAATGAAGTAATCTGAAGAAGAGGAAACATCCTAACCGAACATTTTATTTTATATCATCCCAGGTCTCTTATAAGTCATATTAAAAAATGATCATAAAATAACAAAATTATAATAAATAAAATGATTTGTTTTCATGTTATTGTTAAAACCTAAATATTACAGCTATTCCATCAACTGGGTTGTGAAACCATCATAAATTTGTATAGTAGACTACCGCCTCATGAGCCGATGTAGTTTCTTTTCCATCCCTACCTCTCAAAGAATGATATAAAGATTTATTTATTTTTTATATATGATATTTATGATATATTATTCTTAAATAATAATTAATATATATATATAAATTACTACATTCCATTCCCTCGGAATATGATTTCAACATTCATGTGTACAGTGTACTATCACCTCAAAAGGTGATGTTATTCAATCAAGTTATTCAAGGAATGAGATAAATATGGTTTAAATAAAATATTTGTTATATGTGACATAAAAATGGTTTGATTATTTCATTTCACTATTTAACATTCTTTTAATCCTTCCATCGAGAAAATGGAAACATCGTTTAAGCGTATGAGCAACCCACCGTCTCTATGAACAATGTACTTCAGTTTCCTCTATATCACTTATAGAATAATTTAAAATCATATGTTATAAATATGTATAATATTTATATCATTGTAATATTTTTGGATATTATTAAAATATGATAAATTTAATAGGATGTGAAATGAAATATCCAAACATGCATAAAAATATAGTTTTTGCCTGAAACATATCATCAGTATAAAATTGTTAATAAGTAGTATATAAATGGTTATAAGTAATCCATAAAAGGAAGTGTATATATGTATATATATATATATATATATTTATTTTAATTTAATAGATATATAGTAATATTAAATAAATTATACATTATTTTCAAACACAAATTATCAAATTTGATACTTATGTTATAGGGTTTCTAGTCTCTTATTAATTAAGGGCAGACATATGAAAATTCACCACTAGTTTAATTTTTGATTTACATACTGATGCTTATCCATTTTATGACATTAATATACATATTTTCAGTTTATTTGATGTCACGTTTTCTATTATTATTTATTTAGGAAGACATTTAAAAATATTATGAATGTGTTAAGGTATTTTTGTCTCATATTTATATCTATTAGATACCTACTATAGGTAAAAATGTTTTCTCATATGGGGTATATATAATATTAAATAATGTATTATATATTTATTATCATTAAAATTATGGTTATTTTACATGTCCATTTGAGTGTCTCTATTTCACGGGGTTTATAGTTTGATAGATAGGCAAATGTGAGGGGATTGATTTTCTCAATTCAACTTCATTATGATATATTTCGTATAATGAACATATTTTATTATATGATGTGAATAGATAAACCATATTACATGTTATATAAGGAAAATATTTACTCTCAGGATATTTTTTGTTTAAATTAATGTCATTCTTTCATGGATCTTATAATTCATTTTTAACAATTGATATAAGTTATGTGGTATATTCTCTTCATTAATCATGATTCATTATGATTATGTTTAAGATTATGTATTTTTATGAATCATATATAAAAAGAATCATTAATTTTTATCTTTTTTGGATATGTAATGAGAATAAATGTTTTTACATAATTTTCCTCTCATTATGTATACATTATATCAAAAAATTGTTTTTATGAAAAATAATCACAATTTGTTTTGGAAAAAAAATTTATTACAAAACAATAGTTTCTAAATATATATTTTTAAAAATGTTTTCCAAATGTGTAAAATTAACATTTAAGGATTTTTTTTAATTTTTTAATTTTTATAATTCTTTTGGAATAATTAATAACTAATTTTACAAAAAAATATATGTTTTTATTTTACCAAAAATGAGAAAGCAATTTATGTTTTAACAAATTTAACATGATTCAAATTTCTCATCTCTTTGACCATTATTTTATGTTAGGATACAATAATATAATTTAACGGTTATTTTCAATGAAAATTATTTTAAAAATTATTTAAAATGTTTTTTTCAAAGTGTATTATATATTTTCCTTAATAAATTATTTACATGGTTTTTAAAATATCTGATATTTGTTCCAATTTATATTTTGAAAAAAATTATTTATAAAATGATTTTTCAATTTGTGTTTTCAAAATTTATTATCATGGAAATTTTATTTTCTTCAATACAAGTATTAATTTATTTTTATGGATTTTTTTATATATTTAAAAGAGGAATTATAAATAAAAACATTTCAAAAATATTTAATTAATATAATGTTTTGTTATGTAATTTCCAAATAATTTTATTTTCTTTAATAATTTCATTAAAATAAATTTAAATGACAACTTTATATGTTTTTAAAAAAATCAAAGAAATGTATTTCATGTTTTTAATGAATTTTTAGTTTTAAAAAAAATTCAATGAAATATACTTTTTTCAAGGAATGTTTTAAATTATTTTCAAATATTGATTTAAATTCTTCAATTTTTAATTAAGAGAAAAAATGATTTATTTTTTTAAAAAAATTTTATTTTTAAAAAGTGATTTGTAATGTAATGTTACTTTCTAGATGAAATAGTTTAAATGATCATTCAAAATAATTATTCACATAATATGGCATCCATTTATGTTACCTATTCCTTAATCTGGATATGATCTACGATCACTATTAATATTATTTCTCAAAATTGGTTGTTGTTTAACATATCATGATATTTATGAAACCTCGTTCTCTATTATGGGTATAAACCATTATTATATGAGTATGAAAACTATTCGTTTTCACTTCATATACTATGATGATATTACTAAATTATTATGAAATATTTCTTTTTACAAAAATTAATGTTATGATGAAATTTTTATGATACACTTGATTTCCTAAATTATGATATGGGGAATGTTTTAGATCCTCTAGAATAAATATGTATAGTTTTTTATGTGATTAGTGGGACCTATATATACCTCTAATAAATTGGGTAAATATCTATATCTTAAGTGATAGATTGGATGAGAATTGGTTTTAACCTTGGATTATTAGTTGAATTTTTCTTCTATGATGGTCTTGTAAGTACACCATAACTAATATAATAGTTTTGGAAGTGATCCCATTACACAATGATAGCCATGGAAGTGATCCCTGAATAATATTTAAATGATTTCTATACTTATGTGTAATTCAATATTAAATGTATGATTCTAATGTTATGCTCAAATAGCTCATGTTCATTTATTCCCTTATAATTCACATCTGATAAAATACATATATTAATCCCATTACTAAATATTATTATAATTTTTTTAAAATTAGATCTTTTAAAATTTCATACACATTTTCTCATTCCCTTATATTAATTTTATACATAATTTTCTCCATTTTTTACCATTATTTAGATTTTTAAATAAACAATTCTTATTTTTCATTCCCCCTTATTATAATAATATGTTTCAAGTTGGGTATAATTGTGATTTTTTCTAAAGGGTAAAATCATTAAGAGAGATATTGAAGATCCATTTTTGGATTAGATGATTGTGTACCTAGTCTCCAAATACACTAAATAATTATGATCCTCATGAATTTGTTTTGGTATTTTATTGAATATTATTCGATTAATGGTTTATATTAATTTCTAATAATATTGGGTCTATATAAATTCATTGTTCTATTCATGGTCTATAATTTATTTTATTTATAAAAAATTGAATTATAAATATAAATTTCACATTATTGAATAATTTTATTGCATTTTGTAGAACAAATTGGTATTATTAAGGTACAATAGATACATATTTCTTGTTTTTTATCATCTGTTGATTAATTTTCAATGAAATCCTCATTATGGTTCCAATTGTTTAGTATGATGTTATTATACTTAAGGATTTTATTTTGGTTGGTAATTCTAAAATAGATTATGGTGAAAAAGAAGTTATTTTACGAGATAGTTTTTTATTAATATAATAGAAAAATCATTCCCTTAATATCATATCAGGAGGATGAGAAGCTTTTAAGACACATAAATTAATGTTATCCTGAAAGTCCTATTGAAAATAATTTATATTTTTGGATTAATGATGTCTCATATATAAGAAAATATCCAGATGTTTTTTGTGACAAATCACCTAGTATTATAACTGCTCATGATGAGAAGAATTACTTTGAAATAGTTATTATTGATAATAAAATACCAATACCCCCTATTTCATGGCTTATGGAAGACTTATTGAATCAAAAATTATTGGCTGATGATTCATGATAATGTATTTCTTCATTATATAAATTCACCATGGGGTGATACTATTTTATTTGGTAAAAATTGTTATGTCTTCGCGAGGAATTTTATTGATAATAGAGCATTGAATAACAATACTTTTAATTATTAGAATCTTTTACCTCATATTGAAAACATGTTTGATCTTCTCTAGAGGGATTATTATTTTTCTATGGTTGGTCATAGACTTCCTTTCCATTATCCAAAGAGGATTGGGGATGACACCCCATGTAACAATTCAATTTTTTCAAAATAAATATCCCCTTATGATTTAATTGAATGCATTATTATATATTATGGATATGGAAAACACATAAAAATATTATGTTTCTTTATATACAATTGGATTTAAAATACTATTGAGTATCTTTTTTATTGATAATATATCCATTGAACAGTGATCTAATAATTAATATTAATATAGTCTTCTGATAAATCCAATTGACACATATATAAGATGTAATGGTCTCAAAATTTATGTTCATACAATATAATTCCCATTTACAATAGTCTCCAACGGAGATATAATCCTTCAAAATTTCCCTTTACAAATCCAAAGAGAATATCCAATAAATAAATCACATATAAAACAATATATTGTGGATGGTCAATGTCATTGAGATCACATCTAAAACCTGGGATATCGAACCACCTCTTCAAAGCCTCAATGTCCCACACCTTACTCTTATTGAATTTTAAGGTCTATTACATATAAATCTAAGAAGAACCTAATTATATGATTATTTATTTATTAATTTCAATCGATATATATATATATTTACCTTTTATTATTAGTTTATAAATAATTTTTATTTTGATTCGATAAAACAGAAATTGTATTCTTGGGTAATATACAAATTCAAATAAGGGTTTTATGTTGGTGAATTAATGGATTCGTAAAATAAATAATATTTTATTGAAATATTATTTATAAAATATATTTTATTAAATACAAATAATCATATAATTTTTAGGTATTGAAATTTAATTTTAATTACGATTTTAAACCTGTTATTGTCAAAAAACCCCAATATTTCTCAATAAATGTAGAAAATCATTTTATAGTGAAAATTCCCATATATATAAAACTAATTTGATAAAATAAATACTAGTTTTTTATTATAACTTTGAAATTATCCAACAATGAATTTTTCCTAATTTTCTGAATAAGTCAAATATTCAGGTAATAATTAAATATGGTATAATTATACAGTGTGTATTATGATATTATAATCAAGCCAAATATATAGTAAATATTATATAGATTAACCATGGCCAATTATATTATTACCCTAAAAATAATTTTATTTTAAGTTTATATTTTTAATTTTATAAATCATTTATCAAACCTCCAAAACCTAAAATATATTTATTATGTTTTTAAAGAAATTTATTAAAGTGTATTACCCACCTCAACATCTCCTAAGTTAATATATTAATATTATATACCCTTGGCATAATAATGTAATGAAAATACATTTATTTTAAAGAAAAAATTGTCAAAATACATGGGATGTTTTTTTTATTTTGGTTGTTATATTATTTAGAGATAAAAACCTATGATCGATAAATAATGAAGGATTACAATGTCATTTCAAATATAAACATGCCAATTCTACCATTTCTCTTCACTAAAATATGTGGAGAACTATCTTACACATCCGTATTCTATCTACTATCCTCTCGAGAATCTTAAAAGCTTTAAAGAAGCTCCTCCCTATCAGTTAGTGTCACAATTTCAAGGTTAAGGTTCTTTTCATTCCCATATTTATTCAATTATCTTCATTATATAATTCCCATTTATTCTAATTTATAATGATTTGTTATGTTCTTTCATATTCCCCTTATTTTCTATATGATTACTAATTGAGGATACACACCTTCTAATCTCATTAATCCCTTCTATGAACATCTAAACACCTTCCTTTAACTACAACAATTTCCATTCAAAAATTTCTACAAAACAATTTTATAGTGAATACCCATAATAATATCCTATCAAGGGTGTTCAAACTAATGCACAAATAATTTTTTAATGGGAACATACATGTATATAATGCACATTACATGATAAGGTAACAAAATATGATGATTGTTGAATCCATGTTAGATGATGAATGATGAATACATAAATAAAAAATGAAATAAATGTGATGAATGTTATCATAAAATGGATTTAGGTTTGTCAAGAAAAATTGTGTGATTAATGTATCTAAGAAATGAAATGAATATTTATGAATACTCATGATTTGTTTCTACCATCTAGAAATTGATAAAAAAAATTCCTACAATAATAATTCTTTATATGTATTTGTTTTGATTAAATAGATTATAATTGGGTAGTTATTTATGCATCAAATCAATTAAAAACCCATGAAAGTTGACATCATTCACATAATATGAAATATAATGTTGTATTTTTTACCTTAAAAATTTTAATACAAACATTTATTTGTTGTAATGTGTTAAATATATATTGTTGAAAAAATTCTAAAGTATATATTCAAATAGAAAGTGTTTAAAATGTTATGAGGTGATCACTATAATGGAAAAGTGTATTAAAATAGAAAAATTCATTACCATATCATTTAATAAACCATATTATGTGGTGCATTGAGTAAATAAGATATGGCATATTTAACTATAATACATTTTTAATGATCCATGGTTTATTGGATTAATTAATCTTGTTTCTTATAATTTTCAGGAATGAACTCACTTATTTTTGTCTATGTATAATAATTTCTATGAGTATGAATTAAGAATGATCATAAAGAAGCCAATGAGTTAATGTAAATTGATGAATTAGTTATAGAAGGTAAGTTTCCTAATTTTTATTGGAAAAGAATGTGTTTTTTATTATTAAAACTTTTACTTATTTTATATAACCAGAATTTATGAAAATAACTATTATTTGAGGATGATATCACTTAATTTTTTATTCATTCTCAAAATAAAAAAATTTATAGTGACCTTCAGATGTTTTTTCTGGTGGGAAGGAATAAATTATCTTTTGATAATTTTACTGTGAAAAGTTTTGCATTCTAACCAGAAAAAATGAAAAAAATACCATATGGGATGATTCAGATCATTTTGTTCATGAATAGAAGTGGGAAAATATTTTCATATATTTCAGGGTGGTTTTATCAAATACATCTCCATGTAGTAATGTACTTTTTTTAATTTTAAATCAATGAAATAAACCATATTATATCCATGGAATTTGATATAATATATTTTGGTGTCAACTACCCTAATATTATTTTAAATATATTATTGGATTACTTGGATTCTAACACACAATTTTATTTTACAATGAACCAAGATTTATATATTGTTTTTGGAAAATTATTCATAAGTCATTGTTTACATAATCAAATTTATGTATATATTTTTTTTATCACAGTGATTACCAATAAAAGGGAATGAATGAAAATTTAGGCGACATTATTCATGCAAGTTAAAAATATTACCAATGAATTTGGGGTCAACATCTAACCCAGGTCGAGATTTATGTGAATAATATTTTTCAAAAAATTATATATATGATAAATTTTTAGGAATTATATAGGAAGTGATCTTTGACTTCCACATTTTCGGATGATGTCATTCAATATTATTTTCACCATTATTTATAGAATTAATGTTTGAGTAGGTGATGATTATTTAGTGACATATAAGGACAACATATATGAGGAAAAAAGTTGTGCATATACCCAGAGTAAATAATGTTTTTTTGAGGAAGGTGATCATGTTTTTCATAAAGAATCTCCCTAAAAATATTATGAATTTTCTTTTGAAAATGGATAGATAATTTCATTTTTATTTAGAATATATGAAATTATAAATGAATTATAATTATTTTCTTATTGAGTGGTATTTTCTAATAGTTTATCTCATCAATAGATCATATTTCAGGTTTTATTTTTTGAGAAATATGTTCTATATGCATTTCATGTATTAAACATTCATGTAGTTTAGTTAGAAGATAATCATTCATTTGAGGAACTTCTTATTCATATTCTTGAACATATTGGGGATTTTTTTTAGAATAAGGAGATTATCCTGATTTATATTTTTGGGGAAAATATATTTGGTGATATATAATAGGAATTAGATAATGTTGTGATGGAATTATATCCTCAAATGTTTAATTGAAGAATAAAATTATTATGAAAAAATTTAAAAAAGGTGGAAGAATATAACAACACATGTAATTTTAGTGTATATATTATTCATTCTATATTAATATTAATTAATCATATATTATAAATATGTATTCAATATATGAATATTAAATAATATTCTTGTCAACAAGGAATGAGTATGATTGTTACTAAATATTTAAACATATATTGTATAGTATTATTTATTTTATTGTTTTATAAAATTTATAATTCAATTTTCAAAAACCTAACTCTATTTTTTATTTCACCATATTAAAATATTCATTGTCTAAAATTTTATTTTATTTTTTAAAAGTTTAATTTTCATTGTATAGTGAAAATTACTAATTCTTGTAAAAATAACATTTTTTTGTTAAAAAATATAATTTTAAAGCCCCATTTGAAATAAAATCTAAATAAATATTGATTAAATAGAAATAATTTAACTAATTTAATATTAATTACCGTTATACCAGATATTGGTATGAGTTTATTTTTTTTCTATAAAACACATTTTCCTAAATACTGTTTTTCATTTAATTATGTGATTTAATCCATTTTTTTACTTATAGAAATTAAAAAATGAAAAATGGATTCTCTATTTATTATAATGAAATATTAATTGGTAAATATATCACATTAATTTTTTTTGTTATGAATTTTCACCATAATACAAAATTTTTACCACAATAAGGGTAAATTGGGTAATTAAGGATAAAAAAAATATAATAAGGATTAAAACTGACCATAACACTTTACATTAATATATTTTAATAGTGGGATTTGGCCATCCTAATAGAATACTATAATTTATGTAAATTTAGTGACAATATTCATTAAAAATGACATATATATAACATAAAGTAAATATAATGTCAAAACCCATAGTATATTCTTTTTATGTAAATTTATTTATCATGATAATTTTTTCTTGTATTTATTAGAGAAATAAACTCCTTATATTCCTATGTAGAGAAAAAATCATGCTTGAGAAAGTGAATGAAAAGTCATGTAAATAAATTTTAATACTATTAACGTTTTTTAGGTGAGAAAATGTGCCCCATTATTATTATATATATATAATATAGTGAATGATTCAATGGTTTAAATTCAAATTCATATTATATCTTATTTTTTTCATATTCAAATTAATTCAATTCCACAAAAAAATCAAGAAATTTTATAATATAAAATATTTTATTAAATGGATTAAAATTTCTAAATAACTTATCAGTTTTCATGTGAATGGTATAATGTTTCAAATATCTCCCACTATAAATTTAAATACACATTCATTTTTAATTTAACATTTTTACCCAAAATGATTTAAACAACTTTATTTCTTGATAATTATTAAATGTATTAATGATGATTTAAAACAAAGATATTAGTGTGACCAAATAATCCAGAATTATAAAAATGTTTTTAGATATGTTTATTTCAACCCATCCTCATACAATATTATTATTATAAAAATCATGATCCATCTTTATATTATGATAATATTATAATAATTTTAATAATTATGTATTTTCAAGAGAGCCCCTCTTATCACTTATAAATGTGATCTACCAGTCCTTTATTACTCACACATTCTGAGAATGATAGAATTGAAAATATATAATCAATCCATTTATTAAATCCCTCATCAAATCCTGGAGGCAATTTAGGGATCATAAAACAAATCTAAGATGTGTTTAGTTAAATACATGAAAATTTTGTCTGATTAATGAGTACAGTTCTAAACCGACGATTTCATTTTTATTTCATTTTCTATCTCAATCAAATATTATTCAACCATACATAAATAATACAACCAGTATATTCCGCACATATGGATTTTATTATGTTAATGTTTTTATTTATATCTATCATGTATTCCTTGAAATATGAATCAAATACATTGTTTGTGTGTATAGTGGACTACCACCACACAAAATAATGTAATAAATTTATTTCATAAGTACCTCTTGGTGACGGTTATAACGATGGATTTATTATATATATATATATATATATTATATTAATGAAAAAATTAATATCAAGAAAAGATATTTTATCATATATTCTATAATCTTTATATACTATTGAATATGAAAATGTAGTTCTTCTATATGTGTGGATTACCACAAACCCAATTCCATGTCATTCGTTTTTCATAGAAAATTACATAGATGTTATATATAATTTTATTTAAAAAATTTTAATTTTATTTTAAAAAATATTTTTATTTCTTGGATGAAATTATAATACCTACCTTATTTCTATCATGTTTGTTAAAAGTGGAAACATTACTTATTCATACGTATGAAGTACCTTCTCCATGATTATAAAGTAATTCATTTTTTCATAAACCTTATTTAATAGTTTTTAATGTATAATTGATTTATGAAAATAGTAATTATTTCTTGAAAATATTTTTATATGATTCAATAATTATCTATTTGACTATATTTAACATACCAATTTGAGATCGGATATATGAGATGAAAATTTTCAAAACCTATAAGTGAATTTTAATTGATTAATTAATTTTATATAAGAAGGTAATTGATAATATAAATGTAATTCTAAACATGAAAAATAATATTAAGAAATTAAATAATCGTAATAATTTTAAAATTTATTATAATAAGGAATGCTTGTGATGTGTCATGTATTAGGTAAGGGTCATGGTACTTAAAAATATCATTTTAAACGTTTGTATAAATTTTTTTTCTAACTATTTTTCTCTTATCTCCATATTCATAAAATTATTTTGTGGATAAATTTATATAGAAATTAATGAATTTTAATGTTAATGTTATGTTATTTTTTTATTTCAATAATAGGTTTTTAGAGGAATACATTTTTGGTATTTTATATGAAATAATACGAAAAAAATGAATTATCTATTTTAACATATACAATGTCAATGTTTTTTCCCACCTCCAAAACAATTATTTTATGTTTGGTTCTCGTTAAAATATTTCTATTTTTCATTATATAAGAACCACGTTTCAAATTAATCTAGATGTTTTAAAAAAGGGTATTAATTTTAATATATATTTATATATCTAAAAAAGATATCTTCTCATGTGTCTAAATAATATTTTTATTCAATATTTCGTATTTATGATTTTTTTAATGTTATTGGGAATTTTTTTTTGATGATGGGTGTTTCCATTTTAAACTAATTATTTTTATATCCATTATAAATCATGTTTAGTTGGTTCCATTATAAACTAACAATGGTATATCCCATAATTTTTCTCCAATACAATAGTTAAAGTGTCATAGTTAACTAGTTAGGTTTCTCCTAAGTGATTATATGAATTTATCTTGAAGGTAATTCCATTTGATAGGGTTATATAAAAAATATGTCACATGATAATTTTATTATTTATCTATTCATTTTGTAAAATTATGATATAAAAATACGTACTACTTATTTTATATTTATTGGAATATATATACTACTTCCAAAGGGTTAAATTTATAAATATATTTAAAGTATTAATAATTTTTTTGTGATTTGAATAAAAAAGTATTAGTGTTAATTTTAACTCATGGATTTATTATGAATACTTTTATGAAAATAAATAGTAGGGGAAGTTTATTTGTTACATAACAAATAATCTTGTTGAGCTCAAGATTTTTCTTGAAAAAACAATTATTTTTATTATTAATATACTAACAAAATTCTTTTCTATCCCCCTTACCAGGACATTTCTTCTCTTCCTAAATTATATAATGACTTTCATTAACTATTAACAATAATTAGGGGTAATGATGTGTTCATGGTAATAATAGTTATGAATAATATTGAAAATGAAACTTGATATATCCAATTTTTTATTGAAAGGGAAAAATGGATAATGAGTGGAGGTGTCCACTTTTTTATGTAATATTTATTTATATATGGGTGATGGATTAACTATCCAAAATAGTAATACTAAACAATTTTTGGAAATAAAACAGAATAATTTCATTACAAATATTATCATTAATTTATTATATATGAATGGATTTTCATAGAAGATATAATGTAAATGAAGTAAATTGGTCCCATGAAAAAAATGTGTACCTTTAAAAAATATGAACAATAAAAGTAAATATTTTCAATTAATTAAATGTGTTTCTCATTAAATTTGGGTAAACGTATTTTTTAAACCACAAAAATATTTAAATAAAACATCTCAAATATGTATAATATTTACATAAGATAATGGAAGTATGAATCATCTCAATTGTTCCCAATCCCCCCTCCATATCCACTCTCCTATTTTATTACTCCTGAACAGTTCCTAATACCTCCGGTCCAAGTCCCCCCACCAAATAATAAAAGTCTCACCATATTTATATTATCCACCCAATTTTATTATTCTTATAAATCAAAAAATTATCTTAATTTCCTAATCTACTTGTAATACCACATCAAATTTAATTTAAGAAATTTAATAAAACTTCACCATTAAATCTTTTTCATCTATCATATGATCTACTCATCCATCAATGCTAAGATGATTTTAATAGTTTCAACACTTTGAAAAATTTCTCCAAATATTATTTTTATTATAAATATATATTCCCCCGAAAATAAATAGTTATCCAACAATTAATATCAATTTCTTATATTAGTTTACTGATTTACTAAATAACTAATATGTTGAATCTTGAATCATTTTTATTTCAAATATTACACCAAAAAATCCATAACATTTTAGATGCATTGTTTTTCCATAAAAATATTCTATAAAATTATTGGTATGAAATGTATGTCCTTATTCATATCTGGAACATGGTAGCTTCAACTCAACTAACTTCAATAATCTCACATTGAATATCATTGGATCATTATATGGTCTAGATGTTATCATCATTGGGTAAATCATTCAAGGTTTATAGCTCAGACTCTATTATAAAGATCTTGGCTGTGACTATATGTCACCATCAACAACTAAATTGGTGGAAAAGTATGAGTCCCGTCATTGAGGATCCCCAATAAAAGTGATTTATAAATTATTTGGTCCTAGATAACATGTTTTGATTAACTAAAAAGATAATTCTGAAGCCAATGATGTGATATCAAGAAATCCAATAATATAATCTCAATAACTTTTTTTGTGTCTTATAATGATGATCAAAACTCATTCCTTATCCATTATTCTGTCAAAAACCACTATATTCATAGTCTCTAGGGAAATAGTTTGAACCCAAGGTGTGCCCATATATATATATCATGAATTTTTAAAGTAGTTGTTTGAAATTTCTAGCTGGTCAACACCCATGAATATATAATGTGTCTTTAGAAGGTCAAATAATGCAAAAGCCAAGAGTTAATTTTTACATCACAATCATGAATAAATATTTTATTAGGTTTTAATAGTTTTTTATATGAAAGATTATTAGGGTATTTAAGATGTGATTAAAATACATAATGAAGTCAAACCATTTTGATCCACAAAAAGAAAAAAAAATTAGAAAACTATTGTGGAAGGAATGATAACAGTGATATTAATCACCACACTAAAGTTATACAACAATATCACCCCTAATTTAGGTAAAGTTCTCTAGATCTTAATAAAAGAATTATTCACAAGTAGATCTTGAAACATGGGGCATCCTTGAAACATCATGAGAATAACATTAAAATATGCATCTCTTGATTACTTCTTGTCATTCTCCAATGTTTTCATTAAAATGAATTTTACATTTATGATGGTAGATATAGTAAACTAGGAATTAATAAGATTATCCATGATTGAAAATGACATGTTGTCAATCCATTGAATGAACTCTCTTTTACACTCATACCATGAGATGAAAGTGAAAATTTAACGTTAAAGCACTAATATAAAGTATTCTAATCAATAACCTTGCTACCCCATATTATGATTTCCTAAACTTAACCTAAAAAATATCATTGTACTAGTGATGTTATTGACTTTATTAACTGAAGGAGTTTTTATCATGAGTCATGGTTATATTTAGTCTATTGCAGTCATTACTACATAGTGAATACCCAAGTGGCATTTTTGGGATGATAATTTTATCAATTTTATGAAATTAAAGAGTGGTGTAATTGTGATTGAAATCATGTTATTTTACATTTATGAATCCAGTCAGAAAATATCATTAATGGATGATGGTTTGGGAATAACCTCAACCATGTATGATTTTTTTTCATTATCAAAATGAATGATAGTAAGCGTAAAAGATTATATCTAGTCAATGATTTTTTTTCTCGTGTGCTTATTCACTAAAATATACACAATTGTGTCCTCAATGGTTATTGGATCCTAACTAATCAACATTCCTTCTTTTTATTTTCACTCTAATACCACTATTCAACCTCATCTAAAATGAATTTTTTTACATGCATGCACATTATGTTAGGGATGTACATGCGGTATGCCTCAGACATATACTCATACTGAATGAAGACCTTTAACAAACTCAAGTATTCCATCTTGTTCGAGTTAGGGTTAATGTTCCTAACATTTAAGAAATATAAAATTGTGTGGATATAGTTCACCGCTATTCATTTTATATGGTAGGGCCCATACAAAATCATCCCATAAATGTTGTTTATTATCTATGCTTATGTGGAGGTGGCTCACAAATATTAAAGAAATAAAAATAAAATCATAAAATATATTATACATTTAGGAGGATTCGTTGTGGATTATAAAATAATTAAAAAATCTAAAATTACATTATACTAATGGGAAACATATATTGTGACTATAATACTAATTATGGTATTTATTTCATCATTTTGGTGTCATTAAAATTCATAGGACTCGTGTTTTATTTATACATTATTTAAATCTTCCCCAAAAAAATTTCTATCACATAATTTAATAAAAAGTCATCATTGGATAATTTTGATATCCTGATTCTTAAAATAATAATCATTTTATCTAAATATTTTTCTAAATATGTTAATTTTAACTTTTAAAAAGAAATCTGACATTTATTACAAATTTAATTCATTTGAAAAAATAGTTTCCATTCTTTAATAAAAATTACAATTTACTTAATAAAAATTATATAATAATTTATTATTCATAAAATTAATATGACATTAATATTTTATTAAAGTATTATTTATTTGAAAATTTAAAAAATTCATTAAAATAAATTCCTTAATAAATATACATTCTATTTTATCGTTAAAAAATATAAAACCTTTATCAAAATCACTACCCAGTCATTTGTAAATAAGAAAATTATTTAATAATAATATATAACAATTTTTTTATAATAATATTAATGAAAAACATACTTTAATATTCTAATTTATATATTTCCCTAATGTATCATATTTAACTGATGAACCAATTTATCAAATTCTTCATCTTTTAAGAAAGAGTATTCTCATAAAGGAGTTGATGGAAGAAGTTTTTTTTATAAAAAGGGAATAATTTTTTATTATTTAATATCTTATTAGATAACTCCCTATGATACCATTGAATAAACTTAGGGTATGATGCACAATGGTGAATGACTCTTTAGCTGGCTCCGATAACATCACCCAAGTGGTAATCTCTATTAACATGAACATCTCTAGTAGGAGATTCTAATCACAATTAAATGGTAGATGCTCAACATGTGATTGGTCAATAGTGAATCCCAATGACGCTACCTCCTTTGTGAGCTCTGAAAAATGCAATTCATTCAAACATATTCTGTAAGATGAGGCCATCCTCTCATTTTGAAAAAGTGAATGTATTTTTCTATATACACAATATATTAATATTAAGTTAACATATTTCATAAATTATTTACTCATTACAGACATTATTTTATAGCAATTTGTAAATTTATATTAAATAAATAAAGTCAAGATATGTATTAATGTAATTTTATAACAAATGGTATTTTATTAATTTGTATAAAATTATTAAAAATACCATATTATATCTTTTAATTTTGAAATTTTAATATCATTCAACTATTATCAGAAATATTAGAATTGTTTTATTATAAGTATTATATTTACTGTAAAATTGAAAACAATTTGTTGGCGCGAGTAGTATGAAGACAATATTTTTGTGAGTTTCTAACAATTGTTTAAAAATTAATTTCAAAAAATCATAGAATTTATGTTTTATAAATTAGATATCATCTTTATACTTCTTTGGTAAAAATTTTCCCAAAATTACTAATCATATTTAGTCTTAACAGATAAATTACATAGTATAGAAAATAGTTACTATAGTGAAAACCCAAAATGAAAAAAGTTGTGAAAATAGGATGTTATAATGATTTTATTAAAAAAATGTGTTTAAATGTTTGGTGGAGGTATGGAACGATTATATCATACCTACACACCTTTAATGACTATATATAGAGCTACTTGAGGTAATATTTACATCCCAATTGTGAATACATTTGTCTATTTACAAGAATGCCACTCCTCCTCAGCTAAAAATGGTAAAATAACCTCCCCACATATCTAACATCTCATGAAATTTGGATGGGAACATATATTCCAAAATAACTTAAAAAATTTCATAATTGTTATGAAATTGATCGAACACCAATTGAAACTACGAAGCATTTCAAAACCGGAAATGTAAGATCGATCATAGGCGAAGCACATCGTTGAGAAAGCGGATGTCATATTTGCATATGACGATGATAACAACAAATGGAAATACAAATACAAAATAAATACAAAAGTAAAGAACACAATTTAGAGCCCAAAGTCCATCCCATTTTATTAACATATCACCATATTTATAGAGTACATGAGATCTGATCCAACGGTTTAAATTAATCCCTATAATATTTAATCCAACGACTAGAATACCAATGGATTGAGAATATTTATGGTTGGTAATTAAGAGGGTAATTAATTGGGAATTGATAAGTCATCATTATTATCATAATTATGACATCCATTAATAACATTTCATAACACTCCCCCTTGGATGTCATAATTTCATGGAATCTTATTTATTCTTCACATAAATAAAAACCTATGAGAAAAATAAGTGAATCCAAAATACAATAATTATATGTCATGCTACCTCATTAAAAACCTTATCAAGAAAACCCAGTGGGAAAAAACTGATGAAGATAAAAAGAGTGTAGCATTCCCAACTCCCCGTGATTATATCATTAAATTGTGTCTTCATGACTTCAATTAATATTATTATTCAATTACGTCTTCTGGACATGGGAGGAAGACCATAGGTAATAATTAATGGTCTCATTAAAAATTACAACTCACAGGGAAGACCAAAAATTTCCATTAATTATAGATATCCATAATAATTTATAACATTCCATTGGATATCTATTATGATGTACGATATCCTCATTAAAAACCTCATCAAGGAAAACCCCTTCAGGAGAAAACACTTGATTATGGAAAAAGAGTACAATAACATCAAGTCCCATGACTGTTGCCTCATTAAAAACCGTATCATGAAAACCCAGTGGAAAAAAATTGACTAAGGGAAAAAGAGTACAACAATTACATCTCCCATTCATAATGATCATCATTTATCTCATAGAATTGATCAATTCATAACCAAAACATTCATTTTTGAATTTTGGAATAATAATAATCTATACCCTTTTGATTTCAATGAATAGGGAAGAATGTTACCCTGCATCATAATATGATTCATTGCCATTTTCAAGGTACATACACACATGTACATGAATATACTTCACAGATTAATGAAATGTACATTAATATTTAAGCCTTCTGGGATAGTATGTTCTTTATCAACCCCTTATGTATGAAATATATCACTTTAACTATTCATTAAGGGTAAAATCATTCCAAAAATTTAATATTTTATCTTCAGGATGATTAATTCAAAATACAAGGACATTCCATGTAATTTCATGATCAAATAATTAATTGATTTCAGAAAACTCTTCAAGAGTGTAGATGTTTTTTAGAACACCTTAATAATACAATGATTCATACAAACCATGGGATGATAAATTCAACATAAATTATTCCTTAACATGATATGGATAAATCTTATTCAATTCACCACATAATTTATCAGATTGGGTGAAACTTCCATAATTTTTAATATGCTTCAGGAGTTTCAAATCCTTCTGGGATTCATATAAATATCCAAATAAAGAAGAATATAAGATAATTGATATTCAATAGTCTTTATTGTTTGGATAATAAATCCATAACTTTATATGTTGAACGTTTCATAAGTTCCTTTAATATTTTTTTCCAATTATTATGATGTCGACATCTATAAAAATCCATAGTCATCAATGAGTTTTAAAATCATTCATAGAAAATATATCATCAACAACATTTGATTGAGATCTCATACTTTTTATAGTACCAGTGTCACTTCAGGGACAATATCTAAAAAGATATAATGTTGTCGATATATTAATTTTCCTCTTCAAGGGAAAATATATTTATTTCTTTCTACTCATGATGACCAATGATTTTATATAATCAGTTCAACCACACTTCAGGTGTGTATAATCAGACTATTTATTTTCAACACTTTACATTCATGTAAGTGTTGTGAGCATCTTGTCCATGGTTCTGCAGGACCATATAATATATGATACTCAATATTTCATTTAATCATCATGCATATGATGCAATGTATACTCACCAGCAGTAAATAACACATGTGATCACTTAGAGGATGCATCTTTCTTATAGATGGATCACATGGTAGGTGGGCGCACCCATATATACTTCTTCATAAGTATATGGGAAATTTATTTCCATAATAGCTGCTAATGATATAAATAATTTATCTCAAAAATGGGTACCTCATGGTAAATTATCATACAAGGGGAATTCATAACGAACTAATGATTATAAATTCATTGATAATTTTGTAGACAAGCATCTATTAAATAAATTCATCATTCTCCCCCTGATGGATGTCTACTATGTTATCAATAAATCAATGCTCGTGTATACTTGAATCAGTATCTTTCATTATAATTAATCCCAGATGGCCTAAATCATCATGTCATAAATTTGATGTGCCAGGATCAGTAAACTTCTGGTTTACCATTATTGATTCGATTATACATAACAAATTCTTTATGATCACTTTTATTAATGCTTGTTACATATCGAGGTACATCTTTTGTCTCCATATGATATTCATTTTCAAGAATACCATTCATATATATCATTGAGACTTAACAAAGCATTAACAATTTGTACTACCAGGTAGAAATATATTCACTCTTATGGAGTCGTTTATTAATTTTCACTACCAGTAAATGTACTTATATGAGTATATAATAATGCATATTTGAGTTCTTTTGAAGCATTTAATCAAAATAATATTTTTCTTCAATATCGACACATATATGATCTTCAGGATCTTTCATTGTGAAAACCCATATTTGTCGTTATAATTTCCACTTATGGTGGTTTATGATTTCATAATATAATCGTAATGGGTTAGGCCCATCACCAAGCAGATTATTGTATAATTTAGAACTTCTGGCCAAAATATTTTGGAACTTCTGGTCCAAATATTATATTACAATACATCTACCTGGGATAGGAGCCCCCACGTCTTTTAAAGCTGGTGAATGTGGTAGAGAGAACCAATGTGGAAGATTATTCTAGATTCACAACACACTTTATCACCATCCAAAATTATAATTCATAAACAACATTCACTTTATCAAATGAAAGATAAATCGATTGATCAAACCTCATCAACTCTCAAATATTCATGATATCATATATCATAAAAAACCATGAATAGTTTCATTCGCATCAAGGAATGAGATATAGTAATTAATACTACATTCACATTGGTGAATTCATTCATTCATTTGATTTTCTGATCCATGAATGATAATTTATTATTTATCAATAATGATAATCTTGTATAAAATATAAATTTTATTGATTATGATGATCATTTCTTTAACCACTTCAGGTGGTAAAACCATTTTCATAATATATATCGAATTATCAAAACTATGTAATTAAATTATTTCATTTATGAATCATATGAACAACAATATCCACTTCAAGGGACAGATGAATTGCAAGAGATGATATTGACAATCCATAAGAACATGATAAATAACAATGTTTCCATTTATATTATTACTGCAGGAACAATAAATGATAAATAAATATATTCTTTAATATAATGTCCAAGGACATTATTTTCATATCATCCTTCAGAGATGTATTGTTTTATAAATATTCATAAAATTTATTCTGCTATGTAAATATTTATTGCCATCAAACCACTTAAGATGGTTATATTTTTATTATATGTTTTAAACAAATACAATACATTGATCATTCAAAACACATCACATTATCCTCAAACATGATTTACAATAAAACTAGGTATATTTGCATTCACTTTGGGGAATGAAATAAATCATTTTCAATAAATATTCTCATTCACTCTAGGGAATAGAATAAAATTAGTTTTTTAAGTTTTATAGTGTCTTCAAGACAATTGCTTGAATATTTTATTCAGCAATTTCATCAATTTCATCCACTTCGGGGGATTAATATATATATAATAAATTTATGCTCGTTTATCAAGAATATTTAATGTCTCTAAAACATTTTATAAGAAATAAAAGAATGAGAAAATAAATAAATAAAATATTTACAAATTTTCAAAGTAAATATCATCTCCATCATGAACATTTATATAGAATAATCAAACTTGACACCTTCACGGTGAACAAGAAATAAGAGATATGAAATTTCATGGTTCATGTAATGATTAGCGAATTTCGGATCGACATACGACAGGTACGCGATGATCATAAAACTTTGGCTCAACGTACGACGGGTACGTGATGTTCATCAAACTTCATCTCGACGTACGACGGGTACGCGATGTTCATCGAACTTTGTCTCGACGTACAACAGGTACACGATGTTCATCATTAAACCACTTCTGGTGGTGTAGTTTTTTTATTCATTTGATGCATGATTTTTGTCTCCACATCGACCACATCAGTTATTAATCAAATACATTGTCTCCAGGGAATGAAGTGAAATTTGTCAACCGTGAGTCATTACAGCTTTTTAGGAGCTCATTATTTTTCCCCCAGCAAAAGATTAAAGAAATCATATATTATTTTCAGATTTATCAAGAGGGGAAAAAATAAATGTAACAATATCTTAAATATAAAATAAGACTCACCCTTTTGATGTATCACTTCAAATGAGTGGAGCCAATGCGCATGAAAATGGGTATGTCAAAAGAATAATGTTTGTAAAAACATGTGACATACCTTTTTCCCACAAATTATTTCTTATGCCGATGATGGGGATGAAGGAAGTGACATCACGATGCGAAATGAGAAGAAGGCGATCGTGCTGATAACGTGTTATGAAATTGATCGAACTCCGATTGAAACTGCGAAGCATTTCGAAACCGGAAATGTAAGATCAATCGTAGGCGAAGCACATCGTTGAGAAAGCAGATGTCGTATTTGCCTATGATGATGATAACAACAAATGGAAATAATAATACAAAAGAAAAAAAACTAAAGAACACAATTTTGAGCCCAAAGTCCATCCCATTTTATTAACATATCACCATATTTATAGAGTACATGAGATCTGATCCAACGGTTCAAATTAATCCCTATAATATTTAATCCAACGACTAGAATACCAATGGATTGAGAATATTTAAGGTCGGTCATTAAGAGGTGAATTAATTGGGAATTGAGGAGTCGTCATTATTATCATAATTATGACATCTATTAATAACATTTCATAACAATAATGTCTTTCTCTATGCATTATTTTTTTAATAAATAAAAATTGGTTGGTTGTAGGTCAAACCAAAGTAGAATAACAGAAGAAGAGGTAGTGTTTTTTACCATGCCTCTCTATTTTAATTATCTCTGTACAATATTAAATTTTATTATATCATGATTATATAATAATGTAATTATATTATGTATACTGATATTTTTTTATTTATATTATGGCTTACATCTACACACACAACCATCATATGGGATATGAAATCATCTTTTGTCTATACAGTAGACTATATCATTGAGAAACGATGTCATTCATTTTACAATTACTACATTTGATTATTGTAAATAATAATGGAAATATTTTTTATGTATAATATATATGATAATTATGATGTTCTTATGATTCTTTATTTGGTATATTAGACAGACATGCATGCTTTCATTTTTATGGGATTATGATAGCATCATTCGTGCGTACGGAGAACTTCCAGCTCGAGGACTAACGTTATACTTTCATTATTTATGTATAAGAACTAAAGAATACTGTAGTGGAATTTGTTAAATTATATGATTAAAAAAATATTATTTAATGATAATATATAACATTTACTCTTCTTTATTTCATCCCCACAAGATAATGACATGAACCATTCATGAGTATGAACGGTTTACTGACTCAATAAAAGTTGTATCTCATATCCTTTCAAAACCTTTTATGGATTACTGTCAATATATATATATATAGTATATATTATATTTATATCATGTTTATTATTGTGGTGGTTATGGTAACATTATCAAATAATATGTTTAAAAATATAATATATTTAAATATAACAGAAAAATAAATTTGTTGTTACTCAAAACATAACATTTATTTGACGTTGTTATGAAATCTATTATAAAAAGTCATCTGAAAATGATATATTGTAGGATATATATATAATTATGGTAATTTGAAATTACTATAATAAAATTATATTTATTATATAGGATTAATGAATTAGTATGATTAACGTCAATACTTAATGTATGGGATTTATGTCTCACTTTTTACTTCCCTGTGACACATTATAGGTTCATAACTAATTTCGTTTAAATTGTTTTTATAGTAACCCAAAATTTATATTATTATTATTAAAATAAAACATACTTGGTTTTATATATCCATTTTATTATATCTCGTTCCTGGGGTTATTTTTTCAATAGTTAACAAATCAGAAATTGATTTTTTCAACAATTAGACAACATTAGGACTTATGTAATCTTATGAAATTATTTTCTTATCTAAATTTGAAATACAACCCCATTACCACGTAATATATTTAATTTAATTATTATCATAATATTTTAATATTCATGTAATTTTATTACATCATTAGGATTTTCTTTCAATGTTATCATGGTGATAAGAGTTTTATGTTATAATCAAATCACTTATCAGGGTTATATGTGATTTGGATTTCAATGAAAAAATATTATGACGTACCGCTCAATAAACTAATTAATGAAATTATATTCAAGTTGTTTCATTAGAATTAATTTTTTTCCTTCATATAACTATCGTTATACACCATAGAGTTAAAAGATAACAATTTATTGAAATATTGTCCCTTCGGTTGACAAATAATTCATCCAAAACAATTTTTTCTGAAGATATTTTGAAAATGGTATACGTTTTGAAAATTATATTCAATTTTCTAATGCTATTTTCATTAAAAAATTTTATTATTTTTATAGATTTCTTTATAAGTATTGAAGGAAATTTTTAAAGTGAATTATTTTCAAAAATATTCATGTTTTAAAAATGGATTATTTAATGAAATGTTAACTTGATTAATAAATCTTCTGAATGATCATAAAACATTATTTTCCATAAAATATTACATCCATTGAGGATAAATATGCCTTAATAGGGATAATAATTAAGGATAAAATTCTTATTATTTTAATAAATGTATTATATTTATGATATTTTGGTGTTTATGAAATAGATTTAATTTCCCATTAAAAATATCATATTAGATATCTTCTTAAACCCGCTCCTTTTTTTCATGATTTTTTTTATGATTAAATGATTATGAAAGATATAACTTTTCCACAGGATTTGATATGATGAAAATTTTATGAAACCCATTAAATTTAATGTTTTAGGATATGATGAATGTTTAAGATCTTTTGGAGCACATAATTATGGTTCACATTAAAAAAGGGGTGTACCTATATCTCATTTAAATTCATTAGATAACGATAACTTCATTATGAGATAAGAGAATAGATTTATTCTTATTCGTAGCATAATGATTAGTGTAGTTATGTGTTTATATGAATATAAAATATGAGGGTACATAAGTGCTTCTTTCTTTTCCAAGGATAAGGGTTAATGAGTTCTTCACCCAACCATAATGATGAGGGTGCATGGATTCAAATAACATGTCCAAATATGAGGATACCTGGGTGTAAAGAAAAATAACAAAGATGATGTAACATAGGTGGTCATCCCAACACCAAAATATTGAGTAAATTGGTGATCATCTCAATCCCAATGTAGGTAAAATAGTGTTTAATAAATGAATATCATGTTATCAAAATATCAGTGGGATGCTTTGATAAAATATTTTTATTACAATGTGTTTGATGAAAATTCCATACATTGTGCCAATTTTTTTCTATTATGAATAATTATTTTGAACATTGATATTTAGGGTATGTTGATGAAATTTTATTCATATTTTCGTATACCCCTATGTTAATTTTATTTTTATATTACTCTTTCATTTTCATTTTCTATGATTCTCATCTCACCCATTCTTATGTTCCCAATCCCTAGGTTAAGAAAAATATTTTTAAATTAAAATAAAAAATGTGAAGATCTTTATTGGGTTCACCATGTTATAAAATTATGCTACTATGTTTTAAAATGGACTAATATATTATAATCCTCATGCACATGTTTGGGAAATATAATGAGTATTCGTAAAAAATGATATCATATCCATCTACAAAAATCATATGTCACTAAAGTTGGTATCAATGGAATGAAATAGTTAGGCTATTAAAACTAGGAAGGGAAAACTTTAGTGAGATCACTAAGGATATTTAAAAGATATTTCAAGGTATTTCTCTAAGGATAAGTCTACGAACAATTTTGTGGTCTGAAAAAATTTAATAGAATTTTTATATTGCTATGAGAGAGTTGTTTCTAATTAATTACATCCATATATATATATATATATATATATAACAAGTCATTATTATTTAAAAAATATTTTATAAATTGTAACTACCAAGAAAACACTACATTGAGAGGCCAAATGAAAGATTTATTTTTCGAAAATGGGCCATCATGAACTACTAGTTCTACACAAATAGAAAATATAATTTAATCATTCAGATATTTCTGATTGTTAATTAAAAAGTATTTAACTTGAAAATTATTATAAATTGAATTAAATAATAAAAATTTTCATTTATTAAAAATAATGTGTCATGATTTTAAAATCATATAATTGATTTTTCATGATTATGAGGTATTCCTGTAACATCCCAGGTAAATAAAGAATAAAGAATTTTCATATTTATTTATATTTACGAATTAAATATTAATTTTATTTTAAAGGGGTTGCTATGTTCGATAGCGTACCCGATACGCAGCGATGAGTTTTTTTGAAACTTACGTAGCACACTAGTAATAAAATAATATTATTTTAAATGTTAGTTAACAAGTAGCCATTGTACTGGCGGGAATGGATAGAAATAACTAAAATATTATTAGATATGTTTTTAAATGTTTATACATTTACCCAATAAAAGATAAAGGCTTAAAATATGGAAAGAGTTCAATTTTAGGGCATATATACTCTAATTTTCACTAAAGGTTCACTTATCACCTTTTAATGGTGAACCGTCATTAAATATAGTTTTGATCACTCTTATACTTTATTTTGGACGAAATCTAACTCTTCTTTAGAATCGGGACATCAAAATTTACTTTGTGTAAATTTTTTGTACCTTTCTGATAAAGTTCTTTTTTTTATGAATAGTGTAAAATGTTGTATTTTAATTCAAAACCTCTTTTTAATCAAATTTATTTATATGATTAGATTATTATTTTAATTGGTTTTAAAGTGAAATTAGAAAATATTTTTACCATTTTACCCAATGGTGGTCATTGGAATCAATTTCACTTTGAAATTAGACTTAAACTGGTGTCAATCTTTTGATACTTATTGTTTTGTAAAAACACGCTATTTGCTCTGGCAGCGGAAATTAATTATTAAATTAATTAATGTGACTTATATGATTTGAATTTTTTAAAATAGACTTCATTTTTGAATTCGGAATATCAACTATAGCTTAGGGTGAATTTTTGGTAATTTTCTGAAGAACTTCAATTTTTGATGAATAGTGAAACCACTAAGTGGTAATCAAGCAAACTGATTTTTCAGTTAAATGAAAGTTTACCACTAATGTGTATTGAATTTTGACAATCTGACATACATGGTTGTCATTATGAAGTAAAATTTGGTTCAATGAGATTAAAATAATTTTTTGGTGAATAGTAACTTTTTTTCATTAATCGCGATTAGAGGGAATTAGTGTAGTTTAAGGTAAAAATGGTATTATAAGAATGTGAAAACACCATGAAACTTGTCCTACACCTATTGGGTGAGTCATGGCCGACCAAGAAAAGCCATGGGCCAACTTGGGGACCCCATGGAGCCACTTTAGTTGGAAAATGACATTAATATATTTTTATTTAATGTTAAAGTGAAAATGACACTAAAATAAATTGTTTTACTAATATAATTTTTTAGTGGGGTTATACAAGTCCAAATTTTGATTATAAATAGTAATTGGAAAGCTAAAAATAGTTCCTAAATCATAGTATTTTTTTTATAATTTTTAGATATTAAATAAATTAAATTATATATGACATAATAATGATGCAGCGATGACATCATTATTTGATGATTTAAATAAAATGGAAAGATAATGAAAAATCTAAAACCTACACATGAACAAAACAAATTGGATGAGTTTATTTAGAACCCTTATCACCTTATCCACGAATTATTTCAATGTGGTACCTTTTAAAACCGAAACACATTTTCAAATAAAGTAATATTTCTTTACTTTCCAAAAGTGCCCCTCCTCTCCTCTTATAAAAGGCCCCCACATCTACCCCATTTCACACACTTCTCAAGCCTTTGGCTCGGCCAACCCCTACCCAATTACTCTCTCCACATCCCTATCCTCATCCTAGAGGATTCCCTTTGGGAATAATCCTTTCAAAGGAAGCCTTTAGGCTCAAATCAAAAGGAGTTACACTTTTAAAGGTAATTCATTCTCTCATGTTCATTTGTTTTATTTTGATTCTCCAACCCCCTAAACTCTTTTTATTTACTTCTCTTGTAACAACACCAGTATATTAAATATACTAGGATGTTGTTATAAGATTTATTCATGCTACACTATCACACAACTACATCAATTGTTTAAATAACATACGGTTTCCGTGGATGGTGAAATTCTGCCTCCCGAAACGATGATTGTTCTATACTCATTTAACACCTTCAAAGGTGGCCATTATGATGTCACTATTTTTATATATGATATATAGTATGTTTATGTTTTCTTTAAGCTTCTGTATTTTTCATTTTTGGCATTCCTTTATGGTTTCCATTATAGGTATACGCGATATCTTCATTTTAGGAAGTGCGGACTACCGCCCCCTCAAAGTGATGTGATTCGTTAATGCCATATGTGGGACGTGTAAAGGATGGATTTAAAGTTATTATATATGATGTTATACTGGAATTATAATATACCTCTATATCATTATTATTTCTTTCCATTAAAGTATGAGATAGAAATGAAAGTAGCGTTCATGCGTACGTACGGCTTACCGTCTCCATGAACGATGCATTTCATTTCTTATCCCCAAATGTAATGTACTATTAAAAATACATGTATATAATGTATATATATAATTAATGATATATCTAAATGATGAATATAATTCTGGAATTAAAATATACATACCTCTCATTTATTTTTAATTCCACTAATATGACAAAAAAATGAAAGTAGCGTTCATGCGTACGTACGGCTTACCGTCTCCATGAACGGTGCATTTCATTTCATACCTCTAAATGATTATGTAATATTATAAATACATATATATGATGTATATATATGATACATATTATATCCAAATCGGGAATTTCATTCTGGATATAATGAACTTTTTACCACACGAACAACATGTAATTGTAAGAAGTCAACTTTCGACTTAAGAACCAAATATTGACAAAACAATCATTATTAACTTAAATGGTTACATAATGTTTATAACATGACAATAAGTGATATAAAAGGAATAATGAAGTTTAAAAAGGTTCTTAATCAAGTATAAATTAACTCAAGTTTATTATTCAGGACGTTAAAGAACGATCGAGTCAAGTCGGACCCGAGGTAAGGGAACTTCTTAACCCAATTTCCATTCTTTGGGTTAATCTCCTACTTTCAAATTATGTCATGATATTATTATGTCATATCTTGTATTTGTACTTTATTTATGTGTAATTATAGTTAATACACATAATATATCTATTTTATTTTAAAAAAATGATCTTTGTATGGGACTTCGTCTCAATCTCCTTTCATTGAGGCATATTTCGTTTTATACACAACTTTCTTTTATACGGTGTATAAACTCCTTTGACTTTTACTTTTATACAAAAGGAATCTTTTTCTACAAAGCGTTTTACTAAACGAAAAAAAGGAATGTTTTTTTAACGTAAGCGGTGACAACGACCTTTTCCGCCGCCGCGAGTATTATTTGATCTTTGGCTTTCTCAACAAGCCGTAATGTTTTTAGAATAAAATAAATACCATATACTCTTTTATATATTTTGGTATTGAAAATGGTTTTGAAAAAGGATTCTATTATGTCAATATATTTATGATATATTGTGATTGAAATGTGAAAATGTTATCATTCCTTTATATTGGTTTTATGTTTTATGATTTTATACTGGTACTTGGACATTTTAACGGGTGGTTACGTTATAAACTATATGACGGGTGGTGCCGTGAATACCAAGACGGGTGGTTACGTTATAACCTCGAATGCATTGGGTATGGAAGTTGGCCGTATGGCTATTCCATTAAGTATGTATGGAAATTGGCAGTATGGTTATTCCATTAAGTGATATGTGTGGAAGTCAACCGTATGGTTATTCCACTTAAGTATGTTTATGTCCCGAGTTACCTTTATATATTCTATGTGTTCTTTATATGGGTTTTATGGTAATCCTTTGGTTACAAAAAGGTAAGTAATGATACTTTATTCAGTGAATATTTTTGTTACTACTTCATGACGGTGAAGGTATTACTTTAATATAGTATACATGGTTTACTTGATGTTTGAAAAACTAACAGTTTTCATTCTTTTTGTATCCCTTACTGAGCTTTTTATGCTCACCCCAAGTTTTTCGAAATGTTTTTCACAGGGCTTAAAGTGGAATAAGGTCAAGGATGGGATCAAGGGAATTTCATGCTATCTAAAACATGGAATCTAGACATATTTCTTTTTAAGAGTTTTTATTTTATGGAGACTTTGTAGAAGTGTCTACTTTGTAATCTTTTATGATGTAATAGTTATGTTCTAATTCTCTAAAACTCTAAACCTGAAAACATCCTCAATGTGAATTATTCATTTAATTCAATATTAAGTAAGGTTTAAGGCTGGGGCCTTATAGTTGGTATCAGAGGTCGGTTTAGACAACTTTAGGAGTTAGAAAAGTGTTAAATTATAATATGATTGAAATGATATAGCATTTACGGATTACCATGTTGCTTCGCCTAAGAAATTTCTGTGTTCAGAATGGTTTTCCGCAGAGGAAACAAAGCAGCTATGTTGGGACGACATCAGGAGGAAAACAACCTTCCAAATCAGGAACCTGAGATGGTCGGAATCAGAACTGAACAGTTTGTTGCAGATATGGCACAGTTGACTCAGGCTATAAATGGTGGTGGTATCCATGGACAAGATCAGCCAGATCAACCACAGAGGAACATGTCAGTGGTGGAACATTTCATGAGGCAACATCCCCCATCATTTAGAGGATCATCTGACCCTGTGCAAGCTGAAGGGTGGATTAAAGCACTGGAGAAGATTTTTGATGTCATGGGGTGTTCAGAACATCAAAAGTTTAGTCTTGCTGTTTACCGTTTTGAAGGTGAAGCTGATCAGTGGTGGTCGATGGTGAAAAATATAAGAGATAATGATGAGATTGAGGATCTTCACTGGGAAGAATTCAAAGGTATGTTTCTTGAGAAATATTTTCCTAAGGTGGTTCGTCTTAGGATGGAAAAACAGTTCCTAGAATTGAGGCAGGAGGATCATTCAGTGGCTACTTATGAAGAAAAGTTCACTCGATTGGCAAGGTATGCTCCAAACATCATACGAGATCTTGATAGTAAAATAAACCGTTTTTACTCAGGGTTAAATCCAAAGTATCGAAGGGATTTAGCTTCTCGTGAGTTCAAAAGTTACGAAAAAATTGTTCGATGTGCGGAGAAGGTGGAAATGGAGTTTGCCGATGATCAGGTGTTCTATGACAAACAACAGAATAAGAGGTCTAGTTGGCAGGCAAATGGGAAGAATTCATCAAAGAAGCAAGGAGGTACGAAAACCAAATATCCATCCTGTGAGAAGTGTGGTAAAATGCATCCTGGAGAATGTTTATCCAAGTCTGGTAAGTGATTTCGGTGTGGTAAGTCTGGTCATATTGCTCGTAACTGTAAGGAAGATGATCAAGCAGGAAATGAAAAGCCAACGGTAAGATGTTTTAAGTGTAATGAAATGGGTCATTATGAAAACGAGTGTCCAACGAAGAACTCAACTGGGGGAATGCAGCCAGACTACAAGCATAAAGGGGTGGTAAAATCCTTTGCAACAACTTCAGCAGATGTTGGGCCATCGAATGAAGTGGTATCAGCTCCAGGGAGCTCAGTATTTTTCGAATATTGACTTGAGGTCGGGGTACCATCAGTTGAAAGTAAAATAAGAAGACGTTCTGAAGACTGTGTTCCGTACTAGATATGGCCATTATGAATTTGTAGTTATGCCTTTTGGGTTAACCAATGCACCTGCTGTATTCATGGAACTTATGAATAAAATTTTCCATGAGTTCTTGGATAAGTTTGTGTTTGTGTTTTGAGGTTTGGGAAGAGGTTATGTGTGCCTTGTGATTCACAGTTGAAGAATGAGTTGTTATGTGAGGCTCATAGTTCCCTGTTTTCAGTTCATCCTTGCAGTACTAAGATGTACATAGATCTGCGGGAGTATTACTGGTGGGATGGAATGAAAAGAGACATTGCTGATTTTACTGTGAAGTGTTTGACTTGTCAATATGTTAAAGCAGAGCGGCAGTTACCGAAAGGGATGCTTCAGCCTTTACCAGTGCCAGAGAGGAAATGGGAAAACATATCCATGGACTTTGTTGTGGGATTACCGAGGACATATCGAGGTAATAATGCAATCTAGGTTATTGTTGATCGCTTGACCAAATCTGCTCATTTCCTTTCTATACGAGATACTTTCTCTCTAGATCAACTTTCCCGTTTGTATCTTACAGAGATAGTCAGGTTACATGGAGTTCCTCTCTCCATTGTATCGGATCGTGATCCCAGGTTTACTTCTAACTTTTGGAAAGGCCTTCAAAAGTCGTTGGCTACTGAATTAAATTTTAGTACAGCTTTTCATCCTCAATCAGATGGGCAGTCAGAACGAACAATTCAGACCTTGGAGGATATGCTACGAGCTTGTTTGATGGATTATCAGGGAAGTTGGGACCAACATCTTTCTTTGGTTGAGTTTTCTTATAATAACAGTTTTCATTCCAGTATACAGATGGAACCATTTGAGGCATTATATGGGAAGCGGTGTCGAACTCCAGCATTTTGGGATGATGTGGGTGAAAGGAAGCTGATGGGACCATAATTGGTAGAAGAGATGGCAGAAAAAGTTCAGTTGATTCAGAAAACACATGAGAACAGCTCAGAGCAGGCAGAAGAGTTATGCGGATAACCGGAGGAAGGATCTATCTTTTGAGGTAGGTGATCATTCTTTTCTCAAGGTTTCTCCTTGGAAAAGTGTGATGAGATTTGGTAAGAAAGGAAAGTTGAGTCCATGGTTGGTTGGACCATACGAAATTCTGGAAAGAGTTGGATCAGTTGCATACCGAGTGGCTTTACCTCCTAGATTACCTCAGGTACACAATGTTTTTCACGTTTCGATGTTGAGAAAGTATATGCAAGATCCATCTCATGTTTTGAGCCCAGAGGTAGTTCAGATGGAAGAGAACCTATCTTATGAGGAACAACCGGTCCAGATTCTTGACCACAGGGAGCAAGTGTTACGGAATAAGGTGATTCATCAGGTAAAGGTTTTGTGGAAAAACCATGTGATTGAAGAGGCAACGTGGGAATCTGAAAATTCTACGAGGGATAAATACCCCCACTTATTTTGATAAGTGAATAAAATTGCGAGGACGCAATTCCCAAAAGGGGGAAGGATGTAACATCCCAGGTAAATAAAGAATAAAGAATTTTCATATTTATTAATATTTACGAATTAAATATTAATTTTATTTTAAAGGGGTTTCTATGTTCGATAGCGTACCCGATACGCAATGATGAGTTTCTTTGAAACTTACGTAGCACACTAGTAATAAAATAATATTATTTCAAATGTTAGTTAACAAGTAGCCGTTGTACTGGCGGTAATGGATAGAAATAACTAAAATATGATTAGATATGTTTTTAAATTTTTATACATTTACCCAATAAAAGATAAAGGCTTAAAATACGGAAAGAGTTCGATTTTAGGGTATATATACTCTAATTTTCACTAAAGGTTCACTTATCACCTTTTAATGGTGAACCGTCATTAAATATAGTTTTGATCACTCTTATACTTTATTTTGGACCAAATATAACTCTTCTTTAGAATCGGGACATCAAAATTTACTTTGTGTAAATTTTTGGTACCTTTCTGATAAAGTTCTTTTTTTATGAATAGTGTAAAATGTGGTATTTTAATTCAAACCCTCTTTTTAATCTAATTTATTTATATGATTAGATTATTATTTTAATTGGTTTTAAAGTGAAATTAGAAAATATTTTTACCATTTTATCCAATGGTGGTCATTGGAATCAATTTCACTTTGAAATTAGACTTAAACTGGTGTCAATCTTTTAATACTTATTATTTTGTAAAAACACGCTATTTGCTCTGGCAGTGGGAATTAATTATTAAATTAATTAATGTGACTTATATTATTTGAATTTTGTAAAATAGACTTCATTTTTGAATTTGGAATATCAAATATAGCTTTGGGTGAATTTTTGGTAATTTTCTGAAAAACTTCAATTTTTGATGAATAGTGAAACCACTAAGTGGTAATCAAGCAAACTGATTTTTCAGTTAAATGAAAGTTTACCACTAATGTGTATTGAATTTTGAAAATCCGACATACATGGTTTTCATTAAGAAGTAAAATGTGGTTCAATGAGATTAAAATAATTTTTTGGTGAATAGTAACTTTTTTTCATTAATCGCGATTAGAGGTAATTAGTGTAGTTTAAGGTAAAAATGGTATTATAAGAATGTGAAAACACCATGAAACTTGTCCTAAACCTATTGGGTGAGTCATGGCCGACCAAGAAAAGCCATGGTCCAACTTGGGGACCCCATGGAGCCACTTTAGTTTGAAAATGACATTAATATATTTTTATTTAATGTTAAAGTGAAAATGACACTAACATAAATTGTTTTACTAAAATAATTTTTGAGTGGGGTTATACAAGTTCAAATTTTGATTATAAATAGTCATTGGAAAGCTAAAACGATTTCCTACATCATAGTAGTTCTTTTATAATTTTTAGACATTAAATAAATTAAATTATATATGACATAATAATGATGCAGCGATGACATCATTATTTGACGATTTAAATAAAATGGAAAGATAATGAAAAATCTAAAACCTACACATGGCCAAAACCAATTGGATGAGTGGATTTCGAACCCTTGTCACCTTATACACTAATTATTTCAATGTGGTACCTTTTAAAACCGAAAGACATTTTCAAATAAAGTAATATTTCTTTACTTTCCAAAAGTGCCCCTCCTCTCCTCTTATAAAAGGCCCCCACCTCTACCCCATTTCACACAATTCTCAAGCCTTTGGCTCGTCCAACCCCTGCCCAATTAATCTCTCCACATCCCTCTACTAATAATAGAGGATTCCCTTTGGGAAGAATACTTTCAAAGGAATCCTTTAGGCTCAAATCAAAAGGAGTTACACTTTTAAAGGTAATTCATTCTCTCATGTTCATTTGTTTTATTTTGCTTCTCCAACCCCCTAAACTCTTTTTATTTACTTCTCTTGTAACAACACCAGTATCTTAAATATACTAGGATGTTGTTATAATATTTATTCAAGCTACACTATCACACAACTACATCAAATGGTTAAAGAACATACGGTTTCCGTGGATGGAGAAATTCTGCCTCCCGAAACGATGATTGTTCAATACTCATTTAACACCTTCAAAGGTGTCCATTATGATGTCACTATTTTTATATATGATATATAATATGTTTATGTTTTCTTTAAGCTTCTGTATTTTTCATTTCTGGAATTACTTTATGGTTTCCATTATGGGTATACGCGATATCTTCATTTTAGGAAGTGCGGACTACCGCCCTTCAAAGTGATGTGATTCGTTAATGCCAAACGTGGGACGTGTAAAGGATGGATTTAAAGTTAATATATATGATGTTATACTAGAATTATAATATACCTCTATATCATTATTATTTCTTTCCATTAAAGTATGAGATATAAATGAAAGTAGTGTTCATGCGTACGTACGGCTTACCGTCTCCATGAACGGTGCATTTCATTTCTTATCCCCAAATGTAATGTACTATTAAAATTACATGTATATAATGTATATATATAATTAATTATATATCTAAATGATGAATATAATTCTGGAATTAAAATATACATACCTCTCATTTAGTTTTAATTCCACTAATATGACAAAGAAATGAAATAGCGTTCATGGGTACGTACGGCTTACCGTCTCCATGAACGGTGCATTTCATTTCTTACCTCTAAATGATTATGTAATATTATAAATACATGTATATGCTGGATATATATGATACATATTATATCCAAATCGGGAATTTCATTCTGGATTATAAAGAACTTTTGACCACACGAACAACATGTAATTGTAAGAAGTCAACTTTCGACTTAAGAACCAAATATTGACAAAACAAACATTATTAACTTAAATGGTTACATAATGTTTATAACATGGAAATAAGTGATATAAAAGGAATAATGAAGTTTAAAAAGGTTCTTAATCAAGTATAAATTAACTCAAGTTTATTATTCAGGATGTTAAAGAACGATCGAGTCATGTCGGACCCGAGGTAAGGGAACTTCTTAACCCAATTTCCATTCTTTGGGTTAATCTCCTACTTTCAAATTATGTCATGATATTATTATGTCATATCTTGTATTTTTACTTTGTTTATGTGTAATTATAGTGAATACACATAATATATCTATTTTATTTAAAAAATTGATCTTTGTAAGGGACTTCGTCTCAATCTTCTTTCATTGAGGCATATTTCGTTTTATACACAACACTCTTTTATACGGTGTATAAACTCCTTTGACTTTTACTTTTATACAAAAGGAATCTTCTTCTACGAAGCATTTTACTAAACGAAAAAAAGGAATGTTTTTTTTAACGTACGCGGTGACAACGACCTTTTCCGCCGCCGTGAGTATTATTTGATCTTTGGCTTTCTCAACAAGCCGTAATGTTTTTAGAATAAAATAAATACCATATACTCTTTTATGTATTTTGGTATTGAAAATGGTTTTGAAAAAGGATTCTATTATGTCAATATATTTATGACATATTGTGATTGAAATGTGGAAATGTTATCATTCCTTTATATTGGTTTTATGTTTTATGATTTTATACTGGTACTTGGACATTTTAACGGGTGGTTACGTTATACACTATATGACGGGTGGTGCCGTGAATACCAGGACGGGTGGTTACGTTATAACCTCCAATGCATTGGGTATGGAAGTAGGCCGTATGGCTATTTCATTATGTATGTATGGAAATTGGCCGTATGGCTATTCCATTAAGTGATATGTGTGGAATTCAACCGTATGGTTATTCCACTTAAGTATGTTTATGTCCCAAGTTACCTTTTTATATTCTATGTGTTCTTTATATGGGTTTTATGGTAATCCTTTGGTTACAAAAAGGTAAGTAATGATACTTTATTCAGTGAAGATTTTTTTTACTACTTCATGAAGGTGAAGGTATTACTTTGATACAGTATACATGGTTTACTTGAAGTTTGAAAAACTAACAGTTTTCATTCTTTTTGTATCCCTTACTGAGCTTTTTTATGCTCACCCCAAGTTTTTCGAAATGTTTTTCACAGGACTTAAAGTGGAATAAGGTCAAGGATGGGATCAAGGGAATTTCATGCTATCTAAAACATGGAATCTAGACATCTTTCTTTTTAAGAGTTTTTATTTTATGGAGACTTAGTAGAAGTGTCTACTTTGTAATCTTTTAAGATGTAATAGTTATGTTCTAATTCTCTAAAACTCTAAACCTGAAAAGATCCTCAATGTGAATTATTCATTTAATTCAATATTAAGTAAGGTTTAAGGTCGAGGCCTTATAATTCCACTATTATTTGTGTTCTTAACACTATGATTTTTGTTTTCTTCGGTAGATGGAAATTGAAGGATCCCTGTTAATGTTTACAGTGATAGAAAATTTATTGATGAGTAGTCAGAGGAGAGGATGACAATATTAACAGACGTTTTGATTCTACCAAATCAGTTATCAAGGAAATTGATTACAGATGATAACTATAATCGAATATATGACCCAAAAAAGACAATAATAGTGCTGTTAACTGAGAGTTCAGGTAATGATAACCATGCAGGAAAGAAGATTTAGTTTCCTACATGTATAGAATATGGTGATAAATTCCCATGTGATGTGTTAGATAAACAGTTATATTTTTTCAATACCGAAAAGAAACACAAAATTCTTGTAATTACAATAGGAAAATTAAGAGTTCAATTAGTGAAATTGATTTTAATATCATTCTCACTTAAATATTATCAGTGGATAAAAGATTTAAATCGGAAATATTTTGGAATTATGAAAATAAATGTCCTTGTGGGAATACTTGTGGTGAAAATTAGAAAGGTGTTATGAATAGTGGTTCTATTGTAGATTATGAAGAGACCACAACTATCCAATGAAAGGAAAGATGTATTATAGACTAATAAGATGAAACCTAGTTAATAGTTTCGGAAATAAGACTTATCATTAAATTATTTATGTACAATTATTCAAGGTTTATGAAATAAATAAATTTTTAACTATATGTCTTTCATTATAGATTTTAATGAATACGTAGATAGATGTTTATGACCTAGAAATGGGAATTAATGAAAATGTAATATTGAAGGAACACATTGGAATAATGTAAATATAATAATTAATATGTTCATTATTTTGAGATAATGATAATGGGATAAAGAGTTGATTGATTTAGATAATATAAATTTGATAGTATTGATGACCTCTGAATTGATAAATTATTTTTCTACAAAATTTTATATATTATCATTCATGGTGTTTATAGAATTTAACTATTTCAAAAATATATCGAATTATTTACGATTTATGAATTTAATGAGGAATAATGTATGTATTCAACAATTGGTTTTGATAATTTCAGTTATTACCATGTTTCAATAGAATACATGATAAATGTAATCACATGTTTGGTATGTAAGAAATAATAGATATTTCATGTTGTTTTAGGGATTAATTATTAGTTCATCTGGACTATTTAAAGACTATATTTCCAATGTTTTTTTATATTTTTATATTTTGGAAGTTTCATATAATTAACCATTAATGAAATTATTTATCATTGAATTAGAATTTAGATATTAATATATTATTTCATTAAAATGGGATAACCTATGATAAAAATAATGTTGTGATGATAAATAAGGATAAAGAACATAATTTATCATTTTATTTATGTATAATTTTAATTAATAGTGCTTCAGGAGAAATAAAATATGCATAATTTTTTATATTAAGATATTTTATTTAAATTTATCACAGAATAATTACGTGGATACATTGTTTTTATAAAATGGGATGAAATCAAATAAAAATATATTCTTATGAAATTTCTTCTACTTAAAGAATATGATATTGAAAACATGTTATCTAGGTACCTAAATATCAGATGAATAAAATGGTCATTTAGATCATCAGATATTTATGGTTCTAGGGGTTTTAACATTATCTATATCACACGCATTCATGTGATATATGATCTTTATCTCTCTTTATAATGATTTTTTCATTTCTTCAATGTACATATCATTTCTTCTCCAGTTATGCTGAAATGTTTGGAAACCTAATTATTAATTATGTTGGTTAATAATTATTTTTCAAGAATATATTTTCAAAATCATATTTTATTATCAATTTTTATGATGTGGTTTTCAATGATGTAATTTATAAATGTTGATCCATTGATTACTGAGATGATTTTCTAGAGAGAAATTAATTTTAGGTGGGGAAGAATATAAGACCCCTATATTTTCATAAATATATATTTTTCAATATATTTAATATTTTTATCATTTGTTATATTTTTTGTTACGTGATACCCTCTTTTTTTATTTCTATAAAATAATTAATTTTTAGATTAATTTAAAAATATTTTTGAGTTTATCTTGAATTATATGTAACTCTGAGTTTAAAAAAATCATAGAAAACAATTTAAATATTATTATTTAATATAATATATATAAATTATAAATTGGAATGATGAATATAAATTGTATTAAATATATTATGAAAATATGGTTTAAACATGATTATTAAATTTTTTGGTGACAAATTCATTTGAAATTAAAATAATACACTTTCGAAAATATATGGAAATAATTTTCCAAATTTTCTTTGTATTAGTACAAATGTGTTTTATCAATAAATTAACCAAATCAGTTTTAGTTTATGATTTTATGTAAATTTAAATAAAATATTTTATATACTATGATTAAAATTTATCTTCTATGAAGTTTATACCAGATATAATAATAAATTTAAATTTATTAATGAGAATGTATTTCTCTAATAAACATTTTTCTAAAAAATTTGGGCCGCAATTATTTTTAAAGATAATTTTTTTTAATTTTATGTCTTTCAATAAATAGAAGAATATTTATTTTCTAATTTTATGATTTCAAAATGATCTTGGGTTGAATTTTTTTGATTCGTTTGAAATATTCCATTTTTTGCATGAATATATAAAAATGCTATATTTTTATTGAATATTGTATTTTTGAATATTTTTATATTAATTATAGATATTTTATGATTTCTTAAATTAGTTTTAATTCCATTTATGTCCATTAATTTATTTTATGTCTTTCTAATAAGTATCACATTGATTATGGATATAAAAAACATTTGAAATATTTCATATTTTATCTTCAAAAATCGTATTAATCATCACATATTTGGGATTAATTTTAAAATTATTTTTTATATTTATATAAATATAATTATTTACACTGTATTATAGTTTGATAGTAATCAGTTTTCCTAATTTTTAAAAACAAAAGTAAATTTTTTTTCAATAATTAATTATGAATGAAGTAAAAAATTAATTTTTAAGGAGAAAGTAAAAATGGATTTACTATACTCTTAAACTATAATGGGAAGTGTGGAAATGAAAAAAATTAACCTAAATATTATTTTATATTTATATCTTATGTCATTTAATAGAATTATCATTAAATATGTAAATTCCATACCACGTTCCTCGGAATATGACCATTAATATAACAAAATTTAAGGAATATAAACAAATAAACTTCACTTATTTATAATATATAATATATTTTCTGATAGAGAAAAAATAGGATTGGTTATAAATATTATTGTGAATGATAAATTATTTATTTTTATCGTAATAATTAATCATTAAATTTTGGAGATGATTTGGTAACATAATATTTTTATTAATTGAAAATGCACAATATTATATTTAATATGTAAGAAAATAAAAGATTACAAAAGAAGTAAAAATGAAGTAAATTGAATGAATTAATATGTAACATTATTTTATTATATGAATATATCATTTTATATATGTTTAAAAATATTATATGATAATTCCATTATTTTCATGATATTTTTTATCTTCGATTAAATAAATAATTTCAAAATTGGCATTAATGTAATTTTATTATAAATTCAATTTTAATAATTAATTTGAAATTACTAAAAATCTTATTTATAGAAAAGTAAATTTTAAATTTAAATAAATATAACCTATTGTATATAAATGGATACTTTTTCTATTGTAATTATTATATTTGTTGTTTAATATTAAAAATAAGTTTAGAGATGTTAAGGTTAACAATTTGTTTTTTCACATTACATATGTCGGGGATAATATAAATTTAAATAATGCATAACATTTATATTTTTTATATTATTTATATTATATATGATATTTACAAAAATTGGGTTAAAATTTTATATTAATTATCTCTTTTATTTAGTAAATAATGAAAAATTGAAAATCAAAGAAAATTGGTTAGCGTAGTGAAAACCCAAAATGGTAAAAGAGTGGAAACATAAAAGGAAATGAAAAAATTACTAAAACATATGTTTGACTATCTGTATGAGGTATAGATCTTCTATATAATCTGTAAAACCATTTTTTTATTTTATCTCTATCCTATAAAGTTAATATTGATAACCTAATAGTGGTTACTATTGATTATTTATAAGAAAGTCACATATCTCCAAATATAAAAGTGAACACATTCTACTCACTTATTCACACCTCCAACACCATTTAACTCAAAAAATTATATACCCAATCATTCCCAAAATTACATCTCCAAATCATAGAAACAATATTTCAATATAAATCCAACATATAAAGGATTTATTACAGACATAAAGAAAAAATGTGAAGAATATGTATTGTTATTCATTGATCATCTCTATTTTATTTTATTATTCACCTTTGTTAATTAAATATATATTGTGATTAAATAATTTAAAAAATTTATTTCATATAATTAAATGTTTTATTGATATAATTAGGGCCTAAAAATACACTCAATTTCATTAAATGGGTTATGAAATTATTATTTCTGTGTAGGGTGACATACAGCCTCAAAAATTGATGTCATTAGTTTTTCTATTACGGCATTTTAAGAATGGTTTAATTGATTGGTTTATTGTTCATATATGAAAAATATTATATTTATAATTTAAGTATTAGTATTTAATTTTAATATCACAGAATCCTTCATGTATTCAATTTTGTGAGATTATGATAACATTACTTGTGTGTACGGCTATCTACTACGCCACGAAGCGATGTAATTCATTCACACGTTATGTGTAAGGTATTAAAGATGGGATTAATTAAAATTTATGATATATATGAAATTAAAATTATTATATAGTTATAATATATAACATCCAATTTCAACCCTTTTAACACTATAATAAAATGAAAAGTCATGTTCATGGGTATGTACGACATACAATCTCAATGAATTGTTTATCTCAATTCCTATCCCTAAAATTTATCGATTACTGTATAATATTTTAAACATAATATATATTATATTTTATTAATTTTAATCATTATGAGGTAATGGATTCATTATTGAATTGGAGAAAAAGAATATTAGGAATTAAATCATATAAGATAAACGAAGTAGTTAGTACCTGAAATATAACATTTCCATGTAATTGTTATTAACATGTAAATAAGAAGATTATTAGAAAATAATGTATGATATGATATATATTAATATGGTTCTATAATATATATTTATTTTATTGGATTTTCTATTGAGTAATATGAAGGTTAATAAATAAGGTAATTGTTTTTTGTTTCACTTTTTATTTCCTTGGGACATATGTCTTGTTGACAACCCTTGTATTTTATGTATTCTTTATACTACCAAGTAGTATATATAATTATTATTACATTGAAAATATTTTTTAAAATATCAATATCATTTTATCTCTATCATGGGACTGACAATTCAATAGTTTGTAATTCAATAATGTATTTTTGTCAAAATTTTCATTCTATGAGACATATATTATGTTATAAAAAAATATTATTTTATGAGTTGTATATAAAGCCCCTATTACTTGTAATATCATGAAATAATTTATTCTCATGAAATTATTTTTTTTATTCAATGTTATTATTTCATGGGTCTTCTGTTTCAATGTTTCCAACATGATAATAGATTATGTTATAATATAATAATTTTTTCCGGATTATTTTTGATTATTAATTCAATGATAAAATGTTATGATACATATATAATGAAATTTATGAATATTTTTATCCTCTCCACATGATATTATAATAATTTTTTACATTATTCCCCTCTATTAATGTATCAATGATGAGATTTTTTTTTTGGAAAGTCATCACATTGGATTAAAATAAATATTCATCAAAATCCATGTTTAAAAAAAATTCAATAAGTTTGGATTCAATTTTTTCAAAAATATATATATTTTCAATATTATACTGTTTAAATTTTTTCTCAAATATCCTTTACTAACTTTCATGTTTATATTTAATGGAAAATATTGTAAAATTTGTTATGTTTTAAAAGTTGGTTTAAAAAAGAAATCTTATTTTCCATATGAAATGATCAAAATTATTGATCAAATTTATAATCCATATAATATAACTTCCATTTATGTTTCCCAAGCCTTATTGGGGATATTATCCATGTATAACATTCTTATTATTTCTATTAATGTTTTACATATATTATTGCATGGTGTTTATGAAACGTGTTTCATTTTCAATGGGTAATACCATGATAGAACTAATAGGAAACCTACATTTTTTCATAGGATATTATATGATGAAATAATTATGAAACTTATAAATCTCATATATGTTTTGATATGATTAAAGTTTTACAAATATAATTTTATTTCACATGATATGATATGATTAATGTTAATAATGTTTTGGAACACATAAATATGGTTTTCAGGATTATATGGGTGGGACATATATCACTCTTCAATGCATTGGGTAAGGAAATATTATATATGAAGTCAGCGGGTGCACAAGCTATTAGACATTGCACAAGAATGAGGGTATACATGTTCTTAGCCCATTTCTAATTATGAGGACACATATGTGTTTATTCCAATCCAAATGATCATGGTACATGGGTTCTTAGGATAAGCCTTAATATGTGGGTTCATGGGTGGTCAGTTCAAGAAAAAATATGATGGTCAACTGAAGTCCAAAGATTATGGTACATAGTTGGTCATGTAATTCAAAAAAACTAGGGTATGTGGGTTTTCATCCCATGGCCAATGAAGATTAATGAGTGGCTAGCCAAAAACAAACATGTTATTAACTTCTTAGTGGGAATCCTTGATATAATATTTTTTATTCCTATGCATATTCCCCAACTTCCAAGGCATATGATTTTGTTATTCCCTCATGTCTCATGTTCTACGATTCCATTAAGAGTCCTTTCATCTGAATGAAAAATAATTATGTCATGACTTTTGATAATGATATCTGATATATGGGGTGTGTTTTCCAAATTTTATTATCATGTTCTTGTTCCCTCATATTCATATTATTATTATGTATATCATTTATATACAATTATAGGGAAACCAAGATCATTCATTTTTATCTTTCGTTTCACAAGGTTCTGAATAAAGGATTTGAGAGTGAGTAATAATGGGGAAGTTCTTTGTGGGAAACAATTAATCACTTTCAACCATTTAAAATATTATGTTTCGATGTTTTCAAAGTCGCTAAACTATTATTGTCCGTGGGTGTGTATTTATGTAATATAATGAAAATTCATAAAAAATGATGTCATATCACTATGTAAAAATCCATGGTCAAAATTAAATATTATACTATTTGTATGTTTAGATGATAATCCATGTAAATGGATATATGTGGTAAAAAAATAGTTTCAAATAGGAATGGGTTATGGGGTTTGGCGTAGAAGTGTGAAACCATGATATTTTAATATAAATTCCTCTTTATTTTTTTTTGAAACCTCGTAATACAAACAACCTCAGGTTCAAATGATCATTAATATAATATCCCATTATAACCTAGCTATTAAATTGGAATATAGGTTTAAGGAAATATAAATTATTAAAATAAAAATAAAAATAAAATCACAATTAATCAATTGATTAGAAATTGAAATAAAAAATCATTTGAATGTATAATAAAGTCTTTTTATGAAAAAATGTTATTATGGAGGAATTGTTCATTTATTTTAATTAATTATATTAATCAATATTATTGATTTAATTTATTAAAATTTCTTTTTAATATATTCATGAAAATGTGTTAACATATATCTAATGCAGTTTTAGTCATAGGATAATAATAAATCAATCTTTATATAGGAAAACATTTTTTTAAAAGAACTATTCATCACATTTTTTTAAATTATGTTAAAATAATCTCTACCAATTATTGAAATTTAAAAGAAAAAATGGAATCTATACTTTTAATCCTAATGGTTATATTTTCAAATATATCCCTTTTATTTTTAAGCATTATAGATACTAATCATGATAAAATTTATAACAGTGGAAATGTTTATATTTTGTTAATATATTTTAAAACCATGTGTTAAGGTCACAAAATTTCATTAATATTTATATTTAATGAAACAAAAGTTTACACAAACAAAATTTGTATGGAAACATAATTGTTTAAGGGGTATATTTCCATGAAAATAACATAGATAATATTTTAATAAATTAAAAATATAAAATGTCACTCGATTGTTTTTAAATATTTCTACTGTGTGTTTATCAGAACAAAATAAAGTGGTAAACTAGTTTATATTATTATTTCAAAAATAACAACATTATATTCATGATGTTAATTTATTTCTGAATTATATGTATAACATATTTTAAATAATTTCATACAAAACAATGACATAATATTTATTCAATAATTAAAAAAATAAACTAAATTATTTCGAAAATAATAAATGCATTTAAATATGAATGATTTACTTTGATCCTTAAAATTTTTAAAATATAAAAAAATTCAGGATATTTTAATGTTTTTTTTCAAATTATAACTTTTTTAATGATGTCATTGATTTCAATTTCAAGGAATGATGTTGTAAATGACATATTTGTTTTAAAATCATATATTATTAATACAAATTAAAATCAGTGAATTTATTAAATATGATAGATTGAATAATATATGTTTTAAAATATCTTCCCCTTTCAACTTATGGGACAAGTATTACCATATATGTAAAATTATAACACCTTATTCATGATTTTTATTGTTACAACTAACAATAAATGGGTTAACTAAGTTATTAAATAAAAATATAGTGTTAAAAATAAAACATTTTCCCTCTCAAAGATTATTGATAAAATTTATTTAATTCATATAATACATTATATTTGAATTTATTTATCTTAAGAAATAATTATATATTTTTTAATTTTTTTTAAATTTATATGTGTGTCTTTTCCCACCCTTATAAGATGAAACCCCATTTATTATCCACTTTAATATTAGTTGAGAAAATTATATCAACATAGAACTACCCATTTCTCTTGTAAACTTCCATATCCATGTTATATATGTATTTTTATCCTAAAAATATGATCCCGAGGTTCCATATGAAATTATCTAAAGGCGGTCATATGAAGAAGTGGAAATATTTTTTCCTGAACACTTTCTATTTTTAATTTTATACCACCTATAATTATTTGGTATTTATAATAAAATACAAACATAAATATCCTTAATATTTTGAAATATTATTATAATTATGAAACCAGTTTTATCTAATATCTTTCCCATTAAATGTAATGTAAATGTATAACACAAGAATACGTATGTCTTACAATATCTACCCAGGGATACAATTAATTTTTATTCATAATATTTTACAGATGTGTATTACGATGGGATTACAGTTTATATATGATATTTTTTAAAATATTTATAACTATGTTGTTATAATATGATATCTACTTTCTTACCTTTAATTTTAATGGAATATTATAAGGACACTCAGTCATATGGGTGGACTACCACTTCCACTAAGTGTTAAAATTCGTTTTTCATTTATGATTTAAATAGATGTTATTCATAATATATTTAAACAATATATATGATTTATATGTTATAATGATGATTTTTTAGAACTTTATTATTATTTAAAAATCTTTCATTTGATAAATCAAAAAGTAAAAACATTATTCCTGTGTATGTACAACAGATAATCTCAATTAAGAGTATAAATCAATTATTTATCATTATCTTTTATAGATTACTAAAGATAAATACATAATGAATATACATGATATTTATATAATTGTTACCATTTTGAATAATTTTTAACCATGTTTAATGTAAAAATAGGGAATCCACCAAACCATTACATCTATAAACAATGATGTTCTTATTATCAAGAATAATTGGGAAAAATATGAATTATTAATTAAATATTGATAATGGATTAAAAGTAATTCATATATTATTTGAAATATATGAGTATAGTTATGGGATATATTCATAATAAACTTATTATTTTTATAAGAAGGTTTTATACATATGAAGGAACTACAACTATTGGTAAGGGATTATATCGCAAAGTAATCATTATTAATGATTATATAAGATTATATATCCATTGGGGAAATTATTTTATCTTTCTATCCTAAAATGAGTATATTTACATATTATATGGTTATTTAGTTAAATAACATGTTTTCCTTTCATTTTACTCTCTTTATGTACTGAATATACTGATTTTTTTTAAAAAGTAGCCAAATTTTCAACACAATTGGGAAATATTTCACTTCCATGTCTATATACTCCTTAAATTATATAAATGTATGTTTTTATCATTGAAAATTAATTTATTAAATAAATTATTTCACATTTTTGGATTTTTATATTGGTTTCTAATGAATCTTCTTTTCATTTTGCACATTGTTTCCTTTTTTACCATTTTACAAAAGCATGAATGGAATTAAAATTTTTAAATATATAGATGGAATGTAATTTACCATTGTGATGAACATCCATTAATTTGATTAATTATTTAAAATTTTATTTGGTTATTTTCAACAAAAATATTTTCCTTAATATTTATTAAATTTATTAATTTTAAATATTTGTTTTCAATGGCTAAATGGTTGCTATCATAATGATAATTTCTAGTGATAATCTGAATGTATGTTCATCTTTTTCAAAATAACATTATGAATATTATAAATTACTAATGTTATAATCTTATGATACCATAAACTATATTTTTTATGGATGTTTCATGATTAGTTTGACTGGGGAAATTATTGAGATTTTATATTATTATTCTTCCACTAGTGACAATTAACAATTTATGAATCCTACTTAGTATGTTGTAATATTTTTTCAATTACTGATTTTTTTTGAATTGTTTTATTATTAGGGGAGCATTGAATTACATATAACCTCAATTTATTAGTAGAGATCATGATAAAAAATATTTGGTTCTTGGTCGAGGCCATTTACATTTATACAGATGTCCAAGCATGATGAATTGATGGAATTTTTAAATGTTTTGGCACATGAACATTAAAGAAAGTATGTAATGACTCAGACCTCCCTTTCCATTAATATATTAAAATATGGTGGTTGATGTGTTCTGGGAGGCAACAGTGACTCATTTTAGGAGTTTACCAAAAATCTACTTTTTATAATGGTGAGTTAGGAATGGTAGGATGTTGATGGTAGGTCATGAAAGTGAGTCATAGTGATATCTCGAAGTGTTGAGTCACATCGTGTGTCAAAATGGTGACTTGTAATGATAACTCGCCAATAGAGACTCGAACTTGTAGATCTACAATGTTAAATGACACTAGAAGCTCGCCAATGGTGACCCGCACTAGTATCCTACCAATTGTGACTCACGAAAATGATTTATTAATAAATAGCTCGTCAAATGCTGAGTCTCCCAATGAAAACTCATCCCTAAGTATCTCATCCACCAATGACTCGTGAGGATGAGTCATCCAGTTTTTTTCTCATGAAATGGTGAGTCACCCAATGGTGTTTCATCCATCGATTTCTCTTGCACTAGTGAGTCACAAAAGGGACTCACCCAACCATGTTTCATTTACAAATATATATTTGGATTAATGAATCATGTTTCCCATAGTTTCCCCCATTAGATTTTTTCATTGACGTAAAATGCATTCCAATCCATTATTAATGGGATTTAGGGAATATTCAATTCATATAACTTTTATATAATTTTTTCCTAAGGATCTAGGTTCCTTTTCTCAGCCAAACCACATAATCTAAATGAGATACTCTTTTATTGGAAAATATAATTTGTGTCTAATCCATATCTTTATATTTATTTTTCCAAAGGATGGCCCCTGATCTTCATTGTTGTATTTTATTGAACATGAGATGCATATAGTTATTCCTCCCATATGATTTATGTGTTGTGATGTAGCCTTTGTTCATGTTACCATGTTTTTTTCCATTTCCATGTACATCCCTTATTCTTGTACAACCCATAAGAGTCAATACGTCTTCGATATAAGGTATTTTCTACATCAATGATTCTAGGTTAATTGATTTTTTCCCTCCAATTTCATTATGATATGTGTTATATTGTGATCTCCATGACTCTAATTGAGCATTCTCGATTATTAGTAGATGCAATTCTGCTTTAGTGTCCTCGGGTGAATGTAGTCATTGCAGGAGAGGTGACCTTGATTCGTTGTGTTGGCATGATCTTATGATAAGAATGTAAAAATCCTTTTGAGGTAGGGGATTAATTTATTCAACGATTATTTACATGAAATCAAAGTGTAATCATGATTTAACACATTCAATCAAAATTAAGTTGACATAAAAATATTTGAACTGGATTAAATTGTTTGTTTCGATTGTATTTTGTTGCTTTGTACCATGATAATTGTTTCCGCCTTATTTTATACACTATTTGATACCTATAAATTGATTATTTAAAATATTTTTCTTTATGGATACTGCTAAAGAAACCAAATATAGAATTAATCAATAATTAATTGGATATCAATTTGAAGAGTCTTGTTAATGAATACGATGGCTGTTGTCATTTTATGATAATAAAATTGATGCATTTATGCATGTATAACTGAATTCGATTATGAAAGTGAAGAATGATTATTATTTTTGATAAAATTATTAATGTAATTTGAAATAAAATTTTAAATTATTTTGTGATAGATTATTATAGGTAGTTTCAAGGAGTTTTAATATTCTGAACCTGTGCATAAAGAATCTATTAATTCAAGATCAAATACAAAACTTATTGTTTGATAAATGTAATTCTCTATTGTTTTGGAGTTACATGATTTTTTTTCAAAGGCCATTTTTTTATTCTTTGGATCACTAAAAGATCACGGGGTTTAAATGTGGAACAACTTTTTTTGGGTAATGTTCCCATTGTTATGCTTGTTTTTGCTTCTTGTGAAGTGATCTATATATGAGAATTGTGGTTGTAGAGGAAGGGGGGACTAGATGTGGTGTGAGCCTAGGTTGGATGATCCTAGATGGCTGTTGTGGTTTGTGGGTTGTGGATTCCAAATGGTTCTGGTTGTATTTTACTCATAGAGTGGTAGATGAATCAATTAATGCATATTTCTGTTGGGGAAGACATAAGAGACAATGGAATGGGTTGAAGCCTGACTTACCCATTATTATGATTGTTAGATACTTGTTGAATCTATAGTTTTTTTTATCTTCATAACTTTATCCACTACATGAGGAATCTATTTTTTTTCTTAATATCATTTTAATAGAGGAAAATACATGTGGGGTATGCCACATGATTTTTGTGTTTGGATTCTGAAGGATGGATTGGTTTATAATCTTTCTATTGGCGGGGTGAAATCGATAGGTAGCTCATATACACCACATGTTGAGCCATTTCTGTTGGTTAGCTTAGAATATTTCCCTATAATACATGAATCTATAGAAAGATGTATAGTGGTAATGTTTTTAGTAAATTAATAATTGTTGAACCCATGGTTTTGGAGCATAATAGGTTGTAATGTTGGGGTTTTATGTCGAAGAAATCATGTACTCAGTTTGTGTATTCCGGGAGGGAATGGATCTATTCTAGAATGCTTATGAAATGTAATGTGGAATTTATATTGGTTGATTTATGGTAATGTAAATTATTAATTTAATGTGAAAATGGTTAAAAAGATTAAGATATTTTAATAAATCTCATTAATTGGTTTTATTAGGAAATCTAGTATTAGTAGTGGGATATAGGAGACTAAGAGACAATAGAAGTAGTTGAGTCTAAGACTAGGTTATTCCAATACTGTGGTTGTGATCAATATTACAACTTTTAATTTTTGTGATTCTATACCCTGCGTCATATTATTTAGGGAAACTAATACCCCCATGATTTTTATCCCACTGGTGTGTTTTTAACAACATCTTGGTGGGAGGATAGATGACTTATGTCACCCATTGAAAATGCACACCTCTAATGGTAGTTAATTTTGCTGGTATGAAGTGAAGCTTGTTTTACCCAAATATATGTATAGAGTGATATATTATCTTGTTGTTATTTCCCACATATATATACTAGATATCGTTTCTTAACTGCTATTATAGGTGTAACGTGTATAAGCTGTGAATGATTGAGGACCCTTACATGGCGTATGGCCTGTATTGGAATGAAGCATAATTCTGAATGTTTTATACACAGTTTTAGGGCTTTGGTGGCTCTTGGAAACTACCTAGTTAATTTTTGGTTATTTAGATGTGGTTGTTTGTTGTAGGAGGTGAATGTTGGGGTAATTCACCTGGGTGTCTTCGAGCTACCCTTTTTTGGGAGAGATGCTGAGGATGTGAGACGTTCGAGAAAAGGGGGAAACCCATGGGGGAGTGGTAGCTGGGAACCCTTGACATTTGTTATTATATAATACCATCATTAATGTGATACATAGTCAGAGTAGCGACGATGAGTATTGGAAGATAATGTTCATGATTAGGTGACCAGTTAGTTTCACTTGATGTGCATTGTTCTTTTGAATGCATTATTTACTATTGCACAAGAGGGCCCATTAAGGATCTTAATGAGTATACTATTACACTCACACTATGTATATATAAACTGTTTTTTTGGTAATTTGGACTATGATGGAGGTCAGACTGGTTAGTACTAGCTATATGTTTTATAGGACTTATTTGGTCATCTAGAAGGTGAAGTCTAAGAACTGTGTTCCTTATGGGGTTTTCTAGATAATAAATTATACTTAGCGGAAGTGGTAGGACACATTGATGGACTTTGTTATCAGTTTTCCTCAATCTCAGGGAGGCTTTTATGATGTATTAGTGGTAGTGGATTAATAGTCGAAATCGACCCAATTCATAGATATCAATGAGTTGAGCTCAGAAGATGACTTATTGTGGAAATATTTATAGGATGTGGTGAGACTCCATGATGTCCCAAGGATCCATATTAATGATTGAGATCCTCATTTTACCTCTAGTGTTTGGAGATGACTCCAACATGGTATTGGTTTTAAATATGACTTAACACTAATTTTTATCAATAGAAGGATGGTTAGATAGAGTGGACCATCCATTCACATGAAAAATGTTTCTCTCTCATGTCCATGATTTTTGAGTTTCGTGGATGAGTCACTTAACCCTTGAAAAGTTTTCATAGAAAAATATTTTCCACTCCACTATCATTATGGCACAGTTTAAAGGCTTCTTTGGTGACCTTTCTATTCTCTTTTGTGCCATATTTGGATCATAGAGTTATAAATTCTCATGTCAGAACTAGTATATAGTATGACCGAGATAGTTCAAGAGATTCACTAGAAGATTAAGGAAGAACAAGATCATCATGAGTTCAATGCTAATTGTTGGAGGAGACTAATGAATTTGACTTCGAGGATCACTTGATTCCCAATGTGACACTCGGTCATGGGTAGTGAGGGTTGGCTAATGTGACTAGGATTTCTCCCTTATATTATTTGGACTTTCGTGGTGTTTTATTGTGATGTATCAAATTTTTATTATGTAGTATTTCCTCTAAAGGTGACCTCTATAAAGGATGTTTTCTTATTCCACAGCTCATTCCTTATCTTCATTATGACTCTAGCATGAAGGATTTGGGAAGGATGGATTTTGATGTTGATGTAACCATCAAGGAGTTGTCTTTAGTGTTATAGGAAAATAATGATAATGTGTTGCCTCAGAATGTTATACACTTGGTTTGTGTCTTATGGATGTTAAGTGTCATGGATGAGATTACCTAATAATGTGGTTCAGAGATACATACTCAGTACACATATCTTTTTTATCTTTATATATTATATTTTAATGTTGACCCTTTATTGCTTATAGACCATTTCTTCAATGAGATGTATTTCCCAATATTCTTATTTTGAATTTCTCTCATTTGATAGGTATCTCCCATGGGAGTGTGTTTGAGATCAAGTTTTGGTTGTATCATGGTTTCAAATTGTTCCTTTGATGAACTGGTTGAGGTCCTATGGTGAAGAGAAACTTGTGAGGTGTCTCATGGGCTTTCTATTCTGATGATGGATTTCTGGTTTCATCACATTTTAGTTTTGGATTCTCAAGGGTGAGAATTTTTTTAGAAGTATTTAATGTATTGACACATGCCTATATAGTCTATTAAATTGAGAAAAAATGGTGTTTGAGGTGTTCTGGGTGGAGCAGTGACTCATATCACGATTTTTCCAATAATCCATTTTTTAAAATGGGAAGTATGGATCGGTAGGTCATTGATGGTATTCCGAAGCAGTGATTCAGAGTTGTGATTCACAGTATCGAGTATGAATGGTGACTCACACCAATATCTTTCCCATTGTGACTCCCACCTCTAGCTCGCCAGAAGTGACTCGCACCGGTAGCTCACCAATGGTGACTCTTGAAAGTGAGTCATCCATCGGTAGCTCATCCAACGATGAGTCACCAAACAACGAATCATACACCAATAGAGAATCCACTAGTGACTTCAGACAATGATTCACGCAATCTTATCTCATCCAGTGGTGAGTCACTCAACGGTGACTCATCCATCGGTATCTATTTCATCGATGACTCGCAACGTTGACTCCCCCAATGATGAGTCATTTCCGATTGTAGATTATGAAAAATGTTTTAGTTTTCTTATAGGTTCACCCCTTAGAAAATTTAGTTGATGTAAAACACATTAAAATCTATGAATTAATGGATTTAAGGCTGATCCAAATAACATAACTTCTATCTAAAATCTTACAATGGGTCTAGGTTCCATTAATCTATATAACTGCATTATCTTGACAAGATCTACCATGAATAAAAAATATAAACCATTTCTAAACCACTTCTCTATATAGGTTTTCACAAAGGATGACCATTTTTCTACCATCTTGATTATCCTTAGTATGAGTCAACTAGAGTTCTTCCTCCCATAGGAGTAGTGCATTGTGTTGTAGCCTTGGACCATGTTCCCCATGGAGTTTTCCTACTCAATGCCTTCCCCCTATTTTTTTGTAATAAAAAAGTTTCAATATATCGTTGATATACAGAATGTTCAACATCAACTCTTCTGGGTTCCTTGACCTATTTATCATTATTTATGAATTCCAAGTGGATGAACATGATCTCCATGTTTATAATGGTTCGTTCATTGTTTTTGGTTCATGTGGTTGTGTCATACTGTCTTTGTGTGGATATAGTCAATTTGGGAGTGGTTATCATGATCCGCTATGTTGGTTTGATCTCGTTTAATGTACAACAGAAATATTTTGAGATATTGTATTCATTGATCCTCTATTTTTATACGTGATATCATAAAGCTATAGAGATTAATCCATTTAGATCATAATGAAATTTAAAAAGTAAATATTTGAACAAGATTAAAGAATTTTCTTCAATCCTATATAGATGATTAATACAATGATAATGGTTTTCCTAAGGATTTTATAGATAATATGAAATCCATGATTTTATTTTTAGGAAATTCATTATTAATGGGAATTTTTAGGGAATGTAAATCCTAAATTTATCATTATTTAATTATATAATAGTTTAAAGAGGCATTTAAATGAATATAGTTGTTGTTGTAATTTAATGATAGTCAAATTTAAGCAGATATTCACGTTTAACTATATTTTTTGATGAACCTGATGCATTTTAATGATTATTTATTTAATTATTAAATGCTTGTTAGATGAAATTTCTTAATTAATTTGTTGTATATTTTGATAAATTGTTTTTATGTTGCTCGTAGTTATAAACGGAGAATAATGAATCGCTTAATTCATGATGGAATAATGAATACGTTGTTTGATAAATGTAATTCCTAATGGGGAATGATTAATCTTATTTCATATAAAAGAAAAGTTCGTTATGATATGGAATGGTGAGTTATCATTGTGATTAATAGAGGAATTCCTTAATTTAGGGTAAATAAATTGTCTCTACGTTTGTTCAGGTTGCTTGTGGCATGCTCTGCATATGATACATTTGGTTGTGGGTGAAGGGAGGCTCAAATATGACATGAACATAGGATAGAAAATCATGGATTGCTGTCTCGGAATTTCTGGTGGGGAGGCATACTAGTTGTGGCAGAAATTGGTTCTTACTTTGGTGTGATTCATCTGTTAATGGATGTGGGTTTCAAGGACACCAGAGATGATGGAATATGATGATCCTAGGATTACCCCTGGTTGATAATTTTGGATTCTTGTTGAATATGTTGTTTTTTTCTTCTTTTTTTCTCTCCACAACATGTGGAGCCTAGTTTCTCTTACTCCCCATACAAAATAGTGGATCACACGTGTGTTGTTCCACATGATTTCTGTGTTTATATTATCATGGATGGATCGGGCTATGCTACTACTATTGGTTCCTATCACTCAATGAGTATCTAATCTAATCATCGTATTTAGAACTTTATGTTGGGCAGCTTAGATTTTTTACAAAGAATAATTAGAAATATAGATATATGGAACTTGGTAATTTTTGTAATAAATGAATTATTATTTAAACAATGGGATTGAAACATGATGGTATGAAATATTGGGTTTTTATATCAAAGAAATTGGGTACTCCATTTTAGTTTTCAATGAGGTCATGGAATTTGTCTACTATGCTAATCAATGTAATGTTGTAATGATAATGGTAAATTATTAGCTAAAGAATTATTTAACATAAGATGAAATGTATTTAAATGGATTAGATGATTTATTTAGGATCTACAAATTGTTTTTTACTTATATGAAATCTAGTCTCAGTAGTGGGAACCAGTAGTCTGAGTGACGTTAGAAGAATTTGAGTCTACAACGATATTATTCCTATAGTGTGATCATGATCTTTATAATAACCTATTATTTTTTTGTTTCAATATGATACCATTCATTTTAGGTTATGAAAACTAACACCCCATGTATTTTGAGCTCTAGGGTGTGTTTTCCCCGACATCTTTGTGATAGGATGGACAACTAACTACCATAGTTTACCCTATAATCTCATCTTGGGGGTTACATGTGTCAATATGCATAACGGTTGGTTTTCCCCATACATGTGATTATAGGGATATAATAGGTTAATTTATTTTAAAAAAACATTATTTTTTATATATTTTCCTATGTGCTACTATAGGTTTAACGAGTATAGGTTGTGATGGCTTGAGAATCCTTACTCGGTGTATGGGTTGTGATGGGGTGTGCTACAATATCCTATGTCTGAAACATGATATGAGAGTTGTGGTGGTTCCTGAAAACTACTTACTAACAATGGGTTATATGTATGTGGTGATGTGTATCCCAAGTTACATGTTGTGGTGCATATCCCAGGTGTCATAAGGCATGGATTTTTCGATAGTTATGTTCAAGACATTCGACATTGTGGAAAAGAGGCAAACTAGTGGGGAAGTGGAAGTGGGGTACCCATGAAATTATTTGTTATATTATGTACTCATTTTTTCAATACATGGTGAGAGTATCCAAGGTGGGGAAGGTAACAAATTATACCTATTTATATGAGAATTTATTTTCACTTGTGGTTCACTATTCTTTAGCATTCCTTCTCTACTTTTTCATGAGAGGATCTGGGAAGGATCCATCTGTGTATACTATTATAGTAACCATACATATATAATAACTAATTTTCTGGTCATTTGGAATTGGATGGGGTTTTATTTGCATTCTACTATATTAAATTTTTATTGAAGCTATTTAGGCAGTGTGGTCACTAATGATTTACTATCATTTGGTACTTGATGTTTTCCCATTAAATTTCAGGATTTCATGCGTGAAATTAAATATATGTACGTTGGTTTTAAATTATATTATATTCTGAGAATGAGTTGTTTGATACCTATCTTATCTCTCCCTCACATGCATGTGTTATCCTAGAGGGTAATTCTTCCCATATGTGATTTTATTGTACCGTTGGCACTAGTCGTCAACATGGGTCTTACTAGAGGTTGGACTCGGGTTTCATTATAACTATTAACACATTTTTGGGCTAAGCGGGGTACGCATTATGGGGAGGAATCTAGGGAAGATTTGTATCAGAGGTCTGGTTGAGTGATTATATAGAGTATGGAGTTATTCATAGGTAAGGATCCATATGATGGTAGGGAAATGGTGTCAATTATGTTTATATGGTATTATGAAAACATATACCATTTGAGACACGACTATTAACGAGCCCCATCATATGTTTCATGGATCTTTAAATATGTGGTGACTACTAGATGAGGTGATACTGGTATTTGAGTAGATTATTATGGATGTATTATGCATCATTCTTCTTTTCACCTACGTTTAAATGGGTAGACCCCCGGATAGGTTAACCTAAAATGAATAAATAAAAACCATTAATTAAATCTAAAGTATTCCATATTCTATTTTTCTGAGCTGTAACTAGTTTTCATTTTGTAGTTATGGGTGGTGGTCAATGAACTCATCATGTTTATGAAAAATATTTCAAGAAGGTTCTTTCAGAAGAGTGTCGTAGAGTATAGGTTGAAGATGATGATATTTAGAAGAGGACACTATGAGAGTTTCATCACCCCAGTCAAAAAAAGTATGAGGAATCTATTTCAAATGCAGTCGCATAAGATTGGTTGGAAGAGGTTCAGATAGATTAATGTTTGATCTATATTCGAAAGTATCACTAGGTGTCATTTAATACAGGGTTACTATGTGGGTCAATGAGGTAATGTTGGTTATTGTTTCATGGGGATCTCAAGGAGTAGGAAGTGTCTTGGGATATATTCTGAGACTAGTTTAGATCCATGTTTCTTTCATCAACAATTAAGGTAACTAATATCTAGGAGCATCATTTCATTTGGTAGGGGATCTCCAATTTGAAATAGTTAATAATCATTTTGAGGAAACATTAATGATATGATTCAGACCTATGATCAGATAAGGAGGCATGATCATGGCACCATGAGGAGGTTTTTCATCAATTGATTCAATACCAGGTCACCTTGTTTATTCTGAATATATATCACAAGGTGATGAATATAGAATATTTCATTGAGATTAAGTTACCCAGAGTCATATTTTCATGAGAGGGGAGTTATGAAGAGTCTTAATGAAGAAGTGTTGTGGTTTAGGTTTTTTGATTTTTAGGGAAGTAGAGTATATATTCTACCTAGGGTAGTTCCCCGCACTCAATGTCATGTTTCACTGGAGGTAGTGGCTCTCAGTCCAATGATAAGGTATCATGATTTTTTTTCTTTTGTAGGTTGAGCTCATCAGTGACATGAGTTTCTACCTTTTTTATGCATTCAATGTGGGATGGGTGTTCCACTATAGGTTCCTCTACTGTGATAGTTCCAGTCGGGGCAGTAGCAGCAGGTTACACTAGATTGGGACCAGTAGGGAGATGATGGGGCAGGAATAGGACAGTCATGAAATGCTCCTCAACCTTAGAGAGTATGTAACAGCTGTGGAGGTGGTCATCGACTAGTTCATAGAGGAATTGGAGTAGGTCATGTTCATCTTCATGTGTTAAAATTAGCAGTTCCATGAAATCCAGATGTTGTTTGATGTACCCATTTCTTGTTTTCATCTTAGGTTCTTTACATGATTGATTAAGGATTTGAACATTAATTAAAATCACCTACCATTGTACATGCCTTGTGACTTGAGGTAGAGAGGCTTACATTTCCCGTGGAATTGACTACACCAGTTGGGTGTTGATCTGATATATTTCATGTAGGTAGAGATTGTCAGCTTGTGCTAGAGAAAATCCTATCTTATAGAAATTTCCTTTATTTATGAATAAAATATTATGATTTCTTCCTCGACATATATTTTCTATATTAGATGCAGGATATCATAGATTTCTTCTAGAGTTAGGTGGTGTTATTCGATGTTGTGGGAGATCCAGTTATGTTTTTTGAAAATGAACACCCTTATATGGCACCAGTTCATGTTCTGTCCTTGTCATCATTGATGGATGAGATGACGTTCAACACAGCAGTGGTTCAACTGTCTTATCCCATATATTAATAGAGTAATAATATTTCATATCCATTATTATTTATTAATAAAATATAAAATATACTTTAAAGATTAAATTTTTCCTAATAGACTACTCAACACGCATAATCTTGTTTCTCCGAAATCATTCGATTCACAGAACATTGACTTCTACCATAAAATAATAAAATAATAATAAAATTATTTTAAATGCTAGTTAACTCCTAGGTATTGTAATAGAGGAAATTAATACTAGAAAAAAATATTTCTATAAATGTTTTTTTTATGTTTTACATTTAAAAAAAATTAGAGGCTTAAAATGAAAATGAATCAAATTTTAAGCATATAATAATCTAGTTTTTTTAAAATGAATTTTACCACCTCTTGATGGTGAAATTCATCTAAATATAGATTTTGTAACTTTTATTTGTTCTATTTGACAAAATTAAAATCTTCTTCAAAGTAAGGACATTAAAATTTCATGATTTTTCTGATAAAATTCATATTTTAATGACGAGGCAAAAGCACTGTATTTTAATTCAAAACTACAATATAATTTAATTAAATTATATAGAAGGATTATTATTTTAATTTATTTTAATGACTAATTGTATAATTTTTTTTATCATTTAATCTAATATTGTTCATTAGATGAAAATTTCCATTGAAATTGGACATAAACATAAGTCAATATTTTGATAGTCATTACTTCTATAACACACATTTTTTGGTTTGACAACGAGAATTAATTTTAAATTAATTTCTGAAAATTATATTCATGGAGTATAAAAAAGTGATTCCATATTTGGAATCAGTCAGTCCAAATCATATAAATATGTACCTTTTATTTCGGAATACTATGAATAGTAACTTGAATTTTTTTTATTTTTCATGGTAGATGAGTAGATCTGGTAAAAAAGTGTAAAAAATATTATTATAATAATATTAATCTACCGTAACACATGATATAATGTTTTTAGATGAGATATATATGACCGTGGGCATCTTTATGTTGAATTTGGGACCCCATAGAGCCACTTGGAAGTGAAAATGACATTCTATAAAAAATTAAATTATAGTAAATAAAAATAAAACTTAAACAAGTATCTTTATGTTAGAAAAATTAATATGGGGTTAAATAGGTTATTTTTTACTATAAATAGTAATTTAATAAATTCAAACATTATGGTATTTTATTTATAATTTTGAGACATCAAATAAAGTAATTTATTTATGACACGATGATGGCAGTGTGATTTCCTTATTAATGAATTATTTTGATAAACGAGATTATAAATATTAAAATAAACCTATATTGAATGTTTTTTTTCTATCCATGAATTTTAGTGATGGGTATGAATTTTTATCTTCTAATTAATGAAGTTTTTCTAAATTAATCAGGTTGTTATTGTTTTTTAAAATTCAAGGATATGAATAGTTTAAAAATTCAAGAAAATGTGTTTTTACTAAATTCTATTTTATTAAATGATATATTAGTCATAAAATTCTAATATTTAAATATATGACATAGATAATTTTTATCATGTCATTAATGAACCACTTGTGGTTAGATTTGAATTTTAAAGTAACTATATTAACCATATAGTTTGAATATACAAGAAGACATAATAACAGTCAAATTAGTTAACTAAGGGTTAATGATAATAGATAAGGTTAGATATGTTATCTAGACATGTCTAAAACCTAAAGGATAAATGGCTTTCTACAAATGGTGGTCATATTTTTCAAATAAAAAACTTTAATCCATTTGGAACTAAAAATCTGTTTATAAAAAATAATACTTCAAATGCCTTCCTAATTGGACCTCCTCCCTCTTATAAAAGTAAATAACCTCTAATGAATTAATCACACATCTCAAGACCCCATTATCATCCAAAATCAGCCCAAATAATGTCCCAACACACCTCTATTCCCCCTAGGATCCTTTACTTAAGAATAAGGAAATTCAATAAATCGTTTAGTTTCAAATATAAAATAGTTACTCGATTTAGAGGTAATTTCTTCTCTCATGTTATTTTATTTTATTTTCCATATCCACTCTCTATTATATTATTTTTATTTTATTACATAACATAACTATTTTACTCAATAAACTATGATGTTTTTATGAGAATTTTCAAACTATACTTACACACATGTCCATCTAATGGACATGAACATACATTTTCTATGTTCGACAAACTATTATCTCACAAAATGATGATTGATTGACTTTCACCTACCACCTCACATAGTAGCCATTATGATAGAACTATATTTATATATGATTTATATTATATTTATATTATCTCTATGGTTATTTAATTTTTCATTACAAACATAACCATATTCTTTAATTAATGTGTAAATATGATAATTTCATTTTAGGAAGATCAGACTACCGCCTCCTCAAAGTGATATGACTCATTCATTCCATACATGAAACATAAAAATAATGGAGTTAAAAACATATAAATCATAAATAACATATGTTATTATACTATAATTATAATGTAACTATGTTTCATTTAGTTTTTATTTCATTAATATAAAAAAAATGAAGATTGTGTTCATTCGTTCGTACGACCTTCCGTCTCCACAAACAGTGCATTTAATTTATTATCTCCAAATGTTATAGACAATTGTAAATAAATTTATAATGGATATATATGATATCTAAATCATTAATATTAATCTTTTGATGATTTACTTTGGCATACATGAAATATTTTCTCAAAGCAAGTTCATTTTTGACTCAAGTACCAAATATCAAAAAAAAAGACTGATATTAACATAAATAATTTTGAAATTTTAATTACAAGTTAAAAGTCGAGAGAAAAGGAATTATATATGCATGAAAAAGGTTCTTATGAATGTATAAATTAACATAAGTATATTATTCATGATGATCATGGAGTACACATGATGAGTCAGACTCAAGGTAAACGACTTCATCTCAATATCATTTCATTGAGAAATATTTTGATAATATACACTTTTTTATATGGTATATGATAAAACCATTTTAATTTTAATTTCAATAAATGTTAATCTTTTTTCTATGAATCATTTTAATAAACGACTAATGAAAAGTTATTAACATATGCGGTGACAATATCCTCTCCATCACTGTAATCGTAATTTGATATTTGGCATGCTCTATATGCCTTAATCTATTCAAAAGGAAAATAAATCCCTTATTACCTTTTTAAATGTTTTGGTATTGAAAAAGGGTTTTTTAAATAGATTTAGTTTTTCATAATCTTGAAATTTTTTCTTCTGACTTCATAAGACATTTTATTAGTGAATTGTATAAATTTTCAATATTTTATGTTCTGTAATTATATAATGGTACTTCAACATTTTACGAGTGGTTATGTGATTCACCAATGTGGAGTAGTTATGTAATAAACCAAATGATAGGTGGTTTCATGATAATCCAAGGATGGGTGGTTAAATTATAACCTCCAATGCATTGGCTATTGAAGTTGGTTGTATGATTATTCATTTTTGTGATATGTGGGGAAGAACAAATAGATAATTTATTTATGTATATTTATGTCCCATGTTTTCTTTTATATGTTATATGTTGCCTTATATGGGATTTATAGGAATTTTTTGGTTAAAAAATGGTATGAAATGATATTATATTTGGTGATGTATATTTAATACTTCTTAAAGGTGAAAAGTATTACATTGTGATACAGTATTCATGGTTTTCATGTAATCCAAAGAGTGACTGTTTTCCTTATTTAGGAATCCCTTAACATGATTTTTATGCTCAAACCATGTTTTGAACTATTTTTAATATGATATATAGTAGATTAGAGTCATTTATTGGATCATGGAAATGTCATGTTGTTTAGAAAAACGAAATATTTTTTTTTAAATAGTGTTTATTTTATGAATAAAAATGGATAGTGATTAGAACTGTATACTTGTAATATTATATATGTTTTGTACAAGATATAATACATTTCACTAAATCTATAAATAATAACATAACCTCGAAGTGAATTGAAATAAAATTGTTGACGTATCTCAAGAGGAAGTAATGTATAGTGTTGGGGACTTATAGTTTGTATCGGAGGATGATTTATATTACATTATGAGTTAGGATATTTTTAAATTAATATCCATAAACTATTTTTAAATTTTGGTAAGATTAAAATAATTTTTTATTTTATTATTACCATGTTGATTTTTCTATGATATGTCTATGCCCATTCTTGTTTTTCATAGAGGAAACATGGAAGCTGTACTAAGAAGGCTTGGAAAGGGAAATAACCTTCATAATCAGCAACCAGAGATACATGGAATCAGAACTAAATCATTTATTAGAGTTATGTATCATTTTAATTTTGTGATAAATAGTTGTTATGATTATAGATGATATCTTGATACATTCTAAAATTCGAATGGGTCATGAAAGTCACGTAAGGATTGTTTTCAAACATTAAAAAAACTATATGGATTGTTTAGTAAGAGTGAAATTTGGATGAAAAAAAATTTCTTTCTGTGGTTATATTATTTCTAAATATGGCACTACTGTTGACATTTCTAAAAAAAGTTGTTGAAGAGTGGCCAAGTCCAACCAATATCATAGATATTCATGGTTTTCTTAGTTTAGTGGGTTATTACCAATGTTTTTTTGAAAACGTTTCCCATTTATCTATTAGCTAACTAAGATAACACAAAAAGGAGTTACGATCTTCTAGAAAAAAGGATATGATAATTGTTTTTTGAAACTACAATGAATGTTAGTAAAGATCTAGTTTTTTCCTTGCCTTCCAGTAATAGTGAATCTTTTCTCCACGGTTATGAGTAACTGAAAGGACAGGGTTGTTTCATAATGAATAATGATCATGTAATTGTTTATGCTTCACGTCAGTTGAAACATCATGAGATAAATTACCCAACACATCGTTTGGAATTATCTATTATTTTTTCTACATTAAAAATTTGGAGGCATCATTTGTTTGGTGTATTGTGTGAAATATATACTGATCACAAAATATTTAAGTGTAGATTAACCAAGATATAATTAAACATGATAAAAAGTATATTGATATAATTAATAATTGTTTGTTATTTCACAATCCATTACTATCCCATAATTGAAAATAATGTGGCTGATGCTTTAAGTCTAAATAGTATTGCTACATTAACCATGCCACGTTTTGAACAAAATACTTAAGATTTTGATTTGATGAACATTGGATTGGAAGGTATAAGTGCAGATAATTCCTCTATTTTGTTTCAGGTGGAAATTAAATCACCTCTATCAGACATAATTAAGAAAGTATTGAATAAATACAGCGAGATGTGGAAAAATATAGAATTTGATCTGAAGGGTAATTTTCATGAATTTAACACTGATAAAGACTGTGTTTTGATGTTTGGAAAGAGATTATGTGTTTATTGTTATTCATAGTTGAGGAACGAGTTTTTACGCGAAGACCATTGTTTTATTCTTGCAGTTAATTAGGGTAGTGCAACAATGGGAAGTGATTTTAAAGAGTATTTCTGGTGGGATGGAATGAAAAGAGATATTGCTGACTTTTTTATGAAGTGTTTGATTTTTCCACAGGCTAAAGAAGTGTTGTATTTACTGAAAGGGATAAATTAGCCTTTACCAGTTCTAATGTGGAAATGATAAAATGTGTCCATGGATTTTGTAGTTGTATTGCAACAAACATATTGAGGAATAACGAAATCTGGGTTATTGTTGATAGATTGACTAAATCTGCTCATTTGCGTCTTATTCAAGATAATATGTCTCTAAATAAACAGTGTTGATTTTATATTAATGAGTCGGTATAGTTACATGAAGTTATTCTCTCGATTTCATCTAATCGTGATCCTAGGTTACTTATTATATTTTATAAAAGGCCTTAATAAGTAATTGGGAACTAAATAAATTTAAGTATATTTTTTATCATCAATAAAATGGGCAGTCTGAATTAACATTTCATACCATGGAGTATATACTATGTTCTTGATTAGTGGGTTACCAGAGAATTTGGGATATACATCTTACTTTGGTTGAGATTCCTTATAATCAAAATTTTTCATTCATGTATATAGGTGGTTCCATTTGATGAATTATATGGAATGTAGTGTTGAACAACAACAATTTGGGTCGAAGTAGAAGAAAAAAAGTTGATGGAACCTGAATTGGTAGAATATATGGAATAAACAGTTCAGTTGATTTAGATGCAACTGAGGACAGCTCAGAGTAGGCAGAAAATTTATGTGGATAACTGGAGGAATGCTATTTCATTAAAGGTAGGTGGCCATATCATTCTCAAAGTTTCTACATGGAAATGTGTGATGTGTTTTGGTAAAAAGGGAATGTTGAGTCTGAGGTTCTTTTGAAACTATTCAATCCAAGAAAATATTGGATTAGTTGGATATATGTTGGATTTAACTCCGATTATATCATAGGTATACAATTGTTTTGTGATTCAATGTTGAGAATGTATATGTGGTATCTATGTCATGTTTTGATTAAAAATGTAGTTTAGTTAGAAGAGAATATTGCTTATGAGGAATAACCAATACAGATTCTAGAGCCTAGAGAGAAGGAATTGTGGGATAAGGTGATCAACTAGGTAATGGATTTTTGAAAAAAAAACTATATAGTCGAATAGATAACATGGGAATCTAAATATGCTATATGGGCTAAATAGCCTCACATATTTAATAAGAAGAAAAAATAGTGGGGTTGCAATTTCAAAAAAGGGGGGAACGATGTAGCATCCCAGGTAATTATAGAATAATACTTTTTCATATCTATTATTATTTATGAATAAAATATTATTTTTATTTTTAAGAGGGATTTTTTTCTAATAGTGTATTCAACATGCAACAACAGGTTTCTTCAAAATCTTGTATTGCATAAAACATTGAGTTATACTAAAAAATAATAAAATAATACTTTAATTATTTTAAATTGTAGTTAACACATATCCATTATAATAGTAGGAAATTACCTAACTAACTACAATATGATTATAAATTTTCCTTAAATATTTGACATTTATCTAATATATTTTATAGGCTTAAAATGAGAAATAATCAAATTTTAATCATAAAATACTCTAATATTGTTTTTGATGTCCGTTTTACAAAATTTTTATGGAGATACTTTGTTAAATACATTTTTTTCACATTTATAAATTATATTTTAAAAAACAATCTCTTTAACTAGAATAACAACATAAAATTTTACATTGGTTTAAATATTTGTATTTTTCTGATAAATTTCAAAATGTAAATAATAGTGAAGAACATTACATTTTAATTCAGAACTTCCTTTTCATCTAATTTTTTATATATATATAGTTTGTTATTTTTTTTTAATGTTTTACTAGATTATTTTTTTATTATGTTATCCAATTTTGGTCATTGGATGAAATTTTCCATTGAAATTTGACATAAACACATGTCAATCTTTTGATAGTTATTTCTACTTAATAACAGACTTTTTTGGTTTAACAATGAGAATTAATTTTAAATTAATTACTGCATCACATGTTTGTAGAATTTGGAAAAATGAGTCCAATATTTTGAATTATAATGACCAAAATGAGTAAATATGTATCATTATATTTTTGGAAAATATGAATAATAACATCAGAAATTATTTTGTAAGCCATGTTAAAAAGGTAAATCCGGTAAATAAGTGTTACAAAATATTATTATAATAAAAATAAACTACCCTAATACATGTCATAATATTATTGGATGAGATATGTTGGACTGTGGAAATATATGGGTCTATTTGGAGACCTCATTGAGCCACTTGAATGTGAAAATATAATTTTATGAAAAATAATTAAAAGTAAAGAATAATTTAACAGAAACATGTATCTTTTAGTAAAACTATATTTATATAGGGTTATATAAGTTAAAATTTGGACTATAAATATTCATTTGAAATATAAAGAGGTTTTCTACTAAATGGTATTATATTTATAATTTTTAGTCATCATATAAATTTTTTTTATATTATACAATGATGATGTAGTAATTATCTTATTAATGACTGATTTAAATAAATGAGATATAAATTTTAAAATAAATTTATTTTTAAATTTATTTTCCCGTCCACTAATATTATGGATGATAATGACTTTTTATATTTTAATTAATTGTTTATTTTTTTTAAATGGAACTAGTTATCATGGATTCTTAAAAAGTCATGATATAAATAGTATATAAATTTACAAAAATGAGTTTTTAAATCAAATACAATTTTATTAAAGCATTTAACTGTAAAAAAACATAATATTCATCTAAATGATTTAGATAATGTTGAAAATTTCATTAATTAACCTATTGAGGTTTGATTGGGATTATATAGTATCTATATTTACCATATAGTATGAATATACAAGAGGACATAGGAAGAGTTATATTAGTTAACTAAGGGGTAAAGATAAATGATAAGGATAAATTTGCAACCTATAATTGCCTAAAAACAATTGTTTGAGTGTTGGTAAACCGAAATTTTCTTTATATTTGAGAGAAATTACATTGGGAAAATTTGAAACCTTAAATCATTTTATAATAAAATAATATTTCAATACCTTCTTAATGTGAACCTGCTTTCTCTTATAAAAGGGAATCACCACTACCCATTTATTATCAGCTATCGAGCCCAATGGACCATCAAAACAATATGAAAATAATATCTGAACCCCCATATCTTCCTCTTAAAAGCCTTACCATAGACAAAAGGCAATTTAAGAAATCCTTTTAGCTCAAATTCAAAAGTGTTACCCAATTTAGAGGTAACGCCTTCTCTCAAATTTTGATCTTTTATTTTCTTTTTACCCTACCAATTATATTATTATTCATTGATTAAATAACAAACATAGTATCCTCGATATACTAGGATGTCTTTATTAGAGGTATTCGAACTAAACTTAAACACACCTACATCTAATGGATACGAACATACAGTTTCTGTGTACAATGAACTACTACCTCCCAAAACATTGATTTTTTTATTTTCTCCTACCACCTCTCCTGGTGGAAATTATGGTGGCTCTGTCTCTATATATGAAATATATTATATTTATATTTTCATTATGATTATGTTTTTTTATTTACTATCATACCATTATGCATTTCATTATGTCAAAATATGAAAATTTCATTTGAGGAACTATGGACTACCTCCCCCTAAAAGTGATATGACTTGTTCATTCCATACATGAAACACATAAATGATAGAGTTAATGAAATAATTTAAAATATATAAAATATGATATAATATGGTAATTATAATATACATATGTATCATTTTGTTGCAATTTAAATAATATGACAAATAAAAGAATGTATCGTTAATGCATACGTATGCCCTACCGTCTCCATGAAAGATAAATTTTATTTTTTACCTCCAAATTTTATAGAATATTATAAATATAGTTATACTATATAAATATGATATTTATATTATTAGTATCATTATGGATATGCTTTACATATTCTTACATGTAATATTTCACCAAAATAAGTCCATTTTCGACTCAAGTACCGAATATCCACAAAATGACATATATTCACATAAATAATTATGAAATTTATATAACATGGTAATAATGGATATAAAAGTAATAATAAAACTGAATGAAATTCTAAATCAGGAAGAAAGTGACTTAAGTTTATTATTTATGATGAACAAGGAACACACTTGATGAGTTGGACCCATGGTAAGAGACTTGGTCTCAATCTCATTTCAATGAGGAAAATTCTTAGAATGTACACCATTTCTTTTATATGGTGTATAATGAAAAAATTTAATTTCAATTTTATTCAATGAGAATGTATTTTCTATGAATAATTTTACTAAATGTCAAAAGGAAATTTTTTTAACCTATGTGGCGACAACAACCACTCTTTATTCATAATAATGGTTTGTTATTTGGTTTCTTCTATAAGCCTTAATGCATTCAATATGAAAATACATCAATTTTTTTTCCTATTTTGTCGTTTTGGTATAGAAAAGGTTTTTTTTGAAATGGATTGATAATTTCAATACCTTGAAATAAATCTTCTGATTGCAAATGAAATGTTATTAGTGAAATGTTAAAATTTGAAATATTTTATGTGTCGTGATTATATAATGGTACATGGAAATTTGACATGTGGGTACGTGAGAAACCAATGATAGGTGGTTACATGAAAAAAAAATGATGGGTGGTTCAATGATAAACCATTCATGAGTGTTTATGATAAAACATCTAATGTATTCATTATGGAAGTCATCTTAATGGCTATTCTATTTAGTGATATGTGTGGAAGTCGAACGTATAATTATTCCATTTAAGTATGTTTATGTACTAATTTACCTTTATATGTTATATTTTACTTTCTATAGTCTTTATGGTAAAATGTTGGTTATAAAAAGGGTAATAAATGAGATTACATTTAGCGATGTATATTTACTACATATTAATGGTGAAATGTATTACATTATGATAAAGTATTCAATAATTTAATGTTTTCCCATGACTAATGGATACCTTTATTTGTTGATCCCGTATGAGGAATTTAATGATCATCCAATGTTTTGACCTCTTTTTTACATGAAATTATAAATATTATAGTCAATGATGGGATCATGGAAAATTCATGTTGTGTAAAACATGAAATGAAACAAGATTATTTTTAATGATTTTTTGTTTTATGAAAAAACATGATAGTGATTAAAAGTGTCTACATTTAATGTTAAAAATGACATGTATATGTTATGATCTAATTATCAAAATCTATAAAATTGAAATGATTCTCAAGATGAATTAATGTAATATTATTTAATTAATTCCCGAATAAGTAATGTTTATAGATTTGGACTTATAGTGGGTATTAGAGTTCAGTGTATATAGATTTTGGAGTTAAGATATTGTTAAATTAATATCTATAAATTATTTTTCTTTATTGGATTGATTAATGTGATATATCATTTGAATATTACCATGTTTCTTCTTCTATTATATGCCTATCTGTGGAATGGTTTTTTAATGTGGAAATAGGGTAGATGTGCTGGGAAGGAATACATAGGGAAATGACCTTCAAAATCAGCAACCTAAGATGGGTTGAAATAGAACAGATTGTTTTATTGTTGTGATGGCTCAGCTTAATTAAGTGATAAATAGTGGTTGTTTTTTTATTATATCTTGGTATATTATAAAATATTATGGGAACATTAAATTCACATAAGTATTGTTTTGAAACCCATAAAAGGAAAAAACTGTATGAAAACAATAGTAAGAGTGAACCTTGGTTTTAAAAAAAATCATTTCATTGTCATATTGTTTCTAAATATATCATAACTATTGACCATTCTAAAAAATGTGGTTGAAGAGTGGACAAGACCTACCTATACCACATAGATTCATATTTTCCTTGGTTTGGCGGTTATTAACTAATGTTTTTGAAAAACGTTTCTCGGTTATCTATCACCGAAACTATGATAACACACAAGGGAGTAATGTTCTTCAAGAAAAAAATGTGATGATTGTTTTCAGGAACTAAAAATAAGGTTGGTAGATGCCCCAATTTTGGCTTTTCTATCCATGAATGATGAATTGTTTATCTCTAGTGATGAATCATTAAATGGACATATTTGTGTCTTCTTATAGAATTATCCTGTAATTGATTATGAATAACATAATTTGAAACATCATGACATAAATTACACTTTGCAGGATTTGGAATTATCTGCTATTTATTGCATTAATAATTTTGAGGCATCATTTGTATGTCATAAAGTGTTAAATATATATTGATCACAAAATTTTGAAGTACATTTTCACATAGAACAAATTAAACATGAGATAAAGGATATGGATATAATTAATCAAATATTTTGATTTCATGATCCATTAACATATCACAAAAAGGAAATAATGTGACATACAATTTTAGTCGAAACATTACATCTACATTAATCGTGATACATTTTGAATGAAATCCTTTGGAATTCGATTTTATGAATTTTTTATTGGAAATTATTGGTGCCGAGAATTATTCTATTTTGTTTCAGGTGGTTGTGAAATCGTCTCTATTAGATAGAATTAGGAATACACAGAATGAATACATAGAGTGGAAGAAAAGGGTATAATTAGTTTAGGAGGGTATGTTACCTGAATTTGACATTGATATAGATTCTGTTTTGAGGTTTAGAATAATATTATTTGGTCCTTGTTATTTACAGTTAATGAAAGTGTTGTTATGTGAAGCACATTGTTCTCTACATTCAATTCATCATGGAATTACAAATATGTACAGAGATCTTCAGGAGTATTTCAGGGGGGTGGAATAAAAAAGATATTTCTGACATTACTTTGAAGTTTTTGTTTTGTCAGAAGGTTAAAGTAGAGTGTTAGTTACTGAAAGGAAAACTTTATCCTTTACCAGTTCTTGTGGTTAAATGAAAAAATGTGTCCATTCATTTCATAGTGGGGTTACCAAAATCATCAATAGGTAATAATTCCATACAATTTATTTTTGATCAATTGACTAAATCATCTCATTTTCATTGTATTATTGATATTATGTATGTAGATCGAATTTCTCGATTGTATATTAATGATATAGTAAGGTTACATGGAGTTCCTATATCGATTGTAATTGATCGCTGTCCTAGGTTCACTTATATCTTTTGGAAAGTCTGCCAGAAGTCCTTCAAAACTAAATTAAAATTTTCAACATCTTTTCATCCTCAATCAGATGGGTACACAAAATTAATGGAATGATTTTAATGTATGTGGTGAAAATGACTTCTCTGTCGATGTAATAAGTATTTGATACTCGTCTTCCTCTATAAGGATTAATATTTTCAAATGTAAAAGAAATCACATATTCCTATATTTGGTTTTTGGGTATGGAAAAGGTTTTTTGAAATGGATTATGTATTTCAATAACATAAAATGGTTTCTTATGGTTGAAAAAGAGGTTTTATTAGTGAAATGTTGATATTTTCAATATTTTATGTGCTGTGATTATATAATAGTTCTTGTACATTTGATGGATGGTCAGTTTATAAACCAATGATGGGTGGTAAAATGATAAACCAAATAATGGGTGGGTCTGTGATTAAACATGTATGGGTGGTTATGTTATAACCTCCAAGGTGTTGGATATGGAGGTCCTCCATATGGATATTCAATCTAGTGATATGTGTGCAAGTTGACTGTATGGTTATTCAAATTTTGTATGTTTATGTCCCAAGTGACCTTTATATGTTATATGTGGATTTCTATAGGATTTAAGGTAAACATTTTGGTTACAAAAGGGTAATAAATGATGTTAAATTTGTTGATGTATATTTACTACTTATTAAAGGTGAAAAGTAATAAATTATGATAAAGCATTCATAGTTTTCATGTTATCCCAAAATTAATAATTTTTTATATTTTTTATCCCTTAATGATCTATCTATACCCATCCCAAGTGTAAAATTGTTTTTCATAGGATATAATGAAGATATGAATCAAGGATGGGACCAAAGAAAACACATGTTATATAAAACATGAAACAACACGTGTTTCTTGTTAAAGAGTTTTTTGTTATTTGAAAAAATGAATATTAATTAAAAGTGTCTACATGTAATATTCAAAATGTTATTTATAGGTTATGATCTTATTCTCTAATGCTCTAAACCCCAAATTATCCTTTATTTGAATAAATGTTAAATTTTTGTCTTATATCATGAATATGCTATGTTTAATGTTGGGGAATTATATCAACATTTGGTACTTCCAAGGGTTGGGGAAGAGTACCCCGATGACTTTACAGAAGAGGTTTTAGCTGTACCCCCTCAATGAGAGATCGAATTAGGTATTGAACTAAGGAAAGGATTGTATCATTTCTCTATATCCATGTACAGGATGGCGTCTTCTGAGTTGTGAGAGCTTCTAATACAACTTGATGGACTATTGACTGGTGATATTTTTGGCCATGTCTATCACTATGGGGTGCACCAATTTTTTTCGTAAAGAAGAATGATTATATTTTTTGGTTTTTTGTTGATTATCATAGCATAAACCTATTGATAGTGAAGAACGACTATTCTTCTTATTGGATTGATGAATTGTTAGATGAAACAAAGGATGAAATTTGGATCTTTAAGATCTATTTACTGTCTGGACACCATTAGATGGGTATGATGGATGATGAAATCCTGAATATTTCATTATATTGTCATCATGGGAATTACAAGTTAGTTATGATGCCATTTTTTGTAATGAATTCTCTCATTCTGTTCATGGTGATGATAAAAACTATGATCCATGAGTACCTGGATAATATTTTTGTGGCCTTCATTGATGACATCCATGTGTACCTCGCATCATAGGTGGATCATACATAGCATATGTGTTCCATTTTGGAAAATCTACGTCAATAGATGCTATTTGGGAAGATGTAATGGTGTGATTTTTGGTCTCAATAATTCCTTATCGCGGGGAATGTTTTATCCTTGTTAAGAGTAGATGTGGATCCATTAATTGTAGGAGGAGTTGTGTCTTGGAAATCCCCCACGACAGTGGTAGAGGTGGGGGATTTTTTTGTTCTTAAAGGCTTATACATGAGGTTTGTCGCTGATTTCTCTTGGGTTGTGAATTCGATGAAAACATTTACCAGGAACGATTAGGTGTTCGTCTGGACTTATCTATGTTAGAATGATTTTGAGTATCTGATGGAGAAGTTAGTTAGTGCTCCAATTTATTGTCACCCAGTAGAATGATTTTTCGTTGAGGTATTCTATTATTCTTTACATCTGTGTGTGGGTTATGATACATCAGAGATTAGTAATTTCTTATGGTGCTTAGTAGATGAATCTCCAAGAACGCAACTATGACACACATAATCTCTAGTTTGTGGTGATGGATTATTCTCGATTTGTACAGACATTTCCTCATTCGTGAGTATTTTGTGGTCTTCCCCATTCATAATATTTACTGGTATGTTTATCGACACCATGAAATGAACTTAAGATAGCATTAGTGGATAGAGTTATTATAGTATTTTGAAGTCGAAATTTCTTAAACACCTGAAAAGGGGATTTTTGTAGGTGATGGATTGAGCATAAAGTCAAATAATGATGAATTATGCGAATAAACTGATTCCTATAGAGTTATGGAAGAATAGTAATCATTAAATCTAGATATGTGTGATGCTTGGGGATGAATTTATCATTTTTAGATGACAATGAATTCATATTTTTTTTATCAATTAGAAGAGTCAAAGTTTCGTGATCTTTAGATAAAGTCCTGGATAGAAAGATTTTTTTTCCGTGGCCAGTTATTTTTTGTTTCAGGATGAACAACAACGTGTGTTATTTTAGGGACTGCTCTTATTTCTTTTGGAAATGTGTGAGATGGTTATTAAAGTGTTCCATATATGACAAATAGTGATAAATCGGTGTGTAAAAAAAATGTATCATGCTTTGAGTGGTATGTTTTGGAGTCCTGGGTGGAAGGGTGTAATTGTTGAGTTTTTACTCGATGTTTGGCCTTCCAGAAGTCCATGTCTATGAACCGTGTTCCAAGTAGTATTCTCAGCTGTTAAATTTTTTTTAGTGGAAGTGGGAGGACATATCAATAGACATTATTAACAGTTTACCTTGAGCTCAGGGAGGCTGGGATTCTATTTGGGTATTAGTGGATTGTTTGACAAAGTCATCCCACTTCATAGTAATCAAGGATTTGAGATTAGTGGAGGCTGTGTCAAGGACAAATCTAGAGGAGATGAGGAGACTCCACAGAGACCCACAGATGATGATTTCTATTTCCAATCCTCATTTTACCTCTACGGTGTGGAGAGGTCTGCAAAATATTTTCTGTTCTCAAATTTTCCATAACACATCTTGTAATCGATCGATGGATGTTAAAATATAGTGAACCATCTAGAAAATCGAATAAATGTTTCAATCTTTTGTCCTATATTTTGTAAGATCTTGGATGTGTCCCTTACATTTGGTAGAGTGTGCTTACAACAATTGTTTCCATTCCACAATATGTATAACATTGTTGGATTCTCTATATGGATGACCCTTCATTTCTACAATGTGATGTAATGGGTTGAGAGAGATAGACATTCTAGGTTTTGAACTGGTAAAAACTACGACAGATATGGTTCTAGTGATTCACGAGTGGATGAAGGAATTGTAAGATCATCATATTTCCTATGTCTGTCATAGGAGGAGACCTCAGAGTTTGATGTCAAGGATCACATGTTTCTCAGAGTTACTCCCCATCCTAGGAAGTGATTGTTTGGTCATGTGACTAAGAATTATCTCATATATATTGTGAATTTAGCGGTGTTACCTCATTTTGTACCCTTGGCTTATTGGGTAGAACATATCCCAATGTTGAATCAGATACATTAAGTTTTTCATGAGTCACAGATCCATTGTTATCATTCGTAAGACACTAAAAACATTTATCGGGGAATTATACATGTAGATGAAGATTTAAACATTATGGAGAAGACTGTATATATCTAGGAAAGAAAGGGGAAAGTGTTGTGTGGGTGTGTTATCCCCTTTTTTCATGTCTTATGTCAGCACAATGGCATGGAGGAGAGTACACGGGAACATTCATCAGAGATACATTCTTAGTACCCTGAGTTTTTTTATGTTTATCTATTCTCTTGTAATTTTGTTTCATTAGTAGTTGTAGACCATTCCTTCTATGATAATTAATTCTCTATTCTTGTTGATTCATTCAATATTTTGAGAGGTATCTTCCAAGGGAGAGTTTTTACAAGACACTTTTCATTGTCTCACGGTTTCACATTGTTCCTTTGATGAAACAGTTGAGCTATTATGGTGGTGAGATCCATTAAGGGTATCCCACAGGGTGGATATTCTGATGACCCCTTTTTGGTTTTCACTCAAGGTTGGTTTTGGATTCTTGAGGGTGATAATAGTTTGAGATGTATTTGATGTAATTTCACATACCTCTCAAGACAATTACATTGATAAAATATAGTGGTTGAGGTGTTCTTTGTGGAATTAGTGACTCATTTCAAGAGATTCATAGAAACCCACTTTATCTAATGGTGAGTCAAGAATGGTAGGTCACTGATGGTAGGTCGCAATAGTCAGCCCTGATAGCGGGTCGTAGTAGTGATTCACCGAGTTGAGTCATAATGGATACTTGCATCCGTAGATTGGAAATGGTGACTAGCACTAGTAGCTCACCAATGTTAACCTACACTAGTTTCTCACCAACTATGACTCACGATGGTGAGTCGTCCATCGATAGCTCATCCAACAATGATTCACCTAGTAGTGACTCATCCGCCAATAAATCATCCACTAGTGACTGGAGACCGTGAGTCGTGCAACAGTTTCTCATTCAATGGTGATTCATTCAATGTTGACTCATCCACTAGTATCTCATCCATTGGTGACTCTCAATGGTGAGTCATTTCCAATTTTAGTTTGTGAACTGTGTTTTTAGTTTCATACATTTTCACCCCCATTGAAATTTTATTTTATGTAAAATGAATTCAAAGCCTTGTTTTAAGGGATTTATAGGTGATTGAAATCCCATAAATCTTATCTAATTTTTTAATAAGTGTTTGGGTTCCTCTACTGTATCAAACTATGTAATCTTGACAAGATCTTCCCTTAATGGAAAATCTAAACTTCATCTAAACCACTACTCTATATTGATTTTCCATAGGCTTACCACTGTTCTTCTATATTTTTTTCATTGGTATGGTACACCAAGAGTTCTTCCTCGCATATGAGTCATGAATTTTGTTGTATCCATGGATCATGTTCCCCTTGATGTTTTTCTTCCTGCATGTGCACCCCTAAATTTAGTAAACCAAGACGTGTCAATCAGTCTTCGATATAATGTATGTTCTACCTCAGTTCTTCTAGGTTCCTCGATTTATTTTCTATGGTTTATCTACTCCATGTGATGTAACATCATCTCCATGTATGTAATGGATATATATAGGTTTTTGGTTGATGTGGTTGTGTCGTTGTGCCCTCGTGTTGAAGAAGTGATTTGGGATTGGTGATTGGGATCCCTTGTGTTGGATCATTCTTATGCATGGGAAGTCAGAATATTTTTGTGATAACATATTCATTAATTGTCTCTATATACAAGTACAATAATAAAGTTATCATGATTTATCTATTCAGATAATAATGAAATTTAAAAAATAAATATTATAACTATATTAGATAATTAGTATTAATCATATGTTTTTGATTTATACTCTGATAAGAGTTGGCCTTTGGATTTGATATATAGTATGACACACATGATTTTCTTGATTAGAATATTATTCTTATAGGGAACTGTAAAACAACAAAAAGACAACATTAATCAATAATTAATTGTCTAACTGTTTAATGGGAATGTTTATGAATCAGGTTGCGTTCCTAATTTGATGATCATCAAATTGATGCAGATATTCTTGTTTAACTGAATTGGTTGATTAACCTGAATCATGTTGATCCTTTTTTGTAAATAAATTAAAGTCATTTCAAATTAATTGTTCAATTAATTTGTGATTTTTTTTGATTTATTGTTTTTTAGAATTCTTGTTGTTGGAAACATTGAATAATGAATCAATTAATTCATGATTAATTTACAAATTAGTTGTTTGATAAATGGATTTCATAATGGGGTCTGAGTAATCTGATTTCTTGTAATTGAGATGTGCCTTATGGTTTGGAACTATGATATATCATTGTGTGTAAAGGATGAGTGCCTTTATTTGTGGTTGATATCCCATTGATAGTTCTATTCCTGTAATTTTTTATGTTATCTAGATACAAGACATGTCATTGTGGGTGCATAGAGGACTTGATGTGACATGGCCCTGAGATATCTGATCCTGGATAGCTATCTTGGTAAGTGTGGTAGATAGGCCCAGTGTTTTTGGTAGTAATTGATTCCTAGAGAGGTGAGATGCATCAGTTTATGCTTATGGGTATTGGGGGAAGAAACAAGAGATAGTGGAACATGTTTAATATAGGTGTCCCTATTAGTTTAAAAGTTGGATTCGAATCTAATTTGTTGTTTGTTTATAATTGTTACTATCTACACTGCTTGAGGTAGCACGTCTTTCATAATCTCCTTCCAAAATAAGTGAATACCCATGGGGTATGCCACATTACTTATATGTCTATCTTATTGGGTATGGATGGGTATACTCTCCTACAATTGGTTCAAATGACTCGATGGGTTTCTCATATAATCACTATATTGAACCCCTTATGTTCGGTAGCTTATAAGATTTTCCTAGAATACCTAGAACTATATAAATATATAATTTCGTAAGGTTTTTAACAAATGAATAACTGTTTAATCCATTGGTTTGGATAGTGTTGGGATGAAATATTGGGGTTTTATATCAGAGAAGTCGTGGACTCTATTTTATTTTGAATTTAAGACATGGGTCTTAATGAAATGATAATTAAATGTAATTAGGATTTTATTGTGGTTAAATAATGTCTACATAATTAATTGACCTAAATTGAAACTCATTTAAATGGATAATATGATTTAGTAATGATCATTAAACGGTTGTGTGCTTATAGAATATATAGTCTTTGCATTGGAAACCATGAGTCTGAGAGATGTTTGCGGAACATGAGTCTAAGATTAGATTATTACCATAGTGTGGTTTTGAGATATATTATATCATGTTATTTTTTTATTTTTTATATGGTACAAAAACATGTCAGTTATAAATATAGACACCCTAGGGATTTTGATCCCTGGGATGTGTTTTCCCCTATATCTTTGTGGGATGATGGATATCTGATTACCCCCTTGGAACCCAAAATATCATATAGGTTGGTACTTGGGATGAAATGAATAGTGGGTTTTTCCCCCATATATGTTTGTAGAGGGGTGAAATATCATATTGTAATTTCAGAAAAATATATTCTAGACATAATTTCGTAAGTGATACTAGAGGTGTAACATGTATAGGTTGTGATGGCTTAACCGTCATTACTCGGTGTTTGGGTTGTGATGAATTTTGGTATACTAAATTGTGTTTGATACAATTTATGAGAGATGTGGTGGATTCTATAAGCTACCATGTAATTTATGGTTCTCTAGATGTGGTGTTCTATTGCACGAGGATCTTGTTTTACTGCATCACCCTGGTGCCGTATGGCTAGGTTTTTTGGAGTGAGATGTTCAGGATGTTCGAAATTGGGGAAAAGAAGCAAACATGTGGGGAAGTGGTAGTGGGGTACACATGAAATTATTTAAAATATTATGAAATATTTGAGTGATACTTAGTGAGAGTATCTATTTTTAGAATAGTAACATAGTATACTTATTTAGGTAATGAGTTAGTTTCAATTGTTGTTCAATATTCTATAGGATTCTTTCTGTACTTTTGCATGAGAGCCTTTGGGAAGGGTCTTTCTGAGTATATTGTTATACTCGCTATATGTATATATAAACTATTTTTTGTTCATTAGGAGAAGGTTGGAGATTAGTTTGTTTTATACTATCTAGGGGTTTTGAAGGAGTTATTTGGGCTTTATGGTCACAACTGCTTTACTATCTATTAGTACTTGTAGTTTTCTGTTTTAGATTTAGTAGTTCATTCTTGAAAATACCTATGAGTACATGGATTTTCGTTTATATTGTAGTTTGATAAGGATTTGGTTGGTTCCTATCTTATCTCTCTCTCACTTGAATGTGTTATCCTATAGGGTAATGACTCTCATATTTTTGTTTATTGTACCCTTGGTGTATGTCACCAACCCAGGGTCTACCAGTGGCGGTAATCGTTTATCAATATCTCTCTTCAAGATTTTTTGGCCCAGGAGGGGTAAAATTTTTTGGGAGGGGGTCTTGAAATGGTACATAATTATATAATTATTAATTCAATTGTTAGGAAATCATTCATGGATTTTGAAGTGTTTATATATATATATTTTATATCCACGGTTATGTTTTAATCTAATGTGATTATTGGTATTAAATTATTTGGACATCATTTTTTCTAAAATATTATTCATGGATTACCATGAACCAGAGGTATAAATTCATTTACTAAGAATCTGAGCTCCCCGCTTTATTAATTTTTATTTCACCAGTCATACAAGAAATGATTTTTAGTTAAATTTTGTGATATTAAATAGGGAATAAAAAGTATCACAAGTGAAATATATATTAATTTATGCATCGAATGGTAATATTGTATTTATGTATGTATATACATTACCATGTCTACTAAGGTATCTAATACTTTAGAAATGGATTTATTATATTTTATAAATATGTAATAAATTATCAAGTAGCTCTAAGATACAATGGTCAAATTATTGATAGTTGGAATCATATAATGTTTAATAGAAACCATATGAACTAGATTTAGGAATAAATAGATTGGAGACCTTAACAATATGAAAAACCATGAGAATATTTCCAAATGAAAAATGATTATTATTTTGAGATAATTTATAAATAAATTTTAATTACAATAAGCGTGTAATTATATTTAATGTTATAAATTATGATTTAATAATTGAATCATATAATATATTGTCTTATTATTTGGATATGAAACCTATAGGATGGAACTAAAACCATATTAATTCACATAATACACATAATAATTTCCCTCACAGGAAGGATAATGAAGCTGCAACTAGGGTGGAAACTAGATGTAAAAATTTATAAGTATATTTTTAAAAATTAATATTTTTATAACCAATAACATTCCTATTATAGATCAGACAACTAATCTACAATGTAGTGTGACAATGTTAGACAGTTTCCTGGGTCAATAAACATTATCATTCATTAGTACTACCAATCCATTCATATTTGAGAAATGACATATTTAATTATATAATTTACATTTTTTATTGCATTGTAATTAAAGGGAGAAGGCTTTCATGAATATCTATAATATCTCAAGGGATTCTTATCAATGGTTTTCATTGATTCAACACACAATTTGGAGGAAATAGAAATCCGGGAATAGATGGACATTGATGAATTTTTATTTGAATAAGATTTTCATGGGAAAAAATGAGGAGATATTAAGAGCCAATTTGTGACACTAAAATTAATGGATGTGGGAAATGTTTATAAGTAAGAAGATAATATTACAATGTGATATTGGATTTTTGTGGACTATTAATGTAATACATGGACTAATATTAACCATTTATTTGATGGGTTAAATCATGTCCTTTAAAAGGAAATGGACTACCAACCATTCACATTATTTGTTGATATATTATTATTTCGTCTCAATTCATATTAACAATTATAAATATCATATTTTTTAGAAGGAATGAATTATAATAAGAGGCTGATAGAAATTAAAATGTATTAGGGGAAAACAGAAAGAAGAATGTGATGAAATGAAATAAAAAGTATTGACAAGGTTGTTATTAGTGATGTTATAAAATGTAGATTTATCATCCACTCTATAATTTCAAATGTTCTATTTAATACACTCTATACCTACTAATATATAAATAATAGATTTTCCAATGGTATAGAATCACCACCTTAATGATTAGATATCGAGTTTTCTGTGAACACATCTAATGGTATAATGATCATATAAAAGTATATAACTCATCTCTAATAGAATTTAGAGCCATATTTCTTCCTATAAATCATGTTATTATTACCCTAAATATATTTGATGTAGTTATGGGTATAAAATTTTTTCTCCCATTATAGAACCCACATATATTGTTTAGGAGTGGATGTATCATTTGATATTCAAAATCAGACATAATACATATGTGGGTACATAGAGGAACCTAGAAACCCACGGTAAATTACTTTCATCATACGATGTCTAATACAAGTTGATAATAGATATATATCAAATGGTTTAAAAGAAACTAATAATTGAATATGTTCCAATAGTTCATGAATATGAAGATAATATCTTAAAAGACATTTAATGTATTCACCCCAATCAAGTATTCAATTTTTCAATAGAAATCAAACATAATGAATGAACCATTTCAAAAAATCATGATAGAATACCTAAATTTGTGTTATTTTAATTTATAAGGAAAATCATAGAGAATATAGATAATGGATTTATTCTGAAAATTTATTATACATGGGTTGAAACTATTATTTTTAATGGTTAAATATGGGTTAATGAATATTTTCATAGACTATTGTAAATATTACAACGTTTCTATTATTAAAAAATATTTTATTCTCTATATTTTTGATCTATTTGAAAAGTTATGAGTTGATATTTATTATTCAAATATTGATCCTTGATCTTTATATCACCAACTAATGTTAATGATGCATGATATACCCTAGATAATATTCATTAAGAGGTATGGTCATTATAAGTTAACAAAAATTCCATTTCAACTCATTTAATCTATTTTTACCTTCATGAAATTAATGAATAAAGTATTTATAGATTTTTTTTAAAAGTTTTGTATAGTCCTCATAAATGAAAATCATATTTTTTGATTGATAAATAAATAACATAAAGAATATTTGAGATTTATTTTGAACACCCTAAAAGAGGAAATTAAGTAATCTAAATATAACATGTGTTATTTTTAGATTCCAAATGTTTCATTCATAGTTCATATAATCTATATTGGGGGTTTATGAATTGATCCATAATTGAAGGAAGTTATTTAAAATGCCTTAAACTAACCACAGTACCAAAAATAGAATGTTTTCATGCATTGAATGGGTACTACTAATAAATTTTGTGATATTACTCGTGAATATCTAATCCAATCTCCTTGTTGACTTGGAGGGGTATTAGATTATTGTGGGATGATTATTTTTTTGAAACATATAAATAATAGGACATAAGGGTGTCTTGCAAGTCTATTCTCACACTACTCTACACTGTAGGAGGGTGTTTGATCTGTAATAGTGAATTATTGATTGGACTACATTTATTCATCATGAATTATGTTATGGTGATAGTTTATGGCTCTTTCCAAATGATTGTTTTTGATAAAATATCTTGAATCATGATTTATATTTTGTAGGGACATGTTATACTAGAATGTAGTGAATTGTTTATTTTATGGTGAGTGATGTGCTATATACAAACATTATAAAATATTAAAGTATAATTTTATAGATAATATGTTGAATATTCGCCATATAATATGGAAAAATTATGTCAATTGTTAAGATTCATTAATACATTACAACATTTCGAATGAAAATAAATTGGGTGATGAACATTATTGGAAAGACCATGCATGTTTTTCAATGTTGGTAATTAAAATTGATCTAATATTTAAGGATTTATAGAATATGAATCTTGAAAATACGTGGAATTGGAAAGATAATATTTTTATACATTGAATGGTAATATTTCTATACACGAGAGTAGTAATAAGGCACAAAAGGAAAACGTGGAATTTTAGTAGAATTTGAAAATTGTTACTATGTTCAACCATGTCTATGATAGAATGAAAATGTTCATAAACTATGGGTCTTATACATTACAAACATGAAGAAGGATTTTTTGGTTGAGGAACATATATCATTATTATCTATTCATCCATGAAGTACAATGATATATAAAGATCTAAAATACTATTTATATTATATGATCATGAAGATAGATATTGAAATGTATGTATCCTAATTCCTAGTATGTCTTCATGTTAATATTGAGAGACTGAATTCTAGGGGTATCAAATAACCAGTATACATAATATAAATGGAATCGAAAAACATCACTATGGATTTTGTCATCAATGAGCTCTGTATATAAAAGTAGATTTTATTATTGACTGTCTTCCTCAGACTTACAGTTTGTTTGAAATAACCAATAAAACTCAAGAATATATGATTAAATCATTCTTTATGGATTTAAAATGTTTTTCTGACCAGCACCTGTATTTATTGTGATACCATATATAAATATCTTTCATCCATGTATTCATATAGATCTTGATGAATCCCTGTATGGAAAAAAGTGTATAACTCTTATTTGATTGATTTATGTTGCTAAAAGAATGTTATTGGGACCCAATCAATATAATGATATTGTAGAGGAGTTTAGAGCTATACAATGGGACATAATGGTATCTTAGAGTCAAGAAAATATTTATACTCACAATAGTCAATGAGATCTTCAGTATGAAATGGGTTATAATTTATTACATTTCATTTTTTAGGGAATAAGGATAAAATGTAGGGATGATAGGTAATGTTTATCCCACTAATTATCAGTCCCATCGAAAATTTTGATTGTATCTTGGTACAAGTTTATATCCTGGAGTTTCTACTAAACCTCTCTTCAGTTCACGATATGTTCCATGAATCTATCTTATGGTTGTATTTAAATGATATTTCACATGTACAAAAATTAGAGTATGTATCATTGAATTATGATCACTCCAATGATGAATACTTGGAAAAATATTGTATTGTACATATAAAGTTCTATTGAATAAGACTACTCACCTAGTTAATGATCAATTGAGTTATAATAAATTTGAAAAACCTACTTAGAATCCCGATGAAATAATGAAAGAAAGATATCACATTTTTTTATTACAGATTGATGGAATTTCTATTGTGAAATTAATAGTGATGGGTTATAATTTACTCCTTAATAAATATATATATATATATATATATATATATATATATTTCTCTTCAAATATTTTTTGTAGCTTCTGTTACAGATAACGTAGTGTTTAATAAACAATAATATAGTATATTATTATACCCTTTTTATTCAATTTTATAGTATTATTAAAAATTACTAAATTACAAAAAATAAAAGTATGAAATAAATATAATTATTTTTTATTTATTACCAATGGAAATAAAAATAATTTGAATGTGAAAGATAGTTTTGACTAAAAAGTTGTTTTTATGCACACAAAATGTTTATCTAAATAAAATAAGTTACTCAACATTTGTTAAATTAATTTAATGAATCCTATATGATATATATTCATTAAAATGTTTTAAAATTAATATAATATTTATTTATCCATTTTAAATGAATGAATACTTTTTATTAATAAAACTATAATTTTTCTTAAAGAGGTTATCATCACATTTTGGGAATGTAACTCAAAATTAATTCATACAACATAATGGTATAGAATTTGAAATAATATATTAAATATTATGAATTGTGTTGTAAAGATATTGTTAGTATGTTCCTATAATTATCATTCTTTATAAATAGTAACCATGCACAAATTTATTATATCTACAATCATTGAATTAGGTAAATCCATGTTAAATGTAAGTGTGAATGAAAAACATTTTCACCTAAATTTTTATTTAGTGAAGTTAATTTATCCATCATCACTTTAGTCTAAAAATACATATTTTAAAGGACACGTGTATAGGAAAATGACCTATATAATATTTATATCAATGAAAAATACAAAATCTCACACTTTTACTTTCATATATATCTTATGTGTTCATATAAGGAAAACAATAAATTTGTGAACATATATTGATTTTTATTTTTATCATAGACACATTATACTAATGAATATAATTTATTTTTAGGTTTTTTGTTATTTTATATTTATAATAATTTATTACACAGTGTTGACACAATTTTAATTAAATTAATTAAAAAAATAAAATAAACGATTTTAAAAATATTAAATTAAATTCAATTTGGAGAGTTATTTTGATCCACGATTTTTTTGAAAAATATATTGTCTTAGCGATATGGGAAATGAGTAGTAATGAATTTAACCCTTTTCATTATATAATATAAATCATGGTAAATCTATAGTGATAAAAATTTAAATAATAATATATTATAAATAAATTATTTTATTAAAATAAATAAAAATCATTAAAATTTTAAAATTTTATTATGGAAACCATATATGGTATAAAATTTCAGCCATTTTTATTTATTATATAATTTTTACATTATATAGAAAAGGATAACCCCGTAATATTAAAAAATAAATAATTTTGGTTAAGGTTAAAATTTCTAATTTAGGGGTTAATCCAAAATACAATGTTAATAATACCACATTAAAATGTACAATTTTTGATGAAATTTATACCATATAAAACATTAGATTAAAATATATGTCCATTTTGAAGAGTATATATGGATAATGAAATTGTTATATCATAATCTTTTTTATAATTCAATATGTTCCCTTTATCCCAAAAGACATTTTGTTTTAGTAAAAAAAATGCTAAAGAAACTACGAGGATATACATAAGGGGGTATACAATAATGGAGCCCAATGTATGAATCATGAAAAAGGATGGTACCCCCAGGGGGAATTGAACCAAGACTATTGAATAATATGAGCCATTTATCATGTGATTCATTATAAGAAAGAACGACTGCCATAACATTAGCCTCATGCCTAGTATGTAGGATGGTCTTGGGACTATTCAAATGATATTTCACATTATTATGAAGTATTCAATTGACCATGTAATATGTCAATTACCTAACATTTCATTGTAGATTATCAGTGAATCAGTCTCAACCTCCATGATACAAATTATCCTTTTATTACAATGTATAATCCCCAAGATGATATTTTGGTAATCCTTTTGAAGGAAGACAACATTATCGATGAAAATTGAGAATGACGCCACACATATAACTTTGGGATAATTAGTCACTCAATCCCTATGCATAGATCCCACACAAAACAATCCTTTGTTTAAATTTTTCTATAAGAGAATAGGATACCATTTTATCAATTTTCCCCAAAAAATTGGGCTATTGTGAAGTGAGGGTTGTGAAGGACGTAGGTCTATGAGTAAAGGACCATCCATCGATATTTTTCATAAATTTCATAAGTCCACTATAATTAGAGGATATTTGATTTACCTTTTCAAGTGTCCTCTTTCCCATCCGTATAACATTACACCCCGTCTAATATTATCATCACCATTTTGAGGTACCAACATAGACTAATCAATTCACATTTCAGTTATAAATATTCGTAAACTTTTTCAATATGTTCTTCTATCCTCAAAACCCAACCCTAGGTTCCCAGAGAAAAGTTCTGAAAGAAAACTCTTGATGAAAAGGTAATTGCCTTACACAACCAATTTTATTTTTTTAATATTAACAAATTTAAATATATTATAAATACTAAAAAATAATTATCCTCAACATATAAAAATTTTACTATTATCACAATAATCCAACTACTTTTTCATCTAATTAAGAGTGAATGTATCGGTCATGTGTACATATGACATACTGTCTTCAAAATGAGAAAAAAATTATTCTCAATCAACAACATATTTAGATTTTTATTATTATGGGTGTATTACTATATATGATAATTAATAGATAATTAAATATATGTAATTATAATATCAAATCATCTTTATACCTTCCAATTTGTTGAAAAATGATAACATTTCTCTTATGTATGTGTGGACTACCCCTTAATGAAGCGACAAGATCAAATTATAATTTCGGTTTTATATATATGTCAGTAAGGATAGAGTAAATGAATACATATGTTGAATAAATTATAATAATAAATCTATAAAATAAAATTATTATTTCCATTTTTTGTTCCATCCTTCAAAAAACCAAAATTGCATTCAAGTGTACATAATAACTACAATATCCATGAAAGGTGTAATTATTATTATTTTCAATAGAGTTTATAGCTGACTATAAATAAATATAAAATTATTATCTATGTTATTTATATCATGGTTGATATTTTTTAGATTACAGAACATTGATAAAACTAAAAATAGTAAAACTAATGAATAAAAAAATTCATGAAAAACAATAGAGTTAACAACAAGAATTGCAATTTTACCCAAGAGATGTTAATAAATTGGTGAAAAAGAATATATGTTATTAAAATATAGTTATATATATATATATGATAATATATATATAAATATATATATATAATAAAAATATAATTATTATATAGGAGAAAACGACATATATGATGGAAGTCGAACAAGAGGTAAGGGTTTATTTTACATTATTATTATACGAGATTGATTATTTTTATGTATCATTGGAAGAAATTATTTAATATTTATATCTCAAACAAAATATATTTTATTGTTCTATTCTTATTAATATAAATTTAATTTTATCCTTTCATTTTTCTCCCCTTATGTACTTAATATACCAAAATAACATTTTTGAGGAAAACTTGCCTAATTTTTATACTCAGCAAATAATCATTCTTCTACACGTCCATATTTTCCTTAAAATTAATATAAGGTATTTTTTTAAATTTTCCAATGATTTGTGACATTTTTTCAAATGTTTTTATTTTTTAAAAAATTGAAAAATATTTGATATTCTTATCATTTTTTGAAAGTGGTATTTTTAGCTTTTTACAAAAGCATGAATGAAATGTTTTATTAACATATACCGTATTAAAATAATTTCCCTCATTGATGACATATAATTTATTTTAACATTAAATTAAATTTTTATAGGTTTTGTTTCAGAGAAAAAAATATCCGTATTAATTGGGAAACTTTTAGATTTTATAAATGTGTTTCAAAGTGATATGCTGAATTTTTCTCATGCAGATGATCTTATCTTGTCATAGAAGATGTGTCAAAACATTAGAGACTTTTACCATTCACTCCAAGGAGGTGAGAATTTAGCAGATCCTATGATGATCCCATCAGGTGTTCCGAACACTGCAGGCGACGTCCCTAGCTCTCTTACTGCAGTTGTATCTCCGAAAAATGATGTTTTGGTTTCCTCTCCTTCCCAGTATCATATTTCCCTAGATCCCATGGGGGCCAACACTGAACTATGAATTACTGCTAGTCCCCCCGAATTGGAAGATCTTAATGTTGTTTTCCTCCCACTCATTTCATATGTTTACATTTCTGGTGATGGAACAACTCCCCCCTCTATTAGTGGTTTAAAGAATCCCAAGAATACAAGTGTTCCTCTAGTGGATATATTGAATATTAATCCTACTAATGAGTCCATTTATTTGGGCTCCACTACTAAGGCTCCAAAACATAATAGACCTCCTCTATCATCACTTGATCCCTTGGCTTTTGGTAATCTTTATTGGATTGCAGGCCCAGAAGATGAATCCTATACTTATATTACTGTGAAAACATCCCATAAGGAATTATATTCTAGTACTATGTAAATGGCAGTCAATAGGAATAGTTCATTGCAAGTAAATATGTCTTGGCCAGAAAAAGAGAAATCATACATTAAGGATCTTATTCAGGGTATCCCCACTCCAAAAAGGAGTGTGGGGAGACCACCCAAATCAGGAAACATAAGGAAATGGAAAATAAGTAAGGGGTTTGGACCAATGGCTTCATGTTCAAATGATGATACTATTTTGGAATCGTTAGTTTTTAGCCAATAGAGACACCACTAGGACAATTTTCCACGGTATTGAGACACATAGACCAAATCGTATATGCTTGTCTAAACCTAATATAATTTTATCCACCTACATTGATAGCCTTGAATTCTATGGTTTCCATCATATTGAAACTAACATATGCTCCTCTGAAATTAAGAGTCATTGGGTCCTGGATCACTCTTCCTGGACCTATATTTCTCTGGTTTCCTCCACTGAGAAGCATGTCACTTGTGAATTGGATTTACTTGGTACTAACCTCACCTGCTCATTCATTTATGCATTTAATGGGAATTGAGACAGTAGAAGCTTATAGATTGACATAAGCTCCCTAAATTATACTATCCTTGGGCCGTGGATTATTCTGGGAGATTTCAATTCTCTTTTTCATCCAGATGAGAATATGGGATATATGAATAATTCTATCTCATCTAGATAAGTTAAAAATGTTGATGAAAGCAATGAGCTACTTGAGGTTAACCTTATCGGAGCAATGTATACTTCTTATAGGAGATTCATATACAATGATTTTTCTAGAAGAATTGATAGAACCATTGTAAATGAATCCTCCTTGTATTTTTGGGACACTATTTACAATACAACCCTACCAAGGATTAATTTGGACCATCATAACATCCTGGTTGATCTTGTTGGTAGAGACTCTAGGCCCCTTCTCCCCTTCGGGATTAACAAAGTGTTGGTGTCTCACAATGACTGCAGGTATTATGTTCAAAGAGTATGGAATTCTTTCAACTAGAGAGATGATGCTTATTCTTGATTTCATAAACTCAAAATTTTCAAGAATCACTTTAAAATAAGGATCAAAAACTATTCAGCTGTATTGATTCTAAAATTTCCTCCCATCAGACCTTTTTCATCAAGCTCAAGCATCCAACACTCACAACAATTTCATTAATTACATCATGGGTGAAGCTGAGATGACTTCCAATATAAGTAACCTTCTCATCCCCAAGTATTCTTTGCAAAGGGATGATTTTAAGGATAAGTGGTTAAATGATGGTGATTGAAACTCAAAATTCATTAATTCACTCCAGAAAATCATGAAGGTCTCTAGGCCTCTCTCCTTGATTAACTGGGGTGATCACATCATTGATAATAGAAGGTACCACTCAGAGGATGCTGTTTCACACATTAAGATCCATTTTAATGGAATATCCAATAATTTTTCCCTTGAGGAGAGCATTATTCCAAGGCTTGTTCGTCAATATGAAAATTCCACTCTCATATCTATCCCTTTTTATTTTGAAATCATGGAGTCTGTTTTTTGCTGCAAACCTGAATGATCTCCTGGACCAGATGGTTTTGCAAATTATTTTTTCTAGACTTATTGGGATATCATCCATGTTGATGTCAGCTATTTGATAACTCACTTCTTTAAAGGGGGATCTCTTCCTAAGGGTCTGAATTCCCAGTTCCTCTCCCTTATTCCCAAAGTGTAGAATGATAATGAGATTCATATTTTTATACATGTTTTACTGGGTAACAACATTTTCAAGATCATTAGAAATAGTCTTTCCAACAGGCTCTATCCTATTTCATGCCAAATTGTTTCTCTTATTCTTTTTGCTTTTAGTAAAGGAAGACCAATTCAATACAACCTTACACTACATCAGAATGTGTCAACCTTCTTAAGAGACCCTCAGGGGTGTCAATATTGTGCTCAAATTTGATGTTAGGGATGATTTTGATATGATGAGTTGGAAATTTATCTGCAGTGTTATCTACTTATTTGGCTTTGATAAAGTTTTCATTACCTAGGTTAATGTCATTTTATGTTCTGCATACATTTATATTCTTCGTAATGGTTTTCCTGAAAGATACTTTGATTGCCCTAGAGGGGTTAGACAAGGTGACCCCTTATCTGTAATTATCTTATCCATCACTGAAGACTATCTCAGCAGGCTCTTTTGCTTCATGGCTGGAAATGGGAAAATGGGATCAATTTATGCTGGTAGGGATCTCCATGATCCCACACATCTAATGTATTCTGATGGAATTATCCTTTTCACTAAATGGGTCTAAAGGAACATTAGGAACATTATGAGAGCCCTATTTCATTATGAAAAGGTATCGGGTCAAGATATCACCTGGGGAAATCCATTTTCTACTTTGGAAGAGGTATCTTTACCAACATGAAGCTTGACATTATCAAGGGGTTATGAATTCATGAAGGATCTATTCCCTTTATCTATCTTGGTGTCCCCTTGATTTTGGGAATACCGAAGGAAAACTACTTTTTTGACATCATAAAATATATCTGAAGACAAATCACTTATTGGAAGGGAAAATACTCATCCATGGCTGGTCATGTTTGTTTGGTGAAATCAGTCACTACCTCAAAGATGGTTTACACTTTTATGGTTAATAAATGGCATAGTTCTCTCCTCAAAGCATCAAAATATCAATTAAAAACTTTTTTTGGAGCAGTAGCATAATGGAAAGATGGATTGACAATGTTTCATGGTATTCCTGATGCAAGTCTAATGATATTGGAAGCATAGACATTAAAAATATTTGGTTCTTTAATTACTCTCTGTAGGCCTCTTTTTTATTGAAGATCATGAATGGTAACTCTGAAGATCTTGGGTTCCTACAGGCTTGATTTATGGCCATTCTATAGAATGGAAATGGTAATTACTTTTTCTCATTTGTGTGGCAAGATTTTATGTCTGTATTTTCATCTATAGAATCCCACTCTAGATGGATTGTCTCCCGAGACAGTTCCCTATAATTTTGAAAATGGAATTGGACTGGTACCCCCTAATTAAATTTCTTTTGGGTGATGAAAATATTCTGAATCTGAGCATCTCTATAAAGGACCAGTTATGCAGAATGGAGAACCTACCAGATCATAATGATTTGATTGTGGAAAATTATGTTTTCTAATCCAAAGATGATTTATAGTCTTGGGAACCTTCTATCAATGGAGTCCTCACATTAAAATTATTTTATAATCACTCGAACTGCAACTCTCCTGGTTTGAAGTGTCATGGAAATATGAACAGGTCTTTTATCATACCCTCTCTCTCCATTCTTGTTAGGAGACCGGATCATGGGATGTTGCCCACAGACTTCTTTCTAAAAACATGTGGAATTTTGTTGTGCGCCTGATGTGATCTCTGTTATCAACACATAGATGAAATTAATCATCTCTTCCTAAGTTGTTTCACTATATATTCAATGTGGAAATCCATTGCTGATATTTTCCTAGTATACTTACCTATGGTCTCTTCAATTCATGATATACTCATAAGATGGCATGAACTTGTGCCCTCATCACTTCTCAAGGATCTATTCCATGTTGGTGTGGAAGAAAAAATCCACTACCTATGGTCTTCCAGAAATAATATGATTCATGACAGCCTCCACTTCACTATTACGGCTTCCATCTTCGCGATACTTGCTACTGTCCGAGACTCCAACCCACCTTTGTACCACTACACCTCCAACTCGATACATGACATCATTGTCTGCAACAGTATTGGTTTTTGGGGTAGACATCATCCCCACATGGTATGGTTGAGTTTTTATAGCTGACCCCTTTTGTGGAATGGATAAAAGTTAATTCTCATGGTGCCTTAAGAGGTAATCTTAGTCCCTCTGTCTGTGGTTCCATTTTCTGAGATCACGAGGGGGCTTTCCTTTGATATTTATATGGTTCTTGTGGCATTTTTTTCTCTCGAATCTGAAATGATTGGAATTATTTCAGTGGTGGAGCAAGCATTCGATTATGGTTGGAACAATATATGGTTTGAATGTAATTATACTATTATAGTCCTTGCAATTAAGACTAGTTCTTATCATCTATCTTGGAAACATAGTAATCATTGGAACAACATCTTGGATTAACAATCATCCATGAATCATTTCATCACTCATGTATACAGGGAGGAAAATTCTTTAGCAGACGGTCTTGCTAATAAGGGTGTCAATGGAATTGACTTCTCATGGTGTGATGTGATCTCTGATGACCTTCTATTTTTTATTCATAGGGATCAATGAAAACTTCGTTTCTATGGAATTTTTTAAGATTTGAATTATTAATTTTACCAATAAAAGTGGATTGTCCTTTTGGGAAATTTCTCACCTTAATTGTAAAAATGGTTATAATATTATCATGTTATCCACCATATTTTAATTTATGTTCTTTTATAAATTTGACTGGGGAAGGTATTGATATTCTATATGTTAAATATTCCAAAATATAAATTTATTTATTACTAGATCATATTGATTAATTTGTATTGTTTATTTATATGTGGAATAGTTTGGTGTTATTTTGATAATGGTGGGACCCTAATTTACACATCACTTAATTAATCAGTTGGTCTCCTAGTATAAATTATTTTTGTTTCAATGTTTATATAGTTCCCCTATCATTTATAAATTAAATTCTATTTTTAAATAAGAAAATTCATTATTAAGAAATTATGTTATAGAAAAAAAATGCACTACTTTAGATTTTTTTAACAGTCACATGGTCTGTAAACTTTATAATGCAATTAATAATGATAACCATTAATAATATATCCACAAAATAATGATCATATAAATAGTATATTTAAATGGTTATGATAATGTCTAACTTGCACAATCAAAAGTAGCGATTTTCTCGACCAGTATGATCATACCCTATGAGGGCCACTTCTTGAATCGTTCCAGAGATAAAAAACCAATGGGTTTTTCCATGATTAAGACCAAGACATATTTCAAAAACTAAATAATGAATGAATTTTTTATTATTAGACGTTCAATATATTCAAAATCACATCCCAAGCCATATATTCCAAACCTCAATAATGAAATCTCATCATCCTACACCTTACCGTTAGGGCATTTTGTAGTGCAATAAATGGTTTTGTATATATAAACTAATACTACTAATTTTTATATTACTATTTAAATTATTTAAATTATTATTATATTTATCGTTTCAAATTACCATGGAATTTTTAAAAATTATATTTGATAAAATTTATATTTTTTATGCAATAAGACATAATTTTTTTTAAATATAGTGTTTTAATCGAAACACTCCTTTTGAAGTATTCAATAATTTTTTAAATTATTTATATCTAAATATAATATTATTATGATATAGTATTTATATATAATAAATTTTAACATAATTTAATGAAAATAAAAATAATATTTACATGGGTTTTCAAATATATAATTGTCCAAAAACCAATTATTTTCAATTACAATGATTTTTTGACATAAAGGAGAAACTTAGTATAATAATATATATTTTTTGATAAAATATGTATTATTTTATAAATTATAAAATATTAATTTTGAAGTGGGGAATTATTCATAATTTTCAGAGATAACAATTTTTTTTGTAAAAATTAAAATCTATATAAATATAATCAATAAATTATGATATCATAATGAACCAAAAGTGAAGTAATAATTTAAATAAAATGTATAAATGAACAAATATATATTCTCACATTAAAATAATTTCTTTTTAAGTAATTTGATTAATTTAATAAATCCTTATTGGATCCAAAAAAATAATTATTAAATATTATGGGTTTAAAATTAATTCTTTATAAACATGTCTCACTTCAACATCATCTAGGGTATTATTTTAATGAGCCTTGTAATTAAAAAGATAAAATAATAAAAACCTATTATATTTTGTGTAATTAATTGGAAAATTCCCTTGTAAGGTTTCTAGTTATGATAAATTCTACATATAGAGTCAAAAACCTATGTTTGGAAACTAATAAATAACTATCATTACCTTTTACATAAAAATCAACATAAGATTAAATTTTTCATAAATAAAAACTTGTTTGGAGTGATATTAATTTACCCTATCATAAATATATCCCTCACAAGGCTCCCTCATTCTCTTAGGAAGCCCCTACTATGTTTTTCGATGCACCCTATCTAGGTAATAAATACTTCAGGAACCACAATTTTTGTGCCTTTTGTTTTCCATTTTTTCATGATGAAATATGTTTTAACACATATATCTTAATTAAATTGGAGTGTCTAGGTGATTATATTCAAATTTATCTCTCTTAAATATATACCATGAATCATTATGTTCATTTGTAATGATGCTGAAAATATCCTATGATTTTCCATGCCAAAATATTATATTCTAAAAACCCATTGCAATTCCCACTCATGAATAATCAATTAGAAGTAATTATCATAAAATTATTAGATAAAAACTTATATTTCACACAATTTCCATGATATTTGTTTTAAATGTGATGAAATATTTCATTCTATTTAATTATCTTGGTATAACAAATTAGAACCCACATATTATAATAGGTGCACCCAAATAGCATTCCAATGAATGGTTTAATATTTTATCCACATGATATATCATGCGTTGTATTATAGAGTGAAACGAATAAATAATGGAATTTTTTATATGAATTGATATTTTCTTTGATCGTAGCCTTGACATTTGATTACGAAATGATTTATGTTATTTCCACATTCTCATATTGCATTTATTCTATTGGTTATATCATTTTTTATTGTTAAATATTATGAAAATCAACCCTCTTATGATATATTTTTATGAAAACAAGATTACATGTTCCATATTACCTTATCTTATAAAATTATTAATTCCCTTACAAGAAATTATAGCGCATCCATTTATTATGTATTCCCATTGTCTATGTCGTGCCATTTTTGAAAAATGATGAAATTTTAGGAGATAATTATGTATGTTTTCAATATTTTTGTTGTATTTTTTATTAATGTTGATATTCCATATTAATAATTTAATAAATATAAGATTAAAAATTATCCTCTTTGATTATTTTACTTTTTCATTTATATATTAAATCTTGAGTTAATATGTATTAATGAAATGAGATTTTATAGTCGGTATTAGAGTAATGTATAGTTATTTTTGGGATTAAGATTAGAAAAATATTTTTATATAATAATGTGTAATAGTAATCATTAGAAACCATACCTAATTGTTTTTAAGGCAATTGTTATGCATTTTTTAATAAAATACATCCATATATAGATATTTCATGTGCATGTGGACCGCACATAGAGGTAGTTGTTGGTAAGAACCCCATAACAGGGAATATTAACATTTAGTAGATAATCACCTAGTCCTTGAAAATGTGACTTCCTAAACACATTTATTATTATTCACATTTGATATCTTTATAAAATTTACATGATCCATATAAATCATTATTACGTGAATAAAAACTATAATAATTGATTATGTTAGGAAATATATTATGAATAACCTATATTTAATCCTAAAAATTCCCTAGTTATGAAATATATGTTATCTACGAGTTATACATATAAAGTTCATGGTCACCTATTAATGTTATCAATAGTTTATAAATACAACTCTGAAGCATTACCTTTTTACTATTCAATGTCTAGAAATTATAGAATGTTATTTAAAAATTAATGTCATATGTAATGTAATAGTTTTGAATATAATATTCCAAACCTGATATGATTATGAGTTTGGAACATCATGAAAATCCTTTATCAATTAAATCATTTGTTTTTATAAAACATGAATTGGGATGAACAAAAATATCCCTAAGATAGATAAGGTTTTAATTGAATCCTTTATGTGATAAAGGCCTCATAGTTTTAAGGGATGTTATAATCCCTTAATAATGGAGAAATAGATTGAATCCATTGAAAAGATGTTTAAAATCCTACAGTGATTTGAGAAAGAGTAGGTTATTCTGGTTGTTTAATTCACAGAAGACTAGGAAGATCAGTATTGGATGGTGATAAAAAATTTGATGCTTGAATAATAGATCATTATGATTGATTGGAAGGAAATCAATAAAAAAACCCTAATATTTTCCTCTCACACTTCGAAATAAAATGGGGAGAAACTTTTTTGGACATAATAAAAATTATGATGATACAATTTGGGTGTCGGAAATAGAATTCAAAATACTACTAAAATATACCTTCAATTTTGGTATTTACCCCAAAAAATGTTGAATTTTTCTTTGGTTAGAAAAATAAAATCAATGAAAGTCCTTTGAAATTAAATAATTTGATATCAATGAGAAAATACATTAACTTTACCTAAATTTGAAAATATATAATATTGAATATCAATAATTTCAAATGGATAAGATGATGAAAATGTTTTTTAATTATAGTTGTACAATAAGGAAATAGAATAGAGATTATAAATCCCAATATACCACATGTAATTGTTATTGGATAATGAATATCAAAAATTTACTATCGGGGGAGGAAATGATTTAGTTGTGGGAATGTAAGGCACCTATATAATGATTTTTTTGTTGATACAAACCCACCAATGTGGTGGAATATTGAAATGATCTTTTCAAAAAAACATCAAATAGTATAAGGTTTAAATTTCCTTTGACATGGTCATTATGAAATCCAATTCCTTATAAAGTGAGTTTTTAATGAAAATCAATGCAAAGAACATCCTATGTGTTGAGGGAATGATTTTTTTCACATAATAGTTGAGGTGGATAACTAAAATGAAGTGATGACTTGTATGTTAGATATTCAATTTAAGGATAGTAATGTAATATTTTATTATAGTTCTACTCAATAATTTGAATCAGACAATATTTTTGGAACAATTCAAATCCAAAAACAAATCATTAAAATATATCAATTAGTAAAAAAATTAAAATGGGTAAATTATTTATTCTCATTTATATAACTCATCCCGTGTAGAAATCGTGGGATGAACTTCCTAACGAACATTATTATATATCCATTAGTGTAAGTTGATGTAATTATGTGTATAGATTAGATAACTATAAACAAATGATGGATATAAGATTAATAATTTTATCATCATTCTAAATTTCAAAAACAAAATTCTCAACCATCCATTTATGAATGTCTAATGGGGGATGAGAATGATGGTGAACTACTATAGAAGAAGGTAGTGAATAATTTATAGTTCATGATTCCAAATTATGGGAATATAATGTTTTGAACTACCATTTTTTCCATAAAAATAACACTGAATAGGGGTCTTCTGGATGATGTGAATAGATCATTAATATGTATTCATATATGATTTATCAATATGTATAGATATTTTAATAAAAAAAATTGGGACTATATGGAAAGAGGCATGGCATATTTCATATCTCGATTCATGGTATGAAACTAGTCATGTATTTAAAGGATAAGTATAAGGCTATGTTTAAATAATCTCTCATAATATAATATAGATGGGATATAAGAAACATTGATTTCATAATAATACTCCACAATAAAAAAAAATTACACAATCATTGTTGTAGTCATTTACCACACCTTGTTATAAGATATTATTTTTATCAAGGAATATTTAACTCTTGAATATCTCACCGTGATATACCTAATGTAGTAAGTAATATTTTTTGGAGTTCAAATATATATTATATTTGTTAAAAAATGATGTTTTTCATCATCTTATAGAGAAATAATTACTATGCATTGAATTTGTATCTGTGATTCAACACTTCTTATTACCCGAAAACGAATGGTTTGTCCAAAAGGACAAATAAAAAATAGGATTACATGTGGGGATATTTTACATTTTATTTCCAAATATTTTGACATCATCACAACCGTATTATTGAGTAATATTATAACCAAAATTCCTATTCATGAATCTGAAGGGAATGCTACAAGGATCTATATGGAAAGAGGTATCATATTTATACATGATGGAATAATGTGGGAGATTGAAAACTAAAAATACATGATCATATCAAAGATATGTTAGAGAAGGTTGGAAGCATTCAATGTCAAATAGAATCCTTGAAATTTTGATAGAAAATATTTGTAGATAATCATTGATAAGACATGGAGATTGGGGTTATAAATAATGTGTCCTTTAATATTACACCATATAATAATTTCATGTGGTTTGGGAAAAATGTAAAGAATACTCCATGATACACAACCCCCTATTAAATTACTGATAACCTTATAGAAGTTTTAGATATAGTGGAAATTCAACATAAAATATCTAAATTACATGATGTGTTACATGTATCCCTCATGGATAAGTATATAACAGACCCTATCATGTACTAAACGTTGAGTTAGTGAAATGGGGGAATAATATTTAATATTAGGATCATCTAGTGAATATCAATGATGGTGGATACAATTTTCTAAAGAAAATTACTACTCATATAGTCAATATGTTGTGGAAAAAAACATGTTTGAGGAAGAAACATGGGAACCAGAAGATGTGATGAAACAAAATTAACCTAAGCAGTTTCATTGTATGAAAGTAAAATTCCAAGGGTTATATTTATAAAAGTAAAATAATTTTATAACATGAAAAATTATTAATGAAATTCGAATATTAAATGATTAAATGTATTATTGAAAAATGTTGTTACAGAATAACATTCTATAATTTATATAACATGAACATGTATTGGTATTTTATTTTTAAAATACCATTAATAATCATAACTACTGATAATGTTGTTAATGAATATTTTTCACATGACTAGTATATATAATGTTTGATGTCTATTACCAATTGACTCGTACATGAGAAGTGATGTACTCAACCTGTAAAATTGTACTCTATCAAACCCATTTATCAAATCATCAAAGAGAGATTGAATCTCTACAATTCTCCCCTGACCAATTATATGATGATATTTACCACCTAATGGATGCAATAAGTTCTTTGTGGTTGATTTTCTATCTCAATAAGAGCATGACCTAATCCTGGTATGCCAAAACACCTAAATAAAATCTCACCATTCAACACCTTACATGTAGGGTGTTTACATGAGTAATAATGGGTTATTTATATTGACACTAATTGTATTATTTTTTATTTTTTATAATTTTTATTGTTTTAACGATTATTTTTACTCTTTCTTCGCAACATTGTAATGATACGAAAATCAGTATGATACAATTTTGATTTTAATTCAAAGAAAAAAACTATTATTTGTTTGAAAATACATAGTTCAATAAAAAAAATTTAAAAGAATTCTATAATATTTAATGTTAATATTATTTTAATAAAATAATTTTATTAAAAATATTTTCCAGTTATAAATGATAATATAAATTAATGCAGTGAGAAAATATTTATATATTTTAGAAACATGTGATTTAAAAAACCATAAATATTACAAATAATGTGGAATTTTATTTAAAAATTGTACATTTTAATATTATAGGAAAAGTTAGGGTAAAATCGATATTATTTCTTAAATGAAAATTTTTAAATTAAGAAATTTTTTTATTTATTATAATATTTGGATACAATCACGTTTTGGGTGAAATTTTAATATTACGTTAATATGTAGTGTGTATTATGAAATAATACTGACCAATAATAAATTTAATATATTGCCTAAAATTTATCCATAATGAAACATAAATTTTACCACTAAATAATTTTTATGTGTTTTTTTTATTTTTTAATAAAACTATAATGAATAATTGCATATCTATATTAAATTTTCTGTTTTTAAAATCATCTATTTCTAAAAAGAACTCAAGTCTACTTCACCAAGAGTTTGAATGTAATTTTCTTAGTTAAGAAACAAGTCATATAATAAATAAATGGTCATATAAGTATAAAACATGGTACAAAACCATAGTAAGGATTCTGGTTGTGATTACATTATTATATAGAGTAAAAAAATGTTTCTAAATATATAAAGATCACTCCTCAGTTTTTCAATATAAAATCACCTGTGACCCATTGTATTCACTCAAGAATCATTTGTAATTAAATTAATCATTTATTACCTACATAGATCCCTCCCAATGTTCCACCAAACTCTCACTAAGAGCCTCCCAATGTTTTTGAAGAACCCTCTCAAGGTTTGGAATACTCTCTTTATAACCTTAATTGAAGAACCACATTTATGTTATTCCTTTTTCCCATATTTTATCCGAGGATATTTTGGCACACGTATATATAATTATACATAACATGTTTATGTGATGATAGACCATATTAATCTAAAACTATTATCACCTATAATAATTTTTACCTCTATTATGATGAACAAATTTTCCAATGATTTTACTATAAAAAAATTGGTATAGTGAATACCCATTTCCATTTATATTCAAGGATATTCAAAGAGAAGTACATACCTTCTTTTTATTTGTGATTTCTATAAATGTAAAATAACTCTATGATTTTGGGACTAAATGGGATGATATATGGCTTATGTTGAATGATATATGTGGAACACATTAGAATGTACATATTATTATTTCTTCATACTAATAGAGATCAAATGAAATGAGTAATGTTTCATTATAATGAGAAATCATGTACATGATTAGGGATTACACATAATATATTAGGGTACTTTTTCTCTATTATATATTTCCTTCGATGATATCATTGAATTATGTTTATGTAATGATTTATATTGTTACCAAATTAACTTTTTGAATTTGTGCTATCATGTTATATCAATCTTCCTTATTTAAGAATATGATTTTCTCCCATATTATGATACCATGATAAACTTCTTGGATAACATTCACTTATTTACGTGATGTTATAATTTATTAATTCCATTACGAGACATTCTAGATCACCCCTTTCTTATATATATCAGCAGGTTTTCCATTATAGTTTTAAACAAATGATGGAATTTTTATATCGCGTACGGATGTTTAAAAAAATTCGTGTTTCCATGTTCCATTTTGAAGATTAATATACCAAATATTCCAAATAAAATGGACATGATGATATTATGGGATTTTTTTATTTATAACATTATATAATAAATCATGAATTAATGATTATTTATGTTATGGGTTGTCATAGTTGTGGAATTACCCATATATAAGAATTTATTTTAATGAGGAAATGATGTTAATTTTAGTTATCCTAGGTCAAGGACTCCATTGTATGTTCGGATGTCTTAAAATATAAATTTTATTATTAGGAAATAATTTATTTTTTCCTCTGAGTTTATGTGAATAATTTTTTGTATCCATGTATATATTTTAATGTAATGTTATCATTCATATGGTATTATTTTATCATCATTTATTAATTCCATATTATTTATAACACATTTATCTTCTTATGTATGCATTATCATATTGAGAATCATAGGTCACCCCATTTATATGTTCCCTTTCCCAAAAATACAAAAAACATTATGAGTCATATATAGAAATATTATTGATGGAATAAATTTGGTTCCACAAATAATATAATGGTGTTTTTTATGGTATCAAATGTAATGTAGGATTCATGTATATATATATTTTACAATGAATATTAAACTATTTTTTCAATTAGGAAGAGATTACTTGTATTTATTACAAATTTAATAAATAATCCACCAGATTTAGTATACTAGGGCCATAATCCTTATAATATATCAATTATAATGTGTAGGGGACATTGAATTAATATTATAGTGTATGTAAATGTAAAAAATTTTAGGAGGGGTGATTTAATTAACCATAAATATGTTATAAAAAGAATAAAATGAAATAATTAGTTGGATGGATAAAGGGGAAAAATATGTTTTTATTTTATTTATTTAAGTGTTATCTGATTAAAGTAAATAAGTAGTCGATTTTATCATTATAAATAATTTTGGATTCATTAGTACCATTTGTTATTTGAAATTATGATCTATTTTTTCAATGAATAACCCCCAATACAAAGGTAATATTGGGATAAATGAGGATTATATTTTAGATAAATATTTCAGAGTAAAATTACTTTAGTACATAGTGGTGTTGCTTTCAAAAATAAAATTTGTGTAGTATATATTCAATGGGATAAAAAACCCCACCATTCTCTAATGTGATGTATTTTATATTCTAAATAAATAGATGTTAGGGATAAGGTTAGAGGAAAATGAAATTATCATCTATCACGATTATTAGAGGAAACATGACCATAAATTTTATGGTGCAATATGAATTTTATGGATAAATAACTAAAATTATTTTTAATGAGAGAAAAATCATCAAATATTTTAGGGAATATTTCAGAGAATAAAATATAAAAGAATCTAAAAATGACCCAATTTGAAGAAGATAATTTTTTAATTTCAATTTGACTATAATGTGTCTATGATTGAAGACCAATAATATTAAAATAAAATTATACAATATTTTCATATTTTATAGGTATTGATTATATATGAGGAAGAATATCATTGTTAGTAGTCCACTTTACCTACGTGATATAATAATATTACAATAACCATTATATATTTTTAGTATGAGGTAATAATTTTTCAGGTATGATATTATTTATTTAACACTAGTTTTATGTGGAATGAAAACTATGACCATATGAATTCTTATTGAAGGAATTGATGAAAATATGAGGTGGATCATTTAGTAATAATACCAAAGGATTCCAAATAAGAGAATCATGATTGATTTCAAGACACAATTCTATCTATAAATTTCCATGAAAATATTGGTGTTCCTAAAATGATAAAAATAGAACTAGAAGAATGATTTTCCCAATATTGTAAAAACAATGGTGATTGTTGTATAGAAAAATAATGACAATTATGATACTATAATCATTTTCCCCAACATTAAACAATTCAAAATTTTGGATTATAGATTTATCTTCTTCATTTCACATGTGTACGAATTAAAATCTTCGTTCAAACCTCATGGAGGTTGATAATTTTGTGGTTTATATGGTAAATAACCACCATTAATTTATGGGATATAATGGAACAATATAGATGATAATTTTGTATGTTATAACTCTATACCTTATATATTTATGAAATGTATCAAAATTGTAAAATAACCCAATTTCACTTGGAGTTAGGGATAATCATTAGTACTTGACAACCATTAAAATTAGAGAAATAATTTTAATATGTGGTTCATTATTATTGAATAAAGTTTTAAAAAATATGCATTGTTTTATTTAATTTATTTGACTATTATTGGTGGAGAAATAATATTCTAGGTTTGGTATACTAAAAATTCTAAATTATGGTACAATATACTCAAACATACTACTGATAAATATTAGTGATGTTTACTAAAGAATGTATTTTTGAATGGATTCATGATATAATGTTATTAAATATTAAATCAATTTAATGGTTATGAAAACAAAGGTCAGTTTAAAAACTACAACCCATCACACGATAGAATCACAAGAATAAATTCATATCAATTTTTATGTACCATTACTGAATACATAATTTAGAGGAAATGATTAACTTTTCACATTTATTGAGTATTACATGTGCTATGTTTGTGTGTTTTATAGGACGCATAAAGTTAAAGAATTGGATATCATCCTTCTATATAAGAATTGATTAAAAATTGGAGTATGTGGAAAATCATGGGACTGAGATTAGATAACCATGAATAATACACATCAAATCCCCACAAAAAGGGTTTTTTAGGATGATGGTTTTATGGGAAAATTTATATCTCCAAAAATATCATTGAATGATTATGTATCATAACATAAGAACCATACCCTAATTAAAAATGTAAAATGTTTTCTATCACAGTTAGGTATGAGTAAATCCTTCAGGGAAGAGTAATTAATGTATCTATAATACATTGTGTACTTAGTACATGCCTTCTTGATTGATTATAAAATTTTGATATTGGTGTTTTCAGATTAGGATGTTTTTATTAATGTTATAGTGGATATCATTGGTCTTACATACTACTTTTGTGTCACCGACTCAATGTTGGATCGATGTGTGAATAAGGATGTATTTTTTGTCCATGGTGATGGTTTGAAAGAATTCTTAATATGCAATTTACATGTGATGAATAATATTTGTAGCTGTAATGCTACAATTTATGAATACATAATGGTGAATACAAATTATTCAGATAAATAAATCGATATATTTTATAGAGTTGTGAATGGTGTGAATAAAATTCTACCTCTAACAACTTAGGTGAAATAAGAGACATAATATGATTCTAAAATGGAAATTTCTATTGAGGAATAATTTCCACTAAATCGTGATACTCATCATCATGGTAGTATCACCACTGGTACAATATTAATGATCATAAAAATACCTCATAAGTAAAATGATATGATAATAAATTCACCATTAATAATTGATGATGATTTTTTGAAAAACTATTATTATTTTTTAAAATAATTTAAATGATCTACTTGATGTATGTCATGGAAGGAAAAATTTATTAACGATATTCATATAAAAAATGAGATCATGATCCACCACCAATGTAAAATAACATGGTTATAGGTATCATGTTCGAAAAGTATTTGTACATTATAAATACCTCAATTACTTGAGATGCCTTTGGACACTGAGATGGGGAAAATATTTTTTTTTGTTTAAGCATAAACATTATGATTTTTTCATCAATGAGTAGATTATTTAATATTGAAAAATAATATCACAACCCTTATAATGGAAGATGAATTGGGTATCCTATGGTAGAAGGTTGTGGGGGGTTGGTGCCAAAAAATAATACTCGACCTTGGTAGGTTACTACTATAGGTTACCCATTTTTTGGGTTTTTGTTGAATAGATATTATATAGAGATGCATCATTTCATTCTTCTATAACTCTATACATATTTATTTTGGTGTCGGTGTGTGGGAAAAAACATTGGAGATCAATTATATTTTATTTATTCTCCCCTATTATTTTATATGAATATATATTTCCATATTCATGCATCTAGGTCAACAAAACCAAACAATGTAATTATTGTGTTAACATTTTTTATTCCCAAACATCAGTGAGTGAATTTTAGCATGTGTGAGAACATACACACAATAAAAATTGATAAAAATAGTGAATGATGTTTTCAAAATTTAAACAACATTTGAAAATGTTTTTTGTCCCATGATATTTCTTCCCTATGAAAATTACAAACATAATAGAGTTTGATATATGTGACCATAATTAATTCCAAATGGAAAAATACATGTCAAATATATTTTAAAAAATAAACTTTCATATTTAAAAACAAGAATTAAAATGTGATACAAAATAATATAATAAATATATATGTAGGTAACAATGATAGAATTATATGATAAAAGGTATTCATTAAATAATATTTTAAGGATAAAAATAATTTACTATGAATATCATGAAAAATGATTACCCTAGCGATATATGTAAATGAAAATAATAATAAAATACAATTAACATAGGAACTACACATTCTCATTCAAATGATGATGGAATTACAATTATTAAAACATATTCTAAAGATTAAATATATTTTAAATGATGAAACAATTAAATCCCATAAAGAATAAAATTTCATAACAAATATGTTCCAAAAAAATTGAAAAAGTTTCCATATAATTGTAAAATATCAATCCATCATTTAACTCTATTAGATTCTTTTTAGTGCCTATTTAATGAAAATTGAGAACTAAAAACAGGGTAAATGATAGGAAGGTTAAGGATGGTATCATTTTATGATAAATATAAAACGTATAAGGCTAAATATAATAAAATTATTGGATCCATGAGATGGTTGAATATCATAATTTTAAGATTCTAGAAAAAAAACAATGCATTAATGCCCAAATAAATTATTTTTTGTAGATTCTAATGATGGTTGTGTGCAGGATCATGAGTAATGTAGTGAATAACATGATATAAATGAGGCTCATTTTGATAACATTTATTATAAACAATCTAGTGATGAATAATGTATTGTAAAATTGAAATTTAAGTAATAGAATATCGGGAAACATGTGGATGTGAAAATATAATTAGTATTATGAATGCTATAATTTTTAAAATAAGGACAATGAGTCTTGGAAATTAAGCACACCTTATATAATGAATTGGTTCACAATTTTTATGTATTTCTATTAAATAACGTAATGGTTTTCTATGATATAGTATATTTTATGCATCAAATTAAGCAGAATTCCAGAATAGATCATTTCCCTATAATTAATGATAATATATTAATTAGAGGTGAGAGGAAATTCAAAATTAAATTGATTAATAAAGGGGACATATTATGTAAAAAGGATATAGATGTGTGAAATGAAATTTAGTAGATTTAATTGGTTCAATTTGATGTTATTGTTTCACCCATTGCAACATTGGAATCCATAAAAATGGTCGGAGTAATTTCAGACCATAAAATGTCTATGAAGATAAAAAAATATTTACATAGCCTAATGTAGTCCATTAGAGCTTGGTTCTCAAATATGGATGGATTCTTAAGAGAAATGTAGTTCCCAAAGGTAAATGATGAATATAACCATTATATAAAGGATGTGAAGGTTTGGAATCTCATATTTATGGTATATTTCTTTGATATCACTTTTCCATGTTTCCAATAGTGAGATTTTTAAAAAATTATCGACTGGTAAATAATCATTTTGATACTTAAATGGTTGTAGAACTAAGAGAAATTATAGTCAAGGAAATGCAGTGGATTTTTTAATTTTTTAAGAACTGTATAAAAAATAATTATTATTTATTCTTTGAATAGAAGACTCCAAACGCATTTACACACAAATAGAGTATTGGATGATGAATGGAAAGTATTTAAAAAGGTAAAATATATATGAAAATATGTATAGAAGTTTGATTGGTAGTTTTATCTATATCAGTGAATCAAAAACTAATAATATAAATGAAATTTTAATATATCTACAGTACCAAATTTTTTTATAGTAATAAAATTATCTCAATAGTAAGTGAGTTCTACTGCAAATTAATGGAACCTTGAAGATTGGGTTTATATAAAAAATAGGGGAGGATATATACCTATCAGGTTATCATGATACTCATTTGGAAGGTGATTGTGAGAACATAATACCAAAATCATGAATAATATTTCCCTTCAGAGGAAATTTTTTGAGTTAGAACTCTATGATATATAATTTCATTAAATTGAGAAATATAGAGATTAAATATGTGTCTACTATAAGATCATTTTACCAGATGATCTATATTGAAGAACAACATGAATACTAGAATGTGAATATTTTCATAACACTAAGAATTTAATGTGACAAATTTGTCAAATTACCCCTTCCAAAAATCATTCACACCATTTTTAGTATAATTATATTACTACTACTTTAAACTTCTATAATTAAATCGTTTCAAATGGCGATAAATATCAAGAATTTATTCCCACCAATTTTCAATATGATTATATCTTCACCAAATTTATATCCAAATACATATTTCATCCAGAAGATGAATCATTATACCTTCCCACCCACATAATAAATACTGGAATATTACTTATATTCCATTTTATTTAATTATAAAAGTGGGATGATTTCACACAACTCCAGTGAGTTTGTATTTTTAATGTGAATCTATGTTTATTGAAAAATGGTGGAGTGGTGAGTAAATGGATGGTAGGGGGAATTCAAAACAAATAGATAAATATTTCATGTAATCATGTTGTTTAATTAATGAAAAACATTTAATTTTCTAGTAGTATGTTGTCATGTATCATCTTATTTGAAAAAAACATATTATTCACTAACCAATAGTGAATTGATTGATTTATGGAAAGAGAAAAGTGATGTATGAAACAAATACAAAGGTATAGATTGAGAAACAATATTGAATTATTAAAAATGTTTGTATTTTTGTGAGATTTTAAATATGTCCATTGGGAGTTATTTTGACCAACCATTAAGTATTGATAATTAATTTTAGATCATTTGAATTATTTTTAGTATTCTACGAGATAAGGCGAAGTGAGACATTATTTATTTACAAATTTTTTTACCATGAGTTATAATATAAAAATTTATAAGATCTCAAGGACATTTATTTTTTAACAGTTTCTAATTTATAATAAGGTTAATAAATATAATTTTTATTGAAAATATGAAACATATAGAATACTTTTTTAGATCTATAATGGTCATCCTAACCATTCTATAATGGTAATTAAAATACCATAAGAATCATCATAACAAATGTTAGGGTAATTTTCTATCCTATTGAGAGATATAAAATTCTAAACGTAAAGAGACACAATTTTTTAATAAGTGTGACCTAAATTTCATATGGTTAATTTGAATTATATAAAGGTGATATATGTATCTATAAAGTTCATTTTTGGGGATTCAAATTAAAAATTGATGATTTCTATTTTTTTATCCTGTAAAGGTCATTTGATATTCTATAAGAATAATTTTAAATATTCATATTGGTTTTATGTTAATAGAATATTATAATAGGGATATACCTAGAGATATTCACAATGGACATTATTATTCCATAGGTTTGATGATTATTCTTAAAGGGTAATTGTCACACTTTAAATGAAAACACATTGTGATATTTTTAGAAGACGGTTCTCTATAATGTATTTTTTTATGTAAAATGGTATGATTGTATACTATTATAGAATTAAAATATGATGATCATGACTATTTAGTACTTTTTTGTTTTTATTTAATTGAATATGGATGATAATATATTGACATGATATATTTCTTAATTTTTAATTGAAAATGTTCAAATTCATTATATTTTCATAATGATGTAATTTTTTAGTGTTTTTTCCCTGATTATCAGGCCAGTTAACATCATTTAGTTTTTATACTTTTGAATATGGAAATAATATTCCCATAGTTATGTTAATATAAAATTCAATGATTAAGATATGTAAATTACAGTGGAACTAATATTTGAAAGTCTTTGTTGTGTTAAAGTGGTAAGAATGTTGTATTGATGAAAGATTAATTTGAATATATCAAATATTGATGTATCTTCCTTTATAATCCATGTAATAGAAATTTGTCCATGTACTGATCAAATTTAGTATTTAATGTGATGAGTAAGTATAACATAGGCTCTGTATGTGTAATCATGCATAGTTTTTTCATTCTAAAATTCCATATGGAATGCTAGGTTGTATGTTCAATAGTTAATTTTTTTATGGTAGCCCAATTCGATGCCATAAGAATATAATATCCCAGTATAATATGAAGAATTTCATGAATTACACTGTATATCATGGTCTTGCTAAAGAGTAGACAATAATCTTAATGAACTGTTGTATTATTAAAGCAATTATGTGATCACAATCAAAATACATAGTTTGAAAAGTAAATGATATAAACCTATATCAATGAGATGTGAGGTCTACCAACTATATCATTTTCTTAAATTCTACAGAGCCAATAATCATTTAAAAATTAAAAAGTGATACAGTTAGTATCTCGAAAAAAACTAGACACAGTATGTAGTGGGATTCATTATTTTATATTAAACATGTCATAAATTCCATTGTTATTTTAATATTTCATATAGTTTTAAATGGGTGAGAATGAAATTGAAGAAGGGTGGGTCAAAAAATTAATAAATTCATTGATTTTATTATATACCATAAAAAATCATATAACATTGATTAACCACAAGAACAATGACATTAGAATATAAATTGACATAAGCTCTCCAATAATGAGTACGTTTATGGTTGAATCATATTTTTTCAATGTTTTGGGTAGGATAAATTCATCAACAATTTTTTTAACATGAGGGGTATCTCTATAATAAACAAACTATGGTAGACCGCCATTATTTTATATTTGAGGATAACGTTTTAGAGGATCCCCATTATTGATTCCTTAATGAAGGATACTAATTATATTACCATTGTTGAAATTATATTTGACAATGTTATGGGGCGGAATTGTTTTTCAGTTTCCTGTTCCATTATTGGGAGGTCCAGCAAAATTGACGCTATATGGAGTACCTATAGAATTTAATGTTATATATCTATGGGGAGGACCTCTATTGTAGTTCCTTTTCCCCTTTATTATTAAGGGGAATGTATAATAATTCACCCATTATCCCCTTAATTAAATTATATTATTTTACAAATGATGGTCCTATATTTCCCAAAGCTACCATTGTGAAATTCAACTACGTATCATGGATTGTGACATCCATCATTTCATTATGTAGTTAATGTTTTATTACATTAGATTAATTATGTAAACCTTAATTTTCCCATAGTTTTTAACATGTGACTTAGAAATTATGTATATTTTATTGTTATTCCATATTTTCAATAATAGTTTATAGAAAACTATATCATTACCCCTAATCAGTGTTTATCTCAATTAAATTTGTTTATGGTTGTTAATAACATGGTTGAACGTAGAAAATTCAAATATATGAAGATACTTGACAAAAATATATAGAACATTTGGAGTTTGAGGTCATTGAACGTAAATTTCCCATGGGTTAGGTATATTGTTTGAGTCAATTAGAAACACTTTTATTACGATTACATATAAGTTCATCTATTCCACGGATACATCCATGTTTTAGTATCCAAATTAGGATTTTTTTTATGAAAATTAACATGCATTTAGTTTATGAAAACATATAATAAATTCCAAACAATGAGAAATATTAAAATTTAATCTATAGAATTCGAGAGATGGATATATATTTAAATTTTTATATATTTTACACATCATTATTAACATGTAAAAAAATCAATAAAGGATATTAATGGACCAGACAAAAAGAAAGAGGTGATGATTATAAAATGTGTACAAAATATTAAAAATTGTGGTAGAATAATCAAATATATGTATTCAGAAGAAATTATGTCATCACAAATTAAAATTAACGAAAAAAAATTATCTTCAAGTACCATAAATAAAAAAATTGGATATAAAATAAAAAATGTGTCTAATATACACTTCATATAAAAAATTAGGTGCATAATACAAATTAAGTCTCAAGGAGTAGAATTTGTGATTGAAAACCCATTACCTCTTGTAATGAATTCAATGAATTTACATTTAACTAAGGTAACATTGACACATCTTACATTATTAGTTAAATGAAAAAATTACTGAGATCAATTTTCATCAATATTACTCTTAAATATTAATTCTCTATATGAATTCTGTTGATTTTCCACATCGATGTTTACAGTTTTGATCATTTATATAACATTAAAAATTGTATAGTATGAAATCATTAATTTTCAAATGTGTATTATTACTAGGTAACTAATTTTAGTGTTATGGATTATTTATAATTATAAATGATTTTTAATATCCAATTTATTAATTTTTTATACATTGTAATTGATGATGAATTTTAGAATAAGTATGTTTGGGAGATTTTTGACAAACTAAGGGTGTTAAATAAATTGATTAATAAAATATTGATAAATTATCACAGAAAAAATATTAACTTATATATTTTTATAATATTATACCAGTATATAAATTTTCATTTTCATTGATGACAAAACTGAGTACTTTTGTTCATGTAGATTGTTAAACCAACCCCAATATAATAAATTATATTGAATATAATTATGTCAAAATCTATATATTTGATAATACTCATAGTCGGGATTTTATATTTCTTTTGTAGACTCCTGGATTTTTCTTTATGTCGAAATATATGTATTTGATAATAATAATGGTGTGTTTGTTTTTATGTGGTGAAGATGTCTTTATTTTAAATTGACAGGAATATTATTTTTCCGACAACATAATATTTTTAGTCAATTTCATAATGCTATTCAAAGATAACTGGCTCAAAAAAGTATTATCTTTTAGGAAAACCATTTATTGTTTGTGAAAATAATCAACCATTCAATTAATCTGATTTTTTTAATTTTAGTACCTTTTCAACTCGGTAAACTCAATTTACCCCTTTTACTATTACATTGTAAATTATTTAATATTATTAGAAATTTTATTTCAAATAGGTACATGGGAAAGATGAAATATTAAAATTAAATAATACCATAATTTTATTCATATTAGGATGAAAAATTAGTCAAAATGAATTTATAAATTTATAAAAAAAGAATTTTATATTAAATACACATAATAATGTAAAAACTATATTAGATAAATAACATTTTTATACATTAGATCGACATATAATTATAATTTATTTTAGAATTTTATTGTTGTAATATAATTTATTAAAAAATAAATAATATATGTGTGAATTGTAGTTATATATGTCATCAAATTCCCATTAAAATAATTAATTTTGACAAATACTAAAATGATTTTTATATTAATGTAACATACTAATTAGTTCAAAAAATATATTTCAAGGGTAATCTAAGATATAATTATATTTCAAAGTTTATAATGTTATTATTAAATATATAATTTTATTTTTTATTGTTTTATAAACATATAGGTTATTTTAATTTATGGTAATTTCAAACTAATTAATGGTTTTTATGAATACATAATTATTATCCCAAATGTAAAATTTTCAGAAAAATTTAAAAAATAATTACTAAAAAACATTTGATAAAAAGATTCAAAAAATGGGATTTCTTTTGTCAGTTTAAAATTATAATATTATTATTTATATAATTTCTTTAATAAATCCTATTTAAAGGTTTCTTTTTTTTAAAGTATTTCATGATACCATATTTACATGATACAATATATTATTAGATATTACATTCTCACCATAAATTATTCCATCATCAAAATGTTGTTATATTATGGATATTGAAAAATGTGGATACTCCTTCCTTATATCTTCATATGGATCATAGGTTTCATTTTCTTTTTTTTATTTTCGAAATGAATTTCTCCAATTGGATTTTATTACTCTTCAATACACATTATATATTGTTAATAATATAGAAATGATCCACATTATAATACAATTATAGCTCAAAATTGTTTCCCTAATTTGTGAGAACTTGTGTTTCATATGATACTTATTTCCTCTGTAATTAATCATAGAACATAAAGTCTAAATTGGAATGGTTGGGTGTAATAACCAATTGGTATGTTACAACCACAATTCATTCTAGTATTTGAAAATTCCCATTGTACTTGTGGCTTGAAATTCTATTTTATCAAATCGTATGACTCCCATTTATGGGGAAAACATCAATAATACATTACTAAAAAGCTAAAAATGTCATTAAATCATTTTATTATCAACATAGATATTTTTTTAAAATTAGCATTATTTCATGCAATGCTATGCAGTTCAAACATTAATAGATATCTTACATCAATCTCTATGTAAAAATTATCTATATCTTACTTTTTCCGAATATATTGGTTTAAAATTCCTATTACAATGCAATTATTCATTTGGTTCTACCTTGACTCAAGAATGGAAAATATTATTGTATTAAATTCACACCCATGTTTTATAATAATACCACCTATCATGGTAGTAAGGAAAATATGATATCAACATTTTTCCATATTGTTGGATTGTCCTTTCATACTTATCATCAATTCAATGAGGATCTATGATGCTTACATGTATTTATTAATGATGTAAATTGAAGACTCTTCCAAAATAGTGATACAGATCAAGGTTATTGATCAAATACAATCAATATATATTCCCTTTTAAGACTTCATATTTCATTGACATAGATCCAATCATGGAAATAATGGTGTATATTATCTCTCATTCCTCTGAAATTAATTGTTATTTTATGATTATCAATGATGAATCGTATACAATCTTCATTCCTTGGAGACTTTGGGAGTCAGTTGGAAAATAATATTGTATCACGATACATCATTAATAAAGATATATGCTGAGGATTTATAACTTACATAAGATATTATCAGTCAACTATTAAATATTAGAATAAAAATCAACAAGACAAAGAATCCACAATTTATGACATCATTCGATTCCACCATAAATTTTCTCTTAAATCCCTATACATATTTGTGCTTCCTATGTGTATATTTAATTTTATGTAATTTGAATCACCTTGAAGTTCAATACTCATATTTTTTATGGATGACACATATATCGTATTTCCAAAAATCAACACTATATTAATATAGACGAACTCTTTAAATTTTTCAACATTTGATTCATTAATAATTTCTTTTCATGTTCCCAACATCAAGTAGAGACGTCAATTTTTGTTCTATTATATATATATCAGAAATTTCATTGAAAATGAATCATTGTATTGATTTCTTGGAATTGAGAATATCCATATTTACTAGTTCAATAAAATTAGGTTCCTAATTAATAATCATCATTTATATAATTCTTTATTTCATCCTATTAAATTTTTCTTCAAATATTTTTTCCTTCATGGGGTGTTAGTTTATTGACATTTTATAGTCATTGAGTAGTTCCCACAATCATCTTTGACTCATCTGGATGTCCATGTGGGAGAACATATACTACTAACTTTTTTAGTCCATATATATATCACATCATTCAACATATTCATGGATTTTCAATATTTTCAAATGAAATATTCTTACTATTATCTCATGTTCATGTGTTCGATAGTTCTATTCAAGGATTTTCAATTTCCTTGTTGTAATTGAAATCACTCGACTATTGCATATAAAGATAAAACAAAGTCCTTTATTAAATGCGTCACAATAAATTACAAATCATGTATAGATTAATCAGCTTCATATTTATATCATAAAAACATTCATTTCAATCTCTACACCATGTGAATTTATCCTCTTTATGTGTTTACACATTTAATGGGTTGTTTAGTAAGGAGAAATTATGAATAGTCTACTGATAGTAACCTGATAATCCTATAAATCATCAAATAATATTTATGTTCATTGTTTTAATCCACTATTTCACTAAATATCTCTATGATGGTTCAATAGATATTAAATCCATTAGTAAAATATGAACTAGAAAAGAAGATTCGTTTATTAAAAATTCAAATATACTATACAACATATTTCCTTCTTTTATTCTATTGGTATGTAGATTTATTTTATGATAAATCTCATGCCCTTCATATCTCTTAAAATATAGAAAGATATCTTAAATGAATACCACCACAAAGATATGAACCCACACATTTAATACTCTATTAATAATATTTGTAGTTATAATTCATAATTTTCTTATACAAATTTAATTACAATAACCTCATGATGTATATACCTTATTCAATATTTCACCTACGGTATTTCATCACTCTTCACCCATAACATATGATAACCAAATAATTTCATGGTCCTTGAAACGTATTAGTCTGCATGCAGTTTTATATATTAGATATAAATTTGTGAATGTGTATAGTTATTCATTATAGTGACAGACTGTATATCTATATAATTTAGGAAATATCTCTAAGAACCATCATTATACTTCACAAATAATATTGTTCATTTCCATAGTCAAGCACTATGGCTTATAAATCCACAATCACTCAACTAGAGCGGTTATTTCAATAACTTTTTCAAGTCCACTATTTTATATTACGAAGTCTCCCCTCTAAATATATGATTTTACACATCATATTTATAAATCATAACCTACATCTATTTCTAAAAAAATACATTATTTGTAAATTATAAAATGAAATTAAATGAAACGATCATTTAAAAGTCATCCATATTTATAATAACTCTTTTTGAAAAATGGTACAAACATGAGTCATTCATTGAATTTACTAACATATCATTTTATCCATAAGGATCCCACACGAGTTCATAATTTATAAGTACAATAATATTTTTATATAGAAATATCAAATTTATTTAGGAAATCATGGACGATATAATATTGTTTGAGATAAAATATCAAATAAAAAACCTCAAACATTGGAAAATGGATCATAGGGTCTTCAGCTACATCATTAAGAACCTTGAATTCAATTATGGAAACTACATAAGATATTCCTTATTTCTTGGTACTTTTATAAGGAAATTTTCCATAATATTTTGAGTATTTTTTCATATATTATCTATTATCCATACGAATAATGAATTAATCATCAATAGACTCTACCATTAACATTCATACATGTGATTAATGGCATTTTTCATTACACATGTACAAAACTGCCATTCTCTTCCTTTAATCCCTATGTTGTTTCATCCCATAGTTATCACATTTGTGAAATACCTATCATCATTTCTTCCTGTTAGCTTCATTTGTATTCCCATTATGGTATTTTATCAAGTTCCTCACCAAAATTTACTTGAATAATTTTTTCTTTGAGAACTCATTTTCTATTAAAATTGAACATGATACTATATCCTTATATAATGAAAACTTCTGAGAGACCAACAACAATAAAAGGATCATCTTTAACCCAAAATAGAAATGATCAATATCGATATTCAGTCTATATATAGTCTATGTTTATCTAATTTAATCTTTAATGAAATACTCATAATGAGAAAACTTTAACACATCCTTTTGTCTAAGTGTGAGGAAATTATATTCATTTTATTATCATATATCACAAGGTAATTATATTATATAGAAATCTAGCAGTAATTTTTTTTCATTAGATGCATATGAGTACTACATTTTATATTTTCTTTTGATTAGAATCCAAAATCTATATTCACCTTTATTATTTTGAATTTGAAACCATAATTGGTCTAAATATCCATTCATATGTTACGCCATAATGATGATATTTAATGTTTCTTCAATTTATAATGGGATAAAAATATTCTCTTGGAGCTTGGTCTATTATTTTGCTACTAGAGGAATAATAGTTTCACTGAATTAAGGGGGCTATTATTGCATATTGTGATCTATCATAGAAATACTAGGTTGTGGTTAAACTGGATTCTCTAAGATAGTGAAATTGTTTTTTATATGGGTCTTATACACAAATATTGTTTTGAACTGTGTTCTATAAAGTCCAATTTTATTAAAATTAGGGGAAATATTACAATACATACCATATTTTTTAATGAGGTTCCCATTACACTGGTTAGTTATGATGTTTTTGAACTTTTATTCATATAATATGCTCAAGATATTAGAAAGTATCGATCCAAATATTTAGTATAGGGTGTTACCTTCAAATAAAGACGGATTTATATATTAGTCGAGCTAATATTCATGGTTCATTTAAATAAAATACCTGAGGTAACATATAATCATATAATAATATATATCATAATATACTGAAATATAAAAACTAATCGATGATTTCCATATTAAATTATTTGTACAGTGTACAAGAGTTAATGAAGTATCAAAAAAAATTGTACTATATGATGAAAATACATATACAGATCATACACATGAAAAACATACAATACAACCTGAACATATCGTGAGAACATGAATATCCCATTCATCATTTCCCAAAAATTAAACATAGTCCACCGATAGGTTTCTTGAGGAAATTCAAACAAATAAGTGTGAACTTAAATTCTCAATATGGAGTATCATTCAATACATTGTTACATAACATAAACACTTGATCATTGATATGAAATGAATTAATAAAAAAGAATGAATCCATAATAAATAAAATCAAAGGGAATCTTATATCAATTACAACAACTGAAAACATGGATAATTAATATAATTGATCATATAATAATGGAATACAGACATAAATATATAAAAAACATTATTTCAATACTATATTCCCAGATAGATTATATATCATTAAGACTAAAATCATTACATTATCTGATTATAGAAACATGAAATAAAAAAACCCAATCCATTTTGTCCCATTATACATGTCAAAGAATTGATGGGTGATATAATATATAGCACCACCCATTATATGATTAAGTCAAATGCATCCACTATAAGATTCATGAATAATTTTCATATCATTTCCTATTTAACCTCTTAAACAAATGTGGTCATTTAAATAATGAGATACATGGATATTAAATACATCTTCATTTAATAGAATAATTGTGGATGTCTTTGAGAACATACATTAATAGTCTTATATGCTATGGGATATCATCAATATAACCTAAATTAACCTTATCAAATAAATATAGATAAGATTTGAATTATAATTATATAGTTTATACATGGAAAATATTAATTATTTTCAGTAGACATGATTGGTAGGGAAACATATTCATCATAATTTGGTTAGAGGGTTTTAATATTCTAAATCTTACCACTTTAGAGTAACTCACCTGATGTGTAGTCATGAGCCCACTCTTATGGAATCGTGGAGATGACTGAGTCAATTATCAACCAAAACATTTTGGGTGGTTTCCAGTAGGTTCATCTATGTCATAACATCATCCACATTCTACTATCCAGAGCGGGATAAACAAGTTTACATTACAAAAATGTCATATGATTATTTAACAATCGAATATATTTTTCTTAAATAGCCAAATAAGAGAGAGGGATAAAAATACAGACTTATAAATACCGCAATTATTATGTTTAACATTTTATTAAACAAATATTATTAAATATTAATATTTTATTCCATTATTTATATAACATGAATCACTGATCATTGAAAACAATATATATATATATATATCCTTAAATATAATCTTTTCAATAGCATATGGAAAATGAAAACCTAAGTCTTAATAAAATATCTTCTACTAGAAAATAAAAAAATTAGATAAAAAAATGAAGGGATTAATATTACTCACTAAATTGTTAAATTTATGGTTATCTATTGAATATAAATAAAAGAATAATCAATTTTAAAAAATTAGATGGTTTCAAGGATTTTATTTCTCTAAAGTTCAATTTAGTTTATCTTAGTGCACATATTTAAAAAAAATTAACCAGGTGTAGTTTTTTTCAAATAATTATCATTAAAAATGAAATCATTATATTAATTTTTTCTTATGGTGAATATGTGAGATATTTTTGAAAGATTTTATTTTTTAATGAATAGGAAATAATATTGATTTTTATGGGAAACTAACTTTTCATTTAAATAATTCAAAATGATAAATTAAAATTTTGTTTTTTAAGTAGAATTAGTTCAATTATATTTTATTTTTTCTAATTTAGGTTCATTTTATAAATTTTATATTGTTTTTTAATTTTATAAAATTATATACAAATTATAATTTTCTCACATGACCTAACTTTTTCGTCATGTTTGTGGGTATGATTTTATGTATGATTCCCGCACATCCTATAAATGAATATGGTTAAATTATATTACATATTTCGAATTAGAATAATTTATTGTATGTAATAACTTGAACGTAAAATATTTTTTTATCATGAATAATAGTTTATGTAAAAATTAATTAAAATGTTTGAACAAATAAATGATTCACTGGGGTTAAACTATGATGATAATGGTTTAAAATGACATAAAAACTTTTCCATAAAAAACGTATGACCATATGTTGAACTTATCACCTGTAAGGGTTTACATAATACAATGTTAGTGGATTTATTCATGGTTAAAACGTGGGTCTAATTTATTGTTTTATAAACATTGATGTGTGTCCTCATCCCCATTCATAAAAGGCCTCCACTCTCCTCCCTTCATGAAATTTAAAAAGATATTTATTTCAAATAATTTCCATCAATATTACTTCCTTAAACACCTCCCGATATCCAAGATCCAATTTATTATCATTAATATATCCTAGAAACAATTTTAGGGGAATACTATATTTGAATTTCTTGGATGATGTGTCATTCTTAAATAAGAAATTTTTAATTTTTTCATCTATACCCTATTTAAAATATTATTAAAAAATTGTTATATAATATTATCATTATATTATATATAAATTTTTCATATTATATTAAAAGAAGAAACTCTATACATCCGCTCTTCCTTCATATAGGACAGAGATCCATTCATTGTCTATACAACAAAATATCGCATCTCGAACCAATGTAATTCGTTTTCCATCAACACCATTAATGTATGAAGATAATGATGGATTTTAAAAATATATATTATATTTATGATATTATAATAAATATTTTATTATAATATCACATTTATCTTCCTAATTTACATTTTCATTAAAAATATGATAATCATGTTGTGTCTATGGTGGACTTCCACCTCACAATGTGATGTGATTATTTTTCAAGTTACACATTACATGGAAGGTAATAAGTATAATCAAAATGATTATCTAATATATATAGGAAATGAAATATATTATCTATAATTTTTATATCAATAACATTTGTATCCTTACACTCATTAATGGTGTGATCGTGTCACTCGAATGTATGTATGACCTACTATCACTAATATGTGATGTGATTTGTTTCAATGTACACCCATAATAAATTTATATATATATAGTAAATATGATATTTATAACATTAATATTCTTTTTATGATTGATATTTCTTCTATACACCTAAATCATAAATTTTGGAAAAACTTGAATTAGAATACAAGGAAATTTACACCCAAAACAATGAAAATAATGAAATATTAATATAAGAATGTAGTAAATGTTATAAGATGATGATATATGAGACTTTAAATATAAATATGTTTCTATAATAAATTTATAACAATAATTAAAATATTATACATATGACAAATCAAGATCCACCTAAAGGAATCGTGTTATAGGGGTCATCGCCTTAATTTCACGTAATTAAGCCATATTTTAATGTCATGCACCATGTCTATCTTATATGGTGTATATAATGACCTTTTGACATGATATTTATTGAGTCATTGATAATTATGAGTTTTATATGATTAATTTTTTATTATTTCATAGATTAGGATGTCTAGTGGTAAAGTATTTATTAACTCAATTTATCTTTATTGGGTTTTACTAATTCTTCATTATCATTGAAATTAAATTATTATATGTGTAATGAATTTTTATTTTAATTTATTGTATTAAAAAATATTTTATGTATGTCTTCATGTGATAAATATAATTGTTTAATAGATTAATTGTCACCTCTATGTTAGGATATTTGTAAGTGATTATTTCAGAATGAGATTTTAATAAAGATTATTTAAGAATAAATTTCAAATAATAGAATATTTTTTGGATCATTGGTTAGTAAAAAATTAATAATTTATATTAATATTTTTATTAATTATTTTTTAAAATAATATTTTCATTTTAACTATTTATTATATATATGCTTTGAGAATTTTTTTTATGAAAATAAAACTTCATTTATATCTTCAGTTAAAAACAATTTTTCATCTGAAATAATATTTTTCAAAAATGTATTAATTATATTTAATGATTGATTAAAATTATTTTAATCATTTTTTCCATTTAAAAAATCATGAAATGAAATTTCATGTCATTTACCAAATAAGGCCCATGTGGATTTTATCAGAAATGTGAAACAATTTTTTACCTAAATGGAATGTATGGAATTTACCATTTTCATAAATATTGAATGGTTTGTATTTTATATTCCAATTATGAAAGGGTATTTTTAAGTAAATTTATTTTTAAAACAATTTGTGACTATTTAGTTTTAATATGTAGTTTTAAAATTAAAAATTATATTTTCCTTATAAATTTTAATAAAGATAATTTTATGGTATTTCTATTCACCAACGAAAACAACTATTTATTTTCATTTTACCTGTTTTTGTATACGTTTAATTAGTAAAAAATTGTTATTTATATGGATTTATTATGATCATTTTTACTATAATTTTTTTCACATTGAATTTATGGATTCATTTTTTATTAATTATGTTTTTCTTAAAATAACCACTTTCCTCTATTAATTATCACTATATATCCCACATATATAAGTATTATTTATCATGAATTTACTTATTTATTAAATAGTATTTCATTTCTATATACGGTTTTTCTCGTTGAATTTTATTTGATTTATGAGGGAAATTTTAATAAATCTCTATACATTACTCATCACATATAGTTGATGATAAGGTATCTTGTACTTGATTTAAATCAATTATTTTATATATGAGGAATGATTCATATATAAATATATAATTGGATACCAGTTTTAGATATAACCTTTTTTCATTAGTATTATTAGGAGTAAAAATCAGTTTGGTAGCCTTAAGTAAATAGGTTTTGGGTGTATACTTACACATAAGTTGTAAAATGACTTTTGAAATGTGTTGAAATTAGATTTATCATGTCACTAGGATCATGACATCAAATAATTAATATTTTCCATGATTAATTTTTTTTATTATCCATGATATTTTCCCAATGATATTGCCTGTAGATGGATTTTTTTATTTTGTATTGAATAAATCGAATATGATTTGTTGATATACATATCCATATTAGTTATACATTATCAATTTATAATAGTCATGTTATGGATAATGTTGAATTGGTTTTTAATTATTTACCTTTCAATATTTAATACTATTTTAAATTCATTAAAATGTAATGTGTGGTTTATGATTTTCCATTCCATGTGGATTATGATAATTAGTTCATGATATCATATATTGCACTGAAAACTAACTAATCATTTATGCTCACCCATATTTTTTCCATTTTGTGGAATCAAAAAAGTGTAATAAGAATGATATATAAATCATTTCTAGAGGGGAATTTGATACTTTCAAATAAAATATTGCAATTTTTGATGTCAAGTTTAATTTTGGAATCATGTATGAATATATATTACCTTGAATAATAAACTATTTTGTCTATTGGAATTTCATTCCATGTATCTTATTCTATTGTTATAAATTATTACATAAAATTTATGTTACTAATGTTAGAATTTTTTGCGATTGTATCAAAAAATGATTACTAAGAAACATGGGAACAACATTCATGATTAAAAGGAGTAGGTAAAAACCCAATAATAGAATTTTAAGGATATGTATTGAAATCATCCTAATTTTTTTGTAAGGAATTTATTATGTGTTTTTTTCTCACAATACATACATGTCTGGATACACCATGTTGATGTGGTTTATGAAAAAAAATATAAATAAAATACCATAAAAAATGGTGCATTGGGCTTAACCTAATCCTACCCTGGTGCATGAAAAATCTCATATTATATATCTCATTTTATAATCTGGTTGGATAAGTATTGGATAAATAATATTTATTCACAATGCATTATTTTGGATAAGAATATATGATGATAATGAATTATCTCGGTTAAACTCAAGGTGTATTAAATTGAATATATGTTGTAATGATTTTGACATTCTATACTGATTCACAAAGATCGTGTGGATTCCCAACAAGATAATTGTTTATCACTCTCTGATATTTGGTTTTAATAAATGGCCTGAACCGAAAACAATCATTTAAGCATTGAATATAAAGCTTAATTGTGTGACATTGAGAAACCAAAGGGGATATTGACAAGATTTAATGATATCATAATTCAGTCTAATAAGTTATCCCAAAATCTGATTAACCACATATACCATAACAATATCATGGAATCACCAAATAAGATAATGATGGACTTCTCTAAGAGACATAGTGATAGAGACTCTAGGGGAAAGAAGGATTGATTTCAATCATGTTATAAATATGGAATGTGACACCCAATAATGCATCTCGATGGAATAAGAAAATATTTTATGTGTACAAAATAAGGGGGAAATCAATATCTATGGAAAAATTCAATGTATGATAGAAGGAAGTAAAAATTATACAAGGGATCAATTAATAATTATTTTTATTACACACTAGTAGCCTGAAAATTTTCTATGTTAATGACCTATATAAAAGGAAATATACAATAACAACGAATGATAATATTGAAATAAAATTTTTGTTGTATTTATTTATGGTAATTAAAAACTATATTATAGTATTATTTTACCCTAATATATTTAGTTTATAGAAATAATTAAACATAGAAGAATTATGTTAAATATTTTTGTAATAAATGTCTTCAGTAACCTAAGAGTTATGGATATTATATTGGTTTTATATGTTTATGGTTTTTCAAAATATCATTTACTTAATCAATTTTTATAGTTTTTTTGTGGTGGGCATATAATATGACTAAGGATATTTTTGAAAAATATTAACGAAAATAAAAATCATTATATTAGTATTATTATTTTTGTAGAAAATTTATTTAAGGAAGTGAGAAATTGTTTATTGTTGGAATAATTTAAATGGAATTGGTAACCACTCTAGTTTATCAGATAATTTATATAAATTTAATTATAGGTTATTACATTTTGGTAATGTTTTAGGAATCATAGTTAGATTTTTTTGAAAAAAAAAGGCTACCCATATGTCGGGTGACAACCCTTCGCATCTCTTAAGGCCATAGGAACTGATCCGAAATCCAAATGATGATAAGGGTTTACAAACTACCACTAGCGTATGTTATATCATTTTAAATTTGTCATTATTACTTTTTAAATAATTTTGAAAATAAATATTAATGATAAACGATTGGTGTTATTGTTTCAGTTTAGTGATTGATGAATTATATGTCATAATGTGTGCTAACCATATTGGTTTTTAAAATTTTTTTGAGACTAATATAATTATTTTTACGAATTTTATGGCTCCTAAGATAATGTAAATGTAAATTTCAGTGTTTTAGATATAAAAATAATATTATATTTTTGTATTCATTTCATGGAGTAAATGATGAATTGGAAACTGAGATATTCACAACATAATGATAAAATTTTGTTAATGTATTTGAAATATATCATGTAATTATATTTCCTTATATTCATATAAAGTAATAAATAAATTATGTAAATTATGGTATTATATTTTAAACAATAAAATTATGAATTATTTAAAAATAAAAATAAATGTTTAATGAAAAAATATACTATTTCAGAAAGATGTTTTAGTTTGACATTATGAACAAAATTTAAAATTAATTGTTAAATATTTTAAAATTTTAATTTTATAAAATTTACATAATTTATAAAATATGCATACCAATGTTATGTTATAATGAATTTTCGTTTTTTTTGGTGAAATTATTTCTATTGAATAGTGAAAATAATTCTTTTTATTAAATATTTCATATTCCATTAAATTATTAAAAAGGTAAAATTGGATTTCAAATTGGGTTAAATGAAAAATTCATTAAATATTTTTTAAATGGTTGGGGCTGAAGCCTCATTTATTATTATAGAAAACCAAAGACCTATTTAACTGGGTATAGGAAGACCCATTACATAGCTCGAAGGCCTAGTGGGTATTTATCCCATTTCATGGCCCGTAGGCTGAAATTTATGGGCCAAGGCCCCTTCTGTGAACATTACTACCACATCACCCACCTACTATGGTGTCACATAGTACCCGCCGTAGCTATAGTGCCCTACCACGACTATAGAATCATGCCGCCACTATAGTGCATGTCGTTGCTATAGTGCTTCCGTTGCAACTGGACGCTACAATAGTACAACAATACCTGCACCCATTGGGTTTTGTACCCCCATTTTTATTCAATTTTATTATTAAAAATATATTTTAGTTATTTAATCAAATTTATATGAAATTTTGATATTTAATAGTTCTATACTATTGAGAATTATCTCACTGGGAACCCACCTTTTCATTTTGTTTTCATGTATAATTTTATTCTACATATTCACAAATATATGAGTTAAACCTGAAAAATTGTATTATATAATTCTAGATATCATTCATTATATTATATAATAAGGCAATGATAAATTTTTTTTCAAATTTATATAGTAGAAAAGTAAAAATTATTTACTATGGATATGGTAAAAGCATTTTTATCCAGAGATAAACTTATTATATAAGTGTTAAAATGACCTATGAACATTTGACCAAAAAGTATTATTCTATTATTTCAATATTATCAATCCTAATGGTCTATAATAACCCATTTTTAGTCTTCTTTCACAATTAAAATGTTGGTTTAATTGATTCCATTAAAAAATTCATTGGGTCTCATATACCCATCTTATAAAAATCCACACCATATCCTACCCTATTAACACATTAAAATATATTTAGATCATAAAATAATAACCAAATTGAAATTTTAAATCCCCAAATAATAATTTGATATATCTATTTATCATAAAACCATCCTTGAAAGGCATTTTATGTAAACAAAATGGGGTCTTCCGAGAAGAGGTAATTTTATTAAATTAGCATTTTAATTATTTATCTTATATAACCTCGTTAATATATTATGTAAACATGATTATATAATTAATCTATTAAATTAAATATTTTTATAACTGGGTTATTATATTGAAATTACTGTTATCCATCACGTCTACTATAAATTGTTAAATGAATACATCGATCATTTGTTGGAGGACTACCGCCTCATGAAGCGATATAAACCATTATCCATAACTGTATTTATATGAATTATTTAACTATGTATTTAATAATTTTATGTGATATTTAATATTTTTTTATAATTTAATAATTATAATGTCACACATACCTTCTTACTTGTCACACTTTTTAAAATTTTATAACATTGCCCTTGTCTACGACGGACATCAACATCACAATGTTATATGATTCATTTTTGACTTTTACTTTTAATGAAGGATAATAAGTATAAATTTAGTGAATATATTTGATAAAAACGAGTTGATAATTTCATGAAAATTAACATAACACACACATCCTTACCCTTTCATTTTGTTAGGAAATCACATTTTTTCTCACTCACGCATACAACATATCATTTCCACGAGGTGATTAGATTGATTTACCATGTCATACCATCAATAATGATTATATATATATATATCATAACATTAATATAAATATGAATAGGATCAATTTATTTCCTATAAATAATAACATGAAAATTCATGACCAAACTAGAATGACAAGACAAGGAAATTAACACCCAAAATAATGCAAATAATGACATATTATTAGAAAACAGTTTGTAAAATTTAATGAGATAATCATGCACGATATTATAAATATCAACTTGAATCTATTATTATTCATCATGTACAAAATTTACCATTATAAAGACCCATATATGTTTTAAATATTAATTTAAAATTTTTAAATGTTATTTACCAAGAAAATTATTTTAAAATGTTTTTTGAAAATTTAGTTATTAAATGTGGTTATCAAAATTAAAATGGAATTTTCATCAATGATGTTTTTAAAATAAAATTATATGTATTTTTTAATCATTTATTACAACATCCCTTTATTTACTATATGACTCACTCAGGATATGTTTTACTGAAACCATCCTAATTATTTATATGGATTATTTATGTTGAATTTGACAAATTATTATATTGAATTTCACTTTATTGATTCACTTTCGTAGTCATTAACCATCCCTTGAAATATCCATATTATTCAACATGGATATAATTATTTATAAAACCTGATATCATTTTTAAATATAGATTTTTAAATAAAATGTTATTTTAAAAACTGGGGAAATATTGATAAATATTTATTCATTAGATACTATAGGTATTTATTAATAAGGGATATAATTCATGAAACAACTCATTTTCATAGATATAACTTATTCTTTAGAAATCTGAATATTGGTGGCACTCGGTTATTAATATCCACTTGATAAATTGGATGTAATCTAAGAAAAATATGTTGAATATTGTTATTTTTTTGGGTTATTCAATTATACCAACCTTTCAGTTCTAAATGCCATTATGAATGGTCATGAAAATAGAGGTATCATGTGCAAGTGATCACGACATAAAATAATTTAGAATTTCCTTTATCAATAATTTAATTAATAATATCCATTATATTTTTTCAAAGATATTATCGTGGGATTCAGTTCAATTTATGATCATTTAGTAAATTGAATGTGTTCTCTATTATTTATATTTCCATATTGACTATTCCTTTTCCTATAATGATATTCTGGTTATAGATTAAATAAAATTTGATTTCAGTTATTCCTATTTACATGGTTTTTTGACCCATCACACCAATAATTCCACAATGATTGGTGGTAGATAGGTAACCCCAATTCCAACCTCTTTGAGGACCTGAGTTAGTGAAAAGAACCACAACAATAAAAACCTATAAATATGCATATAATTTACCTAAATAAGAAAATAGATCATGAGATAGAATGAATCAACCAAAAAAACCTAGTGAAATAATATAAAAACTAACTATCACCCTACAATTCTTGTATAAGTATAATTGATATAGATTAATGTCTCAAAATCTATACTCAAAATAAAATCCATGTTTGTGAAACAAAAATGGATCTTATGGTTTGATCTAGTAGTGTACAGCATGATCCATGAAGTCCTCCAAAAAAACCATACATCAATTTTTATATACGTACTTTGAGAATAAAGTTATAATCAGTAGGAAAACCAATGTCCCTCATGAACATATAATGAGTGTATTAAAATTTACACTTGATAAAAAAAATATGAAATAAGAAACAAAATATACTGCAATACATACAAGAAAACCCAAAATCACAAAGGCCCACCCACAAAATAACCCATTCGGGTATAGTAATATAAAAAGAATAACATCCCTGATATTGTATCCCACACATATTTCCAATTTATTTTCCTCTCTCGCACCCCAAATTTGTATTTCATGGTGATCTGACCTATTCCCAATAACATCAAATCTATCCCACACAAACCTAGACCATCACATCCCATAACATCCTAACACACAAACATGGTACATCCGGTATCATCATGTCAAAACATGAGAAAGTATATTTTGACATCTATCTATCACAACCAATGCATGTCTTTCAAATATCATGGATGCTGGAACAGGGATGAGCAGACATCTATACATCCTTCCTCCCATTGAGATGTTTTTGAAACACCCCCCGCATGACTACGTAGTTGGCAGAACACGCGTTTTGATGATGATGGTGTTCTTATAAAATTCACAGCAATATAAAATATATTTATACTGTATAAAAGCACACAATAACATCGTTTGGATTAAAAATCAATGTAGTAACCATTTAATAGAAAACCTAATTTTTCAAGAACCTCTAAAATAAAAACTACATAGTTTTATTCTAAAAGTAAATTTCCACACTTTATTTCAAAAAATCCAATTACAATATTTCCCATTTACAAAAAAAAATTTATAAAAAAATTAATTTTCTCAAACTATTTGTTAAATTACAATCCTAAACCACATAAACCATACATATAAATTCAAATCATTCATTAATTATTTATTTTAGACCATGTCATTTCCCAAAATTTTATCATATCCAACATAAAATATCGCATCACAAATAGACATAGGAACAAATCACACCCCCACATCACAATCACATTTAACATCATAATATTTTGGAAGGGATTTAATTTCACTGATTTATTATAATGGTATTCTCACAAAAGCAATAAATCTGTCAATAAAGCTATTATATTGACATGATATAACTGGTTAGCTGGATTTCATTTTGTATTGGTGAAGACAAACATCATATAACTATTTCATCATAACATAAAATCATTTATGCGAAAATAGTAGATAAACGATCTAAACATTTTAAGGGGAATTTATCCCAAAAAAATCACCATATTAATAAATAAAAATATGTAATGGAAATCAATTTAAAACACCTTCCATTATAATTTCATTTAATCATATTTTTTTTCATTATTTATCCAATTCCTACCATTATTCCAATAATGATAATAATTATTACACTACTATAATGATTCAAATAAAAGGGAAACTAATGATCCCCTAACTCGATTTTCAGACCCAAAAAAGTTGAGGAAATTTTTTTTCAAGTTCCTACATAAAGACATAATCTTATTATTATCTATAATTAGTAGTTTAAATGTATAAAATATGACTTCATTAAATCTATAATATATAACACAATTCCTATAAAAAAAATACGCTTCACTTAAATTCTAATTACAAAGATGAATCCAACAAAAATAACAGTGCATCAATTTGATTAGAATCAAGGGATATATGGAAGATATAATTTCAATATATATATTTGGTATTTATTTAAATGATTTATAATGATCAAAATCCATTTTTTATTTAATTTCAACAATAAATACTCTCAATTAATTTTCGGATTTATTTCCCTAATTCAATTCAAAACCTATTAATTTTTTTATTTAATATGATGTTTCATTTTCACTCATTTGTAAATAATAATTTAAAGAACACATATAAAATTTAAAACACCACACTTCCCACCCTATTTTTGTTATTATTTAATTATTATTATTATTATTCATTTAGTTAATAATCTCATATAATCTATAAACCCAATTAATAAAAAATATTTTTATTCTTTTAAATCAAATTATTATTATTTTAATCCACAATTAATGTATTCTCTCTCCAATATCGAATTTACATCTTAATTAATTAATTAAAACAATTATTCAACTTTATTTAAATCAAAATAACATTCAATTAATTATCTTCATTTATTAATATTTAATATTTACATTAACTCACAAAATTTATCTATATTAAAACCCTAATTTAATTAGTTTTCTTTCTGTTATGATAATTTTAATGTTAAAACTATTGATCTCTCTAAAAAATTTAAATCCTAGGAAAAAAACATTTTTTAATCCATAAGAAACTCAACATTTTCATGTAAATTTTAATATTTTATTCAATGCAATGTGATTTGATAATGTTTTTTCAACCCATATTTTCATTTTTATTAAAATTATTTCACTTATTTTTTTATATACATATCATATAATTATATATATTGATACCAGAAGACTCATATTTATATATATTTATATGAAAAGATATAATTTCTCATATAGAAATGATTATTTTTTATTAAAATAATTTTTTAAAACAATAGGTTTTTATTCCAATCATTATATATATATATATGCACACACCCAAACAAATATATAAACACTATCATTAACTAATAGCATTTCACGCATCCTTTTATATCAATAACCAACTATGAATGTATACAATTAACACACATATAAAATACTTGCAGTATTTATTCATTTATATATATATATAACAATGTGATATATAAATATTGAAACATATTAATACATAAGAATTCAATAGAAAAACTTCTTTCAAACATTTAATATTGGCATATATTGTATAAATATATATTTACACTTATTCATAACATGTGACAAAATTCGTGGTAATTTTTTTTTACACACACTATATTCAAATATATTCAAACACTATATAAAACAACTTTATTTTATGTGTATTAAATTATATAATATTCATTAACAATTCCCTTTAACTATTGAATAAAAATTTTGGGTTGAAAAAAATGAAAATTATTATATGAAAAATTTGATAAAACCATATATTTTGTTTCCTTTAATTCATTCTCCCTCAAACCTATTTATTCAAATATTTTTCACCCATTAAAAATCATAAATCCCATACACACCCTATATTCATTAGTGATATTTATTTTACAATATCACTATCTTATATTGAATTCAAATCATTACTTTTATCATTATTACACTACACATTTTACCTCATCATCATTATTATTAAAATCACTTAATATCCTCCAATTTTTTAACTGCATATATATATATAAAAACACACACATACAAGTTAATATATACGTATATATATATAATTCTAATATATATATATATATATATATTCCCATGAACATATATATGTATTTATATGAATATATAATAATATTTACTATTCAAATGATATCCTAATCTATATATATGTATGTGTGTGTGTAAAAGTAATACATGTATACAAACATGAAAATATATGCATAAAAATGCTTATATATATATATATCCTTGATTTTTTATCCAAACTAATTGTGGAAACATTTAATTATAACATGATGCCTGTAAATTTAGATATTTAAAATTGTATAAAATTTTTCTATCATATTAAATATATCAGATTCAGTTAACATTTATAAAAAAAGTAGATTTTATTAATATTGAATTGTATACAATTAAATAAATCATCTTGAAGTAAATTATTTTAAAAATACCAAAAATAAATTTCAAAAGATAAAAATTAATATTGATAATCTATGAAAACCATTTTAAACAACATTGATTTTTTTAAAAATATTGATACCTCATAATCACTCTAAAATGATCTAAAATCATATTGTAATTTGTAACAATCCTATGGTTATTTACATTAAATAAATTTCAAACAATTATCAACCATTATAATAAATAGAAATAATGAAAAAAATAGAATGGTGGTCCGAATAACCAAGAAGTGAGAAACCTATAATTTTTATCGATGTATTTATAACACAACAATCTATTGGGAATATAATTTTAAATATACACAATAATTTAAAAAAATCAAAGGGGATATTCCTCTAAAACATAAAAAATTCCACATATTTGATTATAACAAAACACATCAAAGAAAACATATCAAACAATTATAAAAACAACATTATCTTCACTCAAAATTCTATTTCATATTTTTTAAAAGAACATTCCTTTAAAAATCATCCTTTATTTAATATCAAATCGCATTTTATTGAAACACAAAACCCCCAATTATTTTCAAAGTCATTAATAGAATTTTCTATTTCACAATTTCATATCATTTATTTAAAAAGAAGACATTAAATGATTTTCAAAAATCAATGAATCCTAATTTAAAAACAATTTTTAGTGGGCCTAATTTTAAATATGATCTATAATATAAAAAACAATAACTAATTTTGAAACAATCCAATTTATTGAGTTGAAATTATTCATAAGTTTTCTAATAAAACATTATTTACTATGATTATATCCATGAGAAAATTTCAGTAAAAAATTATCAACCATGATAAGAACCGATAAAAATATCAACAAAGTGTCCACAAGAATAAAAATAAAAGGTAATCATTCATGCAACCATGATATTTCACACTTTTGGAAGCACTGACTCACCCACATGAATTTAAAATTTCTAATAATATAGAACTTATTGATGCACAAATGTTTTTTTATCTTTCTTTAAATGTTTGAGGTTATAACTAATGGAACCATTATAAGGTGAATTTAATCAAAAGAAACCACAAATATAGTAGTAAAACATTATAATCAATTATTTTATAAGAATACATAATCATGTGAGGGAAGCTCATCTTCAATAGTATCATGAATCACAAGATGAACATTTTTATTTATTACCAACATTATGTTTTTTTTGGAAGACTAAGATCCTGCCCAAAAAAGCAAGATCCCTTTATTGATAAAAAAGCACCTAAACTAGTCTAAAAGTAGGTTACATACATTGATACTTCCTTAGAAAGGAAAGGAGATCACCCAGAGCTTTAACCTCCCAATGAAAACCAGAGTTATTCACACCTTTGTTCGAAAAACCATCAAACACCACATTTTCTTCTATATAGACATGTGTATCAATGTGATACAAAGAGTAGATACGATCCTAGAATCTTGAACATTTATTGGTTAGCGTCCAAGAAAGATGAACAACACATGTCCTAATAGCAATCACCACTTGTATGGAATCACATTCAACACATTGTTTGTCCCATCCCCTTCTCCCAGCTTGCTCAACCACTTCAATAATAGTTGTCATCTCTGCTTCAAGAGTAGTGACGAAGCCACATGAGCCATAAAGACAACAATCTACACACCCTGTATGATCTTGGAAAACCACCCCAAAGCCAGAGTTACCCGGGTTACCTCGCGAGGCTCTATCTGTGTTGATCTTGATCCTTCCTTGGAAGGGACGTTTCCAAAGCACTTCAATCATGCCATGAGATGGAGGGAAGTTTCCCTAGAATCCCAGCCTCTTTAGAACAGAGATATCATGGCTATAATTATAAAAAAAGTAGGTTCTCGGTAGAACAGCCTCACAGAGAGCAGCGAGAAACCCAGAAATTGCAGCACCAGTGCTGAATTTCGGCTGCTCATGAATGGATGGATTTGACCACTTTGGCTAGCTCTGACTTTCCTGCATGGATTTAATCACAAAAAAGTATAACACATATATACTAAGGGTCATGTTTCCCCATATTAATATTTTTAATCAAAAATAAAAAAGGTAAACATAACAAGTATAACAACACAATGAAGAAACACATTCCATCATCAAATGTTATTTCAAGCTATAATTTACATCACCTCATTATTTATCATGGGTATTATCACAAAATTTGATATTTTAAATCAAAAACCTATTAATTAAAAATACAAACGAGATTATATTTTTAATTTATGGTGATTTTAATAATTAATTAATGTCAGGGTTCTAATAATCCAAATTTTATATACTATAATAATGCTTTCCAACTACATTTATCTTTAGGTAGACATATAAACACTTCAATTCATCAATTAAAATGCATCAATAAATATCATGTTACAAAATTAATATGAAAATTTATATATGGTTTGTTATTTTTTCAATTCATGTACTAAATTACATAATATACATGAGATCATAATCATAAAAATGAAACCTTTTTTGACAAAAAAACTACATATCTTTTGTAACTATGTTTCATGATTTATCATTCTCAGAGAAAATATTCTTTAATCATTTCAAGGATCATGAAAATATAATTATATATAGAATCATGGATAACATGATTCTATATATATATTTATATGTATCATATTAAAATTTTTATATGATAATTTAAGTCATACTGTAATTTTCCTAGATACCACTCATTTGATTTCAACTTTAGGAATGCTTCCCATAACGAACTACCCATTACAAAAAATATGAGGTAAGATTATTTCATTAAATAAAAATTATTATCAGTCCTAGAATAATATGTATAACCATTAAAATAGTTTTACGTGTCAACATGTAACCACAAATAATGCATATTATTTTCAAAAAATTAGTAATAAATATCATCATAATTTTTTATCATAACACGTCCTTAAAACATATGGTTATATAAAGACTGTACAACTATAATAAATTGAAAATCAGTACTAATATAAACTTTTCATGGTTTCCAAATTCTATGAATCTTCCAATAATCATGATGCTCATATTAACAAATTTTACTTTTTAAATGATAAAACCATGTTTTTTAATAGTTTCATAAGACATACCCAAAAACATTACATATTTAATGCAACATAAGACATATTAAATCCAACTAAAAATATAATACTTCTAAGAATGGTTTTAAATAATCAATTTTCTCATTCTTTTTAGAAATCTACTTTGAGAATGCATTATTCCTAAGGGGTTTCAAAATTAAATAATGGATCATAATAAAATACACTAACCATTGTTATATATTAATTGAAAACATTAAGAAAACTAGATGCCTTGTTATAAAATTCTAAAAAATGATGAAAAATTAAAAATATTAAGGGTTACGATATAACAGGAATGGAATCAACACATTCAATCCATATGATGCTTTCCAATGAAAATATGTCCATTTAAAAATCATTTTACTCATTCCATTTGGCTATATAAATAATTTTAAAAAATTAAACCAATTTATTATCAATAATAGCATGTGAAATTTTAGAGAAACATAAATAAATTTCTATGATTTATTTAATTAGTTTTAGCTTCCCTATCTCACCAAATTAAAATAATAAATGATGTCATCATGGTTCATGTACCACTCCTAGGTCTCTGCCCTAAAATTGTGACATCCTCATTTTCTCATTCGGTATGGTATATTTACTTGCATAGAATCATGGGGGGAAGAGAATACGTGGTCTTAGATGGTATCATTGGCCTATGTTATCCAAAATATTTTACTAACATAATATCTATACCAACCCATTTAATCATCATTATTCCTTTCACTAAACTATATCTTATCTCTCAAACATAATCATTGATACCAATATATCATGACCCCTCTAACCAAAAAATGTAGAGTGGTTGAGGTTTTTCATTTTAAAAAATATTGAAATAAACAAGAAGATTGGGTTTGGTGGGTTATAGGGATAATAATTACTTAAGTAAATAAATGATAAGATATAGAGTATAAAATCATAATTAAATAAATGAACAAATTTAATATGAATGTTTTTTATGAGTTTATATTGAAATAAGGTTGCATTGAAAGTTTATTAGAGATTGAAATTATTATAATATTTAAAATATTATAAATGAAATTAAAATAATAAAATGTGTGTTTTAATGATGGTGAATGTGTGAAATAATTAAAATAATTATATTGTTAATACATGATAATAATTAATTGGATGGTAATAAGATTTAAATTTAGTGAGATAGTTTTTAGTTAATTAAAGAAGATATAAATGTGAGATTGGGAAGAGAAATATATATTACGTTGATTCAAAATTGAATCAAATATTATAAATTTTTTTATAATTGTGTGAGGGTTAAAATTTATATTAGGAGAAAATAGATTGGAGAGAGGAGAATAATTTTTAGGGGAAAATGTAGGGAATGTGTTAAATTAATTAAAATAATGATAATGATAGAAACAGGGGAAAATAACTTCTTTTTCAATTATTTATATTTTATTTAAATAGAGGAATCCCATTTTGAAATATGGGTTATATTTATAAATTAAAAATGGATCATTTAATGAAATAGTATGTTAAAATTTTAATAAACATGAGAATTAAAAAATTATTTTAAAATGGATGAAATTAAAATATCAATATTTAATAATAAATAATTTAATTCATTTTTACTAAATGGTGCTGTAAAATGGTGAATTAAATTTTGGAATTAACAAGATAATGTGTTTTTATAAATTAAAAGTCATGTAAATTAATACAAAATATATATTCAATTTCATTCTATCAGATGTACCTCATTATTTAGCAAATATGTGTAGCATTAGTTTAGTTAAATTTGACTTATAAAGTAGAAGTTATGTAAATAGTTTGATTTCAAATGTGTTGCATTAAATTTTCAAGATATAAATAATTCGAATTTTAAATATTTAAATGACTGAAGTTGGAGAATCAATCGACTATGTGTTCATGTCGGCCCTCAGAATCATTTTTTATCATCTAAATTCGGTGTGTAAATTCACTTAGGGGTCCTTATATTCTCAATTAGTTTCATCAGGTGGGTGGGGTTATTTTTTTCATATTAATTTTATATTTTTCGTTGAATAAAAAAATAGATTAATCTGAATTAACTAAAATTTTTGGGGAAGGTTTTCTATGTCACATTCTTTTACAACTTCATATTTTTAATATTGTGAATTGTATGTTCTAAATTCCCCCTTTAGTATTACGGTCGTTGTGGTCTTTATTTACAAAGTAGATGTTATTTTAGGAATAACATGGTGTGTTGTGTCTTTTTAACTAAAAAAAGATGTGATTGGATAGCCACTGATATTAGGTTAATGAAATGGTTTCCCCAATAGAATAATGGATTTCTTGAGAATTCAAATTTAATAAATAATTTGAATTAATTCCCTTACTAAATATGAAAATTTTAAAAGTTGTTTTTTATGTTAGTGTAATTTGTACTTGTGTGTGGTTTTGATGTGATGGTGTGGTGATTGATGTGAAGATGTGTTGTGACAAAATAATGATTGAAATGGATAATGGTATAATGCATTGAATTGAGAAGTATGGATGAAGTGGTTTTTGATTATATGTTAACTAATGGGAAGGATAAATAAATTATCTAATATTTTGAAATTGGTTGGTAAATTGGAAAATCATGAAAATGAATTATTAGAAATAAAATGTGCCTAGTGGATTTTGGCATTCTTATGTTGAGTTCTTATTTTAACTGGGGTTGTGAAAGTGGGAATTCAATTAAATGGTTGGTACATTGGTTGTGAATTTAATGGTTGGTATGTGATTGTTTTCTTTGATACTATATATACATACTTGGTATATTCATTTGATTTATATATGCAGCCAAACCTCATCATGCACTATGTGCCATTAAATGCATAGTAACACGGGTGTGTTTGGCCAAAATCTCTGGTGGGGAGGATTTATGGAATGATATTGACCCTTCTCTACCCCTCATTCATGAGATGATAAGGAAATGCATTGACAATGATGGCCATAAGTCAATAGTTTTTTTTTTCAAGTTTTGATGGGTTGATATGTGGTTCCCCATGTCTATTTTCGTGGTATATGATGTGATTTTATGTCCAAGGTCTGTGTTTGAGGGATGCAATGTGATTTTATGTTATTCAAAAGTGTTGGGAGCACCAGGACGTGAAATATAGTTGGGTTATTGTCGAAAATTAGTGTGAAATATTATTATAGAACCCTATCGTCGATGTTCTTCTTATTATATTATTACACTCAAATGAATTATTTGGTGTGTTATTATAAGTGGGTTTGGGGTTTTTGTTATTATACTTGTATAGGTATTTATTGGTTATGTTTTTTTTCATAAGTGAATTAGTATGATATCATAACATGTGTGCTAGAAAATTTGGTTCTCTAACTGATTATACCTATATTCTCACCCTTCATATATTAATTTTTTCTATTTTATGGTGGGCATTTTTGATTGTGATGGACATTAAAATTATTGACCATTGGAGTTTTTTTGAGTCTCTGACATAGATTTTATTTTTAAATTTAATTTGGAATGTTTTATCAATATATTTTTTATTTAAACATGTATTATGGGGTGATTTTTATATTTCCTTATCATGTAATGGATTTTTTTAGGATGAATCTTTCTATTTTCCAATCTTATTTTCATATAGAGGGAAACACCTCCAATATTGGGATATTTTTTAACATTGGTTTCTATTTCCAACCAAGGACATACTAGAGGCGAGACACATGGGTAATTATCTATCTTTCTTCAATATGGTATCTTTGGTGAGAGGGGGTCATGATAATATTTTGTATTCTAGTAAAAGAATTTAAATTATATGTGTGCAATCTTATTGATTTTTCATGCTGATAATGCATGTTGATGAATGATACTTTGCAATATACATAACCAATAATAGTAATTAAAACTAACCCTTGGATTATTAAAATTCATATGAATCTAGAATATCTACTATGGTTTATATTCAATTATATTTTATAGAAGATAATTATACTGTCAAGAAAATGTTTTTATTTTTGTTTTGAAATGTAGTTTGGGAAGCTTTTATGTAAATAGTTTTCCAAGACTATATAACTATTTGGTCTGTTAGAATATGATTCTTTATACTATATTCCAATGTAATAAATCATAAAAGTAGATCTAGGTTTTTGAATTTTGGGTCACTACAAATATACAAAACATACCTCAATGGAAATGTATACACCACACATAATAAAATTAATGTTAAATATTACCTAGGACCCAAATAATGAATAATGTGATTTCGAAGAATCAAATAGATCATGGGAAGGATCTACATAATATCTTTCAGGAAGATAGGGCATAAAATTATTTTTTAATTCCATGTAAAAATGACTTTCATTTTATAAAACCACCAATAAGTAGTATGTAAACCATCGAAATAAAATTTGTAGCATAAAACTAATTATTTTACAAGAAGATAAATTTTTTACGGAAAACACTTTTCCTCTTATCTTAAACTAAATAAATGGCTTCAGAATTCTTTATAATGAAAATATTACTCTCGATAATTTAATTCATTAAATTAATCATAGTAATTTTCATCAATAACATTAATAAATATACATTTTCTATATTAATTCTTTCCATTTTTCACATTAGTGTGTCTAGATTGATATTATGTACAACATTCATAATAATGGTGTTATAAAAAACATCCAATTTGTATTGTTATAGGGAAATTAATTTTATTTTTGTAGACAATTTTTTCTATTTAATTATGATTCTAATACCTTTAATTGGTGTTTCAGACATTCTCTATAAAGAAGAAGTCGACAATAAGTCTTCGTTGGTGAATTTTTATCAATGATGGGTGTTTTATTAATTCAAAAATTTTATATTGATATGATATTTCCAAAAAGAAATTTGAACTAGTTTTTACAATTTAACTTCATATTATACAGGTAACAAAATTCTTTCATTCATCCAGGAAAAAAATGTTTTGTATTGTTCATGTAGTCGTTTAAGACAACCTAAACATGAACATTCCGTATTAGTGGATGGTTATATGTTGGTTTAGTATGAAATGTCATTATAATAGGTTTTTAATGATCTTGTTTAGTTTTTATTAACACAATACATAAAAAATAAAAATAAAAATAATAATAATTAATGAATATTAAAACATTAAACAATTTGAATAAAATATTATCCTCCATCTATGATTATATTAACTGATTAAACTAAAAATTATTGTTAATTGAAAAATATAATTAATATGAAATTACATTTTTTCCATAATACTAATAATGATATCAAAATAATATTTTTGGTATCATACTGTCCTTATATACATCCTTGTGACAAGGTAAAGGAAAATGAAACACATTATGTCGTAGTACTGGTAGACTAGAAAACTCAAAAACTACAATTTTTATTTTCATAATTAATATGATATAAGAATAATATAATGATAATATCATTAATATAGTTACACTAATAAAATATAATAGATAATAATTTCAATTTTCCAGTATGGATATTAAAATTTTGATATAATATCACTAATAATAAAATTATTCAGATAAAAATACTTACTCTAGGGACTTAACTATTCCTTGTAAGACTCATTGATTTGAAGGAATTATGATATAAAGGAGTTACTAGGGGAATATTATATTTTTTTATGGTTCCATGGATATGTTTACAAAAGAGTTGAATGAGAAATTTTAAATGGAGGTTAGTTATGATGTGGGGATGATGTTCTCCTTTTTTATGTGAAGGTAAGTGTAGTTTTTAAACCCTCTACATTTTTCAATAATTCAATGGTAAATGGATAAAAAAAATAAAAGAGTAATGGAAATATGTTATAGTCATTTGAATTATCAAACATTTGATTTAATGGAAATTTTTAAAAACCTTAGTAAATTAACAATTGGTTTACATGATTTTAACCCATTTTCATTCAAATTGGTAATTAATTTATAACCATAAAAATAATTTTTATTTACAAATATAAGATTGAAAATTTTAACTATTATTATAAATAATATTTCATATATCAAAATTATTTTATTGAATAAAATTTTAAAATATGTGAATATTTAAAATCAAAATCAATAAGCTTAACGGAGTAAAATGTGTTTTAACATAAATATTATTTTCAAAACTTAGGTTTATATATAATGAAAAATTATAAAGGATAAAGATTTTAAATAACTTAATTGATTTAGTATAAAAAAATTAAGTATATTATTCTTTATAGGAAATAAAAAAAAATTGAATCTCACTTCAAAATACATGATTCAATGAAATGACTAAAATATTTTTTGTAATAGAGAAAAATTTTATGTATTTCGAAATAATTCTTTCTTTTTTTCTCTTATTACATTGAATAATAAAAAATGTATCATTTTACTCCTAAAATTAATTTTTTATCAATTAAACTGGATTTAAACGATTTTTTCATTATTATATAATGGAATTGTTATAAAAATTACATGCAAGGTGAAATCCATAAATTATGAATAAATACTGACCGTTTTAGAAAATGATAAAAAATTCATATGAGGGAAATTTTGATATATTTAATTTAAAAATTGAATTGTTTCAACTTAAAATCTAACATTTTAATTTTGATGAAAACGATTAATAATGAATCAATAAAGGAAACATATGTGGAATTATTCATGATACAATATTTACCAACTGTAGTATAGTCTCTTGTGTTATATCTTGTGTTCTTCCTTACGATTATTTATGTGAATCTTACCTATATGATCACCCATTAGAGAGTAATGTTTAGTTCAGATGGATTTATCCCCCATAAATTTAATTTTCTTCTATTCTAGGTGATTTTATAAAATCAAAAGAAGTGTTTTGATGGTAATTATTGTTTTTAGAAGATGTTCTTGATGATATATTTCATTTTAGATTATGTGATTTCTAACTACAGATTTTGAAATCATTTTGTGTGTTTTATAAGGTTTCTAGAATGTTTCACATGCCCTTGTGGAATAGAACGGACAATGTTTAACTCCTTGTTTTATATTTTAAAACTTTTTATATCCATAGAAAATAAAAATGGCGGTTTATGGGAATTGTAAGTAACAAAATTTTGCTACTAGGGTGTACAATGGACATCATTGGGTCGATAAATTTAAATTTTCATTATTTGAGGGACCATAGATTATTCCTAAGTGTTCTGAACCGTTTTATGGTTTCAGAGTCTCACATGAATTAAATAGATCATATAAATTAAAACTGAAAAAATACCCTGTTTGGAATGATGTGTTACAGACACCATCTCATCACTGATGAATATTTATCAAAGGATTTGATGATGAACCCCACTTGATAACCCACATGTGATCTAATAAATTTTTTACACATAAATAATTAATAATAGGGTTATAGGGACGAGCTACAATGATCTCTTCAATGTATCAAATACCACCACAAATATTTTTCCTTCAATCTATAAACCACTTATTAGACAGTTCACTCTATGAGAGGGTTTCACATTCTCCAATGTGGGAGGATATACATGAACATAATTCATAACTCAAGAAATATCATCAAATAAATAACATTTGATACTAATATTGTGTATGTTAAAAAATTCATGTATTACGTACCTGAGCCCCTTTGATGAACTTACACTAAATAATTAATATTTATATAATTTAGATGAACTAATTGTGTCATATATATTATTCATATTTTATCGCATACATTTAATATATATTAATAATTTATGTGATAAACCAATGTAATTATCAATAGATTTAATTTGTGAAAATATTTAATGAACCATGAAAATTATAATAATGTTTGTTGGTATGATATTATTCTCCATATTTACATAAACACTTGTAAATAAGTTTAATAATAATATTTAACCCATTTATTCAATACATTGATAATATTTATTTTAGTTATTTAATCGGGATCAATAAAATTAGACAACTATAGGTCCTCATGGTAGGTCACGCCATGTGCTGTATACATATTCACATGAATATAGAATATTCTTGAAAATTCTATTATGTGGGACCCTCTAGGACCTTATCTAGATAGTAGTTAACAGTACTTGCAAACAAAGAGTGATATCTAGAAACCCATCAAGCCCCCAAAGTGAAAATTAATAGTCTTAGTAATGAAAAGAAACCTAAGAAAATTCATTATGTAATTTGACTTATTTTTATTTAGATATTAGAGAAACTTATACAGAAGCATGTGTCATCATCCTTTATTGCATTATTATTTTTTAATGATACATGAAATATTAAACATCAAAATTATTTCCTTGTGATATATAATGTTTTTACCATTCTAATTTGTTGAACATGGAATATTAATTCTTTAACTTAGATGTAGAAAGATATTTCATGATTGTTAAACCAATATTGTACCACAATTTACACAAGCAACATAATATTTATAACCATGACATGATTATCATGGTATTTTTCATACATCAATTTATGAGATCAAATGGAACACGTTGGTAAAGATCTGTATTCAAGAGATCAATACAATTGTTTGTAGATAATAACATCAAACGAAACTCAAACGATTTGGTGTTATTATTTGTGGTTTTATCCTCATGATCTCACAAACTAGATATCACCAAGAGGTAACATCTGGAGGAGAATTATCAATACATATGAGAAATAACACTGAATAGTTAGTCATCTAATATGCCTAGTCAGTATGATGTATCTAGTCTTTTGGTTAAATTTTTATGAATCATTCTGCAGTGTCTCAAGGTTCCCATTATAGATTTGGTTACAATATAATATTTTTATATTAAAAGTAATACATAGAAATTATCATTAAATAGTATACTCATAAATTGTAACACTATAGTCGTAGGTATAAATCATGAATATCTCACTTTATAAGTGATTTAGTAATAAAAAAGTAATGTTATGTTGGGTCTAGTGAACCCACATTTAAAACACTCCCACTTGTACATGATAAATCATACAAACCATCCTTGTCAGATGAAACCTAATTAAGATCTTGTTTCTACCAAATCGTGACATTATTTTCTTTGTGCGCCATATATTTGTTGTGTGGTTATTATACAACCGGTCACCTTATATGTGTCAATAAATCTCAACAAGATATGTAATTCTTGAGTGTATTAATTTTTCCTCTATTCCAAACATTATATGATCTCTAGTTCCAGTTATAAAATATTAATTACAATTAATATTAACTTACTAGTTCTGATTACAAGAACTAGAAAATATTATTTCATTTAATAAAGAACTTATAACCATCCTTATAATTTTCAATGCACATTGTATTTTGTCGATATGGTTACCAATGGATTGCCTAATATTTTCTCACATAATAAATATTATTAACTATGATATAATAACACATTTATATAATGGATTACAAATTTTTGTTAAGTCAATAATCAGTATCCCTTTTTCTCAACATACTACGTATATATATCTTCTCTATATACACATGTACAATCAGATTGTTCTGACTTCATACCGCGCACTTATCCTTGATATAAATGATATTTTTATACTATAATGTATATCATGGAAATATAAAATATTTTAAAAATCTTTGAATGTTTGATTCATCCATCATAGAAGAATATGGAATTTATCTCAACTCATTAATATCATCATATGGATCCCATAAGAAAAATTAGGGATATTAATTCCAAGTAACATTGGTATCAATTCTCTCCTATTTTTTTTTTAATTTTTATTATCCATTACAATTTATGTATATATAAAATTTACTAGGCCTATAAAAATGTTAAATATGCGTCATTAGTTTAAATTCTTGAGAACATAGGATGAAAATACGAGTAACGTCTAGAGTAATACATGCATTCATGTCTTAATTACCTATAAGACCAGTAATAGTTTTCCAAATGTTTCTAAACACATTTTACGTTTAAAATAATTCCAATCCACCTAAAATCAGGTAGACACAATGAAAATATTCATTCAAAATGATTATTCTATGAACATGTTTCTAACTGTAATCCAAAAATTGATTTTAGTAAAATTCACCCTATATTGGAATTCTATGGTGTCACCATAAATTTGTGGTTGTGTCATATATAATTATTCCTTGATTGGGGTTCCTAACATCAAATTATCTATAATGTGATCATCAAAATTAACTGTTAATAGTGAAATAATAATGTATTTAGGAATAATGGATTTGTATAACCAATTGATCTTTATTGGTTCCACAATTATGATTCCCATGTATCATTTCACTCAAATACCCAACACATTATTCGAAATTATAAACCCCAGGAACATTGATATAGATTATCCTTTATTAATGTTTAATTGATCATTTAAATTTTTTTATATTGACATATTTTTCATACTTAAAGGAATTAATATTCTTAGTGAAAAATATATCACAATCTATGGTGAATATAAAACCATCACCAAGGTTTTATCCTTCATTTACAGTTTATGCATCCTGAATATTCATCTTCCAAAATTGTTTTTGAACACATTCCTATGACAACTTCTAGTGCATATTCAATATATGCTAAAAAATTCAATATATATCCTTATATATCATTAAAATACATGCACCCATTTTTGTAAATTTAGTATATCACTTGATGAAATCATTTCTATCATAGGGATCCTGATATTATCATAAAAAACATTTGGATAATAAATTTAGATACAAATTTTGTTTTTCATGATGAATGATTGTTTATATCCTAACAAATTCTTTACATAGAAACTCGTTTTATTGTAAAATAATGGAAAATCATAATGCTATAACTCTAATCATAATATTTTTTGACTATAGTTGGCTTATTGGTATGTGATAATGTCTACATTTTCATATATTTCCTTGAAATACAGGAGTGTATGTAATGGATGTGTGTCAACATTGATTATCCTTTTAGTCACATCAGGAATCAGATGTGTGTATAGATATATGCAATTTGGAATTTCTAAAAAATTAATTTTATTGGTCATTTTATACATACAACACTCATAGTCAATCATTAATATTATAATCTTATCCATATTTGGATTAGGTAATGTGAAATTAAGAAGTACACCATGTTATATTATATTTATTGAAGAATTCGGGGTCAAGATAATCCTTGAAAAACCTTTGTGATGTATATTATATCTTATGACCACAAATATACCATGAATCCCGTTCAAATTTCAATACAAGAACATAAATGAATCTAATGATGTATATTTGCGACTATCATACCATTGAATTTATTCAGGAACTCTAGCTAAAATAATTCGGAATAGCTTTTGGCATCCCTTTATATTTAATTCATTCCTTTTCTATAATTATGTACATAATTTTGTTCTTAATACTAAATGGTTTTAGATCAACTACGTCTAAATACATTACTGGGAATATGCTTGAAGTATACTTAGTTTTTATTAAGAATGTATTATCATGTCAAAATTGGTATATGAGTATTATATTTTATATTCGTCACATATTTCCATTTATTATTGCATAAAATATTAATTTATTGACATTTAAAACCACAATAAACATATATTTAAAATATAAAATATTTTCACTCATTTCCCGGAGGAAACATGAGATAACAATTTGGGAAATACATAACATAATTTCATTAATAATCATGAACATGGATATTAGAAGATGTATACTTATCACATCTCACTTATTAACCACCCTTTCTAATCCACTTGGAGAACACAACTTACCACATGTAATGCTTTTATACATATATGGTTAATGTATTTTTATACACATATGTTTTAAAAATAATGAATTTATCACCCATAAAGTATTATATATGAATTATATAAAATTGATTAATATACATGAAAAAGATGAAATGACTTTCCACTTTGACAGTTTTCATTTAATTTAAACATATATAGTATTATTTAACAATATAAAAAACAATAGTTTTTAATACCTATTTAATTGCGGTACATTACGATGGTTCCTTTGATTTTTCTCTTTCCGTTGGACTTTTCATATTTTCTTTGAAAATTATTTCTATAAGAACGAAAGATGTATCATTCTTTAATGCTTGTACGAATTATATAACATTACATAAAATCTAAGGAATCATTTTATCCATACTCATCATTTTTTATTAATGTATGTGTCCTATGTAAATGAATGAAAATGTTATTTTAGATGGATCCTTTTAAAAATAGTGATCCATATTAAATTTACACATATCTATTTTAATCACAAACTATTCACAACTTTGTTTCGCTTTCTAATAAATAAAATATCAGAGACGAGACTACCCTCATTGTCATTTATATCCTAATGTAGTATCCAAAACTCACATAATATATTTATGTTCAAATAGTGATATACACATTATATGGATCATGCTGGATATGACATTGAATGTTTCCAATAAATATGGTATCAGGTCATATGATCTTAATTTTTATTTTAATAAAATTACATTTTAGTAGATTATTAATCATTTCATGATTAAGATTTAGATATTACTGATTATTTAAATCTTTCAATGTATCAAATTATTTTACCATACTATAGAAACCCTATGTACTAGAATTGTTATACATTATATCTGAATTAATATAGTATAAGGAATACTTGATCACCCAAGAGTATATAATCTACTCATGTGACATAACTCATAGTGTTCTTGGATGATGCATGACTGGGCAACCAAATTAAATAGATGCTCCTTGATCTGTTGAGGGGTGTCTCATCTTCTGCAATAATTTTTTTGCATACATAGTGCTTGCTTTTTAAGTTTTAACAATCTATTTATGGATACTCATGTAATAGAAAATTCGATTTAGTAAACTCATTTCTCCCATAATAACTCCACAAATGTATGAGGCACCATCACATATGGATAATTGGGAACCACATACACCTAGTTATGTTCAAAATTTAAAAATAATATGTGTTTATGAATTAATACTTATTTGAGTGTTTTTTAAATATTTTCCCATGTATTTAATCTATTTAAATGAATATGTTCATTTTATGTTGTCACACTCATAACTGAACATTAAAAGAAAAAACTTGATTCCAATTTTCATTCATTTTATTATTTATTGTTTTATTTGTTTTCTTCCATCATGTAAATTTATATAAAAAAATTAATTCTATAACTAAAATAAAAACAAACGACTGGTCTTGACCATCTAATATTGGTTAATCCATGACAACATAATGGATCAACCATGACCTATGGGAGTCATATAAGAGTAGTGTCTTCATTGTTGATGCAGCTCATGCACATTTACTGTATCCACATATCATATGTATTTCACTTGAAAATAATGTAGTTTGTGACTTAAAGAGTTACCATGGTAGTAAAAAAAATACATGCACGTATGTGAGGGGGTATTGAGAGTATAAAATATATATAGATAAATTAGACAAGATGTTACTTATATATATTTATATGAAAAGGAATATCCATAGGCCATTATAAAAATTGTCTAATAATTAAATTCATGACAAAATTTTATTTATTAATTAAATATTATTAAACGAGACATGTATTGATGGTCAATTTATCAAGAATGTTAGGTAAATAAAATAAACGTGAGATAAAATTTAATTTATATAAATTTAAAGTAAAAGGTAAATTAAATTAAATTATATGAATTAATTAAATTCAAATAATTTATTTAAAAGTATTATTTGAGGTAAATATTAATTTAATAATAAATTAATAAACTAAAATAATTAAATAATTTCATTTTTTGTAAATAACTAAAATTATTTTAACCCAATTATTTATATATTGTTTTTTTTTCATACCAACAATTATTTGTTAATTAATTTAAATCAGTAATGGAATTAAATTAATTATCATAACTAATTTTGATTATATAAAAAACAAGGCTGTGAACCACTAATAATGTCTATTGCAGGTCGAGTCATCACCATGCATGCCTGTTTTGGATGAGGTATACACTATGCAGAGGTGTTCTAGGCAAGGTGGGTCAATACATACCCATTCTGTATTGGTCAAACCAACCTAGACCTATTGTGTTGAATATTAGGTTCAGAAAATCTAACAGATGCCTTGAAAGGGGTATCCTAAAGGATAGGGCATCTTGTAGGGGATGAGTGTGGTAATTCTCTCATAGTAGAGAGGTAGGTAGATCAATTTCCGGATGGATATAGGGCAATTCTGTTATACAATGGGTGTCCAATATCCTTTGTAGCATCACTACAAGACAAGGAGGTGATGACAGAACACTTGGCATGGCAACATATAGTGGGACCTTGGCTAGGGGTAGGCACACAGTGTATGTGACAAGTGAAGGTCGTCAGGATCGAGGGCGGTAGTGGCACACTAGATAGTAGATGTAAGGATGTGTCATGGTGGTTTTCTAATGGGTGGGCTTGATCAGGGGTGGGTCGGACTTACAGTTAGCATGGTTGATATGTCTTTTTCTAGAGACAACGACACCAAAAGTTTTGATCATAGATGGACATGTATGTCAAATAGGTATCATTGGATAAAGAGGTCTATGAGGTGATCTCATCGAGATAGAAGAGTTTGTTTTTGGTGATCATTTTGTCTAGGTGGGGGAGGTGTTATAGATCAATCATGGTGAGGAAGATGACACCAATATGAAGGTTCTACACAATTTACCATAATATTTTTTAATAAATTATTAAATGTACCCATTGATCAAAATAAAAATATTTCATGTTGTATTTTTTTTCTAGTTTTCAAGTCACCACACAACCTTTGAAGACTATAAAAATTATTATTTTATAAAACAACATTATTATATTTTTTTATTCCACACTTAAGGAATAATTTTGTCATAGATTAGATTATATCAAGCCATTGGACTCCGGATGGACATGGCCTGAATTTAAACAGATCACTTGAATAATTTATCCTGCTTATTGATGTAAATTTATATACATATTTAGTATACATTCTAAATTTTAATACCCCCAAATCAACACATTTGATTCATAATTGATTTTTTTAAACATCCATAACATGGATATCCAATATAATATTTATGTGGGGTCAATGATTTTTGGTCCTAATTAATACCCTCAAATAATAATAAATAATGATTAATTAATTTTACTCTCATTAAAATTCATGTGTTGCCTCAAATGATAATTTATTTTTTGTACTGAGGTGTTCAGATGAAGACTATGTGGTAGAAATTTAATATATTAATCTTCAGAGAGTATTTATATGTCATCTCTATCAGTTCAATCCCCTATATAATATCAGGATCTCACATGAATTAAGCATATTATGAAAATTACGACTGGATAAAAACCATGATCAAAAATGAATGTTGATTTCATATTATCACTAGTGACCATTGATTGATGGATATGAAGGAGAAACCTTTAAAATTTTCTTCATATGATCCACAAGTCAACATTCATTAATTTCACTGAATTATGAGTTATGGTGTGGTTCCCTGAAGATCTCTTCAGTGGTGCAATTATCAATATGATCTTTTTCCTTCAATTTTCAAAACAAATTGGTTGAACATTCATTCAGTGAGAGAATTTCTCTCTCTATGATGTAGAAGGAGAGACTATTTCCAAATTCATATAGCATGAATAGACAATAAATAGATATACCCTATAAAATAAATGGTTGACTACACAAAATACCAAAATTGGGTTCCAAAATCACATATATATATATAGATGTAACATCAATCAAATAAGTAATAAATAATTAACTATGATGAGAAATTTTTTTAATAACTTTTATTTATATTTTATCACATTCTCAATAATAATGGATTCCTTTGATTTTTATTTATTATTTAGGATAATATCACTTTTATGAATTGAGCGGGAACCCTTACAATACCCTATTGGCACATAGAAACAATTCACAAAAAGTAAACCTAACACCTAGATCCCAAATGCCTATTACACTATCATTGAATGAAAATTATGTGGAAGAACAATGGAATAGCCACTCCTCGATATATAAATCATCGAAGGACCCTAGCTCCCTAACTACTATAACTAATCAACTATCATTTCCCCATGAAAAGCATCATATTTCCTGGTACTGATGGAATGTTCTATAACCTCTCTTTCTTCCAATTTGATCTTCTTGTATCTAGTAGATTCTACTTTCTATGAAGACTCTTATGGGGGTCCGAAATCATTAGGGCTGTAAGTAATTTGGTGGACCATGGTCCTATGACTAGAAGGCCTTTGGTAGCCCGAAGTCCATATTACATTAAAGACATTGGTGGTGAAAATTCCCTAAGACACATAATCCCAAACTAGTGTCCTGAAGGATGAAATAATATTAATTGATTCAGATAATGAAATACCAAATAATAACTGCTACAAAAACTATAATAATAATTATAAAGTAACACATAACTTCACCCCACGTAGATTTGATAATAGGTATTTTTGATTCCAGGAATGAGTCTCTATCACCCTGGTATATGCCAGTTTGATATATTTTTATCACATATATGATATATATTAAATATATTACATGGTAAAATAGTTTCATTTACTTGAATCATATTTCATACTATTATTTATTCAACATTGACTATTAAAATATTATTCAATAGTATAGTTGTATTCCTCATATTTATATAAACATGTATACATACTTTTATGAAATAAATTCATTGCAATAATTGTATACATTAATAATTGTTATTTTTTAAATTTATTTGTGATCGATAAAATTGGACAACATTTAGACTATATGATGGGAACCACCAGGTCCTATATACATATTTTTATAAATATGTAATATCCTTGAATACCCTATGTTGTGTGACCCTCTAGGATCTTTTCTAACTATTTGTGAATTTTATTCACATATTTGATCTTCCTATGGTTTTCATAGGTGATCCATTATCAAAAATAAGAATAAGAGAAATATTTTTTGAAGAAATTATTAACCAAATCACATGGCCCCTTTTCATCTAAGATATAACATTTCGTCAATCGGTAAGTGCATCAAGCTTGTGAATCACGTTTTAAATTTTATTCCATGGAATATTATATCAAATATTATGGTTCCTAAAGTTGATATTGGGAATCATGAATGAATTATGACATGTTCTATATGGGATATTAAAGAGAAACTAAATGACATAGTATTCATTAAATAGGATGTCTAATCACATTGTTGAAAGAGGTATCAAATCACCCAATGTTTTAGAATCCATTTAAGGCTTTCCTGATAATTACTATTGAGGAATTGTTTAAGGTACATCAAATTCGGAAAAGATCATGAGGAATAAAATAAATAAATTATTAGAGATAGTGGGATGAAATCATTTTTAGAGTATAATCTCATGAATTGTGATTCATTGGCCCTCAGGAGATCCTAGATGGAGCAGTCAGGTGGGAGGTGAGTTATAGAAATGTTAGCTATTGGAAGGCAGACTATGATGGAATGTAACTCTATTATATAACATGTATAGATTATGATATCAAATTAAGGTAATATTTTTTATGAATTCATCCATGTTCATCTTGACTAATAGAAATGTATTATTTTTATGAATATAAACATGAATAATGAGACTGATATGAGAGTATTTCGGGCTCTTTATTCGGGAACATTAATATTAGGGACTACCAAGAGATGGTGTGTGTCATTAGTGGGAACAAAAATTGGGATTTGAATATATTTTGAAAGAGAATTAAATTGAAAATAAATTTCCTAGTATGGTGAACTAGAGAAACATCACATCCTATTTATGATAATCTATAGAATAAGGGAGTTCAAATTTCGTCTTGCTGGTAGTGTTGTTCCTCATAAATCTATGAGAATTCTAGGAATATTTTCATTTTAGGGTAATGTGATATTCATCTTTTTATTATCCTTGGATTATTATTTCAATCAATGTACATGGTTATGTGATAATTTATTTTGTTCGTCCTAGCTCCAGGGTGATGAACTGATGTACATAATAGTGAAGGCTTGAAGGGTTGTTATTTATCTGGGGTATTCAATTATATGGGAGGGTAGACACAAGGATAGGGAAGTTTCTTCATACTCTCACTAGTTTATAGAGATAATGGTGAAATATATGGTTGTAGGTATAGGGGATCCTATTCCTGGTGTGTTATCACCATATTTTATAATATAATTATAGAAAAGGTTTTGATGAATACAAAGGGAATTTATTTGAATTATATAGGGGAATTATTTAAATGGAATCTTATAGATTCAATGAAGATGAAATATATATATATATATGGGTTATTTTTGGATTGTTTAATTATGAGAGGTAGCCTTCTTATGAATAATAGATGTTCTATCCTTCTCTGTTTTATCTTTTTCTTTGATTTAAGTAACTCATTGGAAGTGGAATAAAGGGTTATTGTAAGGGTTATCTCTTTGTATAGATGCCTAAATGTTATAATTATGGAGTTGGATTCAGACATCATAGTTTTTTTTGGGATTCTTTGTTGAATATCTAATCATCCATGGGTCTTGACCTACCTAATCAAGAAGTGTAGAAATCTTATCAACCTTGAAATTACTAGTAGCCATACTTGGATATAGTGTAATTATTAATTTGATTACTTTTCCATCAAGGGATATTGTGGTGAGAATACCATCCTATTTCATTGTTTTAAATCTCTCTATCATGATTATCAGCCAATTGTTATGGTTGATTCTCTTAGAAATTATTATTTTGGCACCCATGTATTTTTAAACTTATTTTGGAAATCACAACCCATTTTTTCACAAATAGAAGTTAATTTATAGTTTGAATTTTGGTATCTCATAATGTTGGTTTCACACTTGTGTCATCATCCTATTTTAAAATGTTATGTGTTTAACATAAATTAATAAGTTTCCTTCAAATACCATGGCGATGGATTAATAAATGTAAATCCATCATAAGTAACTAAGGTGGATATATTACCTCCTCACCTCTAATATGATTAATTACATATTAATCATTCAAGAAATGTCATACCACCAATGAAAAACCGATCATAGGATACCTCAATATGTAATCATTATTGTGGGTTTTTATAAATCAATGTGAACAACCAAATTTGGTATATTAAATATGATAAAAATTTAGGACAACAATACACATGTTAATAGATATAGACATCCAATGACACACACAAAAAAGAGGTGTTCCTATGGGAAGGTATGTCCTCATGATATTATCTACCAACTTCACTGTGTGTGGACTTCATGGGACAGTGCCTCAATGAATCTAACCCCTCAACACCTGATGTTGGGACATATTTTGTTCACTTTTAGTAAGATGAATCTAGACAATTGTAAACATGAATAAGATTCATTACATAATATCTTGGGGTTCTCATTATATCTTAGGATTTACTATTACCATTACGTACAACCAATAATATTAAAACATTACCATTAAATAGTGGATAGAAAAATTTATACACTATTATCGTAAGTATACATCATGCATATCTCACATTATACAAGATGTGGAAATTGAGAATTATTTTTTTTGTTGATTATATGGATCAAACTATTAAAAACCAAATGGGATTAAAATAAATTAATAAAAATTGGTCAAAATATAGTATTAAGATGGTATTTTAGTATTGAATTAGTTTACCTATCATTATTGGCATACTCGATATGACTGCTTGTAATTTTCTGAAAAATTACATTCCATACAAATGTATGAAAACATCTTTGATCCTTGTGTGACTATAATGGTACATATTGTGGCATGTTATACAATAAGGAAATGTTTAATATTGATACATGCATTTATTTTTTGTATTAATATTTTTATTGGGGATATTTAATTCAATGGAGTACAATGTGCGGATTGATTTATTTTAAATTATTTATGATTGAAAACTTATAATGAGTATGTTTTAATCACATTTAATTATATTATCATATGAGACATTGGGTTTTAGAGTATGAAATGTATGATGTTGAATCTTTTAACTTGTTTGTTATCATTTTTTCAAATGTCACACATGGGATATAGTGGGATAATGTAGGAAACATCTACCATTGGACAGAGATGTTCCATCGGAGGAGTGTTGACTATCTGTGGTTAACAATCCCATAGAAAGGATATTTATAAAGGACCTTGTTAGTACTTGGAAGGTTAGGGGTGGTTAAAACCAATAATGATTCCAAAACACATTGTTCACACCTAATTACTAGTAACCCTAGGACTATTTAACACATGTTAGAGATCATCAGTTTGATCAAATGTCACTAGTGTCCTTCTCGGGATCTCATAAGGGATTTCTATTTTTCGTTTAATAAGATCCCCTACATCATGTATTTTTTTCAAGGAACCTATTTAATTTTTAATTTTTTCTATTTATGTGTGAAATTAACTCTATGTTTCTTATATATTATTTTTCTCATTCCTTAAATTGTGGTTTACATTTAATATTTATTTAAAAGGGATTTGAAACATACTTTTTAAAGAAGGATGGAGAAATTTTGGTTTTAGTTTCCATAAAAATAGTTTCACTAATTAATTTGAATGGTATTACATATAAATATAAAAGGATGTTTTTGCAATATGTTTTTGAGTGCCTTGATGATTATGTATAATGGTTTTTTTTTGGACCATCTGTGTTGGTTTCAAGAAAATGGTGTTGTCCACCTTGCCATGTTTCACTGGATAATTGGTTTTTTCATAGGTATTAAGGAAATTATTTTCAAACTAAAATCATCTTTTTTTAAAAAAATGAACATGTAAATATTACTGTTCGTAAATTGGTTTTAATGTGGTAATTTAAAATATTTATTTGGTAAAAATGGGGTTCATTTGAGGAAAAGTGTATTCAATGTAATTATTATTACATATTTAAAAAAGGTAAATATTTTTACAACAACACTAATGAGTTATTAATTATTCATGAAATGTATTAAAAATTTATATTTTCATATATTAATTAAAAATAGATTTGATAGAATATTATATGAATGCGAATAAATAGATTCAGTTCATGGAGACCAAATAAGACATATTGATCTTCATCATTTTATATTGGATCATCGTTACAGTTGGATTATGGTATTTACATTTAGTTTCATTTGGTTTAATAAGTGATACAATCCATTTTAATTGTGACCATGTATCATGGGGAAAATTATGATATTGGATGATATTTTTTATATTTCTCACATTGGCCTTTTGTGTTTTTATGATACTTTGTTATTTATATGGGATTCTACTATTTTTTAGATTCTTAATATAGTTGTATTCTTACTATTTTCTATTCATTATTTCTTATCTCTTATTTATTAAATTTATTTATTTAATCTATTTTTCTTACATGAATTATTTTACTACTGTTAAATCATTTTCATGTTACGATATGTGATTCTTAATAACTATTTATAAATCTATGTAGCCTTCTAGAATTATAGCAGACCGAGTTGGGATTTGAGTTATATACCATCGTGGCCCAAATATTTAAATTAATGTATCTTATAATATGTTCTAATTGGGTCTATGTTTTTTAGGATACCTATAATTATTGAGGGAGTGGGTAGACAAAATATAACGATGTAAAAAATAATGTGGTAAATTAAATAAGTGTATCTCAAGCTCTATATCACTATGATGATTGAGTTTTTATGGGCAATAAATATTTATAATTTTTTTGGATTTTAACATAATTAATATCTAGGATTGTGAGTTTCTATATATAGAAATGATGATTTAATAATTGTTATAATTAGATGACATCCATTTTGCATTATATTTGTGAATTTGGAATTCAAATGAAAAAGGGAATCAAACCTTGATGATAAATTTAAGGTCTTAGAAAAATTTCTTTAAAAAACTATTGACACTATATATTGTATAGGGACTAATGCATGTTTTTTTGCGGTCATCAATAATGTTTCTATGTTTTTTATTGTTCTATTTCCACTATATTTTTTTTATTTAGACCCCTTAATGATTATAATGCTAATAGTTTTTTATGGAAATGGGGAAATTATCACTATTGGTATTTTTATATATTAGAATCATTGTATAAGATTTTTTATATGACTTTGGTAATTCATTTTTAATTATTTTATTTGTTATTTGATGTTATTTTTTACTTTGAGAAATTGAGTGTCATGAATATTATGCTTCTGTTTTAAAAAAAAGAAATTATTTTTTTATTATAAAATGAGAATTTTTTTATGAAAAAAATTTGGTGGTTGATTTATTATGATGTAATAAATGTTTTTTAGTTTTGAAAAAAGTAGTAAATGTTTTGAATGATTCATATTGGTTTGTATTTTGTGAAAATGAGTGGAAATCATATAAGATGGATTCTTATTTTCATAGAAACAATTTATTTTTACAAATATTTTTTTGGGTCTTGTTGGGTATTAGCCATTTTATATAGTGGTTTTATATTACTTAAAAAAATTTATGATGTAACTTTTTTAAACAATATTTTTCCAATTTTTATATTAGTACTGATTGAATTTTTATATATCTAATATAATATTGTAATTGGGAATGATTTTTTTTAAGAATTTCAATTTGACGTTAAATAATATTATGAATGAATTTAATGTTTCAATAGATATCAAGATTACTTTTTCAGAAACATAAAAGAGGAAAATGGATTTAAAAATTTATTTCATGATTTAAATTAGATGAGATTACATTATGCACCAATTTGTTTGGGAAAATCTTGGTATTATTAAGGAGACATGAAAATACTGATCTATATCTTGTATCTAGTTATTAAATGCTTCCCAAAAAGTCAAATTTTATATGTGGTGTTGTTTTCCCTAGGGACTTATAATTCTAGTATTTACACTACATTTTATTTGAATGGAATGTAATGTATTATCCTCCCCATTCAGTAGTATAACTAGGATTTATTCATGTGCATACTGATTTAGAAATTCTTTTGTGAATTATGTAAGGATTGTGTCTTTGGTTGGGATCCAAGATATGATATTGTGTATGGTCGGGGCTAGTCTTCTTTGAGATTCAAATGTCATATATACATTAGGATTATTGTTAATTAAATCTTCATGATTTTTGGAGTTGATTTATTAAAAATTATTTTTTGAATAATTTCGGTTTATAGTTTTTTTAAATATCAAAGATGAAATTTTTTATTTATTCTTATAATTTTTGGAAATTATTTTCAAGATAAAATACATAGCCAATGTTTTCTTAGGTTGTACCATTGGACTCGATTTGTGATTAGTGGTTATTTTAGATAATGTCTCTTCATCATTGATTGGTGATGTTATTTGGTTACTTTTACACAGTGTTTGTCATGGTTTGTTTTTTGTTATTTGTTTGGACATAGAATAAATGAGGTACGTTGATGGGTAACAAGGGTGTATTTTTATTTCTTGTTCTAGTTCTGCTGGAACCATGTTGAGTTTCCAAATATAATTATTATGGTATGTTATATAATGTTTTTTTATTTGGTCAGCCTCGTATACAGTTGGTGATCCAGGGTTTATAGTTTTGTTTTCCTTTATTAGTATTTGGTTCTCATTGTTTATAAAATTTATGATATAGTAATAATCATGGGGAGAACAATACTAGGTATAATAATTCTTAGATTTTATCATACCCTATATTTGTCTCATATGAATTTGTATCTATATATGTTGTTGAGATTTAATTGGGGCCACGTCATGGTTTTATAGATATGATTATTTTTTATGGTGGAATAATTGATTTTTATATATTCGTTGAATTAATTCACTATATTTTCTATGAACTCAGCCTTCTCCATGTGGTATACTAGTGACTCATTATAGTTACTTCTATATCGACTAGGTATTATTTGTTAGAAGATATTTGTTAAATGGAATGAATTTTGGCATCATCTATGTGACAAAATGGTTCACATTTTAATCTTTATTATGAATATGGAATCTTTTGTGTTTCCAATATATTTTCACGCAAAACATGAAATGAATGGAGTTTTTATTACTATGAATATTTCACAAATGTGGTTTTGAGGAAAACAATAAGGTTACCATCACATTACCGAATTTGTAGTTCATTTTCTTTAATACCAATATTTCTGAACAGGTAAAAAATTGTTGACTCAGAATATCAAGGATGTTATTAAAAATCATATTGGACCTTTTATGTGAGGGTAGGGCATATGGATTTCTCGAAGGTATTGTATAATGTGAATATAGTATATTACTGACCTCTAAAAATTGAATGTAAAATTATGAATGGAGAGTGTATGGTTAATCCTACATTTCATAGTCCCATTTGATCTATGTGAGTAGATGTTTTCAAAGTAGTTTCATGTACATTGATGGTCAATTATTTATAAAACCATGTGTCGAAAATATGTGGCCTATCAGAATAATTAAAAACATTAAAATTTGGTTTCTCCCCTGATGAATTTTAATCATCTACTCTCCCATTTATCCACCCCCACTTTTGAGCAGACCGAGTTCCTCTAAAAAAAGCTTCTTATCTTCCTTTCATTGCATTTTAATGTACTTTTACCTTATATTAAACAGTATTTCGTATTTGTATCTATCTCTAAAACATTTTATCTCTAATATTTCTCCATCTCACATTATTTTTTTAATCCGTTTAATCCTAGTAATAATGTTGGACAATTTTAGGGTAGGTACTAGACCATATCATGATGGTTTCTCTAGATAGGGATTTAAATGCAGTCAATTTTAGTTTTTCAAATTTTATCCATTATATATGATGACATATATATTGTTTCTCATTTAACTAATTTATTAATTTATAGTCATTCCCCGTACATTTTATTCTATTGAATGATTTTATCTTTTAAATTGGTCCAATATTGAAATTTTGATTATATTTATATAACATGAGTTACACTACTTTATTTCAAATATTTAACACTCTATATTGAATTTGATTTCATCCCAAATGTTTGAAAAATTCCTATGTATAATTCCAATGATTGGGAGTTTTTTCAAATTATTTGTTGATGATGGTATATATTTTTAATTTGGAGTTTTTAGAGAATGTTTTTTTATGAATATTGTCAGGGGTGCTTTAAGGTGATGAAAATGATATACATAAGATATCTCACTCCAAAGAGTATGGATTAAACTTGTCTACAATATGTAAAGTAGTTTTGTAATATCCATTAACATAAAAGGTTGTTTTAATGGATGTGTGATACACTAAATAGGTTATAAAAATGTTAAATAATCAAAATTAGTCTGAATTGTGTTAAAATATGGTATATTAATATATTTATAGTATTAAAAGAACATTGTAAAAGGGACAATAGTAATTTTAAGAAAAACGAGTTCTTAAAAATGCATGTGAGAGACTCTTTCAGCCTCAATTGACTAATATTACCCTTGAGGTGGCTTATGATCCCATGGGGGTTCGTTTATTATTAATACATAATTATAGGATTCGTATGTATATTTTTAATTGTAGAATCTATTTGTGAGTGTGTAGGAGGTGAGAATTAATGTTTAATTGACTAATATAAAGTTAATTTGTTATTTTCTTCATACAAAGTTTCCTTCCAAACCATGAATGTGGGTATTGGGGGGTGATTAATTTCAAAACCTTGATTGTAAGAAGTAAGGTGACATTTTCCATGGAACCATGTGATCCCATATATGGAATTTTCACCATGGGATCGAGAGGTCCCATTTGTGGAGTTTTATATATGAAGACTGTGGAATCCCATATAAAGAATGTTACTAATGGAACAAGTGATAACGTGGATGTGTGGGAACAAGGAGGATAGATTGATAGTCAAAAATGATTTAAAAACACAGTTATTACATATCCTCAGATTATTTTCATCAAGTTAGATACCATTAGAAAGATCCCATTACACTATGATATTTTATAAGATTCATTAGGTGAGTTAATCTATTTTTAATAAATACCACAATTATAGTAATATTTCATGGATCCTATATACTTGTGATATAGACGAAATTTTCATGTAACATTGGTATATTAGTTTATAATAGTGTCATTTCAATCATAAGTGTATTTCCGTTGACATCACATAAATACCACGAGGGAAATAAACCGGTAGACATCATTGATTCCAAGGCTCCCACAACATGTAAGTAACATGTTTTTAGCTCAACCTATATTAGACCTAAATTTGTTGACTTCTTCCAAGGGAATTCCATTGGGATTTAACATTTTATTTCCCCATTCTCATTTTCTTCATTGTACATGGGTCATTCCATTATTCTAAAATATTAATAAAGAAATATTATGATGGTTTTCAATTAAAATGTTTTGAAAATGGATTAGAGAAATATATTTTCATGAAGGAATAAGAATATGTGATTTTTCTTATCCTTTCAATCTATTTTAGCTATTATTTTTAATGGTATATTATTTAAATTATAATGGTTTTCTCAAAAGTATTTTTTTAATGTATTGAAGAAAATATAGTAATTATTTTTTTCTGAAACTATAATGTGGGATTTCAAAATATGATTTTATACTACTATGGGTAGTTTTGTTTTTATTTTCTTTTGTTATTGACGCTTTATAAAAATGTATGAAACTCAAATAAAAAACTATTTATACTCATTAAATTTGAAAATAAAATCCCTAGTGTTTAAAAAACATAGAAAACAACATTGGTATAAGGAATCAAGGGAGATGAAAATAATGAAAAATAAGGGAATACATTCTAACATGATCAATACACTAAGGTGGAATGGATCAAATGATGGTGGAAATCATATATGGGATTTCATAGTCATTGTGTGCCACTAGAAAATTCATTACATTGTTACCTTCCATCTAGTTGTGATGTAGTCTCACACTATTATGGATTTGTCTAACACACCAATTAATGCATTATATAATGTAAAAGAGGGGGATAATCCAAACTTGAATAGTGTTTTTATCATTATGCACTCCATTTAAATATTTTGTAATTAGAATGTTCTAATCATGGAATTTATACAATATATTTATAAGTGCATTGGACTCAAACGTGATAGATTCACCACTACTATATAATCTACTAAAAACCATTATGACCAATATTGAATGATCTAAGAAAACAGCTCCTCCATACATAAGTTCAATGCTACATGAACCATCAACATTGTGCATGAGATCTTACTAAACAAGATTCTAGAATAGTCATCCCACTTACTTGGGAATTATATATGTATAATTAATGTTTCTTATACCCAGAATGACCAATCATAAATACATACAACACTCCATCCACATCACTCGAAGAAATAGTTCAACCGAGAGGCTCCTGGACTAGGCCTCTATGGATAAGGAGGAAATTCACATTCCATAAACATGTTCTCTATTTATAGAATCCCATATACACAAATAAATTACATCAAACATATGAACCCTTTCACTTCAATCCTAAGAGTTCATTTCCCTACTATTTTTACCATTTTGAATAATATCCACTAATGTATTATAACTCCTATCAAGCTTGATGATACCCCCAAAGCCCCTCCACACCAAAACATCCCATTGACAATCAATTAAATAATGTAAAAAATTATAAATCTTATTCCAACATAAATAGAATTTTAATTAAATTTTAACCCCATTCCATTTAATTGTATTATCATTGGTAGAAATATGGATGTGTATCCTCAAATCATTGAAATTATAGTTGATCAGAATATCATTACACCCAAAATGACCACTCATTCTTGAATCTTGTTATGGGGATGGAGAACAGCCTAATAATCATTTTATGAGAAAACACCCAATGGGTAATTAATGAATAATAACATTTCTTTATCTGGTTATATATCAATGAATTTTTTGGCCATATTATTTTATTGATTGAGGATGAATTTAAATAAATTAGGGATGTTTCTTCACTTGAGAAAATGATAAAAAAATGTAAAATAATAAAAGGAATAAAATTTTATTCAATAGTTTCTATGAAACTCCACAAAAAGTGTATAAGGAAACACTCATAACGTACATATAAAATAATGCATTTTTTCAGAATACATAAAAAATTATAGGAATGGATGCTTAAAAACCATATTAGTATAGTGTATTGAAAAACATGGAAATGTAAACACTGGTACATGATTGTGAAAAATTATCTCACCCTAGGTTTTATAGGACTAAAAACCTCTCAAACATATCATTCATAAAATATATTTTCATAAACATGGGATAGAAAAAAATGGGGTGAACTAAGATGAATATTAAGAGTAAATAAGGGAGATGTTTAAGCATAAACATGATAACATGGGTATGTGAAAATGACCATAATATTTGGAGATCATACCCTACATAACACAGTTTAAAAAAATATTAAATTGAATAAAGGTTAACACTTATTAAGGAATGAATCATAAGAAAATCCCAAGAATAATACAAGAAATCATAACATAGTATTAATACATACATTTGTGTAATATACATAAACACGTAATATAATTCCCTATAAGTAAATGTTAATTGCTTTAAATTATTACAAAACATCCTGGGACTACAACTATTAAGAGGGACACACCACTATCCCTATTTACAGTCACTACCTTACAAGGAATCTGGTTGACCCATCTTTCAAAAGTTTATCGGATTTCCCCTTCATCCCAACTTTGTGGGTACTAAAAATACTAGTTAGGACACACCCTCATCCTTAAAAACAGTACATCCCTTTTAAGTGATTAGGTTTACCCCTATTCCTATTGTGGATCGAGATTACCTGTCTACCTATATAGGATCAAGCTCATTTAAATGATTCCAATCAGTAAATCATGATCTATAAATATATTCCCATGACATTGAATGGAGACATAAGTCCCACCAATCACATAATAAATCCATTCATACATTTTCCAAAATATAATAAATAATTCATCATATCATTTCCCACAAAAGGATGAGAGAATCATTAACATTATATCAAATCTTAAGAAAAGAAATGGGTATTATAAAATATTCATCTCAACATAACCTATGAAAAGATATGGGAATCATAATCATTGCACCCCATCATAACACATGAAAAGAAATTAATTTCAAAATAATATAACCCAGGTAAGAGTAATAGGTTTCATAAACATCACGACATTAATATGTAAAATATTAAAGAAATAATATGAATCATATTCTCAGATCATGTTCCCAATAAAATTAAAATTATAAAAAATGATGAAATATTCTATAGATAATTATTTACAAAGAAAACATGATATATTTCTTATGTAAAATAGACTTTTGTTGAAAATTATATATAACCATAATAGAAATACATTTATTCTAAAGTAATATTTAAAATTTTATTTTAAATTATTTCATCAGGAAAATTTTTTTTCCTTATTGGAAAAACATCTAATATCTTAAATAATTTTAAAAACTATATTCATTTCATATACATGGAAGTGTTAAAAATAATGCATGAAATCATTTTGAAAATAATTTTCAATGAAAATTAATATGGTAATCATGAAAAATTTAAGAAATATATTTTCATGGAAATCAAATAATACAATCATGAAAAATTTTGACAACTATTTTCCATGAAAACGTATAAAAGAGTCTTTAGAACAATTGAAACACTTTTTAAACATGAATCATTTTTTCAAAAAATTTTCATTGAAATGTATTTTAAAAATAAAAAATTCTCATTATTATTTAGATAAAATTATTCTTTTTTAAAAATAACATTATACATTTACTAAGTAGAAATCTAGTTAATGATAGTCATCATGGTAGGTAAGTCCTTACAAAACAAACATTCTACTTGATCTTCAATAGTTTTGATAATTTATTTGATCATAAAAATAGTAGAATATTCATTTAAAATAATTTTTTTGAAACGTAACATATTTGTAATTATTTTTGTTACATTATATATCAAATTGAAATGTATTTTAGAGAAAATTTTTAGAAATCATGATCCAGAAATTAAAATCAAATCTGAACGAAAAGAAAAATAATGTCTTGATTTCATTTAAGAATCTTTTTAATTATTTATGTTGTTAAGAGTGAAAAAATTGTACCTTTTTTGTATATAAAAAATATAACTACAGTCATATAATATTCATGTTACTTCAGGAGTGATGGATCATAATATTTCATCAATATAAGTATATTCTAAAACAATCTCGATATACAATGAGATTGTAATAATAAACAACTACCACATTGGCAATATTGAATCATAAAACAATAGAAAGAATAATATTTAATGAAGAATAAAATATATAAAAAATATTTATATTCATAACATAAAAATCTAAATGTTATATATGCATCTTATATAAAAATCCTGGTGTATAACATGACATGTGTCTCAAGGAAAGAAAATTTAGAGAAAACTATATTATTGATATGGTAACTACTGAAACGTAACCCTTATGAAATAAATAGAATCAAAGAAATATGTGAATAATGATAAATGTATATATATAAATCATAAAATACAAACATTTTGAACAATTAATCCATAACAAATGAATGAATTATGAATAATACATGTATCTTAAGTAAATAAAATTGAGATGAAATTCCTTTACCTTAGATATTCACCTTCTTTGTATACCTTCCAAATACTATATATTAAATATATGTATGTTATTTATCAACCATAATAAGAAATTAATATATCAAGTACTATGTTTTAATCATGTATTACATTAATGTAATAATATATTAACAATTTGATGATAATAAAATTTTTCAAGTTATAACTGCTTTGTTTATTGTAAATTTTTTGAATTATTATTCTTGATCATATTAAATCGATCATGGATTACATATTTTTATATTTAAAATATGAGTTATATAACATATATATTAAATATATAAAATTTTATACAAATATATAAAATATATACATATGAAAATAGATACACAGTTCATGGATATTGTTGGTTGTACGTACACGAGAATGCTTCTTCCGTTTAATTTCATATTGAAAGTAAGAATGAGTATGAAATATATATATATATATATATATATAATTCAATATCATTATAATGTCATATATATAAATATATAATAATTTAAAAACTCCATCTTTAATTCATTCATTGAAATGTGTAAAATAATCACATCTCTTTGAGGATGTGGTAGTCAACACTTCCACAAATGATGTTATGTCATTTACAAAAAATTGAAAGCTTGAATGATTGATTTATATAATAACTAAATATGTATAAATACAAAATAAATATAATTTATATTTTATAAAAATAATATTTCCATTAAAATTCACTTCAATGAATGTTGAAAATGGAAAAATAGATAATATCATTTTTGTGAGGCGATAGTTTGTCCAACAACAAAAATTGTATATTTATAACTCTTTTTGTAGAAGTGCATAGCAAAAAACCCAAGAATCAAATGGAACTCATTATATTTAAGAAACTGAATTTATTACATAAATATGGAATAAAAAAATTGTGGTGAAGGAGAATTAAAATATAATATTTGACCATGAGTAATGATGTCACCCTTTCATTGGGAAACTCCATTTTCATTGCAGAAAAAAGCAAAGATGTACGGATTTATTCCAAAACAGAGGCTTAAAGGATGACATTGGGGATTTGGGATACAATTTTAGAATTTTTTTGGTGTAGAAAATATGGGTTATTTGTGTGAGTATGTGGGAGGATGAGTGTCTTTTTATAGTGGAGAAGGTGTAACATTATTTTCTATTTTTTTGAATGGGAATTACACACATGTTCTTCTATTAAAAATGGCCCTAATAATAAAATTAATTCTATAAAATGGAGTATATGGTCTATATATATCCATTAAATATATTGAAAAAAATTATAGGAATTTTTCTTCTTTAGTATTAATGTTTAGTCCGTTATGAAGTTAATTTTCTCTTTAATCAATCCAATCAATTTTAAATACATTCAATAATATAATTCTGTCAAAACAAAATTGAAAATATTATAAATCATAAATTTCTGTAATTATATATATCGAATCCATTTTTTCAAATTTAAATTATATAATAATAACACATTATTTTAAATTAAATCATATAAAAAGGACGACAAATTGGAGTTTTAATGTAAAAAATTACAAATGTTTGGTATGTTTTAATACAAAATATTAATATAGAATTGATTAAAATAACCTAAATTGTATTAAATGATTTATATTTTATATAATTAGATTTTAAAATAATTCTATTTTTAATTTATACATATAATAAATTATATGAAAAATATGTTTTGAAATAAAATTAAGTATTTTTACAATTCATTATGAAATGAAACATTACTAAAAAATTCAAAAATTTCACCATTTCCAAGTTTTTTTTTTATTTAAAAAAAAAATTCAATGGTGACTTATAAAATTTATAAATTCACCAAAATTGACATTTAAAATAGATTCAACATTTAAAGGTTGTAATTTTTCATCTCTAAATATATAGATTTTTGTATAGAATATTAGGTTTGTTCGTATATTATTCATACTAAATATATTAATGGAATATTAAAAAATGGGAAAAATAAATTAAATATTTATCTCATTAATATAATTCATAAATATTAATTAATTTGACTTATTTGGATACATGTTTTGATTATAATCTTAGTTTTAATAAAAATAATCGCATTATATTTAATTGGTTATTATATTAATTTATAAGAAATTTATAACCAATGAATAAAACCATGAATTTTCATATGTTTACAAATCCTATAAAAACAACTAAATTAATTTTTAGGCTATGTAATATTATATTAAATAATATAAATATAATGCTTTTTAGTAAAATTTGGTCTTTCATTTTACACAATTTATTGAGAAAATTTAGTCTTGTGTTTATTGTAAACTAACAATAGTCTTCCTTGAAAATTAAGCGAATAATTATGTTGTATATAGTGCATTATTCACTTCATGTTGTATATAACTTGATATATATTCATTCTATTAATATAAAAAAGTATTTTAAGTTTTGTGTAAAATGTAAAAAATTATAATGATTAAATGAATTTAAAAAAATTAACAAAATCTTAGGGTGTTACATTATCCCCCCATAAAATGGATATTTACAGAGATATTTCTATTGGTTATCAGTAGTTTAATACTTGAATGTTTGATTAATTTAAATCCACATTGTAAAAATGAATAATAAAACATATTTTAAAAATGAATGCGAGAAGCATAATATTTACCAAACGTAACATATAACAAGGATTCCACATAGTAGAACAAATGTGGGAAGTAAAGACATGGATATGGATGAGAAATTTAACAATAAATCCTCTGAAAGAGAGTGATAGAGAAAAAGGATGGGATAATGTGAATAATCACAAATCAATAAATTTTCTTATGATCAAAGGAGACATTTGATTCGTTAGAAAAAAAGGTACTAGGATAACATTTTTGGTTTCACGAACCTTTTTCATAAAGTTGAATAATTTTCATGTGAATATATACTTACATGTTTTAGTAGAATCTCAAATTTTTTTGTGTCTTCATCATTCTCCACTTTATCACTTATTTTTTGAAATGTTGATGAATTTTTCATTCAGGAAGCATTAGTGAATCATCATATCCACAAATAGAATTATACGTAATTCTATCTAACAAAAAGTTAATCACATGTAATAAAAAATGAATAAATTAACATATGGTGAGATGATACGTTAATATCTAAAACCAAATCTTATTATTTACATCAAACACTCCAAAAATTGTTAACCACATTACCCTTCCAAAAGTTGAAAATCTATATCATTAGAAATAATGTCACAAAATCAACATAACAATGATAATACATATATCAAAAGGTGTCTATTGTTTTTTACATTTCAAAAATTTTAATAAAAACACTGTATGTCTTATTAAATCATTGTAATAACCAGAATTTCCATAAACCCTCTTCAAAAACATGAATTCATCATTAATCCAAATATTACATGATATGTTCTATAAATCCAATAATTTTCAAAATACATCCATTATAACATTGAATAATTTTTTAATAAATCGGTTATCATTTTTTAGGTAATAGGACTTATTTAATTAACTTATTCAAATCCAACATATCCTCATTTAAATATCATTATATTGTCAATAGAAATAAAATATGGGACGCCTTCCATTAAATAAATATCACATTTCACTGAAATCTATTTTCTACCTCACCAGCACCATTCAATGTATCCTTTCGAATCCCCAAGGAGAATCTTATAGTGAAAATAAATATATATTTTAAGATTCATATAACATAATCATTGAATTTAAAAACATAAATACTCTATCCATATAAAATTATTTTATAGAAATTTACTAATCTTCATTGCCTTATTCCTCAACAACCCTTTCATAAAATACGAAATATGGATCCTGTAATGATATTAATAAAATTCTATTTAATCATTCATAAAAATAATACTATTATAATAACATATACCTTTTATATGTCATTAGTGGTGTCATAATAATTTACCAGAAATAAATTTCTTTTAATACCTTGTAGATTCTATTAAAAATCATTCCATCTTGGACATTGATTTTCATATGATCATAACATCCACATTTAATAAAGTAATCAATTGAAAATACCATTGGGAGACAATACACCATTATATATTATTAACTAAATATTTCATCTTCCTTTGCAATTACTTGATTTGTGTCCTTATTTCTCGTAGTCATAACATCATCTTTTTCCTACGTGAGATTCACGTGGGTTTGTCATCACACATTCTTGATATATAAGATAATTAATCTTATTTACTTGATGGTATCTATTACCTGAACTCTCTGTGTACTCCTTCATCCTCATATATAGTGACCCAAGGTGTTTATTAAGGTACACATTTATAGTAATGTTATGTGTAAATAGATTAGAAATGATTATAATGTCCATCACTATAGTGATCATATCATTTGACTACTCATCAACATGTGGTCGGTCAAATTCATCATTATCCAATTTCATTTATAGATCCAACCATTGAATTAAAACAAAAATCAATGAGTAAGAAATTGTATTCATAATGACGAATCACTTGTATCATACCAACACAAACCACCACTTCTGAATCAGATGCTACAATATCTCACGTGAGCCTCCCCATATGAAAGAGGATCCCGACTTACATGGAGGGTACCATGTATAATCATGGTGAGACTATACCCTCTATATCAGGTCATACATCCCATAAATAAAAACATCCTTATGCAAATAAAATAAATAATTATAGTAATACATGTATAAACTAAATTATGAAAAATATATATATATAATAAATAAATAAAAGGATCTCGATTACAAGTAATTCTAGTAAAAAAAGAAACTGGAGTCTGAATCGAAAATATATGCATGCTATCTAAAATCACACTGAAAAGAACATATAAGGTATGAGTATAAGACTTATTATAAAGTCCCCAATGATCATTAACAATATTTCCTACAATATGAATTGTATTCCATGAATATAAAAAAATTAATGGCATCACAATAATATATTAAACTAGTATGGAATACATGTATAGTCCAATAGAACCATCACTACATTATTCAGTACAATATTTGGAGAAACATACCAACTTTGGAAAAACTCTGAATGAAATCATTGGAAACTAGCCTAACAAATCTACTCTATGGAATAGAAGGGAAACTAGTAAGATGCATTCCTTTAGGTTGGTATCTCCAAAGTACATACCAATCAATGTCATGGATATCCCTCATGATGGGTCATCCAGATGCATGAATCAAATATCACATGCAGACCAATTTCGAACACATATATCTCAGAGAATAACCTATAATTATTCATCTCATCCCACTAGATGGATATCTAAAATTCACATTTTGACAATATATCGGGAATATTAAACATAGATGATATTCACATTCTCCTATCATATCCCATGTATCATCTCTATCAACCAATAATGTGTCATATATCACATGAAAACCAACAACCCAACTGGAAACTCAATTATGGTAAAAAGACAATACAATATATAAGATATATAATTCAAATGACAAACAAAACATCATGTTAAGTTAAAATACATCATAATTATAGTCATATAAATGTTAAAACAACTGAAACAATGGTCAAAGTATATACAAAATATTCCTTTGACCAAATATTTAAAATATGTCTGTCTCCCACAAATGCATTCCAAAAATCATGCCAATAACCTAAGAAATCATTTTCAAATTTCAAGTATTTCCTAAGGCAACACATGCACTCCAATATTAATTTCAGTGACTCGTGTAAGTCATCAATACCACATAAGTACATCCTACCATATCTGTAACAACTAATTATGATATAGTTTGACATTTTAGTTTATTGAAACCACTAAAACCTTATTTCTTTTAAAAAAATACCAAAATCATACTCATCATGATGAACCAAATAGCCCCAAAGGAATGTAAAATATATTAAATATTGAACAAGATACATATGATTTAGTTTTGGGGAAAAATAAATTTAACACTAGAAGATAAAAATATATAGGGATAGAATTTGACATGAGGCCCTTACTTTTTTATGTTGTGTGCCTCCCTCCCTAGACCTTTTATAATATTGTTTTTTCTAATTTTTTACAATTATAAATTCATAATGTGTTATTTGTTCATCCCTGAATCATGGAATATTAAAATCATTCATGCCTCCAAGTGAAATGCCCCAATAAATATTAATATATATATATTTATTTAATTCATCCTCTTAAATAAATTAAAGAATTTCAGTGAAAATATATATATATAAATATATTAAATTTTATCAACATATACATATAAGTCAAACCCATATAATATTCATGATATAAATATGTATACATATTCATATACATATATACAACTTCTCATGTATATATATATTTATTTATATTTTTTGATATATATTTATATACACATCAAATTTTTTTGCTAATTAATAATAATAATATTAATACCAATATATTATAATTATAATTTAATCTATGTCTTAATTGTATCCATGGTGAGAGAAATAAATAACATTGATTGAAAACATAATGTTAATAAATTAACCATGCTATAACAGTTATTTGAGACAATTCATAGTAACACATTTTTTATGTTTCATTTAATTGGCATAGTTAATAAAATCACATGAATTACAATAGAAACCACTAAAATATTTACTCAATAAATAACAAAGATATTAATTGAACATTTATGGTTTCCTTTTTTTCATTCACAATAAAAATTATAAAATATAATAAAACTATTATTATTATGTATAGATTCCAAATAAAAAATTTCCAAACCAATTGAATTATCCTGGGGGGTTATCTAAACAAACATTTTTTTCTCATAAATGATGTTTTCTTTTTTGGGTAGTATCCATATTTTGGGTTTAACAGTGGTCACAGATTTCTCATATGATGCAATAGATGTGATAAATTTATTAATTAATATATAAAAATTCAATAATAAATTAATTAAATTTATATACAGTATTATCATGTGTAATGTTGCTGAATACCTGATGGGAAAACAGGTAATACCTTGACTAAGGGAAAAACCTATTACAAACCTAATAGAGGTCTACTATTTTTCATCTAATAAACAATTTGAGAGTTATTTGATTTTTTAAAAAAATTTCCACGCAAATAAATAAAATGTATTTAATATTTATATTATATCATTTATATGGACTATAATACCGAAAACCATACACTAACATAGTTCCTAACTCTATAAATATTACAAAAAAATTACTCCAATTCTTGGAACATGTATTTTTTTCATTTCCTAAAGCCATAGTAAACATAAGAATATAAAATTATGTTTTTACACAAAAAAACAAGTTATTATTAAATATAAGGACGTTACAATTCTCCGAAAAAAATTATTTTTATCATCAAGAGGCACAATTGATCATGAAACGATTACCCCCACCATATTAATTTCCATAACAAAAAAGATAACATTTATTATTATTATTATTTTAATTCTAATATGGGTTATTACAATCAAATAATTCCAATTACATTCTAGCTTATTGAAAAGAAGACACAAATAACATTCCACATATTCAAGGATTAAGTCCATATTTCAAACATCTACATGTTATTCGCAATTTTATACCCAGAAACACACAAAATAATATAACACATCATTCTCAAATAAAATAATAAACAAAATATTTCACTAAGGAAGAATAAAATTTGAACATGCGTTAATTATTTTGGCTCTATCTAATGCATTAAACTGTTATATATTGAATCTGAACCTATATATCTTTCATGATGAAAGAAAAAACACAAAAACTAATAAATCAAAAATAAAAATCATTGACATCACCAATGGTGAATTTAATTAATGTTATATAAAAAACATAAATTCCTTATTATATGGAATCTCAGAGGTATACAATCTACTTCTGAACACACTCTAATTCAGTTCCCCTTCCCGAGTCCAAGAAATCATAAATATTCTATCTCGGTTCCCAATTCATGATAATTGAGAAGAGAATTTTTAGTGAATCTAAATCATATGATACCATTTTTTAGAATCTCTACCTGAATGACTATGTTTGAGTCAGATGCTATATAAACTCATGTCCACCTCCCTATATGTCATAGGATGATAACTAGAAGCTGGGGTCCTGAGTGGAACCATGGGGACACTATACCTTTCTTATCATGTCATTGAACAAATAAATATTAACATCATTATTTAATTAAAATAAACAATCATAGAAATACATGCTGAAACTGAAAGTTGACGTACATGATAAAATAAATGAAATTAAAAAAGGACCTCGAGTACAAGTATATGTAGTAGAAAATAAGAAACTCACATCCCAAATGAAGTCCATCTAGTAAAATATTTATCTTCCAGTTCCACTTTCTCAACCATCCTCCATATGACCCTTTCCCTTCACTAGATCCATATACATGATATCTATAAGGCCATCGATATTCTCAAGTAGTGTGTGAGAAAATGTCTCAGTAGGGGACCGATAATGACACTTAATAATAGGTCATTGAATATAAAATTGTATTCTATGAATATAAACAATGAATTTATGTAACAATAAAATATCAACTATGTACCACATTCATGATGGGGTCTCCTGAACCGACTCAACATTATTAGACACCATGATCGGGGAAACACACATGCATCAACATAATGTTAGATAGAAACATTGGTAACAAGCCCAAAAAATACATTCTATGGAATAACCTAAAAACATCTATGAAATATTACCAATGGTATGGATAACCCAATTACATACTGAACAATGTAAATCATATTCCTTTCAATAGATAGTCCAGAAGCATGAGACAAATATTAAATTCCAACCAATGTCAGACACATCTCTCTCGAAGTATATCCAAGAAGTATGTGACACATCCCATCAATTAGAAAATGAAAAATGTGCATGCTGAAAAAATGTCTCACATATTATGTTTTCTACCTATCTAACTTTTCATCCATGTCAACCAAACCTATTTTCATATATCACATGAAAAAAAATATCCTAATATGCACACTCAACAATGGTAAATATAAATGCAATATATATGATACATAATGAATTTTATAAATAAAAAATAACGTCAATTAAAACTTCATAATAATAACAGTCCTCATTATATTAAACAAATCCTAATAATGTTCAAAAGCTACACAAAAAATTCATGTGAGAAATAATCTGATATAGGTCTCATTCATATACGCACATGATAAAAATAATTTCGTTAACATTTTTAAATCGTGTTTTATTGTTAAATAATTCTGAAGAGTACACATTCATAGAAATAATCATTTCAATAAATTTTAAAAGGAATGTAAAAAATTGTAGTAATCACTCTCTAATATGCAATGATTACTGATAACATGGGATGATGGGTGAGTATAACTACAATATAAAATCCTCATTTCATTCAGGAAAAAAAATAAGTCCAAATTTTTTCTCATTGAGTTGAACACAAGTACAATGATAGTGCCTCAATAAGACCAATATAAGGGAATATATTAATGAGTGAGGTTTAGGGAAAAATAAATAAAATAATAGGAGAGAGTATGAGTGTTAGAGAGTGGGTGACGTGAGGCCCTCGATTTTTCCCCTGTGAGCGCCTCCCCTATCATCCCTTTTATAATTGTTTTTCGCTTATTTATTATTATTGTTGGTTGGAGTGGATACTGAAGAGGGGGGGGGGGTAGGTGAATTGAGTTTCAATTAATATTTCTGCTAAAATATATTTCTCTTAAAATCCCACAAATTAAAAACAATGTTAAACTGTAGTGAATTTATACAGATCATAAATGTTCAATCAATTTCTCTACGTTTGATTAGGTCTTAGTTAACTTAATCTGAAGATGACATTAACTTTTGAAACTAACTTATTGGTTTACAATAAGTATAAACACTTGATAATTTAACTATCAAAGTTTCTTTAAAATAGTTTTTTATTTCAAAGTAATAAGGAGCAGAATATGAATTATATAAGTATATATAGATATTACACTTATGATTTAAACTAAAATGCACAACAGATATAACCAAGAGGTTCAGTCTCAAGCTGAGACTTAGTCCACTCAAATTTATATAAAAGTGATCCACACCCTGGATCGGGGTTGACAACTATACAAGACTGTCTAGGTCACACAGGGACCTATACCACAGTTCTTCATGGGAAACAAAAACAATTACCAAGCTGCACAAGGACCTCTTCCACAGTTTTCATGGGTAAATAAGAGTAAGTATATTTGGTTTGAGGATTTTGGTATCCTCCAGTTCAGCATAGGAGTTAGTGTGTGTGTGTGTGTATGATGTACAGAGTACCCACAATTCTCAAAAAGTAAGTAAAATAATCACTAAAAGATAGTGTATTAGAGTTTATAAATCTCTTGTGATTGGAAGGGCATCTCTGGACTCGCTGGATTTATAAGATATACTTTTGAGTCCTTTTGTGGTTTTGCTGTTGAAAACAGAGTATTTAGGTTCAGCTTGATGAACTTCACATGTGAGTGTGTTCTCTGATTTCCAGTGTTCTTTGTCTGTTCTTCAGTATTGTTGGATTGTATACAGGAGAGTTCTTTTAAGATCTTTCAATTTCCCTCTTCTACTTCGTTGTGTGTTCTTCCTTTTCATTTGTATATTTTTGGAAGAATTCTCTCACTATTCCTTTTCACACACTTATGCACACTTTCTTTTACTGCAGCCCGATCTTCTTTTTATTCCATAATCTCTGACAATAGGAATGATTACCTTTTAAAAGTTATGAGGAACAGTCTCCTGACATGCCAACAACGAACATTAAATATCATTAATTACATTAAAATCATCAAATATTACCGTTAGAATTAAATAATTATTTATAGTAATTCAATCATTTTTCATGACTATTGCTGATTCATGGGATCAGTGAGTCATTTTGAATCTGCGTCGGTTTCAGAAGCATCAGCATCAGTGTCTCAGCATCGGTGTCTCAGCATCGGTGAGACTGTTCATCATCGGTGACTCAGGAAAATAACTAACGATGAGTCAAAGGATGGAATTCTCACAAAGTGACTATTCAATCCAGAATACATCCAGGTCAACCATAAACATACATTGATCATAGATAAACATTTGTAGATATTATTTAAACAAATTTAGAACAATTTGAACAAAATACTAAAAGGAAATAAATAAACTAATATTTTTTATTGTTAAAAAAACCATTTCACGGAGAGTACAAAAATCTCCCCCTTTTTGATAATCACAAATCAGTTGCATAAATGAAGAGATAATATAGTATTTCATTCAGTATACTCCCCCTATAAAAAAGAATATATGCCAAAAGATAAAGCAGGTTTAGAAAAGTAAATAGAACTTATATAATCGAGTCATTCACCCCATATAATATAAGTCATATAATAGAATTCATCTTCCCCTTTCAATATTTCTCCCCCTGTGTATGCATGCATGTGGTAAATAGCCAGCATGGGATCATATGCACATTCAGTTCACCCATTCAGATCGTTGATCTCTCCTTATTTCTCTCCCCTTTTGGGATTATCAAAAAGAAGAGATAAATGAGGTAAGCAAGAAGATTCCATACCAACAATGAGTACACATATTACAGACAAAAAGGGGATAATCTAATAAAATAAACACCCTATCAAAAATAGACAATAACATCTATTCCTTGGGGTGAAAGGGAGCTTTTCCTTTAGCAGTAGGAGAAATTTATGGTCTAGAAGGTTGTTGGGTGGAAGGTGGAACTGTCCTGATGGAGAAAGGATGTAGGATGACCCGAGCTGGATGAACTGTGGGTTCCATGGTCACCTACTGCAGAGAAGATCGTTCTGAAGGTTTCTATTGAAAGAATGGTCTAATACTGGAAAGATCTTGAGAAATAGACATCTGGATGAGAGTAACATCGGATGATTGCAGAGTCTCTGCTATAGGAAAAATAATGGCTTTTTCTTGCACATGAAGATAGGGTTTTATCAAATTGATGAAGTCCTGAATGACTTCTCCACCATATTTCATGGATTTATCAAAATCATCCTTATTTTGCATGAAATTTACTAAAGTGGGGGTAAAATATTTTAACTGCTGAACTGGAGATTTAAATGCTTCAGTCACTGGAGGGAGTTTAAAATTATCAGCTAGTACTTTAAAATGATGATTCAATTCATTCGTGGTGTAGATTTTAGAGAAATAGTGATGTACATTCTCCTTAATTTCCTTTTGAGCCATTGTATCATCAGCTGAGTACAACTGCACCATTTTATGCACATGATCACTGTGTTCTTTCATCTTTTTTGGAGAATCCAAATCTAAAATCTTGCCAAGTGCTTCCAACTCTTCTCTAACAACATCTCTTAAATATCTAATTCACACCCAGTGATTTTGGTCACCTTGGAATTGATATCCTGAGAAATAACTTTAGGGATCTATGCTTTTAACTTCCTCAAATATTCTTTCTTCAAATGTTCAATCTGAATTCTTAAAAGTTCATCATACCAGAGATGGTTGTTCTAAACTCTCCTGACAGAGAAACAAGATTGCTTCCTAACTCTGTAAGTGTTTGATTCAGAGAGGTAATATGCCTGGCAATCGAATCACCATAATTACACAGGTCTGGTTTGATAAGGCTTTCCACTCTTTGAGATAAAACCTCCATTGCAGCATCAGTTAATGTCAAAGGAGTAGGAGCAGAAATATGAGATAACTCATATTTCAAAGTCTCTCTAGAAACATGAATCAATTTGAAATTGAATCTATCAAAATATGACTGAGAAACTGTAGGATCAGGTCTACCTTGATATACTGAAGGATCAAGTCTGTCATCTCTTCATTGCAAAAAATCGGCAACAAATTGACCCTTAACAGAATCACTTATGCCTGCAAGATTCACTTCTACAACTTCCTCTTCCTCTGGGTAATCTAATCCCAGAAAAGCAAGACATGGATGTTCGTCCCATGCGGCATTGCTTGAAGGGTACACATGTTTCACAAACTAAGCTCATCCAGAATTTTCATGAAGGACTTCCTCATCCTCATCACTCTCCAACTGTTCTGTCCTCTGAGCCGCATATACATTTTCTTGATCAATTGGTTGGGGTTGAGGATCCTCAAGAATCACATTCTCACCTTCAATAGGTCGATCATCAGCAACAACATCATCAGCATCATCACTATTACTATCACTGCCACCACTACCACCATCACCATCACTTCCTTCATCATCATCATCATTAACTGTTCTCTCACATGAACTATCTGTACATCCGGATTCATACTCCTGAAAAGTTGATTAATCAGTATCACATTCTTCTTAATCATCTAAAGAGGTTTAATTTCAGGTAATTTGAGAGGAGGACTTGCTAAACCAAATTCAATCCTTATTTTCTTCGGGCTAACAGTATCAGGATCACTCCTCTCATCCGGGGATGATTCTGCCTCTTCTTCAGAATTCAGATTCTCAACAACATCTTCTTCTTATTCTGTTCCTTTTTTACTGGATTCACCAGTTTCTTTAGGAACAACTGCTTCCTCTTCTTCATCCGAATAGATCACTTCCTCTCTGGGTTTTATTCTAGGATCTCGTATTTCTTTTGGTCTCCTTGGATGATCAGTACGATTGACTGACTCATATAACTTATCTTCATCAGAATCCCAAGCATTCTTCCATGGGTTCCAATTTATTTTCATTATTTTACAAATAACTTTGTTGAAACAGAAGCTAATTGATGAGATACACTCATCTCCATCATCCATACAGTCCAGGAATTTCAGTATGGCAGAAATTTTCTTAGACTAGAACAGAGTAGTAGCATTCTTTGAGGGTTTTATCATCTCAACAATATGATCGGAAAAATATCTACATAGATTGATATTTTCACTATTCAGCAAAAGGAATAGCAAAAACACATCTTGATACTTAATTAATGAAAAATAACCTTTTCTAGGACATATTTGATGTTGAATAAATTTAAATAGGATTTGATTCTCACCATCCAACTCAACAGTACATATCCTTCGTGATTCAGACATCCCAGTCAAAAACTCCAGGGCTAGCTCATAAGAAAAATAATCAGTTGTGGTTGGAATATTACCAGAATAGTCCTCGTATTTTCCATTGTGAGGCACCCCTTGATCTTCATCCCGTTGTTTTGATGAAAAATAAATCTGTTCCCTTTTACTATTGAAGACAAATTCATAGACTCTACTCCATCCAAATATATATCTAGCTTCAAATATAACTCATGCACTATCTTTGGTTAAAATCCTCTATAATTGTTACAGAACTACTCCTTCTAGCCTTGTGTTTCCATCACATTTAAGAGAATGGACTTGCTAGATAAAACCCATTCTGAACAAATTTCTTTTTCAGCTAGAACATTCTATTCTTCTAGCTCCGGGTTCACATACCTATGCATCGTACTATTAGACTCACCTCGATCATGCTTGATAGGTGAAGTTCCTTTAGATTATTTGCTCTGTCTCTTTTTCATGGACATTTTGGGGATTGAGACAATCGAGATGCTTGGAAGGATTCAAAAGGCTTCGGATACAGAGAAGAGAAGAGAGAGTTCGACAGGAAATGGAAGGTCAACAGTTTTTAGAGAATATAATAGGTTCCTGTCATTGTTTGTATCATTTAGGGTTAAAAATAATAAAATATCGATTAAGAAAAATGGCGTCATTTTAAACAGACAATAATAATTTTGAAAATAGTATAACCCAATCATAAGCACTAATTGACCTGACTGATCAGTTAGACAGATCAGTTTCATGGATTGGATTGACAGATCGGTTTCATAGATCGGTTTGACAAATCGGATTCACAGAGCGGTTTGACAGACCGGTGTGACAGATCGGTTTGACAGATCAGTTTCAGAGATCGGTTTGACAGATCGGTTTGACAAATTGGTTTGACAGATCTGTTTGACATATCGGTTTGACAAATCGGTTCGACAGATTGGTTTGACAGATCGGTTTGATAGATCTATCATTCCTAACTCTTGTTTAATCGAGCTTATCCTTTCACAATTTATGGTCTTGGTGAAAATGTCAGCTAATTAATTTTTAGTACCTATAAACTCAAGAGTAATATCACTTTTTTGGTAGTGATCTCTCAAAAAGTGATGTCTGACATCAATGTGTTTGGTTCTAGAGTGAGACACAGGGTTCATTGAAATGTTAATTGCACTAGTGTTATCACAGTTAATTGAAACATGCTTAAAATCATTTCCATAGTCCAAAAGAGTGTGTTTCATCCATAGAATTTGTGCTCAACAACTACCAGCAGCAATATACTCTGCTTCAGTAGTAGATAATAAAACAATTTTCTTTTTTTACAACATAAAGATACTAAGGATTTTCCCAATAAATGACATGTTCCAGATGTGCTCTTCCTATATAACTTGCAACCAACAAAGTCCGCATCTGAATAACTGATTATCTCAAATGATGGTCTTTTTGGATAAAACAAGCTTAAGTTTACAATGTGTTTAAGATATTTAAAAATTATTTTAACAAAAAGTAAGTGAGATTCTTTTGCGTTAGCTTGAAATCTTTCACACATGCATACACTAAACATAATATTGGGTCTACTAGTAGTAAGGTAATGTAAGCTTCTAATCTTACCTATGTAATTTGTCTGATCCACTAGTTTCCCAGTTTCATCTGCATCCAATTTAAAAATTGTACTCATAGTATTATCACATTCTTTAATACTATCCAAACCAAACCATTTTAAAAGATCCTCTGTATATTTACATTGATTCAAAACAATACCAATTTCATTTTCAAAAACATGAAATCCATGAAAATATGTATGTTCTCCCATTAAACTCATTTCAAATTCATTTTGCATTCTCTTAGAAAATTCAGTACATAAAGAATGTTTAGAAGATCCAAAAATAATATCAACAACATATATTTGAACTACTAAAACATCTTTAGATATTATTTTAATAAAAAGAGTTGGATCAGAAATCCCTTTAGTAAAACCTTTTGAAATATGAAATATTACTAAGTCTATCATACCAAGCTCTAGGAGCTTGTTTTATGCCATATAAAGCTTTAGAAAGTTTAAAAATACGATTTGGAAAATGAGGATTAGTAAATCTAGGTGGTTTTTCAACAAAAACATCTTCAACAATAAAACCATTTAGAAAAGAACTTTTAACATTCATTTGATATAACATGAAATTCAGATGAGCAGCATAAGCATGTATAATTATAATATCTTCTAATCTTGCCACAGGTGCAAAGGATTCCTCATAGTATATACCTTCTTCTTGACTATATCATTGTGAAACTAATCTATATTTGTTTCTATATATGTTTCCTGATTCATCAACCTTGTTTCTAAAAACCCATTTAGTGCCTATTGTTAAAGTCTCCTTAGGTCTATCATCATATTCCCAGAACTTGTTTCATTCAAATCAATTTTACTCTTCTTGTATAGCCATTACCCAAAATTCATCAATGATAGCATCATTGACATTTTTAGGTTCTAGCTGTGAATGAAAGGCTTAATGTTCAACATGGTTTCTTAAATAAGGTATAGTATGTGTCCCTCTATCAAGATTACCAACAATAGGATCTATAGGATGATTCTTTATAATTCTAGTTGATCTAGTAAAGATAGGACTATAAACTTTAAGTTCATCTATAGGATCGGGTTCAACAAAAGTAGATTCTGAAATATGACCAGAACTGGATATTTTTATACAGGTTCTTTAGATTTATCATTAAGGTCCAGAATAGTAAAATCTTCTTCAAGATTTTCAAGAGTGGTTTTAGGCTCATGTGGATCAGTTTCATCAACCTTTATGTGACCAGATTCTTCCACACATTTGGTTATTTTATTAAAGTCTATATAGGATTTTCTAGTTATAGAATATCCTAAAAATATTCCTTCATCACTTTTAAAATCAAAGATGTCCAGATTATCCGTTGAATTGAGAATAAAAACTTTACATCTGAAGACTCTAAAGTAACTCACTTTGGGTTTCCTATTATTCCTTAATTCATATGAGGTCTTCGGGAGAACAGTTCTAATCAGTACTCTATTAATAATATAGCATGTTGTATTCACAGCTTCAGCCTAAAACTAGATAGGCATATCATACTCATTAAGCATGGTTCTAGTTATTTCTTGAAGGGTTCTATTCATTAATTCTACTACACCAATCTGTTGAGGTGTCCTAAGAGCAGAAAAGTAGTGATTATGGCCATTGTGTGAGCAATAAGATTCAAACTCAAGATTTCCAGACTCACGGCCATGATCACTTCTCAGAGATTTAATCATAAGTCCACTATGGTTTTCCACAAACATAGAGTATTTAGTAATGTAAGAACAAGATTCACTTTTGTGAGCCAGAATGTATACCCGAGTATATCTAGAGAATTCATCTTCTAGAACATAGACATAGTGCTTCCCATTCAAACTAGAAACTCTAGAAGGTCCAGAAAAATCCATGTGAACTAACTCAAGAGGTTGAGAAGTTGAAACTTCTTTCTTTTATTTAAAAGAAACATTAGGTTTCTTTTCCTTTTAATAGGGATTACAAACATTGTCATTTGGGAATTCATGATTAGGTAGGTCTCTAACCAAGTTCTTCCTAATTAGTTTTCTAAGTGAATGTATATTTTAGTTTCCTAATCTTCTAGTCCATAACCAAGATTTTTTATGAAAAGCATTTAGGCAAGTAAAAGTTTGTTAAGCTAAAGAATTCAGATCAACAACATAAACATTTTCATTTCTTAATGTCGAAAATACTAAAACATATTTATAATTAAAAACATTATAAGAATAATTTTCAAAATTTACATTTAATCCATAATCCCATAATTGATAAATTCTTAATATATTGTATTTAAGTCCATCAACAAATAAAACATTAGAAATTAATACTGAATCAATGTTACCAATCTGGCCTAGGCCGATGATTTTTCCTTTAGAATTATCACCAAAGGTGATATGACCTCTATCAACCGTTATTAAGCTTTTAAGGCAAGTGTAATCCCTAGACATATGTCTTGAACATCCACTGTCAAAATACCATGACTTCTAATTATAACTCTTCAAACATTTTTCCTACAAAACAGATTTAGATGGAAAATGATCTTGGTACCTAGATCCTGTTGTGTCTAGAAAGGTTAGCAATCAATGATTTTGGTACCCAAATTTTTCTTATGGGTCTCATATAATTTACAAAATCCAAAGATTTTGAGAGATAAACTCTATGGGATTTATAACTATGTGAATAACTAGTTGAAGCATATGAATTTCCAGAACCAGAATGAGCAGTATTCTATCCAGATTTAGGAATAAATCTATTCTTAGTAATCTATCTCTGTCCATGTTTGTAGCCTATTCCAGTAGTGTATTGAGGTGCCACTTGCTTTCCTAGAATTTGAGTTAGATTATCCTTTCCATTTGTGAACTCCTCTTATTCCTTTCTAAGTTGTTCATTTGACATTTTCTGTTCAGTTTTTTCCTTTAACATTTGATCATTTTACTCTTTTTCAATAGTAAGATCAGTTTTAACAGTTGTAGTGAGAGAATGTTATTTATTCAATGATTTGTATTTATCCTTATGTTTATTGCATGTCCCTTCCAGCATATTACATTATTAAAATAATTTCTCACTAGTCATGTCTTCAGAATCCGAATCAGCTTCTGCATCATCTCCAAAATAATAAGAATTTAAAACCGGAGTTTCTAAGGTTACCTCAGATGTGTTTTTCATGAAACACATGTTGGATCGATTCTTTTCAGAAACAGATATTTTAGATTCACTTGTGCTGTCTTCAAAAGCACTCCAGGTAGCCTTCATAACATTCTTGTACATACTATCCTTGTAATCATATTTCTTCTTCAATTTTAGCTTTTGTCAGTCTTCTTTAATGTGTCCTTTCCTCATGCATTCATAACAGACTATATCATCCTCCATATCTGATTTCTTCCAATCCTTCTTCCAATGACCCTTGTTTCCATACATTCCTTTGTAAATTGATTTTTTGAAAAATTTCTTCCTCCTATAAATCTTCTTGAATCTCCTATCCATTTTAGACATCTCGTCATTACTATCAGAGTCTGAATCTTAACTTGTTGAACATTTAGTTTGTATTTGAGCTTTTTCTTTGTCCTTGCTACTTGAAGTAATAGATTTAAAAGCTAAAGAACTTTTTTAGGTTCATCATCTTCTTCCTTATTCACCTTGAGTTCTTCCTCATACATCATAAGCTTACCACTCATCTCTTTGACAGGTAGAGCTCCAATTTCACATGACTCTCTTATTGAAATAGATGTGCCTCTCCATCTGTCTAGTAGACACACCAATATGATCCTAATTTTTTCCTTTGCTGGGACAACCTTTCTGAGTGAACTCATTGCATTGACTATCTCATTGAACCTGAGATACATATAAAAAATGGGTTCATCAGTTTTCATTTTAAAATTTTCATATTTAATAGTATATGTATTCAATCTCATTTCATTAACATTGGTTGTTCCATCATGAGAAACACCCAAAGTATCCCATATTTCATAAGCAGTTTTACAAGTAGATATTCTGTTAAATTCCTCATCTCATAATGCACAAAACAAATAATTCATAGCTTTAAAGATATTATTGTATGCATTCTTTGTAGGTTTATCACAAGTTGTTCTTTCAGTTTGTTGAATTTTATATTGTGATTCTATAGCAGTACAAATATCAAAACACATACTTTTCAAATGAATTCTAATTATCAATTTCCACTGAGCATAGTCTGTACCATTAAATAAAGGTGGTCTGTTAGTAGCATCACCCTCTAGTCTATTGTCTATAGCTAGATTTTTTAAAATAGTTTTAATGATAGATAAAATTTAGAACTAACCAAAATTTAAGATCTTTAAAGATGAAACTAAAATCACAGTTGAAAAAACAGAGTATTTCAAAAAATCCTTTAACAAAAACAATTCCTCTAATACCAAATGTTGGTCGGAGTGGATACTCAAGAGGGGGGGGGGTGAATTGAGTTCCAATTAAAATTTATGTTAAAATATTTTTCTCTTCAAATCCCCCAAATTAAAAACAAACTAAAACTGTAGTGAATTTATACAGATTATAAATGATCATTAAATTTCTCTATGATTGATTATGTCTTAGTTAACTTAATCTGATGATTAGATTAACTTTTGAAACTAACATACTGGTTTATAGTAAGCATAAACACATGATAATTTAACTATCAATGTAGCTTAAATATAGTTTTGAATTTCAAAGTAATAAGCAGCAGAATATGAATTATATAAGTATATATATATATATATTACACTTATGATTTAAACTAAAATACACAGCAGATTTAACTAAGAGGTAAAGTCTTAAGCCGATACTTTGTCCTCTCAAATTTATATAAAAGTGATCTGCACCCTGGATTGAGGTTTACAACAGTACAAGACTATCCATGTCACATTGGGACCTCTACCATAGTTCTTCGTGGGAAACAAAAACAATGACCAGGACACACAAGCACCTCTTCCACAGCTGTCGTGTGTAAACAAGAGTAAGTAAATTTGGTTTGAGGATTTTGATATCCTCTAGTTCAGCACAGGAGTTAGTGTGTTTGTATGATGTAAAGAGTACACACACTGCTCAAAAATTATGTAAAATAATCAGTAAGAGAGTGTTTATTAGAGTTTAGAAAGCTCTAGGGATTGTCAGGGAAGATCTGGACTCATTGGATTTAGAAGAGATGCTTCTGAGTCCTTCTGTGGTTTTGCTGCTGAAAACAGAGTATCGAGGTTCAGCTTGATTTCTTTCACAAGTGAGTGTGTACTCTGATTTCTAGTGTTCTTCGTGTGTTCTTCAGTAGTGATGTATTCCATACAAGAGAGTTATTTTTAGATCTTTCAATTTACCCTTCTACTTCTTCGTGTGTTCTTCCTTTTCGTATGTATATTCGTGGAAGAATTCTCTCTCTATGCCTTTTCACGCACTTATGCACACTTGCATTTACTATAGCTCAATCTTCCTTTTATTCCACAATCTTCGGCAATAGGAATGATTACCTTTTCAAAGGTATGAGGTACGGTCTCCTGACATGCCAAAAACTAACATTAAATATAATTAATTGCATTAAAATCATCAAATATGACCGTTAGAATTAAATAAAAATTTATATAAATTCAAACAGCTTTCATAACTATCGGTGAGTCATGGGATCAGTGAGACATTTTGAATCTGCATCGGTTTCGGTAGCATCATCATTGGTGTCTCAGCATCAGTGTCTCAGCATCGGTGTCTTAGCATCGTTGTCTCAACATCCGTGTCTCAACATCAGTGTCTCAGCATCGGTGTGACCATTCATCATCGGTGACTCAGGAAAATAACTAAAGGTGAGTCAATACATGGAATTCACAAAAAGTGACTGTTCAATCTAAAATACTTCCAGGTAAACCATAAACATATATTGATCATAGATAAAAAATTTAGATATCATTTAAAGACATTTAGAACAATTTGAACAAAAGACTGAAAGGAAATAAATAAAACTAAGATTTGTGATTTTTAAAATAACCATTTCATAGAGAGTTCAACAATTATGATTCATTCTTTCTATGATACACTCATCATCCATGCATCATGGGCCATTAAAATCATCCATGCATCCTAGTGATGTGCTCCAATAAATTATAATATGTACATGTATTTAATTCTTCTTCTTAAATACTTATAATAATTTCTTTAAATATATTTTCTAATTAATCCATATATACATATATGTTTAACCTATTTATAAAAATGATATATATTTTTATAAAAATCCATATATATATTTAAATATATATATATATATATATATATTAATATATTCATCCTATATATATTTACAAATAAAAGTAATTTTTTTAATTAATAATAATAAGAAATACAGTAATATTTTATTTTATTTATTCATATGTTTTCATATTTTTCACCATGAATGTTTCAATTATAAAAAATCTTTAAAACCATGATGTTAATAAATACACCAGTCTATATCAATTATTTGGAATAATTAAAAGTATCACCTTTTTTATGTTCTGTTTAAATAGTATTTTTTATAATATCACATTAATTACATTGGAATCCAAGAAAATATTTACAAAATAAAAAACAAAAAATATTAATTTGACGTATATAGTTTCATTTTTTATCCAGAAGAATAATATAAATAATATAAATAATAATAAGAATAATAATTTTTTTATTATTGTTTATAATATCCAAACAAAAAATCTTTGAACCAATTAAATTATCCATGGGTGCAATTTGACCAAACATCTGATGCTCAGAAATGTTATAGTCAGGCTAAGGTAAACCCAATGTTCATGACATATCATTGGTATTTGATTTCTCATAATACACACTGTTTTTGATATATTAGTTTTTTATATGAAAAAATGAATAATAAATAAATTAAAAATATACAGGGTATTAACTTGTGTGATATTGAAAGATACCTAACATGCATAATAGTGATACCCCACCATAGAGAAGAACCCTAATATAGAACACATATGATTCATAGATTTGTAATCAGAAACACTTTTGGAGAGTTGTTTCATTTTATTGAATTTTTTTTCACATATTTGAATAAAATATATTTAAAATTTTTATTCTTTCAAGTTGAAGGTTTATGGTTCTCCGAATCCCATGTTGGCTTGTTACCTAATCCTGAAAATATATCATAGAATATTCCAATATGTATTATAAGTCTTTTAGCCTTTCATAATGACATAATCAACACAGTTATGGAACAAATAAATTTTCACAACAAAATACTTGATATTTATTAAATGAAATATCGATGTTAAACCATGTAATCATGAAAAAAATTTATTGGATGTCTAAATTAAGAAAAATTATATAATATATGAAAATTTAGGTTTATCCAAGTTTATTCATTGATAAAATATTTATAAATAATTTTAGATGATTCATAAAAAGTTTTTAATTGGAAAGGCATATCCCCCTTGATTTTAAACCCTAATTTAAAACAAGGCATGTTGTGGTGTAGCAGGTTATGCTTTTCTTAGGTCTGACACACCGTGTGAGTGTTTTAACCCCTAGGTACATCTATTCTAGAAATAAATCAAATTTTTTATCCTAAATTAGATGTAATGATAGGAAACAACTCACTATATCATTTTATAATATTCAAATTCGTTTTTCTAAACATTTAATAATCCTTAGACTTATCCTTAGAGAAACCCATAGACATACCTTAATAAATATCTATAAGGATCCCAAAAAGGTTTTTTCATCATAATTTCAATGAATTACTAATATATCAATATGATAATAGCTATAACAACCCAATCCTAATTTATATAGAGATATTATCATTTTTGTGGAATTATAAAATCATTACAAAAAAAGACACCAAAATATTTTATTATTATAGAAAATTTGGAAACAGAAAAATTTATACAGTTTCAAATGAGTGATCTATATTATCCCCCACTAGGTTCTCCAGACATATGACCCCTCTTAGACATATCATTCATAAAACATATCTTCAACATATATTGATGGAATCATAAAAGTGGGTGATCTCACATGCAAAGTATGGGTAAACATGGGAGATATATAATCCTAATCATGGTCATATGGGAAAGATAACGTGATGATAAAATTAGAATATCATAAACTGTATATCAGTGATTATAAACATAATTAATTGAATAATGGTTAGTAGTTCATAATTAATGAATTATAAGGAAATAAATAATATAATCCCTGAAATCATAAAATAGGATTAAGAAATGGAATTTTTGGATACACATAAACTTATAATATTATTTCCTATAAGTCAAAACACATAGAATGAACCTATCAAGATAGTTCATAATGACTAAAAATACTAGGTCGTACACACCACTAACCGTGCTGGATGTCATTATATGTGATCAAAATTTTACATCTTTTGTATAGTGTATTGGGTTCCCCACTATCCCACCTTTATGGTGACTTCACCTACTATGTGGGACACATAACCATTCTTAGTCATATTCTTTTCCTTATAAGTGATCAGGATTCCACATTGTCCCACTGTGGATCGATTTTCACCACATTCCCATAGAAGATCATGATTGTCAACTATAATCCCTCCTTTATTTCTTGAGATATATATCATTTCCCATTGTATTAGAGGGAGATTTAGTTCACACCCATGACATAATAACACCACTCGTATATGTGGCACAATATAATAAAACATTAATTATATCATGGACTATAAAATATGGTGGGTCTCAAAAACATTATATCATAACCCACGAGATGAAATGGGTATCCTAATCATTTAATCACATTATAACATATATAATATAGAATGGTTGAATAATCTTTCATCAAAGAATAACCTATGAAAATAAGATTGTTTCATAAGAAAATATCACATGGAAGATAAATGAATCTCACAATCATATTTCAACATAGTCATAAACTATTTATGATATTATATTAATTGTATTCGTGAATAATTTCCCCATTAAATCATAGAAATTAAAAAAGGATGACATCATAGATGGATAAATGTTTTGAATGAACACCTGAAAAATCTCTTATGAAAAATAGACATTCATTAAATATCATTTTAATAATAACATTTCTAAAATTCTTGTCCTATAAATAAATCAATATAATTTTAATAAAAAACTTTTTTTGAGGAAAATAACTATTTCACATAGAAAAATGATTTTATAAACATAATGAACATTGAAAAATATTTACTTTTTAATGGAGTTTTAAAACATTATGAAATTTCTTGAATTCATTTTGATAAAAAAATCAATGATAACTTATAATAAAATCTTAGAAATATTTTGAAACCATTTTTCCTTGAAAACATATGGAATAATATTTAATAAATTTTGAAAACAATTTTACATGAAAATGGTTAATATAATTGTGAAATATTATTACATACTTTTTGAACCTAAATTAGTTTTATTTAAATTACTTCATTGAAAAAACATATTCAAAAAAACAAAATCATAGAATATTAGGAAAAATTTTCATTTTAAAAAAATTTCCTTGTAAACATACAATGGGAGAATGAAGGAAATTATAGCCATGATGGTGAGTAAATCTGTACATTCTGAACATTTCTTTTCCCTCTTAAACGCATAATATTTGACTTGATCAGAAAATGATAGGAATATTTTTTTTTAACAATTTAAGGTAATAAAATGTTAAAATTTTCCTCTCATCATCATAGGATATTATTAGTACATTATTTAGAACATTTGTAAAAAGCACAGGTTCGAAGGAACACAGATTTTAGACTTAGAGGAAAAATAAATTCTGATTTCTATAATAATAAATTTCTTATTTATCTTAAGTTGAAATGAGTGTAAAAAATGTATTGTTGCATGGATATAACATGAATATATATATGATAAAAAATAAATGGGGATTCATGATATATAAATCACAATATTTCATTAATGGAAGCATAATAGAAAAAAAATATTGATAAATAATGAGATTGTAGCAATAACCCATTACTGTAATAGTAACATTGAATCATAATAATATGGAAATGATAAACCAAAATTAAGATTAAAATATCATGAAAATAACTATACTCTGTAAATAATAGTTAAAAAGGTTTATATACACCTCATATAAAAATATATGATCATAGCATGGAATGTGTCCCAAATAATGAAAATTTAGACAAAACTGAATTATTGATTTTTTAACATTTGAATGAAAACCACGTGAATGAAATAATAGAAAAAATATATTTAAATAAATTAAATTTAACTATTAGAATCATGGAATAAATTAATGTTTATATTACACACTACACAATGAAATGAACTATGAATAAGATTTGAATCTTCATGAAAAAAAATGAGGTGACATTTTCATACATAAATTATTGATTTTCATTGTAAACATTCAAAACCTATGTATAATAAATATAACATTATTATAAATATAAAGAATAAACATATTATTAAATATAATCCCAAATATAATCACAAATTACTTTATATTTAATGTTTATTAAAAACACCAGGTTAAATTAATGTTTCATGTAATAACTGATGTGCTTATTGTACATGTTTTTACAAGTTATTCTTGATCCACATACATAGATAAGTATTTAATTATATATAAAATATAAAAAATTATTTATATATAATATATCTTGATTTTATAAATATTAATAATAATTTATCAAATATATAACTATAAAATTAAAAATATCATCAATGGAGAAATAAGTTGTACATATAGAAGAACGCTGCATCTGTTATATTGTCATATTGAAAAGGAAAAATGTAAATTGATATATATATATATATATTAATTATAGTATAATTATTATTTCATATATATCATATAATTTTATTACAAACATCCTTAATATATTCTAGGTAGGGTGTGAATAAATTAGATATCTTTGAGGAGGTGGTAGCCCGCACTTCCACAAACGAAGTTATCACATTTTAAAAAATAGAAAGCATGAATTTATAATTTATATAATAAATAAATAAGAATAAAAAATAACTAATAATATATATATATTATAAAAATATATTTTCCATCATAATTCCCAACCATTATATGTGGTAAAAAACAAACAATGCCCTTTTGTGAGGCATTTTTTGTCGTACACCAAAATGGTTAGATCGTTTCCATTAGATAAAACTGTTATTAAGTGTAGGTAGATAAGATAACACAAAAAATTATATGTAATTTAAATATTATTATATAATTATATAATTATTTAATTAAAAATTTTTAGGTGATGGAGAAAGAAATTAATTGTATAGATCTTTGAGGAAGGATGATACCTTTTCATTGGGTAATTCATTTTTAATTGCACAAATGTGTATCCTTGGTTGGCTTTCTACTGAAATGGAGGCTTAAAAGAAGGAAGAGAGGGATTTTGGGAGATTATTTTTTATGATTTTGGTGAATTGAGTTTTCATGAGATTTAGTAATAAGTGGGAGATATGAGTTCCTTTTTATAGTGGATGAGTATTAGAATTCCTCTAAATTTTTTCAAGGGGGATTCCACATTCATTTTTCCTATGACAAGTGGCTCCAATAATGAATAAAATTAGAAAAAAAGAGAATATGGTACAAATATGTTAATTACATATCATTCAAACATTATTCTAGGTTTTTTAGCTCTTATGATTATGATTTATTTCATTAATAAGATAATTTCTCTATTAATCATTGATTATAATTTTAGTTACAATCAATAATAATTTCAGTAAAAAAAGTTAATATTATTAGAAATTATAAAATATTTAAATTCCAAATATGGAATAAATTTTTAGAAATTTATATAACATAATGGGAGTATATTAATTTAATTTTCATCTCGTAGAATAGAGGAAAAATCATGTTTTTAACATAAAAATGATTAATGGTTTTCTATGTTTTGTATATCCAATATCAAAGTAAAAAATGTTTCTAATGACCAAAATTAGAGTAATTTATTTATATTTTATATTTTTATCCATTATTAAAAATCATTAATAGAATTTATCATCATTATTAAATTAAAAAATATATATTAAAATAAAAATTTAGTTTTTCTTATTATTCAAAAAAACATAACCTCATAGAAAAATACAAATAAATAAAAATTTTGAGATTTTTAAATTTGTGTTATAAAAATGAAACATATTTTGAAATATAATATTTATAAAAGATCCAACACTCATATATCAAATAGGTTCTCCATTAAAATGTGATAATACTCCATTTATAAAAATAGATTCTTTTATGTTTAATGTTGGATTTATCATAATGTTATAGAAAAAAATAAATTAGACAAATGTAAAAAAATTATTTAATAAATAAAATATAAATTTCATTATATCATTTTCTAAAAAAAATTACATTAATTGAATAGGGTAAAATTCACCAGAGTGCATAAAAATTGTTTTTATAAAAATATTCTCTTTGATTTTAATCGGTTTTTATATGAATTTTTAACATATTTGTAACTAATGAATTTAACCATGTATTTTAATATTTCATCCAATCTCCTTAATAACCACCATCTTAATGTCTAGTTATCTATTATTATACTAAATTATAATAATATATAATTTTTTTAGTAAAACTCAGTCTTACGTGCTATACATTCAATCTTGGAAATGATGTTTTTCATGTAATTTAAGTTAACATCAGTGTTACAAGTAAATAAAGAAAAAAATTATCATACATTTAGTGCATCATTAACATGTTGTTTCATATAAAAAATGGAAATTTAATAATGTAATACTATAAATTATTTTCTATGTTGCGTGAAATGTAAAATATCAAAAATTTATAATTAATTAAAAAAATGAAAATATCAGGCTATTACAAAGCATATAAGAAAACATAATTTCACCAAAAATTAAAATATATTTAAATTTTTTTGTAGTTTTAATATATTATATAGATATAAATGTACCAAAAACTATGATTGCTTATGTAACATGAAATAATGTCTTTCTTCAATATCCTGTGATACATGCACGACCATTTTTTTCAAAATATTATTTATATTGTTATTAAAAATGAAAAATATTTCATATAATTTATTTAATACGGAATTAAATTTATTATATAAATAATAAATATATATGGTTGAATTAATTGGATACAAATTAATTACAAATTAATATAATTAACAATTAAATATAATGATTTTTTTTTCATAAAAAGTATTATTATGCATCAAAGACATATACTATTAATTTATTAAATTAATTATTTGATGTTATTAATGGGATTTGAATAATATATACTGATTATTGATTTTCAATTTTTTGAGATATATTTACTATGAATAGTGTAAGAACAAATCATTGTGTATGCATAAATAAACAATATTTTTCTAAAGGTAGTTTTTCTGCCATTTAGTTATCAGTTGTTTAAAAATAAATTTTGATAGTTATAAAAATCTATTAGATATAAAACATAATTTTTTAAATTTGAATGTTAAAATTATCACAGGGAGTTTTTTTGAAGTTTCTTTTTTGATGAATAATAAAATAAACTCAATTTAATTGGAAACTAACATTTGGAGTAAATAATTTAAAATATTAGTTTATATATTAAATTATTTTAAAAGTAAAAATATACTTAGTATAAATAGATTATTCCAATTGAAATCATTATAATAATTTTGTTTATATTTTGATATAATAACAATGTAATGTTTTGAAAATTTTCACATTTAAAACTCCGTTCGAAATCAGGTCGGTGGTGTTAATTTTATTATTAATTCATCCACTTACAAGAATGGAATTTAAAAAATAATATTACATATTGTTAATGAGGATAAATTATAATGTCTACTATGTTCATACTAATTTTTTAAAATTACTATTAGTAAATATATTTACTATCAATCAAGATGATTATGGTAAAAACATGTTTACATAGTGGGTAATATTAAATGATAAAGTATGTAATGATGAAAAACGTTTACAAAAAACATTGAGAAATAATATTTAAACCATATAAACATTTTAATACAAAATATATTATTAATGGTGGAACCTGAGGTAAGTTAAACCACCTAATTTTTTATACATTTTGGTATTTACAAGAATACCAATCCTCCACCACTATAAATGGGCACTCACTCCCCTCACATTATAAAACCCCTAAATCTATTTGGAATATCCGAAACATGCCCAATTGGCATCCCAAATTAACTAAAATCAAACGAAAATACCTAACATGGTATTAATTTTTTTAAATTAAGTCTATTGGTGCAAACCAAAAGTAGATATCTAATGAAATTGTAACATTCATCATTGATGGTTTTTGTTTTATTTCATTCATGGAACCGTTGAGTTATTTTTATAACTTAATTATATATTAAATTCTATATAATAAATAATATACAATTTTTTCTAATAATGTTATCACCAACTACCACATACACACGTCTATCAAATCGATTACGAATTCATTATTCTAGTGTATGGCGGGATACCATCTCATGAATCAGTGACATTATTTTTTTCATTTCAAACAATATAGGTTCGGAATAAAAATAGAAATACTATTTATATATCACATAAATGAATGCATTTTTATTTTTAATATTATTATATGACACATACCTTCTTTATTTCAATTTTTTGAGAATACAATAATGTCGTTCTAGTGTATGGTGTTTTACCACCTCACGATGCGATGGGATTCATTCATGATTCACATGGAATGTATTAAGGATGGGTTTAATGAACATATGTGATATATATAATGTAAATATGATACTAAAATCATAACATAAATTTATATCATTTACTTTTTCCTTTAATATGACAAGAAAATGAATGAAGCATTTTCTCATACATTCACCCTACCATCTCCATGAATTTTTGTCTTCATTTAATATCACTGAATATTATAGATTAATATATATTTATAAATATATATTATGTTTAAATAATTTTTTAAATTTTTTATTTGACGAAAATTTTGATTTATATAATTGGAAAAAAATAACCAGCCCAATCGTACTCGAAAAACAAGCCAACTAAATAAAAAATACTGCATATAGTAAAATATTATTAACAAATAGGTGAAAATATTTTATAATAGATTCATATATGACATTAAAAATATAATTATGGTACTATTTTAATTTAAAAACATGCATTAAAAATTTATAAAATATGTCAAATAGTGTTCAACTAAAAGGAAGCATAAAGTAAGAGATTTCATCTCAATTTCATTTCAAGGGTGCATATTGAAATGTTATGCACAGTTTATTTTATATGGTGAATATAATTTCAAATAGATATATAATATCATGAATATTTTTTTAATCCTATTACATTTAGTATAAATTTTAATTATTTTATCTCAGGGAAATTGAGCATATAAGATTCCAAGAGGTATAAAATTATTTTAAATCAAATCCTTATCATTGGAATATATTGCATTCATTTTTTCATTGATATTAAACTATTATTTTTATAATAACACTGAATATATATATATTTGTATATATTATTTCAGTTTATTTACATTTTACTCCCAAATCCAATTCATTGATTAATTATCACTTCAATATTACTGCCTTGAAAATGGTTTATTTTATATTCTCATTATAATCATGAGTATTAATACCTAAAATTACATTAAAAGTAATTATATCTAAATATATGAATAAAAAATATAATTTTATTCTCTTATATATATTCATGATAATATTCAATTTGTAGTACCATTTTCCTACTATTTGGTGGTTAAATTTATAGTGATTTTTTAATAAAACCAGAATTCATTACACTCTTCAGTCGGATAAATATTTTCGTGTGAAAATATAATTTCTAAAAAAATTATTCAATATTTTATTTTAATCTATTTTAAAATTATAATTTAAAAAATTCATTTATTTATTTTTACAGTTATTATTTTCAATGGATTATTATTTTTTGTTTCGGATCATCCACCTTCTTACCATTTTAAATGGAAATGATATGTTCAATTTACAGCCTATGAAATTGGCCAAAATCTTGTCATTGAAGATTATTTTTCAATTTAAACGTATTTTCAAAAATAAATTTTTACAGTTTATTATTTCAAATATGTTTTTCAAAAAATGTATATCATAATTTTGATATGAATTATATTCAACATCATTTTTGTTCATCAACAAAAAAAAACCTATTTTCTCACTCCAATTTGATTATGTCATATTAATCAAATTATTATTATTCAAATAAATGTCTAATGATTATTTAGGAAATTTTTTTTTGATATTTACTTTAATGAATCATTTATATTCTATTATCTTCATATTTATTAATTCAGAGTCCAGTGAACATTTAACATTATTTATCCCCTAAATAACCCTATTATTTATCATGGATAATATTATTTCTCAATATATATATATATATTACATATAATGTTTCTTTTTATATTAATTTTACTATGTAGATAAATATTTATTAATTTATATTCAGTAATTGATATGAATATTTTTTATGAAATGTTGTCTATGAATTATATATATTATTTGATATATTGGCAATGTTTTGAATGGTATGAAATGAGTATTAATTTTTAAAATTAATCCATTCGATAAGTCAATAATACATTAATATATATTATTTTTCCAAATTTGATGGGTTTATACTGGGTGTATTTTAAACATTATTGAGAATTGTCTTAATAGTAAAGGTTCTATGAACCTGGGAAAAATGTCCTAAAAAATTAATAATTGCCTTCATTCGGAAATCAATTATTATTTTTCATGTGATTTTTACAAAGAAAAAATATATTAATTAATTTCATTCTATCATTATTGGTAAAATAAAATGTTTTTCCTATTATTTACTTTTCCATATTGTATTTTATTTATATATTCTCATGGTCATGTTATTTCAATTTCATGTGTTATCTTTTAAATACCTTGCCATATTTTTTCTTTAATTTATCCCCAAAAAAAGTCATGTTATATAAATGGAATGTGTTATCAGTTATTTAACATTCCATATTATTTATGCACATTCCTATCACTTAATTGAATATATTTAATGCGAGTTCAGTTATTTACCTTGATATATTTATTATTACCATTGACTAACAATTTCTTCCATTGTACATGTCACGATCAAAATCTTGATTCCACTGAAACTGGTGCCAAAAACTGTCTGTTATAATGACCAAAGGGCGTTCTCAATCCTCACATGCTGGAAAAAGAGCTCGAGTATCATAAAATGAAAATTGAGAATGATTTACCGGAGTTTTTAATCTTTAATAAACAAATGAATCCAATAAAACAGATCTTGATTTTGGAAACCAAACAGTCCTTTACAAAAACCCATAACTGAATTAAATATTTTAAAACAACTCAAAAATACTATAATAAATATACAAAACCAAATATAATAATTCTATGAACCCTCATGGAAAGGGGAACCACCCTCAATCCATCTCAATAAGATTTCACCACCAGGGACCAGCTAGAAACCCAAACCACTGACATTATAAAATGTACCCAACCTATCTAAAAAAACCAAGTCTACAAACACCCCAGGGTGTAAGTAAGTTGTGATCCAATGCCCATTAGGATACAACAACTAAGAGATTCCTTGTGATAAATATTCAAAGACAAAAAGCTGGAAGGATTTCATAAACAGAAAATGCTTGTTAATGTTTCTAAAAGATGTAACTAAAAAATTAAAATATTTTTCAAGTTTGATATCATTATGTATAAACAATTTTAAAAATAATGGTAACACTATGGAATATTATATCCAACCATTTCATGTACCGATGGTAAGCACAATGTAAATTATGAGTAGATGCAATAGGAAATAACCCCTAGGCACTAGCTCGTTGTGGGTCCCTGGTACCTCGTATCTCGATGAGAGTAACAATCACAATATATGTTCTCGTGCACAAGCCACAAGTATGGAACAATAACATAAACTACTAGTCTCTAATCATCATAATCAAAGTTCGGTTAGTGTTGTAAGTGTCAATCATGTTACATGAAATGGAGGTGAAACACCAAAGATTGACTACAATAATAGTACACGTCCACCCACATAGATACCTGAGTTTCCCCTTGTGATCAAAAAATTTCAAAAAGCTATGAAATATAATTTCCACATGAAAATATCATTTCCACATCCCAGGTTCACCAAAAATCTAACATAAACCTCACGAAATTCACAAAACGAACCTTGTCATTCAATTGCATTTTGGAATCATACTCACACCAAAAATAGCCCACAACCCTTTTCACATTTAATTAACAGCTCCACAAATCCATTAAAAGTTTTTATAAAACCATTCCTCACCATTATAACTCACTATATAGCCACCAAAAATATCATATAATACTTCTTTCGTCAAAAAAATCCTTTTTCACAACACACTCACACAAAACAACCCACAACCATGTTTCGCAGCTCATTTTCCATTTGAAATAACATTTCAGCACCATGTAAAACATAATAAAAAAATTTGACATCTTAAATAACAACCAGATATTTTAAAAACCCATATTGGTTGATCACATCAACCATGTTGTACATATACACCCTTTTTATACTTAGTTTAACCAAACAAAACATTCACAATTTTCATAAAACAATCCCAAGGTGTGTAACTATTCTTCACTCAAAAAAACCCATTTCAAATACCTCATTCAATTACAAAAATAATACCAATACCAACCCATAAGTAAATTTTCATCCCTAACAACATTTATTATACTGCCACTAATTTTTATAAAAATACCTCGACTAATGCCAAAAAACACACATGAAAAACACATGTTTTCATAAATCAGTTCCAAGAAGTACACCATGGTTTTACACCTTGAACATATTCAAATCCACCATTTCAAGCCCCACATGAAACTAATGTAATAACAAACCACATTTGGAATCCCCTTTAAACAACAATTAGTACCTTTCATGTGTAAAAAAATTCACTCAAACATTACCCCAATAGACACCCTAGAAAATCACCCAATTTCAATCCATTATGCAACTATAAAAATAAACACTAAATAAAATATTCAAAAAAGGGGTTTCGCACCATAGATAACATATGAGGAACATTAAAACCAGAAAATCAAGTAATCTAAGTAGTCAAAAATTACTTACACATGGACCCACCTACCTTTTGAGTAAATACCCCTGAATCATGGTGTGAAACCTCAACCGCACCTCCACCACACCACAAGGAAACGAAAATTAAACCAAAACCATAATATTTCACCCAGAGACTGTAAATCAAATGCTAGGTATGATCAAAAACTTCTTGTACACTCTATAAATTCATGAAAGTGGGAGGAAACCATAAGGAGAAGAATGGAAATCGACAAAAAAACAATTACCCAAATAAATCATGAAGACAATGACCCAAATACACCAGTATCTGAATTGTAAAACAACCATATGATAAATTGAAGTTCAACTAAGGATGAAGAGGACATTAGAGAACAGTAATAGAATAAAATTTAAAAAATATTAGGAGTTATTAGAGGACCAATTTACCTCTTCAAATATGGGTGATTTGTAAAATCCAAAGAAGTTTCACCCAAATTTGTGATTCAATTGTGTTTCAAATTGGGGGGGAAATGGGGGTGCACCTTGGTTTATTGGGGTTCGTTGAGAGTTAGAATTAAAAAACCACACACATTTAAGGATATATTAAATAATCAAAAAATTAATAATGCAGTAAATGGGATTTTGGGCTATCCCAACACCTTTATAAAAAACCCAAATCCATCATTATTATTTATTCGTATGAGGTCCCAATGGATATGGTGGTTTTAATATACCTGGGTATACCAATTTGGTTGTAGAATGGGTGCAAAATGTTGAAAAATAAAAGAGATATAAATGAAACAAAATTTACGTTTAAATATGAAATGGTATCATGGATTGGCCCAAAATTTTAAAACCCACCATTTCCACCAAAATACATGGAAAACCACCATTAAAATCAAGGATGGGTATTACATGAAAAATGACATTAAAATAAGTCATGGACATAAAAATTATCCCCAAACTAAAACATTTGACCCCTAGAAATCCACACAAAGGACAATAGAAAAAACCAAATCCAACTAATAGACTAGAAACATACTCCTTCGCCATGTTTGGTATTCCTTTGAAAGGCCCAAACACCTCTAGTGATCAATAATAGAAATAATGCTCTCACAAACCAAAACATACATAAATTTACAGAAATGATCCTTAAAATTTGGACTTTATCCCCAAAAGGATAATCCTAAAACACTATATGAACAAGGCTCAAGTAATTTACCAAGACGAAAAACAACAACGAATAAGGTTACACTTGCTTTCTATTAACTAAACTGTTGGGAACTCTCTAATACCAACGTTTACCCAAGGAATATGTATGTATTTATATAGTGATGAACGAGACTACCTCCCACCAGGCCAAGACCATGGACCAATCTGAGTTACTTGTATGGGGAGGCAGAAATGGGCACCCCACCATCAGAGACAACTTATATATTCCCCAGGCAGATTCAAGACACTAACACGGGAGGCCTGAACAGGCTCCCTAGTTAAAGGGGTTGACATCCATCTGCGCATTTAAAAAGAACATATATAAGACTCATAGTGGGTCTCCCCACCATAAGAACCAGCTATCTTAACATACCATCACAGTCCAGTATAGAATGTCTTAAAAATATAATGATTTGGGACGACCACACAGTTAGTCTGCACGGTTTGATAAAACCACATGCTAACTGAGGGGATCATTTTATCTACATGGTATTATAGGGCATGGTCACTACTAACCATGTGAAAACTGTGTTCCCAACTGATCTAGCCAAATGTCCATGTTTTCTTTAAATACCTAGTAAAACCCAAATAGGGAAAGTATGAACTCGGGATAAAACAAGGAAACGAGCCCTCCCTCAATACCCACAAAATAGGATCAACTAGAACAAGATGATGACACTAGAGGTTTAAACTATTATTATTATTTATACTAAGGATATTCCATTATAAAACGTTTTTAAAGACCTTGGGATTTTCCATCACTAAATGCCAACTTCATTCCATGACCCATGGCTAGATATCAAATAATCGAAGCATCTTTAGCCTCGTAGTTAGGCTTTGGAAATCACATGAAAAAACATCTTTTTCTGGTGATACAAAAAACTACACCACAATCACCGATAAATTTACCAAGAAATAACACATTACAAACTCACTTTACCCTAACTCAACATTTCACTAATACAAGGTCTTAAAAGGTTATCACACATCACACTTTGTGTCTTTGGGTGAGAAACTATATATATAAAAGATGCATATAAAAAACTTCTTATGAAATAGGGGATTTTAATGATTTTTCAAGGGAGACATACTCCCAACATAATAGAGACACTTTTAGGATTGCACAAAATTCATCATTATAGTAAAACAATCATAATACATCACAAGGAACCACCGTATATACGCATTGTGACTAATAGAAACAATACATTTAACAAGACCTTATACTAAGTCCCTAAATAGAAGACATGTCAAAATAGTGGCCCCAATAGCATCTTCAAACCAGATTCTCAAAACTTGTGGTATAACATGAAATGCTACTTCAAAGAATCTATGAATAACCCAGAGGCCCTCAAAGACACCATCAAGACACTCATTCACACTAACAACCCCAAACCACTTCAATCATTGATGATTCAGAAAAAAAAGAAACTAAGGACTCTTTCAACCTTCCATGAGGACTATCCCTCTACAAGAGGATCCAAAAATCAAATAAACGAATCGTTGTAGGACCAATCAACATATGTCGATAAAAGATTCCTTATATTGATTAAATGGAGGATTTTCCAACGGTGAAACAATCTGGGATGCACTTCAGTTGTGCATTAACCCTTAATGGGGGCGTACCTTATCTAAGAAGAGAACCCAAGGACCCAACCAATCTAGTCCATTTTTAAAAACATGGCATAAACCAAATTCAATCACATGAAGGGAACCATTATAAAGGTGTCCCGAAACATATCTCAGAATAAATTATTAAGCAGTCCTTCTAAACAGCTTACCGACCAAACACAAACCCAAAACTCGGTTCAAAATGAAGGGGTACTTGGACTTAAAACATCCCACAACATCAACAATTTCAAAAATTACATAATATACACCATCCCAAACAATTTATCAAGAAATATATTTTTTGTTTTAAATTTTTTTTTGAAAACATCTGGTTCGGTGGTCATCGTATCCACAAATGGTACCCCATGGGCCTCATACATGCATGTTTTTGTGCCTCATAAGGAAACCTCCTCATATCCATCCCGAAAATCATCCAGTCATTCCATAAATAATCCATCATCCTGTATAACCACATGCACGTGGTTGATCAAGAAAATACGAAAGGTTAAATCAAAAATTATTTCCACTTTTCAAAAAATAAACTATTAACCAACAAATCCTTTTTCTCAAAACCACTAACCAGGAGATAAAAATCCCAATTAAAATCTTAAAAAAATTTCAAAAATAAACAAACATTTAGAAAAATACACACATTCATGTAATTCAAATCAATTTCAAAACATCTCACCCCATTAAAAGACGCTTTGATTTTTTAAAAAATTATATTGGAAACACTTTTTCCAGACCAACGTCAATATAGTTCCTGCTTTCAAAAGAGGTGGAAGCACAAAAATTTTTATTTTAAAAAATTATGAAAATTAAGATCTACGATTTTATAAATCAACCAATTCACTCTTTATTTGAAAAAAATTTAAAAAAAATTATTCTTATTAAAACAATGTCACTTTAAAACCAATTTTCTATGATTTTAAAGCTAAAGAACCCAATACAATGTGAAAGGAAACTAGTTTTAGTGGGTGACTTGGTCAGATGGTTGGCAGACATATACCAATCACGTAACCATCATACATAGTTTTCATGTGAATATCCCGAGATCCACATGGCTTTACGACACTATGAGCTCACTAAGATAATAAAGCCAACACTCTTTTCATTTCCCCTAATCATCATCAAACCATTAAAACCAAAGGACATAGATAAACTCATACATCCCCTGAAGATATGAATCTCATCATGAGGTGTGGTTTTCAGGAACACTACCAATAATTGGAATACCATGTCCTACTAATCCTAACTCCAAACTATCCTGAATCTCCTTCAAATAACGTTACCCAAAGTGTTATCATGTACCTTCTTTGAAACCATTTTGTCACAAACCAAATCCGGTCACCACCAACAATTCCACCATACCGAGCTTGTGAAAAGTCTTGAAGGTATTTCCCAATGCCAATGGGATGGCACAAGTGCCAGAGTATCATAAAATTAGAATTTGGATTGATTTATCCAAGTTTATTAACATTATACAACAAATGATTCGAGTAAAACAAATCTAGATTCTTCAAACAAAATAATCATTAAAAAAAATCATAAATGGATTACATAGTTTAAAAAACTCAAAAAGACTATAAATATTTACCAAAACCAAAAGTAAATGTCCTAATAATCCTCATGGTAAGGGGAACCTCCCTCAAGCCATCACCACAAGACTTCACCACCACAGAACTACTAGAAACACAAACCACTATCACTAAAATCTATACCAAACCAATGAAAAAAATAACAATTTATAATTACACCCAAGGGTGTATGTAGGGTGTGAGCCAATTCCCCTTTAAAAGGAAACAATAATATATTCCTTGTGATTACCATTTCAATGATGAAATACTTCATGATTTCATAAACACGAATTGCTAGTTACAATTTCTAAAAGCTGAAACATAAAAATTAAAATATATTTCAAGTGGGATATCATTTTTAACCAAAAAAATAAAAATAATGACCACACTACTATATTTTCCATCCAATCATACCATATTTTGATGGTAAGTAAAATGTAACTAATTAGCACAAGCAATAGGGAATAACTCCTGGGCAGTAGCTCGAGGTGGGTCTTTGGTACCTCGTATCTCGGTTAGAGTCACTATAACAATATCTGTTATCATGCACAAGCCAATAGTAGGGAACATACCCATAACCTATTGGTCCCCAATTATCATAACCATAGTTTTTTAGTGTTGTATGCTTCAATCATGCTATCTGTAAGTAAGGAAAACCCTCGCGGATTAACTAGCATTCTAGTACACGTATACCCACTAGATACTCTGGTTTCCCATTGTTCTCAAAAATGGTCAACCAGTTAGGAAATATAGTTTTCAAATGAAAATATCATTGCAACATCACTATATAACCAAACATCGCACATGTACATCACAGAAGTCTCAAAATCCACTTTTTCATTCAAATGCATTTTGAAATCATACTCACATCAAAAATATCAAACAACACTTTTCACATTTCTTTTACACATCAAAAAATCCGGTAAACATATTTTATAAAACAATTCCAAGACCTTTTAACTAACATAACATCCAATATAAATATCAAATAATACTTATTTCATCAACAATATTCATTTTTTACCACACAATCACACAAAACACCCCACAACCATGTTTCATAGATCTCTTTCCATTTGCTAAAACATATCATCACCTTATAAAACAGTTTTAAAAAATATTTTAAATCATAAATAACCACCATAACATTCAATAACCCATATTACATGAACAACCCCACCTAACAGTACATATAAACCCTTTCCCCACTTTTTTTATCCCAACAAAACATTCATAATTTTCATAAAACAAACCCAAGGGGTGTAATTGTTCTTCTCACACAAAACCCATTTCAAATCCCTCATTCAATTCCAAAATCATACCAATACCAACCCAGAACGGAATTTTTAATCCCAAAAACATTTATTAGACTACCCTCCGTGTGTTATAAAAATACCTCAATTAACACCACAAAAGACACACATGAAAAAAACACGATTTTAAAAATAACATCCAAGATGAACAACATGGTTTTACACCTTGAAACCAATCAGATCCCCATTCTAATGGCCCACATGAAACTAAGGCATTAAAAAACGAAAATAAAGGGATATTTAAAGATCAATAAGTAACCTTCAAGTGTTATAAAATACACTAAAACATTACCCCAAGTGTAACCCATGAAAGTCGCTTAATTTCATGCCATAAAGCAACTATATAATTGATCACTTAAGTAAATCACTCAAAAACGGCTTTGACACCACAATAAGAATAAGAAGAACATTAAAACTAGTAAATAAAGCAATATAACTCATAAAAAATTTATTACAAATAGAACCACTTACCATTTGAGTCAAAACCCTTAAATCGTGGTGTGAAACCTCTATTTCACCTCTACTGCACCACAAACAAGTTTAAACAAATCATAAAACATTATATTTCACAAAAATATCCCAAATAAAACCATAGGTATGATTCCTAACATTTTTATAGTCTATAAATTAATGAATGTTGGAGGAAACCCAAAGGAAAAATAAGGAAATGAATATACAATCCTTACCCAAATAAAAATCATGATGAAAACGAACCATATACACAAATATATGAATTTTAAAACATCCATAAATTAATGTGAGGTTTGAATAAGTATGAGGATGTAATGTAAATATTATAATGTGAAAAAATAGTAAAAATAGAAGGATTTATGAATGGATCAATTTAGCTCTTCAAATGTAGGCGATTTGTGAAATCTAGAGAGGTTACCTGAATTCGAGATTCTATTGAGCTCTAAATTTCGGGAGGAGAGAATGGGGTGATCCCTGGGTATGTGGGATCCGGTGAGAGTTGGAATCACCAAAAAAAATAAAATTTAATGATATATTATATAATTAAAAAAATTGTTGAACTCTTTGTGAGATGGTTATTTTAATAATCACAAATCTTAGTTTTATTTATTTCAATTTAGTCTATTGTTTGAGTTGTTCTAAATAAGTATATAAATTTTTTAATCATGTCTAAATATGTTTATCTATGTTAATTTATGTTTTACAGTTGACCTGGAAGTATTCTTTATTGAACAGACACTTTGTGTGAATTCTATGTCTTGAGTCACCATTAGTTAGTTTCCTGTCGCACCAATGGCACTGGTCGCACCGATGATTGGAACTGTTTCACCGATGATGAGCAGTGGCACCGATGATAGGAACTGTCAAAACGATGATGAATGGTAACACCCATGATAGGAACTGTCACACCAATAAGAACGGTCGCAACGATATGACCAGTCGCACCGATATGAACGGTCGCACCTATGGCAACGGTCGCACCGATGAAGAACAAGTCACCGATGACAATGGTCTTACCGATACCGATGATCCATGAGCTACTGATGTTGATCCATGAGTTACCAATGTTAAGATACCAATACCAACGATCTAATTACCTACTGATACCAATGATCATTGAGCTACCGATGATGATGCTACCGATACCGGTGCAGATTCAAAATAACTCACCGATCTCATGACTCACCGATAGTCCTAAAAACTGTTTGAATTTCTATTAACTCCTATTTAATTTCAACAGTCATACATGATGCTTTTAATGCAATTAATGATATTTATTGTTAGTTTTTGGATGTTAGGGGACCCTACCTTGTACCTATGAAAAAGTTAATCATTCCCATTACTGATACTCTTGGAATAAAAGGAAGATCGAGTTGCAGTAAAAAGAGTGCGTGAAAAGTCATAGAGATATACTTCTTCCATGAACATACATGAAAATAAGAACACAGGAGGAACTCGAAGAAGTAATTTACATGATATTAAATGAACTATCATGCATGCAATCTAGCACTACTGAAGAACAAACGAAGAACACTAGAAACTAGAGAACATACTCACTTGTGGTGGACACCACACTGAACCATTGTACTCTGTTTTTCAACAGAAAAACCAGAGTAGGACTTAGAAGAATTTTTTCTGAATCCATGGATTCCAGATATGCACTGCTAAACTCTAGGGAATTTTAAACTCATACCTACTCTCTCTAAGTGATTCATGATTTAATTTTTGAGTAGTGTGTGTACTCTATATACTTTACACACACATTGTCTCCTTTTCTGAACTGGAGGATACTTAATCCTCATTCCAAACTCCATACATTATACTGTATCCAACTCAAGATAGTGGTAGAGGTCAAGTCTGACTTGGACAACCTGTGTGATGTTGTATTTGTTTTCCCACGAAGAACTGTGGTAGAGGTCTTAGGACCAGGATAGTATTGTACTGTTGATTAAACCTGATCCATGGTGTGGATCAAATATATATAAATTTTTTGAGAGGTCTATGTATCTGCTTGAGACTGAACCTCTTTGTTATATCTTCTGTTCTTTTTAATATAAATCTAATGTATACTACATATACCTTATATAATCCTCTACTATTACTTAGAAATAAAAAACTATTTTGAAGTTACATTGATAGTTAAATACTAAGTGTTTATACTTGTTGTGAACCAGTATGTTCGATTCAAAAGCTAATTTAATCATATGATTAAATTTACTGAGATATAATCAATCGTTAAGAAGCCAATTGAACCTTTATAATCAGTATAAATTCACTACAGTTTAACATTGTTTTTAAATTGGAGATTCTTAAGCAAACCCCTTTTGAACAGAAATTTTAATTGGAACTCAATTCACCCCCTCTTAGGTATCAACTCCGACCAACATTTGGTATCCAAGGATTTTTTTTATTTATCAATGTTTTCAAATACTCTGTTTTGCAACTGTGATTTTAGTTATATTTCAAAGATCTTAAATTTCTATTAGTTATAAATTTTATCTCTTTAAATTTATTGGCAAATCCATAGTTATGGAAAATAGACTATAAGGTTCTGCTACAAACATGCCACCGTTCATTAATGGAACAAATTAGGCCCACTGGAAACTAAAAATGAAAATTCATTTAGAAAGTATGGTATTTGATATATGGACTGCTATAGAAACTGAATATCAGATTCCATCAACTCTTAGAACTACTAGTTATGAAGCTACTAAGACTACTTACAATAATAATTTTAAATCTATGGATGCCCTGTATTTTGCTTTAGGAAATGAAGAGTTCAACAGAATATCTGCTTCTAAAAATACCTATGAAATGTGGGATACATTTAGTGTTTCTCATGAAGGAAAAACTAATGTTAAAGAAATTATATTGAATACATATTATATTAAATAAGATAATATTAAAATGAAAATTGTTGAACCTATCTCTAACATGTATCTCAGGTTCAATGAGATTGTCAATACAATGATCTCTCTTGGAAAAGATGTCGCTACAAAGAAAAAAAATCATGAGAATATTGAGATGTCTTCCAGATTGGTGGAGAGGAAATTTTGTTTCAATTAGAGAATTATGTCACATAAGCAGGTTACCGGTCAAGGATCTCATTGGTAAGATTATGATGTATCAGTAAGAACTCAAGGATAATAAGGAGGATGATGTTGAACCTAAAAGGAAGTGTTTAGCTTTTATATCTACTACTTCGAAGAGAAAGGAAGGAAGACAACGTTCAAATACAAACTGGAAGTTCATCATGTGATGATTCAGACTCTGACAATAATTCTTAGATGGCTCAAATAGCCATGAGATTCAAGAAGTTCTATTGGAAGAAGAAATTTTTCAGAAAATCTAATTACAAAGGAAAGTATGACAATAAGGGTCATTATAAGAAGTATTGGAGAATGCCTGAAAAGAGTAATTAAGTAGACTGCTATGAATGACAAAGAAAATGTCACATTAAAGCTGACATTCCAAATTTGATGTTTAAGAAGAAACATGACTACAAGGACAAAATGTATCAGAGAGCTATGAATTCTACATGGAGTGCTTCAGAAGACATCACAAGTGAATCTGAAGTTTCTGATTCTGAAAATAATCGTGCCAACATGTGCTTCATTACCAATACCTCTGAGGTACCTGTTTCTCCTATGCTGAATGATTATTATTCTAGAACTGATTCTGAATTTGAAAACATGCCTAGTGAGGAACTGTTTTAATATTGTAATATGCTAGAAGAAACATGTAATGACATAAGGACAAGTATGATGCCTTGAATAAACATCATGCTCTCACCTCCAATGTTAAATCTTCACTTGATATATAAAAGGAAAAGAATTCTCAACTTTTAAAGGAAAATACTGAAATGAAGTTTTCTAACGAGCAATTAAGGAAAGACCTCGAAACATTTAAAAATGGAAAGGATACTCAAACTCAGATTCTAGGGAAACAAGTTGCACCAAAATATACCACTACAATAGGCTATCAGCCTGGATAGAGATAGCTTACTAAGACTAGATTTATTTCCTCAATATGGACAAAATTGTGCTAGTTCTAAATCTAGTAATTCATATGCCTCACCTATTTATTCACACAGTTATAGATCAAATAGAGTTTATCTTTCAAAATATATTGAATCTCTTAATTATATGATACCAATAAGACAAATTTGGATACCTAAACCTTTGATTGCTGACCTATCTGGACCCAAGATGATCTAGGTACCAAAAACATTTTCCATCTAAATCTGTTTTATAGGAAACATGTTTAAAGTTTACTCACAACAAGATATGGTACATGGAAAGTTGATGTTCAAGACATATGTCTACAGATTACTCATGATTCAAGAGTCTAATCAAAGTATATGGAGGCCATGTCACATTTGGTGATAAATCTAGAGGAAAAATCATCGGCCTAGGCCAGATTGGTAACACTAATTCAGTTTTGATTTCTACTGTATTATTTTTATATGGACACAAATATAACCTGTTAAGTATTTCTCAATTATGTGATGATGGATTTAATGTGAAATTTGAAAATTATTCCTATAATGTTTTTAACTATAATTTTTTTAAAAATTTTCTCCTTTGAGAAATGAAAATGTTTATGCTCCTGATTTAAATACTTTAGCCAAACAAAATGTCACATGCCTAAATGATTTTAATAATGAATCATGGCTATGGCATAGAAGATTAGTACACTTCAATATAAATTCACTTAGAAAGCTGACTAGGAATAACTTGATTAGAGACCTACCCGAACTTGAATTCCCTAATGGAAATGTTTGTAATCCCTGTCAAAATGGAAAGCAACATAAAGTTTCTTTTAAATTAAAGAATGAAGTATCAACTTCTCAACCCCTCGAGTTGGTTCACATGTAATTGTTTGGACCCTCTAGAGTTTCAAGTTTAAATGGGAAGCATTATGTCTATGTCCAAGTATATGACTTTTCTAGATATACGTTGGTATACTTTTTAGCTCAAAAAAGTGAAGCTTATTCTTACTTTATTAAATACTCCATGTCTGTAGAGAACCTTAGTGGACATAATATTAAAACCATGAGAAGTGATCATGGTCGTGAGTTTGAAAATCATGAATTTGAATCTTATTGCTCAAAAAATGGCTACAATCATAGATTTTCTGCTCCTAGGACACATCAGTAGAGTGGTGTAGTATAAATAAGGAATAGAACCCTTCAGGAAATAGCATGAACCATGATTAATGAATATGACCTACCTGTTTATTTTTGGGCTGAAGCTGTCAATAAAGCTTTTTATGTCATCAATAGAGTCTTGATCAGACCAGTTCTCAAGAAGACCCCTTATGAATTATGGAATAATAGAAATCCTAAAGTTAGTTACTTCAGAGTCTATGGCTAAAATGTTTTTATTCTTAATACAAAGGATAATCTGGATAAAGTCTCTTCTAAAAGTGATGAGGGAATCTTTCTAGGTTATTCCATATCCAGAAAATCTTATAGAGTATTTAATAATAGAACCAAGTGTGTGGAAGAATCTGTTCACATCAAGTCTGATGAAACAGATCAACATGAACCGAAACCATCTCTTGATAATCTTGAAGAAGATTTATCTGTTCTCAACCTTAATGAAAAAAATCAATAAACCTATTATAAAGACAACAAGTTCTGGAAATGTTCCAGAATCCACATCTGTAGAACCTGTAGCTTTAAAAGATCCTGAAATTTCTAGTCCTACCATTTCTAGATCACTAGGATTCTAAATAATTGTCTTTTATATGCTGTTGTTGGTAATCTTGATAAAGGGACACAGACTACAACTTCTCTAAGAAATAAGGTTGAACATCATGATTTTCTATCACAGTTAGAACCTAAAAATATCAATGATGTTATCAATGATTAATTTTGGGTAATTTCTATGCAATGTGAACTAAATCAATTTGAATGAAACAAATTCTGGGAATTAGTTGACAGACCAATGGACACTTTGAACATATGCACTAAATTGGTTTTTTGAAATAAAGATGATGAGTCTGGAAACATAGTATGAGACAAAGATAGATTAGATTCACAAGGATATAGTCAAGAGGAAGGTATAGACTATGAGGAAACCTTTAATCATGTACCTATATTAAAAGCTATTAGGATTCTACTTGCCTATGCTGCTCATCTGAATTTAAAGTTATATCAAATGGATGTTAAAAGTGCATTCTAATTGATTTTATATTTGAAGATGTTTTTGTTGAACAACCACCTGTATTTATGAATCCTCATTTTCCAAATTGAGTTTTTAAACTTTTTGAAGCATTATATGGTTTAATACTACCTCCAATAGTTGGTATGATAGACTGAGTAGTTTTCTTATTTCAAAAATTTTTACTAAAGGAATCGCTGATCCAACTCTTTTTATTAAAATAATTTATAAATTTTTTTTGATATTACAAATCTATGATGATGATATTATTTTTGGATCTTCTAAAAATTCATTATGTACTGATATTTCAAAATGTTTTCCAAATGAATTTAAAATGAGTTTAATGGAAGAACTCAAATATTTTCTTGGATTTAGTGTTTTTTAAAATGAAAATTTTATTATTTTGAATAAAAGTAAATTTACTAAATATCTTTTGAAAATTTTTGGATTGTATAGTATTAAGGAAAGTGATACACAAATTAGTATAGTCTGTAAATTAGATGAAGATGAAATAGGGAAACCAGTGGATCAAAAAAATTACAGAGGTATGATGGGAAGATTACATTACCTTACTGCTAGTTGACCGGATATTATGTTTAGTGTTTGTATGTATGCAAGATTACAATCTAATCCCAAATAATCTCATTTTCTTGCTATTAAACATAATGAAAAAATCTTAAACATACTAAAAAAATCATAAACATACTGAAAATTTATGTTTGTTTTATCCAAAAAGACAATATTTTGACTTAATAAGTTATTCATATGCTGACTTTGCTAGTTGCAAGTTAGACAGGAAGAGAACATCTGGAACATGTGATCTTTTTGGAAAGTCCCTAGTAACTTGGTGTAGTAAGAAACATAACTCAGTAGCATTATCTACTACTGAAGCAGAATACATTGCTATTGGTATTTGTTGTGCACAAATTCTGTGGATGAAACACTCTCTTTTGGACTATGGATATGATTTTAATCATGTTTCAATCAACTGTGATAACACTAGTGCAATTAACATATCAAAGAACCATGTGCCTCTCTAAAGAACCAAACACATTGATGTAAGGAACCAATTTTTGAGAAATCACTACCAAATTGGTGATATTAATCATGAGTTTATAGGTATTGAACATCAATTGGCTAACATTTTCACTCAGCAGTTAAGTTCTGAAAGGTTGGATTTTTTTAAACAAGAGTTAGGTATGAATGATTTATGAAACTGATCCATCAAAACGATCTGTCAAACCGATCTGTCAAACTGATCTGTCAAACCGATCTATCAAACCAATCTATCAAACTGATTTGTCAAACCGATCTTTCAAACCAATATGTGAAACCGATCTGTCAAACTGATCAGTAAAACCAATCCGTAAAATCGATCTGTCAAACCAATTAGTGCTACCAATTGGGGCGTATTGTTTTTAAAATCATTATTGTTTGTTTAAAATGATGTTGTTTTACATTTTAGATATTTTATTATTTTGCAACCCTAAATGATACAAATAATGACTTGTGGATATTTCTTTTTTTAATAGATTGTTGACCTTCCATTTCCTGCCGAACTCCCTCTTACCTTTCCTGTAACCCAAGCATTTTGAATCATTCCAAGCCTCTCGATTGTATCAAACATCAGAATGGACAAGAACAGTAGACAGAGAAAGGAATCTGAAGGACCTTCACCTGTCAAGAAATCTCGAGGTTAGTCGAGCAGTACGACACAGAGGTCTGCCAACCCAAAGATAGAAAAACGGGTAGTTATAGCCGAAAAGGAAATATGTTCAGAATGGGTTTTATCGAGAAATTATGCTCTGCTGAAAGTGTTAGAAATGCAAGGGTAGAAGAATTGGTTCTTCTATAATAGTTGATTCTTTTACCCAAAGTTTGCGCATGAGTTATATTTAAACATGAGTGTAGATTTGGATTGAGCCAAGGCTTCTAGATTGTCTTCGATAGTAAAACGGAAAAATGTTACTTTTTCATCGAAACAGTGTGCTGAATTTTTGGAAGTACCTCACAATGGAAGATATGAGGATTATGTTGGTAATATCCCTCCTACTACTGATTACATTTCTTATGAGCTAGCCTTCGTGTTATTGATTGGGAAGTCTGAATCAAGGAGGATATTTGCTGCTGAGTTAGATAGTGATATTAGAATCATGTTTAAGTTTTTTCAATATCAAATATGTCCTAGAAAAGGTTAATTTTCTTTATTAAAGTATCAGTATGTTTTTATGTTATTCCTTTTTTTGAATGGTGAAACGATCAATCTATGTAGATATTTTGCAGAGAAAATTGTTGAGATGATAAAACTATAAATTAAATCTACTACTTTGTTTTATTCTACGAAAATTTCTACCATGATGAAATTCTTGGGCTATGTGGATGCTGGAGATCAGTGTATCTCATCAATTAGCTTCTGTTTCAATAAGGTTATCTGTAAGAGGATGAAAATAAGTTAGAACCCCTGGATGAAATCATGGTTTTCTGATGAAGAAAAATTGTATGAGTCCTTGAATCCTACTAATCAACCAATGATACCTAAGGGGATATGAGATCCTAGTTTAAATCCTGATGATGAAAAGATTTATTCAGATGAAGAAGAGGAAGTTGTAGTTGTTAAGGAAATTGGTGAATCCAGTAAGAATAGAATAGAAGAATAAGAAGATAGTGATAATCTAAATTCTGAAGAGGTGGCTGAATCATCTCTGGATGAGAGGAGTGATCCTGATATAGTGAGCCCAAAGAAATAAAAGATGGAGTTTGGTTTGGCAAGCCATCCTCTCAAGTTACCAAAGATTGAACCTCTTTTATATGATGAAGAAGAAGGTGGGACTGATGAATCAACCTCTGAGGAGTATTAATCCGATAGTACAGACAGTTCAAGTGAGGGATCAGTTAATAATGATGATGATGAAGGTAATGATGGTGATGAGGGTGATGCTGATGGTAATAGTGATAGTAGTAGTAGTGACAGTGAAAGTGGGGATGCTTATGATTCTAATGCTCAACCTATATAAGTTCAGCATGTGATCCAAGATGATCCTCAACCCCCACCTAATGTGAAAGAAAATTTCCCTGAGGCTAAGAGAATAGAACAATTTGAGATTGATGAGGATATGGAAGTCCCTCCTGAAATTCTTGGAAGAGATCAATTTGTGAATCAAATGTATCCTTCATGCAAAGATTCATGGTATGAACATCCAGGTCTTGCTATTCTGGGATTAGACTATCTAGAGGAAGAGGAAGAAGAAGGAATGAATCTTGTAGGAGTAAGTGACTCAGTTAAGGCTTGATTAGTTGCTGAATATATGCAAGTGGAAAAAGACAAACCATGTCCTTCCATTTCTCAATCCAGCCCTAACCCTTCTGTTCCTCAAGATAGATCTCGTCCTTCAGTTGCTCAAGATGATTTTGATAGATTTAAGTTGAATTGAATCAAGCAGTTTGAGAGACTATAAGAGATGAGTTATCTCATGTTCCTACTCCTGCACCTATGAAATTATCTGAAGCTGCTATGGATGATTTGTCTCAAATAGTAGTAAGCCATATCAAGCGAGACCTGGCCAATTATAGTTAGTTGATTGGAATTCAAATTACCTCTTTGAATCAAACACTCACGGACTTAGGTGTTAATTTGGTTTCTCTATCAGGAGAGTTCAGAACAACCATCTCTAGTATGATGTAAGTGTTAAGAAATATGATCAAACATCTGAAGAAGGCGGATTTGAGGAATTTGAAAGCTGAGATCACACAAACTGTTGCTCAGGATAGTTTATAAAAGGTGACCAAGATTATTGGTCATGGGATTAATACTTTAAAGGATGTAATTAAAGAAGATCTACAAGCTCTTTGAACGATTTTGGATTTAGATTCTATGAAAAAGATGAAAGAGAATAGTGATCATATTCATAAAATGGTGCAGATATATTCATCTAATGCTACCAAGGCTCAAAACGTGATTATGGAAAAGGTGGATCATTATTTCTCTACGATTTACACCAAGCATGAGTTGAATCATAATTATAAAGTGATGGATGACAATTTGAGACTTCCTCCAGTTAATCAATATTTTAAGGCTCAAGTTCATCAGTAGAAGGATTTTACTCATACTTTAGAAACATTCATGCAGAATAAGGATGATTTTGAAAAGGATATGAAGTACGGTGGAGAAGTAATTCAGGACTTCATCAATTTTCTCAAACCCTACCATCATGTGCAAGATAAGCCCATTGTTTTTTCTACAGCTGAGCCTCTTAATTCAGCAAATGTTTCGCTTGGTCAGTTTTATGTCTCTCAAGCTCTCTCCAGTATTCGTCCAGTATTTCAACAGACTCCTTCAAAATCAAATTCTACTCCTCATCATGTGACCTTAGAACCCATGGTTCGTCCAGCTAGAGTCAACCTGCCTCATTTCTCCATCTTGACAGTTCAACCTTTCATCCATCCACCTTCTGGACCATCAATTCCTCTTATTGCCAAAGGGAAATCTCCCTTGCACCCTGAGAAATAAATGTATCTGTCAATTTTTGATAGGGTGTCTATTTCCAGTACATTTCACTTTTGTATGTGATTTTTGTACTCATTTTCAAACCTTATTTTTCTATGGAATCTTCTTTCTTATCTTCCTTCTGTCTTCTTTATGATAATCCTAAAGGGGGAGAAATCCGGGAGATCACGCATATAAGTGGGTGAACTAAATGTCCATATGAGCCCATTCTGGCTATTTATTACATGCATATATATACACAGGGGGAGGAATGCTGACTATATATCTATGTTGGATCAATGCTGAAAGGGGAGAATAAATTGTATTATCCGACTTATATTATATGGGGTGAATGACTCAGTTATATATGTTCTGTTTTCTATTCTAACCTTGATATATTTTGTAATATATTCTTTTTATATAGGGGGATCATAATGAATGACATATTATCCTCTCTCTTCATTTATGTCATTGATTTGTGATTATCAAAAAGGGGGAGATTATTGAACTCTCTGTGAGATTGTTATTTTAATAATCACACATCTTTGTTTTATTTTTTTCAATTTATTCTTTTGTTTGAGTTGTTCTAAATAAGTTTATATTTGTTTACAACATGTATACATATGTTTATTTATGTTAATTTATGTTTTACGGTTGTCCTGGAAGTATTCTGGATTGAACAGACACTTCGTGATAATTCCATGTCTTGACTCACCATTAGTGTTTTGTCGCACAGATGATAGGAAATATCGCACCGATGATTAATGGTCTCACCAATGATAGGAACTATAGCACCGATGATGAAAATTCACACCAATGATAGGAACTATCGCACCGATATGAACGGTATCACCGATATGAACGGTCGCACTGATGGCAACGGTCACAACGATGACAACGGTCTTACCGATACCAATGATCCATGAGCTAATGATGTTTATCCATGAGCTACCAATGTTAATCTACCGATAGAAATGATCTAAGGACATACCGATACCGATGATCAATGAGCTACTAATACAGATTCTACCGATACCGATGCCGATTCAAAATGACTCAATGATCTCACGACTCACCAATAGTCATAAAAAATGTTTGAATTTCTATTAACTCTTATTTAATTCCAACGGTCATATTTGATACTTTTAAGACAATTAATGATATTTAATGTTAGTTTTTGGATGTCAAGGGACCATACCTATTACCTAGGAAAAAGGTAATCATTTCCATTGTCGAATCTCGTGGAAGAAAAGGAAGACCGAGCTGCAGTAAAAAGAGTGCGTGAAAAGACAAAGAGATAGACTTCTTCCATGCACATACATGAAAATAATAACTCACGAGGAACTCGAAGAAGACATTTTCAAGATCTTCAAAGAAATATCATGCATGCAATCCAGCACTACTGAAGAACACACGAAGAACACTGGAAACCAGAGAACATACTGACATGTGAAGGACACCAAGTTACACCATGATACTCTGTTTTTCAAAAGAAAACCCATAGAAGGACTGAGAAGAATTATGCTAAATCCAACGAGTCTAGAGCTTCACTGCTAAACTCTACAGTATTTTAAACTCTTACCTACTCTCTCTAAGTGATTCATTATTTAATTTTTTAACAGTGTGTTTACTCTGTATACTTTTCACACACACTTCCTCCTATGTTGAACTGGAGGATACTAAACCCTCATTCCAAACTCCATACATCATATTGTATCCCACTAAGGATAGTGGTAGAGGTCAGGTGTGGCCTGGATAGCCTATGTGCTGTTGTATTTGTTTTTCCCTGAAGAACTGTGGTAGAGGTCTTAGAACCTGGACAGTGTTGTACTGTTGATTAACCTCGATCCAGGGTGTAGATCAAATTTATATAAATTGTTTGAGATGACTATGTATCTTCTTGAAACTGATCCTCTTGGTTATATCTGCTGTGCTTTTTAATATAAGTCTAAAGTATACAACATATATCTTTTATATTCTAATGGTATTACTTTTAAATACAATAATATTTTAAAGTTACTTTGATAGTTAAATTAGCATGAGTTTATACATGTTGTGAACCAGTAGGTTAGCATCAAAAGCAAATTTAATTGTGTGATTAAATTTACTGAGATCTAATCAATATTTAAGAATCCAATTGAACATTTAAAATCTGTATAAATTCACTACAGTTTAACTTTTTTTTTAAATTGGGGAATTTTATGAGAAACCCTTTTGAGAAGAAATTTTAATGTGAACTCAATTCACCTCCCTCTTCAGTATCCACTCCAACAAACAAAAATATTTAATGTATGAAATGGCCTTTCGGGATGGCCCAACATCAAAATAAAAAACTGAAATCCATCATTATTATAGATTTATATGAGGTCCAAATAGATACAGTGGTTTTAATATACCAGTGTATTCAAATTGGGATGTGGAATTGGTGAAAAATGTTGAAAAATGTAGGATTTATTATATAAAAATTTTTATTTTTAAATATTGGAATTAGCTAATGGGTTGTCCCTAATTTTGAAAACCCACCATTTCCACCAAAAGGCATGGAAAACCCAAATAACAAACCAAGGATAGAAATATAAGGGAAATCCCTTTAAAATATGTCAAGGATATTATAGTACATAACCCTTGATATTAATTTGATAAAACACATATCTAGTTTCCATTCCCCAAGATTTCATGTTGTATTAAAGGAAAGATATATAAGGACACAATAGGTGGAATTAAGTCATTATTGAAATAAATTTGTGTTTTATTTTGAGTTCTAATTAGAAATATATGTCTTATGTATATATAGTTTATGTAGACTAATAAATAGATTGAAACGTTCGGGTTTCAATCACATATCTATTCAAATTTAATTGTATTAGGATCTAGCTCCGTGTTGCTGGGGTTGGGGTCACTATAGTTAGTGTCAGATATATTTTAGTAGATTCTATAGGAACTACATTTTGAAAATATATATTATGGAATATTACTCAATGGTAGACTTTTTGTATATGTATAAACGAATATCCAAATGATTTTGTAATGGACTGATTATGTGGTTTCCCCCTACAATACATCATTATCTAGATATTACAAGTGGTCGTTGTTATACAATAGATTTTACTATGGGTAATAACTCTAAAAAGTGTGAACCAATATTAATTTGATTATAACCATTCATATGAAAATATAACTTATTATGCACCTAGTTTGACAATCCCTTGGGATATAATTAGGATAATCATATTTTTATTTACAAACCATTATGATGGATCTATATAGACAAGAAATTATTGGCCTTAGATAAATCCCCCGACATTGCAATGTCTATATATGGAAATAAAAAATTTGAAGTATTTATGTATAATGATTTAAGAATTAAAATATAAATGTATTTTTACAAATGGTATTTTTTTGTTAAAAATATGAAACATTTAAGGATTGTGTTATATTTTAGAAGCCTATTTGTATTTATTAAGAAAAGATTTATGTACATAGTCTTGGGTTTATGAGTCTTTGGTTGATCATATGTTCAATTAATTATACACCATTTTTAGGTTTTATGTGATGAGAATCTACCAATATTACAGGAATTTTAGGTAAATTTTGGGACAAGATTTGATTATATAAAAAATGTATTTTGGTTAATAATTAATTTACATTTTATGGAATAAGATTACAAGTATAGATTACCATTATAGTCAATATAATTATTAGAAATGGTGTATTAATAGTAAAATAATTATTCTTCATATTGCAAACATATATTCTGTATTAATAAATTTAAGAAGAATGTTATTTAATGATTTAGATTATTTAAAGCACGTCAATCATATTTTTTGGAATATTTTAGGAATTATATTGATATATTTTTTAAGAAGGATAGCCTTTATTCTTGGAGACAACCCATCATATCATGCCACACTCTATATATTAAACCCACATCTGAAGGAATATAATGTTTTAATTCAAAAAATTGATAGACACAATGTCTTGTCTTATATGTCAATGTTATTACTTAAACTAGTTGATAGATATATATTAATGATGAACTTGTTTTATTAAATTTTTTGTTTAGAGAATAATGTGTTACCCATGTTAGTTTCACAAAATAGTAAGAGACAATGGTAAATACTTTTATTGTGCATCTTACAATCTCTAAAAAGTAAATTTTAGTGGTTCATGAAATAATAATTTTTGATATATATTTCATTGAATAATAAATTTTTAGGAAATTGAAATTAGCACAACCAAGTAATAAAATTATTATTATTAAATTAAAATATATCAAGTATTTATATTTCACTATATTAATATAGAGTAAATTATATCCTTACCATTAGAAAATGGATTATGTAATAAAATGTTAGCATATTATCATAATATTGTATGATATCGTGGAACTTCTCACAACTATTGTATTTATGGATTTGAGGCCCATAATATTCTATTTATTAGTCACTTTATTATGATTAATATCCTCAATATCTACCTATAGTTATTTTCATGATTCCTCAATATATATATATTCATAGTCTATTAATGTTCTATTACATATAAACCTGGTTATATGTTATCCCATGTGACCTTTGTACTACTAGTTACCTCTTATGAGTTGTATATTTTTTTCCTATATTAAAATGTGGGGTTTTCAAAAATATAATGGTCATGTATCAAAAAAAATATTATTGAGATCTTGTTTAAATTTCATCGATGTAATTTTTAGAGGTGGGAAGAATTTATGACCCATAAATTCTAAAAGAATACCAATTTTATCAATTATTTGTATGACAAAAAACACCCAACATAGAAAACATTATAATATATTGAGACTTTACAATATATTTACTGTATTGAATAATTTCAATGTTTGATTTAGGTTTCAATTAACACAATTCCATGTAAAAATTCATTACTAGTTCTAATGAATACCTTCGGTAGCATGTGTTACATATAAGACTAAATTCTACCGAATATTATTAATATTACTATATGAAATGAAAATTATATATTATAAGTTAAATTAGATTTATTGAATAGTATTAACTAAATTATAAAAATATATCATTGAATTCATTGGTTACCCATTAATTTGAAATGCATATAAATAGAAATTTAATATAATTGATATGTTTTTATAAAAAACTAATTGTATGCATCAAAAGAACAATATAATAATAAAATAAATTAACTAGTGGATAATATTCTTCATATTTATACATTATATAATCAATAAATTATTTTACTTTCATCTAAAATATTTTATAATGATTATGTAAGAAAAACTATTATTTTCTGTATAAAATGTCATACATTAATCTAAAGGAATTTTTCCACCATTTGATTGTGCACTTTATTTGAACTAAATTTTAATAAATTTGTATATTTTAATTATTAAAATTTAATATATTAAATTATAATTAAAAAATAAATATTTAGGTGAAATATTCGTACATTTATGAGAAGATTATTTTTTGGATGAATATAGAGAAATACTTAATTTAATTTAAAATTTAAAATTCTTATAAATAATTTATAGACATAATTTATTTTTCTATTTCATCATAATGAAAATTTAAATCAATTATACGTTTATTAATCTAATTAATTTTTTTATAGTTATACGTATATTGAATTTATAATTAAAAACATTGTATCCTATTAAAAAATTCAATTTAATAAACAACTTTCTCATCCTGTATGTAGGAATTTTTTTAAATTAAATTCTTCCATTTAATTTTTTAAAATTCAGAAAAATGGATTACATTTTTGAAATAAAGATAATTTATAATTTTTAATAAGGATAAATAAATTTATGACACATGTTATTAGATTAAATAAATAATATAAATCATTACAATTAGGATTAAATGAGATTACTTATTGGCTAATCCTAAAAGATATGAAGTGACAATCAAATTTTTTTTTCTACAACCCATTGGATGGAAATAGATAGACCATATCCCCTATATTAATGAAAATGGATTATTATTTATGGAATATGGGATAATTGAAACCTCTAAATAGTCTTTTCTTTTTTGTATTTTCATGGATGCCACTCCTCATTCACTATAAAAAGGAACTAAACTAACATATCTAAACCTCCTATGGAATTTGGATCATCAAAACCATTACCAATTACATTACCAAATTCTATAGCCTCATCCTATAATCAATAATTTGGATATAAATTTTACCATGTAATGCATTTGGTGCTATCAAAAATAATATACCTTAAAAAGAGTTATCATTCATCATTTAAGATTTTAGTTTTTTTTCTCAATCACATTAAATTATTTTAATATAGTCATATATAATAAAATAAATATGATTCATATCATAATATTTCTTTATTTAAGTTTTCAATCCTAAACCCACACACACTTCTATCAAATGGGTCACTAATTCATCATTTGTGGGTATGGTGGACTAATACCTTACAAGCAGATGTCGTTCGTTTTTTCCATTATATTATTCATGGTATATATTAATTATTATATTATTATTTATATGTGATAAATATTATATTTATTATTTATTTATTATTTCATACTTATTATACAACACATACCTCTATCCATTCCACATTCTGAGAATATGATAACGTCATTCATGGGGATGGTGTACAACTACCTCATAAAGAAATTTGATTCATTCATGATTTAAATAAAATGTATTATGGTTAGTTTCAATACAAAAAACAATTATATATATTAATTAAATATTATAATAAAATGAAAATATACATATATATCATTTAATATTTTGTCTTAATATGATCAAAAATTGAAGAATTGTTCATGCTACGTATGACCTACCATCTCCATGAATGGTGCATTTCATTTCCTATCAGTAAATTTTAGTGATTACTCTAAACATATATATTTTATGAATATATATCATTTAAATAATAATATAAAATATTTATATGATAAAATAATGATCTATCAATGAGTTACAAAACAAAAACAAGTCAAAACATACTTGAAAAATAATGAAATTAACACTAGAAATAGTGAAAATAGTGAAGGATTAATAAGAAATATGATACAATTTTTAAAAATAATAATATATGATAATTTAGTTATTAATATTGTTTTAGTCTAAGTTAATAACATACTTAAATCTTGTACATGTGAGGTTAAATGGATTTCATCCAAATTGTATAATAATATAATAGATTCTAGGTGAATTTCATTACATTATGTGGTATTGTATTGTTATGACCATAGTATCATTTATATGGTATATATAATTCCCCTTTTACATTTAATATGATTAATAATTCATTATTCATTGTTTTTGGGATTCAATTATAATTATTTCATCAAATGGTATTTGAATGCAAATCATAAAAAGTTCTAATGATTTTTCAAAACTCAATTACATTTCATTGAGCTGCATCGGTTTCTTATTATAATTAATATTATATTATTATGTGTATAATGACTTTGAAAATATATTTATTTATTTAAAATTTAATGAGGATTTATATATGTTTCCAAAAAAAGATTAATTTTTCAATTCTCAAATCAATATTATGATAATTTTAGTGGTATATTTTTTAATTTAATTGTAATCAAGAGAGTTTATTTTTGAAATTTAATTATACGAAATTATGTTATTTTTTTTAATAGGCCCATTAATTTTATTCTTCATTATATATTCATTATATTCATCAAGTGATAGTGACATTTTTTAAAAAATTTGGTATATAAATGTACTAAGAAAATGTATTAATAAAATCTCGCTTTGTTTATCACTTTAATTAAAAATATAATTTCTTATAAAACCTTGTATTCTAAATAAAATATCATATTTTAATTTTTTTCATTTTAAACAAAAAATTATTAAATTTTAAAGTTTTATTTTATTTTATTTTTAAAAAAAAATTAATTTTCATGTTCTATTCCAAACAAGGAAGATTTCTAAAAATTTTATATTGAAAAAGGAATTTCCCGATTTAACTCATATGGAATTAGCCACCTTTAGATCATTGAAGTTTCTATTTCCATTTTATAATTATTTTTAAATAAAATATGTTTTTGAAAAGTATTTTTTATTGAATGGGTCATTCGAAATCGTTTTCGAACTAAAAAGGATATTTTCAATATTTTTTTGTAAAACATATTGTGTTGTTTTTATCAAAAACAATAACCGTTGTTCTCACCCAAATTAGTTTAAATTGTATTGATGCCATATTTAATGTCCCCTAGATGGATTATTATTATTCTATGAAACGATGGATTTTACATTCACATCCTTGATTCATTTTTCTAGTCATTAACATCCCATTTATTTATTAAAATTCCATTTACCGTGGATCATAATATAGGACAAAAATATCCTTATTATTTATAATGGATGTAATTTTTTGCAAAAATTTATACCCTTTTTACATATCTGGTCTACTTTGATAGTTATTTTATTAACTTTTGGAATATTGATAAATCAATTTTTGTTAACAAATACAAATATTTTATAAGGCACATTGTTTATGAATTTAATAATTTATTTGATATATGATGTATGTTTTGAAACAGCTTCACAAGTGTTGCAGAGTGTTTAAGGTAATCCCCTAAATGCATAGGTAATTTCTTGAGTTGAATCAGCTTTCCAAATATGATATGTTCCTAAAAATTATATTTTAAACTCTCTACTGAAATTTCTTGGTAGTGAAGGATTCATGTACCTTAGAAACATGGTATCTAATAATTAATAATTTCAATCATTTATAATAAATCTATTTCAATCCATTTTATTTTAATAATGAAAAAATATATGGGTGTATTTCATTCGTATTTTATAAATTAAATTTCAATTTTATTTTTTTATTTACTTATACATATTGGTTTTTCCTTCCATATTCATTAAGTGATGTTATTTAAATTGAATTTGTTCTAAGGTTCAAACCATTCCATATTTAGTCTATCAAATCATAACATGATAGTAATTTTATAAAATGGAATGTGTTTTCAGTTAAATATAGTTCCATATTATTTATGAACATGCATCTCAGTTTATTGATTGCATGGAATGAGTGTTCAGTTATTTACAATGTCATGTTGATTTTTCCCATTGATTCATTATTAATTCTTTAGTATTTAATTATTAATTAAAATTTAATCTCAACATTACTTTTTTCGTTATGTAAGATTTCAAGAGGTGTACTAAGAATGATGTGCAAGGATATTCTTGACGGAATATAGTTATTCTTAAAGAATTGTTTATATATATATATTGATAATACAATACTATTATATATATACATATAGTTTACATGGACCAATAAAACGAATAGCCCTATGGGATTTGAATCATGTATCTATGAAAATGTAGTGGTAGAAGGATCCAGCTCCAGGATACTAGGATTTTGGTCACTATAAAGGAGATGTATGGTTTATGGAATCCATTGAATCTAAGAAGAAATTATTCATATATTTGAAACTAGAAATTGTGATTCCTCATCCAAAAATCCAACCAAACTAATTTTTATGGAAATTTATGTGAACTGAAATCATTATCTATAAAATTGATCCCCTTCCCCTCTAAGTATCAAGTCATACCCAAATTTTTCTATTATAAATTTATCATGTATATTACTACCTTCTTAGGACTTGCCACATGAGATTATCCTGCAGGCATTTCATAGCCATGCTACAATGATTATTCCCCCTTTACTCCACTAGGCTGGAAATTCTCTTCATCGTGGCCCAATGACACAATTTCTCATCATGAGAGTCTAAAATGAAGCTGGATAGCATCCTATCAATGTTCCTCAATATTGTTTCAGGAAACATAAAGACTGACATCACATGTTTATTGATAGAGTCAAGGACACAATTTACCTACATTAATCTCCAATAGAATATATGAATATACTCTTACAATTGTTGATGACGCTTATCATGTTGATAAAAATCTCATCACAATGGGAAAAGTGCACCCTCCCTAGAGAAATCGAAGATTCTAGGTAAACCATGTGAAACTTTCTTATATTATAACCCAAAATTTATTCCATTATTGTCACCCATACATTCCAAGAATAACCTCATATTATATATTCTATAATTAACCATGTTAATTTTTTTCTCCATTTCATTTACTATAATCTTCCTGTGGATTATTTTGTCCCCTAATTTATCTACCTCCACTTTTGATGAAGAAAATAATATCATCAGTGAATATAAGTTTTTAAATTTTTTAAATGTGGCTCCTTAGAATGATGACAGGAATTATTACATTAGAAATGATATTTTCTATGATTAAATATAGTTAATCCTGGACTATGATGAAATAACTACGTGGTATGGGAAATCTATATCTTAGGCCAAAATCTGGATTGAGGAATCCACATATTTCTCCAATTATGGGCACTAATAACCCTGGGAAGATAATTAATATTAAATATAATTCACCCACCCAATGTCAAAACCCCATAGAACCCATAACATTGATGATAAATCCCAAATATGACCCTTAATATAAATTGGTCATGTCAATTTTTATAACCCCATTGGGACCAAGGGTCATATTATTAATATCGTATTCTATTGATTTAGAGATTCATATCATAGATATAGGGGAACTTCCTTTGGTGAAGCCATATTCTTCAATATACACCCATTCATGGAGAATAATTTTCAATCTCTTATTCACTAAACTAGCTTGAATCATAAATGATACATGAACTATGATTATAGGAAATAATTTGTTATTTGAGTTGGGATCCTTCACCTTAGGTATAAAACTGAATATGTTTGCAAAAACCACATGAGGATTCTACCCTCCAAAAAATAGTCTTGTATTTAGTCAATGGTATCCACCAAGATGAGGTATTAGGTTGAAAAATAAATTTTGGATGGGAACCCATCATACCTACGGTCAATATTTTTATTAGGATAGAAATTTCCATCCCATGTTTATTTTCCATGAAGGATATTCAAAAAAATCATTTAAAATGATGAAACCACAAGCAAAATGAATTGAAATAGTTTTCATTTTCCTTATAGGTACCCACCTTATATACATAGATTAGTATCAGTTAGTGGAGATTATAGAAATGCCTCAACCAGGTGTAAGAACCCAAATCTTCCTTCAGCTATGTTTTTCCTTTTTTCTGGAGTTTTTAAGAAAAATGAAGTTTCTGGAAATTTTCAAAGTAAACGCCGTGTACATTCTGAGTACATGTTGTGTACTCTGATCCACCTCGAAGTCATGTGACGGCTGTTCCCGGGCCACACACACGGTGTGTAGGGGTGGCATGGAGTCCGTTTTTGGCAAGTACGGAAAAGACCCCGTACACACTGTGTACTCTATAATTACACGCCGTGTACTTTCTTTTTTTTTACTAAAAGAACTGGGGTCACGCCTGATGCACAGAAACACATCCTTCTAGGTCTCGTTCTTCTGAGAGTGACCTGTATGGACGGATATTTGAGGGGATCACGCCTCACCGTCCGAAATCCGATTCGAGCACGGTCGATTGCGTTGGAATCGCAGCAGTGAGGTCTTCCTTCTGCTTTAGCCTTGTTTCTTGATTCCTTCTCGTTTCCATGTTATCATGGGATGGATGTTTTGTGCATTTTCTTAGATCTACATTTTTCTAAGAAGAATCTGTTTTTGAGGTTCACGTATATCTATCTCCTCATATCGAGGTAGGTGGTTTGTGCCTTTCCGTAGAAATTTGATGAATATTTTGTGAAATTTCCACCAATACCCCTGAACGGGGTATTGCGTGTTTTCTGTTTTTCCCTTTTTCCTGGCCTTCTTTTCTTAATTGCTTTAGTAGAGGTTATTTCTTGTGATTAGAGTAATTTTTTTGTGCTTAGATTTCCTTTCCATGCTTGTTCTGCATGTTTGGCCTTTTTCCAGTTACCATGCCTTGTCATAGGATAGTGGAACTGTTGTTTTATTATTTCTGTTGAGCCTTTGTTGATAGACAAGTATATGTTGAGGTTTACTTGGACGATATACATGTGCTGAGCATGTTTAGTTAACTCAGGACTGTGAGAACTTAGAGTAGTAGAGCAAAGGAAGAATTGACAAAAGGGATTCTCTAGAGTGTCTTTTAATCACGATGTGAGACCAAGGGGAGAATTGACGGAAGGTATTCTCTAGAGTGTCTTTTAATTATGATGTGGGATATAGGGGGAATTGATGTTGAGTGCTTCCGCAGAGAGCCTTTAGCACGATACGAGACTATAGGGGGAATTGACGGTGAGTGCATCCCCAGAGAGTCTGCTTACATATGTAGCTGAACCAGAGGGGTGAGACTGTGTGTGCATCCTAGAGGGTTGCTAGTACATAGAGGATGAACCATAGGGGTTAGACTGTGAGAGCTACCTAGAGGGTTTCCTTTTTTCTTCTTGTTGCTGACTGCTTACTTGTGTGCTTTACTTGTTAAAACTGTGGGTTGTAACTGCTTGTGCTTTTCCATTTACTGCTTCTTGTTTTATTACTGCCATGTATTCATTGACTGTTAGGAACAAATCTTTGGGTGATTGACTTCTGGTATTGTATCTCACACCCTGTTTGGGACATGCTTTTGGGTCCAAGAAGACTATGTTGCTGCAGGTATAGATAAGGGCAAGCGCCCTTCTACTTCCGGATCATGACAACATCAGGAGTTGGGGAGCATGAGACCGAGTCATGGCTCGCGATACTGAGGAGATTATTTTTATTTTTCTTTTGCACTTTGTTTCAGTTGTATTTCAGCACGTTGTTGTGTTTTCTTTTTTTCCTTATATATTTGTACCGACTGCAGCATTTTCATCATATTTTTATATCTACATTGCTTTCATTGTTTGGTTTCTGTTGTTATGCATTTCGTTTGCTGCTTCCACTGTTTATTGTTGATTTCTTACCTTGTATACCTTACCAAATGAGGGTATAGTTTCTCCACCGACTCACCAAGGCCCTCGCTACTAGTCGGTAGCCTCTGGCATTCGGGGAAACGCGCTTGACGTCATGTGGAGAACCGGGTACGGGGCACCAGCGGAGGGGCTCTGGACTCGGGACGTTACACCAGGACTCTGAACACCACTGGGTCAATGTAGAGAGAACCATCATCGAAGGAAATATTTTAATGATTCCCCATAAAAAAATTTTGAGATAGAGTTGAAAAAAAATCCATATTTTATATCCCACATTAATCTATTCAACTATGGACTTATCCCATACAAGAGTATATAGTACTTGTTGAATTTCAAAAAATAGTATGATCTTAATAATAAGTTTTCTAGAATAATCATAATACCATTCATTTTATATATTTATATCTATATGATCAATTTTTTCTTCATGTCACCTAGATAAATGGGTCAAGTGTTTTGGATATAATTCCACTAATGTAGATACAGACTTAAGAACCTTATCTTGTTATGGTAACTAATCCATAGACTTCCTTTAATTGTATTATTTTATTATTTGATCACCACCATTTTATACTCAATTTTATAAAACAACGAACTAGTAATAAAAAAAAGCAGTTTTTTCACAATCTCATGGATTACATGTCCATTAGTGGTGGAGTTTGACATGACATGGAATGAACCATAGGGGTAACCTTGATATCTAGGGAACTACAAGTATCCAGGTGGACGGATAAGAAATTATCCAATTGTCACTATGTACTACAAAAAACCTTTTGGTTCTTCCACTAGGAGATTTTTCTCAAATGAATCATAAGTGTAAGTGCTTACTTATAATTTCAAAGACATTGAGGCCTTGATAATACCTCGAAAGATAACTCCCCATCTACTTCTACATATCATATATTATGTTAAAATTACCACACCCATCCATGCCATGTATCTCACATTGCAGTACTCAAGATTCAATAATTTCATCCCCCTCGCCCATGCATCTCACTCTTCATAGATGTAAGTGAATGAAAAATGAATTAAAAATTAACTAATGATACATTTTATATCACAAATCAACCCTGGTCGACCCTGAACCAGTCAACAACGCCAGTCTGTGAAATGACCCGAAGGGTGTTCCTGATCCCTATGGGCTGGAAACTTGTGTTGGGCATCAAAATTTAATCATTGGGAATTATTTGGACGATGAAAAATACCTAGGCAGATAAATAAAAACTTATTAGGGATAATGTAATACCTCTATATTTTACAATATATTTATTGAATTAATGTTTTTATTGATAGATTTATTCATTTAAAACAATAAACTAAAATGACTTATGGCGTGATATATAGATGTTACTAAGAAACATATATGAATAATAAAACCCCAAGAAAATAAAAATACACTAATTACATAATGCGTCCTAAATTTTGGAGGAAAATTATTATGTTAATTTAATATTAAGAAGGATTGTTCTTTCTCAAATGACTATTTGTCATGTGTTGTATATGGTACCCTAATAAATAAATTTTTTCATTTAATAAAAACTTCAGAATATATGTAAATAAATAAAAATTAGTACAATTACAAATTGATATGAAATAATATAAATAACACATAATGGCGAAAAGAATCATTTTTTATAAATGAAAGTTTTCATTAAATTATTTGTTTTCTAGGAAAAGAAAAAGTTAAAATTTATAGAATCTAAATTTTAAAGAAATTTCAATTTCATTTTGGATTCATAATGTAAAAATTATTTTAGTGCTATCTTTTCAAGTTATTTTAACATAATATAAATTTAATTGAATAATAAATTATATTTTTTTTACCATAATTGTAAATATAAGGAATTTATTATGATAAAAGTAACACCTAAAAGTGCATAAAACAATTTAATTGGTAAAATATTTTCTTGTGAATTAAAATAAAAATTTTCAAAAAAATACATTGTCAAATTTTGATAACCTATGATTATGATCTTATGGAATTATGTAATATAATTCCATAAAAATTGTTTTTTTTCGTTTATTTAAATTGAATATTTTTTTAAAGAAATTGGGTTCTATTTTTATTTATAATAAAAATATATATAATTTGTTATAGTAATCCAATTTAATTTATGAAATTAAATACCATTGAAAATGTTATTATACATATAAATTTTATTCATAAATTATACTTTTTCATAAAAGTAGTTTCAATGCATTATGTTCACTAATTTTGAAATTGATTTTCATAGTAATTAGAAATTATATTTAGTAATATGATTCTAATTTTTGATATTATCAATTTCAAATTAGGAAATATGATTAATTTTAATTTTTGTCCGTCAAATTTCATATTTAGGTTAAAAATTAGTTGTTATTATAATTATTAGTTTTTGTGACCATTTATATGTAAAAATTAAAGCCTAAAATAAATAAATATTTTTCTCTAAAAATGATTTTTCTTAAAAAAATAGATATTAAAATTTACAACATTCTATTATTGTCCTTTTTGGAGACTTTTACCATAAATATTATCAAAAAAATACTTTAAAATAATGAATATTTACCAAAATTATATTTTCATCACATATAAAAGTTGATATCACCACCCCACAACTCATCACACCTCATGCCTCCCATTTTATTTCATATTCAATGAAGATATATTTACATAACCATTATAAACCTTATATAGTTTTTCCCTAAATCCAACATTTGTTTATTATTTAATTTTTATATTCTTTTTTATAAGGAGTTTGGTCAATTACTCAGTTAATCATTTTCCATTTATTTTAATATATTAATATTTTACATACTTCAAATATAATCTATCATTGTGGAAAAAATTACAAGACTATCATAAGAACATGGGAATTTTATTATATTTATAATAAAACCATTTTCACCCTTCCGTCGAAAAACTGAGTAAACAAAACTAACTCTTTTCTTACATGAAGACTACCACCACCATATGTGAAGTGATCCATTTTTCATAAAAAACATGAATTCCAGAATTAATATGGTTATCTAATGGATTGAAATTATATTTAACAATTATCAATATTATATTATTATAAATCATTACCTATCCTCTTCTTGTTTTATAGAATCAAATACATGTCAGGTAATGTATTTGTGGACTATCACCTCAAAAAAACTGACATGTTTCATTTTTTTAGATACCAATAAAATAATCCCATTAAACTGATACCACGATTTGTATTGACAAGGTGCAATGTTAATTCTAAATCCCAATGTTTGAAAACTATCACCTGGAATTATATCAATGTCTAAAGGGAACAATTTTCAACAATACTATGATTAAATAGTGCATGGTAACAAATTACAATAGATGTTAGGAAATTCACAAATCAAGGATAAATTTATCGTCAATATATAGGAATCATAAAATATAACATCATGCATAGACAATGAAATACCCATCATGACGAAGACTGTCAATCACTATGATCAATCTGAACTATAAGTCCACTAATCACATTCATCAATACAAAATCCTACGAATCAATCACAAATACCACCTCCACATACTATATTCCGTTTCCATAGACTCAAAATTATAGTATCTAGAAACACCTAAATGAAATGGTAAGGTGTGATTCATATAGATATTTAGTGTCTCACTAAGTATTTTTAATCAATTCCATAAAAATTATACCATTTATGATTTCAATTTAAAAAAACATGGTAAATAATATACATATTCTATACCAAAACATTATTTCACAAAATATTTGGGGTGGTATATCAATACATTCAGAAATGAAATATTTATATTAATCATTTTTGTAGAAAAAATAATAAATAATGAAGTTATATTAAAATCCATTTTAAATATAGTCAGAAAATCAATATTGTAATAATAATTAAAGTACATTATATTTAGGCTTTAGGATCCAAAAACTTCTCAATAATAATCATAGAATAAGTATTTCTTTAAAATCACAATGGCCTGATCACTCAGTATATGTAATTAACAACACATTAGGGATATCATGTTGAGAATTCAACTCAAATATGGTTTAGTTAGTGTTATCTTCATCAATTCATTACTATAAATTCAGAGTAATATAGTGCTTGTAATTGTCTCTTACTAATAACTTAGTCTCACTTATTATTCAATAAATCATGTAGTTATTAATTCGTCTAAAAATTAATCATTTCAAACTATTTTCATCATTCAAAATTAATTTTCTCATTTTATTGTTTATCATACCTTTTTAGTATAAAAACAAAATTGTAGTTTTTCATTAAATTCATGTCTTTCAAAATAATAATTATTTTTAATCCAATATTCATAATAATAAACACAAATATTTCCATATAATAAACATTTACATTAATCCATAATTTTTCTAAAAATTTAACCATCACAATCATTTATATTTTAATTGGGGGTCTTCCAAAATTTCTATTCCCATTTTAAATAAAAAGTAAAATTACTAGAAATATGAGATTTTAAGTCAATTAAACACAAAATTAATATTAATCAAAATATAAAGGAACTCAATTGTAGGATAATTTATTACGGAACCACCTACCTTTAGTCACATGACCTAAACAACATCGATAATGGGAAACACCAATTAAGAATTAATGTTTATGTACTAATAAATCAAATATAAAATCTAGATCCATTAATTAAATGATTATACCCATAAAAAATTATGATATGTCAGCCTTTAGAAAAGATATTAGAGAATACTAGGGGAAACAATACATGAGAAGATTCACTTAGTTGGGGGAGGTAATACACAATCAAATATGATTTTATTAAAAAATAAATTATACACGAGGATTAAATTTCACCACGTGAGAGAACTTAAATACAAATAAATTATATTAGGGTCAAAATTTGGTGATTATATGTTATGATCAGGTTTTAGGATATGTAATTAAAATCTTAGTGTATTGAAAACACGTGATAACAATTTCCAGGATGGTACACAATTTTAGGGTTAACAGTACACCCTATCCATGTGGTGTTGTTGGGATTCTATATATGGTGAATAGTGTTTATGCTTGGGTATTTTAAATTTGAACAAACTATTCAAACCCCCATAGTACCTTTGTGCATGGTTGGGAGTGGTGTTAGCATATTTTGGACTAATTGTGTTCCACCCTATAAACCCTCTCAATAAAGTTATTTTTAGGGCCAAACCACAACGATTTACCTATACAGGAACCAACTATTAATATACCCAAAAACATACAAATATTTTCATACATCACCTTAAAAATCCAAATAAAGAACTAACATTAAGAATATTAAAAAATTTCTATTAAGTATCTACAAAGTTAATGGGATGTTACAAGCTTTCATGTAGTATATAATTATTTATAAAAAACCCATGAAATGTGATTCACCAAACTAAAAATTGTTAATTAGTATATTTATTATTCAGTAATAAACGCACTATTATAAAATAATCACTTTCTTATACATTTTCTACCATACATTATATCGTGTTCTTGTATGAGATGGTTTAATATTCTACATGAACAAAGACCTAATGTTTTATCTTATATTACTATAAAAACATAAATATTGTTTTGTAGTGATTAAGAATAATTTTTTTTAATTGTTCTATAAATGTAATATGTGAATTTAAATAAATATAATTTACCACAATTTATGTTCATTGAATATTACTTAAACAAACATGTCACAAATTTCTTCCTTGAGAATTATAATCACAATAATTATAAAATAAAATATAAAATTATAAATTTTTATATGAAATCATATTCTGTAGCTAAAATTTCTTTTTAATGATAAACAATTTATCTATAAAAATTAATTTACACCTCCATTACTAAAATCGTATAGGAAATAAATCATTTAAAATGATAACTATTGATGAATTTAAAATATAAATGACTAATATATTTTTTATAAATGATTATAAGTTATTTTATATAATTTTATAGGTTTGAAGGAGGTTTTAAAATATTTTATTAGAATTTTAATTTTACTTCAATATTTTCCCTTAATGGAAAAGGGGTTTTCCCTAAATTTCATTCCATTCAATATTTTTTAATTTTTTAACATGACTTATTTTAAACACAGGGGATACATTATACTAGATATATAACACCACTAATATACTTTTATCCAAGTTATTTAATGTGAAATTCGATTCTTGAATTCATTAATTTCATATTGAATCATTTAAAATGACATAATTTATTTTAATATCAATTTTAATTCATTGATACTTATTCCATATTTACGACATGTTTAGTTTTTTGGTTTATATTCTACCCATGATTGTATTTTTATTACCTTCTTCATGAAATTTAATGTGTTTAAAAATCCATATTTTTTAATTCCATTCACGGGATTCCAATTTGAATGATAATGATGTTGAATGGATATTGTTACCTCAAATACATATTCATTTAGATATAATGTTACATATATAACATAATACAACAATACTTGGTTTTATATGCCTTTATATTTTTTATTGACATTATCTTTCTCTATAGGGATTAAGAAATTTTTTTCAAATATTTCTCCTTGATCAATTTATTCCACAGTAAAATAATACATTATTGGGAATAATTACCGTTCTTTTCAATGATGATTTCACTTCCATGTCAATATATTCACTTCACGTCAATGTTTTTTTAAAACTAACTATGTATTATAAGATCATCCCTTTATATTTTATTTCACTGATTTTTCAAATTGATTTTTTACTTCTCTTCCTATGGTGTAGAACATGATAAAATGTAAATCAAAATATTATGAAATGTTATCATACATTTATAATGAAATTATTATTCATCCACTCTATAATTACAAAATAAAACTATTATGTATTTTATGGTATCTACAATTAGAGATTCACATTAATGGGGTTTTCAAAAAAATTCCTTCATCGTATTGAAAATTACCTTTTAAAGTGACATATAAAATCACCTATTTATGATAATGTAAAAAAGTTTTTTATATACATTTTGTTGGTGAATCCATTTTTTCATCATTATTATCATTTTATTCAATTAATATTCCTTTCTATAGTATCATTTAGTTTTTTCAAAATATAAATATAGTTAAATTAATTCAAAAATAAAATTTGTATTTACTATCAATCCTTCAATGTGATTTACCTTGTGAAATTGAAAGTATACTTTTGATATATTTCAATATAATTAATTATTATTATGGTAAACTAGGGATTTTCATACCACAATCCACATTTTATTTGGATGAATTATAGAAATTTATTTGATTTTTTTTAGGAATCCCACATATTTTCGAATGATTAACATTATGATATTTAAAATAAAATTTTATTAATATTATCATCGAACTAAAATCTATGGAAAATCTTTATTGATTGATGGGGTCATATATTATCTTCTAATGAAATGGTTGTAAATATATATCCCATGCTCTCTATAAGGAAAAAAGGATATACCCCAACAAAAATATTTTATATAAGTAGTATCATAATGACAACAGAGAAGCCATGATTTTATCCCCACACCATGATGGTATACAGGTAGCAGCCCCAGACCAAGAGTGTACACATTTAGTAGCCTAATCATGACATGGTAGAATGGTTATTATCTTAATCCAAAAATGGTATACTGTTTTTTTCTCTAGGTCATGATGGTACAGGGATAGAAGTCAAATCACAAGATAGTACAAAGGTTATCCTCACAATCATAAGAGGGTACATGAGTAGTTTCCTAAGCCTGAAATGTAACAAGGTTTGATAGCCTATACCCTAGATTGTACCAGTGATGTTGCCTATATCCCATAATGTTACAAGAAATATGTAGTAATTCATTATACATTAGGCTATGATTTTTTATTTATTCACTTATTCCACATTTACTTTATGTAACATAATATTATGCTACCCTCGATCATCTTTATTTTCTCATGTATCAAAACTCCAAGCCCATGGACTATTTTGTATTATTTAGACTACATGTATTTCTATTATTCCAAATGGAATGTTAATATTTTTAATAATTCATTTTAATAACATTTTTCTCTTATGTTCATGATACATCATATATTTATAGTCTAGTGATGGATGAAACTTTATTGAGTATTTCCATTAATTTTAATTTTATATAACCCATTTCTTGTACTTTTATTGATTTGGTTAAAAAGATAAGTTTAACATATGATGTCTCTATAAAGGGGTTATTTGATATTTTACAATGAGTAAAGGATATATAGAATTTAAAATTTTTATTTTTATGTAGCTTGTAATACTTGTAGATTTTTTGATTTATATTTTGAATTAATTGAAATATTTTTGATATTTTTGATTTTTTTCAATGCTAATGAATACATTAATTTAATAATAAATGACTAATTTGGGAAAATGTTATATGAAAAGAAAATTAAATGTCCACTATATGGAAAAAAAATTTACATTTCATTACATGGATCTCTAAAGGAAGCATGCGTTATAAACCCCCTACGAGTTTCCTCGATGGCTTCTGTTACACACAAACCCTTATTTTACATAAATATATTATATTATTATTTAATATAATAAGATATATCCTTGCAGTTAAATTAGCATATATTTACACTTTTTACTAACCTATTAAAATATATAGTTAACAAAAATATAATATCAATTCTTAGGATAACAATTAATTAGAAATGAAAATATAAGAACTAATTAAATATAATGGATATATTTTTATTTTTATTCCCGCAAGGTATTTTTTATTAATAAATTAAATTAATTTTAATTGTTCAATGATATTAATTTAATATATATATTAAATATTGATAAAAATAATTTTCGTATTCATCTAATATACCTTGTAGACATAAGATATGAACAAACACAATCTCTTGCTTAAAATCCAAAATTATTATAATGGTAGTTTTACATCATTTTAATTTGAACCCATTTTAAATATAATTATTTTAAATATTATATATTAAATAATTAAATAAAATAGTTTTTATGGAAAAAATAAGTATTATTTTATGGAGAATTTTTGGTATTTTTTTATGTTTTCTTCTTTAATGAATCGTAAAAAATAATAAAATTTAACTAAAAACATATTATATATATACTTTATTTATGAGAATAAATTATATTTTTCTTTATTTTAAATTAAAATGAAAATTTTTTATCAATTTATCCAAATTAGGTCCTAATAATAAAATTAACATATAATTTTTTTTAATAACCAAGCAAACTTTTGAATATTTTTAATCAAAAACCCCACATTTTCATCCAATCTACAGGATTAAACTAAAATTAAATTATTCCAAAAATGTGATTTTAAGAATGAAAATTGAATTGCATACATGAAATAAGAATAATTTGCGAATTTAATTGATATAAAACTACTTTTTGAACAAAATCATAATGAAGGTAATTAAAATTAATTACAGTGATTAAGAAAGAATTAGTAATAATGATGGTCTAAACCCTTAAAATAATACCTAATATGACTAATATTATTGTCCAATATCCATTTTCTTAAAATATTTTGATCATATACCCCATTTTCTATACATTAGTCCATTATTGGATCCATGTCAAATAAAAAACATTCGTGGGGTTTCCATTTTCAAAAATATTTCATGAGTGCCACGTCTCCACCATTATAAAAGGCTCCATCTCCCACATCAACCCAACCATAAAGACAAATATGTTCATCTAAGATCTACCCAAATATCTCCAAAACATCACACCATTTCTCTTTTAACCCTCCAATTTTATATAAAAAAACACAAGGAATTTCGTTAGTGAAAACCAAAAGGAATTACACAAAGAAGTTGAAACATCCTCCCTCGATATCTATGAAATTATTTTCATTCTCCATCCCCTTCAATGTATTTATTCCATTATGTTACAAAAAACCTAGTATAATAAATATACATATTCTTTTTATGTGTATATTTAGGCCAAATCATTCAAACACTTCAATCTAATTGGTATCAATCATATTGTTTATGCGTACGATGAACTGTGACCACACAAAATGATGAATGTTCATGCTTCCTCTACCTCCTCTCATTGATTAAATAATGATAAAAAATCAGTATTTATAAATGAAAAATTATATTTTTAAATTATTTTATTTTCTTTAAATACATTACAACCCACATATATATACTTTCTATCTTGTGTAAATACTATAATTTCGTTTTTGGAAGTGTGAACTACCGCCCCCACAGAGCAATTTGATTCATTCACACACTACATGGAACATATTAAGGATTATTTTAGTGAACATATATGATCTATATGATATATTAATTATACTATAATAAATATATATATACTTATATTTAATTTACTCAATTTCATCCAATAATACAACAAAATGGAATCAATGATCATGAGTGCATACGCTTTATGGTCTCCATGAACTGTGTATTCCATTTCATACTTCTAAATTATATATATATATATAACATATAATGAATATAAATTATATTCTTATCTGGTATTATATTATTTATATCATCATATATGTATAAGGAACAGTGATATAACAAATTAAGACACATGTGAAGAAAAAAAAGAATAATATATTAAGGGAAACCTTACCACGGAGTTGTAAACAACCAGGTAATATATGATCATAATCAAACCATATATTTTATTATATATAAGAATATTAATGTGTAAAAATTTTATATTAAAAAAATTATTATATATGAATCCTGTGTGATTTCAAACAGAGATAAGACAAAATGTATATTAATTTCATCACATTTTTAATATTTGTGATATACATGCCATATTTTCTACACTATTTTTTTATATAATTCTCATTAATATATTCTAAAATTCATATTATTAAAATTAATGATATTTATATATCCACTATAAGTTATATCATTAATGGAATTTATGTTTTAGGAGGATTTTATGATTCTTTTGAATGTTTTATTAAAAAAATGATTTCGAAATGTTTGTCAAGATTCTATATAAGATTTAAGGAAAAAGGTATTTCAATTTTAATCAAGATAAAATTATTTGTTCTAATAGTTATTTTCAATGAAAATTGTTTTAAAATGCTATTTATTATTGAAAATAAATTTATAAATAAGAAGGGTACTTTTCTCCTAGAATTTACTTAAATGAACATTCAAAATTATTTCCCATCTCAGATAACATTTGTTAAGGTTACTCATTAAATATTTATAAAAGATCTAAATTTTGAATTAATATTATTTATATGAATTATTTATGCAAGATATTATAGTCTATATTATACTCATTTTACTTTCTTAGGTTATTTTTTTAATAAATTCCATTTTAATTTTACAGTTTATGTTTTTAATGATATGATAATGAATATTGTATGTATTTACATACAATATGATATCATCATTGTTTATGATACTCATTCCATATAATGAGTTATGATATAATTATTTATGAATTTTTGGTACATGTATGCATGATTTTTTATGATATGGGTTGGACTTATATCTCCTTCCAATTTATTAGATAATTATTTATATCTAATTAGTTTTATTAAGGTGATATTGAGAGTGAAACATGAATACTATAATAAACATGTGAGTGAACCATGACTACAAATATTTAATTAAGGGTGAAATTATTATAATAATATAGCCATGGGACTTTTCCATGACTACTGATATGGATTGGGCAGCGGACCCAGCCGAGCTAGATGGACATTGAAGCGATGCCATGGATAAAATGTAAAAATATATATGCCAATGAATTTTCCACAATTCCATATATTATTCATATGTTATAATTTTGTGGATTATTTTTTATATTTAGTTATGATTCATTTCGTATGAGCATCAAAACGTTATGTTTTTATTGATATTTATGATATTCAATATGCTAGTTATGAGATTCTATTTACATGGTCATGTTCCCAAACCCAAATTCTTGTTTTTTATAGTGACATGTCTCTCATCATTACCCTTATAGATCATATGAGATCCTCCATATTTTTTAACTTACCAAAATTATAATTATTTATATTATGTATGATTTTTCAGTGTATGGGGTAATCCTGAAAAACCTAGTGGGAGATAATATAGCTAACTTATATACCCATGATAATGATTCTACGTTTTAAAAAGCACTACAATAATATGGTATTTGGGAGTCTAGTATTAAAATGTTTTTTCTATTCTAGAAAAGTGATACAATGTCATTGTATGTTATTAAGGGGTCGTTATAGATGGTATCAAAGGAATGGTTCAGTTATTATTTTGAAACTAGGATAAGAAAACCAAATTGATGAATCCATGGACTAAGGATAATAAAATGTATAGGTAGATGTCTTGGAATTTTGGTTAAGAATATAGTGGTTGGTTTACAAGAAAGAAATCCTTATATAGCTACTACGAGTGGATTTTGCTGTAGAAGAGATGAATATAGGGGTAACAACTCTGATAAGATGTCACCGGCTTGACTCAGGGTAATCTGGTATTTGACAATGGGTATTACTACACACCTCATTTGACACTCCCAAGTGATATGAATTTAAAATTTACATAATATTCATGAATAATTATTATTTATTTGAATATAATATAACTATGAATATCATAGGATAAAAATATTATTTCATCCATTTAATGGTTGGTCTCATGATTTTGATATTATCTATGTAATATTCCATTATTATGTTCTTTTATTCAATGATACAATTATCTCACCATGTACTTTCTAGATTTATCAAATGGGGGAAACAATAAATAAATAGGTGAACATTATGTTTGATGAAAGATTTGGTGATTATGAGAAATTATATTGGATAATTACAACAAATAAAAATTTTATGATTTTTCCAAATCAGTTATCATGATATATAATTAATAATGATTGACAATGTTAAATTTGGTGAAATTTATTTCATGTCACATAAGATAAATATTGACTTCTATAAATTTTAAAACTATAAGGATCATAGAGGAAGTAATATTAGGAATCCTACATGTCAAGACGAATGGAATTAGAACCCTGAATAATACCTATAATAGAGGTGATGATGTTATCTATGTGGTAAAAATGGTTATAATGTGATGTGTTTTCATGGAATTAAATGTATCATATATAGAGAACACATGAATTACACAAAAAACATCCCTGAAATAATAATTTAATACTAAACCATCAAAGGACCTATTCAATTGAGATGTTAAAGTGAAAGGATTGATGAATTTATGTATATGGATTAAAAAATTAAGAAAGGTGAAATATATATGGATTATTTAGTTTATAATTATTTCTACGGGTTTTCAAGAATATGTTCAAAAGTTATGATGGAAAAGAATTGTGATTTAATGAAAAGGTGATGTTAATGGAAAACATATGATTAGGAAAAATATAACCATTAATGAGTTCCTAATGTCATGATAGTGATTTATTGATAAGGGACATATTAGATATTAATAATTGTATTTGATAGTCCTCAGTACCATGGATCTTGTTATTAATTTGTTGAAAAATTGGTATATAACATCATGGATTAAGATTAAAAACATATTGGATTTTTGGATTATATCCCATTTCCATTGGTATGTTGAAGCGTTCATAATTTCTAAAATTATTTATGGTATTTCTGGTTATTACCTTGCTTCAAGATAATACTGGCGTAGGGGATTTAGAAGATTCTAATGTGACAACCATGAGATACGAATTGATATAAGGGGCTTAATGATAATCTGATTTATTGAATTTCATTTTAATATCTTTTACCTCAATATTTTAGAATTTTTATAAGGCAATCCATTCATGAAACAATTATGTTAAACTTCATAGAAATTAATTATGTATTGATATTGTATTGTAACTCATGGTTAAAAATGTTATGTAGTGATTAATCTTATTTCAGTGATGTACATCATATTTATTTTGGAAATTATATTAGTGTCGGTTTATAAAATGACATCATGTATATATGGTGAAATATAATATAGTCTGATATGGCTTTAGGTCTTAATGCAACGACTGAAGGATGATATGGGTTTCACACCAACCACTAGGCTAGATGATGTGTTGGTTAGAGTATAATTACTTTTTTTGAATTGATTTTTCTTATGAAACAATACTTTTACATTTTATGTTCATAGATTAATTTATTAATCATATTGAATTTTATGTAAAGTTTTAGAAAATTTTTGATTCTTCTCATTCTTTTATGTGCATTAGGTTCTACTGAATGTTTATTTTAGGGCTTTGTACATCAATGTTAATTTCTAAAAATCCATTTCATGATATAAAGAATTAATTTGAAATATATATAGAACAAATATTGAATAATTTTTTTATAGATACAATTAAAATATTTATTTTTCCTTTTATTATTTTTCAGTTAAAGAATTACACAAATATATGATAGTGGTAAATAATTTGGTTTTCTGAAAACCATGATTTTTTTAACTGTTTACATTATAAATCATCACATATTTATGTCTTTGAGTCCCTAAGCATTTCTTTAATCATTCAATTGATTGTGATTTATGACCTCAATCACTCCCTATAAATATTATCTCTTTTCCTCTATGTCCAATATTCACTCCAAACCTATGTTATCCAATGCGGAAACTTAGTTATACATTACTTTGGGTAACCATTATGGTTCCATATTTCTCATTCTAATTGATGATTTAGTATTCATTTGTAAAATATCGTTTCCTATGAATGATTTTTCAATGTATTAAATCATTAACAACCCAGAAGAATTTCAATTGTGAAATTCATTTTGGGGGGGATATAACACCACCAGGATTTTGTGAGATAAGATTTTTGATTTAACTTAATCTTTTTTAAATTGTTCATTTCATGCTACAATAAAAAATACATTATTTATATTAAATCACTATGCATGTCATTCATTATATGAAAAATGTTAAACAATAAAAAATAAAACATTAATTTTATCTTACACTACATGGAACACAGAGGATATATTACATTACACGAAACAATGAATTTCTTGGATGGATTGTGTTACAGGCAAGGCTGAGTTTTACGATACAATAATATACAAATTTTTTATTTAAGATGACATAACCCGAACATTAAAGTATTCGTTATTTATAGTGGAAACTATCTTATACAAATATATTTTATTATGAAATATAATAAAAATCTATATGTTACCAAATAATTATAAATGAAAATATAGGAACCAATTGAATAAAAAAATATATTTTTAATTTTATGCCTCCAAAAATATTTTGTGTTACTAAAAAAATTTATTTACAAGTAGTTAGTGAAATTAATATAATGAACCAGTTTGAATATAAATATAAATTAATTTTTTCCAATGTTATTCTTTCATGTATTATGATCATTATTTCATTGTGATGAACATATTATGACCTTATGATATTTATGTCATGATTTATGATTACAAACATTGATATGTTGTGTATAAAATTATATTTACATGATTATGTTCGTATACACTTATGCTCGTGATTATTCTTACATGTATCCCTTTTTTACTATTAATGAGTATCTGATCACACACCTTTTTATTATTCTTTCCAAGGTAATGAAGATTGATATTTAGTAATATTTGCATAAGAATGGTTCTAGAAATGAAGATCCTTATGAGATATAATCTATCCCACATAAGAACTCGTGTTTATGTTTCCATGTTTCCAATGGTACTATACTAATAAGTTATTTGGGAATATTTTGTTGAATTTTTTATGTATTACTCATAATTTATGTAATGTATATGTACATTAAGTCGAGGTCGTTATATTTTTTAGCCTCAATGACACCATACATTTTTTTATTATGTGATTATTTGTGAGATTTATTATCTATCTTGTGGAAATAATTTCAAATAATTATAGTTCAATATTGATTTTTATCAAATCATTTATTTGTAGAAATTTTTTTTCACTATATCATAGAATATGAGTGTTTGGAACTTAAATGAAAACCCCAACAAATTATTCCACCTTTAGGGAGAACTGTTTTTTTATTAGTTATACAAAAGGGTAATGTATATAAAATTTAATCAGATACTATACCAAGTAATGACATCCTAAAACTAATCAAAATGAATTAACAATTTTAATTCATCTAATTCATACAAAACATTAATATTTTTTAATTAAAGATACGAAATGAAGAACAATAAAAAAAATTTAGATTATACTATATAATAATATTTTATATCTTCTAAAAAAGTTATAATTATTTATGAACATTCCAATAAATGGTATGTTATTATTAAAATACATTTTATTACTATATGTTCTTAAAAAAATTTATGATATCATTGTTGTGCCAAATTTTATGAATGTTAAATCAATTTCTTAAAAACATTATAAAACAAATTATTTTAATGAACATATAATAGTGTAAAATAATTTTCATTTTAACATTCACACATCTATATAATAATGTCCAATACATGATATACAACGTTGAATATCATTGAGTATAGTGGGTAATACTCATAACATGGAAAAATAAAAAAATAAAAATCATATAAGCATTTATATCACATAAAATTCTATAGAAATACAATTTAATATAACATTCCACTATAAATTTGTTAAAATGGACTTTTTGTTGGCTAAATCCGATTTTAAAATCCATATGGTCCAAAAATATGAATATAAAAAAACTTTCTCCAAAATTTAATTGATATCATTTCAAATTCCTCTAATTGGATTAACCTTATCATGATGTAGAAATTATATTGAAAGCTGACATTTTAACATAAATTTCTAGACTATATTATCTATCATTGGGATTAAATGTAATTCAGTATTGGTATAGAATCCATTAAACTCCAATTCACACTGAATAAAGGAAATATTTTTTTTATAAATTTAATTATTTAATTGAGTTTCACATTATATATGAAAATAATAAAACATCTTGAAAAAAAATATTGTAGTTTAATTTATTTATAAATTCTATAGAATGAATGAAATAAATTAAAATGGTTGAATTTAATGAAAACATACATAGATTACCATTTCTTAATAAGAACTGAAAACTCTAAATAAATAATTGATCTATTGGAGAAATCTAAAGCTATATGTGAATATAAAATGCTAAGTACATCAATTCCATATTTTATATTTAAGGGTGAATGCAATAAATTGTAGGATTTCACAACACACTTTTTTGAGTCGTCATAAATTAGTATAAATAATATTATTTGTGAAAGTGTAAAAATGTATATAAATATTACGTTTTTAATTTAATTTATTATAAAAAACCATCGATAATGAAAGGTTTAGACAGGTGTGTTGAAGGATGATGGGGAAATTAATATATAGTTAGTAAATGAGAATCATGTCAATGATTTAAATATAAAATTATTATATATGTTATTTATTTTTAATCAATTAATATTATAATTTGGTTTCTATCACTATATAAAAAATCACAATTTAATTGAATAAACATCCATTACAATAATTGTAATTCCCCATAGTGAAATACCTAAAATAATACCCCTACACGAGTGACCAAATGATGGTGCAATGTATTGGAAAACCAAAAATTTAATATTATATATGAATATAAATTATAAAAAAATTTAAATTCTCTCTTGATGTGAAAAAATAATTTATGATACTACAATTAAATTTTGTGAAATTAAGAAATACGGTCTATAAATAGTTTTTCTTACATTATTCATTCTAAAAATTGTTATAAAAATATTTAAAATACATAAATTATCATTGAGAACTGAAATGGTTCCCCCAATACAATTAGATAACCTAATAAATCCAAAACCCCATTCAAAATATATTTTTAACCACTGAATAAATTTAAAAAAATTATTTAAACATAAATACAACTTAAATCAGAATCCTAATAAATAAATTGTGACCTAAAAATGAAACAATTATGTCAATCCACATTATTTTTCATATATAGAAGTCAAATTAATTATTAAAAATGAATAAAATATAGGAATTATTGTAAATAATTATAAATTGTTTTCAATAGGATAATATTAAAATCAAACAAATTCTTTTTTTTCATTAAAATACTAATTGTTTCCAATATAGTAATGATGGATCCATAATACCGTATCAATTTAAAATTGTAAAATGATCATTAAAAAAGCCTAAAAAACAAAAATAGTAAAAATTTTCTATTTTTTATTAAATAATTAAAAAACACATTTAATGGATTTTAATAATCTTAAATTAAAAAAATATACACTAGAATATTTTATGAAAATGAATTTCCTTCCATTTACATGCGTTAAACTCATTCAAGATTCCTATAAACGCAATGTAAAAAGTCCAATGATTATTGTGTTTTATTTATCCATTGATGAAACAAATATTTCAAAATTAATTTATTAAAATAAAATAATAACATTCATGGTGGAAGGATAATGTGAGGAAGCGGAGAAGGATAATGATGAAGATGAAATGAAATCCTAGTTTTGACTTAATTGGTCCTTAATGTACAAGAGTTTTAATAGAGTAATAACAGAGGAAACAATAACATGTGGATTCCCTTCAACATACATATATTGGGAGTTGATTAGGACTTATGTATATACTTATTATGTAACATAACATATTAAATTTATAAATATTATTATTACCGTATGAAAAGAAAAAATTATGTCATTATAACCATGAAATAAATATTAAATAATATCATAGTAAACAAATTAATTAGTTTAAACATCTTATAATAATTTAATATAAATTTATAAAATAATAATTAAATGGAATAATTAATTGGAATCACATAATTAATGTTTTGGTGTATTTATAATGATGAAATATTATTGTGTGTTGGTTTTTACCTTAATTTGTGGCACGCATCATTTATTGGAAAAAAAATTATACATAATGGAAATAATGACAATTAATTAAATATATATTATTCCCTAAACATGGGTATTTTTCAAAAAAATCAATTATTTATAAAAATAAATAAATATTATATTATATTAATAATAAAAAATTTATTATGATTTTTGAGTTGAGCCAAAAAAAATTAGAAAGAAAGGAGTTAGATGTTTTAATTATTTTTCGTTGATATCATTAAATTACTAATATGAAAAAATGATTCCATGTAGGATACTCTCAAACATCATAATAATGTAGTCCACGAAAAAAGTGTATTGACTAACGCCATATCTGCTTACCCTGTTGTAGTATGTGTGATCACTAGTCCATATACAAATATTAAATAGATTTTTTAAGTTACGATTACTGTAACATGATAGTGAATGAACCTCTAAATTTTAATTTTAAACCTTCTCAAAAATCTATATTTATATAGCATTTCATCAATAATCATAGAAAAGTAGACAATGTTTTAGATATAAAGATATAGTTTATACAATATATTAGAAAATTAATGACTAATGGAGTATGAATAGAATGTGAATAAGTTGGATAAAATAAATATATTTTTTTTTTTACTTCTATGTTAAGGGTGATTTCATAGTATACATTAATGACACATAAATAGATGATCTATTAACGAAGGATTTATATTGGGGACAACATAATTTGAGGTGGTTTCATGGAGGTGGTGTGAGGTACTATATTTAATTAATATACAATTATATTGATATTATAAAACTCAAATTCAAATAATTATTTTAAAAAATTTATCTTTATAAATTGGTTAGAATTATATTATTTAAGAAATATTGACTATAATATTTTTCATTAACAATTCAATGTTTTTGAAATTTTATTATTGTTTTGTTTTTATTATGAGTTATTTTTTTGGGAATGATCAATGATCATGGTAATTAGTCTTATTAGATGTTTTTTCATATGATATCATTATTAGTAGTGTTAGTTTTTTCTATGAAATAATATGTTAATTGTTATAGTTGTAAAAATATATCTTGTTGTCTAATTAGGAAATCCATAATTTTATAACAGAATATGATCAGTATATGATTTATAAGTAGAGAGATTATTTAGTTATTTCTTTTCATTTAGATATTTTGATTATATTTGTGATATAATTGACGTAAATATTTCCCCCAATTCCAATATACATATTTTAAATTTGTCTCTGTTTGTGGGGTTTTATTGTATGGCACGATATAACTATAATGTAGAATATGGTTTCATGCTACAAATAAGGTTTCTCATATGAGATGAATAATATTTTATAATTTAATGCAAATCATAAAACATGAGAATTTTTACATGCCACTTCTTATGTCTTATCATATTTTATAATACATGAGAAAATAATAGTGTATGTTTTAATGGAAACATACTACCATCTCACCCAATAAATGGTGGTGATTATGTAATTGTTAATATAATAACCATATATATGATTTAATTTAACATCCAAAACATTAACTTGTATCCATATTATAGGAATATGCAACATCATAAAACCTGGATGGTGATGATTTTCTTGTGGATTCAACTATATTAGTTTATAATGTATTACACATATTTTATCATTAACTCTTTATTATAGGAGATATAATTTGAATGAGTTTTTTAAATGTATTAATTTAAATTAAGTGTTATATGATACAATAACACATATGTTATAACTGAATATTCAATGACTTGTTTATGAAAATATTATTTACTTTTTAACAACTGACATTGGTTAAGAAATATTTTTAAAATACATTAATTAACTCTGTAATTTTTTTAATAATCATTGTTCAGAAATATTTCTAGGAAATTTTTGTATGAATTTGGATGAAGTTGAGAATTTATCATTAACATTATAATAAATCATAATAAAAAAAATAGATAGTGAAAAATTAATTCCAAATGATCCAATATAATCAAAATCTCATGATCAAAGAGTTTATGAAAAAATAGAGTTTGAGCCACTATATGAAAATTGAATTTATCATCAAACACAATTTCTAGAAATTTATTTGGAAGATATTGGAATAGTTTTAATAAAATATAACTATTGTATAAAGTTAATATATTATGTTACAAAAGAGGATAAATTGTACATTGGATTAATATTATCTTGATAATACATCATATGAGGTTTCTGTGAGAAATGTTGACATAAAAATATATTGAGGTCTATATAATACCATGTTTGTACAATGTAATCAGGTGTACCAAACTCAAAACATCATAAAAACATAGTTATATGACCTTGATTTTGTGTAGTTTCAAAATTTGAAAAATAATTTAAATATAGATTAGATCAATAATTGGAAAACAAACAAAAAATTAGATTTAATGAGATTATAATGTTGTGAAATGGTTGAATAAATGTTTCATATGACTAAATTATTCAGATGTCATATTTTTTTATATGCATTATGTAGGTAAAGAGAAATTAGAAAACGTAGATGTTTTTTTCTAGACAATAATATATGGTGTTTTTAATTGTAAATTGTTTCATGAAATATAAAATTTGATATTTTAATTTTTTAGGTTAGAAAATGTTCTACAAAATAAATTAATTGGATTAATATTTGTGGATAAGTTAATTGGAAGGACTCATTAAGATAAAGAAAAATCCATGACTAAAGAATTATCTTTTAATGAATATGAATATATAATGTGAATCATTCTTAGTTATGTTATCTGACAAACAATTTCACCAAATATAAATTTTATGTTTAATAATTCAAAACATTATAAAATTCAAAATAATTATTTTGTAGAATGGGTTAATTAAATTGGTGTGTGATTTCAATTAGATTGATTAATAGATCTAATAAGAAAACGTGATGAAATTATTTAACATCTAATTATAAGGAATTTACATAGAGAATATTACTAACACCAAGGTTTCCTGATGTTTAAAAAATATTCGAGAAGACTCTCTAATTTTATATAAGTGTTTATTAAATTTTTTTCAGATGGATTATGAAATTTAATTCCCACATATTGACAATTATTATAACTAACATAATGGTTTTTTTTCAATGTATATCATCCTTAAATCATTTGCTACAGACAAAATTATGATATTCTATTGAACATGTGTAGTAAATGAGTTTCCAAAAAAATGTGAGTTTCGACATGAAGATATTTAGCTAACAGATATTTTCAATTATATCATTAAAGATAATATAAATTTAAATAAAATTTATAGAGGAACTATATTGAGTTTCCATGTTGAGACATTTTTGTCATAGTTTCTTCTAATTACCAGCTAAAAAATATTTAAATATTTTGCATATTGTTTATTAAGGCACAACAGAGAAATAGTCAGCATACATAGAAATTTTTTCACGTAACATATATTATAAAATATGAACAATTTGACTAACTATCCAGATGAACAGTTTTGGGTAATTGTTATTATAATGATTCATTATTTCATTTGTTGCTAAATTTTTTATGATGAGCATTATATATTGATTATTCTTTCAGAATGGGGGTTATATGATTTCCAAAATGAGTGGAAAAAAATTGAATTCACTTCTTTCTAATTATAATATTACTTAGACCCACATGAGTAGCAATTGAATGTATGTAGGATTTACCACTAAGGCAAAACCTTGTATGTATTTTTCCCTTCTATAATTTAATATAGTATAATTACTGTGAGTTTTCTATAGAATTTTATTATAAAATTTAATTATAACTAGATCATGATTTAAATTTACTAAAGACATAAATTTTTTGAAAATTCCCCCATGGATTCAACCAACCAAAATCATTTTTCAATGGTCCAATGTAAATTTAATTGGTATTATAATGAATGATACCGCATTGTATTCTTATCATGGAAAGTATCAATTTTGTAAATTTTAGATGTCTTTATACCTGTGATGGATTTTTGTCATTATCGTAAAACTTGAATGACAAACTATCTTATATCGCAATACAAAGAGGTTTTCGATTCAAAAAATTATATTTTAATACCCTTTAATAAAATACTTCGAGTAAATTTTATTAAAAAAATATAAAATGAGGATGACGACAAATATAGGACTTTTTTTATTTTTAAATTATCATAAAATGTATTGATGAAGATTAAGGGTCTAAAAATTGTAATGGAAATGTTGTAAGAAGTAAATATTATTTTTGAGGGAAACACCGAAATGAATTATTAAAAGATACAAATAAGTCTACTCATCATTGAATATATCATAATATGATATGAAGAATCATTTAATGGGTATATCACAAGAGCTAATGATGTATTTCAGAACACCGTAGTATTTTGAGATGTCCTGAAAAATTCTACAAGTGTCATAAAGATTAGTAGAAGCCTCCATGATTGGTTTGACTATAAAATCTATGTGTTAGTTGAAAAATATAATTTATTGGATAATTAATTAAATTTAATCAATTTTACATATGATAAGAGAAAACTTCTAGAATTAATAAACAATAACAGGGAAGAAATTGATTTTGATTCCATTAGAACGATATAAATCCAAGAAATCAATAATTCAAAAATTAGTGATTTATAAGATAAGGAAGATAAATAAATTAATGAGATTACCAAGTCTCTTATCATCAAAAAATATCAGAGAGTTAGAGGATAATATGTATGAAAAAATATAATTAAATGTTCTGAGTGTGGAGGAATTATGATTTTGTCTTCGAATTTCTATATGAATAATGTTTGTGATTATTTAGATCATTATAAGACAAACCTCAATGGAATAAATTTAATAAAATTTATGAGGAATCTTGTATGAATATTGGTAGTAAGAATTTTTTTATTAAAAATAGAATATATATCATTTTTATTATATAAAATATGATTCTGTAGAAAATAATTTATAAGAATATAATATTTCTGAAAAAACATAAAACATATGTAAATTTTATTGAGAAACTAGATGATTTTTCAAACATTAAAGAGGAAGAAGAATGTGAAAACGAATAAATAATATAAAATATTAAATCCAATATTTTTCCATTTCTTTAGTAGAAATACAAACTCAATAATTAAATAATAATAATAAATATATAATTTAAAAATAATGATAAGGAAATGAACGATGTTATTAACCAAGAACACACACATTTTCATGAGAACATAATCCTTAATATGAGAGTTTTTTACCATTTAATGTTGGTGGAAGATCTTGTTCTTAGAATTGATACTATATAGGATGATTTTTGTAAAACTCAATAAAAAATATTTAGATTGAAATTACCTTTAGAAAAAAGAATGAAATTTTCAAATAGGCTTCAGTGACTACTGATTAACCATGTCAACATTATCTGAAAACACAATAAATGAATCATGGGAAATCCTCACCTAGTAAATGTAAAAGTTTATCTGATTTTACTAATAATCTATTATTATAATTTATTTTTGAAAAAAATTTATTTAAATTTCTTGGGAGGAATACCACATGTTAAAAAAAAGTGATCATCCTCCATAACTATGTTTCCCCAAACAATGATAAAAAAAATTTAAGATGATAAAAACCTCACAAAAATAATTATGGGGAAATGTTTTCTTTCTATTGATAAATGAGATTAGATGGTTTTTTTGGTTTTTCAGAAAAAAAATTCATAAAGAATATAACTATGGGAACAAAATGAATCTCTCTAGGAATACTCTTGAACACAAGGGGAGTAATAGTGAATGAAAAATTATTAAATTTTCAAATTCATGGAAGAAATAATGTAAAAAGCATAAGATAATTTAATCATTCCCATTAAAAATCATTTTCGTATACTGATGAATTTTTTTTAGAATATATAACCAAATATGTTACATTAAAAATTAAATTATGGTTACTATACTAGAGAAAAAATTATTGTATAAAATAAAAGTAGGGTGTGAATAAAATTTCGAAGTGAGATTTTAAAAGAGAGAGCTGTGAATGTATGATAAAAAAGAAACCATGTATTCTTAATATTGTATATACCTCATATACGATATGAGATTTAGAAATCATGATAGATGTTGAAAATATTTTTGGTTTAGTAGTTATTTGCATAAATGATAGTTTAATAAATATCGAAATAGTTGCAACATTTGGGAAAACAATTTAAACTGGATTCAATGGACGATTTAAATATTTATGGGCATGAACAAAACAAAATTACTGTGTAATTTCTTTTTAATTATTTATGATAAGTGATAATCAGGAATTATTTATGTATCATTATATGTTTCGATGATGGTAATGTTGTTACATAGAAATAAATAACAAACACAATTTTATTATATATTGGAGTACTTTGTAACACATGTTTTTATTGTTTAGAAAATGAATGTGTGTTGTGGAATCATATGACTAGGAATCATTTAAATAATTTTATGATAAAATATTAGAATTAAGATACAGCAAGAAACTATTGACGATTTAAAAGTAATGAAAATGATTATTGAATAACATGTCCAAAGGGAATATTGTTTGTAAAATAAATAAGAAATTTTAAATTCAATCTACCATACAACATATTATTATTCACTCATATATTTGTGCATGGATTGGATATTAATAAAAAAAATTGTGTGTGAATATTATCATTTTATTGATGATTTCTATCGCATGACATAAATTATAATTATGATGAATAAATAAGAGGATGCATAAATGATCATTTTTAGAAGATATATTGATAGAGAGTTGTGTGTTTACTGGCTAAACTATGAACTAAAATGGAAAGGATTATTCATTTAATAATTTTGTATCCTACCTACTGAAATAGGGAAATAAAAATTATTTAAATTCCCAATAAAACACTAAACCTAATGGTGTGTCTAACAAGGAAAATATCATTGGAATAAATGGGAAAAATTATCATTGATGATACTAAAATTTTCATGTTTTTTAAATATATTTTGTTAGTACTATTATAAATGTTCAAAATATATTTATGTTAAACATTAAATATAACATGACTCCCTATGAAATTTGTTATAACAAAAATCCTCCATAAAAATGTTTCATTATTTTTGGGAGTCCCTCTTTTTATAAAATAAAAACAATCATATCATCATAAAAATTTTAAAAAAAGATAATATTGAATTTCCATTAGATATTAATACTATGAAAATAAATTAAATGTATGAATAAATGTATATAATATTCAATGTAATCTTATGATGGAAAAGTAATTAAAACATAATCTATTTAACAATAGTTGATTAGAGTATTAATGATGATAATTTAAATACCTTCAATTAGAATAATAAAATTGATGTTGAATGTGAGATAAATCAGGTAGATTATGATTTAGAAAAATCATGTGATAAGGGATGTGAAACAGGAAGAAACACCATGAACTTTCAAACCCAATAAAAACATGTTGAAGGTGAAAATATTATTTTAAATAAGAAAACATCAGTCTAGAAAAAAAACTGTAGATTAAAAAATAAAACATCACTCACATCGTATTCTAAACAAAAATAAATGTCATAAAATTTTTAATAAAAATAATGGGATGATTATTTGATTCAATAATTATATCAAATTTTGAAAATAAAAAATAATATGTTGTTCTATGTAAATCATTATAGAATATTATTTTTTAAAATGGATTTTTGAAAAAATATTAATGAACATGGAGATGTTTCATGAACAAATAAAAAAGTGTTTGTAATTAATTTAATTGGTTAAAGGTGTGGATTTTGAACTATGTTTTCCCCATGGTGAGAAATTGGAGGCTATAAAACTGTTATTAGTATTTTCTAGAAAAGGTTATTATTAATTTCATCATATGGATGTAATGTTTTCAATCATTATTATAAATATTGAGGAAACATTTTATACTAAGAAAACATAGGGGTTATTATATGAAAAATATAAAACCAATGTGTTTATGTTGAATAAAACAATATATTTGTTCAAACAAGCTTTGCGTCCTAGGTACATAAAAATTGATATTTGTCGGAAAATTTTCCATTTTTATAATTGGATTGTTTATAAAATCATATATCCAAATAAAATAAACTTAGTTAAAATACTTTTTATTATTTACATTATGAAATTTTTTTATCACCAGATAGAGAAAAATATTGAAAATTGTTTTCTCAGTGAATGAAATTAGAAACTGGAATTTAAATGCTCATAAAAATAACATTATAATGGATTTACAAGTGAAAATAATTGAGAGATACATTTTATTTTCACATGAAAATAATTATAGGGAGTTATAACATGTTTTTGACATGGAATATTCCAATAAATTTTGAACTCCTATATTAGTTACTATAATGAGGAGTAAGGATGATGTTTTCCATAATCTGACTCAGAAACATTTTAAAATTTTCATATAAATTTTCCATAGTATTATATCATCAATAAATGATATTTTTTATTTTAATACGATGTGGGATACTTATCAGAGTTATCCTATGGAATCACATTTGTTACAAGTAAAAAATTGATCCTCAAATATTTACAAGGAACATTTTCTTTTAATATGTTATATAAAATAATTTTTAATATAAAAATTTATGGGAATGAATATGTTACTAGTTCTAGAGATTAAAATGATAGAAAATCAATATTTGGATGAAATTTTTTATTTGTGGAATGTTGTGTGGTCTTCAAATGTATGAAATAAAGTTTACTAATAATAAGCACTATAGAAGAAAAATATATTATTTCCACCCAAACATGTACTCTGATGATATGGAGGAATGATTTGTTTATTATTTGGATGTGGAATTTCATACCCCAATGAAAAATCCTTATTATAATTAATTTATAATAAATATCTCAAAAATATTGAATCATTGTTGATTAAATAAATTGATATAATTTATTATTTCATTAAAATAAATTTTTTAGTAGACATATAATGGTCAAATATATTTCATCAAAGTATAAAATATTTAATTTTGTCACCAAATATATTATAAAAGAGAGAATTATGGAATTGAGGCTACAACTTCAAATCCATATCCCACCGAAAGATTCATATAGTCTGGAAGGAAAAAAACCATTTTATTTTATTTTTTATTGAGAAATTGGAAGAGTATATATAAAAATTTTCATAAAGGGGTTTAGTAAATTATTTATTAAAATGGGGAGAGTATGTAAAATTCTTTCAAAAATAAATATGATGTTTTTGTAATCATAAAATGGTATGGGGTAATTTGAGAAGAGAAAATTCAGCAGGATGTAATCCTAACATTTAAGAATATTTTTGTGTCACCAAGGAATGAATTTACTTCAACAAAATTAATTTTAATCTGTAGTGTGAGTCAATTTATTCTCATTGATAATGGATATGTTTTTTAAATGATAAAAAATTGTGTAGTTTTTAAAAAATTGTTCTAAAAAATTTTGAGATATAAAATATTAGTATTTGTAGATTTTTGTAATGAATGTAGTCAATAAATTTTGTGTTCATATAAATAATAGTTTGTGATTTTTTCTAATATTTATTGAATGATGAAAAACAATTTTAGAAAAAAATAACTAAAGAAACAATATTAAAAAAATATTGTAAAGAAAAATTGTTAAGAAATGTTGTTAGTAATTTTTTATTAAATTCATAAAAGAACATTTAAGATGTTTCAATTGATTTTTTAAGAAACATTATAAATATTTTTAATGTTTCTATAAGGATCCAAAAGATAAAATTTCATCAAAATTCCATGGTCCATTTGTTTTTAATAAAAGGGAGTTTGAGCCACTAAATGAATAGTTACTATGTCAAAAAAATTATTTTTGAAAACTATTTCATAAGTAGAGACCTATATTTCCTAAATATTTATTTGGGATATATTAAATATTATTTTTTAGACCATCCACTAAGACAAAATTTGATTAGGAGCACCTATGTACCAAGAATAACTTATTGAAATATTGTAAATATTTTAAATGCATGAATTCACAATTTCCAAAAAGAGTCAAATAAAATCTAAAAAATGAACATAATATAAATTTAATGGCACCATTGAGTTAAGAATGTCATACTTTCCATATGAATGATATAACCTTTTTCATCATGCATAGTTTGTGTGAAATTATTCACAGACATAAAAAATGAATAAAATAAAATAAATACATTAAAATTATATTTTTTAAACAGATATCGCGTTTATTATATAAGAATTATTTTATTTGAATCCAAAATATTATCCATATAATTGTGGAGACAATCGAGAATTATTGGAGATATAATGGGACAATCTCTCTCAGAATAACATCTATAGGAATATAGATCGGAAATCGGTGTGCAGCCTGATTTAGAGATCTCACCAATTGAAATAATCTACACTCTTTATAAATCATAGATGAATCCATATCAAAATAGAAATTCTATTTATGTGATTTTCATCCCTGTTAATGTTATATATGATGATCATGAATCATATAACTAACAGATTGATTCATGAATTGGCTGTATTGCGGTATGTTTAATCATCATGAAATTATTTTACAGATTCATTAATTAATTTGGTTATTAATTTTACATTATAATGATAATGTATTGAGCCCAATGAAAACATGGCCATGGTAAATTACACATTTTTTTTATTAGGTTTAACTCATTATTATACATTATTTCATCACCAGAGTTTTATTTTCCCAGTGTTTCAATTCTAAAATTGAGGAATTCATATTTTTCAAACCCATTTAATTCCCAAATATTTTATATATCATATTTTAACTCAGTGTGGAATGAAAATTGAGTTTTTGTGGTAGTAGGGAGTTGATCATCCCCGATTGAAGACCCTTTATTTTAGCAAGTGTTGTGATGGTGACATGAACCAATGGTGGGTATTTCAAAAATTAAATTTAAGTCCGTATTAAGGAATGAAGAGACGACAAGTCTCAATAGGATTAGATACATGTTTCACAGCAAGATTAGAATCATGAATGAATTTCAGAGGATCAGGAGACCATTCATGAAGAATATTCGTTATTTCTATAATATCTCAATCCCATCAATGTTTATGTTAAGAACACACACTATATTGGATCTTCACAATAGAAATTAGGTATTTGGGATGAAATTAATTATTATAGGAAATGTGACTCTCTAACAAGATATGTGACCCCTCTATGACAGCATGACATGTACCTGTGGTGGTACATAGACACAACCATGAGTACATGGGAATGGCCACACCATGTACTCCCATAAGAACACATATTTTTAGGTGTACCAGGGAATTATCATGTACATGGACATGGGTAGATATAAATATGTATGGTTACAACATTAATAATATTATAGGAATAGACATGGTTTGTTTACAAGGGATGAAACTGATGTCGAAGGGATACACTGTGTAATTCTTGTACACACCATGTACGCCTTTAAAGAAGGATGGATACCCTTTTCCTCTCTAAATTTGATAGAATTCATTATAGTTTGATCCCTATATACCTTCCTTGGGGGTTTGTTTGTAATTGTTTCTAACACATAGGATTGTGATTGTTTCATCGTGAATTCATGGATAATATTTTCAGAGACCATTTTTGTGATTTTTTGTGAGATCGATTATCATATTCAATACCATGATAGAGTTCATGGAATCATTATTCCAATACTAATTGGTTTCCCATCCACCACATATCCAATTATTCACAATTTTTTTTGTATATCTCATTGGATTGGGTGTGATCCCCATTCGGTATATTATATCTCATTATAATTTCTACGTATATAAAATATGATGATACCTAACAAGCATAACTGCATGAATGGATGTAATTATTATTATTTGAATTGTAATATTTTTTCTACCAGAATGAGTGTTATGAAGAACCTTCGAATCAAAATCCTAGGATAGAATTTTGGTAGTGAATTTACGTTGATAATATGGTTCTATATTGGGTATATCGAAATATTCATGATATATTTTTTTTAGAAATAAAACATTGTTAAAATGAATGTTATTCTTATTGTTATATACTTTGTGGTTTCGGGGTGTCCTACAAGGTATTGTTACACTCACCACTTTATGTTAATTTTCTACATGGGTCATGTCTTGTGTATATGATCAACCTTTTGAATGACTCCATATAGAATAATACCATGCCATTCTTAGAGATCCAAAAATACTGAGATGTTTTACTAAGGTAATGTTGATTGCATTAGTTATATTTACATTAATGTTGGACATATTTTCAAATTAATTTCGGGATCATGTACTTTGTCATTTTTATATTTCATTACTTTTTGTTGTAATTTTTTTTTGGTATTTAGATATTTGAATCCACAGTTCCATTTTTTTGTTTTAATGTTAATCGTTATATTGGCTTGGGGATGGGAGTTTCTTGTGTAATATTATAAGGCCCCAACCATAAACCTTACGTAATCTTGTGTTATTACAAGATTACACATTGAGGATCTTTTCAGGATTATAGTTTTAGATAATTAGATCATAAAACTTTTATTACATTCCATATTTAAAAAAAACTGGTTACATAAAAGATAGTATTCATTTATCCCATCAACGGAAACATATTTAAAATAAGACATGGAATCATTCTTGACACTTCCTTGACACTATCATCATATCATGTACCATTCCCTTGACCTGTGAAAAACATTTCATAAACATGGGATGAGCATTAAAAGCTCGGTAAGGGTTATAAATAGTATGGAAAGGAAACATGAGTACATATATACATAAGAATGAAATCATTCTTTACCCATAAAACATAAGCACTTTAACATACCTCCTAAAATCATGAATAAATCATAGAAATCATAAGACATAAAGTTAACTTGAGGCATTCATAACATTCTTACGTAGGGTGTATCCCTCTTGGTTACATTTAGAATACCCATCACAGTATATTCCCTAAATCTCTTCGGTGAAACCTTAACGTTTAACCCCTTCACGTTACCCAATGCATTAGAGAGCAATATCGGGCTCACCCGCCCTTAGTTTATCACGGAACCACCCGTCTTCATAATCAATTTCCCCGAACCATAACATAATCATAGCACATAACTTAAACATAAAGTAAATATAACCTTCTCATATTTCAATAACAATATAACATTTTAAGATAATGAATCCATTCTAAAAACCATTTTCAAAATCATTTAAAACATTTAATAAAGAAATTTTGAAATCAATATTTCCCATACTACATTGAATATTTTAACATTTTAAACCATTAATATCCATATAAATAAATCCTTAAAACCATTTTGAAAAAATGGATATTAATGAGAAATATTTATATGAATAAATTATTAAATCATTTAAAAGGATATTTTAGTTAAAGGGTTTTTAACAAAATGAGAGACACTTGAATACCATAATTGAGGAATAAAATTTAATCAAAATATCATGTGAATAAATGGATTCATGATATAATATTCCAAGGGACAGTATATACACCATATAAGAGTGAATTGGTGCATAACAACAATGACGACTCAATAGAAATGTAAAATGAGATGAAATCCCTTATAAAGAATGTATCCTTAAATTAAAGATAAAACAATCTATTAATTATTTGTGACAAATATAAATACACCCAATATAAGTGGATATTAAGTGTAAAATAATCAATGTTAATTCACACATATTCAAAGGATGACATATTCAATAACTATATGTTGAACCCAAAGAAATCGAAATTGGGTTAAGAAGTTCCCTTGGTAAAATTCGATAGCCTAACGACATCACGTTAAAATTCATAAAATTAGTTGATGAGAGAGAAAATTGTATCTCATAACATGGACATAAAATTTACATCTATAAGGATATGGAATAACATATCCCAACATAAAAATATGTAAATTAAAAGACATAACAAAAGAAGTCTTTTAAAAAGAGGAGGGTGAAAGGTTCTTTTACCGATTTGGGTAACTTTCGAAACGTACACCTCATGAAAGAAAGACTATAGAACATTGATGTAAATACTCATAAATGAATGAATGTTACACAAAGATTATAATAATAGACAGTACATACACCACTCAAAAGGAAATATTGGCAAATTTATCATGAATCTCACGAAAACACAATGTGAGATAAAAAGCCCCACACAAAATTTCAGCAGCATAATAGTGCCAATTAAAACTTCCAAAATGGATTGATGAGAAAAAATAGGGTCTCTCATCATATGAACATATAATGTAAATTAACAGTAATATAAAAGAACATCACAATCATAAGAAAGATGAGATTAAAAGGAATGACATAAAAGAGTGTACTTAAAAAGAACGAGAGGGGTAGGATCCCTTACCTCGGGTCCGACATGACTCGATCGTTCTTTAACCTCTTGAATAATAAACATGAGTTAATTTATAAATTCTTATGAACATTTTTCATGTTCATTATTCCTTTTATATCAGATACTACGATGCTATGAACACTATGTAATTATTTAAGTTAATAATGGTCGTTTTTTAGATCATTGTTACTTGAGTCAAAAATAAACTATTTATAATTACAAGTTGTTCATGTGATAAAATATATATTATATACAGAATTATATTAATTATGTAGATATAATATATATCATATATATAAATTATATACATGCATTTATAATATTACATAACATTTAGAGGTAAGAAATGAAATGCACCGTTCATGGAGACAGTAAGCCGTACGTATGAATGAACGCTACTTTCATTTATATTTATTTTTTAATGGAATTAAAACATAATGAAACATAATAATATTATAATTACATTATGGTATCATATATAATATCTTTAAATCTATCCTTTATACGTACCACATATGGTATTAACAAATCAAATCAGTTTGAGTGGGCGGTAGTCCGCACTTCCTAAAATGAAGATATCGTGTTTAACCATAATGGAAACCATAAAGTTATGGCATAAATGAAAAATACAGAAGATTAAGTAAAAAATAAACATATTATATGTCATATATAATTATAGTTACATCTTAATGGCCACCTTTGAGGGTGTTAAAAGAATATTGAACAATCATCGTTTCGTGAGACAAAAATTCACCATCCACAGAAACAGTATGTTCTTTAACCATTAGATGTAGGTGTGTGTAAGTGTAGTTCGAATCCTTATTATAAAAACTTCCTAGTATATTTAAGATACTGGAGTTGTTACAAAATAAATGAATAAAAATATTTTAGGGGGTTGGAGAAGAAAAATAAGACAAAAGAACACAAGTGAAGACATTGCCTTAAAATCAGGTATCTCTCTTTCATTTGAGCTCAAAGGCTTCCTTGGGAAGACTTCTGCCCAAAGTGATGCTTCTAGAAGTAAGAGAGGGATGTGGAGAGAAAAAATGAGCAGGGTTTGGCCGAGAAAAAAGCGTGATATGCATGGGTAAGGTGGTAGTGGTGGGGGCCTTTTATAAGAGGAGAGGAGGGGCACTCTTGGAAAGATACAAAATGTTACTTTATTTTCAAATGAGTTTCAGATTTTAATGGTCCTACATTGATGTATTTCTAGGATAAGGTGGTAAGGGTTCTAAATATAATCATAATATAGGTATTTTAAAAGTGTAAGTTATAGTTTAAGATTATCTTTTCATTTTATTTAAATCCTTTATTAATGAGGTAATCTCTGCTTCATCATGATGTCATAAATAATTTAATTTATTTAATGTCTAACAATTATAAAAAATATATCATGATGTAGGAAATCATTTTATATTTCTAATGAATATTTATAGTAAAAAATATGGCTTGCATAACCCCACTTAAATTTTTTTTTAGTAAAACAACTCATGCTTGTGACATTTTTATTTTAACTTTAAATAAAAAGTTATTTATGTCATTTTCCTACCAAAGTGGCTCCATGGGGTCCCCAGGTTAACCCATGGATTTTCTTGGTCGGACATGACACATCCAATGAGGTTAGGACATGTTTCTAGGTCACATCATATTATTAAAATATTATTTTTACCAAAATTACCCTAATTACCTATAATTGCGATTCCAAACCTAAAAGTTACTATTCACCAAAAAAATTATTTTAATCCCATTGAACCAAATTTTACATCCTAATGACAACAATGTATGTAGGATTTTTGAAATTCAAATCACAGAAGTGGTAAAGTTTCATTGAAATGAAAAATCAGTTTTTAAACTACCACTTAGTGGTTTCACTATTCATCAAAAATTGATGTTTTTCAGAAAAATACAAAAAAAATCACCCTAATCTATATTTGATATTCCGAATTCAAAAATGATGTATATTTTAAAAAATTCAAAACATATATGTTGCATTATTTAATTTAATAATTAATTCCCACTGTCAAAACAAATAGCGTGTTTTTAAGAAACAATATCTATTAAAAGATTGACACTAGTTTAAGTCCAATTTCAAAGTGAAATTAATTACAATGACCACCATTAGATTAAATGGTAAAAAAATATTCTAAATACAATTTAATATATATTATTAAAATAATCTATCCATATAAATAAGTCAGATTAAAAGAAGGATTTGAATTATAATGCGACATTTTCAATAAAAATGATCTTTATCTGAAAAATAGCAAAATTTTACACAAAGTAAATTTTGATGTCCAAATTCTATAGAAGGATTTTATTTTTTCAAATAAAACATATAAAATTGTCAAAAGTATATTTAAAAAGGTTTCTCCATCAAAAGGCGGTTAATCGACCTCTTAATGAATGTTAGAAGATTTATGCTTAAATATTGGATTCATTTTCTTTTTAAGCCTCCAACATTTATTGGATAAAAGTAAAAATATTTGACAAACATATATAATCATTTTTTAGTTAGTTCCATTCATTACTTCCATTTCAATGTCTAGGCATTAACTACCTTTTAAAATAATATTATTTTTTTATTAGAGTGCAACGTAATATTTCAAAGAAACTCATTGTTGCGTATTGGGTATGCCCTCGAGCATAGCATTCCTTTTAAAGTAATATTAATATTTTATTCAAAAATAAGGATAAATATGAAAATTTCATAATATTTATTTACCTGGGGTGTTACATCATTCCCCCCTTTTGGGAATTGAGTCCTTGCAATTTTAAAATTGGGCTTGGAAGCTTCACTAAAAATCCCACATCGGAACAAGAGTCAGTAGAAAAATCACTTTAAAAGAATGGGAGAGAAGTACAAATGTCACCCGAGTTAACCCATACTAGGATTCCATGTTTGAAAATATGGATATGGAGGAAAAAACAAAGGGTCATGTTCTGATGGAGAGTGATAGTAAACATGTCTAGGAGAAAGTTAACAACAAGAAAATCACAAACTTGTGATGGGTTAAACGGTATTTGATTCCCCAGTAGGAAAAATTAACAGAAATTTTTTTTTGTAAGTTAATTTTTGTTGAGGAATTTATTTATGAGCTTAACTAGAACATAAGGAAGAATAATTAATTGTCATGTTGACTTTCAAATTTTACTAGATTTCTTACACGAACTCATGTTTTCTCGAAAAGACGAGTATTTTGGATGACTTGTTCACATTAAGAGATCTATAATCAACTTCTAGAGAATCACCTAATCTAAAAAAGAGAACTATATACTTCCCATGTCTTTAGACCTTAACCAAAACTAAAACCAAAAAATTCAGTATGAGATCAGGTAATACCCAAAAAGGATAATCCTTTATAAAAAAATATCTATTCTTAATCTCAAAAAATTTTCAAAAAAACCCAAAGTTTAACAAATACCATTCAATAACCATTTATCCATAAAATTATAAGAAGTAAACCAAACTGAGATTGAAACCCAATTCACTGAAGGATTTAATCACATAGTCTCCTAAGATAAATTTTAACATTTTTATCCAAATTAACATCAGTTACTCTTACAGTCTCATACTGAAAATTAATTAATCTAATCACATATTCTCCCTGATAGGCTAATAAATTACATTGATAACAAGAAATCAACTTACTATTAATTCATAAAATCATCTAACTATAAAGAATCATTCAAACTAACCAGGGACTTCACGTAGTCCAATGGTAGGCGATAAATACCAGTTGCACTTTGGTTGTGTGTTCGATTCCCGCAGCTTCGTCCGACGTGACGGGTTGTCACACGGTCTGCGTGTTGTCCCTTTTCAGAAACTATATAATTTTATAACATTCCTAAAAAAGAGACAAATTCATCAAAAATAACCATAACCTATTTTAACCACAACAGTTATCTGATAACTTCCACTTTGCAACCCAAAATGTATTAACTTGTAATTGCCTCAAATTCAAGGATCATATAAACCCAAATTGTTCTTTATAACTATATCCACAAAAGAAAGGATAATTATTACTTGAATAAAATTTTCGTATATCAAACCTCAGGGTTACTATAAAAATTCTTCTAATGTAACCCCATCATCAAAAGAGACATAATACGTCTAAGAATTTCACCATCCTAAAATCTAACATAACTCTTGAATCCCTTATATGATGACTCCTTACTCATTCAACATTCTTTATGATCCATTATCAATTCCTTTTAAACATATTCTAAAATACTTCTTTCCTACATACAAAATCATGAATCATATCCTAAGATTCCAATAATAGGAAAACATATGTTAAGAAATAATCCATACCTTTCATTCTTCATTGTCAGTTTCTTCATCCTCAATAGAAATGGCATTAGGTACTGGTAAATGAATATTTGTACGATCGTGGTGACCCCATTCCCGAACCTTCTTCATAGGACATGTGTTATCATAATGGACATGCACACAAAATTTAAAACATTCAATTGATCCTTCAGAAAGAACTTCTTTCCCTTTCCTAGAGTCAACTAGATGATTTCTCTTTCCATTGAAGATTCTTGCTTTATGACCTTAATTTCCACATCTATAGCATCTTTCTTTCCCTTTGAAAAATTTTCCCATGTGTTTGTTTCCACATATTTGAGTCTTAGGTTTTTGAACATACTTACCTTTATGATTATTACCTGAACTTCCGTAGGGATTTGTTTCTCACATATACGATGCCTTATAAAAATTACTAAGGTTAATGTGGTCAATCATGACTCCAGATAGTTGGTTGAGGTAAACCAAAAGAGTTCTCATTGTAGCTCCCATATCATTCAGTTGTTCTTTCAGAAAATCGTCATAAATTTCTTCTAATCAACTATTACTTTGGTCCCTGCTAGATCCAGCCATTTACTAAAACCAAAAATGTCAGTGTGAGTGTATCAATAAAATCATCAAATAAAAAAGTAGAAGATAAACACCAAGATATACTTATCCAAATTATCTCAAACTCATTATAACTTTAAAAAAACGATGACTCCATCTAATATACTAACCATTGTGGTTATACACAACTTGTCACATTTTCTTAAACAACACTATAACCTCTAAAGTTATCAAAACCGACCTCTGATACCAACTATAAGGCCCAAACAAAAAACCTTACTTAATCTTGAGTTATTACATGATTACACATTGAGGAGCTTTTCATATTTCGAGTATTAGAGAATTAGATCATAAAACATGCATTACATTCCACTTTTAAACAATGTGGTTACATAAAAGATAGTATTCATTTATCCCATCAACAGAAACATATTTAAAATAAGACATGGATTCTTTCTTGACACTTCCTTGACACTACCATCATATCGTGTACCATTCCCTTGACCTGTGAAAAACATTTCCAAAACATGGGATGAGAATAAAAATCTCAGTAAGGGTTATAAAAAGTATGGAAAGGAAACATGAGTACATATATACATAAGAATGAAATCATACTTTACCCATAAAACATAAACACTTGAACATACCTCATAAAATCATGAATAAATCATAGGAATCATAAGACATAAAGGTTACTTGAGGCATTCATAACATTCTTACGTAGGGAGTAACCCCCATGGTTACATTTGGAATACCCATCATAGTATATTCCCTAAATATCTTCGGAGAAACCTTAACGTTTTACCCCTTCACGTTACCCAATGCATTGGAGAGATATATCGGGCTCACCCGCCATTAGTTTATCACGGAAGCAACCATCTTCATAAACAATGCCCAAGAACCATAACATAATCATATCAAAAAACATAATCATAATGAAATGATAACATTCCCACATTTCAATAACAATATAACATTTTAAGATAATTAATCCATTCTAAAAACCAATTTCAAAATCATTTAAAACATTTAATAAAGAGATTTTGAAATAAAAGTGTCCCATACTACATTAATGCTTTTAACATTTTAAACCATTAATATCCATATAAATAAATCCTTAAAACCATTTTTAAAACATGGATATTAATGATAAATATTTATAATAATAAATCATTAAAACATTTAAAATGATATTTTAGTTAAAGGGTTTTTAACAAAATGATAAACACGTGAATACCATAATTTAGAAATAAAATGAAATCAAAATTTCATGAGAATAAATGGATTCATGATATATTATTCCAAGGAAAAGTATATACACCATATAAGAGTAAATTGGTGCATAACAACAATGAAGTCTCAATATAAATGTAAAATGAGATGAAATCCCTTATAAAGAAAGTATCCTTAAATTAAAGATAAACCAATCTCATAATTATGTGTGAAAAATATAAATACACCCTATATAAGTGTATATTAAGTGTAAAATAATAAATGGACATTCACACATATTCAAAGGATGACATATTCAATAACTACATGTTGAAGACAAAGAAATCGAAATTGGGTTAGGAAGTTCCCTTGGTAAAATTCGACAACCTAACGGCGTCACTTTAAAATTCATAAAATTAGTTGATGAGAGAGGAAATGGTATCTCATCACTTGGACATGAAATTTACATCTATAAGGATACAGATTAATATATCCCAACATAAAAAGATGTAAATTAAAAGACATAACAAAAGAAGTCTTTTAAAAAGAGGATGGTGAAAGGTTCCCTTACCGATTTGGGTATCTTTCGAAATAAACACCCCATGAAAGATGGACTATACATCATTGATGTAAATTATCATAAACTAAAGTCTGTTACAAAAAGAGTAGAATAATGGACAGGACATACACCACTCAAAAGGAAATATTGGCAAATGTAGCATGAATCTCACGAAAACAGAAAGTGACATAAAAAGCCCCTTACGAAATTTCGACAGCCTAACGGCGCCAATTAAAACTTCCAAAATGGATTGATGAGAGAAAATAGGTTCTCTAATAATATGAAAATATAAATTACATTAATACTAATATAAAATAACTTCTCAATCAAAAAAAATATGGGCTTAAAATGAATGACATAAAAGAGTGTACTTAAAAAGAAATAGAGGGGTAGGATCCCTTACCTCGGGTCCGACTTGACTCGATCATTCTTTAACCTCCTGAATAATAAACATGAGTTAATTTATACTTGATTAAGAACCTTTTTTAAGTTCATTATTCATTCTATATCACTTACTACCATGATATGAAAACTATGTAATTATTTAAGTTAATAATGGTCGTTTTGTAGATCATTGCTACTTGAGTCAAAAATAAACTCTTTATAATTACAAGTTGTTAATGTGGTAAAATATATATTATATCCAAAATTATATTTATTATGTATATATCATATATATAATATATATCCATTATATAGATGCATTTAGGATATTACATAACATTTATAGGTAAGAAATAAAATGCACCGTTCATGGAGACGGTAAGCCGTACGTACGCATGAACGCTACATCCATTTCTATTTCTTATTTAATGGAATTAAAACATAATGATACATAATAGTAATATAATTAAAGTATGGTATCATATATAATATCATTAAATCTATCCTTTATATGTACCACATATTGTATTATTGAATCAAATCACTTTGAGGGGGCAGTAGTCCGCACTTCCTAAAATGAAGATATCGCGTTTAACCATAATGGAAACCATAATGGTATGCCATAAATGAAAAATAAAGAAGCTTAAGTAAAGCATAAACTTATTATATATCATATATAAATATAATGACATCTTAAAGGCCACTTTTGGGGGTGATAAAAGAATATTGAACAATCATCAATTCGTGAGGCATAAATTCATCATCCACAGAAACAATATGTTCTTTAACCATTAGATATCGACGTGTGTAACTCTAGATCAAATCCTTATTATAACAACATCCTAGTATATTTAATATACTGTAGTTGTTACAAATGAAATTAATAAAAAGAGTTTAGGGGGTTGGAGAAGCAAAATAAAACAAAAGAACACATGTGAAGACATTACCATAAAATCGGGTGTCTCTTTTTGATTTGAGTTCAAAGGCTTCCTTGGGAAGACTTATCCCAAAAGTGAGGCTTCTAGTAGTAATAGAGGGATGTGGAGAGACAAAATGAGCAGGGTTTGGCCGATACAAAGGCTTGAGAGGTGTGGGTAACGTGGTAGAGGTGGGGGCCTTTTATAAGAGGAGAGGAGAGGCACTCTTGGAATGTTACAAAATGTTACTTTATTTTCAAATGAGTTTAAGATTTTAAAGGTCCCACATTGGTGTATTTCAAGGATAAGGTGGTAAGGGTTCGAAATATACACATCCAATATGTCTTTGACAATTTTATGTTATAGTTATAACATTATATTTTCATTTTATTTAAATCCTTTATTAATGGGGTAATCGATGCATCATCATGATGTCATAAATAATTTTATTTAGTTAATGTCTAAAAATTAAAAAAAAAATATATCATGATGTAGGAAATCTTTTTATCTTTCTAATGAATATTTATAGTCAAATATATGACTTTTATAACCCCATTTAAATATTGTTTGAGTGAAGCAACTCATGCTTGTGAAATTTTTATTTTAACTTTTAATAAAAAGTTATTTATGTCATTTTCCAACCCAAGTGGCTCCATGGGGTCCCCATGTTGACCCATGGATTGTCTTGGTCGGCCATGACACATCCAATGATGGTAGGACATGTTTCTAGGTCACTTTATATTATTAAAACAATATTGTTACCTTAAATTACACTAATTACCTCTAATCGCGATTAAAAACATAAAAGTTTCTATTTCCCAAAAAATTATTTTAATCCCATTGAACCAAATTTTACATACTAATGAATACCATGTATGTCGGATTTTTGAAATTCAAATCACAGAAGTGGTAAAGTTTCATTTAAATGAAAAATCAATTTTTAAACTACCACTTAGTGGTTTCACTATTCATAAAAAATTGATGTTTTTCAGATAAATACAAAAAATTCACCCTAAGATATATTTGATATTCCTAATTCAAAAATGATGTCTATTTTAAAAAATTCAAAACATATATGTTGCATTAATTAATTTAATAATTAATTCCCGCTGTCAAAACAAATAGCTTGTTTTTATGAAATAATATCTTTTAAAAGATTGACACTAGTTTAAGTCCAATTTCAAAGTGAAATTAATTCCAATGACCACCATTAGATTAAATGGTAAAAATATATTCGAAATAAAATTTAATATAAATTATAAATATAATCTATCCATATAAATAAATCAGATTAAAAGTAGGTTTTTAATTAAAATGCATCATTTTCAATAAAAATGATCTTTATCGGAAAAATAACAAAATTTTACACAAAGTAAATTTTGATGTCCAGATTGTAAAGAAGGATTTTATTTTGTCAAATAAAACATATAAAATTGTAAAATTTATATTTAAAAAGGGTTCTCCATCAAAAGGTGGTTAATCGACCTTTTAAAGAATATTAGAAGATTTATGCTTTAAAATTGGATTCATTTGCATTTTAAGACTCCAACATTTATTGGATAAAAGTAAAAATATTTGACAAACATATATAATCATTTTGTAGTTAGTTCCGTTTATTCCTGCCATTACAACGGATAGGCATTAACTACCCATTAAAATAATATTATTTTATTATTAGGGTGCAACGTAAGATTTCAAAGAAACACATTTTTGCGTATTGGGTATGCCCTCAATCATAGCATTCCCTTTAAAGTAATATTAATATTTTATTCAAAAAAAAGTATAAATATGAAAATGTAATATTCTTTATTTACCTGGGGTGTTTCAAATATGATCTTATGCTAAGGCCTCCCATGTTAGTGACATGTATACTTGGTTCTAAAAAAACCATGATATTATTAAAGGAGTGCATGAATATTCATATAAAAGGCCCCATTGGGACAGTTCATGATAGATTGGTAATAGAGAAAATTGGTTATACCTTAGGATAAAAGTATGTGTGAATCTTTTTTGTGAAAATTATTAACTATTTAGTGTTCTACATTCATGATTGGTACTCATGTTTGGATGTGTTGGCTAGAATATTATTACAAAAACACTCTAATCACATTCCTTTCACGTTGGTACCAGAGAACAATTTTTAATAGGTAACAATTGAAGACACATAATACATTAATGGGTCATGGTTACCCTAAATTTCTGGAATTAGGTATCCAAATATAGTAATTTATTGTGGTACATCATGTTTATTTCATTATTCCTCTATGACCTTTACTAATTATGATTTATTATTAGGTTATTGAGGAATATCACCTCAGTGACTATATGTCTATATAGGGGCATAATAAATAGATGATACCATTGTGTGGTGCACGTATATAGCTCGACCTATAGAATAGTACATGGTACCCAGTGTACTATCATATTAAGTGTGCCGGAGGAGAAAAGTTCATGTGTTTCAGTGATAGTGACACATGATGTTCTATTGTGAGTATGACCCATAGTTGAAAAATGATTGCTTTAGGCATAGACACTTGATTTGCATATTTTTAAGACACTGACTGAATAAATAGTGATTCTAGTAGTAAGTGATCCCAAGGAATAATCATGATGATAATGGGGTTTGTTGACCCAATCATAGGCCTACGAGACTCTAGAATGGTCATTTTATAGTTCCTCTTTTATAGAGGAGATAAATATAGCTAAATTGAGGGATATAAAAATCAATTAGTTTCTACCATTTTATAATGGAATCATGAGAGTATCTGGGTATTCATTGAGGCTTAACAACCTATCTTGGTGCTCGATGGTTATGGTTCAAAATTATTTCTTCTAGGATAGAACCTATGAGTGAGGATTGGATCGGGACATCCAAGATTGAATTATACCTCTATGTATTCCAAACTATTCAAGGGTTTCATGGTGAGATATAATGACTGATAATTTATTGTATGAGTGTATGAATATTATTGTTTCTTATAGTTGGAACAATGGAGTGGATAATTCGGAAGTAGGGATCCAACATTACTCATAGGGACATAGATCTGTGAGACATTTCAAGAGAAAATTTCAAGATAGATGTTTCGTGGATCAGGTCTTGCATGCTCAGTCTTGTTAACATATAGAGAGGTGGTTTTATATATCTGATGTTTGGGGGAATCAAAAATGAAATTTTTTGACATGTTTTATGGTTTATGAGGGAGATGGTGGATGTTTTGATGATGAGAATCAAGTTGTGGGAGAAGACATGTTCACCTGGTGGATGATGAGGCAGAAGTACTGGTAGTGTAGTTGGATGTGATATACTCATTTACTTATTACCAGCACCATCCCCATGTATTCCCCAATGTGTTGAGGTAAATGATGTAATGTGGATAGGGTAGTTGCAAGCGATCAAGGATTATGACCTACGTGCACTGGGATTGGCTTGAGGTATGATGTGGATTTTATAAAATTTAAAATGTTTTGAGGAACATAGGTTCTAGATATTTATTTATTTTAACATATCTTGTTTGAATAATAGAGATTATAGTTAATACCATAGCTCAACCCTTACACTTGGATACTCCTACTAGAGATGACTTATTGATCATGTTCTTATGCTAACAGTGTGACATGACCATGGAGGTAATAGTTTTAGTTGTGATCTCTTTGTAGAAGATATTGTGCATTATAAATCAATATTAGGCATGGACTAGTTATCTATAGTTCAGGCCCATATTTCCAATTTTAGGATGTGGTTATAGTGTTTCCATATTAACAATCCAAGTTTTATCATTGAGGTGATAGGGAAACCAAGGTAGCACTAAATAGAGTCATGTATTGTTGGGTGAAGATGATTACTCATCATTTACCTATAAATCCCCTTGGTGTAGTGGATTTAAAGAATTTCTTCCTCATTTACATCATGGTAGAGTATAGTGATTACATTCATGATGATGTTCCAAGCTTACCTCCAAGCTGATAGAATTAATTCTTCATTGACCTATACCCCCTGATAACCATGATATTTTATAAAAGCACATTGGATGGCTCATATAGAGATTCTTCATCAAATGGCTTATGTCTTGAAAATCTAGAGTAATGGGATTTTTATACCCAGTGTTTCATCATAGGAATACACAGTGTTGTTTGAAAAGAAGAAATATGTGAACTTGCGGTTATGTCTTTTCTACATTTTCCAGAACAAGGTGACCTTGAATATCATATATAAACTACTGAGGATCTATGACCTCTTTGATAATATTATAGGGTAATGATGTTTATCATTGTTAGAAACCATATATTTAAATCACTAGTTGTGAGTACAAGACGAGGATATATAGAATATGTTATTCATATGGTGCTATAGTCATTGTGAGTACTTGGTGATACAATTTTTATTAAAGAACATCATTGAAAATTTTATAACAATCATGAACCAGATAATTTAGACTTTAATTGACTATTTTCTTATAGTATTCATCAGCGACAACCTTGTATCCTCATATTTTGAAGAGTATCCTATGAGACACTCAAGTATTTCATTAATCATACTTTAATAGAAACAAATTTATTAAATGTTCTCAAATTACTAGTTCTATATTCATGAGGTACACTTTCTATGACATGCTATTTCCTTAGATGGTGTGGTAATGGACCTAGTGGAGTTCGAGTTAATACTATCATGGATTCCACCTAAGAGTGTAATAGATTCATGTATCATCCTACGTATTTTAGGATTTTAATAATTGTTAATACTTGATATCTCTAGGATATCATCATCATTGATATCGTTTAACATAAAATGGAGTAATTTTTTGTCGAAAAAGATGTGCTAGTAATATTTTTTAGGAGATGATTTAGAAGATGAATGACACTCCCATCAAGAGATCCCAAGAGGAGGTTTTTGGGTTTGTAGTGTTCTTTTATTCATAAACAACAAGCCTTGTTTATGTTATAATTCATTGGGAGGGTATTATTTTCTATTTTTAACATCAATTGAGACCACATGTGATGATCTAAATGAACCATGATCATTAGTTAGCATTCGTTGTTTTCCCACCCACAATATGGTTGTACAACCTACTGGGTGAGAGGTTTATTATCTATTATGACCACAAGAGTCTCATGTGTACCTTCTCCAAAAATGATAATAAATTTATATATTGTTTAGTGGTATATTTCATCCAGGTTTATGACTTATATATTTTCAATACTCCTTGAATGGGGAAGGTAATTGTAGATTCACCCAATCAGATATCATGTTCATAGTAAAATAGTGAGGATATATTTTCGTTAGCCTCATTACAATTATTATTTTTTGGATGGATAAGGTGAAAAATACCACTAGTAAAAGGTTATAATCCATCATATTGTATAAAATGTGAGGGAGGAACTTATTGGGGATGTTTACCTTGAGAGACTATGTTCTCAAAATATCCCCTTGACATGCTCATGATAGATTTTATGAATGTGAGGAGAATGTTGATCATTTCATGGGATGCAAGATTGTACTTCTAATTTTCTAAAGGGATGTTATTTTATAGTTTAATATATATAACTTTGGTGGTGTATCCTAGTGTGTAAATGATGTACCAAGAACATAGATATATATATTACTAGATATGGATGAAGACGGTTGTTTTATTGTATGTCCCTTGATGCATTATGTTTTAGCAAGTGATGGTCAAGCACCATGTTCTAGCTGGTTTAGCTCAAACCCTTATGGTGGAAGAGTGTATGTGAGAAGTGAAATTAATTTAATTCATGATGGAATTAAAATATAAATCATGTTGACATGATTCCATATGGGTGATCAGAAACTAAATCATCGTGTAGGCCCACTTCCAAGCTATCTTCCAGTATTGTTTAGTTCAAATCATGGGAAGCCTATATGTGCATGATATAGTCCAACCCCACTGAGTTCCGTCAATGATCATTTGTGTCCCCTATTCCCACATCACATTGTGGTTGACGTTGAAATTTCAAACGTTTTTTGGGACTCGAATTCATTTCAGCATGGATTTTTCCCCCATACCTAAATGCAAGATTGAGAACACCATTCAGTTTCTAGAATACATTCTACAAGAATGCATGTTGTAAAATTGACTTTGTTGGGAGGATCACCAATAATTAGTGATGTTTTTTGAACAAAAACATCTACCATTCCACAATTGATATGGAACTTTCTGAGGCCTTTTACGGGTGACCCAAAATCCAACAATTTGATTGACTAATAATGGGTGATTTATTACTTAATGGTAAATGTTTGTTGTGTACATCGATATCAATGGTGGTTATCATAAAGGATTCTGTGAGGATAGAAAATAGCTATCATAAGCCCTATTAGGGAGATACATAGATAATTTTATTTTCTATGAGGGTAACCACAAATTCCTATGTATTTTTATATCGTCAACTAATATGGAGATTTGTTCGGGGATGAATGTTATGAGAAAGAATCATTATACATTCCCATATAAAATTTAGAGATTTCGAGGTTCCATAACACATACCTCTATTACTGCAATTGGATTTGGTACCTGATGACTTCTACATGTTGAAGATGAGGAGGAATGTTCACATAACGTCTCACATTATCAACTTTAGAGAGTTTTATGTTGATAAAAATTATACCTTTTTTGATTACCTTGTAGAGATTAGGGATCAGTAATAAATGATACTTCAGAGGTTAGTTATTATATTAGTGAATGTCTTTTTGAATCATGGAAATCTCCATAATACCATTTGGGAGCGGGGGGTCATATGCATTCCCAGTACCAATATCATTTTATGTTGCCACTTGTTTTAACTTTTTAGGATATAAATATAAATGATGGGGTGAATAGAGAGACTTATTTTTTCTGTATATTATTTTTGGATATTGTATAGATTAATTTCAAGTGAATGACTAAGATATAATTTCATTTCGAGGTCATGTGTTCTCGAAATAAATGTTTGAAATATATTAAAAATATTTATTTCAAATAGAAAAAAATTTCATAAAAAATTTATGTATATTATAAATTGTGTCCTAGATCATAAATCTAAGGGAATAATTGAGTTCTGAACGTTATATTTTCATTAGGTATGCATAAAATTCTCCAACATAGGGAGTTTGCGAAGTAGGAATTATCGGTGTAAAAAAATAAGGTAAAAAAATTAAATGAATTATTTAATTTATTAAAAGATGATGTGAAATAATTTATTCACTACAGATATGATTATGGCAAATCCTTTTGGTTATATGCACAACCCTAGACCCTTTGGATATCCAATGGTAATATTTTTTTGGTATCTCTATCAAATGAATATCTACCAGATAGTTTGATATAAATTGATGTGAAAGGCGATTCAATGATATCACTAATTACAATGATAAAGACTCTTTCTTAATCATCTATCGATCCAACTCGATGTAGGATGTTTATTTATGATGTCTTGTTCATTATTATTTATTTAAACAATGAATATAAATCAATCAACAAATTTATATATTTGAGAAGTTTCCATATTGGAGTATTGGATGTCTGTGGGAATTTATTTTGGGGATTTTTTTATTTATATAATTCTTGGTATTCCATTATAACCAAAATGAATTGATGAAAAACCAAAACCATAATCGAACATTCCTATTTTTATTATTTCTTGGTTTTAACTCATTTTTCTATGAGAATTTATCACCAGGATTTCATTTTACAAATGGTTCAACCAAAATATAGAGGAATCGATCATTACAAATCCATTTCACGGAACAATAATTCGATATCATAAATCTAAACATGGAATGGAATGGGGATCATGTTACTATGGTAGCATAGATTTAATCATATAATATTAGAGACCCCTAGTTTTAGTAGGTCTGGAAAAAATGACAAAAACAATTGGTCATCATTTCCAGAATGGATTTATAGGACAATTGATAGAAATAAATCACAACAAGGTTTGGTTAGATTAGATTATTCTTTATAGTCCTAATTTTCATCTGGGGTGGAGTCCAAATTAGTGGAAACCATGGAGGTATCACATGGAGTGTGGATCTATCACACAACATATCACCCCTCCCTGATTTCTTCACACATAACTCTGGTGGTACATAGGTATGACATTGAGTACAGGGGAACATAAACATTGTATACTCGCACACAGACACATCTTGTCTAGATGTACATGTTTATATCTATGGACATGGACATTGGAATAAGTACAAAGGCATTGTATTTCCATGTACATTGACATTGAAATGTAAAAGTGTCAATTACATGGGAAGAAAATAATTTCGAAGGGACACAACATTTTATATTGGTATATATAATTTCCTCCCTCAAAGAAGGATGGAATCAATTTTTACTACATTGTGGACATTTTTAATTATGGTATGATAACTATATCCATTGCCTAAGGGTTAAAATAGAACAAATTCTTACACATAGGATGTTAATCAATTCAATATTAATTCTTGTATTGAGTTTTTGCAATCCTTCCACAAGGACCGAATTGAGATCCTCTATCATCATCATTCCCTAGGATGATTTCCTGGTATCAAATTGACCCACATTATATGGATATTGATCCACCACATGGATGGTTATCCCAAATTGGGATTATGGTATACCACATGGCCTTGGGTGTGATTCCCTTTCTATGTATCATGTCTCTTTAGACATCTTGAGTCATCATCCATTGATTATATTTTATGAACATGAATTCTAGAATTGGTTTCAACAATATTATATTATAAAGTAAGTGTGATCTCCAACAACATATTATAAGAGGATCCTTTTACTTGTAATCCTATGCTAGCACTACAATTGTGAGATTCCATTGAGACAATTTGTCATTGGTGATTATATATGGATATTATTTTTATATGTGTTATATAAATATACATCTTTAGGGATTATTTTTATTATTATTTATATGCCTTTCTGTTTCATCGTGTCTCGTTGATTATTTTTATTCAATCCTCAACATGATTTACTCCTGCACTTTTCATGTCTTCTGTAGATTATAAACCTTTTCAAAGAGTCATAGAAGGATTAGTTCCATGTGGTTCTTAGTGAGATGGACATACTGAGGTGTATTTTATCCTGATAGAAATATCATTCATTATATTCATGTTTCTATAATTTTCATATTCATTGTGATGGGATTATATTTAGCCTTATTTACATTTAATTTCTTATTTTTGTTGTCTAGTTGTGGTATTTAGATGTATACAGGAATGTTTTGCTTCTTTTTTTATTTTAGCATTGTATGCCATTCGAGATGTGTGTGTCTATATATGCACATTGACTAAGGCCTCCTATATTTTTGATATGTCTAGTAATCTATATTCTTCAACCCCTGGACTATTGGAGGCAGACCTAGTGAGTCATGATATGGTTCTCATGGGTACATGGCATGAATAGTGTGAATTTGGGTGAAGTGTCAATAAATAAAAATTATACAGAATGGTGAAAATATAATTTACTAGTATGGATACATGGTACATCAGATAAGATTTATAGGACAAATCAAATAAGCACGGTTTCATTGAAAAAATATGACATAAAATGAGGTTGATTTTTATAAAAGAGAGTGATTTTATAATGCATATGTACATTCAAAAGATCAAAAATATTTTGGACCTTGTTAGATGATCCTGAGTTTATAATATTTAATAAATTTAGAAGGAAATATAAATCTGGGACATTCCAGGAAATATAAAAAATAGTATTATAGTGTTCATGAGAATACTGAATAGTGAAATTGATAATGATATTTTTCTTATAAATTATGTATTTTTTAATTTAAATAATTTTCTACATATTCATTATGAAAAATAAAATGAATAGAGGCATAAATGTTTTCCAAACATTGATTTCTATGATTATTATTTTCACTAAGAGAAAATTTGAATATTTTGATTCATGTACTATGTATTGATGTTGTGAAATTTGTTGATGATGTATTCCATTAGATGAAATTTTATAAAAATATACATCAAACAAATTAGGTATAATGAAGAAAAATCAAGAATTGATGTTTTCCATTAAATGGAGGAGGCTACATTCGATAGAATATTCATAGTCATGTCATCTAATAAACAATCTTATATTCTACAGTAGTTATGAATACCTCTTCAGAACATTATAAAAGAACAAACCCTAATGATTATAAGAGTTAATTCAATTTTTTAATTTTAATTAGTTTTATTTGATGATGTGATAAAAATCAACGAATTTTCTTATCAAAAAATGTTGGGAAAGATAAAAAATTAGTGTTGGAGACACAACATTTTCAATATGTTTCAATATTATTCAAGAAGACTCTCCAATGAATGAGAATACTTTTGTGAAATATTTTGGGTGGGAAATTGTAATGGGTTTCCAAAAATTTAAACGTCGAGTGTAGCTATATAATAGTCGAAGGAATGTAAATTTCACATAACATTATTTATAGAGATGAAAGGATGGAATGCAATAGAGATTTTGTTATATGTGATTCTCATAATTGTATATTTCTTGCATTAAAGAGTTTTATCGAAAAAAAGAATTTTTTTAGATCAATGGATAAGATTTAATATTATAGATATTAAACATATGAATAAGAAATAGTTTCGATGGAAATTTTTTATAGAGTTTTAATTCTGTTAAAATAATCTATAATTTAGTTAAAAATATAGAGCATGTTTTATTAAGGTGTAAAGGAAAGAATTCAGCACACATACAACTAGGAACACCATATGGAAATTACATGGTGGGGAAATCAGATTGAATTTACTGATTATCATTTTTCTGGAGCAATTTTTATAATGATTCGTAATTTATCTGGTGGATCAGTTTTAAAAACAATATATTGAAAACAATAATGAGTTACTACTATAATACCTATCAATAGAAAGATGTTTTCTAAAAGGATTTGGAATAATTATTTTACATTAACCAATTGGTTTCGTCATGTTAATGATGTTGGTTCTCAAAATTATGTCGAACCTTGTAAATATTGTGTTCCATAATATCATTATCATATTTTAATGCTTCTCATTTTTTTATAAAATATTAAAATGAATGTATCTCAAAAAATACATAGGGGTTAATTTTTATAACAATGGAAATTATTGAAATATAAACAATAAATATCCACCCAATGGATAAATATTCCTATTGAAATTAAATAATTCATTTTTAATGCTTTAATTGTTGTTGGTAATCCTAATGAATCATTTAATAACCCACTAAAAATGGATTTTAGTGGGAGTGTTTGAGTGTTTCGCCAATTTTTTAAACTCCTTGATATACCACACTCTTTTCTTCTTTCATCATTACCATTAAGGAAAATCCATGTCCTGAATGAATATGCAGTCCCATTTGTGCAAAGGATGATACAACAAGGCCCATAAATACCCCTAGAGGTTCTAGGATTTAATCATCCACTTTTTTGATCATCATAATGCTCATTATAATGTAATTGAGAAAACTCATCAATACCAATTGTGTACTCTATGACCAATTTTAATTTCATAATTTACTATTTGTACACATTTTTTGTATTTCAATGCATTGAGATCATAGGATTGATTTGTAATCATTCCGTCTCATTAAAAAGTTTTAACTAGTCAACTATAAAACAAACAAATTATAATAGAATTCAATACATTTACATTCATAAAATCATATTGGAAATGATAATTTTACAAATCATATAATGTATATAATTTTATTTCTCATATATGGTAACATTATTTATATAATAAGTTATATATATTTTCCCACTATAAATGATACGAGAGACCATAACATTTTAGAAACACAAAAATTTCAATATATCATTGCATATGACACCATATATAATAACGAATGGTATATCCTCTATCATATTTCAAAATATTGAGTATCATAGTTCTATTACTGTAACATTAAATAACATTGAATTTATTTTGATATATCATATACAGTTATTATAAAATTAGTCATTAAATATGAATTAATATGTACCATAGTCTATCGAATTTAGATATTATTATCAACCATAACAAATGACGTCTAATAGAGTTAATTTTCAACTTATTTATAATGGGGTTTTATTCATCTTGATCATAAAATATGATTAGTATGAAAAAAATTATATTCTATTATAAATTGTATTAATTACATTTTAATTTCATATATATAGTGATACATTGTATTTTTTTGTAATTTTATTATTTTATAAATGGAATTTAATTTTATGAATTATAAATATATTATTAATAGTTAATTATGTGTTTACGTCACATTTATTAATTAATATTTCTTAAATATTTATAGTTTTTAAATTTATATAAAATATAATTTATCTGTCTTATGAAATAAATAATGATTTTCTTTAATCAGATGGATAATTTATAATGAGTTTATAAATATAAAAACACAACATAATTATATATATATAAATATAATTTAGAAATTTATCAATATCATTCAATGATCATATTGAATGTATTATATTATTATATTACTATTAAGAAATCATATGCACCTTATCAAAAATTTTATGATAATCATATATTAAAAAATGATTCAATACTGTTAGTAAGATATATCTAGTATATTTTTTATATTTTTATTTCATTAAATTTCATGTATTGAAATAAAATACCATATAAAAAATAATATGAAACGTAGATATTTTGTAAAAAATATAATGAATATTTATTTCAATTGAGGAAATTTTAATAATTTATAAATCTATAATTATAAAATATTTATTATAATTACAACAACCATAGTAGATGAGATCCTAGGGTTACTTTACTACGTTTGGGATAAATATCGAAGATCACATCTTAAAGGAATTAATTGATTAACATTCATGGAAAATAATATATATATATATATATATATCTATTATTATAATATTAAGATTGAAAACATCAAATAAAATATTGGGTGAGTAAATATTTTTCATCCATGAAAATAAATAATGATTATTTATTCATATTTTAGGGAACATAAAAAAAATAATTGTATTATTAGATTCTTAGTAGGGTTTATGTGCTATTAAATATACTTTGAATAAGTTATATATAATCAATGTGGGGTGGTAAATATACACATTAAATTAAATCAGTAATTTATATATCTTGATTATAGACATCATAATCACTATCTAAAGGTAAATAATTGAAATAAAATGCTTCTTAACCAATAACTCAAACAAAATATGAATCAATAGATTATATCAATGAAAATAATCTCATGAATAAAAAAATATCAATGGAATAATTTCTTGATAATCAATTTTATTTTCTCAGGTATCATGGCATCTCTGGCATCAAGACCCTTAACCGAAATAGTTTAAAAATAAATGTAAAAACCGATTTAATTATAGCTTTCTAATTTTTCACATGAAACATTTCAAAGTACAAATAGGATATATAATTTTGGGAACCTCATATAATTTCATGTACATTACATTCACAACATAAAAATGATCTATTTATTGAATGGACAATATTCCTTATCAATAAAGAACCATATTATGTAAACAATATGGATCATTAATAATTACCCATTCTATCAGATAAAATAAAATTAAATCCCCATATATATATATGATATATGGTTTAATCGATTTGAATTTCCATGAAAAGGAATATATATATTTTATTGTATGTTTAATGTATAATGATCATAAAGATGTATGTGTTTTAATAGAATGCTAACGACCAAAAAATTAATCAAGAAAATGAATGTCAATACATTCCATAGTCAAATTGATTTTCAACTATAAAATAAAGGAATAGAAATTTTATTATTACAAAACAATAAAAAATTATTTGAAATAAAATAATTGGTTGTTTTAATTGATGACTATAAATACCCAATGAAGAAACGTAAAAATATTCATTAGGGAAATATTTTTTTTATATTGAAAATGAATTATGAAAAATTAAATTTTATTAATATTAGGGAAAATTTTTTCTATGAAAATATCCTTCTAAAAATGTAATAGAAACATCAGGGTAAATAGTTTTCCTGATGGAAGGAAATTCAATACATTCTAAATACATTTAATAAATTATTCAAATTATTTTTCATTGAAATGTTAATAAAATACCACAGAAGGGGATTAATGAGATGATTCACTATAAATTATTTTTAAAAGAATAAAATTATCCATGTATAATTTTATAACTTATTTTAGTATATAAATAACATTATTTAAAATATTTCTACAAAACATGGATTTGTAATTAATTTGGGTTTCACCAAAACATATTAATAATGTTTTCTTCTTGTATAAAATAATTCCTAAATCACTAAAATAAAAAAATATATAGGAAACAATATTATTATATGAAAATTTCATTAATCAATAGTGGATAACAAAATTAAAGGGGTTTTTTAGATAACGACCAAAGAATTTATTTCAATTAAAATTCACGGGTAAACATTTTTTATTAAAATATAATTAAAGGGTAAATATTTTCAACTTTAGTAACTTTTGAAACACAACTCCCATGAATGAAATAACATCATGTGAAACATTATATAACATGGTTATTAATCGATTTTTTATATAACTTATCCATTGGGCTATAGATACACCTTCCAAAAAACAGTTTTGTAATAAAAATTGTAATAATGGAATGAAAACATAGACAAAATCACATTCAAATATAATACTTTTTAATTGATGATTGATAAATTTATTGATTAATGGTATTAAAAAATTTTATAAATATGATATTAAATAATACATACAATAATGTCCCAGACCACACTAGTTTATTTCTTTACGAAAATATAGTGGATGACGTGTTCCATGAGGTCAATGTGACTTATCTGTTGGAACCGAGCTCGTAGTGGAAGCCCCAAACGGGTGGGTTTTTAACTTTTTCCACCATCGTTCGACATAAACTTGCTAACGTTGGTGAAGTGCAGCCCAGTCAAAGATGAGGATCTCGCGGGGAGGATTTTAACAACAAAATTAAACCGTAATATACCTCGTTTAGATCTGAATCCACGCACGACGTCTGCTCGTCGTTGGCAATCACTGCTTGAAGAATATGAAGCCGAATTCCTCTAGATTGTCCACATGCACTTGAAGGAATCCGCGAGAGCGTAGTTTGTCATAGTCTGGGTGCTAGCGCAGAATACAGACGATGCCTTTGATGTTCCAATGATCACTGCATTGCTTCGCTAGCGATGCCTGAGAGAGAGTTCCATCTGAGCTCCTTGGATCTAGACCATCTCTATCTAGAGCGTGGGAGAGAGAAGGGGAGAGATAAGATCCATGAATAGTGTTTGTCAAATTCCCCTCCTCTTTTATTTATAGTGCACAATTATAATACCCGGCATCGCCTCGCTGGCCCACGAATACATAACGCACTATCAACGACATGTATGTCTACTATTCTGAGTCATAAATATTATTATCACTTACATGTAATATATTAAAATATATTACATGAAAATAATTGTGTCATTAACTCGACATGGCTCTCCAAAAAATATTAATTGAACCTAGAATAATTTAATATTCATCAATTAATATTTTTTCATGTATTTACCTAAAACACGTAAATACATTTAATAAAAAAATTCAATACTCATTATTCTAAACTCGAATATTATGAATTTATTTATTGCATTGGTGATCATTTAGCTTTGGATAAATCCCGGACCCCTATGGCGGGGCTCACCATGTTCAAAACTCCTATTCAACTGAATAGGGAATATTCTTGAATACGCTATTCTGTGTGACATTCTAGGCCCTTATTTAGACAGCAGTGAATAGTATTCACCGACCAAGAGCGGGATCTAGCAACCCATCATGGCCCCCTGAAGAAATAAGGATTGTCACAACAGCAAAAACAAACCTACGAACATGCACTGTGTAATACAATCTCTTTGTTCATAATATCTCGTAAAGTAGGATGCACTCATGTGTCATCGCCCTTTTCTTACTTTATAGTTTGTTGATTTAACTAGATGGATTTTATAAGTCCCCATCCTTAAACCTTACTTAATCATGAGTTATTACAAGATTACACATTGAGGATCTTTTCGGGTTTAGAGTTTTAGAGAATTAGATCATAAATCTTTCATTACATTCCATATATAAACAAAGTGGTTACATAAAGATAGTATTCTTCATTCCCATCAATGGAAACATATTTAAAATAAACATGGATTCTTTCTTGACACTTCCTTGACACTATAATCATATCATGTACCTTTCCCTTGACCTGTGAAAAACATTTCAAAAAAACTTGGGATGAGCATAAAAAGCTCAGTAAGGGATATAAAAATATGGAAAGGAATCATGGGTACATATATACATAAGGATGAGATCATACATTACCGATAAAACATAAGCACTTTAACATACCTCATCAAATCATGAATAAATCATATAAATCATAAGACATAAAGGTAACTTGAGGCATTCATAACATTCTTACGTAGGGAGTAACCCTCTTGGTTACATTTGGAATACCCATCACAATATATTCCCTAAATCTCTTCGGAGAAACCTTAACGTTTCACTCCTTCGCGTTACCCAATGAATTGGAGAGCTATATCGGGCTCACTCTCCCTTAGTTTATCACGGAACCACCCATCTTCATAATAATGCCCAAGAACCTCAACATAATTGTATCACAGAAAACATGCATAAAGGAAACATAACATTTCCACCTTTCAATCACAAGATATCAATACAAAACATTGATATAAAAACATTATGAAAACCATTTTCAATACCAGAATAAAAGAAAAGTAAAACATGGTATTTATTTTTCTTTTAAAAACAAGGTATGGCTTGTAGAGGAAGCTGAAACTCAGATAACGGTCACGACAGCGGAGAAGTCATTGTCCTCGCATACGTACGACAAAAACATTCCCTTTTGTCATTTAGTAAAATGCTTCGTATAAAAAATATTCCTTTTGTATAAACGTAAAAGTCAAAGGGGTTTATACACCGTGTAAAGAAGGTGGTGTATAAAACAAAATATGCCTCAATGAAAGGAGATTGAGACGAAGTCCCATACCTCGTATCCGACTTGACCCGACCGTTCTTTAATCTCCTGAATAATAAACTTGAGTTAATATATACTTTCTTAAGAACCTTTTTCAAGATCATTATTACTTTTATACCATGTTATGAACATCATGTAATCATTTAAGTTAATAATGTTCATTTTGTCGGTATTTGGTTCTTAAGTCAAAAATAGACTTCTTACACTTACATGTTGTTAATTTGGTCAAAGATTCATTATATATAGAATAATATTAATGATTTGGATAACATATATATCATATATATTCATCATATACATGTATTTATAATATTACATCACATTTAGAGGTAAGAAAATGAAATGCACCGTTCATGGAGACGGTAAGCCGTACGTACGCATGAACGCTACTTCCATTTCTATTTCGTATTTTCTAGAATGGAATAATAATGATATAAGAGTATATTATAATTCCAGTATAATAACATATATAATATCATTAACTTTATCCTTTACACATCCCACATATGGTATTAACGAATCAAATCACTTTCAGGGGGCGGTAGTCCGCACTTCCTAAAATGAAGATATCGTGTTTACCCATAATAGAAACAATAACGGTATGCCATAAATGAAAAATACAGAAGCTTAAGGAAATAATAAACATATTATATATCATATATATAAATAGAGACATCATAATGTCCACCTTTGAAGGTGTTAAATGAGTATTGAACAATCATCGTTTCGGGAGGCAGAATTTCGCCATCCACAGAAACCGTATGTTCTTTAACCATTTGATGTAGTTGTGTGAGAGTTTATCTAGAATAAATCTTATAAAAACATTATAGTATATTGAAGATACTGGTTGTTTTACAAAATACATAAATAAAAAGAGTTTAGGGGGGTTGGAGAAGCAAAATAAAACAAATGAACATGAGAGAATGAATTACCTTTAAAAGTGTAACTCCTTTTGATTTGAGCCTAAAGGCTTACTTTGAAAGGATTCTGCCCAAAGAGAATACTCTAGGATGAGTATAGGGATGTGGAGAGAGTAAAGGGGCAGGGGATGGCCGAGACAAAGGCTTTGGGAGTGTGGGTAATGAGTTAGAGGTGGGGGCCTTTTATAAGAGGAGAGGAGGGGCACTCTTGGAAAGTAAAGATAAGTTACATTATTTTAAAAAGAGTTTCGGATCCAAAAAGTCCCACATTGATATAATTAGAGGATAAGGTAATAAGGGTTCGAAATCCACTCATCCAATTGGTTTTGTCAATGTGTAGGTTTTAGATTTTACATTAACTTTCCATTTTATTTAAATCGTTAAATATTGAGGTCATTGTTGCATCATCATGATGTCATAAATAATTTAATTTATTTAATGCCTAAAAATTATAAAAAATATTCTATGATGTAGAAAATCTTTTTATCTTTCTAATTAATATTTATAATCAAAAATAGGATCTTTATAACCCCATGTAATAATTGATTTTGTAAAACATATTATGTTTGTGTCATTTTTACTTTTACATTAAATAAAAGGTTATTTATGTCATTTCCCATCCAAAGTGGCTCCATGGGGTCCCAAAGTTGACCCATGGCTTGTCTTGGTCGGCCATGACACAACCAATGAGGGTAGGACATGTTTCAAGCTCATCCCATTTTATTAAAGCATTATTTTTACCTTAAACTACACTAATTACCACTAATCACGATTAAAAACATAATAAGTTACTATTCACCAAAAAATTATTTTAATCTCATTGAACCACATATTACTTCTTAATGAAAACCATGTATGTCGGATTTTTGAAATTCAAAACACAATGATGGCAAAATTTCATTTAAACAGAAAATCAGTTTTTATAAGTACCACTTAGTGGTTTCACTATTCATCAAAAATTGAAGTTTTTCAAAAAATTACCAAAAATTTAACCTAAGATATATTTGATATTCCGAATTAAAAAATGAAGTCTATTTTAAAAAATTCAAAACATATAAGTCACATTAATTAATTTAATAATTAATTCCCGCTGTCATTACAAATAGCGTGTTTTTATGAAACAATTAGTATCAAAAGATTGACACCAGTTTAAGTCTAATTTTAAAGTGAAATTGATTCCAATGACCACCATTGGATTAAATGGTAAAAATATATTCAGATTACACATTAAGACCAATTCAAGAGATAATATAATCATATAAATAAATTAGATTAAGAAGCAGTTTTGATGTAAAATGCAGTATTTTTCACAATTCATTAAAAATTGAACATTGTCAGAAAAATACCAAAAATTCACACAAAGTAAATTTTGATGTACCAATAATAAAGAATAAGTTTATTTTGACAAACATAGCTTATAAAATTGTCAAAATATAGATTTAAAAAATGGTTTGCCATCAAAAGGCAGTAAAAAAATCTTTTAAAAATATTAGTGTATTCCATGCTTAAGATTGGATTTATTTTCATTTTAAGCCTATAAAACACTATCTAATTCATTAATAGACATAGATAAAAATATCTATTATTCATTACTTACTTGGGATGTTACATCCTTCCCCCCTTTTGAAAATTGCATCCCCGCAATTTATTTACTTATCGAATAAATGGGGGTACTTATCCCTCATTGCATTTTCATATTCCCATGTTGCCTCTTCCATCATGTGGTTTTTCCACAAAACCTTTACCTGCTTAATCACCTTATTCCGTAACACTTTCTCCCTATGGTCAAGAATCTGGACCGGTTGTTCCTCATAAGATAGGTTCTCTTCCAGCTGAACTACCTCTGGACTCAAAACATGAGATGGATCGGGGATATACTTTCTCAACATTGAAACGTGAATAACATTTTATACCTGAGATAAACTTGGAGGTAAAGCCACTCGGTAAGAAACTGATCCAACTATTTCCATAATTTCATATGGTCCAATGAACCTTGGACTCATCTTTCCTTTCTTACCAAATAGAATCACACTTTTACATGGTGATACTTTGAGAAAAACATGATCACTTACCTCAAAAGATAGATCCTTCCTCCTGTTGTCTGCATAACTCTTCTGCCTACTCTGAGATGTTCTCATGTGCTTCTGAATCAGCTGAACTTTTTCTGCCATCTCTTCTACCAATTCTGGTCCCATCAACTTCCTTTCACCCACTTCATCCCAGAAAGCTGGAGTTCGACACCGCTTCCCATATAATTCTTGAAATAGTTCCATATGTATACTGGAATGAAAAATGTTATTATATGAAAAATAAACTAAAGAAAGATGTTGGTCCCAACTTCCCTGATAATCCATAGAGCAAGAACGTAGCATATCCTCCAAGTTCTGAATTGTTCATTCTGACTTCCCATCTGATTGAGGATGAAAAGCTGTACTAAAATTTAATTCAGTACCCAACGACTTCTGAAGGCCTTTCCAAAAGTTAGAAGTGAACCTGGGATCATGGTCAGATACAATGGAGAGAGGAACTCCATGTAACCTGACTACCTCTTTAAGATACAAATGGGAAAGTTGATCCAGGGAAAATGTATCTCGTATGGCAAGGAAATTAGCAGATTTAGTCAAGCGATCAACAATAACCTAGATTGCATTATTACCTCGAGATGTTTTCGGTAATCCCACAACAAAGTCCATGGATATATTCTCTCATTTCCACTCTGGCACTGGTAAAGGCTGAAACATCCCTTTCAGTAACTACTGCTCTACTTTAACCTATTGACATGTCAAACACTTCACAGTAAAATCAGAAATATCCCTTTTTATTCCATCCCACCCATAATACTCCCGCAGATCTCTATACATCTTAGTACTGCCAGGATGAACTGAAAACGGAGAACTATGAGCTTCACATAACAACTCTCTCCTCAACTGTGAATCACAAGTCACACACAATCTCTTCCCAAATCTCAAAACACAATCATTATCAATGTTGAATTCAGGCAACTTACCTTTCTGAACCAACTCTATATTTTTCTGCAACTCACTGTCTTGCTTCTGTGCTTGCTTGATTCTATTTGATAGAGATGTTCTCACTGATACCTGAAACAAAACCGAAGAAATTCCTGCACCAATAACTTCCATGACAAATCTTATCAAATACTTAACCAAAGGATCACGTTCCAAACGCAACATTGCTAATGAAGCATTACTTTTTCGACTCAAAGCATCAGTCACTTTATTTTCTTTTCCTGGATGGTAATGAATTGTAAAATCATAATCCTTGATTAATTATAGCCATCTCGTTTGTCTCATGTTTAATTCTTTCTGAGTGAATATATACATTAAACTTTTATGATCGGTATATATTTCACACATTACTCCATACAAATGATGCCTCCAAATTTTTAAAGCAAAAAACAACAGCAGCTAATTCCAAATCATGTGTAGGGTAATTTACCTCATGAGTTTTCAACTGTCGTGATGCATAAGCAATTACCTTATCATTCTGCATTAGGATGCAACCAAGTCCTTTCAATGAAGCATCACTGTATATAACAAACTCACCATTCCTGGAAGGTAGTGCCAAAACTGGGGCATTCACGAATCTTCTTTTCAGTTCCTGAAAACAATCATCACATTCTTTTGTCCAGATAAACTTAACACCCTTCCGAGTTAGCTTAGTCATTGGACTAGATAACCGTGAAAAATTTCTAGCAAACCTTCGGTAATAGCCTGTCAAACCAAGGAAGCTACGAATCTCAGTTACATTTGTGGGTCTTGTCCATTCTTCCACATCTTTTGTTTTTGCAGGATCAACAGTTATCCCATCTTTAGAAACAATGTGACCAAGGAATGAAATTTGTTGCAACCAAAACTCACACTTGCTGAATTTCCCATACAATTTCTTTTCTTTTATATTTTTCAAGACAAACCATAAATGTCTTTCATGATCCTCTTTACTTTTAGAAAACACCGAAATATTATCAATGAAAACCACCACAAACTTATCCAAGAACTCATGGAAAATTCTATTCATTAAGTCCATGAATACATTAGGTGCATTGGTTAGCCCAAAAGGCATTACTACACATTCATAATGGTCATATCTCGTACGGAACATGGTCTTCGGAATATCTGCCTCCTTTACCTTCAGCTGATGGTACCCCGATCTCAGGTCAATCTTTGAAAAAAACTGAGCTCCCTGGAGCTGATCAAACAAATCATCGATATGAGAAAAAGGATATTTTTTCTTAACAGTGATATTATTCAAGGCTCTATAATCAATGCAAAGTCTCATAGAACCATCTTTCTTTTTAACAAAAAAGACAGGAGCACCCCATGGTGATGTGCTAGGTCGAATGAAACCTTTCTCTAATAAATATTTCAATTGCTCCTTCAACTCTAAAAGTTCAATTTGAGCCATTCGATAAGGGGGTTTTGAAATTGTCTTAGCATCAAGAACTAAGTCAATAGTAAATTCAACTTCCCGATCTGTTATTATTCCAGGCAACTCATCAGGAAAAACATCAGGATACTCATTTACCACTGGCACCTCATTAATCTGAACAGTTCCTATATTTTCAACGATGTGTGAAAGGTACCATTCATTTCCATCTTTTACAAGTTTCTTGGCCTCTTGATAAGTTATCAACAGTAAGGGTTCATTCTTGTAAACAAACTGAATGTCTTTCTGAAAAGAAACTTCTTTAGCTCTACAGTAAATCTTAGCTTGGTAAATAGAGAGCCAATCCATACCCAGGATAACATCAAACTCTACTAGAGGTAGAACAATAAGGTTTTCAAGTAGGTTCTTTCCATAGATAAGGATAGAAAGATTCTTATAAATTCTTTTTTCCTCAACATTCCCCCCAGGTGTTTTTACCAAATGTTCAGGAGTCATTTATTGAGATGGTATTCCCATTTTACCAGAAAAGGTTTCAGAGATGAAAGAATGTGTAGACCCCGAATCAAACAACACACTGGCATAATCTGAAAAAACAAAAAAAAAGTACCTGATACAACTTCATTTGATGGACCAACATCTGCTGAAGTAGTTGCAAAGGATTTCACCACCCCATTCTTCTTGTATTCTAACTGCTTCCCATCACTCAAGATCTTTATCGAACACTCATTTGCATAGTGACCCATCTCATTGCACTTATAACATTTCACTAACTGTAAATCAAATTTGGTCTTACCTACACCTTGATCCTGTTCAGTGCAATCACGAGCCTTATGTCCCATCTTACCACATCGGTAGCACTTTCCAGAATTCAGAAGACATTCCCGAGCATGCCTTTTGCCACATTTATCACAAACTGGAAACTTAGTTTTCTTACCATCAGACATTTTTTAAGATTTCTTACCTTTCTCCTGCCACCCTGGTCTCTGCATCTGTTGGTTGTTATAGAACACTTGATCATCGGCAAACTCCATTTCCACCTTCTCAGCACATCGAACAAGATTTTCATAACTTTTAAACTCACGAGAAGCTAATTCCCTTCGATATTTTGGCTTTAATCCTGAGTAAAAATGATTGATTTTACAATCAAGGTCTCAGATAAAATTTGGAGCATACCTTGCCAATCGAGTGAACCTTTCTTCATAAGTAGCCACTGAGTCTTCTTCTTGCCTCAATTCCAATAATTGATTTTCCATCCCAAGTTGAACAGCCTTAGGGAAACACTTATCAAGAAACATACCTTTGAATTCATCCTAGTCGAGAGCATCAATATCATCAGCATCCCTGATATTTCTAACCATCGACCACCACTGATCTGCCTCACCCTCCAAACGGTAAATGGCAAGACTAACCTTTTGATTGTCTGAACACCCCATGACATCGAAAATCTTCTCCAGTGCTTTAATCCACCCTTCAGCTAGCACAGGGTCAGATGATCCTCTGAATGATGGGGGATGTTGCCTCATGAAATTTTCCACCACTAACATGTTCCTCTGCGGTTGATCTGGTTGATCTCGTGCATGGATACCACCACCATTTATATCCTGAGTCAACTGTGCCATTACTGCAACAAACTGTTCAGTTCCAATTCCGACCATCTCAGGATGCAGATTCGTAAGGTTATTTCCTTCTGTATGCCTTCCTAGCACTGCTTCCATGTTTTCTCTGCGGAAAACCATTCTGAACAAACATGTATTAGATTAAGCAACATGGTAATCTTGGAATGCTATATCATTTCAAAAAAAATATTTTTGGATAATCATTTCATAGAATTCTAACTCCTAAAGTTATCTAAACTGACCTTTGATACCAACTATAAGGCCCCAGCCTTAAACCTTACTTAATCTTGAGTTATTACAAGATTACACATTGAGGATCTTTTCTGGTTTAGAGTTTTAGAGAAATAGATCATAAAACATGCATTACATTCCACATATAAACAAAGTGGTTACATAAAGATAATATTCTTCATTCCCATCAATGGAAACATATTTAAAATAAACATGGATTCTTTCTTGACACTTCCTTGACTCTATCATAATTTCATGTACCTTTACCTTGACCTGTGAAAAACATTTCAAAAAAACATGGGATGAGCATAAAAAGCTCAGTAAGGGTTATAAAAATATGGAAAGGAAACAAGGGTACATATATACATAAGGATGAGATCATACTTTACCCATAAAACATAATCACTTTAACATACCTCATCAAATCATGAATAAATCATAGAAATCATAATACATAAAGGTAACTTGAGGCATTCATAACATTCATACGTAGGGAGTAACCCTCTTGGTTACGTTTGGAATACCCATCACAGTATATTCCCTAAATCTTTTCAGAGAAACCTTAACTTTTCACTCCTTCGCATTACCCAATTCATTGGAGAGCTATATTGGGCTCACCCACCCTTAGTTTATCACAGAACCACCAGTCTTCATAATAATGCCCAAGAACCTCAACTTAATCGTATCACATAAAACATGCATAAAGGAAACATAACATTTCCACCTTTAAATCACAAGATATCAATACAACACATTGATATAAAAACATTATGAAAACCATTTTCAATACCAGAATAAAAGAAAAGTAAAACATGGTATTTATTTTTCTTTTAAAAACAAGGTATGGCTTGTAGAGTAAGCTGAAACTCAGATAACAGTCACGGCGGCGGAGAAGCCATTGTCGCCGCATACGTACGACAAAAACATTCCCTTTTGTCGTTTAGTAAAACTCTTCTTATAAAAAATATTTCTTTTGGATAAACGTAAAATTCAAAGGGGTTTATACACCGTGTAAAGAAGGTGGTGTATAAAACAAAATATGCCTCAATGAAAGGATATTGAGACGAAGTCCCATACCTTGTATCCTACTTGACCCGACCGTTCTTTAATCTCCTGAATAATAAACTTGAGTTAATCTCTAATTTCTTAAGAACCTTTTTCAAGTTCATTATTCCTTTTATACCATGTTATGAACATCATGTAATCATTTAAGTTAATAATGTTCATTTTGTCAGTATTTGGTTCTTAAGTCAAAAATATACTTCTTACACTTACATGATGTTAATTTGGTCAAAGGTTTGTTATATCCAGAATGATATTAATGATTTGGATAACATATATATCAAATTGATTCATCATATACATGTATTTATTATATTACATCACATTTAGAGGTAAGAAAATGAAATGTACCGTTCATGGAGACGGTAAGCCGTACGTACGCATGAACGCTACTTCCATTTATATTTCGTATTTTCTAGAATGGAATCATATTGATATAAGAGTATATTATAATTCCAGTATAATAACATATATAATATCATTATCTTTATCCTTTACACATCCCACATATGTTATTAACGAATCAAATCACTTTCATGGGGCCGTAGTCCGCACTTCCTAAAATGAAGATATTGTGTTTACCCATAATGGAAACAATAACGGTATTCCATAAATGAAAAATACAGAATCTTAAGGAAAGAATAAACATATTATATATCATATATAAAAATAGTGACATCATAATGGACACCTTTGAAGGTGTTAAATGAGTATTGAACAATCATCATTTCGGGAGGCAGAATTTCACCATCCACGGAAACTGTATGTTCTTTAACCATTTGATGTAGTTGTGTGAGAGTGTAGCTCGAATAAATCATATAACAAAATCCTAGTATATTGAAGATACATGTGTTCTTACAAAATAAGTAAATAAAAAGTGTTTAGGGGGGTTGGAGAAGTAAAATAAATCAAATGAACATGAGAGAATGAATTACCTTTAAAAGTGTAAATCCTTTTGATTTGAGCCTAAAGGCTTCCTTTGAAAGGATTCTGCCCAAACGGGAATCCTCTAGGATTAGGAGAGAGATGTGGAGAGAGTAAATGGGCAGGGGATGGCCGAGGCAAAGGCATTGGGAGTGTGGGTAATGAGGTAGAGGTGGGGTCCTTTTATAAGAGGAGAGGAGGGGCTCTCTTGGAAAGTAAAGATAAGCTACTTTATTTTAAAAAGAGTTTCGGATCCAAAAGGTCCCACATTGATATCATTCAAGTATAAGCTGATAAGAGTTCTAAATCCACTCATCCAATTGGTTTTGGACTTGTGTAGGTTTTAGATTTTACATTAACTTTCCAATTTATTTAAATCGTTAAATAATGAGGTCATCGATGCATCATCATAATGTCATAAATAATTTAATTTATTTAATGTCTAAAAATTATAAAAAAACAACTATGATGTAGGAAATCTTTTTAGATTTCTAATGAATATTTATAATAAAAAATATGATCTTTATAACCCCATGTAATAATTGTTTTCCTAAAACATATTATGTTTGTGTCATTTTTACTTTTACATTAAATAAAAAGTTATTTATGTCATTTCCCAACCAAAGTGGCTCCATGGGGTCCCCAAGTTGACCCATGGCTTCTATTGGTTGGCCATGACACAACCAATGTGGGTAGGACATGTTTCAAGCTCATCTCATTTTATTAAAGCATTATTTTTACCTTAAACTACACTAATTACCACTAATCTCGATTAAAAACTTAATAAGTTACTATTCACCAAAAAATTATTTCAATCTCATTGAACCACATTTTACTTCTTAATGAAAACCATGTATGTCGGATTTTTTAAATTCAAAACACAATGATGGAAAAATTTCATTTAAACAGAAAATCAGGTTTTATAAGTACCACTTAGTGGTTTCACTATTCATCAAAAATTGATGTTTTTCATAAAATTACCAAAAATTTACCCTAAGCTATATTTGATATTCCAAATTCAAAAATGAAGTCTTTTTTAAAAAATTCAAATAATATAAGTCACATTAATTAATTTAATAATTAATTCCCGATGTCATTACAAATATCGTGTTTTTATGAAACAATAAGTATCAAAAGATTGACACCAGTTTAAGTCTAATTTCAAAGTGAAATTGATTCCAATGACCACCATTGGATTAAATGGTAAAAATATATTCAGATTATACATTAAGACCAACTCAAAAGATAATCTAATCATATAAATAAATTAGATTTAGAAGTAGTTTTGATGTAAAATGCTGTATTTTTCACTATTCATTAAAAATTGAACATTGTTAGAAAAATACCAAAAATTCACACAAAGTAAATTTGGATGTCCCAATCATAAAGAATAAGTTTATTTTGACAAACATAGCTTATAAAATTGTCAAAATATAGATTTAAAAAAATGGTTTTCCAACAAAAGGCTGTAAAAAAGTCTTTTAAAAATATTAGTGTATTCCATGCTTAAGATTGGATTTATTTTCATTTTAAGCCTCTAAAACACTATCTAATTCATTAATAGACATAGATAAAAATATCTATTATTCATTACTTACATGGGATGTTACAGATTTACCATTGACTGCCATGGCCATGGACTTATAAAAGTACTTCCATCCATATCAACATGGCCAGAGATATATTACTTCCATATGCTGGAAGAGAAAAATCCTTGACCATTCAACCAATTTCATGCCACCAACAACATTCCAAACACAAACTGCCTCTCCACGACTTCATCACCATGGTTTTTGTCTTGCATCAAAGTAGGCAATCAAATGACATACATTGGTAATCATCTCAAGTGAGGAGACCATTACACATGATCATAGATAGGAACATCTAATGACACAGAAAATATGTGGAGTTCCTATTGGAGGGCCATTCCTCATGATCTCACTACTAGAGATCACCAAGTGCGAACTTCATAAGAAGAATTCTCAATGCTTATGAGCCCCCAGCACCTGATGGTTAGACATCTACTATGTCCAATTAGTAAGATGTATCTAGACCATAGAACATATATTCAAGATTAATATCATAGTATCTAGAGGTTCTCAATATAGCCTGGGAACTGCTATAACCTTTTGATACAAAAATTAATCTTTGGAAATTACCATTTCAATAGTGGATGCAGAAAGTCTACAATATAATGGTAAGATGACATCATGCATAGTTAACTCTATATGTGATATGGTAATCAAAAGCACATAATAGTTGGGTCCAAGGCACCAACTATTTCATCATTATCCCAAACACTTTTCCAAATTTCCAGTTCAATTAATAGTGCATGGGTAGCCTTAGTTGAACAGTGTCATCGGTAGTCAAAGGTTAACAATTTAATAGTATCCTTAGGTGAACGTTGCGACAGTAGCCTTTTGTGAACAGTGTCATTTGTAGGCTTATGTGAATAGTGAAATGGTAACCTTATATGAACAGTGAAATGGTAACTTAAGGTGAAGAGTGCAATGTTATCCTTAAGTGAACAATGTCATCGGTAGGCTTATGTGAATAGTGTACTTGTAACCATATGTGAACATTGTCGCCAAAAGGCTTATGTGAACAGTGCCAATGGTGAGGTCCAATGGTAACCAATCTTTCCATTACCCAATTTGGAGTACATGAACAGTGTTTCTAGAATGGTGAGGTTCCAAAGGTGACCGCTTTCCATTGCGAATTTTTGAGTTCATGATAGTGTTTCTAGAATGGTAGGTGTACATTGTTTCTAGAATGGTAGGGTATACAGTGGTTCTTGAACAGTAGGGTGTATTTTCTTTCTAGAACTATAGGGTGTATAGTGTTTCAAGAATGGTAGGGTGTACAATGTTTCAAGAAGGGTATGGTGTATAGTGTTTTCAGAATGGTAGTGTTTACAGTGTTTCTAGAATGGTAGAGTATACAGTGTTTGTATAATTTTGAGGTTCCAACCGCAGCCTCTATTTAATTTTCCAAATTTCATGTTAATGAATTTTTTTTAATTCCTACAGTTTTTCCCCTTTGACATTTCATATGACGTAAAATTCATTAAAATAATTTTTTATGCTCATTAATGATGATTCAAAGGCCATAACCCCTATATTAATTTACCTTAGGATCAATATTATTTTACATGGTCAAACAACATGGTTTATTGTGGTATACTTCTAATGGAAAATCCATCATATCTTAAACTGCTACTCCATTAAATCTTCTACAGGGATGATATATTTTCCTCCCAAGTTCTTACTCCTTGATCTCGAATGTGAGACTTTCAAACTTTTCATTTCATCCTATAGGATTTGCAAAATGAAACTTTCTTACTTAGATCGGTTCCACTCTGTTTTGATGCAACCAATCTGTATCAATCAATCATTGATATAAGGTATGATCTATCGTCATTATTTTAGGATCACCTCCTTCTGTTTCTCCTTGCCCTTTTAGGAAATTTTATCCCTATGTACTTAATGGTACATTCATGGGTGTTGACCGGTGTGGTGGTGTCTCTACATCTTCGGTTGGATACAGTTGTCACGTGGTAGGAAATCCAATCCTTTTGTATAGATCGTTCTCGTATAAAGAACATCAATATCTTTTTGAGGTAGGGGATTCATTGCTTCTATTTTCTTTTACATGGAACATTATAGTAGACATTTTTTCCCACAGGATGAAAATGGAATTGTCATAATAAATATTTAAACTGGGAAAATAAATGGCTATTGATCATATTTTATTGCCTCTTGTTTTGATAGATACAGTGATATCAATGCTTTCTTTGTTTACATTTTCGTTCATGATGGAAATTTGTGATGAATGTAAATATGGAATTAATTGATAATTGTTTGACTAAAGATAAAGAGGAATGTAATTGAATCTGGTTTTTTTGTTGTAATTTGTTGTTAATCAAATTGGTGCAGTAAGAAAGTTTAATTATTTGTGATAGATTTCTGTTTATTTTTCTTAAATTAGGACCCTAAAAATAATAAAATTGTTAATCTATGCTGGATTCATGAATTGGTTGTTTGATAAAAGAATATTCCTTTAAGGGTTATAAGTTATGCTCTGGCTTGTTTAAGGGCCAAAAGCCCAATTGATATGATGTTTGTTTTCCTGATTCTATTGTTGTGATCTGAGCTCGGATGGTTGTTGTGACATGTGTGGGCATTGATGCCTACTGGTTGTGTCCATAGATGGTTCCTAGAGTTTCCAAATGCATATGTTTATGCATGTGGGTATCGGAGAGGCCACCATGGATGATGAAATGGGTTGGATGTGAATTTTTTCATTCTTGTAGATTCTTATTGGATGTTTATCTGCTTTACATTCCCCACTTCTCAAGGATGTTGGTCTTGATTTCCCTTCTTCTGAAAGCGGCGAAGATGTGTGGGGTATGACACATGCATTATTTGTTTATCTTATTATAGGTGAATTGGTCTATTCTCCTACTATAGGCGACAATGACTCGATGGTTTGCTCATCTACTCACCTTGTTGAGCCCATTTATGTTTAGTATCATAGAATGTTTCTTGAATTCCTGGTAATATTGGAATGTAATGCTATAAATAAATAATAGAATAAATGTTGTTAACCCATGGGTTTGGATATTTCTAAGATGCAATGCATAGATTACAATTTTAAAGGGGTAGTCGACTTTAAGTGTGTTGCTAATAATATTTAATGTGTAATTTTTATTGGTTAATTAATGTTTAATGAATCATTTAACATAATGTTTAAATGATAAAAAGGTAATGAAGTAATTTAATAAAGCACTTTATATTGTTGTGTGCTTATAGGATACCTAGTATAAAAAGTGGCAACCGTGAGTCCAGTCATTGTTAGCTACAGTGGAGACTAAGAAAAAGTTATGCCCCTAGTGTGGTTTCTGGAAATATTATATTCAATAATTTTTGTGTTTCAATATGCTAATCCACCCCATCTGTTTGGGAAACTAACACCCCTTGGATTCTAAGCATTTGGGGTGTGTTTCCCCAACATTATGGTGGGAGGATGGATGGATGACTAGCCACTTTGGCCCTTCTCTCTTCGTTTGGTAGTTACATGTGCTGGTAGGCACAATGGTTAGTTTTCCCCATATATGTGTGTAGTGGGTTGTAATGGCTTGTGTCACACCCGTTTTTTTAGTCATTGTAATTATTTTTTTCCACTTGGCATCGGGTGTTTTTGCTTAAGTGCGGGTGAGTCCCAGTTTAAATTTTTAATGTTGGGATAAGTTTATGGTTTGGGATGGTGCGTGAACACCGCACGCTTAAGACGCACAGTTCGCTTGGGCACGTGCTATCCGCTTGGGTACTTGCAGCCCGCATGCAGTCCGCTTGGATACCGCACGGTCATCCCGTTTTAATGTTATGTGTGTAGATATATGTATATGTATGTTTATATTTTTAAATATGTAAAAATTTATATGTGTATATACGTGGTATGTGTTTATGCTCTAACATTGTGTGTAATATATATAATGTATGAGTATTTATATTTATAGGTGTATATATATATATACACATATGTTCGTAAATAAATATGTTTTAGTGTTATATTATTATGCGTATACATGTATATGAGTAGGTTCATATAAGTTTATATGTGTTATATATAGGTTTATATATGTTTATATGTTTATATGTGTTATATATATGTTTATAAATATATATGTATAAATGTATTTGTGTCTATATAAGTAGGTTTATATATATATGTATATATATATATATTTATTTATATGTATATGATTTATTATTATTATTATTATTATTATTATTATTATTATTATTGTTATAATTATTATGTTTTAAAAAAACAAAACAATACAGAACCCTAATCTACCCCAGCCCCGAGCGGCTCTCCCTCTCTCCCCCCGTCTTCCCCCCCCCCCCCTCTTCCTTGTTTGGCCGACCCACCACGCCGCTCCCCCCTCCGAGCGACCCCGCCTCCGGCCGCCTCCCGTCCACCGTCGTTGCTGCTGCCTGTTCCGGCCACCCCGACCGCGCCGGTGTCGCCGCCTCCCCTCTTCCTCCGACCCGCGCCGCACACAGCCCCCCTTCCGGCCGACCCCGCCGATCCGGCTCCCCCTGTCCGACCTCGTCGCAGCTGGCCTCCCTCCTGACTCGCCCTCCTTCTGGCCAGCACCCAACCGCCGGAGCTGCACCTCCCGGCTAGATCCGCCCCAGCTTCCTCTCCCGACCCAGCCCCTCTGTTTGGCGCAGCCGACCCCCTCCGGTTCGACTTCCCCTCTCATCGGCGCTCTCCCTTGCATTTTTTTCTTATTTATTATTATTGTTTTATTTTTATTATTTTTGGTGTTATTCTGAAAATCCATTACATCCTAATATCGCGTTTCATTTTGGCACGTTTTGCACGGTATCCAGGTTATGCGTTTAGTCTGTGGAGTGATTTTCTTCCTTCCGTTAAGGCGTTGTTGGGTTCACACCCCTCCAAGGAAGGTGAATCCACATATTTTTATCTCTGGGTCGCTTTGCTAACGCTTGCACTCTTCTTTTTTGTTTGAAAATTGGTTTCACAGTTTTCTTATGCGCTTAATTATCTTGCTATAGAGTTCTGAATTTTTTTTATAATTGAGTTGCGGACCCTTGTGGTCTTTATCTGGTCCTGATTCGGTTCCTGGTTCGCGTCTACATGTTTCTACGTTCTTTTTCTTGTTTGTTTGATTAATCTTCCATGTCCTTTAATTTATTTATGTGGTACAGATTGTGTTTTGGGAGTATTTTGAGGCGTGCTTGTTTTCAAAGGTATACTTTTGGGTTTATAGTTTTTTTAAAGCGGTGTATGCATGGTTTCAAAATGGGTTTTAAGAGTGTTTAGAAGGTGTGATACGTGATTTACAATTGTTTTGGCATGCGTGTGTGATGAAATTGTATCTTATTTTAGAAATGATGTGTTTTCATTTTGGTCTTGTTTTGGGTTATTTTATAGAAGTGCTTAATCAACTTTTTTTTAGGGTGTGAATTATATTTTTAAAGGTGGTGAACATGTTTATGTGTTGCGAACATAATTTTTAATTGAAAGCTGCAATGTATTGTGTGTGAAAATGGGTGCGTTATTTTATAAAATGTTTTATGGGTTGGTTGCTAGGTGTGAGACATGTTCTAGGTGTGATGATATTGTGTGTTTTATTTTAAAGTTCTTTGTTATGTGAAACTGAGTATGTTTTGATGTGAACCTTGGTTTCACCTTTTTCAGATGTTTTAAAAATTATTCAAATGCTTTATTACTTTGATCTTGTGGTGCATAAAGCGGTTCGTCTGTCTAAAGGTCGTAATTGAATTTTACTAAAGAGTTTGGTTGTGTTTTGATACGTGTTTTGATGTGATATTTTAAAAACATGTCGAGCTAGTTATTCTATGTTGTTTATATGTTAGGATTATTTTAGGTTCTCTTTTGTGTGTATTTTGAGAGGTTTTGCGTTGTTGCAGCGCATTGGGGAGACATTCCGTGATGTTGCGATCGTCAGAAGGTTGCGCATACTCTTGCGCGAGTGTGTGACATGCATCGTCGTCGTAACCGGGCTACGAGTCGAGGTAGGTCCCCCACTACACCTACCTCTAGATTTAGAATTTATTAATTGCTTGTTGTTTTATAAATTTTTAATGAATTAGAAATAATAATAAATAATAAAACTTAAAATGATCATTTAGTGTAAAAAGAGCCGTTTATTTTATACCGAACACTTGGAACATTTTCTTGATGGGCGGACACCCAGTTTTGGAAGAATTCATGTTTGGCCTTAAAACATAATTCACGGCATTTCAAATGTACTTATAGATTTAAAGATAAATGACTTCTTCTAAACAAGTGTTTTGAGCTTTTTGAGAAATGAAGTTTTACTTTAAAATTGGCGAAGGCCCGTTTGGAACTTTAATAAAAATAGAATATTTTGGAAAACCCACTCAGGGGTGATCATTGGTGTGAGTTGTTTTTGCGAGCTGTATGTGATGTTGGTGCATTGTGAATGATTAATTTACATTGTGGACACACCCCCTTTTTATTGCTTGTGATGACATGGGAACCTGGCATATTGAGTGAATTTTCATAGAACGATTGCTGCACTAGTTTAGATTACGCACTGGCTAGTGGCCCCATAGTAGGGGAATACTGAGTTACTGCTGCTATGGGGATTGTTCCCCTCGGTTTGGCCATGCAGGGCTATGCCGGGCGTTAGGGTGTTATGACGTCATTGAGTTAGGGCATGCCTTCAGGATGAGTCAGATGTATAGTATGTTCTGGAGTGTTCACGATCTCCTAGGTTCGACCCATGTTTCTTTTAGTGTTTGTATGTGGCGGACGATTGAGAGGTCGAGTTCGGATGCTGACCCATGTGTTCCACTTTTACCATTGCCCTTAGTGTGTGTTGTGTGTAATTTTCCTTTTGTCTAACACCTAAAATTTGGATTTCTAAATTGTTCGTAAAATGTTTTAAAAATGAGATGCACATGCTTCTTTCAACTTTAAACTTGTTCTAAATTAAAAAGGGAAATGGATTGTTACTTGTTTTAGAAATGAAAGTGGGTGGAAACCATATTTTATATAATTTAGTTCAAACCTGGAATTGATAAATTCTTTATTTATTGGTATGTGCATTGGGAATAGAATTAGTCGGGCCTACCTACTGAGTTTTAATACTCACGCCTATAGATATTTTCTGTTTTTAGTGTTTGTGCAGGTTACAGCTTGGGAGTGTCGCCTTGGGTGACGTTTGGTTGTGAGTTGGAGAGTGACCCGCGAGGTCACACGGTGATAGTGGTTGTCTCTTTCGGTTAGTTTTATTTTCTTTTGTTCTTAGTTACTTTACTTTGTTTATTTATTTTGAGATGCTCTGTTTATTTTTCTGCTGCTTTAATTATTTATTTTTATTGGGAGAAATCATTCCCACTTGCTCTCTATTGAAACCCTAGAGCTTGTCTCCAGCCCGGGAGGATCGGGAACGCCTCCGGGTCATGTCGCGGACCGGCTCGGGTGACCGGTTCAGGGTTGACTCGGGTTGGTTCATGACAAAATGGTATCAGAGGGAGGTTCTTGATGTTTGGGAGGTCTGGTAGAAGGAGATTAGGATTGTCGGGGATCAGGAGGTAGGTTACGGGTCGATGCCTGATCACCACCGATCATAACGAGACCTGAGTTACCAGAGTTAGTCCGGGATTTGAGTCTTTAGTCTTTGGTTTTTTTGGATTGAGGAATTAAGATGGGAGCGAATCGGTTCACATTGCGTCCTCACGTGGGGTGGTGACCCATGTGGAGTCCAAGTACCCGGTTTAAGGTCCCCTTAGTGTTATGTCTTACTTGGAACATGGCTCACCACCATGTCGCCGAGTTAAGTACAGACACTAGTCCCTCATTCCGATGGTTTATAGTTGGTTGTGTTTCATTTTAAACCCAGTTTATGTGTTTATGTGTGTTGAAAATGAAGGTGATTTCGAAACGAAAAAAGGGTTTTCTTCCAAATTGTTTTTGAAATTAGTAAAGTGGGTTTTTAAAGAAAAAGTGTTTCGGTTTGGAGCAATTTGATATGTGTTTGGATTTGGTAAGGAAATAAGTGTTTGAACCTTGGTACTCCTTATGGAGGGTCACACATGTGTGGGTATGTATGGAGAGTGTATAGGGGCACTTGTTTGTAGATGATGTGAGCGAGATTGAATGAACGCACATGTGACGGTTCATAAGGTGCCATAGGTGAGTTGTAATGTTTTAAAGAAATGATGGTTTTGGAATGTGATTTATGCTTGTGTTTGTATATTTTTGGCTTATGGGCCTATTGACCTAGACATGTGTTGTTGGCTTGATTAAATTTTGGCTTAATGCCGGTTTCTATGATGTTTCTCGTGTTGTCATGACTGTGCCGCCCAGAAAGGTCGTTAAGGTTGCTAATGGGTCATGCCCAGTTTCCAGTTCTTTTTCCATGTTGCCTATCGATCAATGTAATCAAAGTCTATAGGGGTAGTTGTGTGTTTGTGAAATTTGTGTGGGTTTTCAGGCTGTTGGGAACTCCCAGGGTTTTTAGGGTGCGTACCGTCTCAGGTTTATTTAAGGGTTCAGTTTAAGACTAGTAAAGATGAGATGTCTCATCGTCGTTGGAGTTTTGGGTGTGATTATCGGTGGTCGCCTTCCGCGAAGGTTCCCCACCTGGCAAGGAGTGTGGGCCAGTGGAACCTGTCTCCAAGAAACCATACTCGTCGGTACCAGCTCATAGTTCGTCGGACCGCTCTCTTGTGTGCCACCAGTATGGCCTATCTAGACATTCTAAGTCGCCTTGCCGCATCCCTTCGAAGTCTTGCTACCGTGTGGCTGTTCGGGCCACCGGTGAGAGTTCTGGAAGAAGTGTCGTCCGGGATGAAGTAGCTAGGGACCAGAGGATGAAAATGCCTAACTGTGAGGCAAGAGATGCTTCAGCCATCAGGGCCCCAACCACAGGTCTCGGGGTGAAGCTCGCGCACAGTCAGGAGTTGCCGAGGGTGTGTAAAACCTCACTTCGGATTATGTTTTCAGCTTTCTAAAGGGAAATATCCAAAGTTTCCTTGTTCTGTTCTTGTCACCGTTGGAATCTCATCATAGTTTTGGTGATGTGATGAACTTATTCTACTGCAGTCTAAGCGGTCTTATCTGTTCTCAGTGTGTTCTCAAAATCATTTGGTTTTTTTTGAAGGGTGTTGGGCCCGCGAATAAATGGGTCATTCTAATTTTGAGTTGGGTCTCAATTTTGTGTGTTAGGGGGATGTTTGGTTTCATGAAATTAATGTGCGGTGTTTCTTGGTCCTTTGTGAGTCTGGGCTAGAAATTCCCTAGTCTCTGGTGGCGGTGAGGTTTTTCTTTGGTCGGTGTGTGAGAGGTTGAATTAATTCCTTATCCTAGAGCTATTGGGTCTTTTTGTAGAAAGATTCCTATTTAAATCTCCGAGTGTTGTTCGGTCTGTGTGGAGAATGTAACTGGGTTCAGTTTGTGACTTCCCGTGTTGCCCCCCCCCCTCCGGGGTGGTGTGTTCTAGTTTCAAGGTCTCCGTGTTAGTAGATTTCTGTGGTGGGGAGAACCCTCCCGTGTTCTCCCCTCAATCTCGGACAATGTTTGTACTTGAGTTGGTAAGGTGTGACTTGTGTTGGTAATGGTCACCCCGAGCCTCTAAATTTCTTCTTGTTTTTCCTGGGCACATATTCGAGTTAAGATAACTGTTGGCTTGGTGACTTTCTGGGGGCAGAAAGTGTTTCTTGTGGGGAGAATTGTCACACCCGTTTTTTTAGTCATTGTAATTATTTTTTTCCACTTGGCATCGGGTGTTTTTTCTTAAGTGCGGGTGAGTCCCGGTTTAAATTTTTAATGTTGGGATGAGTTTATGGTTTGGGATGGTGCGCGAACACCACAAGCTTAAGACGCATAGTTCGCTTGGGCACGTGCTATCCGCTTGGGTACGTGCAGCCCGCTTGCAGTCCGCTTGGATACCGCATGGTCATCCCGTTTTAATGTTATGTGTGTAGATATATGTATATGTATGTTTATATTTTTATATATGTGAACATTTATATGTGTATCTACGTGGTATGTGTTTATGCTCTAACATTGTGTGTAATATTTATAATGTATGTGTATTTATATTTATAGGTGTATATATATATACACATATGTTCGCAAATAAATATTTTTTTGTGATATATTATTATGTGTATACATGTTTATGTGTAGGTTCGTATAAGTTTATATGTGTTATATATAGGTTTATATAAGTTTATATGTTTATATGTTCTATATATATGTTTATAAATATATATGTATAGCTGTATTTGTGTTTATATAAGTAGGTTTATATATATATAAATGTATATATATATATATATTTATATGTATATGTTTATTATTATTATTGTTATTATTATTATTATTATTGTGATTGTTATAATTATTATGTTTAAAAACAAAACAAAACAGAACCCTAATCTACCCCAGCCCCGAGCGGCTCTCCCTCTCTCCCCCCTTCTTCTCCCCCCCCCTTCCTCGTTCGGCCGACCCACTGCGCCGCTCCCCCCTCCGCGCGACCCCAGCTCCGACTGCCTCCCGTCCACCGTCATTGCCACTACTTGTGCCGGCCACCCCGACCGCGTCGGTGCCACCGCCTCCCCTCTTCCTCTGACCCGCTCCGCGCACAACCCCCCTTCCGGCCGACCCCACCGATCCGGCTCCCCTTGTCCGACCTCGTCACAGCTGGCCTCCCTCCCGACTTGCCCTCCTTTTGGCCAGCACCCAACCGCTGGAGCTGCACCTCCCTGCTAGATCTGCCCCGGCTTCCTCTCCCGACCCAGCCCCTCCGTTTGGCACAGCCGACCCCCTCCGGTTCGACTTCCCCTCTCACCAGCGCTCTCCCTTGCATTTTTTTCTTATTTATTATTATTGTTTTATTTTTATTATTTTTGGTGTTATTCTGAAAATCCATTACATCCTAATATCGCGTTTCATGTTGGCGCGTTTTTCACGGTATCCTGGTTATGCGTTTAGTCTGCAGAGTGATTTTCTTCCTTCTGTTAAGGTGTTGTTGGGTTCACGCCCCTCCATGGAAGGTGAATCCAGGTATTTTTATCTCTGGGTCGCTCTGCTAACGTTTTCACTCTTCCTTTTTGTTTGAAAATTTGATTCGTAGTTTTGTTATGCGCTTAATTATCTTGCTATAGAGTTCTGAATTTTTTTTAGAATTGAGTTGTGGACCCTTGAGGTCTTCATCTAGTCCTGAGTCGGTTCCTAGTTCACGTCTACATGTGTCTATGTTCTTTTGCTTGTTTGTTTGATTAATCTTCCATGTCCTTTAATTTATTTATGTGGTGCGGATTGTGTTTTGGGAGTATTTTGCGGCGCGCTTGTTTTCAAAGGTAGACTTTTGGGTTTATAGTTTTTTTAAAGCGGTGTATGCATGGTTTCAAAATTAGTTTTAAGAGTGTTTAGAAGGTGTGAGATGTGATTTACAATTGTTTTGGAATGCATGTGTGATGAAATTGTATCTTATTTTAGAAATGATGTGTTTTCATTTTGGTCTTGTTTTGGGTTATTTTATAGAAGTGTTTAATCAACTATTTTTTTAGGGTGTGAATTATATTTTTAAAGGTTGTGAACATGTTTAAGTGTTGCGAACATAATTTTTAATTGAAAGCTGTAATTTTTTGTGTGTGCAAATGGGTGCATTATTTTATAAAATGTTTAATGGGTTGGTTCATAGGTGCGAGACATGTTCTAGGTGTGAAGATATTGTGTGTTTTATTTTAAAGTGTTTTCTTATGTGAAACTGAGTATGTTTTTATGTGAACCTTGGTTTCACCTTTTGCAGATGTTTTATAAATTATTCAAATGCTTTATTACTTTGATCTTATGGTGCGTAAAGCAGTTGGTGTGTCTAGAGGTCGTAATTGAATTCTACTAAAGAGATTGGTTGTGTTTTGATACATGTTTTGATGTGATATTTTAAAAACATTTCGAGCTAGTTATTCTATTTTGTTTATATATTAGGATTATTTTAGGTTTGCTTTTGTGTGTATTTTGAGAGGTTTTGCATTGTTGCAGCGCATTGGCGAGACTTTCTGTGATGTTGCGATCGTCAGAAGGTTGCGCGTACTCTTGCGCGAGTGTGTGACATGCATCATCATCGTAACTGGGCTACGAGTCAAGGTAGGTCCCCCACTACACCTACCTCTAGATTTAGAATTTATTAATTTCTTGTTTTCTTATAAATTTTTAATGAATTAGAAATAATATTAAATAATAAAACAAAAAATGATCATTTAGTGTGAAAAAAGCCGTTTACTTTATTCCGAACACTTGGAACATTTTCTTGACGGGCGGACACCCAGTTTTGAAAGAATGCATGTTTGGCCTTAAAACATAATTCATGGCATTTCAAATGTACATCTATATTTAATGATAAATGACTTCTTCTGAAAATGTTTTTTGAGCTTTTTGAGAAATGAAGTTTTACTTTAAAATTGGTGAAGGCCTATTTGGCACTTTAATAAAAATAGATTATTTTGGAAAACCCACTCAGGGGTGATCTTTGGTGTGAGTTGTTTTCGTGAGCTGTATGTGATGTTGGTGCATCGTGAGTGATTAATTTACATTGTGGACGCACCCCCTTTTTATTGCTTGTGATGACATGGGAACCTGGCATATTGAGTGAATTTTCTGAGAACGATTGCTGCACTAGTTTAGATTACGCACTGGCTAGTGTCCCCATAGCAGGGGAATACTGAATTATTGCTGCTATGGGGATTGGGCCCCTCGGTTAGGCCATGCAGGGCTATGCCGTGCGTTAGGGCGTTATGATGTCATCGAGTTAGGGAATTCCTTCAGGATGAGTCAGATGTATATTATGTTCTGGAGTGTTCACAATCTTCTAGGTTCAACCCATGTTTCTTTTAGTGTTTGTGTTTGGTGGATGATTGAGAGGTCGAGTTCGGCTGCTGACCCATGTGTGCCACTTTTACCATTGCCCTTAGTGTGTGTTGTGTGTAATTTTCCTTTTGACTAACACCTAAAGTTTGGATTTCTAAATTGTTCATAAAATGTTTTAAAAATGAGATGCACATGCTTCTTTCGACTTTAAACTTGTTATAAATTAAAAAGGGCAATGGATTGTTACTTGTTTTAGAAATGAAAGTGGGTGGAAACCATATTTTATATAATTTAGTTCAAACCTCGAATTGATAAATTCTTTATTTATTGGTATGTGCATTGGGAATAGAATTAGTCGGTCCTGACTAATGAGTTTTAATACTCACGCCTATAGATCTTTTCTGTTTTTAGTGTTTGTGCAGGTTACAGCTTGGGTGTGTCGCCTTGGGTGATGTTTGGTTGTGAGTTGGAGATTGACCCGTGAGGTCACACAGTGATAGTGGTTGTCTCTTTCGGTTAGTTTTATTTTCTTTTGTTCTTAGTTACTTTACTTTGTTTATTTATTTTGTGCTGCTCTGTTTATTTTTCTGCTGCTTTAATTATTTATTTTTATTGGGCGAAATCGTTCCCACTTGCTCTCTGTTGATGCCCTGGCACTTTTCGCCAGCCCGGGAAGATCGGGAACGCCTCTCGGGTCATTTCGCGGACCGGCTCGGGTGACCGGTTCTGGGTTGACCCGGGTTGGTTCGTGACAACTTGTGTTTATTCATAGAAATATATTCTCGATATTGTATCACATGGACTACTATAGTTGTAATTTGTATAGGTTGTGATGGGTTGAGGATTCTATCATGGTGTGTGGGATGTAATGTCTTGAGGTGTATTACCCAATGTATGATACATGTTATGAAAGATGTGGTGTATCCTGGAAACTACGTAGTCACTTTCTTTTGTGTATGTGGTGGTTTTGTTTCACGAGGTGCATATTGTGGTTTATCACCCAGGAGTCTGCAGGAAAGCATTTTCGAGAGAGATGCTTATGACATGCAACATTGGTGAAAAGTGGAAGACCAGAGGGGATGTAGTAGTAGGGTACCCATGATATTCATTATAATAATATGTACTCTTTTATGCATTACATGTAGAGAGATTCCATGGTGAGGCTGAGAACTTAGTATACCTTTTTAGGTGACGAGTTTGTTTCACTTGTTGTTCATTGTCCATTAACATGCTTTCTTTAAATTTGAACGAGATGCTCATGGGAGGAGCCTACAAATTATACTATTATACTCACCATATGTATATATAAACTATTTTTAGCTATCTTGGATGAGGTTTGTGATCAGGCTAGTTACCACTAGCATGGGGTTGCAGGAGTTGTTCAGTCTTCGTGGTCAGTACTGTTTTTACTTTCTTTTGGGTACTTGTTGTTTCCCATTTTAGTTGCAATAGTTTTGCATGAAATTAAATATGTGTACATGGGATTTTTTATATTGCTTTTTGAGTTGGATTTGGTTAGTTTCTATCTTACAACTCTCTTCTTAATGTGTTATCTAAAAGGTTAGTGCCTCCCATTTGTGTGTTTACTATACCATCAGTGCTAGTCGCCAACTATAGGCCAACGAGATGCTGGAATTGGGGTTCATTATCTCTCTCCTCACATTTCTAGCCACGAAGCAGTACAAATTGTGGGGAGGGGGTCATGAAAGAGTGGTATTAGAGGGAGGATGAAAGATAGTATGGAGTGTGGTTTTAGGCACAAGGTAGGTTGCATGGGTTGGTAGGGAAACAATGCCATTCATATTTAGAAATTTATGAAAACACTGGAGACAAGCACAGACACAAGTGTTTAGAGCCCCCTATGATCTGATGTATGGAACATTATGATTATAATGGCTACTGAACAAGGTGATACAAGTTACATCGTAGAGTCCGAGAAAAGAATCAATCATCATGCATCTTGATTCCATTGTTTGAATGTGTAGATTTTGGGATAGGTTATCCTAAAATTAATAAATGAAAAAAAAAATTAATTCATGATGAGTCTTCCATATTATCATTTTAGGAGCTCTAATATTTTTTTAATTTTATAGGTATGGCTCAAGGATAATGTCCTCATCAGGATTACATATAGGATGTCCAATTGTTTGTTCCTGCAGATCGTTGCCGGGTATATGTAGATGAAAACACTTGGAAAAGGACACTTTGATTGTATCAACAACAGAGTCTGCAGAAGTACCAGAGCTCTATTTCAGATGTATTATTGGAAGAATTTTTAGTGGAGGTCATGATAGTCTTATATTTGATCTGTGCTTGGAAAGAGCACTAGGTGTCCATGGTCAGGATGATGTTGTGGGGAGCAGCGAGGAAATGGAGGTTTATGTTCCTCGGGGATCATGCAGAGTTAGTGATATCATGGGAGGAGTTCCGAGACATGTTAATGTTGAGTTTCTTTCTTCGACTATAATCAATTCCAGTCACCAGGAGCTTTTTACACATCGAAATGGGAGCTCTAATGAGTGACATTTAGGAATCCGTTTCTGGAACCTTTTACAAAATGCTTGGACCTATTGCGAGATGAAAAAGCTAGGTCAAAGAATTTTGAGGAGGCCCTGAATCTATAGATCAAGCACCAGCTCACCACATTTATGCTGATGACATATCTTGAGGTACTGGAGAGCGCAGAGGATGTCGAGAGTACATTGGCCAGAAACAGATCATCACAAGAGGGGAGTGGCATGATTCCTCACAAAGCGGAGCATTGTTCCGAGGTTCCTAGTTTTCAGGGCATAAGAGTTTTTGTTCGGTCGAGGGGTAGGTCACCTCACTCTACATCTCGTTTCTCCAAGGGTGATAAGTCTCAGGCTTATTCCATGGGATCATAAACTTGTTCTTCTTGTTCTGGTCAAGGTAATCAGTATTGAATGTTCCAAACCATTCAATGTAGTCATCATAGATCATTTGTTCCATTCCATATTCCTCCATTGAGGAAGTTCTAGGTGAGGCAACAATAGCAGGTTGCACCATCTTTTGAGCAGTAGAGGGTAAATGGGGGAGGAAGAGTACAAGACTGTGATGCTCTTCGTCCTCAGAGAAAAGAGTGTGACCATGGTGGCTGTCATCATCAAGGTTAGAGAGGTTGTACATCAGGTTGTGGTCAGTTTCATGCTTTATCATTGCCAGCACTAGGTGAGCCAAACTTTGTTCGAGGTACCCTTTTCCTATTTTCTACCATGGTTTATTCCTTGTTTGATTTAAGAGCGACATGATACTTCATATCACCTACCATTTTCCATGATTTGGGAAATGAAGTAGAGAGGCATCCAGTTCCCTTGGCGTTGACTACACAAGTTAGAGTACGAGATGACTAGATTGAAGTATGTAGAGACTGTGAGCTAGTGTTGGGGAAGCACCGCTCTTGGGGATATATAATATTATTTTGTATACAACCATATTATGTCCTCCTCAGCATGTATTGATTGTATTCGGTACAAGATATTGTGGATTGTTTCAGGAGGCAGTCTGTGTTCATCAATGCGGATGGAGAGCTAGGGGTTTTCGTTGGTGAGCGAGACCCTCGGATTGGTCTGATGTTTTTTCTTCCCTTATCATTCAAAATGGATGAGATGATGCTGGGTTCTTCATAGGATCAACAGTTGTAATTTCCTAGGGTCTGAAATGAGTACTTTTATGTCTTTCCAGAAGAGGTTGTAGGATTACCCCCTCTACAAGAGATCGATTTTGGGATCGAGATACAACCTACCATGTCTCATATCTCTATGAATCCATATAGGATGGCCCCTTCATAGTTACAAGAGATATGTATATATATTCATGTTCTATTACTTTGTGGTTTTGTTTGACCAAGTGTGTCACCATGGGGTGCACCATTTTTTTCATGAAGAAGGCTGATGGCAGTTTGCGGTTGTGTTTCAATTATCACCAATTAAACAAAGAGACAGTGAAGAATCAATATCCTCTTCTACGGATTTATGATTTATTCAATCAACTAAAGAGTGAAAGTCGGTTCTCAAAGATAGAATCTCAGTTAAGATACCAACAGATGCTTCTGAAGGATGAGGATATCATGAAGAACCCTTTTTGTTGTTATCATGGGCATTATGTGTTCGTTGTAATTTAGTTTGGAGTGAAAAATACTCTATTTTTGTTCATGAAATTAATGTATTCTTTGTTCCCCGAGTTCTGGGATATGTTCATGGTGGTTTTAATCAATGAAATCCTTTTGTTCCCCCTATCTAAGGAGGAGCATTCAGAGCATCTACATGATATTTTGGGAGTTCTCTGTAAACATGTTCAGTTTTGGAAGTTGTCAATGTGTGAGTTTTGGGCTCGAGAAGTCTATTTCATGGGGTATGTTCTGTCCCAGCAGGAATAGCTATTGATCAATCAATGATAGAAGCCGTTGTTTCTTGGGAATCCCCCAAGACTGTGTCAGTGGTGTGAAGTTTCCTTGGTCTAACAGGTTACTAGAGGAGGTTCGTAGCTGATTTCATTCGAGTTGAAACTCCAATGACTGCTTTGACCAGGAAGGATCAAGAATTCATAAGAACTGTTCAGTGTAAGGAAGATTTCGAGTATTCAAATTAGAAATTTTTAAGTTCTCTAGTACATTTTATTCCCATAGAGGTTTTTAGTATGATGATTTCTGTGATTCTTTGCCTCTCAGGTTAGATTGTGTTCTTATGGGGCAATGATCAGTAGTTTTTTATGGATCTCAGCAGTTGTTTTCCCATGAACGTAACTATTCCACCCATGATCATGAGTTGTCATCTGTGGTGTTTGTTCTAATGTTGTGGAGACATTACCTCATTGGTGAGAACTTTTTGGTTTTCACCAATGAGAAGAGTTTGAGGTGTGTTTTCCCTCAGTTTTACTTGAAAATACAACATCATCGGTGGATGTATTTTTTATAGGAATACGACTTCAAAATATCGTATACCCCTACAATAGGGAATGTTTTCGCGGATGCGTTGAGTAAGAAGGAACATGGAGATGTATTGTGTGAATCTGGGGATTCATAGAGACTAATGTAAGAACAATCAACTTTACATCTCGATATTAGAGATGTTGGGGGTATATGGTTTATTGTTTAGATTATGGTGAAGCCATCTCTAGTGCACCAGGTGGAAGATTCCCAGTTGTGGAATCACGATGTTGATGTATGGAGAGACCGAGTTGTTAGTGGTCAAACACATGATGGATGGACTGAGGATGAACAACACCGAGTGTGGTATCACAAAAGGATTTTTGTTCTTTTGATGATGTGCAAGACGATTAATAGAGAGTTCCATTGTTCTCCTTTATCATTGTATCCTATTGTGACAAAGTTGTTTTGTGTCTTAAGGAGCCCGTTTTGGTGGCCTGTGTTGAAGCATGATGTTGCAGAGTTTGTCTCTCGATGTTTTGTCTGCCAGATGGTGGATGCTGAACACTCTGTTTCTGTTGGTCCGATCCATCAATTAGATGCTCCTCAGTGGAAGTGGCAGGACATCTCAATGGGCTTTTTACTGGGTTACCTCAAGCATTGGGAGGACATGATTCTATTTGGGTGGTATTGGATCGTTTAAGAAAATAGTCCCACTTTATTAAAATCAAGGAGTCATGCTTAATGGAGGTTTTGTCGATTTAGTGTCTGGAGGAGGAGGTGAGACTTCATAGAGTCCTGAGGATGATAATTTGTGATTGAGATCCTTGTTTTACCTCTTGTGTTTGGAGAGGTCTCCAACATTATTTTGGTTCACAGATATGACATAGAACTTATTGTTATCCTATGATGGATGATAAGATAGAGCATACCATCCAGACTATTGAATACATGTTACGCTCTTGTGTCCTTGATTTTTTTGATGTTTGTGGAAGATGCACATACTCTTAGCGAAGTTATCTTACAACCAATGTTTTCCCCCCACTATTGGTATAACACTATTGGAAGCCTTGTATGGACAGCCTTTATATTCTCCATTGTGCTGAACTGGGGTTTGAGAGTCATCAATTCTCAGACCAGAACTACTGCATAATACAACAGAGATGATTCAGGTGATTTGTGAGAGAATGAAGACAACGCATGATTATCAGAAATCATATTCCAATCAAAGGAGGATACCCTAAAAGTTTGATGTAGGGGATCACGTGTTTTTGAAGGTGACTCCCCATCATGGGAAGTGAAGGTTTGGTCGTGGTAATAAGACTTATCCTCAGTTTGTTGGGAATTTCAATATGATTGCTCGTGTTGGAGCAGTGGCACATCGAGTAGTACATCCCCCGAGGATAAGACATATACCTGATTCCTTTAATGTATCAAAACTCTTTCATTGTCTTATGATGACTCTAATGTCATTGATTGGGGATAAATCGATGTTGATGATGAAGTGACCATTGCGGAGCGACCGATGAAGATTCAAGACTACATATGGAATGTGTTTCACTGGCATTCTATCCCATTGGTTTGTGTCTCGTGGTGATACAGTGGCATAGAGTAGAGTACCTGGAATCATGAGCCACAGATACGTGCCCAATACCTAGATTTTTTTGACATCTAACTCTATTCATGTAACGATGTCCCCTTCGTGGTTATAGATATTTTGTGTTTATGAAAAGTTTTTTATTGGTTGCTTCTTATATCTTCCTCTCATTTGAGAGGTATCTCATTGGATGGTTGTTTATACATCTTTTCTATTCCATTTTAGGTTGGTTTAGAATTCATGAGGATGAGAATGTTTTGAGAGATATCTGATGTAATGTATTGGACCTCTCTAGTCAATTCCTTTGAGAAAATCCAGTGTTTGAGTTGTTCTGGGAGGCCAATCTGACATACCCTCAACACATTGCCAAATTTCCAATTCTATGAAGAAAGATTTGATATCCTTAGGTGAACAGTGTCATCGGTAGCCTTATGTGAATAGTGAAATGGTAACCTTAGGTGAACAGTGCAATGATAGCCATATGTGAAATGTTTCATCGACAGTCTTAAGTGAACATTGCAACAATAACCTACAGTGAATAGTGAAATGATAACCTTAGGTGAAAAGTGCAATGGTATCCTAATGTGAACATTATCATCGATAGACTTATATAAACGGTGCAATAATAACCTTTTGAGAACTGTGCAATGGTATCATTATGTTAATAGTGTCATCGGTAGGCTTATGTGAATAGTTCCAATAGTGGGGTCCAATAGTATCCTCTCATTCCATTTCCATATTTTGAGTTCATGAATAGTGTTTCTAGAACTGTGAGGTTCCAACAATGACCTCTTTCCATTTCCTAATTTTGAATTCATGAATAGTGCTTCCAGAACTCTTGGGTGTATAATGTTTTCAGAACAGTAGGGTGTACAATGATTCAAGAATGGTAGGGTGTACAATGTTTCCAGAACTGTAGGGTGTACAACGTTTTCAGAATGGTAGGGTGTATAGTGATTCCAGAACGGTAGGGTGTACATTGTTTCTTGAATGGTAGGGTGTACAGTTCCTCTAGAACGGTAGGGTGTAAAGTGTTTACCAAATGGTAGGGTATACAGTGTTTCCAGTATGGTATGGTGTACAGTGACTCCAGAATGGTATGGTGTATAGTGTTGTCAAAATGGTGATTTTCTAACTACAGCCTCTATTTCCTTTTCCAAATTCTGTATTAATGAACAGTGTTTCTAGCATCCTATAGTTTCACCCCTTCAACATTTCCTTTGACATAAAAGGAATTTAAAGCCTTGTTCTAAGGAATATAATGCCAAATCAAAGGCCATAACTCTTATATAAATTTCCCTAAACCTCAGGATGCTTTTACATTGTCGTTCACTATGGTTTAACACGATTTACATTTGATGGAAAATCCAACGTATCATAAACCACTACTCCATTTAATCTCTTAAAGGGATGATATATCTACCTCCATTCTTCTTCCACCCTTTTCTCGGCTAGGAGACACTCGAAACTTTAATTCTATCCCATAGGAGTTTCACAATAAAAGGTTGTTCCTTGGATTGGTTCCACTCAATTTCGATGAAACTGAGTAGTATCGATCAATCTTCAATATAAGGTATTATATATCAGCATTCTTTTTGTATAATCTCTTTCTATTTATCCTTTCCCTTTTTTGAAATATTACCCCATGTTCTTAATGGGATTTTATTGGGTGTTGAGTGGTGTGGTGGTGTCACTACATCCTCGGGTTGATATAGTTGTCACGGGGAGGATATCATAACCTGTTGTGTGGTTCGTTCTTGCATAAAGTATGCCAAGAACTGTTTTAGGTATGAGATTCATTACATGTATTTTCTTTTACATGTAACTATATAGTTAGAATTCTTTATCCCACTGGATCACAATATAATTGTCATAATAAATATTTGAACCAGATAAATAAATTTATATCATTGGTATGTCATTGCCTATAGTATTGCTAGTAATGTGATATGTAGTCTTTCTTTTTTATATTTTTGTTCTTCCTGGAAATTGGTAATGAACATAAAGTCATAATTAATCATTAATTGTTTGTCTAATGATAAAAAGGAATGTAAATGAATCTAGTTCTTCTTCATGTAATTTAATGTTAATAAAATTGGTACTGTAATCATGTTTAATTATTTGTGATAGCTTACTGGTATGATTTCCCGAATATGGAACCCACAAATAATAAATCGGTTAATCCAATATGGATTAAATAAATTGTTGTTTGATAAAAGATAATTCTTTGTATAGTTTTGAGTTACCCTCTTTCTAGTTTAAGGGCTAAGAGACCAATTGATATGATGTTTGTTTTTCTGTTCTTGTGTTGTGATGTGGGCCTGGATAGCTGTTGTTATATGTGGGAGCAAGGATGCCTACTTTTTGTGGTACTTGTTTACGATTAGAGTACCGATATGCATCAGTTAATGCATGTGGGTGTCCGGGATGACACCAGGGATGATGAAATGGGTTGGATGTAAATGTTTGGATTATTTCTGAATCTTATTGAATGTTTATCTAATTTACATTCCCCACTGCTCAAGGTAGCTGGTCTTGCTTACCCTTCTTCCAAAAGGGGTGAAGACATGCGGGGTATGCCATGTGCTTCCGGTGTTATGCTTCTCAATGGAGGATGGGACTACACTCATTCTATAAGCGGCAACGACTCAACATGTAGTTCATCTACTCACCATTTTGAGACCCCTAGTTTATAGTACAATAGAATATTTTCTAGAATATATGGAAATATGGTAAAGTAATGGGGAAAATAAATAATTGAATAAATGATTCTAACCCATGTGGTTAGAGCTTGCTGGGACGCAATGCTGAGTTTTCTATTTTAATGGGGCAGTGGACATTTGGTAGGATGCTATCAGAATTTATGGTAGAATTGTTAATGGTTAATTAATGTTTAACGAATTAATTAACATAAGTTGGATCTGATTAAAAGGGAATGATTTAATGTAATAAATCTATTTAAATGGGTGTGTGCTCATAGGATTCCAAGTCTTTGATGTGGTAGTTGGGGGTATGAGAGATGTTAGCTGTAATTGAGTCTAACACTAGGTTATTCCCATAGAGTTGTTTTGATCTATAGTATATTCTATACTTTTTGTGTTTCTATAATATTCACCACCCCGGAAGTCAGGGAAACTGACACCCTGGGGATTCTGATCTTTGGTGGTGTTTTTCCCAACATTATGTTGGGGGGATGGATGGATTAATACACCATTTGGCCCCACTCTCTATTCTTGATTTTTAATTGTGTTGGTAGTCATATCGGTTGGATTTCCACATATATGTGTGTAAATGTCTATGATGGATTGTGGTTATTTACACACATATATTCTGGATATAATATCATATGGACTACTATAAGTGTAATGTGTATAGGTTGTGACGGCTTGAGGATTCTTACGTAGTGTGTCTACTATAATGGCTTGAGGTATAATTCCTGACCTATGATACACGTTATGCGTGTTGTGGACGCTCCTAGAAACTACTTAGTTACTTTCATGTGTGGACTTTGTGGTTTTGTAGCATGAGGTTTATATTGTGGTCCTTCAGCCAGGTGTCTGCGGGGAATCCTTTTTGAATAAGGATGCTTAGGTTGTGTGACGTTGGGGAAAAGCGGCAAACCAGTGGGGAAGTAGTAGCACGATACACATGATATTATATTTTATATTATATATTATTTCACGCGATACATGGTGATATTATACATGGTGATGCTGTGAAAATAGTATACATGTTTAGCTGACGAGTTAGTTTCACTTTTTGTTTACTATGTTTTAGCATGCTTTCTTTACTTTTGCATGAGATTCTCTACGGAGGATCCTACTGAGTATACTTTTATACTGACCCTATGTATATATAACCATTTTTTAGGTCACCTAGATCAGGTTTTAGATGAAGATGGTTACCTCTATCTTGGGGTTACAAGAGTTGTCCGTGCATTGTGGTTGCTGTTATTTTTACTTTCCTTTGGCTACATGCAGTTTTAGCCTTATAGTTGTAGTAGTTTTGCATGAAATTGCATATGTATACTTGGGATTTCTATTATATTGTTGTTTGAGTTGGATATGGTTTGTGTCTATTTTATATATCTCTTCTTCATGTGTTATATTAGAGGGTAATGCCTCCCATTTGTGTGTTTATTAAACACTTGGTTCTAGTCGCCAACCCAAGGCCTACTGGAGGTGGGACTCAGGGGTCATTATCTCCATTTTCACATTGTCAGCCCATGAGGGGCATACTTTGTGGGGAGGCGGTCGTGACACATGCACAATATTGAAAACATATTTTAACATAAAAAAACAAATATGTTATATAACCCAATATAATTAAATTGACTTATGAAATTCCATACCACAAGATATAATTTAATTCATTCACCCTTGGATGAAATAATTCTAATTTTAACTTGAAAAACCATAAAGTATGATTCATTTTTGATATTACAAGTAAAATGGGCGATGCATATAAAATATAAAAAATAGGTTTATAACATTACAAAATAACTCAATGAAAGAAAATAGATACAAAATCTTGTACAGTGATCATACTATTATTATAATGATTAGTAAATGATATATTATGGGAATAAAATTTAGATACACAAAGCTCAATAGTATATAAGAAATAAAATTATCAATGAAATTTCCCAAATAATCATATATTGTAAATGGGAATATAGTAGTAATACAACCCTTGAAAAGGAAATTGAGTTATAAAAATCTATTCCACATGGTAACCATTATATAAAATAAAAATTGTCAAAATAATTAATATTGGAACATTATATTATTATAATTATTTTGGTTTCATTATATAATATTTCATTTTTTGAGTGTATAAGACAAATAGAATAAATTAGGTAAATAAAATTAAAATATAATTCTCTGAAGGATAATTGAGATAACATATGCTACCTTACATTTAACATTAGTTGAGGATTCCATAATATCATTTTAAATGGTTCTAAACACGTTATTGATTTCTTAAATAACTATATTAATACTTATAATAACATATTTGATCTTTTTACATCTTATTACCCATTTGTTTGTATAATTTATTTATTAAAATTGTTCAGAGTGCCTACTACTTTGTTTTCCCATGATTGCTTTGTCGTGTAATTTTTGTTTATTGTGAGTATAATGTTGATCAACAATATAAAGAGTTGTATTATTGTTATATGTATTATTTTTATTCATTAGATACATTTTGAAAACCAATCATGAATTTTACACAAGGAAAATGATTTGTGATGCTTCGTGGAGACGACATGCCATACGTATGCATGACTGACGATATCCATAACATAATGGGAGAAATGGGAAGGAATTAGATTATAGATTAATTTTTCTGAATTAATATAATTTCATAATCATCATATATAATAATTATTTCCATTATTATTACTTATTATGTGAGTCATTGATGGGAGAGAATTAACTATGTTCGCAATGTGGTAGTCCATGTTACACATTAAATAAAAATATTTTTCTCATTTGATGGAAGAGAAGATGAATAATTTTTTTTAAATATTACTAATATTTCAATATATATTATATACTAGTGTGATTATATTGTTCATTTTTTTTCAAAATTTAATATAAAAAAAGAACTCAATGAAGAAAATTACAATTTTTTTGGAATAAAGTCCATTGGATATCTTATTAAGGACCCTTGGGTTATTTTTATGAAGAGACTTTTCTATATAATCTGACTACGGATTATTGGGAGATATTTTTTAGGGGTTATACTAGACAAATGGCTTGGTAGGTGGGAGGATGTTTGAGGATGAATCACCCATTTATAATTAAGTATAAATGATTTCTTTGTAAATTCCCAAACTAACTCAAAAATGTGATTTCACAACCCCACCCCATGTAATGCACCATCCCTAGTTACCCAGATTTTGTGAATTGTTACATAACATTGGCATGATCAAATGGGATCAAATCCTAAATGACTAATCAGTTTAGTATCCATGGATGTACTAGATACAAACATATGTTTTAAATTACATTATGAAATAAAAAACAACATTGTTTCTACTTTTAACACATTCATTTCGCTTAGATTATCCTTGCTAGTTAGTCATAATATACTTATTTTCATCCATGGAAAAAATAAAACATAGAAATGGGTGAGCTCTGATACTCAATAATAATAACAATATTGCAGAAACATTTATAAATAAGCATTAAAATATAATGCAATGTATAAGACTATAATAAAAGGATTTTAAACATTAACTTCATCATAATATGGAAAATATAAAATAAATAATTCCATTAACTTATTCATAAGGATATTCTACTAGTAAAATAATCATAGGTAATATCAATATCCAATTTCAAAATGATGGAATGCATAATGTTGGACATCATAACCACATAGTAAAGGCTTCATTCCATGACTACAAATAAGATTTTTTAAGGACCATGTGCAAAGAAACAAGTTTGTTTCTGGAATCCTATCGATGCTTCGTGGAGATATAGAGGCCTCCATCTATAACTTACTATGTCCAAAGCCTCTCTCATATTAAAAAGATGAAACATAACATAATCATTCTTATTAAAACTAGCATATGAAATGTTAATAAATTAACCGTAAACCATTAATGGTATATAAATAACACATCCTCAGTCAATAATATTTGAAATGCTTGAATACAATATAGAAGATTGTATCATAATAAATCAAATTCAGACAACTGTAAAATCCATCAAAGGATGTTGACATAGATGAAATCAAAACAATTTGAGTTAAATAACTCATTCTATTTTGGAATCATTGAAAATTTATCTTATTATAAATGAAATAACTTATTTTTAAAATACTCATATAGGCTTTTAAGGGAATATTAAATGATGTTATATTAGTGTAAAATTGCATCACTTGTCGTATATGTTAGAAAAACATTCTTTTCTTAATTTGGTCAAAAATGTTGTAAAGGACCTTATTTGGAAAAGACTAAAATATTCATTTATAATTTTTTTATAAAAAGTCAAAGTAGGGTATAAATGACATTAAACAATAGTCTAGGAAATAGTAAAAATGTTTTGAAATACATTTTTTTGAAACCCAGATGTTGATGATAACGAGGTTCGAGTAGATACTAATGTATAAACAACCTCAGGTAATGAAGAGATTGTAGAATAAAAACTGAAGTTATACATTTCCTTAGTCTATGGTATGTTAAACTCTTATATAATGGTTAAGACATTATAAATAAATTATACAATAACTATATATGTAAATATGATATCATATATTATCTTCTAATATTGCTTCGTTAATAATATTTTAGTAGTATCATTCTTTCAGGTGTTAACTGATACATTTTCCATTAAATTTTTGTTTATGTAAGTAATGTATGTTATGGATAGGAATTATTTTATTTATATCTTAAATGATATTAAGATATTTAAAATTTTTTAATCATCAAATGAAAATTATTCTTGAATGGTTACAATGGAGAATGAATCTCATCGCGTTTGTGGAGACGGTAATCTGTACGTTCGCACGAGGGATGATATAATTTGAGGGAGAAATCATATTTAATGGAATATTATATCATATATAAATATTCATTGACTTGTTATATTTATTATTTTCTTCAATTACACTCCTTATTATACCCATCCAAATATTGATGTGTTGAATAAAAAACAACATCATGACGTGGTGATGGTATGCCGTACGTACGCACGTACGGTTACTACGTTATTAATTGGATGGATTGAATAATTAAAATGGTTGTACCATATATATAATAATGTAATATTATGTAAAAGTTACTATAGTTATTATTTTGGAATATAATCAACAATGAAATATGAAGTGGAAAAAGAATATGACTTTGAAAGAGGCAATAAAATTATTACCTCTTCTATGGGTGATTCCTTTTGATTTTATTAAAATGGATCCATAAGATGGATTTATTATCAAAGGATGGACTCTAAGATGAAGTGAGGGAAGTTGGGAGGATATTTGGTAATGTTTTGGCCAATCCCAGTGGAATTGGAGGAGTGATTTTGAGAGAAGGGGATGTACCCTTTCATAAGAGAGGTGAGGGTCACTTTTGGAAAATATTGAAATATTATTTTATTATAAAAACTTATTCTATTTATAATGGCTCCAAAATGATTTATTTCAAGGGTATGGTGGGGATGAGTCGTAACCATTCATCCAATAGGTTTTAGATAGGTTTATATCATCATATTAATGTTATCTATTAGATTTAACTCTTAGTTAAATAGTTTATCTTTTACCATGTATTCTTGTATTATTATAATAAATGGTTACTAAACATACTATAAAAGGCCAAGTGAACCCCAAGTGGTTTATTATTAATATATATATCCTTATCTAAGTCTCTTGGGCCATCCATTTATTTTTAATAATATTATAAAATTAGTAATAAATTGTTTGTTTTAAAAACTTATTTATGGTTGTTTTGACAATATTTGAAATTTTGTTTTTGTGAAAGTCACAAAAACATTATCACTTTGAAAAAACTTTATTTAATAAATTCTAAAAAGTTATATTAACCTAGAAATGTAGAAAAATTCATCATAAGTCTCAATTTTAATTAATTTGATTATTTATAATATGAATTAATTTAATCATTCATTAATAAGGTAATTTCTACATCATCATTGTATCATAATTAAATATTGTTATATAATATCTAAAAATTATAAATTACATAATACTATTTATGAAATATTTTTATATTTCTAATGAATATTTATAGTCTAATTTATCTTCTGTTTTACCCTATACTAAAAATGGTTTAGTTATTAAACATTGAATTTAAGACTTTTTATTATTCATTAAATAAAATAATAATAAATGTCTGAATCTAATCGAAGTGGACCAAAAGGATCATATTTTATTCCTAAGTTTGATGTTGGTTGAAATGCACTTATCCAATAGAATTATTACATTTGTTAGTGTGATTATAATAACATTTTTTACCATTAATTACCCTATTTATTTTTATCCATGGAAAATAAATGTCAAAAGATACTATTCAATAAAAATTATTTTCTTCTTATTGAACCAAATTTTAAATTCTGATGTCAATAGTGTCTCTATGATTTTTCAAATTCCAGTCACAAAACTTGTAAAATTATGTTTTTTGCAAATTTGAAAATGCGCTTAGAGGGTCCATAAAATACGGTAAACCATTCAATAAATTTTTATATATCTAATATTATTATAAATTGACTACAATAAATTAAATTGAACATTTATATTTATGATTTACCTATTTTCCCCTATTATAAATTTAAATAAAATGACTAATTATTTAAATAAAAAAGTCGTTTTTAAAAAATAACGTAGTTTTTTCACTATTCATATATAATTGAATGTTTTAAAAAAATATGAAAAATTCCCCTATTATAATTTTGATATTACAAATCCAAAAATGATTTCTATTTTGAAAAATAAAATTTATAGAAAATCAAAAAATGGAAATTACTATTGGTAACAGCTAGTTTGATTGGTCGTGGATTGTTAAATATCAATTTTCCATAAAACACAAGCTATTTCATTGTTCAAAGGAAAACATACCATGGTAACATCGGGTGTTACATTATCCCCTCCTTCAAATAATTTCATCCTTGAAATTTTTAGAATATTATCGCATAAAAATATTCAGGTGGTTTTTCATCATACGATCTTCGGGTTCCCATGTTGCCTCTTCCATCTTATGATTTTCTCCAAAGAACTTTTACCAGACGTGTCATCTGGTTTCCCAACATTTGTTCTAAGGTATCAAGATTCTTAACTGGCTCTTTACAATAAGACAAATTAGGTTCCAGTTCAATTTCCTCAGGTGAGAACATGTGTTGGGTTCGGCATGTAATTTTTTAACAGTGATACATGAAACACATCATGAACTTTGGAGAGACATGGCAGAATTGCAAGACTATAAGATACCACTCCAATTCATTCTATGATTCTGAAAGATCTGATGTACCTGGGGATTAATTTAACTTTTTTACCGAAAAATATAACACCCTTCTAGCGTGTTATCTTTAAGAAAACATTATCTAAAACTTAAAAAAAATCATTCCTTCAGTTATCGTCATACATCTTTGAACTACTTTGAGCTTATTTGATGGGGGTTTGGATAACCTTCACCATTTCCGTTGTTTCCTCAATAAGATATAGGCCTACGAGTTTCCCTTCACAAACTTATTCCCAATAAGTTTTTGTGCGACATCTATTTCCATATAACACTTCATTTGGCGCCATCTGAATACTTGAATAGAAGCTATTGTTATACGAAAATTCTACCGGAGGTAAATAATGATCACACATACCTTGATAGTCCAATAAGAAAGATCTCAAAATGTATTCTATGGTTTGAATAGTTTGTTCTGATTGTCCATCTGTTTGAGGGTGGTAGTTAGTTCTCAAAAGAAGTTAAGTATCAAAGGCCTTCAGAATAATTTTCCAGAATATTGATGTAAAACATGGATCATGGTCATAAAAAATCTATAGGGGTACACCATGAAGTACTAAAAATTCTTTAATATATAGTATTTATATACGTTCAAGTGTTAAATATTCCTTTTATAGAATGAAAATGTGTTGACATTGTAAGACGATCAACACTGACCCATATTGCATCAATCCTTCTAGGAGTCATTAGTATTCTCATGAAAACATTATGTAATAATATCGTCCCATTTTTCCACAGTTATGGAAATAGTTTGCATTACTCCACTAGGATGTTGTCTTCGAGCATTCACTTGATGAAAAACCATACATCTTGACACATAATCAACAATCTATCCCTTTATGTTTTCCCACCAAAAATATTCCTTCAAATCCCTATACATCTTACCGCTACCAGGGTTTAAAGGGAAATTGATGCTATGATCATCATCCAATAATTCCCTTTTTAGATCAATTATGTCAGGAACACAATGTATCTTCCTAAATTTTAAAATCCCATATTCTATATATCGTATCGATCAATCTCTCATCATTCACAGGTGTAATTTTTTTTAAACTCCTCATCATCAATCTGAGAACATTATATTCTTTCTTATAAGGATGGTTTAGAAAGAATTCGGAAAAGTATTGATGTTTCACCTTTAATAATTATTCCCATATCTATCATTACTATATCCATGAACATAGGATCCCTTTTTACTCTCATCTTATTCAAAACTCCATGATCCTTTTGTAACACCCCAAGATTTCATAGCGTGTTATTTCTTCAAAATAATTCAATAAATTGCACTACACGCAACACCGAGTTCAATCACACCATGACTTACAAAAAAAATACATTCAAAAGGGGTTATGAATAGTATTAAATAAATTTTAAACTTTATATAATACTTATTATTTTAGAATCCATATTATGAGTTTCTTAGACATAATGCAAGAACAGATTCATTTTCAGTATTGCAATTTTATCAACTTTTAATAGTGAAAACTTTTTAAATACAATATTTTAAACATTTTGACTAAATGGGGACATCAAAAAAAAAATTTAAAATGAAACATCCCAATCTTCCACGGTACGCTTTCCTTTGAATAATACAGTAGTGTGTGTTGTACGCAACTTCGAGTTCTAACACACACCACAACTAATCAAACCAGCCGTTATGAATAGTATTACCTACTTTTTGAAATTATATATATTTTATATTTCAAAATGGACTTCATTTTTGGATTCGGAATATCGAATTTAGCCTAAGGTGAAATTTTGGTACATTTCGGATAACTTTCATATTTTGATGAATAGTGAAAATTACTAAGTTTTAATTAAAAACAACTTTTTTAATCAAAATAATTAATAGTGATAAATTATGAATTTGAGTGGTTTTAAAGTATATTTAGAATATATTTTTACCATTTAATATAATTTTGGTCATTGGACATAATTTTACAATTAAACCGAACATAAACGAGTGTCAATCTTTTGATAGTTATTATCTCTTAAAAACACGCTTTTTGTTTTGACAGCGGGAATTAATTTTAAATTAATTTCTGCCACTTCTGTGTTTTGAATTTAGGAAAATGGATTCCATATTTGAAATCAGGATGTTCAAATTGTGTAAATAGGTAACTTTTATTTTTAGACATTTTGAATAATTACTGCGGTAAATATTTTATTTACCATGGTTAAGGGTAAATCCGGTAAATAAGGGTTAAAAAATAATATTATAATAATACTAAATTACCCTAAAATGTGTCTTAACCCTATTGGTTGATACATGGTCGACCATGGGAATCTTTGGGTCTATTTTGGGACCCCATGGATCCACTTGTAAGTGATAATGACACTTTATTTTAATTAAGTTAAAATGAATACAAAAATGACACAAGCATATATCTTTTAGAAAAACAATTGTTACATAGGGTTATATATATTTGATTTTAGATTATAAATATTAATTAGAAAGCTAAAAAGATTTCCTACATAATTATATTTTATTTATAATTTTTAGACATTAAATAATTTATTTTATTTATGACACAATGATGATGGAGTAATTACTATAATAGTGAAAAATTAAAATAATTGATATTATAAATACCCAAATAAATATAATATGAAACTTTTAATGAATTAAACTAATTTTCAAGGATAATATGATATATTATGATTGATTTAATTGACTTTGTTCGAAGTAATAAATCTGTTATGAGTTTCACAAAAATCAACCATTGAATAGTGTCAAAATTGACATAAAAGAGTTCTTAAAACAAATATTATATTATTAATTGATATTAAATTCCTAAAAATCTAAGGTTCGGCCAAGAGACTTATAGAATGATAGTTTCATCATTAATGTACCACTTGGGGGTCGCTTGGATGTATATAGTAAGTTTATTAACCATATTATATAAAAATACAAAGAGACGTTGTAAAAGTGAAACTAATTAACTTAGAGTTAATACTTAAAGATAAGGCTAATATAAGTACCCAAACCTGTCTAAATTCTATTGGTTGAGTGTTTTTTGACCTATCCCCACCTTAACCTTTGAATAATAAGCTTTGGAGCCATTATAAACCGAATATGAATTTATTATAAATTAATATTTCTAGCTTTTCCAAAGGTGCCCCTCACCCCTCTTATAAAAGGGCACTCCTCCTTCTCATTTCTTCACACCTTCAAAGCCTTTTGGTTCGGCCAAACTCTGCCCAAATACTCTCCCAACATCCCTCACTACAACCTAGAGGCCTTAGTTTGATCAGAAAGCCAACCTAAGGAGCCCTTTTGATCAAATCAAAAGGAAGAACCCGAAGAAGAGGTAATGATTTCACCACCCTTCTCCAAGTTCATTTCTTCTTCCACTTCTTCTTCCTTTGTTCTTACCATTCTAAAATAATAACTCCAGTATATCACATATACTGTGATGTTATTATAAATATGGTACAACCATATTCAGTATTCTATCCACCCTTTGAATAACATGTCACCATACGTGCGTACGTACGGCTTACCGTCTCCACGTCGTGGTGTAATTGTTATTCAATATAATATTATTTGGATGGGTATAATAATGATGTGTAACTCATGTAAATAATAAATATAACATGTTAATGATTCTGTATATATGATATACCATCCATTTATATATTATTTTAATATCAAAAGAATGATATTGTCACTCGTGCGTACGTACGGACTACCGTCTCCACGAACGCGATGAGATTCATTCTCCATCGTATCCATTCAAGTATAATTATCATTTGATGATTTAAAAATGATGTTTAAGGACTAGATATCATTCTGGATATGAATAAGATACAACAACCATGGCTTATGTAACAAAACATATAAAAGAAAATGAGTAAGTTAACTCCCGAAACGACGATAATTCTAAGATATTATTAACAAACCAATGTTAAAAGATCATATATGATATCATATTAATATATATGATTCTTGTATAATTTAATAACAACTATTTCACCATTATACAGGAGGTTAACCTACCCCAACCAAGTAAAAGTACAAGGTAAGGGTTTACTTTACAACCTCTTCATTATCCAAGGTTGTTTATACGTAATAATCTACTGGGATCTCTTTATCATCCACATCCATGTTTCTTAAAAATGCATTTCAAAACATTTTTACTATTTACTAGAATATGAGTTAAAGTCATTTATACCCTTTTTGACTTTTATAAGTGGTTTATAAAGGAATCTTTCGGTCGTTTTCAAAACAAGGTCCTTTTTAACCTTTTCGACAGAATTAAGGTAAGAATGTTTTGTTAACTTATACGGCGGGTGCGGCTATTTTCCGCCGTTATAAAATCTTCAAAGATTCACTTACAAGATTATAAGAATATTTTCAAAGAAAATGTTTTATTTTATATGGATCTTAAATGATTTCAAAATAAAAGGAGATATTTCTTTAAAAAGAATTTTGATTTCATCTATGTCAACATCCTTTGATGAATTTTAAGATTATTTGAAGTTGATTTATTATGATACAAAAGTTCTATATTGTATTGAAGGTTTTGTGATATGTTTGACTATGGATGTGCTATTTTTATACCATTCATAGTTTATGGTGAAATTATTGACATTTCGTATGCTAGTTTTAATACGAATGTTTATGTTATGTTTAATCCTTTTCATATGGGAATGCATTGGACTTAATAAGTGACGGGTGGAGCCCGCTATAGCTCCTCGATGCATCGGTAGGTATCATGAGACAAACTAGTGTCTTGGCCCAAGGCCTTGACAAAATCTTATTTGTAGTCTTGGCAGGAGGCCTTGGCTATGTGGTTATGATAGTCTGGCATTATGAATTCCAACATTATGAAAGTGGTTATTGATTTTTTCATGTGATTATTCGATTAGTAGAATATCCATGTGAATAAGTAAATGGCATTATTTCATTTTATTTATGCCATACCATGTTGAAAGTTAATATTTAAAAGGCTTTTGTTTTAGTTATACATTGCCTTAAATGTTTATTCTTATTTATAAAAGTTTCCGCTATATTGTTATCCTTACTAGGCATTTGAGCTCACCCCTTTTCTATGTTTTATTTTTCCCAGGATGTGAAGAAGTAAGTTATGAATGACCTGCAGGGATTTTATGAGGGGTTAATAGTGTGGATTGTGGAAACATTATGTTGTTGTAGTAGTTTTTCATTTTATAATGTAATGTAAAACTTATGAATATATCTAGTGTTTCCAAGGCTACTAAACCAATCGGTCTTTCGAGATTTGATCTTTCTTGTCATCATGCCAATGTTATGTAATAATGCACCGACTCTGGGTAACTGGGGTCGGGGCATTACAGTTGGTATCAGAGAAGTTTATTACAAACCCTGGAAGCTAGATTTAGATAAACTCTGATTAGAGCACGTAGACCTAAGATGAACTTTGAGGATTAGTATAGAAGAACTTCCTAGAATTTTGGTATTGTAGAGATTTTGTGAGTTTTCCGAGCAATACATCCCTGTCTGGATACGAGCAGATAGAGGCGGCTCTGGCACAGATGTACCTAGAGGTAAAACCCGAAAACACCGCTTTGAGCTAGACTCGAACTGGAACTGGTGCACGACAACGGGCCTTGCTGCACTCTTGGTTACGACACTCCCGGGGGATATGCTTAGGATAACTCTCATTTTCTTTACAAATCATTATGAAGGGTTTATGAGTATATAATTCCTCAAAGAAAACATTTTTATGAATATGGATTATATCCATAAATAGTTAAATTTATGTTATGTGTTTTATAAGTATGAGATTATGTATTTTGATTCATAAACTGATCTAGTGTATGCCATTGTTTAGAAATGGCACCCAGTAGAAGGAATGAGAACTCTAGCAATGCACATGATACAAAGAGAAAGAAGGATCATATATTTTATGGTCTTAAGCCAGAATTTACAAGAGAAATAGTCTCGCATGTATTATCATCATATGAAAAAATAATATCATGTGTTGATAAGATAACTAAAGAGTTTACTGAGTCCTATGGATTTGAAGGGAAGCAAGAGAAGAAAAGGATGGAAAAGAGAAATATGGATAAACGGAAGAGGAAAAAGAAGAATTTTCCCATATGTGGTAACTGTAGAAAGAAACACCCTGGAACTTGCCTGAAAGGAATGGGAGTTTGTTATAAGTGTGGAGGAAAAGGGCACAAAGTACGTGACTGCAAGGGTAAGAAAATGGTTTCAAATGTACAATGCTTCATTTGCAAGGAGTTTGGACACTACGCGAACCTATGTCCCAGTCATCAGACTATGCCGCAAATGATGCAATTGGATAATAATCAAGTTATGATACTACCACAGATGAAGAGGAATGATTAGAGTTCTTATGTTGATTATGTCAATTGAATGTTGTATCAACAATGTACTTGTTATAATAATATAAGGATTGTACTGCAGTACTATTTCATTAAGGACTTGAGATTGTGAGGAACAAAGAAAAGTGACTCAATAGCAGGATAATTTTTTGGAAAATACATGGTTGAGAGAAAGATAAATCATAATATAGTTCTGATACTGAGGTAGTGATTTTGGAATAATACATGATTGTTTTGGATAAATTAAATTGGATATTCTTGACTACCTTGGAACTGATTAATGAATTGTATATTCCATCATTGTTGGGGTTTAAAACATTTTTGGATTAATGAAGTATATCCAGCATTCTATATGGAATAAGGGAGCATGAATGTAATCAATAAGGAATATGGTAATTCAGGATGTTTCAGTATATTAAAAGAATATATGATGAAGGTATTCATATTCTATTACGGGGTAAAAAGGATCTACATTATGTTTACCTTCCTTATAAATGTTGTACTGTGAGTTTGGACAGAAGTATTTTGGATAGTTCTAGTTTGGATTATTTTGGATTGCCATAAAAGGACAACCCGGAGGTCGGGCGGCAACCCGTCGCGTCCGGCAAGGCTGCGAGACTTAAACTCGCAACCGAAGGGCGACAAGGGTGTATCACCTACCACTGGCCCACGAGATGTCCTGGATTAAATAATGTAGTTTTTTTAAAAAATATCTGGTAGATGAATTATAAATTCATTTATTTTGGAACCCTGTACGAATAGTATAAATAGAAAAAAAAAATTACATTCTATTATCTTTTAGAGTGAAAGATGAGTTTGTGGTAGAAATTTATTAATGGATAAAACTCTAATTATAAATTATGTATATCTCCTTATGATCTTAGAGAATCTCATAAATAAAATCCTCAACATTAATAAAAGAAACTTAGAACAAAAATGTTGTCCTAGATGGTACCTTAAATCATCACTAATTTATGGCTTTGGGATTGTTGGCCTTTTCATAGCCATGTTCTCTACCACTCTCCATCAGATAATTGATGGTTAGATTTCTCTTCCATATCCATATTTTCCTACATGGAACCCTAGTATATGTTATTTTCGGTAATCTTCATACTTTCGACTCTTTATTTTAAATAGAGGCCTCATTAATTCATTTTTCGATGTGGGATTTCAACTAAGATATTTTGAAACGTCAAAAATGTGTTATCCTAATACCCTATGTTTTGTTGAACCGATGGTATTTCAAATCATCATAGATTGATGAGTTAAGGACCTCAATTTTATAATTGTTTGTGATTGATGACCTCAATCACTACTTATAAATATTTACGTTTTTCCTCCAATTATATGTCTCTAATTGCCACCAATGTTCTCCTAATCGAGATCATAATTTGGTGGTGACCCTTTCATTTCTCTTTTCCTCATATTAAGACTAAATTTTAGTAACCCAATTTCCGATGTGGGTTTTCCAAAAAATATATTTTTTATTTTCAACCTTTTATTTTTGAAGAACAATTTCAAATTGCGAGGACGCAATTTATTGAAGGAGGGGAGAATGTAACACCCCAAGATTTCATAGCGTGTTATTTCTTCAAAATAATTCAATAAATTGCACTACACGCAACACCGAGTTCAATCACACCATGAATTACAAAAAAAATACATTCAAAAGGGGTTATGAATAGTATTAACTAAATTTTAAACTTTATATAATCCTTATAATTTTAGAATCCATATTATGAGTTTCTTAGACATAATGCAAGAACAGATTCATTTTCAGTATTGCACTTTTATCAACTTTTAATAGTGAAAACTTTTTAAATACAATATTTTAAACTATTTGACTAAATGGGGACATCAAAAAAAAATTAAAATGAAACATCCCAAGCTTCCACGGTACGCTTTCCTTTGAATAATACAGTAGTGTGTGTTGTACGCAACTTCGAGTTCTAACACACACCACAACTAATCAAACCAGCCGTTATGAATAGTAATACCTACTTTTTGAAATTATATATATTTTATATTTCAAAATGGACTTCATTTTTGGATTCGGAATATCGAATTTAGCCTAAGGTGAAATTTTGGTACATTTCGGATAACATTCATATTTTGATGAATAGTGAAAATTACTAAGTTTTAATTAAAAACAACTTTTTTAATAAAAATAACTAATAGTGATAAATTATGAATTTGAGTGGTTTTAAAGTATATTTAGAATATATTTTTACCATTTAATATAATGTTGGTCATTGGACATAATTTTACAATTAAACCGAACATAAACGAGTGTCAATCTTTTGATAGTTATTATCTCTTAAAAACACTCTTTTTGTTTTGACAGCGGGAATTAATTTTAAATTAATTTCTGCCAATTCTGTGTTTTGAATTTAGGAAAATGGATTCCATATTTGGAATCAGGATGTTCAAATTGTGTAAATAGGTAACTTTTATTTTTAGACATTTTGAATAATTACTGCGGTAAATATTTTATTTACCATGGTTAAGGGTAAATCCGGAAAATAAGGGTTAAAAAATAATATTATAATAATACTAAATTACCCTAAAACGTGTCTTAACCCTATTGGTTGATACATGGTCGACCATGGGAATCGTTGGGTCTATTTTGGGACCCCATGGATCCACTTGTAAGTGATAATGACACTTTATTTTAATTAAGTTAAAATGAATACAAAAATGACACAAGCATATATCTTTTAGAAAAACAATTGTTACATAGGGTTATATATATTGGATTTTAGATTATAAATATTCATTAGAAAGTTAAAACGATTTCCTACATAATTATATTTTATTTATAATTTTTAGACATTAAATAATTTATTTTATTTATGACACAATGATGATGCAGTAATTACTATAATAGTGAAAAATTAAAATAATTGATATTATAAATACCCAAATAAATATAATATGAAACTTTTAATGAAATAAACTAATTTTATAGGATAATATGATATATTAGGATTGATTTAATTGACTTTTTTCGAAGTAATCAATCTTTTATGAGTTTCACAAAAATCAACTATTGAATAGTGTCAAAATTGACATAAAAGAGTTCTTAAAACAAATATTATATTATTAATTGATATTAAATTCCTAAAAATCTAAGGTTCGGCCAAGAGACTTATAGCATTATAGGTTCATCATTAATGTACCACTTGGGGGTCGCGTGGATGTATATAGTATGTTTATTAACCATATTTTATAAAAATACAAAGAGACATTGTAAAAGTGAAACTAATTAACTTAGAGTTAATACTTAAAGATAAGGTTAATATAAGTACCCAAACCTGTATAAATTCTATTGTTGAGTGGTTTTCGACCTATCCCCACCTTAACCTTTGAATAATAAGCTTTGGAGCCCTTATAAACCGAATATGAATTTATTATAAATTAATATTTCTAGCTTTTCCAAAGGTGCCCCTCACCCCTCTTATAAAAGGGCACTCCTCCTTCTCATTTCTTCACACCATCAAAGCCTTTTGGTTCGGCCAAACTCTGCCCAAATACTCTCCCAACATCCCTCACTACAACCTAGAGGCCTTAGTTTGATCAGAAAGCCAACCTAAGGAGCCCTTTTGATCAAATCAAAAGGAAGAACCCGAAGAAGAGGTAATGATTTCACCACCCTTCTCCAAGTTCATTTCTTCTTCCACTTCTTCTTCCTTTGTTCTTACCATTCTAAAATAATAACTCCAGTATCTCACATATACTGTGATGTTATTATAAATATGGTACGACCATATTCAGTATTCTATCCACCCTTTGAATAACATGTCACCATACGTGCGTACGTACGGCTTACCGTCTCCACGTCGTGGTGTAATTGTTATTCAATATAATATTATTTTGATGGGTATAATAATGATGTGTAACTCATGTAAATAATAAATATAACATGTTAATGATTTTGTATATATGATATACCATCCATTTATATATTATTTTAATATCAAAATAATGATATTGTCGCTCGTGCGTACGTACGGACTACCGTCTCCACGAACGCGATGAGATTCATTCTCCATCGTATCCATTCAAGTATAATTATCATTTGATGATTTAAAAATGATGTTTAAGGACTAGATATCATTCTGGATATGAATAAGATACAACAACCATGGCTTATGTAACAAAACATATAAAAGAAAATGAGTAAGTTAACTCCCGAAATGACGATAATTCTAAGATATTATTAACAAACCAATGTTAAAAGATCATATATGATATCATATTAATATATATGATTCTTGTATAATTTAATAACAACTATTTCACCATTATACAGGAGGTTAACCTACCCCAACCAAGGAAAAGTACAAGGTAAGGGTTTACTTTACATCCTCTTCATTATCCAAGGTTGTTTATACGTAATAATCTACTGGGATCTCTTTATTATCCACATCCATGTTTCTTAAAAATGCATTTCAAAACATTTTTAATATTTACTAGAATATGAGTTAAAGTCATTAATACCCTTTTTGACTTTTATAAGTGGTTTATAAAGGAATCTTTCGGTCGTTTTCAAAACAAGGTCCTTTTTAACCTTTTCGACAGAATTAAGGTAAGAATGTTTTTTTAACTTATACGGCGGGTGCGGCTATTTTCCGCCGTTATAAAATCTTCAAAGCTTCCCTTAAAAGATTATAAGAATATTTTCAAAGAAAATGTTTTATTTTATATGGATCATAAATTATTTCAAAATAAAAGGAGATATTTCTTTAAAAAGAATTTTGATTTCATCTATGTCAACATCCTTTGATGAATTTTAAGATTATTTGAAGTTGATTTATTATGATACAAAACTTCTATATTGTATTGAAGGTTTTGTGATATGTTTGACTATGGATGTGCTATTTTTATACCATTCATAGTTTATGGTGAAATTATTGACATTTCGTATGCTAGTTTTAATACGAATGTTTATGTTATGTTTAAACCTTTTCATATGGGAATGCATTGGACTTAATAAGTGACGGGTGGAGCCCGCTATAGCTCCTCGATGCATCGGTAGGTCTCATGAGACAAACTAGTGTCTTGGCACAAGGCCTTGACAAAATCTTATTTGTAGTCTTGGCACGAGGCCTTGGCTATGTGGTTATGATAGTCTGGCATTATGCATTCCAACATTATGAAAGTGGTTATTGATTTTTGCATGTGATTATTCGATTAGTAGAATATCCATGTGAATAAGTAAATGGAATTATTTCATTTTATTTATGCCATACCATGTTGAAAGTTAATATTTAAATGGCTTTTGTTTTAGTTATACATTGCCTTAAATGTTTATTCTTATTTATAAAAGTTTCCGCTATATTGTTATCCTTACTGGGCATTTGAGCTCACCCCTTTTCTATGTTTTATTTTTCCCAGGATGTGAAGAAGTAAGTTATGAATGACCTGCAGGGATTTTATGAGGGGTTAATAGTGTGGATTGTGGAAACATTATGTTGTTGTAGTAGTTTTTCATTTTATAATGTAATGTAAAACTTATGAATATATCTAGTGTTTCCAAGGCTACTAAACCAATCGGTCTTTCGAGATTTGATCTTTCTTGTGATCATGCCAATGTTATGTAATAATGCACCGACTCTGGGTAACTGGGGTCGGGGCGTTACACCTTTCCTCTCAAAGAATCTACCACCTTACTTTCCTTCCCTAAGTTGTAGTGTATAGTGCAATCATAATCCTTGTGTAGTTCAAGCCATCATCATTGCCTCAAGATGAGTTTTTCTATTAGAAAATATACTTCAAACACATGTGATCAGTATATATCTCTCATTTTTCACCATAGAGATAGTATCTCCATATATTCAAAGTAATGATTAAAATTTATAACTCAAGATCATTAGTGGGATAGTTTTGATTATCAATTTTTGGCTACTTTTAAGCATAGGAAGTAACTCTATCAGTCTACATAAATACACAACCAATTAATTTCCTTGAATCATCACTATAAATAAAAAAACCATCATTGAAAGATGGTAGCTTCAAGAATGGTGCATTGACTAATATTCGCTTCTATTCTTAAAAACATTCTTCACAATCATTGTATAATCAAATTTAACCACTTTACGTGTGAGCTTGGTAAATGGGTTAGCCAATCGGGAAAAATCGTGAAGAAACACTGATAATGACCTACTAAACCAATAAAATTATGTACCTCAGTTATATTAATCAGTGTTGGCCATTTTTGTATTTCTCTTGCCTTAGAAGAATAAATAGATATTTCATCCATAGAGACAATATGGCCATGAAAAGAAATTTCCTAAATCCAGTATTCACACGTTCTAAAAGACCCATATAATTCATTTATTATGGGGTTTTTCGGAATAGAATGCAAGAGATATTCATGATCATCATATCTTTTATAGAAAACTAAGAAATTTTCAATAAATACCACTACAATTTCATCAATATATTATTTGAAAACTCTATCCATCAGATCCATGAAAAAGATTTTATATTAGCCAGTCCAAAAGGGATTATTGTAAACTCGTAATGCATGTTCTTGGTATGAAATGCTATCTTGGGAATTTCATCCTTATTCACGCCCAACTGATGATTTCTAGATAGAAGGTCTGTCTTTTAAAAATATGGAGCTCCTTAAAGTTGATTGAGTAAATCATCGATGTGGGTAGGGGATACTTGTTCTTTATTTTTATAGTATTGTTCTCCCTATAGTCAATGCACAACCTCATAGATCAAACATTCTTCTAAAAAAAGAATGGGGGCTCTCTATGGAGAAACACTAGACCGAATAAATCAATTATTACACAATTCATCTAGTTGTTTCGTTAGTTCCCCTAATTCCATAGTGGACATTCTATATGTGGTCATCGATATGGGCCATGAACAATGAATTAAATCAATCGAAAACCCAATTTCTCATTCTGGAGGATGTCCTGGTAAATCTTCTAGAAACGCATCAACATATTCATAAACAATAGGTACATACTCTATTTGAACATTACATTCCTCACCCACAATTATTTCATTATCTTCCTCCCCAATACTTTAATTTAGTTGAGCTACTGTGTGTGGATATAGATAAAAATTAGGTGGGGACATTTCTTCTTTAAAAACGAGGTACTCCTTAACATCATCGAAAATTGTAACCTCCATCATCATTAAATAAATTTTAGCATCATGGTCTAAAATCCAATCCATACAAAGGATTTTTCCCAATTCCATCATGATTTTGAAGATGAGATTAGTAGATAAATAACATTTATATTCCCTAATGGAAACTAATTCACAAAATATTATAGCAATGATACTTCCCATAGGAGTTTGACTAAAAACCCATTTCTTAAATCATATTATAAATTCTTTTTTTCCTAAAATCTATGAAGATATCAAACAATTAAATGATAAAAAATCAAATAAATCACTGACTAAACAAGAGGAAGACATTATATTTCCCACCCCAACATCTTTCAGTGCTTCTATTTCAGTAGTAGTAATAACATAACCATTTCCTTGCTCTCGTGGCCTTTTCTGATGTATGTTTCCGTGGATCGTAAGACATTTATTTTCATAATGCCCTATATCTCTACAATTGTATCATTCATCATTTATAGTCTCTTTCTTTCCCTTGCAATCATGATCAGGGGGGCCTTTTCACCACACTTGTAATAGACTCTCATTTCTTTTTAGGAAAGTATCGGGGTGTTTCTTCCAACATTTACCACATGATGGAAATTCAACATTTTCCTTCTTCCCGTTATTTCCATTTCTAAAGTGTTAAACATATATCTTCTTTTATTTATTTTCATCAAATTTTTAAGACATAGAGAATTCATTTGTTGTCTTGATAGAACATGGTAAAATATCTTAGTTTTATGAGAAGGGTTGTGAGAATAACCATGTAATGTTATCCTCATACATCGTGAAATTCTCATCCTCCATTTGCCTCAAACATATAAATTGCCTTTCTATATGCTCTCAATGGTCACAAGAAAATTATTTTCCTATGAAAAGATCTTAAAACACCCTCTATTACATACTTCATACTCTTTCACCTTCCATTATGTTCTGAATTAATGACCACCATTGATATGAATCTCCAGTTAGGTGATAAACTACCATGAAAACTTTTTCCCTTAAGCTACTCCCCAAAGCATGAAATATTTTGTCTAAGGAAAATATTCAATGCATTGATACAAATGGATTTTTAGTCCCATTTAATGTTGGTGGTTGTTGCATAATGAAGTGGTATAACATTGATCCTTCACGTTGTTGTTCAGGGTTCTCCATATGAGTAATGTTATTATTAATAACCTGAGTGACTTATCCCAATATGTTGATAAGATGATCATCATGAGTTGCCTCATAAGATCCACTTTAATTATCTTGTGTATGATGGAAATAACTATATGGATTATGTGAAATGATACATTTTCCCTTCATTCCATGAGGAACTATTTTAAAACAATTTTATATAGTTGAATAGTTTATCAATTTCAATACCTAATTACCAACATTTAAAACATGTTACATATATTGTACAGTTTTTGGATATAATCAATAATCATAAAAACTTAATTTAGGAGGAATATACTCATAAATCCATTATATTGGTTTCTAATGAAAATTTGAATTATCCTATGCATATCCCATGGGAGTGTCGTAACCATGTGTGTAGCAAGGCCCATTGTCATGTACCTGGATACCCCTAGTCAAGCCCAAAACTCCTTATGAGAGTTTTCACTAGTAGGTTCATCTGTTATAGAGCTGCCTCTACCTGCTCGTGTCCATACAGGGATGTATTGCATGGAAACTACAAAAAATCACTACATTACCAAAATTCTATGATGTTATTCTATATTAATCCTCAATGTCTATCTTAGGGTAATGTTCTATAATCATAGTTTTTCAAAATCTAGTTTTCATGGTTTGTACTGACCATTATTTGATACCAACTACAACACCTTTGTCCTTATAACCTAGATTCGATGCATTATTACTTAACATTGGCATGATCACAAGGGATCAAATCAAGAAAGACAGATCAATTTAGTAGCCTTGGAAGTACTTGATACAAACATAAGTTGGACATTATATTATGAAATGAAAAAACAACAACATTGTGTCTCCTTTTAATAGATTCAAATTCCATAGATAATATCTTCTAGTCGGTCATAATATACTTCTTCACATCAAGGGTAAAATAAAACATAGAAATGAGTGACCTCAGATGCTCAGTAATGATTACAATATAGAGGAATCATTTATAAATAAGCATAATCACTTATTGCAATGTATAAGGCTATAACACTAGCCTTTCAAAGTCAATCTTAAGAGTAATAATTCCTAAATAAATCACATAAGGACGTTTACATATTCACAAGGATATTCTGTTGGTCGAATAATCACATTTAATATCAATAGCCAATTTCATACCAATGGAATGAATAATGTCGGACATCATAACTACATAGTAAAGGTCCCAGGGTAAGAATAAAAATAATATTTTATCAAGGCCTTGTTCCATTACACTTTAATGTCTCATAGGACCTAATGATGCATCAAAGAGATATAGTGGGATCCACCTGTCACATACTACGTATAATTCATTCCACACATTAAAATGTTGAAACATAACATAAACATTCATATTAAACTAGAATATAAAATGTGAATACATTAACCATAAACCACTAATGATATAAAAATAACACATCTATAGTAAAACATATACCAAAATCTACAATACAATATGGAAGATTGTATCGTAAGAAATATAATTCAATCAGGTGTAAAATCTATCAAAGGATTTTTACATAGATGAAATCAAAAATATTTGAGATAAATATATCATTCTAATTTGAAATCATATAAAACTCACATAATTATAATAGAAATCATTTATATTGAAAATATTCTTATAAGTCTGTAAAAAACTTATAAAATGTTAGAATGGCAGAAAATAGCCTCACTCACCCTATAAGTAAGAAAACATTCTTTCTTTAATTTTGTTGAAAATGTTGTAATGGAACTTGTTTGGAAAACTACTGAAATATTCCTTTATAAAAATTTTAAAAAAATTATAACAAGGATATAAATGACTTTAACCCATTTTCTATGAAATAGTAAAAAGGTTATGAAATACAATTTTATAAATCACCGATGTGGATGATAAATAGGTCCTAGTAGATACTCAAGTATAGACATCATCAATTAATGTAGAGATTGTAGAATTAACCATTACCTTGTACTTTTCCATAGTTGATTGTATGTTTACCTCATGTATAATGGTTGTAAAATTGTTATTAAATTATACATGAACTATATACATAAATCTAATATCATATATGATCTTCTAATATATCATTTTTAATAATATTTAAGTACTATCATTATTTCAGGTGTTAACTGATTCGTTTTCCATTATATGATTTGTTATGTAAGTACTGTTTGATAGGGATAGGATATAAATTATTCCTATAAAGAATGATATTACGTTCATGAATATTATTTTTTATCATCAAAAGATAATTATTCTATAATGGTTACGATGGGGAATGAATCTCATCGCGTTTGTGGATACCGTAATCTGTATGTATGAACGAGCGACAATATCAATTGATGGTAAAATCCTATATAATTTTATGGTATATCATATATACAATCTTATTAACATGTTATATTTGTTATTTTGAACAATTATACTCCTTATTATACACATTCAAATAATGAAGTGTTGAATATCAAACTACACCACGACGTGGAGATGGTAAGTCGTACGTACGCACGTATGGTGACATTTTTATTCATAGGATGGAGAGATTTATGAAAATTAATATACCATATTTATAATAGCATCATAGTATATATAATTTACTAAAGTTGTTATTTTGGTATGGATACAACAAAGAAATTGGAAGGGGAATAATAAGATAACATTGAAATTGGTGATGAAATTATTACCTCGTCTTCGGGTACTTCCCTTTGATTGGATCAAAAGGGCTCTATTGGATGGATTTGTGAAAAATGGAAGGAAATTTGGATGAATTGAGGGTATTTGGGAGGATATTTGGTCATGTTTTGGCGAAGATGAATGGATTTTGAGGTTTGATTTCGAGAGAAGGGGAAATACAGTTTTATAAGATAGGTGAAGGTCTCTTTAGGAAAATCTTCAAATATTATTTTATTATACAGTCATATTCGGTTTATAATGAATCCAAAATGATTTATTTTATTGATATGGTTGGTATGGGTCACAAAACTCTCATCAAATAGGTTTTAGAGAGGTTTATGTCACCATATTAACCTTATCTTTTATATTTAACTCTTAGTTAAATAGATTATCTTTTTCCATGTATTCTTGTATTATTATAATAAATGATTAATAAAATTATTATAAAAAACTAAGAGAACCCTTAGTGGTTCATAATTAATATATATAACCTCTTATAATTCCTTTGGCTAGACCATTTATCTTTAGGAATATTATATAAATATAAAATAATGTATTTGTTTTAAAAATACATTTATGCCGATTTTGAAACTATTTGGTATTTTGTTTCTGGGATTGTCATAATTACTTTATCACATCAAAAAAATTTTTAATCAACCCAAACATGACACATTAACCAATAAAATTAGTGTAATTCTTTTGAAGTCTCACTTTACATTTATTTGGATATATATAATATAACCAGTTTTAATCGTTCATTAATAAGGTAATTACAACATCATCATTTTATCAAAAATACAAATAATTATCTAATTTAGTAAAATTATAAATAAAATAAAATAATTTATGAAATATTTTTAGATTCCTAATGAATATTTATAGTCTAATATATCTTATTTATAACCCTATATTAAAATGGTTTAGTAAATAAAGATTGAATTTATCAATTTTAACTCTTCTTTAAAAAATTAACAAAAGTCCTAATCTAATCAAAGTGGACCAAAAGGATCATATTTTATTCTTACGGGTGACTTTTGTCTAAATAAACTGATCCAATATAAATAGGACATGTATTGTGGTATTTATAATATCATTCTTTACCTCTAAAGACCCTCTATAAGTTTAACTCTAGTAAATAAAAGTCTTAATTTACTGATAAATAAAACATATTTTCATCTTATTGAACGAAATTTTACATACTGATGTCAACCATGTCTCTCTGAATTTTTAAATTCAATTTAAATAAGTGGTAAAATTACATTTTATGAAAATTTGAAAATGCGCCTAGAAGGTGGGTAAAAGACTGTAAGAAGTTCAATAAAAGTTTATATATCATATATTATTATAGAATGACTCAAATTAATTAAATTGATCCTAAAAAGGTATTATTTATCTATTTTTAAATAATAGAAATTTAAAAAAAATAACTAATTATTTAAATTAAATGTTCATTTTATAAATTAATGTATTGTTTTTCACTATTCATAAAAAATTGAATGTTTTCAGAAAAATACCAAAAATTTACCCTAAGCTAATTTTGAAAATCCAAATCCAAAAATATTGTTCATTTCAAAAAAAAAATTTATAATATTTCAAATAGTTGTTATTACTATTCGTAAGGGCTAGTTTGATTGGTTGTGGTGTGTTAAAACTCTGGCATGTATACAACGCAATCTATTTCATTATTCAAAGGGAATATTACCGCAGATTCATGGGGGTTACACCCAAATATCTTCAATAATTTATTAAAAATGTATTTTCTGGATCGTGATGTCAGGATACACCCCCATCATAAAAAAGAAATAGTTTTCAACCATTTTATTCGTTATCCTATATTATTGCCAATTTTAAAAAATTTCTAAATCAAGAATAATTTTTTTTAACAAAGGAAATTTCTACTCCAGGAATAAAAAATATATCCTTATTATAAAATTATATGTTAATAATTATTAAATTTAAAACTATTTTTCCATTAAGAAACATAAATTTTTGGGAAATTAATTTTATTACATGTACATGTAACACAAAAAACCCCCTTTAAACCATAGTCAATGTAATGGTATTTATTATCTATATTAATCATTATGAAAAATAAAAATGTTGGAATTATTAATTTATAATACTTATTTTGATTAAAATTATTGAATACATTTTATAAAATTTAATTCAACGAAGTGATATAATATAATTTAATTATAAACCAATAAATCATGTACATTTATTCAATAAGTTTATTTTTAAGAATATAAAGATATTATATTTACTATATGAACAGAAACTAAAAGGTTAGGGATATATTTGTTCTAACTCATTTTGAGTACCAAGTATAATGGAACTTGGAGGTGGCATGGAAGATGTTGTGACTAGTTGGCTGCTGTAAAGGTGGAAGCAAGTAGACAACCTGACATTGGTGCCTTACAAAAAAAAGTTAGTGTGGTTCACTTCTTATAAAGGGTATATCCAAATTGTGTAAATATTCATTATTATGTAATAAAAAGAAGATTTATGTTTTAGTGTCAATGTAAAACTGAGTATTACATAATGTGAAAGGAAATTACTTATCGTGTAACTCCACTATGTTATACTTTATTAAATGTTTTTCAGTCATGTTTTTCACAAAACATATGGTTATACATGATCAATATTCTGATTCCATGTCCCTCTCATATAAATAATTTAGAGATCTCATAAGTTTAAATCAATCTTTGGTATTTTATCTTCGATCTGTGGTGACCCAAGGTGGGGTTTTCTTCATTTTTAACAGGGTTATCCTAGTTTTATATTGTTTTCTTCTATGTCTTATTTCCATTATAGGGAAGGTGATATCCCTTGATTCAATCATGGTTTCCATATAAATTTTCTTAGTGTATTTGTTTAGTGGAATCCTCTTATGAATTTAGTTCATGTGGGAGATGTGATTAGTGATCCGTAATGTTTTATGTTCTCACGAAAAGAACATTAACAATTTTTAGTTAAGGGATTCATTTTTTATCAATATATTTTATCTAAAATTTAAAATTAATAATGTTCTATCCCCTCTTATGGAAATAATGTTACACTAATAATTATTAATCTAGAAAAAATAAATTGGATAGTGATCACCTATTGTGAAAGTTTTTTCCTTATACTATTATAGTGACTTTCTTAATGATTTTATAGATAATTTAAACATAATAAAATTATTTATTTAAATGATCATTTATTAATTTAGTATCATGTTGATATTGGTAAAAATGTAAATAATTAACTAATTCATAATTAATTGGAATATTAAATCAAAGGTGAATTCTTGTAATCTAGTAGTTAATGAAATTTGATGTTAATAAAATTGATACCATGGCATGATTAATTGAAAATGGAATATTATATCAGCTTCATGGATGTGAAAAATCCTTTTATTTAAAATTATTCTTGATGATTATAACTGAAAAAAATATTAATTGAGTATTTTACTTCTCTAGAATAATTAAAGACAATATAAATTCTAATATTATGTTCTTCATTAATATCTTGTTATATACTGATTCTATAAGATTAATGTGGTTGGAAACATTTTATAATAAATTGGTCAATTCAATATGTATTAATATTAGGTTGTGTAATAAACTTGTTTTCTAGTGCCTAAGATTGTTGTTTGGTTGAGAAGTTTATGTACCTTGATTTGAGTGTCGAATTACCCTATTTGTTTTTTTATTATGTGATGTGATCTGGATATGAGAGTTGTGTTATGTGCCTAATAAATTAAATCATATAATATATTACATGGGTTTGGATGGCCTAGATTTGATGTAAAACTCATATGGATGAGCCTTTAATTTCTAAGGTTATATGTGTATGTTGGGATGCATAGATGATGTTGCAGGTGTTAACACCTATGAGGGAAATATGCATCGGTATATGAATATTGGTGTTGGGAATGGAACCATATGAGATGGAATGGGTTAAAACAGGATTCACTATTGATGATATGTTGACATATTGTATTCTCTCTTGAATATATTTAATGGGATATGAGTGGGTAGTTAATTTTATTTTTAATCCTTTCCTCATTGATTTGACGTAGATGGATGTGTTTGGTTTTATGTTTTGTCTTTTTTCTAACATATGTTGGTTTTTCAAGAGTACTTATATGTACAATTGTGCTAATAATGAATTTAACTATTGTTAAAACCCTAGGGTTTATTTACGATGGAATAGATATTCTTACAAGAAGATGATCTTAAATATGAATTAAATTTTTTTGATTATTCCTTAACGACATGGCATTTTCTATGATAATTACATTAATTAAATTTAAAGTAATGTGAAGAAAATGATAATGATCAATAAATGGATAATTCATTAATTAATAAGATTGAATTTTATGTATCCATTTTATATGATATTACACATATAAGATATCAAGACAAAACTGTAGAAGCCGGGAGTCTATGTTATATTAGCTACACATGATTATTAAACTACGATACATTGATGGTATCACTATTGGAAGGGGAGGTTTTCCAAACACCAATATACCAATGGCTTTCTTAACAATTGTTGTAGAGTACTTTTACCAATCGTTTAAGGAAATCGTTGGTAAAATATGGTTAAAATCATCTTTTCCCAATAGTTATGAAAAACCATTGGGGAAAGTATACTTTATACAAATAGTTTTTACAAACTGTTGGTAAAGGATTTCTTTCCGATTTGTTTTTAAAAACCACTGGGAATGTTTTTTCCCATATTCACAGAAGCTCAGCCTCCCCTATTACGTGCGACTACAGCCCTAAACAGAAGGGAGAATTCGAATTTTCTTTCCCCTACAGCCGAAATCCTTCCATCTTTAATATGTATCTGTTATTCACTAGTAATCTGTAAATGATACTGCATCTACTACTTTGGTTTTATATTTTAATTTGGGTGAAGAGGAGAAGCGAGATTCAGTTTACCCTAATGCAGAAATCCTTCATTCTGATCCATCTTCAAAATTTCATAGTTCTACACTTCTAATTGTAAGTGATACTTTCAAATTAAGTTTCTTCATCTACTATTTTGGTTTTCTGTTTTGATTCAGGTGTGTATGAATTTTGATTTCTCTTTTATTTGGGTTTTTGTGTTGGGCTTTGACAGTGACTCAAATTTCATTCAAAATAAACTATGTTTTATTATCATCCATAAATTTTTCTTTCATAGAAGGCTTGGTATTGTTGGGAATTTTGTGTTAATATCATCAATATTCCACAAAATTCACATCACTGTATGAATGTGTGATGATGTTGTTGAGATCAGATAGAAAACTCATACACTCCAGGGTGTTTATAGTTTCATGGTTAGTCAATAGTGATAATTGGATTTCTATTATGACTGTACCAATATAACATTTAGGTCATTTAAATATGGTTCTCACTGTACATTGTCTGTTATGTCTCTTTCTTGTCCAATTCTCACTTTTATGATGGTGTGGTGCTTTTAACTAGCCATGCAGGCATGTGTATACATCCATAACAATGTTAGATAAGTCACACGTTGAATTCAATAATTTTGTTATCATTGACATAATTTATTATTAATATAAAATTTAGAAATAAATTTTTTCCCATAATTTAGGAAATTTAACCTTTTTACATGCCATGAACAACTTATTAGGGTAGAAGCCTAATCATTATCCAACCATGGTGTGTGCTTGACAAGGGGAATTAATTGGGTAATTAAAGGTATGCCCATAGAGGTTCCAAGAATTATTTTTGAATATGAGTGAATGATTTGGGATGCACATGACATATAATGGGACCTGAGGCATGTGCCTCTATTCGGGATGACTATAAAGGGGCCTTGAAGTCCTCTTTTTTTCAACAGTTGTGTGAAACCGTTGGTAAAACTCTTCCCTTTACTAATGGTTTGATACAATGATTAGGCAAGGAACCTTTATTGATGATTGTGGATTTCTAGTTATTGACATGACTCACACTCTTGCCACCGATGAACCAGATGATTGGGTTGTAGCTCAAGAAGCTAGGCCAAATTTTAAAATTTATTAAGCCTTTTATATAGTAATACTTCTTACTAGTTGAAACTATGTATTTATTCTTGATACATGACATACATTATCATCCTTCGGTTTATGATTCTGTTATTAGTTGGTATTACTGATTTGGTTATTTTCATCAATTTCCAATATTTTTCCATTGTTAACTTTCTTCCACTTTTTAACTGATAATATTACAATTGTGAATCTTTGGTAATGGGGGAATAGTCTCCCCCCGATAAAATAGAGTCTCTCACTATTAGTCAATAACATTTGTAATTTTGGTAGATGTTCTTGAGGCCATGTGGCCATCTGGGTTCAGGTCACTAATGAGTGGCATCCTAGTTTAGGACGTCACAATTCTTGGATATACGTTTTATAGGTGTTTCTAATCAAATACATGCCTATAACTACTAAAGGTCCATCTCCAAAATAAATTGGGACATGATTCAATAAATACACCCTACCAACCTATGATCTATGGCCCCAAACCTAGGATCCTTTAATCCATGGTTAAGGTCAATCTTGATGAGGCCATAACTACATTTGATGTGATCCTCATCCTACTCCTCATCCTAATCTCCCCGAAGAAGTTAATGTATAAAACTCACGTACTCCCAAAATGATCCTTAAATATTATGTATTCCTTTATCCAATTCCAATATCTTACTAGGAAATCCTTGAATATAGGAATTTGAAATTATGTAGATTATTTTCTAATATACACATTATTTTGTTGTGTTTCTTAATATGATTCCCATATAGAGTATTATGTCAGTTATTCTTTTATATAAAGTAAACAATTTTCATTTACCTAAATATTTTTTTTGATTGAACTTCAATATTATTAATTGCATTGAAATGACTTATTACAATTTTATTACAGAATAGATAGAATTTGGATGTACAAAACTGATCATATTTCAACTGATTTTCAAAATTATTTGAACAGATTTTTAGATTTTTCATTTGACAAGGCTTCAGATAGTGGACTCATACATTACCCATGTTCTAATTGTATTGGAATACCTTAGTTGAGTCTTGAATCAGTTTTCTATCATATAACCTAATATGGCTTCGAAACAAACTATTATGTGTGGTATCATAGTGGAGAGAAAATGGAATCACAAAATGTTGATGATCCAAATGATAGGACTGAATTGGAGAGTTTGATATATGATCGGTTTCCATTTATTTGGCATCATGGGATGGAAAGGAAGTCTATAAAATAATATTTTGATACAACCACACATGATGCGTCCAATGAAAATGATGATATTGATAGGGTGAAAAAATATAATGATGATGTGATGACTCCATTATATCGGCAATGTGGTAAATTGAAGAAGATGGAATTTTTAATCTGATTGATTCATGGGAAAACAATGTATGGGATTCCAAATATTGAAATCAATTACATTATTACCTTCTTGAAGGACATACTTCTAGATGATGAAAATATTCCCTCAAACCACTATATGGCATGGAAGTTAGTTGATGAACGTGGATTCTCACAAAAAAAATTCATGCTTTCCCGAATGATTGGAACTTATTTTGGGAGGAAACTGCTGAAAAAAATGATTGTATCAAATTTGGATCTCCTGATGGAATCTAAAAGATGATAGAAAACAATCTCGTGTGCCACAAAATGTAACGTGGCCCTTTCCATTGATCCCCATATTACAGAACCTTTTAATGTTTGATGAAATATCATTAAAAATGTGATTGCATGACATAGAGAGAAAAAAGAATAATGAAGAGTTGGTTCACCTTGCAGATGGATTTCAATGGCAGAGATTTGAAGCTCGAAATCCTGAATTTGCATCCAACGTGCGCAATGTGAGACTGGGTCTTCCATGTCATAGTTTGAATCCATTTGGGAAGATGATTACATTTCACATCACATGGCCGGTTTTCATTCACATTTAAAACCTTCCCCCATGGTTGTGTATGAAAATCCTTACACTTTCTTGAGTATACCGATATCTGGCCCTTCTAATACTGGCAATGATATAGATGTATACATGAAACATTTATTAAAATAGTTGAGACTTCTTGGGGATGTGGGTGTTCCCACATATGATTCATGTTTTAAAGACATATTTCATATGCATGCAATGCTTATGTGGACGATCAATGATTTTCCAGCTTATGCAATGTTGTCTGGATGAAGAAAAAAAGAAAAATTGGCATGTCATTTTTGTATGAAGAATACTAGATCAAGAATACTAAAATATCGTTGTATTTTTAGTTTTATGGGAAATCGATGATTCTTTCCAATGAACCATCCATATAGAAACAATCGTCGAAGATTTGACAATACCATGAGACAGACGGTCCACCTCAGCGTATGTCGGGAACTTATGTGATTAATGAATTGAATGATTTTAGTTATTAATTTGGAAAGGTTGTAATGAAATCTAGAAAGAGGAAAAATGATTTCAATGATACATGTTACAGTAGGAAGATGAAGAGTATATTATTTTATTTTTCATATTGGGCAATCAACTTGTTACGTCATTTCTTAGAATTAATTCACATGTAAAAGAATATATGTGAAATGTTTCTTTCTATTCATATAAATGTAAAGGGGAAGACAAATGATGATTTATGATCTCCGCATGACTTGGTAGATTGGGGGATCTGAGTAGAATTGCATCCTGTCTGTATCAGTGAAAATAAATAACAATTTCCATGTGCATATTATGTGACGACACCTACTGAAAAAAACAATTTATGGAAGTGCTACAGACTATTAGTTTCCATTATGGATATGCAAGAAATATATCAAAACGGGTCAACAGAGAAGAGTTGAATCTGAAATCATTGATGAATCATGATTATCACATCTTTTTGCATGAGGTGATTCTAATAGTAATATGTCAACTCTTTTCAAATATTGTATGAGTATTAGTTTTTAGGTTGTGCTATTTGTTTCGATATCTTTGTGGTATGATTTTGTCCAAATACATCATGAAAAAGCTGTTGGAATATACTCCATTAATTTTGTGTGAGTAATAGAAAATATTCCCTCCATCAATTTGTACATGCATGATGCATCTGACTGTCTATATTCCGACCGAAATACTTCTTCAAGTACCCTTTGCTTTCTATTGGATGTATCCAACTGAAATAATCATGTACACATTGAAATCATATGTTTGGAATAGGAATTATCCCAAATGTTCTATTGTGAATGGTTACTTGGATCATGAATGTATGGATTTATGGTCCATGTATTTGTTTGATCATACTACGAGAATAAACAGACCAATGAGAAATGAAGAAGAACAGTATGAGAAAATTGAACCTAGTTTTCCATCACTTCCTTAGGTGGGAGGAATTTCAGAATTGTATACATTGACGACATTAATCCTTGAAGAGCGAGAGATGGAACATTGCATAGTTTTTTTCAATTGTGAATTGTTTGAAAAGTATATCAAGTAAGTAAATTGTACATGCATCTCGTATCTTATCTCTTGTAATTTTAAATATTTTCTAACCTATTATTATTTTTATCTACAGTTAACATAATTAATTGATATATAGAAATCACTATTCATTATCTTTGAGAAGGAAATTGGCTTTTCATAAAAAAGGGTTTATCTTCTTGGCTGAAATTGTAGGTCAAAATATTTTTGTAATAACTAAATAAAAATAATATTTAATTAAGTTTACTATTTTTTTACATTTAGGGTATCGAGTTTTCCGGCTGACTCTATTTTTGAGGAAATAAGAACATTGGATTTTGGTCCTAATATCGTGGTTCTTGCTTGTAAATCACTTCTGATCAATGGATACAAATTTAGTATCATTGAACGAGAAAGAAACATGAGAACACAACATGATGGTGATATGATAACTAGCACAACAGATTGTTATGCACATGCATCGGATAATAGTCCTCATTTTGAAAATGTATCTTATTATATAGTCGTAGAGAAAATAATAATTTTGGATTATTACTCGCATGGTCGAGTCATGATGATTAAATTTCAATGGTTTGATTCAATGACGAGGCAAGGCACCTCTATTTATGATTTTGGATTTTTAGTTATTGACATGTCTTGAACTTTTTCCACCAATGAACCATATGTATTGGCATCAATGGTGAAACAATTATTTTATGTCAAAGATCATTGTCATCCTAAATTCTATGAAATTATTGAAGTAAATCCCAGACATGTTTTTGATGATGTTGATGATGAAGTTGACACTATCCCTACTACAATTAGAAGAAATCCATTTATTACTTAGGATGACTCCAATAGCTCAATTTTACGAGTTGATTGTGAACCCGAAGTTTTGGTGGGAAGTATATTGAATCATACAGTCATGTTCTCAACTACATGTTTTACCAACATCATTCAGAGTGTGTATCCTATTACTTACCATTAATCCACCATAAATATTTTATTTCTTTATGCTTTATTATCATAATGTTTTCTCAATATTTTTTTTTGGGTTACACATTAGTTATCTGATTCTAATTACTTCTATATTTGTTTTCATTACAGGAAATCACACCCATTGAAGGGATACTGCGATAGATAATGATAGAAAATAATCGTCGCATGACACTGATGGTAATTCCTCCACTCATCCATGTTGTGAGTATTTTATTTCAAATATATATATTTCAATAACTTATAATATCATGTGTTAACTTTTGAGTAAAACTGTTTTTCAAGATCCACCCCCTAGACGATAGATATCCGATGAAGATGTTGATATTTCTCCCAGTACAGAGGCTGGTGGTAGGAGGGGGTGGTGTCTCTGAGTTAGATGATCATCTGGTGGTCCCGATGCTGAGGCCGGTGGTACAAGGGCTCGTGGTGCGATAGTTAGACGATCCACTGGTTGTACCTGATTGGAATATATCCCTACCACAGACTTATCTTCTATGCCTCATTTTGATCATGGTGTGTCTTTAGGGACAAATGATATATTTAGGCCTCCAATTTTTACACTACCAGTTGGCCTAACATTTATGCCATCATCTTTTGTTTCTCTTTCATTATCTCTAAGCTATTATATTCCACCTTCTTCAACTACTCCTCTGACACAGTATGTGGCTGTGGAGTGTACACTGAGGGACACTCCAACTGTACAAGATATTCCATCATCTTCTTCACATCCAGTAACACCCATTGATCCAACTACCATAGGTATATTTATATAACTCTAACAAATATTTATACCAAAATTAATTTTTAGTAAAACTTCTATTGATATTTTTTTCTTTAATAACATACTCATCTACTCATATGAGGAGGGGGAGGGGCATACGCTTTTTTGTGTGGTATGGAACCACCAGACACAGTTTATGGTTGAATACACTTATGATCAAAAGATGATTGATAAATCTAGGTGGGAATGTCATGGTTTTTTGAAGAGACTAGCCAACTACTCTGACATCATTCCGGTCAGGCCTTTCTCTTAGAGACATATGCACACGATGTCAAGGATAGTGCATGGCCACAAATATGGGTAAAAAATATTTTGGATTTAATGTTGTATTTTTATTTATTTATATGAATTAATATATTGGGTGTAGGCATCAATTTACCTTCCCTGATGGCGAAGGTACATGACCATCACATTTAAAGGATCTTGGAGAGCTTTTGGAGAGCTTATAAGCAGGGGCTGTATGTAGGTTGTTGTGATATAGTGGGCATGGAGTTGGAGACAGTACCTATCATGGATTACTTCTTGATAGAGAAATATCTCCAAATGATTACCCATTGGGAGACTACCAAATATAAGGTATTAATCCCATTTGAGGTATTTAAATGACAGTTTACATATTGTGCATTAATATTATCTTATTTACTGTTAAACATTATTTAGGAATCTTATGAAAAAAAACAAAAACAAAACATTGATTCAAATCAATAACTCCACACATTGGGTCATTCTACTATGTCATATCATGAGAGGCAGCTGGTATGATATAGTTGTATATAATTTTTCATTTGGACATTCCCTTTTTATTGTTTCCTACTTAAATTATGTGATTTATTTAATATTTAATATATGATTATTCTTTAACTTTATGTTGTTTCAATGTCATTATAGAAGCACAAATTGAATATTTAAGGAAGTCTCCCTAGAGCAAACTTGATTTTCTTGAGTAGAAGGAGAAAAGATGGAATTGCGGTTAATGAACCGACAAAAGAAAAGATTGTAAGTTTTAAATTTTTTATTTCAAAGTTTAATGTCTATTTTGAAATTTAATAACCAATTAATATTTTTAACAGGTTGCTTTAGAATCCCTTGATTCCCAAGAGACTTTTAAATTTATGGCCACATGATTATTTATATCAGGTTTTTGGAGATGAGAACTCTTGTCGACAATGTTTCCGACCTTGTAAGAATATAGTCTAGAAGAGGTATTGGTCATCTATAGGTATCCATTCTTGTACCACTGAGTTGGAACAGGTCCAGGAGAATGTAAGACAGTCTGATAAAAGGGTCAGAGTGTTTGAAGAACAGGTTCAAAGGATGGAGAAATAATTTATGAAACTGATCAAAGCATTATCTTCATCACTTCCACCGGAGGCCAGCGTGGCTTGTCAGACATATATGTCATCAATGGGTGCATTATCTAATTCACCATGCGGTAGTTCAAGTGGCAGTCGAGATGATGAAGTTCTTCAGGATGAAGAGGATTCTTAAAAGTACAAGGGAGAGGATAAGGATGAGGACGAGGACGAGGATGGAGCTAAGGGCGAGGATGGGGCCGAGGATGAGCCTGGGGGCAATGACAAGGATGAAGACGAGGACAAAGATGGTGGTGAGGATGAGGCTGATGATGACAGTGGTGATAGTGATGGTGAACAGGGGAAGATTGATCCATTACAATTTTGAATTCTGTATAACTCATTATTTATTAACCTGTTCTTTCACTCTGGTATGGATATTTTTGAATTCTATATAACTCATTATTTTTTCCAAATATGGAAGCCTAATGATGTTATAATGGTTTATAGGGCTTCTGGGGCTTTTTCGAAGCTCGGAACCCCGGTTGGCATAGAAAAACACTATGCCTCACGGTTAGTAAAAAATTTATGTCCATCGCACAAGGTATCTACCAACCACATATGTATATATACTATAATCAATTTTGAATGATTTTCTCTAACCATGTACTAGGGGATGCACATCATGAATAATGTCTATAGTTTTTTTATAATATATTATCACTATTCTTGCACGAGTTTCATAACTGGCATATGGAAAACGAACCAAATGCATTCATATTATGTTGATACTTTAGGAAAACGATTCATGAGTCGTATGTGAGATGTTTGAGTCAACCTTGCCTCAATCATAGGCATGGTTTGGCCGGTATCATTCAAAGTGTCTCCATTGTGATTAAAATGGACACCCTTTTAAGTAAAAACAACTGGCATACAGAAAACTGACCAAAGGTATTTTCAATGTGTTGATAATTTATGAAAATGATCCATGGGTCAAATGAGATTTGTACGACTCAACCCTGCCTCAATCCGAGGAACGTTGTGGCCGAAACCACTCAAAGGGACTCACTTTTATTTGAAATGGATATAATTTTAAGTGAAAACAACTACTGAAATAAGAAAAACAGACCAAACGTATTCAAATTCTCTTGATACATTAGCACAACGATCCGTGGGATATTTTTGACATGTAGGAGTTGACCCCGCTTCAATCCAAGGCATGGTGTGGCCGGTACCAATCAAAGTGACTCACATTAATTTGAAATGTATCCGATTTTAAGTGAAAACAACAACTGACATACGAAAAACCGATCAAACACATTCGGATTGTGTTGATACTTTTGTAAAACGATACATTGGTCCTTTTTGATAGGTATGAGTCAACTTATCCTCATTTCGAGACATGGTGTGGCCAGTATCACTCAATGTTTCTCGATTTTATTTGAAATGGACAACATTTTAAGTGAAAACAACAATTAACATACAAAAAATAGACCAAACGTGTTTGGATTGTGATGATACTATAGAACAATGATCTAATGGTCATTTGAGACATGTAAAAGACAACCCCACCTCAATCCAAGGCACGATGTGGTCAGTATCTCTCTAAATGACTCTCTTTTGTATAAAATGGTCACCTTTTTATATAAAAACAACTGGCATATGGAAAACTAACCAAACGTATTTGGATTGTCTTGATACTTTAACACAACGATCCGTGGGTCATTTGTGAAGTGTACGTTGAGACGAGACATCATTAAGACAAGCGGTTTGCGTGGCACTGCTGAATATGTTTTTTTAGGTGTTTGGTGTGCCTGAAAAGCATGTGTGGGGTGGTCACAACTGGATGAACGACCTCGGAATGCCATGAAATCGGACGACGTAAAAGGGTGGGTATATTGTGAAATGGTTGACTATATGTCATGTCAATCAGAGGTCTCGTGTGACCGCGGTGGCCGAAAACACACTTCGCGTGTCGTAAATGGCACAAACATGCGTTTAATGGTAAAATGAATGACGAATGACATTAGAATGACTTGACATCACCCGAAAACACCCTAATTATTATTCTTGTTGTGTAAGAGGAGAAGGCAGAACATTCTGTCATGCGGTTTGTGCGGCACGACTAAATATGTGTTTTTTAGGTGTTTGGCGCACTTGAAAAGAATGTGGGGGTGGTTAAAATCGGATGAATGACCTTAGAATGCCGTGAAATCAGAAGACAATAAAGGGTGGGTGAATTGTAAAATAATAGTCCATACGACACATCCATCATATGTTTCGTGTGACCGCGGTGTCTGAAAATGCACTATGTGTGTTGTAAATGGCCAAAACATGCGTTTAATGGTCAAATGCAAACCGAATAACATCAGAATAACTTGAAATCATACAAAAACAACCTAATTATTATTTTTGAGTTGTATGTGGAGAGAAAATGTCATTTGGACACATGGTTTGCATGACGCGGCTGAATATGGGGTTTTTAGGAGTTTGGTGCGCTTCAAAGGAATGTGTGGGGAGGTCAAAACTAGATGAAAGACCTCAGAATGCCATGAAATCGTATGAGAACAAAGGGAGGGTGAATTGTGAAATGGCTGACTAGAACACATGTCAATCAGAGGTGTCATGTGATATCGGTGGATGAAAACGCACTCTGCGTGTCATAAATGGCCAAAACATGTGTTTTACGGTCATATACATACGCAATGACATCGAAATGACTTGAGATCACACAAAAACACCCTAAATATTATTTCTGAGGTGTATGAAAAGAAGACATGTCATTCAGATGTGCGGTTTGTGCGGCACGACTGAATATGTTTTTTTAGGTGTTTGGTGCACCTGAAATGCGTTTGGGGTGGTCAAAACTAGCCGAACAACCTCAGAATTCCATGAAATCAGACGACAAGAAAGGGTGGGTGAATTGTTAAATGTTCGGATAGACATCACGTCAATCAGAGGTTTCATGTGTCCAATATGGCTGGAAATGCACTCAGCGTGTTGTAAATGGCCAAAACATGCCTTTAACGGTCAAATTCCTACCGAATGACATTGGAATGACTTGAAATCACCCAAACACACCCTAATTTTTATTCGAGAGTTGTACGAGAAGACAGAACGTCATTTAGACGAATGGTTTTCACAGGACAACTGAATATGAGTTTTTACATGTTTGGTATGCTTGAAAAGCATGTGTGGGGTGGTCAAAACCGGCCAAACGCCCTCGAAATTCCATGAAATCAGACGACAATAAATTGTGGGTGAATTTTAAAATGATCGTCTAGATGACACGTCAATGAGAGGTGTTTTGTGATCGCGGTGGCTGAAAACACACTCTGAATGTTGTAAATGGCCAAAACAAGTGTTTTACAGTCAAATTCATACCCAACATCATTGGAATGACATGAAAACACCCTAATTATTAATCATGAGGTCTATGAAAAGAAAACACATCATTTGGATGCACAGTTTGCACGACACAACTGAATATGTGTTTTTTAGGTGTTTCGCGCTCTTGAAAATTGTGCACGGGGTGGTCAAAAATAGCCGAATGACCTCGGAATTCCATGAAATCAGATGAAAAAAAAGGATGTGTGAACTGTGAAATGTTCGTTCATACGGTATGTCAATCAGAGGTGTCATGTGACCGTGATGCCTGAAAATGCACTTCGTGTGTCGTAAATGGCCAAAACATGCATTTAGCAGTCAAATGCATATCGAATGTCATCGGAATGAATTGAAATCACTCAAGAAACTCTAATTTTTATATTTTAGGTTCACAACAAGACGACACGTCATTCAGATGTGTGGTTTACACGACACGATGGAATAGGTGTTTGTTAGGTGTTTGGCGTGCTTGAAAAGCGTGCGTGTTGTGATCAAAATGGCTGAATGACCTCGGAATATCCTGAAATTAGAGGACAATAAATGGTGGATGAATTGTAAAATGGTCGGCCAGAAGACATTTCAATCAGAGGTGTCCTATGACCGTGGTGGCCAAAAATTCACTTTGCATGTCATAAATGGCCAAAACATGAATTTAACGGTCAAATGCATACCATATGAAATTGGAATTACATGAAATCACTTGAAAACACCCTAATTATTATTCTTGAGGTGTATGAAGAGATAACGCGTCATTTCAGACAAGTGGTTTGTGGAACACAGCTGAATATGTGTTTTTAGGTGTTCAGTGCCCTTGAAAAGCATGTGTGGGTGGTCAAAACCGGTCGAAGGACCTCAGATGTAACACCCTGAGATTTTATGAAAAATATTCTTTTAATTTTATTAATTTCTTGTGTTGTATTCTACACCATGATTAACTTGCGCTATATGCAACACTATATTAGCTTGCAGTATACGCAACACTATTCTTGGATCGTGTTACACACAATTTTGATAATAGTTATTCTACGCAACATTGAGTATATATATATATATATTAAATGTATAAATTAAATATGGTTGGATTCTGTTATACGAAACAACGAAAGATTCTTGCACAACACGCAATCCTGACTTGGCTTGCATATAACGCAATCGCGACCTTCCTCGATAGCATGTGTTGTACGCAATACCGGGTGTTACTAAACAACGATATATTATTATTATAAACTAGCCGTTATGAATAGTATTAACTAAATTTTGAATTTTATAACATTATTATTCATCATACACATTTTCTAGAACATGTTATAAGAACAAAATAAATTTTTTGGGTAAAATAAGTATTTTTAAAAAAAATACATTTTTGCCGACTTTTGATGGCACACCCACATTAAATATAGTTTTTGAAATGTTTATAAGTTCCATTTGAAAAAATAAAATTATTCTTTGAAATAAAGAAATAAAAATTTAGTTTGGATAAATTTTTCATTTTATTCTGATGACATTCATATTTTAATGAATAGTAAAAACACGCTATATTTTAATTAAAAACGACTTTTTTCATCGTAATATCTTTTGTAGTTAAATTATAATATTGAATGGTTTTAAAGTATAAATAGAATATATTTTTAACATTTAATATAATTTATGTCATTATAATTGATTTTACCTTGAATTCGTATGTTAAATCAATTCAATCTTTTGCAATGTTTGAAAGAAAAGCCCGTTTTCTTTCGACAACGGGATTAATTTTAATTTAATTTCTGCAACTTTTGTGTATTAAATTTGGAAAAATGGATTCCATATTTGGAATCAGTGGGTCCAAATTATGTTAATAAGCTACCTTTTATTTTTGGGCATTGTGAATAGTAACTAAAGTAAATTTTATATACTATAGTTAAAGGTTAATCGGGTAATTAAGGGTAAATATAAGATTATAAAATTACCCTAAGACTTGGAAAAATCATATTTGATGATTAAAAGATGACCCATATCACCTAAGGGTCAGATTAGATTCATTTAATGGACTTTTTTCCATGAAAATAATTTAATTATTATTAAAAACAATGAATGTGACAACATGTCACTTTCTTAAATCCTATAAGTATAATAATTTTCATTTAGTGATAAACTTCATGAAAATTATAACATGAATAGTCTAAAGAAATCTAATACAATTATCTATATCATAAGAATTTATTTAGAATTTTTAGGGATTAAATAATTATCATTTATTATGACACAAAGATGATGCATTAATTATATTATTAATGAAATATTGACATAATTGGTGTTATAAATACGCAAATAAATGTAATTTAATACATTTTATGAATTAAACTAATTTTATAGGTTAATACGACATGTTAGTATTGATTTAATTAACTTTTTTTGAACTAATAATTCTGTTATGCTTTTCACAAAAATCAATTACTAAATAGTGTCAAAATTGACATAAAATAGTTTTTAAGACAAATATTATATTATTAATTGTTAATTTATTCCTAAAAATATACGGTTCGGCCAAATGTCATAGATAAGGTTATATATATTAATAATAAACAACTTGGGGTTCGTTTGGCTTCTTATAGTAAGTTTATTAACCTTATAGTATAAGAACACAAGAAGACACGGTAAAAGTAAAATTATTTAACTTAATGTTAAATCTAAATGATAAGGTTCAAATAGGAACCTAAACTTGTATAAATTGTAGTTTATGAGAGGAGTTCTACCCATCCCCACATTAGCTTCAAAATAAATCAATTTGGAGCTATTTAAAACCGAACATGACTTCATAATAAAATAATATTTTTAGTTTTTCCAAAGGAGCCCCTCTCATCCCTTATAAAAGGGCACCTCCTCCCTCTCCTCCTCACACCACTTTGAGCCTTAAAACTCGGCCAAACCCTGACAAATTATCTTCTCCCCTTCCCTAGAAACATCCTAGAGGTTCTGATATTCCTAAAAGTCCAATTTTAGTGCCCTAAAAGGAGATCTCAAAGAGGCGCTTCAAAGAAGTGGTAATGTCCGTTACCGATTCATTCAACTTTATTTCTTCTTCCACTTCTTCATCTTTAGTTGTTTCATTATTAAGTAATAACATCAGTATCACTAATATAAAAATATGTTATTATAAGTATTAATCAACCCTATTTCACCATTTATCAATCCTACGGAAAACAAAATCACCGCGTGTTCGTACGTACGGAATACCTTCTCCACGCAGTGGTGTAATCTATTTTCCACCACCAACTTACTTGGATGGGTATAATGGAGTAAATAATGACTATATATGACTATTATAAAGTGATAATGATTCTTAAATAGTATACATACACTCCAATACAATTCCACGATCAGAGGAACGATATCATCACTCGTGCGTACGTACGGAATACTGTCTCCACGATGTGATGTGACTCGTTCTACATGATATTCATTTCATAATGAATATATAAATGAATTGAATGAATGAATATGATATATATTACACTAATACCATTATGGAAATGAGGTATCTATAACCTATAGAGAAGAATAAGAATTTATTCGACAAAACACGCATAAGAACAAAAAGTTATAAACACCTGAATAACAAGTAGCAATGAAATATTACTACTAAGAAGATATGAATATGACCATATATGATATCATAAAAATAAGTATGATTCTGGAATAATTCAATAAAATTATTTAAATCATTATACAGGAGGTTTAGACACGTACAAAGCATATTGGACCTAAGGTAAGGGAAATATCACAATCTCATTTTTATCCGAGATTGTTTATACATTGGTATTTTACTGGGGTGTATTTTATCATACTCATCCATGTTTCCTCAATATGTAATATTATTTCCATCCACATACAATTGTTTAAATCCAATTTTACCCTTCGGTGAGTTTTTAGTAAAAGATATGAAAGGAATCTTTTGTCATTTTTCATACGAGGTACTTTTTGACTTTTCCGACAAAAGTACGAGAAGAATGTTTTTTTAACTTATACAACATGAATGGATTTTTAAAACATTATTTCCAAGAATATTCCTTTAAAAGTTTTCATTTTTATTCTTAATCAACTTCTTTTAGTTTAAAATTGTATGAAATGTTAAGAAAGGAAAATGTTTTTGAAGTAGAAAGGATATTTTTCTCAAGAATCGAGTTCAAGTGTTTTATCAAAATTATTTTCCATCTAAGATAATATAGGGTTACATTTATATCCCTATTATTACATGGATTTGATTATGTTGTGATGGAAATATTTTTATGAATACCTTTATCTTATATGAATTGTTTTATGATGTCATCTTGTTTAAGAATCCCATTTTTACTACAGGGGTTATGCAATGATGTATGATTTATGATTTTGTGGCACACATAAGAATGGTATCATTATGAGATGTGTGGGACCTATATCTCCCTCCAATTCATTGGGTAAAGATTTTATATCTCATGATATAGACATGGCTGGAACGGTTGGTTATACCGGTTCAGTGAAACAGGACTGAAACAAGGGGTGAACTCGGTTCAGAAATGGACTTTGTCCACCAAGATAGTCTTGGCAATGAGTCCTGACTAATAAGAAATGATTCTCTATGATTATGTGTGTATGACACAAAGTTTAATGTTTTAAGTTATGATTATTGGGATTTCATTTCAGTACTATGATTTATCCCATGTTATGAAATTATTCTCTCTTTTCCAGGTTAAGATTTCCAAAATGTTATGTTCTTATGTATATGATGTGATTGATATTTCTTTTGTTTACCCTTACTGAGAATTTGAGCTCACCCGTTTATGTATTCTTTTCCCCAGGATATAAAGAAAGGTTTTAGGTAAGAAAAAAAAGGAAGATCTTTATGGGAGATGTTGAAGATCTTTCACCACGATTAGAAGATTATATTCCGAGTTTCCAAAGACACTAAACTATTACGGTCCTTGTGTGTGTGTTTTTGTTATGTACTAAGTATTCCGAAAAAGTAATGTATTGTCTATGTACGTCAAGCTTAGGGTCTTTACATCAGAATGACATGATATCAGACGAAGACAAAGGGTGGATGAATTGTGAAATGGTCCGGTATACAACATGACAATCGGAGGTGTTGTGTGACCACGATGACTGAAAACACACTCTGTGTGTCGTAAATGACCAAAAAATGTGTTTTAAGGTCAAATACATACCGAAAGAAATTAGAATAACATTAAATCACACGATAACACCCTAATTTTTATATGTGAGGTGTAGGAAAAGATGAAAAATCATTCGGATTTGTGGTTTGCACGGCATGGTAGAATATCTGTTTTTTGGTGTCTGGAGTGCTTGAAAAGCATGCGTGGTGTGGGAATAACTGGCCGAACGACCACAGAATACCATGAAATCGGATGACATCAAAGAGTGGATTAGTAGTGAGATGGTTGGCCAGAATACACGTCAATCGAAGGTGTTGTGTGACTGCGGTGGCTGAAAATTCCCTACGGACAGCCCCCCTCTCCCCCGGATTGCCCCACTCACCCCCAGATAGCTCCCTTTCACCCCTTGGACCCCCCCACCGGATATCTCCCCCTCACCCCAGATGACCCCCATCCCCCTGACATCCCCCAACCCCCTGGATAGCCCCCCTTACCTCAGATGGCCCCCACCCCCATAGAGCCCCCACACCCGGACAACCCCCCACTCACCCTGGATAGCCCCCACCCCTCGGATAGCCACCCATACCACCCGGAAAGACTTCCCACCCTCCAGAAAGCCCCACGAAAGACCCGGACAGCCTCCCATTCTATTATTTAGTCCTAATATGTATCTCCTAATATTATTCATTTATTTTTTCTATTTTCATTTGGTCTAATCTATATCCCTCTCACTTTACCAAGGCTGGGAAGTCCTTCCTCCCTATAAATCCATCTGAAGTCAATCAATTTTTTTGTTCTACACTCCAAATCGGTAAGGATTAACTTAGTTTTAATATTTTGAATCTATTATTGTTGGTTTTTCTTTTGATTTGACTTAAACCAGGTGGTGCCGTGTGTGGCATGACATACCCAATAATTGTAGTGTGATTTGTTTTTTATTTTCACACTACAATTCATGTGTCATGATTATATGAATAAACATGATTTGAAATCATCATAGCCAATCCTTTTATGTATTTTTTGAATCATATAGAGGCACAGTGTGGTCGGTACCACTCAAAATGTCTCAATTTTATTTGAAATGGACATGATTATAAGTGAAAACAATAACATGCAAATGGAAAACTAACCAAATGTATTCGAATTGTGTTGATAAATTAACACTAGAATCCATGGTTCTTTTGTGATGTGTACGAGTCAACCTCGCCTCAATCCGAGGCACTGTGTGACTGATATCACTCAAAGTGTATCTATTTTATTTGAAATTGACATCATTTTAAGTGAAATCAGCAACTGGCATATGGTAAACGGATCAAACACATTCAGATTGTGTTGATACATTAGGACAATGATCCATGGTTCATTTGAGATGTGTACGCGTCAAATCTAGCTCAATAAAATGAACGGTGTGATGGGTACCACTCAAAGTGTCTCACTTTGGTTTGAAATAGATAGGATTTTAAGTGAAAACAACAATTGGCATATGGAAATTTGACCAAACGCATTCGGATTGTGAAGATACTATAGAACAATGATCCATGGATCATTTTTTATGGGTACGATTCAACTCCACCTCAATCTGAGGCATGATATGACTGGTATCACTCAAAGTGTCTCACTTTTTTTTGAAATGGAAATTTTTTTTAGAGAAAACAACAACTGGCATATGGAAAATCATCACAAGGCTACACATAGATTCTTGAAAATAAGGGATAAAAAATAAAATATGGTATATTGGTCATATGTTATTAGAAGGAAATATTCACAAGGCATAGACTGAACCACAATACATCATAATATATATATAAAAATTAAATTATATTAGTAATGACTATCAACATCCCATCATGAACATGCACCAACACTCATGTTCTAATTCTCAATCACAGGACGTTATTTAAATACAATAACATACATCAAATAAATATCATATAGTGATTTCATATGAAACCTATGAACACTCAATCATTCCATATAACAAAATGGTTAATAAGGATACACATAAATTCTTGAAAAACAAGTTTCAAAGTCTCATAAAAATACCCTAATGGTGAGGAATACATATGGTGACACCATAGCCCCCTGGATCACCTCAATCCCATCCTCAAACAGTATGTTCTAGGACCAAAAAAATTACTTTTTGGGAACCAAATACTAAAGACTTAATTTAATATTCATACCCACTACCAAAGATTGGGATTCAACACACATCACACCCAGTAGATAAAATTACAATTAGTTACATACCCCCTTATTCTAATTGAATAGTATATGAAAAACATATAGGCTATTCCGATAACCCATATCATATGTGGAGATTGGCCAATGGTTCCCACTGACACATAAGGAACAATTCATGCAAGGATACATAATTATTAGAAGAATATAAACATCCCATGTTCTTCCTAAAACATATCCTAGGTCTAAGAACATGACCACTACCATAGTCTATCTTATGGGTATCAATATCCTTGTCCACTCTACCCAAGTTTTTCTATTACTTTTAAGATACTCAACCCTAGACCATGACTAGACATCCCATGTTCTTCCTATAACATGTAGTTTTATTCTCTTTTGTGTATTGGTGTTGTGGTTTGAGTGAGGAATGAATTATAAATTTAGAATACTCTTATGTGTGTTGGTGTTGTGGTTTGAGTGAGGAATGAATTCTAAATTTTGAATAATATTATGGGTGTTATTGCATTTCCTATAAAATTTAAGATATTTATCTTATGGGTGTTATTTCATTTGAATTTCTAAATTTCTATATTTATAAATTCTGGAATGAATTCTATATTTTGAAAACATTTTATGGGGATTTTGTATTAGTTTTGTTTCAGGTTTGGAGAGGGGGAGGTGTGTTGTTGTGTTGCTGTGGAGCTGTGTTATTGCAGGTCTGAAGAAGGGAGAGGGGCCTTCTACTGTGGAGTTAATCAAATGTATACCAATGGTTTTCAAAACTGTTGGAATAGATTCTATAATATAACTATACCTGAGGTTATTTTATAACCATTGGTATAGGTTTATACCAATGGTTATAACAAAACCATTGGTATAGACTTATATATTTCCATATCCCCTCTATACCAACGGTTTACAACTGTTGGTATATGTGTAACACACATATACCAACGATTAACAAACTGTTGGTATATTTTATACTTTAACACACATATGCCAATGTTTTGTAGCCAATTGTTGGTATACCTTCTATTTTGACACAGATACCAACGGTTTTCGTAGAACCGTTGGTATAGGCCAATTGTCATGGCTTACTTGGACATGGTTGAGGGAACTATTGGTATACTATATACCAATGGTTTCTAGGCCATTACCAATGGTAGTGAAACATTGGTAAAGTGTAAAATTCCATTACTGTATTATTGTGATATATATTATATCATATATTTTATGTGATTAAATATTCTACCATCACATTTAATTTCAAAAAACTAACAACTGGTGGAATCTCAGAGGGTGTTATGCCCAACACCCCAGTGTGGGGATGGATTAATAACTACCCCCTTTGGCCTGGATCACTTCTTTTGGCAGTTACATGTGTTGGAATGCAATATTGTTAGTTTACCCATATATTCATGTTCAGGTTAGTGATTTCATGTTTTCATTTCAAAAAAATGTATTACCGAATATAGTACCCAATAGATTATTATTGGTATGAAGTGTATAGTATGTGATGGCATGAGGTACATACTCAATGTTTGGAATATAATAGTTTGTGGTATAATACACAATGTTTGATATACATCATATGGAATTTGGTTTCTTCATGAAAATACTATGTTAATATATACTTTTTCGATGGTGTATTTTGGTTATGTGATCGACGAGGACCTTGTTATGATGCCCTAACCATGTTTTTTCAGGGTATGTTACATTTGGAAAGAGATGCTCTGGATGTAAAATTTTGGAGAACAATAGAAAAACATTGGGGAAGTAGTTGATGTGTAACCTTGAATTTTTATTATTATATTACAGGATCTCTTGTATGTGTTACAAGGTGTCAGCTAGTAATAGTGAGGTTGAGAACTTAGTATTCATGTTTATGTGTTGAGTTAGTATCATTGGTGTTCACTATGATTTAACACACTTTCATTATATTTTTCTTCAAAGGATTTGGAAAAGATCCTACTAGGTATACAACGCTACTCGACCAAAATTTATAATAACGTTTTTGAGGTCTGTTAGAGATGTTTGGAGACTGAGAAGGGTATTACTAGCTTAGATACTAGTATGACCTATATGGTATTTGTAGTCACTATTTTCTTTAATATATAATTTGGTAATTGTATTTTTCCTTTCACTCAATTTGTACTATATGGAAATGAATTTTTTTCACTCGGGATTAATTATATATATATGTGTGTGTGTGTGTGTTTTTGAAATGATGTTAGTTGTTATATACTTATTATAAATCTCTTCCAGTTGTTTATCATAGAATTTTATTATTATCAAATACATGTTTATTATACACTCAATTCTTTTTACCAACACATGGCTTACTGCATTAATGACTCAGATAGTCAACATCTATCTCCCCACATTGTGACGGAGTTTTAGGGAGTGGGAACCAAAAGAGTAGAATCATTGGTTAATGATTGGGGGATTAGATATAGTATGGTGTAAGAACATGTGTAGATTAATGGGTTCGTATAGAAATGGTGTAAGGTATGTTGATTCAGTGATGTAAACAAAGAATATTTGTTGAGAAATGTTTTTCTTGTGGCCATTATAATCTGATGTCGATAGAATTACAGTTATTTTTTTTGGATATCTATACCCTTGGGAGAGTAAAATAAATGTTCCATTTCATTCATATTTAATGGTTGTGTTGATTCGGATTCCATTAGAGGTTCAACAGTCTTTGTTTCCTAGGGTTTTATTTATGTACCCTAAGTTTTTTCCATATGTGGTCATTGCATTACCCCATATACGAGAAATGAAGTTTGGGATCAAGCTACCACTAGAATTATCACTTATATATATATATATATTTACATAAGAAGGATCATTATGATTAGTGACAATTGTGAGTGTATCTCAATGATATGTTACATCATTGATTATTTTAGAATAATTTTTATCCTTGGTGGGCACCTGATTTGTTCATGAAAAAGGATAAATGATTTTTTATAATCGAATCAATGATTGTTACATGAACTTTGTGATAGTAAAAACACACTATCTACTTCCATGGATTAATGACTATTCCATTGATTTGATGGATACCATTTGTTCATGAATTTCAAATTTCCTTATAGATATCATCATATTCAGGTGATGGATGAAGATAATGCAACAACTATTTATTGTTTATGACATGGGGATTAGGATTCTATTTAATTTCATCCACTGTGAAGAATTTTATATCTATTTTTAAGGTGTTGATGAATGTAGTGTTCAATGATCTCATGTATCAGATTATCTTTGTTTTAATTGAAAAAATCCATTTGTACTCGGTATGTGAGGAGGATTGATCAGAACATATGAATGTCATCATGAGATTCATTAATCATGATTATATTTTGGGGAATTTATCAAGGTGTGAGAATTGGGGAAACAACATCCATTTATTAGGGAATGTTGTATCCCAATTGGGAGTAGTTATGGATATTTCATGATAGATACAATTGTATCTTGGTTATCCCCCAAGATAGTTTCATAGGTCAATAGTTTTCTTCATCTTACATGGAATTAAATGAGGTTTATAGAAAACTTATATTAGGTTATGTCTACTGTGACATCATTGATTAAAACAAAAATATATTCTTGGGGGATGACCACTGCTAGGTATCATTATTGTACCCGAAATGGAAGCTTCATAGCACAATAGTTTGTTGTTTTCTAGTTGAGTTATTTCATTATGAAAATTTCAATAATGATTCATGTCATGGAATGGGCTTCATTTTGAGCTAGAATGGATAGTTTTTTTTATAGTTCATGGGTGTTACATCATTAATAATAAAAACATTCCCCACATGATCTTATATTGGTGTTAGTTTTTTTCATTAATGTTTTTGGGAAATTACTTCATTAATGATCATGTTATGGGGTTTACAAACTATAAGAACTAGATGTAATACCTCTCCCATTATTACATTAAGATTTATTGGAATTAGTGTATGTAATTAGTGTAGTATTTTTAGTTAAAAATTTCATATATTACATGAAAGGTAAATTTTCTAGTCAATACGCTAATCAGTATTTCTTATAATGATTTTGTGAACCAGTCTTGGTATTCATATGGACTGAATGAATAACTCTTAGTGATGTATTGTGATATTACTGATGTTAGAGGTATTGGTTGTATTGATCAGATAATAGTGAATTCATATTTTTTATAGCAGGCGGATGAGTCGTAATTGGTGATTTTTAGGTGGAATTTTAGAGAGATTGATTTGTTTTTTGTGATGTCATTGATGGTTGGACTGAGGATGAACAACAATATATATTGTTCCATGGATGGGTGTTCATTCTTTTATGGTTATGTGAGATAGTACTTCAAGAGTTAAATAACTAACCTTCCATAGTACATCACATTATTGGAACGATTTACCAGGCCTTGAGAGGTAAATTTGTATGGAATTGGTTGAAGAATATCATATCATATTTTGTTTCTCAATGATTAGAATTCATGAAGGTGATGGACAATCATCCTTTTCACAGTGACATTCAAAAACAATTATATGTTTTCCAGTGGATGTAATTAGACATATTGAGGATCAAATATACTAGTTTTTTTTTGGGTTTGGGAGAATATTATTTTAAATGGGTGAGTGTAGATCATTTTAAAAAAATCACCCACCATTTTAGAGACCTAGGGGTGAATCTTGATAGAGTAATTTTTGAGTATGTACATGGATGCGATAGTGAGACTCTGTGGAGTCACTAGGACGATCATATCAAATTCGGATCCTCATTTTGCTATTATGGTGTGGAGAGTCTCCTGTGTTTTTTGGGTTCTCAATTATTCTGTATAACTACAATTTATCTTCCGATATATGGTTAGACAAAGAAAACCATTATGTCTCATGAAGTCATTTTGCACTCTCCTATCATTGATTTTTTATGTCTGTAAATTAGCAAGCTTCCATTGTTTGATTTTTCATAATATAACTATTTTAAATCCAGTATATTTAGGATTCCATTTAATGCTTTGTTAAACCAAAAATTCCATTCTAAATTTTTCTAGACTAAATTCATAGATGAAGTGATTCTCACTGTGAAATTCTTATAGAATACTACAGATATGGTTCAGGTAACTCATTTGAAAATTAATGTTGTTTATGTGCATCACGAATCCTATGTCGACCATGGGACTATACCTATATATTTGAACTATGTATATCAAGTGTTTTTTCAAGGTGAATCCATAACATGGGTAGAAAAGGTGTGTTCATTAGTGTAATATTTATCCTTGGTTTCATGGGCATATTAAGTTGTATAAATATGATGGATTATGGTAATATTAGATAGTATTTAAATCATAATGAAAAAGATATGTGAATTCATTCACATGTAATAGCTCCATTATTATCGTCATGATTACTCTAATGTCATCAATTAGGGTGAGATCGATGTTGACAATGATGAAAAATTCATGGAGTCACATATATTGATCCAGGACCCCCATGAGAAGGTGTTGTAAAGGAACGACATTCCATTAGTTCTTTTCATGTGGTGGAATACTGGTGTTGATGAGAGTACTGTAGAATGTGAGTCACATGTGGATGCTTAGTACATCAACCTTTTTTATGTTTAACACCACTCTTCTAACTTTATTCTCGTGAGGATTTTTATATTTTTGTTTTTGATAGTATTTATTCATGTTTTTTTGATTCATTATACTATGAGTTGTATGTACCATTGGGGAATTTTTAGTAGTTGGTATCAATTCTTGTGCGGTCTGAATCATATTCTTATACCAAGGTGGTTGATCTCCTATTAATCCAAAATATGTAGATGTATCATATGGAAATCTATTCAAATGAAAACATTCTCATTTTCTCTCTTAGATGATTAGGATTCATGATGATGAGAATTTTCTGAGAGGTATCTAATTTATGGGCTCAGATCCGTGTGGTCCAACCCATTGCGAGTTCCAAGGATAAGCGATATTTTCGGTGTCTAAAAATAACCCCAGATGTTTTAGGGACTAAAAAGATAGAATCATGGATATTATAGTCCATGTAAAAATTTTCACAATATGTGAGTGTGCTTAATGACATGTGATGGGTATTTTAATGATTTTTTAATATATGGTGTTATATAATGAAATGGTGAATCATTTTGGTGCATCAAATTAACACTAAATATTTCATGACATGAAAGGGGATTACCGGTCATGTAATTATCCATTTGTGCACATCGTTAAATGTTTCATCCACTCGGATTTTTCACATTTCTGACAGCTAAATTGTATCTATCTAATGATTCTAAGGAACATGTAATGTCTTCAATTTCCCATGTATTATTTTAAAATATTATATGGAATTATTTTGAGACCAACAATTGATATGGAACATCATTTGGATTCTTGGTGAGCCCGGAATGGTGGTTTGAAATTTTTTTATGTTAAGTAAGTTAGCTTGTGTGCACGGTTGTGGAAGTTTCAAAACAGATACCTGGATTAAAAAAATGGAGTGAACTATTACATCCAGGACAAAGACATTTCCTAAGATCGAGCTTAACATATACAAGCATAGGTTGACGGAAAAAGTTAATTTTAACTCATTTTAATAATAATAAATAAAATAAAATACATAGAATTGTTTAATCTATTTTATTTGGAATATTTTGTTGCAGCGCAATGATGAAGAAATTGTTATGATAATTAATGACAATACATAATGAAACTGAAATATAAACACTGACTCGTTAATTCTGCAACATAATGGAATTCTAAATCACATTCCCTTCATTTAATGGGTTGATAAAATGTGGTTCATTAGATGAAAATTGAGTAAAACACTCGAGAAATCTTGGAGCATGGGAGAGAACTCTCTACAAAAAATGATGACGAATAAATGTGTTAATAGACGCCCCAAAGAAGTTAAAGGATCTCGGTGATGAAGGCAGCACAATACCTTCATCAGTGATCAATCAATTATTGAGTTCTGGTTTTTTTTTTAATTTTCATCTTCTGCATTTATTTAAATAAATAAAGAAGGTGAATCAACCCACAAACTGGTTGAACCACACATCATCGTTCATGTTGAATGGATTTTCTTTATTGGGATCATTCCTAGGTATTATTTTGTCATGTATGGTTGTTTTCATTTTTCCCCATTTAAATCCTCTATCACTAGCTTATTAACAATGTGATGAGTGATGGAGGATGTTAATTCATCATTTGTTGTTTTGTTTTTCTCGTCCCTCTTCCTTGCGTTCTTCACCTTCTTCACGAGGATATGAAAGAAGAATTGTTGTGTGCCTGTTTCTTGGGGTAACAATCCCAAAACGGAGATCCATCATTATGATCACCCACCAGAGGTTTGACAATAATAACAGCAGAAGAAAACACATGGTTTGGGAGTTCTAATTCATGATACTTTCTTTGTTTTTGTAAATCAGTATGTGTTTTCAGTACCGATCGGAGGTCTGACAGCCACAGAAACAGAATTGATGTATCCGAGTGACCTCAACCATGGATTTTCACAATGATTGGGTGGTTGAATCATGGAATATAAGAACACTAGATTCTCATGGAGAAATAATGAACTTTCTAGAAATTCCCAGAACTCACACCATGTATCCCGATGAACACGTCATGGTGGACCAGCATAGTGGCAGCTAGGGTTCGATGGTTATGGAAGGGATGACACAACATATTCTCTAAAGAACACAACATGTGAGTCCTTAAGGGGGACTCAGCATGTATCTCAGGAAATACCCGAACACAAGATTTCACATAGGTGTAGAAGCTGTGTATAAGCACACGACTGCATACATGGAGGAATCCCCAGTTACTCGGACCAGTCATGCATGTAACATCCCATATCTGGGTTCCACTCAATGGGTGCCCCAAACCTAGTTTGTCACATGACCTCAAGTACCCTTCCCCAAACTATAGAGGCTGCCAACTAGAAGCGAGGGCCTTGGTATGATAGTGGGGAAACTATTCCCTCATTTTTCAAAGTGTAGCGCAATGGATAAAATACAAACATACCAAATGTGGAAGAAGTAAAAAATTATAGGCTGATATGGAAAACAATAATATATATATGATGATGAAACATGTCCCTAAGTCTAAGAATGAATCCAAAACAGGATACACTGCAATTTAAAATAATACAGTACAAGATACAAGTACAGCATTGCAAAACAAAACAACGCAGCAGGAACTTAGTAGCATTGCAAGCCTATGATCAGTCTCAGGCTCTCCTACTCCTATGTGACAATTAAGTACCTGTATAGGGAATCATTCCCTTATTTACACCTGGAATTATATAAATTTTTTGGGCCCAATAAATGACCCAAACCTGTTGTGAGAAATAAATACCAGCAGGAAACCACCAAAGAACCTTGCCCAATGTTTAGTGAAACTGTGCAACATCAGTGTGCAATAATGAAATGCAGTAAACTAAGATGTACTCAAAATAAGCTATCCCTACCAATCCCATTTCCATTTAAATATTGTTTAAAAATTCAATAAAATTGAATTATATGTTTCGGAGACTCATCCTCAACCGACAGTGACCTATATAGTGCCGCTACAAAACTACAATAGTCTATCTAAGAAATATAAGATATAACAATGACATGCATGTTCTTTATCTTGGCATGTATAATAAAAGAAAACACCATAGTGAATATTCAAGTCAAAATTGCCCTCAGACTAAACAGTACCTTTCCCTCAGGCTAATCATAACCTTGCCCGTAGGCTGGATAGAAATGAAACAATCAGGTAACTGCCCTCAGGCATAACAAATATTTCCCTCAGGAATAAGAGATATTTCCCTCAGGTACATAAGCTACTACCCTCAATCATAAAAAACGTTGAACTTAGGTTAAAAAAAACACTTTCACTCATTCTAGATAACACACTACCCTCTTGCTATAAAAATAACTGATCCAAGCCCAACACATTAAAAAAATTATTGATTTATTTTCTCTTAAGAAAACTCAAATCATGCTAAAAATCATGGCATACCCTCGGGTATCCAGTCCAAAAGGATAAACAAGGAAAAACACCCATGCGGTGGCCCTAGATCAAGGCAGCGATCCCAAACAACTGTTTACATATTCATTAAATTACCTATGCAATTATAGATATTTAATTTGTCAAGTCCTCAACCATATGACACCCCAAACATGGGCGCATTGCACAATGATACACAAAACAACTTGATAGTTGGAAATAAACACTAGACCACCTACCTCGATCTCCTCTGATCGATATACGTGAATGACGCCTCCCAAAAAAACCGAGATCAGCGTAGATCTAGGATAAATGTTCTCCCATTAAAACTCAAATTAATTCCCCTCAGAAAATAATTGGAATGAAAAACACCATGAGAGGGAAGGGCTTACCTGCACGATCCAAACATGATCATCGACGAAGGAATCGGAGTCCCAGTTTTCTGTTGGGAACCCTTCCATGGCTTGGCCGTCTATCCTGCAGCTCCTCAGAGTTATAATCTTCCTCTATTGTATGTGGAGGCTACTAACGATTTATAACAAAAAAAACCAACTACATGGCATGTACTCTCCTGTACATAGTGTGTTGTTTCCAGTTTTTAATAGTTCATATGGTGACTACTTTTCACCGCCGTACTGTTCATATATCGACATGATTATATGACCTGTATTTATGAGTACAAAGAATGTACTATTTCTCCACTGGAGGCTACTCCCACCACCTAAGTGTTCACCTACTGACTGATTAAATGCATGAATATACTATGTACATGATGTGTAGTCAGTTTTTACACCCTTCATCGCAGACATGCCTACACGCCCTGTGTAATAATCCCAGACGTCCAAAGTACACCGCGTGTGGAAAAGTACATGGCGTGTACCCACAAATTTTGGGATTGTCACCCCATTTTCATTATTTTACCATAAACAATTAATGAAAAAGGAAATGAAGAAACCCATACCTCATGAATTAGAACTGAGTTCTTTCAACCATCCCCCCTTAAAGAAATTTATCCCTGAATTTAACATCCAAGGGTAGTGAAGATAAAGCTGATAACAACTCTGGCCACAGAGCACATACGTCAGTCTCCCACTCCCAGGTTTCATCCTATACTCAAACATGCTTCTATAACACTCATATGAGAGGAACAAACCGACCATGAATAACCTTCTTGCTCCTATCAACAATACGAATTAGATTATCTTCAAAGGATGCATAATCCCGAAGCTCAACCTCTTCGAGATGAAAAACACGATATGGGTCTTTTAGATAATGGTGTAGCTGAGATACATAGAAGACGTCATGCATGGTCCATTACCTATGTGGTAATTTCAACTGATAGGAAACCGGTCTGACTCTCTCCAGAATATAAAACGGCCCCACATACCTCAGTGAAAGATTACCCTGTCTCTTGATCCACCTGTGTCCCATCCTCGGTGAAACACGCAAGAAAACCTGATCCCCACCAATGAACTACAAGGGTCTTCTGTGGCGATCCACATAAGATTTATGATGGACTATGTAGTAGTCATATTCTTCTGAATCAACTCGACCTTCTCAGATAAATCTTGCACGATACATGGTCATAGTAAATGTACCTCAACTGCCTCCATCCATCCCAGGGGTGATGGGAATAGCCTAAATTATAGTGCCCCATATGGTGCCATCTCAACAGTTTCTTGAAAACTATTATTATAGGAAAACTCATCCGGGGGTATGTGTCTCTCCTAAGAGTCCCCAAAGTCTAGGACTCATGCATGTAGAATGTCCTCCAGCACCTTTATCGTATGCTCTGACTGGCCATCGGTCTGATGGTGGTATGATGTGCTCAGAATCACCTATGTACCTAGTGCCCTCTAAAGACTCTTCCAGAAACAAGATGTTAAACTGGCATCCCTATCTGAAATGATAGAAAGAGGGACCCCATGAATACATACTACCTCTCCGATATACTACCTCTCAAGCTCGTCAACACTGATGGTCTCCTTGATCGAAAAAAAGTGACAAACAATCATAAGCCTATCCAAAAAAACCCACACGACATCATTACCTTGAGGTGACCTCGACAACCCTATCATGAAGTCCATCATGAAATCATTCCATTCCCACTCTGGAATGGGTAACTTTTTAATAGTCTACCTGGCCTCTGATGCTCCACCTTCACCTACTAACAGGTGGAACACCTCGTAACAAAACAAGATACCTCTCATTTCATACCCAGCCACCAATACTGACGTCTCAAATCATGGTACATTTTGGTAACTCTAGGATGCATTACCCTAGCTGAATCTTAAAACTCTCACATGAACTCCTCGTGTATACCCCTTGGAACCCACGGTTTTCCATGGATACGCAGTACCCCATCATCGCCTATTGTCCAACTAGGAGGAGGTTCCTCAGTTGACACCATCTCTCGTAGAACTATGCCTTCTGAATTTGATAGTTGTCTCACCCTCACTCAATCCAGGATGTTAGAAGTCACAGCTAAGGATGAAAGATAGGCTTACCCATAACTAGCATGCACCTCCAAATGCATATCAAAGAACAAATCTATGAGCTACCACTCACCACAAGCCTCCTGCACTACCTTTATCTGAGTCCTCATAATCAATGCATCGTCATCTACATTACCCTTGCTAGTGTGTATAGGCATGCTCAATGTCGAAGTACTGAATGTATTAAACCCACTTTCACAGTCTCAAATTCAGGTCATGCTGAGTAAAGATGTATTTCAGAATATTGTGGTCAGTAAACACCATAAAATGTTATCCCAATAGATAATGTCTCCATCAAAACAACACATGAACAACTACATCCAACTCTAGATCATGCATCAGGTAATTCATCTCATATGGCCTCAACAACCGAGACTCGTACGCTGCTACTCGATCGCCTTTCATCAACACTGCACCCAGCCCGATACCTGATGCGTCACAGTACATGGTATAGCTCTTCCCTTGATCTGGAAGTATCACGAATGGTGCTGATGTCATTCTTTCCTTCAGCTCATGAAAGGCTATCTCACAAGCTTCTGACCAAAAGAACATCAAACCCATCTTAGTCAAAACCTTTAATTACACTGCTAAGCAGGAGAAGTCTTGTATAGATCACCTGTAGTAACTAGTCAGCCCCAAGAAACTTCGTATCTCAAACACGTTCTTAGGCTTCTCCTTGGAAACTACTGCTCTCACATTCTCTGGGTCCACCGCAACTCCTGCCTATGTGATAATATGACCCAGGAAGTGAGTCTAGTTGTCACACCCGGACTTTGCACAGCGCCATTTTCGAATTTTTATTATTTTTTTATCGTATAATTTTATCTGCTTCTATTTATTATTATTATTTTTTTTTATTATTTTTTTTGTTCGTTTCTTACTTTTTTTTGTGAAATGAGGGCCGAGCCCGATTGGGGTTTTTTGCTTTTTTCACTGATAAAAATGCTTTTCGACCGTGATGGTGTTCGACGCGCCACTGTCGAAGTCGGGCGACCTCGCTCGGTTCCTGTCACGCGCCTGCCTGACATGCAACTAATTAAATAAAATGAAATATTAATAGAGAAATAAAATTAAGTGAATAATAAAGTCAAAATAAAAATAAAATAAATGAAATATAATTAGCTTAATGAATTGTTTTAATGGAAAGAATAATAATAACTTTTGGGGATATTATTAATTATCATTGAGTCATATTGTTATTGTTTTGTTTTAGTTTATTATTTATAGTATTATTATTGTTAATATCTTTATTTTTATTATTATAGGTAGTATTTTATTTTTATCTTTTTTACATGGTTTTTTATTTGGTTTTTCTTCTAAGTTTGGTGAACGCCTCCCCCTTCCTCGCATCGAGCCGCCAATCCCCCTTCCATGCGTCGAGCTGCCATACCCCCCTCACCGAACCGCACCCTTGCTCCCCCGTCACGCCGGCCTCCCACACTCTTCCGCGACCTCCCTCTCGGATGCGCCTCTGTCTGGAGAGCTCCCTCTTCTGGCGCTACGAACCATCACCCCCCCTACACTCTCATCCAGCAACCTGGAACGCACCGCACCCCACTGGCCGTCTTCCTTCTGACCGACGAACCCCGAGCCCTCCTCACCCGCGCCGTCCGACGGGCAAACCACAGGACCCCCTCATTCTTGCTCGTAACCCGCCAAACTTCCCCAGTGCCAGCCGTTAGTGCGCTGTCCGCTGTCGCCCTATCGGCACAACCCTATTCCATAGATGATTTCCCTCTTGTTAAGTTCCTCCTCTCCATTCCTTGGTGTTTGGTTCTTGTTTTTGGAGTTTTAGGAATTCCGCAGGAAGGGTGTCTGAGTATTGGGTTATGATTTGATTTGTTTCAGTTTGAATTATTGCTTTAGGGTCTATTTTGATGTTTTTGTGGTCCAATTGGCGAGCAATTGATGTTTCGTGCCTAGTGTTGGAGTATACGACACCCGAGGTAGGTGGTTCTATGCCTTTGCAACGTTTAGATAAATTAATTTGTTTGTTTAGTTAAACATAATATGTTCTATGGTTTAGTTGAAAGATGAGAGTTGTGTTTAAAATGTTTGGTATGATCATTTAAATAAAATGGGTTTTCAGGCATAATATAATCTTGTCATTTATATTTGTCTTGCGCTAAAAATGCTTGGTAGTGATGTAGAGGTTTTGCGAAATGCGTTTTGAAAACGTCGTGACATGCGTGCATGATGAAAATTGAGCTTTTTTTAAGAAATTGTCATGTTTTTACATTCAATCCTATTGTGGTAAATTTTAGAAGTGTTTAATAATTGTTTATAGAGTGTCAATGAGGTTTTATAATCGTTAAATTGTGAAATTGATTTTGTAATGATTTCTTTTACATGCGATGTGTTTTATAAATTTAGGAATTGTTTATTTAAGTGGTGTTTTGAGTGCGAAACATGGTTTAATGGTTATTGAGGGTTGTTTGGTAGTTGAGAAAGGTCTTTTCAAGTCACTTTAGGAGTTTGTGTATTTAAATAGGAATTTTCAATGTAAAATGAATCACTTTTGGGAGTGTCTTCCTTGTGTAATTTTAAAATGGAAATGAAAAATTGTTTGAATAATTGAAAACATGTTTTGATATGGTTACCTCATGTGTGATGTTTTAAAGTGACGCCTCTATATAGAATCAAGTCGTTTTTGGTGTAATGCCTTCTTGTTTTTTCTTGAAATGATTTCATTAATTGATCAAATGATTCGTTGCTACATTTATATGATGCGGAAATGGTATTTTGAAGGAGTTTATTTTGCGTTCATTTTTTAATGTGGTGTATTTTTATAAAATGAGACATGTCCTTGGTGTGCGTGTGTCTTTGAAATAATGCTTTTGTATGCAAGAGGTGACTTTTTTGTGTAATTTCAGGTTTGGTTTGTGTAATGTAAAGGTGATGTGTTATGTGAATGTGGAACATGTTTGAGCACAAGGGAATACCCTGGGTATCTAGGTGGGCAAACTAGAACTAGTGCTCTAGTGATCCGGATGGGTATCGTCCCTATTTCACTTACCTGGATTGACGATCGCAACACTAACTACATATATGATGAATCAGGGTTGTGGCCTACTAAGCCTCATTTTCTGAGGATTTTGGTCTTCTAAGCCCCGTTTCTGAGGTTTGTGGCCTTCTAAGACACATTTTCTAAGGTTTGTGGTCTTTTATGCCATGTTTCTGGGGGTCGTGGTTTCTATGCCACATTTTACTGAGACACGAGGTTCTAGGGTCCCACTCGAGATAGATGAACCTTAAGGGATTTACCCATAGTTCTCTTCCATCTATGGTGTGGTGCCTTCCATCGGCATATGGAGGACCACTTGAGTGTGAGTCTGTGTGTGTGTGTGTGTGTGTGAGTATGTGTGTGTGTGTGCCCATAATGAATTTTTCTCTTCCTCTTTAAAATCATGTTTGTGAAATGAGTTGTTTTCAGTGTTTTCCTTTATCATCTGGCCTGTATATTTTTTCTTTAAAAGCATTTTGAATGTATAATTTTGAATAAACACCTTAACATGTCTTTTTGATGTTACGACATGGAATCTTTTTATTGGGTGACGTCCTACTGGTCTTTCGGCTCACACCCTACATACACCCTTGGGTGTATGTAGACTTTGTTTCATGTGCATTCCAGGTTGTGACATCATGCTCAGTGATGGTTGTCCAGGCTGTAGTTGGGCTTTTCATGCAGAGTGGTGTTGATGTGGCCTCTCTTCTGCCGGGAGGTTTGAGTATGAGTTTTAGTATCCGCTACCATATTCTCTTTTTAGTTATTATTTCGAGTTATAGACTTTCAACATCCTAATAGTTTAAAGGTGTGCTTTCTTATCTATTTCTAGTTTCAGTTTATTTATCTGGCTAGTTATTTTTCTTTCCTTTATTTGGGTTAAATCATTCCCTTGTAATGTTTGATACCCGGTAACTTGTGCCAACCCGTGGGGATCGAAAATGCCCTTCAGTCCATGTCATGGATCGGGTCGGGCGTCGGGTCGGATGATGACCCGGACTGGTTCGTGAAAAAATAGTATCAGAGGGAATGGTTTGCTATCTTGGGTCATTTTCTTTTGGGATAGAGTCACGGTAGACTTGAGTTAAGGTTATCGGGACTCGACGTCCTGGCTATGAGTAAGGTGTCTGGCCAGCACACCTCATGTCCGAACTCAGGTTACCAAAGCAATTTGAGCTTTCCTAGACCTTTGGTTGGTGTGGTTAATTTCGTTTAGGTGAAATGAAAAAGAGGTAGGGTCAGTGGTCCCAGTGAGATTGCAGGGTCTGGAAAGACATGCGGAGATGGGGATGCTGCCCTATAATACCCGTTGTGGCAGTGACGTGACTAGCGTATAGCCTCCAACCATATGTTTCAGTAACCAAAGGACACTAGTTTCTCTTACACCATTCCTCATTTCATTGTTTTGGAATTGTGTACATTTTATTTTTATGTAAAAATGTTTGGGTCTTAGAAAATTCTTTCAAATGTAGCACTTAAAAAAAGGAAAATGATCTTTGAGGTTTGAAAAGTGTGGGTTGGATGTTTTGGTTTTGAAAAATGGAAATGTTTGGTTTTGATCCTTGGTGTTCTTGTGGGAAACCACATGGGTTAGTGTATATGTAATGATAAAGAGTTAATGGCACAAGCGGGTGTGTGTCGGGATAGATATGAGGTGGGTTCCAGTGTGGCACGAGAACATGCATGGTCAAGGCCCACGGTGCACCATTGGTGTTTGTGCAACCCACTAGATTTTCTTCTTTTCAAAATGTTTTGTTAAAGGAAAATTTGGTGTTTTTGAATAACCAGTGATTGTGTTGTGTGTCCTTTATTTTTGGAAGTTTGGATGTGAGGTGTTTTAAGCCAAGAATCCTTTTTACTGATTTGTGTCTTGAGTTTGAATTCTTGATGGTCAGTTGGTGTGAATGTGTGTGGTTAATGGCCTATTTTGAAAATTGCTTCAGGAAGCCCTTGTAGTGGTTCCCCCTGCATGTTTGGTGTTCTCTTGTAGTATGTCTTGACCATTAGACCAGTTTGATTTGGGTCCATGATTTTATTTCTTGACTAGTGTCCCCCACACCATAATGTGTTGACATGTGATTGAAGTGAGGCCAGATGAAAATTATCGTTGGCCGACCCTCCAGTCGATCAGAGGAATCTCTTTTTGATTTCTATAATTGAACCCACCTCTCCTTTTAACAAGTAATCAGATTCTCACTCAGCGGGATGACAGATACAAGGGGAGCTGAATGGAGTTTTGGTCTCTTTGAGTTGTCTGAGTCGTCGGGTATGATGTTTGACGTCGTTGTGTTTAAAGTTCCCCCCTTGAAACGGTTAAAGGAATTCCAGAATGCAAGGGTGAAGGCAGATCAGAGTTATTAGGGATGACCAATGTCTTGAAAGGATTGTAGTGCTTTTATCAGTCGCGATGGTCATGGTTCGGTGACATCTTGCAGCATGAGGTCCTTTTAATATTTAACGTTTGTTTGGAAGTAGTAAATGAGACTCCAGTGGGGAAAAGGTGGAAGAAACCCGAAGTGGTTGGTGCAGGATACTATTCTAAATGACATCTGGTCCTTTGTTGGTTTCGTTTAAGAAAGGGTCTACGTTAGGCCACTAGTGTGGAAGACCTAGTCACATGGGGATGCTACAGTTGAATGTAGGAATCATGTGTTGTTTAAGACTCATTTTGAAGTCCCTCTCTATATAATGTTCCTTTCAACAGGAATGGTCACGTTCAGGTGACGATTTGTGGTGTCGTGTTCTCATGCAATGTTACAATGGGTGATGCACATGCACCATTGTAGATCTTGTTTTCGGGAATGTTTCGTATATGATTAGTTGGATGTTGTAATGTGTTGTGTTTTCTAGTTTTGCCTCGGTTGTAGTGTGTTTGCGTGTCAAACAAAAAGGAGAAGTTCCGTTCAAGAGTCTTCAATACCTGGCTGTGAGGAAGGAGATGCTTCAAACATCAGGGCTCCAGTCGTAGGCCTAAGAGTGAAGCTGACACATGGTCAGGATCCTCGGGAGTGAATGGGGCCCCAAATTTATTTCTGTCATCGGTGTTGAAGGATGAAGAAATTTAAATTGTTTCTTGTGGTTTTTTTCACTCCGAACGAACCGTCTGGTTGCATAAGGTTTTCGTGACCATGTGAAGGCATGTTCATCTTGTTACCTTTAAGTCCTCGTGGTTACGTCCCACTGGATGTAATAACTTTAGTGGTCTTTATGAGGTTTTAGGGTAAATCGGTCTCAAATTTGAATAATGCTCATCCAGGGATGTGAAATGCTGGTTTGTCTTGGGTTATGCTTTTGACGCCCTGGTAGTCGGGTCCCTCCCTCCCCGCCCCTTGTGGTTGGGTGTTTGGTCACCATCAAGAAATTTTCAAAGTTCTATACCTTCCGATAGTTCTAATTGTGGGGAGACCCACTTTGGGTCTCGCACGAATGTATCTGGAATGAATCAGTGATGGATTTTTCTTTAATGGTGGGGAGTCCGCTCAAACATCCCCGTGTCGGTTTTGCAGTCTTGTCTTGGGCATTAGTAGGCTCTTAATGGTGGGTATCCCCTCAGTCTTCCCCATGTTGACCTTTTGGTTCTACTTCTAAAGATGAGTTGACGATAGGTGATAAGGGTGCTTTTGGGCCGTGGTTGCACTCATTTATTGTTCCAGACAAATGACGTGGTTTTCATTCAATGGTTCTTGGGATGTTTCGGCTTGTGAAGTTGGATTCAGTGGGTTCGAGGGTTTCCTTCTTTTTTTAGTTAACTTAAGGTGTTTTAGCTCTTTGGGTGGGTGACACTTATCATAAATTCTTTTTATGTGTTCTTGAGGTTTTCATTTGAGTCAATTTTTCTGAGCACGATATTTTTGACTCTCTTTGCTTGATGTTTGTGGGGATCCCCTATGAACCATGAGGGGTGTCATTCTTACTTTGTGTCTCAGCCTTAGTTGTGGCTTTCCAGGGACAGAAATCATTATGGTGGGGAGAATTGTCACACCCGAACATTGCACATCACCATTTTCGAATGTTTATTATTTTTATTATCGTTTAATATTATCTACTTCTAAATATTATTATATTTATTATTATTATTTTTTTCTTTTACTTTCATTATTTTTTTTGTGAAATGAGGGTCAAGCCCGATTGGGGATTTGCGCTTTTTTCACCAATAGATATGTGTTTCAACCTTGATGGTGTTTGACGCGCTGCTATCGAAGTCGGGTGACCTCGCTTGGTTCCTCTCGCGTGCCTGTCTGGCGTGCAACTAATTAAATAAAATGAAATATTAATAGAGAAATATAATTAAGTGAATAATAAAGTAAAAAAAAGATAAATATAATTATCTTAATGAATTCTTAAATGGAATGAATACTAATAATTTTTGGGGATATTATTAATTATCATTGAGTCCTATTGTTATTCTTTTGATTTGGTTTATTATTTATAGTATTATTATTGTTAATATCCTTATTTTTATTATTATAGGTAGTATTTTATTTTTATCTTATTTTTTACATTGTTTTTTTATTTGGTTTTGCTTCTAGTGTTGGAGAACGCCTCCCCCTTCCTCACGTCGTGCTACCAGACCCCCTTCTCTGCGTCGAGCCGCCAGACCCCCCTCGTTGGACCGCAACCCTGATCCCCTGTCACGTCGGCCTCCCGCACTCCACCGCAACCTCCCTCTTGGCCACACCTCTGTCCAGCGAGCTCCCTCTTCCGGCGTTGCGAACCGTCACCCCCCTGCTCTCCCGTCCGGCCACCTGGAACGTGCCGCACCCCACTGGACTTCTTCCTTTTATCTGACGAACCTCTAGCCCTCCTCGCCCATTCCGTCCGACGGACCAACCGCCAGACACCCTCCTTCTGGCTCAGAACCCACCGAACATCCCCGGTTCCAGCCATTAGTTAACTTTCCGTCATCGCCCTACCGGTGCAACCCTCATCCACAGATGAACTCCCTCTTGGTATGACCCTCCTCTCTATTCCTTGGTGTTTGGTGGGGTTTTAGGATTTCAACAGGAAGGGTGTCTGAGTTTAGGTTTATGTTTTGATTTGTTTTTGTTTGAATTATTGTTTTAGAGTCTATTTATGAAGTTTTTTTGGTCCAATCGGCGAGCAATTGATGTTTCGCGCCTAGTGTTGGAGTCTACGACACCTGAGGTAGGTGGTTCTATGCCTTTGCATTGTTCAGATAATTTAATTTGTTTGTCTAGTTAAACTTATTAGGTTCGATGGTTTAGTTTCATGATGCGATTTGTGTTTAAAATGATTTGGCATTCTTGTGTAAAGAAAATGTGTTTTCAAGAGTAATATAATCTTGTCATTTATATGTGTGTTGTGCTAAAAATGATTTTTAGTGATGTAGAGGTTTTGCGAAATGCATTTTGAAAACGTTGTGACATGCGTGTGTGATGAAAATTTCACTTGTTTTTAGAAATTGTCATGTTTTTACTTTCGATCCTGTTGTGGTAAATTTTAGAAGTGTTTAATAATTGTTTATAGTGTTCCAATGAGGTTTTAGAAGGGTTAATTTGTGAAATTGATTTTGTAATGGTTTCTTTTTCATGCGATGTGTTTTATAAATTTAGGGATTGTTTATTTAAGTGTTGGTTTAAGTGCGAAACATGGTTGAAAGGTTTTTGAGGGTTTTTTGGTAGGTGCGAATTGTGTTTTCAAGTTACTTTAGGAGTTTTTGTATTTAAATAGACATTTTCAAAGTAAAATGAATCACTTTTGGGTGTGTTTACCTTGTTGTGTACTTTTGAAATTGAAATGGAAAATTGTTTGAATAATGGAAAACAAGTTTTGATATGGTTACATCATGTATCATGTTTTAAAGTGACTCCTCTATATAGAATCAAGTGGTTTTTGGTGTAAAGTCTTCTTGGTTTTTCTGGAAGCGATTTCATTAATAGCTCAAATGATTCTTTGGTACCTTTATATGACGCAAAAATGGTATTTTGAAGGAGTTGAATACGCGTTCATTTTTTAAAGTGGTGTATTTTTATAAAATGAGGCATGTCCTTGGTGTGTGTGTGTCTTTGAAATAGTTCTTTTGTATGGATGTGGTGACGTTTTTGTGTAATGTCATGTTTGGTTTGTGTAATGTGAAAGTGATGTGTTATGTGAATGTGGAACATGTTTGAGCACAAGGGAAAACCCTGGGTATCTAGGTGGGCAGACTAGAACTAGTGCGCTAGTGAGGCGGATGGGTATCGTCCCTGTTCGCATAGCTAGATTGACGATTCCAACACTATCAAAACATATGATGACTGAGGGTTGTGCCCTTATTAGACACATTTTCTTGAGGTTCATTGTATTCTTAGCCACGTTTATGAGGTTTGTGGCCTTCTATGCCATGTTTTCGGAGGGTTTTGGTCTTCTAATCCACGTTTATGAGGGTCGTGGTTTCTAAGACACGTTTAACCAAGACACGAGGTTATAGGGTCCCACTTGAGCTAGATGAACCTTAGGGGATTTACCCATAGTGGTCTACCATCTATGGTGTGGTGCCTTCCATCGGCATATGGAGGACCACATGAGTGTGAGTGAGTGTGTGTGTGTGTGTGTGAGTATGTGTGTGTGTGTGAGTATGTGTGTGTGTGCCCATAATCAACTTTTCTCTTCCTCTTTAAAATTGTGTTTGTGAAATGAGTTCTTTTTAGTGTTTTCCTTTAACATTTGCCTTATAAATGTTTTCTTTAAAAGCATTTTTAATGTATAATTTTGAATAAGCACATCAACATGTCTTTTTGATGTTGTGGCATGGAATATTTTTATTCAGTGATGTCCTACCGGGCTTTCGGCTCACACCTTACATACACCATTGTGTGTATGTAGACTTTGTTTCTTGTGCATTCCAGATTGTGACATCGTGCTCAGTGATGGTGGTTCAGGTTGCAGTTGGTCGTTTCATGCAGAGTGGTGTTGATGTGGCCTCTCTTCTACCGGGAGGTTTGAGTATGAGTTTTAGTTTTTGCTTCCGACTTTTATTTTTAGTTATTGTTTCGTGTTGTAGACTTTAAACCTATTCATATTTTAAAGCTGTGTTTGGTTGTCTATTTCTAGTTTCAGTTTATTTATCTGGCTAGTTATTTTTCTGTCCTTTATTTCGAGTAAATCATTCCCATGTAATGTTTGATACCAAGGTAATTTTTCCAGCCCGTGTGGATCGGGAATGCCCTTCGGTCCATGTCGCAGATCGGGTCGGGCATCGGGTCGGATGATAACCCGGACTGGTTCATGACACTAGTCCATCCAAAAGTGGCACTTTGAGAGGATATCATATAAATGATGATCTCCCAGTGTACTCAGTACGATCATAATATGGGTAGAATGGTCGTGTCGAATGTAAGAGTACACCATGATATCTTCAATGAAGACTACCACAATAGAATCCATAAATGGGTGGAACACGATTCATCAGATCCATGAAAATTTATGCTGAGTTCGTGAGTCAGAATGGCATGAACAAGTACTCATATAAACCATATCTGCTCTGAACGGTTGTAAGCGATATGTCCGACGGTATAACAAACAATGGATGATATCTATATCTCAAGTCAATCTTCAAGAACACCCATGCTCCTCGAAGTTGATCAAAAATATCATCAATATATTGAAAGGGATATAGGTTCATGACCTTCAACTAGGTCAGCTTCCGATAATCCACACAATGTCTGAGGGTACCGTTCACCTTCTTCTCAAACAAGACAGGTGAACCCCAAGGAGAAGTACTTGGTCAGATGCAACCATTTTCCTGCAACTCCTTCAAATGACTCTTGAGCTCTAACAACTCTGGTGTAGCCATCCTATAAGGAGGAATGGACACCGGTGAAACTCCTGGCACAAAATCAACAATGAAATCCACATATCTCTTCAGAGGTAGACATGAGATTTCATCCAAGAAAACATCCCTAGAACAATCATCTACTGAAGGTAAATCCTTCTAACAAGTTACCTGTTCATCCGGATAAAAACTCGCAATTTGGGTTGTCACTCCACCTCACCCACGATGCTTGTGTCCAGCTCAATTTTCCTAGACATTCCATTATCTATTGTATATAAACTCTCTGCCCTCTGGTGACGTGAAACTCACCCTACAATGATAGAAATATACAAAAGATCGAAAGGGTACCAACCATTCCATCCTGAGAATGACATCATATCCTATAATATCTAAGACATAGAGGTCCCATAAAAAGTGACACCCACCAACCTCAAGGGGGAACTCCCTGCACTGAAACACACCAATCGTTCTAATTCCCAACAGAGTTTCTAGAAACATAATATCAGAAGTAGAAGAAACACCGAAATGAAGGCTCTCCACAACAGGCATAGATATAAAGCTATGTATAAAACCAGTATCGAAAATACTACAGATAAAACAAAAAAAACTAGTATAATACTTCTGACAGTAGAAGGTATGGCATCCTACTCATGTTGGGTCTGTTTCACTACATATTCCTGCCCAGTGCCGCATCCCTATGACACAGTCTGGCTACCCCGAGCTGGCCCAGCCTAGTTGTCTCTTAGATCCTGGTTTATAGCGACCATGGCCACAACAACAACCTCATCTTGAATGTCCTGACAGTTTCTAATTCCACAAATGGTATGAAGTTTATGGCCCTTCTCCTACACACAGAGTTTGCACATAACCCCTCTCACTCGCCAATGGTGGAAACACCCTTCAAAAATACTAGAGATGATCCATCTTGCTGCTAGATTGACACTCCACTGGGTCACGTGGAAACTAAGGTCTCTTGTTCCCCTACATACCACACTGGTAACACATCAATCGGCCACCTGAAAAAACATTCTGGCTAGTACTGACACCATGAACGAAATACATCTCCCTCTTCCTCTTACAAGTAGAAATAGTACTAGAAACTAGTACCGAACCGCCCAGGCCAGCACCACAAGCTTCCCGCAGGTTCCGCTCCATAATCAGTTCTTGTTTTACAATAGAATACATTGTAGGAAACCTAAAAACATTCACCAGTTCTCATATGTATTATCTAAGACCATCCATAAATTGACTAGCCACCAACGTCTCGTCAACCACAGGAACAGGTAAAAGATGATGTAGCTCGGTGAAGCGGGCAGAATAGTCCATCACTGACATGGTGCCCTACTGAAGATTCATGAAATCTCAAGCTCGATCTGTCCATAGAATTTCTGGAAAGAAAAAGTAACATAAAAATGCCTTAAAATCTTCCTGTGCCATCTCTCTATGATTCTTTTACTGGGTGGTAACATACCACCATCTCTTGGCGGAATCACGCAGAATGTATTTAGCGAGCTTGACCATCCTCCTAGGAGGCATCTCTAGATGCTCGAAGATAGTCTGCATTGAACCAAACCAAGACACTGTAGCATGTGGTCCGATATTCCCTGAAGATGTAGGTGGATGATACTGCTGGAATATACGCATCAACTCTTCCATAGATGTGGCAGCCGGCGGTGCTCACTAGAAATTCTGCATGAACCGCATGAAGCCTTTACAGAACTTCGCATGCTCACCTGCATCCTGTATAATGGATGGTACCACATCAATCACTGTTGGAGGATCCATCGGTAGCCTGTGGCCTACTGTCTCTGAATTATAATCGTTGTCGCTCTCTTGGAATACAACTCATGGTTGTCTCGGTGACATGAATCTACAAGGTCAAACACGTGCCTTAAATTAAGATTATCAGTGAATAAGAACTATAAGTGTAAGAAGGGAACACGGAAAAGAAAACATTCATGTTTTACAAAACAAGACTACACAGTGTGTATAATAACTACATGGTGTTTTCCCTCACGTCTTTCACATGGGCATGTAATTATGTCAAAATAGGTCGTGTAACTCCCCATCTCACGACGTGTTTTCCCCACACACATCGTGTATTTGAATTTTCTTCCACTTCCTATGTCCTTCTACACGGATTAGTCTTGCAGAACCCTTTTTAATTAGACTACACAGAATGTATAAGGTCTAAACGACATGTACTATATGAGATTTACTGACCCATGTTTTTTTAGACATGGCCGGGTATACAGCTCACACTACAAGGCGTGTTCCGGATAGATACGGTGTGTACGTCTTAGATTCCAACAGCGTGTGTTGTTAGGGATATGACTAGATACTTAGCTGACACTACATGGTGTGTTTCTCGCACACACGGTGCATACACCACAATGTTTCCCTAGCCACACAGCCATGTATACATGGGGTTCCACCGGTCAAGACTACACGACATTCCCCATAGGTTGACGATGTGTACTAGAAAAGATAACATAGACCCATGTTGTTAGTTACACGGACAGATTCCCATATTACACTACATGGCATTTTCAGCATTGACATGACATCTTTAAGAAAAGATTTCTCCATCTGTGTTTTTAGTTACACGGGCGGACATATGGTCAACATGACATGGCATGTACAACCATTACATGGAGTGTTCCCTCAAGAGTTTTCCCAATCCCCATGTTTTATCCTATATGGCCTATGACACGGTTAGAATCTACATGGCCTTTATATATGGTATACGGTGTGTACATATATGTTTTCCATTTCTTCTCGAATAGAAGTATATATGGCGTGATTTCATAGAACCACATGCTGCGCTGTCTGTGTTTCCAGATAGTTGACCTCATAATATAGTATGGATCCTCCTTTGCTTAAATTTCAAGTGTATGTATGCCAAATTCCGATCCGTGAGGCCCCATACTCCCCACGAATCAATGTTTATCATCCAACTTTCATAACCACATACTGGATCCTGATCCGCTAAATTCCAGTCCAAGAGAGAACATACTTCTCAAGAACCAAATTATAGTGTCCATAATCCCAACCATAACATGTACCAATACCCTACCAACAATAGGGGTATCTATCAAGGTACCTATCACAACAACATGAATTTTATAGCACAACATCTATCACAACAACATGCAATTTCTAATGTAGTTTCATGACATGGAATCTATGCATGGAATGTGATTCTAACATATGCCAAAATGATTCTTGAGATGGAATACCCTCATATCATCATGTTACAGCTAAATATAACCCAATATAAAAATATTAATAGCACACCACAAGTGCGTCACCCAACGGAGAAAATCAAATCAATTGTAAAATTGAAAAACCAGATAAACTGAAATTAAACGAGGTAGATTGGATATTCCTAGTACAGGGGTCATCTAAACCCACGAACCATTTATTACCAAGAACATTTTCCTTCATATCCATGACCATGGGCTCCAAACATTATGTCAAAAAAAAGGCACTCCTCTGATACCACTTTCCAACATCCCGGATCCGGGTGCCACACAATAGGTGTCCCTAACCCGATTGTTCACATGGCCTCAAGCACATTTCCCCAAATGCCAAAGGATGCCAAATAGTACCAAGGGCCTAGGCCTAATAGTGGAGAAACTATGCTCTCATTTTTCAATGTGTAGCGCATTGGTGCAAATACAAACATACCAAAAGCGGAAGTATTAAACAATACTAAGCTAAAATGGACAACAGTCATATATATATTATGATACAATATGTCCCTAAGTCTATTAATGCAGCCAAAACAGGATACACAACAATCTAAAATAATACAGTACAATATACAAGTACAACAAAACAAAACAAAACATCATTGCAGGGACTCAGCTGCATCGCAAACCTAAGCTCATTCCCTTGTTCTCCTACTCCTCTACGACAATCACGTACCTGTATAGGGACTCTTTTCCTTACTAACACCTCCAGCAATATAATCTGTTTGAGCCCAAGACATGATCCAAACATGGTGTGAGAAATTAATCCCAATAGTTATCCACCAAAGGCCCATGCCCAACTGTCAGTGAAAATGTGCGACATCATTGTGCAATAATGAAATGCAGTAAACTAGGAAGTACTCAAAATCATATACTCCTAATAGTCCCATTTTCATTTAATTATTATTTAAAAATTATATATAATTGAATTATAATTTTCCGAGACTCCGCCTTAGCCGACAATCTCTTATACAGTTCTGCAGCAAGACTGCAACAATCTATCTATAAAATAGATGGTATAACAATACCAAGACTATGCTTATCTTGGAAGGTATAACACAAGAAAACACCATAGTAAATATTCAAGTAAACATTTCCCTCAGGATAAACAGTACATTGCCCTCAGGATTATTATAACCTTTCCCTCAGGCCGAATAGAAATGAAACCCTCAGGTAACTACCGTTAGGAATAATTAATATTTCCCTCAGGCGTATGAGATATTTACCTCAGGTACAGAAGCTACTGCCCTCTGGAATAAGAAATGTTTAACTCAGGCTAAACAAACACATGACCTCAAGATAAACAAAACACTGACCTCTTATTAAAAAATAACCAGTCTGAGCTCAACACATAAGCAAGTAATTATATGTATATTTTCTCTTGAAAAAACTCAAAGAATGCTAGAAATAATGGCATACCCTTGGGTATCCTTGGAAAATGGCTAAACAATGAAAATGAACCAACAAGGTGGCCCTTGATGAAGGCAGTTCTCCCAAAAACCAGTTTACATATTCATTAAATTACCTATGTAATTATAGGTATTTAATTTGTTTAGTGCTTCAGCCATACGACACCCCAATCAAGGGTGCGTAGAACAACAGTACACAAAAAAACATGACAGTTGGAAATAAACCCTAGACCGCCTACACTGATCTCCTCTGATTGATATTTGTGAACCACACCTCCCAAAACAACTGAGAACGGGGTAGATCTGGGATAAAAATTTCCTCATTCAAACTCAAAAAACTCCCCCTTGGGACAGAATTGGAATGGAACACAGATGTAGAGGGAATGGATTACCAGTATGGTCAAAATGTGATCTTCGGTGAAGGAATTGGAGTCCCGGAGTTTGGTCAGGAACACTTCCAAGGTTTGGCCATCTCTCCCATGGATCCTCGGTGTTCTAATATTCTTATGTTGAAAGAGGAGGATACTAGGAGTTTATAAAAAAACAAAACAACACGGCATGTACTCTCAAGTACACGACGTGTACTCTCACCTACACAGTATGTACTGTCAAGTACATGGCGTGTACTTTCCATTTTTAATAGTTCCTCTAGAGGATACATTTTACCGCCACACTATTCATCAGTAGACATGATTACACATTGTGTATTTCAGATTAAATGGCGTGTACTATAGCTTTGCTGGTAGCTACTCCCACCACCTTACTATTCACCTGTTGAATGATTACATGGTGTGTATATACTATGTACATGGCGTGTAGACCTTTTTTACACCCATCATCATCGACAGGCCTACATTCCCTATGTACTCATCCCACACAGCCAAAGTACACTACGTGTACCCAATAATATCAGATTTTCCCCCATTTTCCTTATTTTCTAAAAAACACTTAAGGAAATAGGAAAACAAGAAACCTGTACCTCAAGAATAATAATTTGGTTTTTAAAATGTCTTCCATCATACATAATGTTTACTTAAATTTCTACAAGGCATGATCCCTCTAAATTGGGTCATTACACACAAGTAGTAACCATAGATTCGAGACATAGTGTGTGACCACTTCTGCAAGCCCTATATATCCTAGAACATGGCTTCATCCTCTTGTACACCATTCCTTGGAAATGTTTGTTTATATTAGTTCCCCCTTTTCTCATTCCCCTGAAGGTCATGTAATTTTATCATCCACATGAGTGTTATCCCTTCTACAGGACATGCATAGATAGAGTCATGTATCCCTCCAAGAGGCCAAGAGAAAGACCCTCTATCTATTATTGACCCTTGGTAGAGTTAGGTATCAATGTGAATAATTCTAAAAGATGCCAATCATCTACTTAGCATTTGAATCTAGATGAGGTGTTGTATACGTCATGGATCAGAAAGTGATCATCATCAGTGTATCATGATAATTCCCTAATCAGGGGTGTGCTCTCCCAGAATGAGTGTATCTATCTCTAATTGATTTTCCTAAAAAATAGTACATCTCAAATGGGCGTCATCAGAGACATCAGACTCATAGAGAGACATTTCCTTGATGAGTTCTTCATGGAACCCTCTAACTGAATTCCTTGAGGGGGTATGCCATTTTGTGACTTGTCTCTTGACTACAAGACTTTATTTTTATTATATTTGGATTATGTTCCACTTATTATATGATCATTATACATAAACTTTGTAGAGTTTATTTTACCTTTACATTGCTTATTTATTTGTGGTTTTTGGGTTCCTCTACCGAGTATTGTTATACACACCCATTCATTGTCTTTTCCCTCACATTTCATGTCTTGTGAAGATGACAGACCCATGGATGGGCTCTAGGGTGATCCGGGAGTGAACTAAGATTTTTGATTTCCTTAAAGGCCATGGTGTTCCAACGTCTATGAGGAGCACTCCCCATACCTCTATGTGCTTACTTGTTGGACCTTGTAGTCTGAAGACACTTTTTTTGTGGGAATGTTTACTGGACCAGTTTTACATTCCATTCATTACATCTGTTGTACTCTGTTGGTTGGGTTTAGTTGTATGGATGCATTTTGATCATTATTGGTTTTTGTACATTTCAGAATTTGGGGGCATTTAGATGTGTGAATGTTTACAATTTCCAATGAAATTCCTCCCTTGTATGTGATATTCCTAATTATATCTAGTCAACATACCATGGCCTATTTGAGGTTTTCTTAGGGAGTCGATGCATGGGCCCATCTTGGATGGGTCATGACAGAGTGGTATCAAAGGTGGATAATTATACCCTAGGATATAGTGTTTGGGAGATTTAGTTTGGGGAAACATTGTTAATTGTTTTGAAATTGGATTTCAAGATAGAGACTCCAGTATTGGAGTGGGTGACCGACATATCCATAAAATAGGACTATGAAACACTAATTTTTGACTCGGTACATGAAAACACTAGTTTCTTGGTATTAAAAAAATGGTACATTCATAATATATGAATGAGTTTTGTTTTCCATGTCCTTTGTGTCAACTATCCAAGTATACTCATTGAACATGGTTAATATAGTTTCCTTATAGGATTTCTCCGCGGTGCATGCCCTCTAGGATTTAGTTGCGTGATCATGAGGATGAACCCCTCAGTGACAAGGCATAGATATTTGGACATGTTCCCTGACTATTACCTCTAGGTGGTGCACCTGATATACCACCACCAGTTGAACAACTTGAGGTACTAGAATTATCTATTGACAAGGGTCACGATATTAGAATGCTCCATGAGTTCCAGAGATAGAGACTCCTCAGGTTCTGAGAAAATCATTACCCTCTGGTGGTTGTGGATTGTCTTCAGGTGGTGACTGTAGTTTTCTGTCTACTAAAGGCACCAGTGGAAAAATGGTGATCCAAGAAGAGATCCTTCTTCAATGTTCAGTATAACAATGTTCGAGTCTATCCACACATACTCACAATGAGGATACTCTTTTGTGGAGGGATTTTGAGTGACACTTTTGTGGGGAGTTATCTCCTGTTATGCTAAGATTGGTGCATATCCAGGTGCTTCTCTAGCTCTAGGGGGTAGTTTGATGATGGATAATTATTCATCGAGGTTCACCAAACTCTCCAGGTACTCAGTGGATATGGTAAGAGATTAGTAATTCAGATATCAAACCTTTGTGAGAGGTCTAAAATGGGATATCCGAGTTAGTTTCATGACTCTATGCATTTCTTATTATGTTGCATTTCATGAGCAGGCCTTGGTGATAGAGATATTCTTGGAGGAATAGAGGAAGTTAACAATTGTCAGCAGTTGGATGATTTGTGTGGAGACCTCAGTAGTAGGGATCTAAAATTAGGAATAGGGTTCAACACCTAGGATATATCACAAGGGGAGTCAGTATAGGGGATAGATAGTCCCTGGCTCTCAGGATGGATCCAGTCATCCTAACAAGAGGCGATGCTACTCGAGCGATGGTAGGGGAAATCATACTAGAAACTATCTGACCGATTGAGATAGAGATAGAGAGGCGGACTATGGACCACTGAGGTTAGAGGAGGATAGTGGATAAGACAGAACCTCCATGAAATTGATGTGAAAGAGGGCTAGGGATAGTTGCAGGGGGTGGCAGAAACTTTAATCTATTTCCACCACCACCACAAGGAGGTCTGGAACTGTCTTAGGGAGGTGGGGGATATGTGCAAGGACAACTACATGCAATTGAGGTGTATGACCTAAGGAATATTGGGATGATCCGTGGAAAGATATGTGTCTTATATACCTTATTATGTGTAATTATAGACACAGGTACTAGTCATTCCTTCCTCTCAACATGTTTTGTGAGAAACCTAGAGATTCTGGTAGAGCCATTCACTCTTCCCTTACACTAGGGTAAACCTATAGTAGGGGAATCGAGGATCAAAAACCTTTTGCGACAGTGTGATCTTACCCTTGGAGGTGAGAGTGATGTTTGGATCCACTTGGTGGAAGCAGCGAGGCATTTTGTTTTCATTCTCGGGCATGATTGGTTATCTTAGATCCATGCCCAGATTGATTGTTTTGGTTAAAATGTGTGGTGTTACCACATCCATGGGAAGATATTTTCCATTATAAGTGAAAAAGAGACCAGGAAGCATAGGATGGACTCATGCATAGAAGGGTGTAATCGATCACTCATTATTTAGCTAGCCAGACCCTCGAAGCAGATGATTTTATGAGCTTCCAGTTTCTATCAATTGTGGTAGAGTATGAGAATGTCTTTCTTGAATATGTTCCACGACTACCTCCCCACCAAGAGTTCAACTTTTTCATCTACTTGTATAATTGGACGAAAATTATATCCTCGCCAGCATATCAAATGGTACCCACATAGCTCTGTTGTAGCACCCCAAGCTTCCACAGTACCTTTCCCTTTGAATAACGAAATAATTTGCGTTGTTTGTAACATGGAGTTTTAACCCTCAATGACCCTTAAAACTAGACATTATTATTAATAATACCCTCCTTTTGAAATTCTATAAATTTGAATTTTCAAAATGGACTTCATTTTTGGATTAGATATATCTAAATTAGCTGTGGATGATTTTTTTGTATTTTTTTAAAACATTCATTTTTTGATAAATAGTGAAAAACAATGTGTTATTATTTGAAACTGACATCTTATGTAATTATTTATTTATTTAATTAAAATTTATATTTGGTAAAAATAGATACATAGTACCAATATATTTTTAATTTAATTCATTGGATTCATTTTTTTAAAATATTAGATATATAAAATTTTATTGTACTTTTTACCGTATTTTTCCAACCTTCTAGGCACATTTGAAAATTTGCAGAAAATGTAATTTTATGGCTTCTAAAACTTGAATTTTAAAATTCTCAGAGTCATCATTGACATCAGTAATTAATATGTCATTCAATAAGATGAAAATAATTTTTGGTGAATATTAACTGTTGACTTTAATTCACCACGGTTAAAAGTAAATAGTTTAATTAAAGGTAAAAAATGATATCATAATTGTTTTAACCCATGTCCACATTCAATTTAATAAGTATATTTCGACTAAAATCAACCTTAGGAATAAAATATGTTCATTTTGGTCCACTTGGATTTGATTAATCATTTATTATTATTTTATTTAAAGATGAGTTAAAAGTTTTAAATTCAAAGATTAATATGTAAAACATTTTTAATATAGGGTTATACATAATATAAATTCGACTATAAATATTAATTATAAATATAAAAATATTTCTTACATAATGGTATTTTATTAATAATTTTTAGACATTAAATAATTATATTTATTTAGATAGAATGATGATGCAGTAAATATCTTTTTAATGAATGATTAAAATAATTGATATTATAAATATCCAAATAAATGTAAATTGAGAGTTCTGATTAATTACACTAATTTTATAAGTTAATATTACATATAAGGGATGATTTAATAAAAAAAAATTGATGTGATAAAGTTGTTATGACTTTCACAAAAACAAAATACCAAATAGTGTCAAAATTTACAAAAACGAGTTTTTAAAACAAATATTATATTATAAATTGATATAATATTCCAACAAATATATGGTTTAGAAAAATTAAATATATAAGGTTATATATATATTATTAATTAACCACTTGGGGATCTCTTGGATTTTTATAGTATGTTTGTTAACCATTTATTATAATAATACATGAATAAATAATAAATGTTAAACTATTTTACTAAGTGTTAAGTCTAAAGGATAAGGTTAATATGTTAATCTAAACATGTATAAAACCTATTGGTAGAGAGGTTTTCGACCCATCCCCACCTTATCCTTGAAATATATTATTTTGGAGCCATTATAAATAGATTATGAATGTACAATAAAATAATATTTAATGCTTTATCTAAAGAGACTCTCACCACTATTATAGAAGGGTACTTCCCCTTCTCTCAAAATCACACCTCCAACGCCATTTTTCTTGGACAAACCCTACCCAAATATCCTCCCATATACCTTCAATTAATCTTATAGGCCTTCCATTGATCTGAAATCCATCCAATGGATCCCTTTTGATCAAATCAATGTGAATCTTTTGAGTAAGAGGTAATCACTTCATCACCTATTTCATAGTCATCTTCTTCTTCTACATCTTATTTCATTGTTTTTCCATACCAAAATAATAACTCCAGTACCTTCTAAATTTTGTGATTTTATTATAAATATGGTACAACCATTTTCATTATTCTATCCATCCTATGAATAATGATGTCACCATACATGCGTAGGTATGGATTATCGTCTCCATGTCGTGGTGTAGTTTGTTATTCAGAACGTAATTATTTGGATCGGTATAATAAGAAGTATAATTGATGAAAGTAAAAAATATAACATTTCAACGATTCGGTATATATGGTATACCATCCAATTAAATATTATTTCACCATCAAATGATATTGTCGCTCGTATATACGTACAGATTACAGTCTCCACGAACGCGATGAGGCTCATTCACCATCGTAACAATTCAAAAATAATTTTCAATGGATGATTTAAAATAATTCATAAAAACATAATATAATTTTGGATATGAATAATGTACATCCTATCCATAATAAAAATTACTTACATAACCAAACATATAATGGAATATGAATAAGTTAACTCAGAAAACGATGATACTGCAGAAATATTATAATCAATGAAATTTTTTAATATCATAAATGATATCATATTTATGTATATATCTCTTTTATAATTTAATAAAAAAAATTTAACCAATATACAAGAGGTTAACATACCATATACAAATTAAAAGTACTAGGAAATGGTTAATTCTACAATCTCTTCATTATGTGAGTTTGTTTATACTTGAGTGTCTACTGGGGCCTCTTTATCATCCTTATCTGAATTTCATAAAAATGTATTTCAAACCATTTTTACTATTTTTTAGAATATATGTTAAATAAATTTATATCCCTTTTTGACCTTTTATAACAATATTATAAAGGAATCCTTACATCGTTTTCCAAACAAGTTTCTTTATGACATTTTCGACCAAATTAAGGAAAGAATGTTTTTTATCTTATACGGAGAGTGAAACCATTTTTCACTGTTATATCATCTTCAAATATCCCATTTAATTATTATATGAATATTTTCAAAATAAATGATATTTTTCGCAATCATGTTACTTTTAAATGATTTCAAAATAGAAAGAGATATTTCTATCAAATAGTTTTTATTTCACCTCTGTCAACATCCTTTGATGGATTTTCCAAATTTTTAGGTTGATTTATTACAATACAATCTTCAATATTATATTGATGTTTTTGGGATATTTTTGAATATGGATGTTTTATTTTTATACCATTCATGGTTTATGGTAAATGTATTATCATTTCATATGCTACTTTTAATAGGAATGTTTATGTAATGTTTCAACATTTACATATGAGGAATGCATTGGTCATAATAAGTGATGGGTGTAGCCCGTTATAGCTCCATGATGCATCAGTAGATCTAATAGGACAAACTAGTGTTTTTGTAAAAGATAATGACAACATCATATTATTACTCTTGGCACGAGGCCTTAACTGTGTGGTTATAATGCTTGGAATTATAAATTCCATCAATAAGAAATTGGATATTAATATTACATGTGATTATTCAACTAGTACAAAATCCATGGGAATAAGTAAATTGAATTATTTAATTCATATTTTCCATATTATTCTGAAGTTTATGTTTAAAAGTCTTGTGTTTTAGCCTTATAAATTTTCATAAATTTTTAGTCCTATTTTTAATGTTTCTGCTATATTGGTGTACTTACAAAGCATCCATGCTCACCCCTTTCTTTGATTTCTTTTTCCCAGGATATGAAAAGTTATATTATGACTGACCTATAGGGATATTATAAGGAAGATAAATGTGTTAAAAGGTGACATAATTTTTTTATTTATCATTTTATAATATAATGAAAAACTTATGTTTTTATCTTGTAATTATATCTCTACTAAACTAATCGGTATTTTGAGATTTTATCCCTTATGATCAAGCCAATGTTATTTAATAATGAACTGACTCTAGGTAACTAGGTTTGGGGTGATGTAGTTGGTATCAGAGAACGTTTAGTACAATCCTTGGAAACTAGATTAATAAAAAATTTAATTGGGGAACATTACCCAAAGATAATATATGATGATTAGTATATAATAACAACCTTGAATTTTTTTAATGTTGAGTGTTTTTGTAATTTCCTTGTAAAAAATCCAAGTTTGGATATGATCATGTAGAGGCAGCTCTGGCACAGATGTACCTAGAAGTGAAAACTCTGACCTGTAGTTTCGGGCATGACCCAGGGTATGCTGGTACATGATAACATGCCTTGCTTCACTTTGGGTTATGAAACTCTCTAGGGGATATGCATAGGATAATTTACATTTTAATTAAAAACCATTTTTCAGAATTTCTGTGCATATACCTCTTCAAAAAAAACATTTTTATTATTATGAATTATACCAATCAAATGATCAATTTATGATAAGTGTTTTATAAGTTTGAAATTATGTATTGTGATTCATAAACTAATCTACTATATTCCATTGTTTAGAAATGGTGCCAAGTGGAATGAATGGAAACTGTATCAATGCACATAATCTGTGTAGGGATTTACAACCTACTCTAGATATTTATAGTGGAGTTGGTGATGCAACTGGTGCTGATCTGCTTTTCACCATACTATGACAACTCACACAGGTTATGAATAATAACCTTGCACGTATAAAGAACCCTGATCCACAACATGATGGATCAATGATCGATAACTTCACAAGGAAACAACTACCAAAATTAAATGGGACTACCAATCCATTTGTAGCTGAGCAATGGACAAGTTCCTTAGATAAAAATATTTCATCCTTCGGTGAGTATTGAATGGGAATAAGTTTTTCATGACCGTTTATCACCTCACAGGAGATGTAGATCAATAGTGGTCATTATTTCAAAACACAAAGAAAGGTGAAGAAGTGTCAAGTATGGAATAAAGGGAGTTTAATGATATTTTCATAGAAAAATACTATCCTCGTGATCAAAAAAAGATATGGAAAGAAAATTTCTGAGGATGAGGAAAAAGCAGGATGAGAATGTCACAATGTAAGAGGCTAACTATACAAGGATATAAAGGCATGTAATAGATTATATATGTATCCCAAAGAGTAATATGGATCGATTATTTTATAGGTTAAAATCATTTCTCCGTCGAGAATTTGTTTCAGAATACTTCTCATTGTATGATGATATTGTCACATGTATTATCATGATAGAAAAAAATTCTCTATGTCGTACAACTTTAAAGAAAATCAAGAGAAGAATAGATCTTATGAACATGCTGAAAATGGAAATAAGCGGAAGAAGGGAAAAGTTGAATTTCCATCCTATGGTAAATGTGGGACCAAACACTCCAGTACTTGATAGAAGGGAATGGGAGTCTATTATAAGTGTGTTGAAAAAGGACATCATGTTCGTGATTGCATGGGAAATAAAGAGGCTATCAATGTTGAATAGTAAAATTGTTGAGAAATGGGGAATTTAGAAAATGAATGTCTTAAGCACCCTGGAAACTAACCTTATAAAAGGCCATGAGAGAAAGGAAATCCTTATGTGATCACTAATTCTGAGGTTGATGCTCCAAAAGTTGTGGTGGTAGGTAATTTAATGGTTTCCTCATGTTTAGCCAATTCTTTATTTGATTCTGGATCATTGCTATTTTCACATCATCCAATTTTTCTATGAAAATTAGATATTTCCAATTCGACTTAACATGGGATTTTTCTGTCAAAACTCCTTCAGGATATATCATTGAAAGACAAATTTGTGAATCAATTCCCATTAGGTCATATTAATGTTCATTATCTACTTATCTCATCATCATACCCATGATTGAATTTGATATAACACTCTGTATGGATTAGCTTCCGTATGTTGTTGTGAAAATTTATTGCAATAAGAATGAGGTTAAAATTTTCATTTATAATCAGGACTACCTTATCATCATAGAAAAATGTCACAACATGAATCTTATCTATATCCACACCCAATAGCTCAACAAAATTAAATTATTAGGGTGAAAGAGAATGAAATAATTATGGGTGAGGAAAAAAATGTTCAAATTGCGGATGTACCTATTGTACAAGAATATGTTGCTATCTTTACAGAGGATTTACATAAACATCCTACAGAACAATAAAATGAATTTTCCATTGTTTTAATTTAGGGTTCAAGGCCCATATTTAAGTCCCCTTATGTAATGGCCATTGTGAAATTAGTGGAACTAAAGAAACAACTAGTGGAACTGAGTAATAAATGATTTATTCACCGTAGTATTTAACCATGGGGAGCCCTTATTCTCTTTGTTAGGAAGAAAGATGGATCTATAAGGATGTGAACTGACTATAAGGAGATCATTTCTATAACAATAGTGAACAAGTATCCCCTACCCCGCACTGACGATTTATTCGATCAATTTCAAGGGTCTCAATATTTTTCAAATATTTACTGTTGAACTAGAAATCATAATATGTTCCTGATGAAGTAAGTCATTCCAAAGACATCATTTCATACTAGGTATGGGCATTACGATTTTACAGTAATGCCTTTTAGACTGAATAATGAACCATACGATTTCCTGGATCTAATAAATAGAGTTATCATGAAATATCATGATAACATTGTATTATTATTTATTGATGATAACTAGGTTTACTCTAAATTATATGAAGATGATGAAAATTACATTCACGATATTTTAAAACCACTCAGATGAAATGAATTATATTGGATCTTTAGTAGTTCTGAATTCTAGAATCATGAAATTTCGTTTCTTGGCCAAATTGTCTCTAGGGATGGAATCTCTGTAGATCTTTCTAAGACCAAATCAGTACAAGAATGGCGCACAAAGATGAGTAAAAACGTGGTATGCAGTATTATTTATTTAGGAAGTTATTATCAGTGTTTCATCCATAATTTTACCTGATTGGCTAACCCATTAACCATGATCACATGTAAATGGGGTAATTTTCATTATTGGAAAATAGAGTGTGAATAATGTTTTGAATAACTAAAGAGAATATTATTCAATGCTGCTATCTTGACTCTACCATCGGGGAATGATGGGTTTGTTATTTATAGTGATTCTTTATAGAATGGACCTAGTTGTGTCCTTATTCAGAATGATATAGTTATTGTCTATGCATCATGATAGCTAAAAATTCATGAACAAAATTGTCCCACTTATGATATTGAGTTTGCAGGTGAAATCATTTCTTTGAAGATATGAAGAACTATCTTTGTGGTAAAAAATGTGAGATATTCACCAATCAAAAGATTTGGAAGTATATTTTCTCATATAAAGAACTCAACATCAGAAAATGACGATGGCATAATCTACTAAAATATTAGATTTCACTATACACTACCACCCATGGAATAAGTTTGTAGGTTCTTTCAGCAGAAATGATCATTGAGTTTTGAAAAATATGAAAGTTGAAAGGGATCCTATGTTCGTGGATGTAGTAAATATGGATATGGGAATAATCATGTAAGGTGAAAAAATAATAATTTTCACAATGGTTGGTAAACCTTCTTTACTATAATGGATATAAAGTTCTCATACTGATGATGATGATTTTCAAAAGTCAAATAACGCTTTGAATGATGGTAGATTGATCGAAATTGTATATGAAGAAAGAATTTTAAAATTGTAGAAGAGACTTTGTGTTCCTATCATACCTAATATATTAATATAATTTTAGCATGATTCTCATAGCTTTAATTTCTCTATAATCCATGGTATCACTATGCTGTATAATGATTTGAAGGAGCATTTTTGGTTGGAAAACATGAAAAGAGTGATTTCTAATTATGTTTCAAGATGTATGGATTGTATAAATGTGAAATTTGGAAGACAACATCATAGAGGAGTCATGAAACCTCTTACCATACCTATTTGTAAATGGGAAGATATTACGCTGGACATTGTCATGGGACTAACATAGACTTCTTTAAGGAATGATGCAATATGGGTCATTGTTTATCACCTTACCATTTCAACACATTTTCTTGATATAAGAGAAGATTTAACACTTCAACTTCTAGAAGACTATATATTAATGAATTTGTATGACTTCATTAAGTACCCCTACTGATTGTTTCTGATCATGATCCCCATTTTACAACCTTATTCAGGAAAATTCTTCAGAAGGTGCTGGATACTAATCTTTGTTGGAGCACTACCTACTACCTTCAAACTGATGGACAATAAAAACAGAAAATAGAAACCTTATAATATGTTTTGAAATATTGATCAAATTACATTCAAGGAATGTTGGATCAATATTTACCTCTATTATAATTTTCTTATAATGATAGCTTCTATTCTAGTATTTTGATGGCACCATATGAAGCATTACATGGAAATAGATGTCTCACACCAACTTGTTGGTACTATACTGTTGAAAGAAAACATGTAGGCCCAGAACTTGTTAAGGAAACTATGAAAAAGGTGAAGGTTATCCAAACCAACATCAATGAAGCTCAATGTAGGTAAAAGAGCTATGATGTGAACTAAAGAAAGGATTTGAAATTATTATGTTGGAGATCATGTTTTTCTGAAGGTATCTCAATGGAAGGGTGGTATAACTTTTGGTAAGTAAATTAAATTATGTCTTAGGTGCATTGGACCATTAAAAATTATATTACAAATTAGAGTGGAAGCTTATCGTTTGAATATTCTTCCATGTTTCTCCAAAGATATTATTGTGTTTCACATATCACTATTAAGAAAGTACATGCCAGATCCAACACATGTACTCATCTGTGAGGAAATTTACATGGAACCTGATCTGTCTTATTGTGAAGATCATTTCATGGTTCTTGATACTAGAGAACAAGTGTTGAGAAATTTGATGCCTCGTCTGGTAAAAGATCTATGAAGAAATCATAAGTTGGAAGAGGCAATGTGGGATCCTGAGGAACATATTATGAAGTACCACCTGAATCTATTTTATGTAGTAATATTCAAGAAATTTCGAGGATTAAATTATTTGAAGGATGGGAGAATGAAACACCCTATTCTTCCACTATATGATTCCTTTTGAATAATGAAATAGCTTTTGTTGTACGCAACTTGGAATTTTAACACACCATTACAAATCAAACTAGCCATTATGAATAACAGAACAAAATTTTTGGAATATAATAATTTTTTTTTCAAAATGGACTTCATTTTTTTATTTGGAATATCAAAATTAGCTTAAGGTTATTTTTTTATATTTCTCAAAACAATCAATTTTTGATGAATAGTGAAAAATACTGTGTTATTTTTTAAAACCGGCTTTTTATTTAAGTAATAGTTTATTTTTTTATGTTTATAATTGGTAAAAATAGATACATAATACCTATATATGTTCAATGGATATTATTGGATTCATTTAATAATAATAATATATATATAATTTTATTGAACTGTTTACTATCTTTTACCCACCTTCTTGCCGCATTTGTAAATTCGCATTAAATTTAATTTTACATCTTCTAGGAATTTAATTTCAAAAATCCATGGCATACGGTTGACATAAATATGATTTTTTTTCAATTTGATGAATTTTTTGGTGAATATTAACTATTATAATTTATTTACCACGGTTAAAAGTAAATAGGGTCATTATAAGTCAAAATGATATTATAATTAACCTAAAACGTGTCCTAATTATATTGGATATGTTTATTTTGACAAAAACTGTCCTTAGGAATAAAATATGATCCTTTGGTTCACTTGGATTAGATTAGGGAATTTATTGTTAAATTATTTAACGAAGAGTTAATAGTGTTAAATTCAATGTTTAATAAATAACCATTTTTAATATGGGGTTATACATAAGATACAATAGAATATAAATATTCATTTGAAAGATATAAATATTTCCTACATAATGGTATTTTATTTATAATTTTTATACATTATGTAATTAAATTTATTTATGATTGAATGATGATAAATAATTACTATATTAATGAATGATTAAAATAATTTTTATTATAAATATCCTAATAAATATAAAATGAATCTTATGACGAATTAAACTAATAATATAGGTTAATATGACATGTTAGGGGTGATTAAATAAATTTTTTAGATGAGATAATGTTGTTATGACTTTCACAAAATAAAATAACAAAGTGTCAAAATAGACATTAATGAGTTTTTAGAAAAAATACTATAATTTTAATTGATATAATATTCATAAAAATCTAATTATTAGAAAAATTACCAAGATAAGGTAAGATATATTAATAATGAACCACTTAGAGATTCTCTTGGATTTTTATTGTATGCTTATTTACCATTTATTATTATAATACTATAATACAGGGTAAAAGTAAACATATTTAACTAAAAGCTAAATCTAAAATATTGGGTTAATATGGTGAACTAAACCTGTCTAAAACTTATTAGTTGAGATGTTGGAGACCCATACCATCTTATAATAACAAAAATATAATTTTGATAAATTATAAACTGAATACGATTGTATAATAAAATAATATTTCAAGCTTTTCCAAACGTGACCCTCACCTCTCTTATACAAGGGTACACCCCCTTTACTAAAAATCACAACTCCAAGTCCATTTAGCTTAGAAACCCCATGAACAAATATCCTCCCACCTTCCCTCAAATTACTTTATAGGCCTTCCACTGATCATAAATCCATCGTAAAGAACCCTTTTGATCTAACCAAAAGGATGCACCTGATGAAGAGGTAATAATTTCATCACCTCATTCAAAGTTATCTTTTTCTTCCACATCCTCTTTATTTGTTGTTTTCAAACCAAAATAATAATTCCATTACCATATAAATAATTTGACTTTGTTATAAACATGGTAAATTCATTTTCAGTATTCTAACCATTTTATGGTTAACAAAGTCACCATACGTGCGAACGTACATCTTAATGTCTCCATGCTGTGGTGTAGTTTTAATTCAATACTTCATAATTTGGATGGGTATAATAGGGAGTATAATTGATGATAATTATAAATATAGCATGTTAACGATTATTTATATATGATATACCATCAAATTACATATTATTTCACAATCAAATTATATTTTCTCTCATGCGTACGTGCGGATTACCGTCTCCACAAACGTGATGAGATTCATTTTCCATTGTAATCGTTCAATATTAATTTTCATTTTATGTTTAAAAATAATTTTTATGAACATAATATCATTCTATATATTAATAATGTATATCCTTTCTATATAAAACATTACTTACATAACAATACATATAATGTAAAATGAATCAGTTAACTCCCAAAACAATGAAACTACTGAAATGTTATCACCAATTCAATATTATAAGATCATATATGATATAATATATATGTATATAGTTCTAGTATATTTTAATAAAATTGTTTTAAGAATTATATAATATGTTAACATTCCATCAACTAAATAAAAATACAAGTTATGGTTTGATTCTACAATCTCTTCATTATCTGAAGTTGTTTGTATGTGAGTATCTTCTTGGGCCTCTTTATAATCCACATCCATGTTTTATGAAAATGTATTTAATTTTTTTTAATATTTAATTTACTATGGGTTAATTTCATTTATACCCTTTTTTGACTTTGGATTAAAGTTTTAGAAAGGAATCTTTTTTTCATTTTCTAAACAAGTTTTTTTAGGACCTTTTCAACAAAATGAAGGAATGAATTTTTTTTAACTTATACAGTGTCTGTAGATATTTTTTTTGTTATAACATCTTCAATGATTAAGTTACAAGATTATAATAATATTCCCAGAATAAATTATTTCTTTTAAAATTATATGTATTTTAAATTATTTCCATTTATAATGAGATATTTCTCTCAAATAGTTATGATTTATCTTTGTCAACATCATTTGGTGGATTTTAAACTTGTTTAAAGTTGAATTATTGCGATACAATAATCCATATTGTATTGAAGGTTTTGGGATTTTTTTTAACTAAGGTTGTCTTATTTTTAGACCATTCATGGTTTATTGTTAATGTTTTAACATTTTGTAAGAACTTTTTAATACAAATGTTAATGTTATGTTTCAACCTTTTCATACAAGGAATGCTTTGCACATAGTGAGTGACAGGTCGACCCACTATGGATCCTAGATGAATCATTAGTTCTTATGAGACAAACCAGTGTCTAGTACACGACCTTAACAAAATAATATTTTTAGTCTTGGAAAGAGGCCTTGAATATGTGGTTATGATGTACGACATTATGCATTATATCATTATAAAATTGCCTATTGATATTACATGTGATTATTCTTCTAGTAGAATGTCCATGTGAATAAGTAAATAGAATTATATAATTTATCTTTTCCATATTATACTGACGTTTATGTTAAAAAGGATTGTGTTTTGGTCTTATACATTTACTTTAATCATTGTGCTTATTGATGAAATTTTCTGCTATATTGTTATCCTTACTAAGAATCTATGCTCACCACTTTTTATGTTTTATATTTATCAGAATGTGATGATGTATATTATTACTGACCTTCAGGGGTGTTACAAGGGTGATGAATGTGTTAAAAAGATACACGATGTTAAATTTTTTTATTTTAAAACGTTATGTAAAACATATGTTTTTATCTAGAATATCCAAGTATACTAAACTGATCGGTATTTCAGGATTTTATCTCTTGTGATCGTGCTAATGTTATGTAATAATGAATTAATTCTTGGTAACTAGGGTTGGGGTGTTACATGCATGATCTGAGGGTACATCTAGATAATTTCTAGAGGAAAGGGTTCATGAGACCCAACATTTTAACCAGGGAGGCCCCTGTTTTGTTTTCAATTATAGAAGATGGAATATTGAGGTTGTGCATGGATTACTGATGCATTAACAAGGTGATGGTGAAGAAAAAGTATCCAATTTTGAGGATTTAAGACCTATTATATTATCTAATAGGGTAATAGTGGTTCCCAAAGGTTGACCATCGATCAGATTACCAAAAATTACTAGTACGAGGTGAGGATTTACTGAGGATGACATTCAAATACCACAATAGTTACTACGAGTACTTGGTGATGACTTTCGATGCGCCGAATTCCCCTACAATGTTTATAGTACTTTTGAACTAGATTTTCTATCCAAATTTAGAATGGTACGTAGTAGTCTCCATTGACGACATCCATGAGTACTCGACATCAGAGGAAAATAACGCGAGACACATGTTGCTGGTTCTAAAATATCTATAAGAGCACCAGGTTTATGGGAGGCTCTCTAAGTTAAAATTCTAGATTCATAAGGTCCACTTTATTGGACATATAATTGTAGAAGATGGAGTAGTTTTGAACCCCGCAATGGTGGGGGCTATGTTAGCAAGAGATCCACCTTGGAGTGTGATGGAGGTTCATAGCCTCCTTCATTTAGTTGGATATTACCGGAGAATGATTCTTGATTTCTCCTATATATCTGCGCTAATGACATCCTTGACACAGAAGGGGAAACCATTCATGATGATAGAAAATTTCCAATAGGATTTTAAGCAGTTCAGACAATGCTTGATGAGTTCCCCGACCATGATATTTATGTAGGATGTTGTCGAGTACATATTTTACTATGGCGCATTAGGGAGCATGCATAGTTGTGTCCTAATGCTTGGACTGGTAGCGATTGCTTATGCTTCATGCCAGCTAATACCCCACAATAATATCTGTGCGAGCCATGATCTTGAGTTGGCAGTGGTGGTCCTTGCAACGAAGAAGGGGTGAAAATACCTTATGAGTGACTGGTTTATCGTCTAATCTGACCAAAAGAGCCTCAAAAGCATATTATCATAGAAGGATCATAATTTGAGGAAGAGGTGTTGGATAGAGTTCTTCAAGGATAATGATTTTGAGATCATCTATATTCTTGGGTAGGGGGACAAGGTTCCACATTCCCATAGAATGAGATTGAGCTAGTAGATGTTGATTGAGGTGAAAGATCAGTTGTCCATGTTATAGTTATTTTTCATGGATCAAAAGGATACAACTTACCTTCATTTGATGGTTTTTACCCCTCCACTCTTAAAGAGAGTTAGGGGTCACAACCTGGGGATGACAACTGTGAGGATTTACATGCTCAGTTATCCATAATACATGCTCTTTATGGATATCCACAACGTGGTGAGGATGTTGTTCATTACAAAGGATGCATTGTTGTACTAGTGTCATTGCGGGAGGAGGTCTTGAGGGAGTTTTATACATCTCCATTGGCGGTACACCTGGGAGTGGTGAAGATGTACCAGTATCTCATACAGTAGCTATGGTGGTCAGGCATGAAGAAGGCAATTGCATAGTTCATTTCTTGACTCCTTACATGACATCGGGTGAAGGATGAGCACCAGGTTACATTAGGATTAGCTCACCCTGTGGAGGTACCTGTGTTTAAGTGGGATGGGATATCAATGGACATCATTACAGACATACCACAAGCATCCAAGTGACATTTTTCCATCTAGGAGACCATTTATCGATTCACCAGGTCGACCCACTTCATAAATATTTTGGAGAAGTGTTTCTTATAGAGCATCAGACACCTCTATGTGAATAATATAGTTTGGTTTCCTGATGACCCTTCAATGATATTCTTAGACTGTGATGCTCGTTTCACCTCCCAGTTTTCTAAGGAACTTCTGGAGGTGCTTGGGACTCTTCTACGCATAAGCACAACATTCCATCCTCTAACCAATGGTCAGATAGAGTGGACTAATCAGTTTTTAAAATATATGTTGTGGGAATGTATCTTGTACATTTGTCATGGTATTAAGGACCACATACCACTGGTGGATTTTTCATACAATAGTAGCTACCACTCAACCATTAGCATGGAAATGGTATATTCCTTATACTAGAGACCATGTTTTTCACAAAAGTTTTTGACTAACCCTGGTGATTCAGGAATCGTGGTTAAAAATATTGTGCGAGCTACATTCTAGAAGGTGCATTTCATCTAGGAGTGGATGAATACTACACAAATTCGACATAAGTGTTATGATGACTTGTGATAGAGACCATTAGAGTTTGAGGATGGAGACCATGTATTCCTATGGGTCTCACTAAATGAGGGTTACATAGTGATAGTCAGGATGGAAAGCTATCAGCAATGTTCATCAAACGCTTCCAAATATTGTACAGAGTTGGTGAGGTGGAGTACCTCTTATCTCAATTCCACAATTACATAGTGAACACAATGTCTTCCATGTGTCACATCAAACAAGGTATGCGTGTCACCCATCATGAATTATCAACTAGGGTGATATGGACATCGAGGATGGTGCGACCACTGCTGAGTACCTATTAGTGATCACAGATCAGCAAGAGAAGATCCTTCATGAGAAATCGATTCCCATAGTGTGTGTCTTGTGGTAGACTTAGAACCCTCACATGAGCACATGGAAGCGAGAGGTTTAGATTCGTGCCTAGTACAATCATCAGTTTGAGTAACCCTGTTTTTAAATTTTTGGGGTTTCTATGCCCCAAGGTGGGGTGAATGTAATGTCTCAGATTTTATGTGTATTATTTTTAAATATATTTCAGAATTATTTTTAGAACAATCATGGAGAATTTACTTCTCTCAGTGATGAAAAGTTTACCTTAGATCAGGTCTATCTTCTTATGGTGTAGGTCGAGGGAAAAAGATAATTTTCATAAATTTTAATTGGAATAAATAATATAAAATAAATTGAAATGTTTACATTATTTTCTCGGAAAACCATCACTTTAACCGAATGATGGGGATACTATTTTCGTAATTAATGAACAAAATAATGAATCTACAATAACAACGCTGACTCATTAATGTCACAGCGTAATGGAATGATAAACACATCTTTTACTTTTAATTGGTTAATTGAATGTTGGTCATTGGTAGGAAATTGACAGAAACTTTGGTGGAAACTTGGAGATTTGGTGAGAACACTCGACAATGAACGATGATGAATTTATGGTGCGAGTCACTACACCAACGACATGGAAGTATCATGGAAAAAATGGAAGCACAAACCTTTCATCAGAAATAGATCCCTTATCGAGGTTGGGGTTAGGTTTTAAATTGTTTCTTCCATATTCATTTAATTAAATGACAAACTTGAATCAACCCACAAACTAGTTGACCCTCACATCATCATTCATGAAGGAGGGATTTTCATTATCGGTTTTATTCCTAGGAATTATTTTGTAATGGTTGGATGTTTTTAATTATCCCCACATAAATCTTCTAACATGAGAAAATTAACGCCTTAAAGAATGAAGGTGATGGTTTGTTCCTACTTTATTATTTTATTTTCCTCCTCCTTCTTCCTTACATTCTTCGCATTCCTCACATGGATATGAATGATTAATAGTTTCATGCCCATTTCATAGCACAATGATCCAAAAATAGAGATCCATCATCGTGATAATAAAGCAGAGGCCCAATAGTTATAACAGAGAGTGAATCAATATGGTTTAGAAGTTCTCATTATTTGAACATTCTTCATGTGGATAAATCGGTACATGTTTTCGGGGTCGATTGGGGGTCTGAAACAAATGTAAATTGATTTTCAGTGTTAGGGAGTCCTCAAACATGCAGTTCCACAATTATTGGTTTACCAAATTGAATATTATAAGAACTCTGGCGGTGCACAGAGAGAGAACTGCATTTCTATAAATTCTCCGAAAACATGGTGTCTATCATGATGAAAAAACCGTTTATGACCAGCTAAGTGGTGGCAAAGGGTCCATGGTGAAGGAACCAATGACATGGCATGTTCTCTAAGGAACACTGAATTTGGGTCCTTACATGGGACTTGATGTGTATCTCAGGAAATACACTATCACCGAGTGGAGTACATTGTCTTGTACGTCACCACACGGCTAGTCCAGGACAGATGAAGGGGTTAACCCTTGTTGTAGTTACATAGGATGGCACACATGGATTAAATCCATTTACATGCACACAACCATGTACTTAAAGGGGGACCCAGTTACTCGGACATGGACGGTGGTCCATCCGATAATCCTTGTAATTACGTTTCTCCATGGAATGTTCCATCAATAATGGGTTGTTACAGACGACCAGTACCGAGAGTCGTACAACACATTGTGTGACCCCTTATACACGGCCTGTATATCCTGTAACATGGCATAATCCTCTTTTCAATGTTCCTTTTAAATGTTTCATTTGTGTTTGTTTTCCTTTTTCATGTTCCCCTGAAGGTCATGTATCATTTCCATCAATAATAGTATGATCCCTTTATCATGAAATTATAAGATAGAGTCATGTATCCCTCTAAGAGGATCGGAGCGAGATCCTCTATCCATTCTTGACCCCTAATAGAATCCGGTATTGACGTGACTAATCCAAAAAATGTCAATACTTTACATAGTATGTTAATACAGATGTGTTTTCTATATGCCAAGGCCCTGAAAGTGATCCTGATCTGTGTATTGTAATCGTTCCCCACAATAGTAGTGCGTTCACTTAGAATTAGTGTATCTATATCTAATGGATTTTACGGATGAATAGTATTTCTCGGATGGAGGGCATGAGATCCACCGGACTCAGGGAGTGATTTTTATTAGATGAGTGCTTCTTGGATCCTTTCAATTAAATCCCAAGTGGGGGTTTGCAGTTGTTTGACATGTCTCGAGACTATGGGTCTGGATTTTGCTTATATTTGGATTTTGTTTCCCTTGTTATATGTTATGTAGACATATACTACATAGAGATGAGTGTTACTTTACTTTTCATATTAATTTTTGGTTTTCATGGTTCTCTATTGATTATTGTTATACTCACCCAAGCACTGGCTTTTCACACAAGTGTTGTGTCTTGTGCATTCGCGCAATCATTCGATGGAGTCCTAAGTGGACCATGACATGGCCAAGATTTCTAAGATCCCAAAAGGACTTGGGGATCATAAGTCTTTGATTAGTAGTCACATTACCACATTGTTCTTATAGGTTAGACCTTGTAGTTTGAAGACTCTTGTTTTGGGAGGGCTTGTATTATGACCTAGTTTTACTTTTTGAACATTACTTATGTTGTACTCTATTGGTTGGGTTTATTTGTATGCATGCATTTTTATCCATATTGGTTTTTTACAGTTCACCAATTGTTGGCTTGGAGATGTGTGCATGTGTATATGAAAAAAGGCAATTTCTCCCATATTAGTGATATTTCTACTCAGAGGTAGTCACCAGCCCCTGGACTATTGGAGGAGGGCTTGGGGAGTCAAGGAACGGGACCTGCTGGGATGTGCTATTATAAAACCAACGACTCCCTTCCTAGAATTGTGGAGAACCCTTTGATGAGAATCATTATAATTTCTTCCATCGGTGATTTTTTGTGATAAAAAGTGTGTTATACCTTCATTTTTTAGAGGTTTCTACTAGATGTATCTCATTATATCTCAATTATTCTCACCATACTCTGTATTTTGATCTCACATACTTATAATGGGGTTTTATTGGTTGTGTTTTGCAATGGTTGGGCTGTTATAGCCACATATGGATGCAGTTCAGGTGGGAGAGGTGATTAGATAAATGCATTGTGGTATATTATTATGAGATGAATATTGAATGATTTTTATGAAGTGGATTCATTTCTTCTATAACTATTTTAATTGATGTCATTAATTGATAATGGCTTATCACATTAGATGGAAATAGAAATAACCTTATAATTGTAAAACCAAATTCAACAAACTATACATAGATTACATGCTGCAAATTGTTGTTTCTTTATACTCTGATGTTACATACCCTCAGGATATTATTTTGAGTGTTACATTTATTACCATAATTTTTAGAATATGATATTATTCTTGGAATTTCATTCTGAAACTGGTATATATATATATATAATAATTGGAGAATTAACTTTATTATGAAATTATGAAGTCGTGTTAAAAATATATTAGTTAATATAACCATATAACAATCAAAATGATATAATGAAATATTTAATTTAAAATATTATCTTACATTTCCTTAAAAAAATTTGATAAATATTTTGATTCATGTTTATGATTGATTATAACAATTGTAAAGGCATGTTAATTGATAACGGTACTTCTTTAGGGTTTATAAACCATTGTAAATAATAATAGCATGTATTTTCATCATAGGTTGATTTAGCTTGATACCTTAGGTGTTCTTGGCATAGAAAATGTTTATAATGAATTGGGTAATTTTTGTTGGAATGAAAACAATTTCTATTACAATTTTTTTACTTGGAATTGAGCTTCTAGTTTTCTTGAGAAGGATAGATGCCATGTTTTGAGGTCACAAATTCAAAATGTTTTGTTTCGTTCTACAATGTGGTGTCCTATGGATATGACACTTTTTTACATTATCCTAATACAGATGATCTTAAGATTGTTGATTTGGGGTGGGAAGCCTTGGAGGTGACGTGGGATTGGTACGACTGACCCTAGGATGGATGAGGTGATATTTGTGGGAAGGGAGGCCCATATGATGTTATGGTATTTAATGCCTATGATGGTGAGATGCATCGACATATGCATGAGGGTATTGTAGATGTAACATGAGTTTATGTAAAAAGTGAAATATAGGATTATAATTGATGATATCCAAAGAGATAGTATGAATAAATTAATATATATAATGGTTGATGTCCATGTTATTTTCATTATCTACCTTCCTCCCACCAATGCTTCATGAAGGTGGATGTTCATCATTGTATATTTCTCCATTATGTTATAATGGGACGGTTTTTAAATATTACCTAGATATGTATTGATTCTAATAATGGATTGAATAAATGTTTTACACATGGGGTTGGGTGATGATGGGATGAGAAAGCTTCAAAAATAATAAACATAAAAAACCATTGACATTTTGTAGATTATTCATTGTGGGAATGGAGATTTATCATATAATAAATTTAATGTAATCTAATTTAATTTAACGTGGAAATATGTTAATGTTTTTTTATGTTCTTCTAGAATAATTTTAATGTATCTATTTTATATTCTTCGGTATATATATGATATTTGGTATGAGTTGTTGAAGTCAAGAGTCTGAGTGGTGTTAGATGAAATTGAGTATACCACAAGGATACGCTCATAGATAGGTTGTGAGATATAATATATCTTGTATATTCTGTTATTTAATAAGTTACCCCACACAATATGTTGGAATGGGACACTAACACCTAGTGGACCTTGGGAGGGCGTTTTCCCTAACAACCTGGTGGGAGGGTGGATGGCTGACTACCTAATCCATCCCTACCCTATTCTCTTTGTATATATATGTGTTTCTATGCACTATAGATAGTTTTCCTATATAAGAGTGTATATGGATGTGATTGTTTAGGGTTGTTTCAAAATCATTTATTACCAACTATATTATCAAACAAATTATAATAGGTATGTTTTGTACATGATGTGATGGGTTGTGGTTCTTACTCATTGCAGGGGATAAAATCCCTTGAGTTCTAATATCAATTGTTTTACATTAATTATACAGGTTGTGGTTGATTATTGAAACAACATGGTTACTAAATGGTTTTGATTATTGGAGTATCTTGTTTTATGATGAACTAGGTTCATATTGGGATGCACAAACAAGGAGTTTTATGGAAAACATACTTTTAGAGAGAGATGATCAGAAGTACGATAATGGGGTAATGCGGTAAACTAGTGGGAAACCAATAGTGTGGTTCCTATGATTTTTTACTATATCCCATGATATCTATTATGAGATACATGGTCGGATATTCCAATGGTGAGTTTTGTAACATAGTACACAAATTTAGGTTAAGAATTTATTTCACTATTGTTTAGAACCATATTTCATTCTTTCTGAGTCCTTTTTATGATAGGCTCTGTGGAGGATCCTACTATATATTTTTTCATACTCACCAAATATTTATACAAATAATTCTCTAGGTACATTGAAGTAGTTTGGTGATCAGGATGGATATTACTATCTTGGAGGTTAGCCATAGGTCTTTGGATATCATTTTCATTGTCATAATTACTGTTTTTGGGGACATTTAGTTTTTCATTAAGTTCATTAGTACTATAGGACATTTTATATTTCCCTTGGTATTCATTGATACATATATATATATATATATATATATTTATTTATTAGAATTTGTTGGTTGTTGTATCATTATTATATATTTATTTCATATGTTTTATTTAGATTGTGATCCCTCTTATATGAATTTTTATTATCCCTTCATTTATAGTCTCTATCCTTAGACATATTAGAGGTACGACTCGGGTAGTCACCATCTCTCTCCCCTCATTGTGGTATCCTTGTGGGGATAGATTCATGATAATAAAAATCATGAGATGGATTTGAATTCATATATTCAAAAATATAATCAATATTTTTCAAAAAAAATCCTTATTTTTGGTAATTTTAATTTATTAAAATAGAGATACATTATCAAGTTAAAAATAGTTTCTAAAGAATTGTGTTTTTATGCCTAAAAATAAACCAAAAAAATACAATATAAATATGATTAAAATATTTTTTTGAATATGAATAAATAATGTTTTTATTTATTTTGAAATCAAATATGATAAATAATGGGACTTTTAATTTACTAAATTTATGTATAAGAAATGATATGTTTATGAGAAGCTATATTTTTTACTATTCCCTAAAATACGACTATTTTTAGGAAAATTACTAAATTTTACTCTATTATAATATTTTCATGTGGATTTCAAAAATTATGCTATATTTTTAAAATAATATTACTATAACATGTATATTGTAATTAAAATTATTAAAAATAACCTGAAAAAAATTATGTTTTTTAGAAAATTAACTTTTATGAATAAAATGAATTTATTAAAATTTTGAGTGATTATTTACAATGAAATTTTCAATAAATTTTCATTTCTTTCAACCCATATATATTTCATAGTTTGGTTAATCAAATTCATACCCTCTAATTCAATGCCTATGATATAACGGTCCTATTTAAATTTTATATTTGGTGGGTTGATTATACTCGATGCTACGTGTTGTATATGATATGAATCAAAATGATATATTTAACAATATTATGGTGATACATTATCCCAAACATTAATAAATTGAGTCCTTTTAATTATAACATGTTAAAAAAAATGGTTTTGATATTTGAAAATGGAATTAATGAAATCCACCATCATGAAAATGATTTATAAAACATCCTCTTAAAAGAGGGAAAGGGAAATCTGATGGTTATTTGGGATAAAACATAACTAAAATTCCAAGTTGGATAACATTAATGGTATGTAGAAATGTAGAATAGTACGTAAAGAATATATAATTATGCTATGTGATAGAGATCATTTATCATAATAAAGTGAGAGATCAAGAGAAATTCAAATACCATAAAACTATAAATATGTGATGAGTAAAATAACAATTGATCGATGAAATATTAATGTTACGTGATAACATTATTATTTCAGTCCTTTATTTTTAATGATGGGGTGTTCATTTAATAGAAAAATATTGGAGAATATAAAATATTCATAGTAGATATTTTTTATTTTTATAACCCCAGTTTCATCATTTTTTTGCATTTATCAAATTTCACATCACCACATACTCCATAAAATTAATAACCAAGAATAAAATACTTCATTAAATGGATCATAATTCATATAAATTATTGACAAGTCCTTTTATATGTCACTAAATATATACAAAAAAATATCCAGAACTAGTAATCTAATATAATACATTAACATCAATAATCACAACATTAAAACAAATAAAATAAATATAATCAATTCGATATGAATAAATATTCCATGTTAATTGATAAAAAAATGTCATACTAACTAGTAAATCATGAATACCGGTGGGTGAAACTACATCCTTGTCACCCATCAGTTGTGGGTTCAAGCCCCATATCCATGTAGGGTTCATTTGGTTATCTACTGACATGCAGTTTTTCCTTTTTATAAAAATATATTAATATTAAACCTATAGCATTCCTTGTTTATTTAAAAATCCTAAAAAATATCATTAATCACAAAATAATTTTCAAACGAACACAATTCAACAAATTCTTCTTTCTCAAATTATATAATCATTATTGTTCATTATTAACATAACATCAATTATCATATAAACCCAATAGGATACAAAAACATTAAATATTTTAACAAAATAATATAAATGACATATTTCCCTAATAACAACCTCCCATAGAAAAGAGTTATTCATATAGGATATATATAAACTAAACATATTTTAAAAATAAATAAATGTTACCATTAATTATACATCACAGAAGAAAATTGAAGGGTTATCTGTTACCTCTAAATTATCATAAAAATATACATATTAACACACGATTGATCTTAATCATCATAAACTATCATCATCTAAATCCAAAACATGTTGTATTTGCAGATAAATTTATTTTCTAATTAATTATATTGATTAGAGAATAAAATTTGAATTATACTAATCATATCACACCAAGAGTATCAATCCAGATGGGCCGTAAAAAATGTTGTCCTACGTCAAGTAAAAATAGAGCCAAAACCCATTAATCACTATTTAGAGTAATTAACCATACATAAAATTGTTCAAGAACCACATCCAAATATTATTTCTATAAAATGACACATTAAGTGAAAAAACAACATGGTATCAAGCATAATAATTTTTTTGGATTTTTATCAATAGTTTCTTAAAATTATATCATTGATTTATGTTTCCTAATCTATTTCTTGTTAAATCTAGTTCAAAATTTTTCTACTAAATATCCTCCAATACCTACTGTAATGTACAAGAAAAAAATATCATAGATTCTATGGTTATATTATATAATTATTGTTAGATACAAGAAATAACATCCTATTGTACCAAATAGTGTAGTAGAATTTTTATCCTAGATACATACTTTAATTTTACATTACAAAGTATAACAAGAAATATAACATACAGATAGTAAATATTATACCTCAGTGAACCCATTTAACAATTAATTTTTTATATCATTGGAAATAGAAAAAAATAAATTAGAACATAGGAAATTAGTATATGTTATGTACAACAAAATATATCTTGAATAAATAATTAATAATCAAACATTTAACATGAATTACTAAGTAGACATGTTATTTAATCAATAACATGGATATAATGATTAGATATTGAATAATCAATGTTGTAATTTAAATAACTTACAACACATTCCATTTTACAATTAAATTGTGAAAAAATGAATCCATGGATAATAATAATGGAAATAATATCATTGGTAACAATAAATGAATCAAAGATGAAAGAAATGAACAATATTGGACCTAAATATGTCATCAATCAGGATATCAATACCTCTAATGAATTATACCATTATAGAATAAAAATATTATTAAAAACAAATATAAATATAGATGACTAATTTATCACTTGGTTCATGGTGATGAATCTATAGAATAAATAATTCCAGGCCCCACCCATCACTACATGCATATATCATTCCATATATATAAATTTTCGTTTAAATTCATGTACACTATTTCTTATCCATAATGATCAGTGTTTAGTAATGAATAGAGATTATAATTTATATCTCTGTTAATAAAATAACATTTAAATAATACACCATATTTAGAAATTTTATATGATTTAGTTAATTATAATATCCATGATATTAAAAAATGAATTTTTAAAATAAATTTAATACTCAATAATAATAAAAAAGTTATTGTTCTGAAGAGAAATTTTAATACAACAATTAAATTAGAATCTATATTCCAGTACATTCTATAGTAAATCTAATCATAAATAATAACCATAAAAACAATGATTTAATAACTACATAATAACTTGAGAGGAGTATATATAGAATACATGGTTTTTGTATTTTATGAATAAAGATACCATATGTTGGTCTTTAAAACATTCTTGATAGAATTATAATTTTTAATTGGAAAATCACAATTAAAAATTATAAATTTATAGAATATTAAAAAACAAATTTCATTGTAAATAATCATTTATATATTTATTTTCCAAATAAATTCATTAAATATTAAATACATTATGAAATTATATAAATGTTATGTATGTTAAAATAGGGATTCATTTGAATAAAAAATAGAAAATTCTAAAATTACATTATTTTGAATCAAATTGTAATATTCCTTTTAAAACCATTCAAAAACTAAAAAATTTATAAAAATTTCTTTAATTTATCATTAAATAATATTAATATATTCATTAAAACATTTCATTAAAATATGGATTTATAAAAAAAGTTCATCTCGGGAAAGAAATATAGTTATATTTTTTGTAAAAAAATTTTCTAAAAAAAATTTAATTATCATTGTGAGTAAAATATAACTGTAACATAAAAACGTCATTAATATACATAGAAGTGGAAAATTAAATGTTTTTTTATGAAAATGATCAAATAATTTCCTTTGATGGAAATTCATTTATAATTAAACCCGATTAAAATGACATTGAATCATAAACCATTACCACTATAGAAACATGAGAATAATAAACCAAATTAATGGAAAAAAATTAAATTAATCATTTCATTAAATTATTGTTAATATATTCATTATTTAACATATATTTTTTTTATTATAGAAAAAATTTAAAAAATTGGTCCCTTATAAAAAATTGTTTCTATGCCTTAAAAATTGAGTTGAAATATCTTATGAAGATCATAACAATGAAGTGAGAACGGATAAAAAATATAAAATCTTTAGAAAAAATAAATCCACATTAAAATTAAATAGAAAATAAATAAAACTATATAATTTAGAAAAATAATATTATAATATTATTTTAAATGAAGAGATAATAGTACATAATGAAAATAAATTGACTAATGATATTTTTTGCAACATGTAAAAATTCAATTCCAATCCCCTTGAATTATATAAATTAAATTTTAACCAAAAATACCATGAATTAATAATTATTCCGGATACTAAATGTAAAAATGTATGTTTATTAACAAAAAATAAATAAATTATGTGAATTACATTACATTTTCCTCATTGAACCTAAATTAAGAAAAACGCCCCGTGATGATCATAATGTTGAAGAGAGGATTACTTAATTGATTGATTTTTTTGTTTAAAATTTAACCCTATATAATAAAAGATTATGTAAAATATAACTGTTTAACATACATTAAAAACATAATAAATATTATTTAATAAAATGGTGAGTTAATATAAACCATGAAAAAGAAACTGAGTAATGTAATTCTATACTACTTGGTATGTTTTGAGTAAAATATCCTTCGATTAAATTATATAAATTTAAACATAAAATATCATGATTTATGAATGATTGACGATATAATTTATAAAAGGGGTCATTGAATAATCGATATAAATGAAATAAGTTTCAAAACAGTAAAATATGGCCTAATGATGGAAATTTTTTTAAAAATACAATGAATGGTATTTCCCAACATTTCAACGTGACTTAACCTTTTATATAATGGTTTTAAAAATGTTACTGACTTATAAAATAATAATACTAATTATTAAAATATCCAATTTGAACTTATTATATCATTTTTTCACATATTCATTAATAACATTTCTTCATTTCCATTATTTTTTGTGTTAACAACATTGTTTTACCTTGCGTGTTTTCATGGAATTTCTAGTTATTGTGAATAGATGTAATGAACCTAAACCTAGTATCATGGTGACAGTACTTTAATTTATTAAATTTTAATAGGATAAAAGAAATATATCTCCAAAGGACCTAATATAATATTAGTCTCAGTACACTAGATACATAAATGAAACCGATTTTATATTAGGAAAACAATATTACATAATGCATAAAAAATGTTAATAAATTGAATCCTTCAAAACACATTTACTATTTTTTTATTTCAAACATAGGGAAAGGGGAAAAATAATGGCGATTTAAACTTATTATTAATGGTTAAATATAATAGAAGAAATAATTATTCAATTAGAATAATTAATAAGTAATAGTAAATAACTAAAAACACTTGACATTTGACAAACAAAATGAGAATGAATTAAATCCTTATAATGTAAAAAAATGAAAATTATCTAGAAAATAATAACTTATTTATTGTATTGGAAAATTTATAACTATTGTACATCATGTATAATGGAATAGGAACCACTATCTTCCAGAATATTCATAAGATGGTTTAATCTATAAGTTATACCTTGTTTAATTCTATGATAACAGATTCATCACTTGAGACTACGAGTCCATCAAGGGGATATCAATAACATGTCCCCAACCAAGTATTATAATTAATATAATTATATATAATTGAATAATATAATTAATTAATTGTTAAGGTGTCATATAATTAACTCTATATATGAAATTAAAGATATGGATGTATCAATATTTCCTTAATTAATCAAAAAATTGTCAATTTAAGCAATATATATAAAAACTATAATAAAATATATAATAAAATCCATCATAAATGTATATTATTCTTTATTATAAATTTAATCTCCCATAAAAAATTAGTACAATAATGTGACAGTTTCAATATAATGTTAACAATCACAAAAGAGAGATATAAGATGTTACCAATATGAAAAATCATACTTTAATCTCAAAAATAATATCCAATGTTCAAATTAATCTATTCTATCAGTAGTTATTTTTATGGCTAGCCCAAAATATTACTGTCTAAAATAAATGACCAAAAATTATACAATGGTCACTAAATTTATATAATAATAACATCATTGGAATTTCACCAAATAACATAACGTTTATGTTATTGTCATATTTTAAATACATGGAAACATTTATCACCTTTAATCCACAATGAAAACATGAAGGCTTCTAATAAAAAAATATTGAGTTTGTTTATTAAATATGAACATGTAGTATACATTGTAATGATATTAATAAAATTAGTAACCTATTTAATATTCACTAATAATATCTCATACAATATCTTTTTCATTATTATCTAAAAATAATGCATATATTCGGGGTTATTATCCATCAACCATGTGTTTTCCAAAATGTTATTTGCAACAGAATAACTTCTCTTAGATACTAATACAATTATAATCAAGGTTCCAAATCCATAATTAGGTATTGTAGCACAGTCCATGTATATCAAATGATTTATTTAAAAAAAATTATATATATAGAATAAATTCTCAACTGAAATACACAAGATCTTTAATTATTTTACTTCATTGTAAAACCATTAACTAACCATCATAATATTATTAATTAGTAAGTACATATTTCCATTTTCATATTTAATATATTCATTATAATCATTATAAAAATTTATTCAATAACTTTTAAACCTCCCTTAATGTGTTTTCCCTATAGGAAATTAATTTTAATAATTTCATTATTTTCCACATTTAAAACAGTCTTCCATAAGAAATACAATTAGAGGACCATTATAACATACTATTAATTTTTCCTCATAAATTACTATATATATATAATTATTTTATATACCAAAAACATATTATCATTCATATAATGATTTCACTTTTATTTTTCTTCTCATATATTCAATATATAAGAAAATAAATTATTTTTTGTTATTTTTTTTCACAACATGTGGTCTTAGTGAACTACTACCTTCCCTTATTTGGTGAGTGTGATAGTTAGGAAAGGTGGATTTTGGGAATTAGATATTATAATCCCAATATTATTCAGTATGAAAATTATCCTAGTTGTTTTCCCATCTATGTTTTCTCTATAACATTCATCATCAACCACATTCCTAATGGTTCCATCCTTCAAATAAATCAAATGCACTGTGTGAAAAAACTATATAGAGTTATATAGTCATGAATAATCATTCATAGATTGTTTGAGGTATGAAAATTTCTCAATATATTAATCATTAGATTTAATATATGTCATATATTTTCAATTAAAAATCTATAGTAAGATATCATATACTTATCCTTACCCTCAATGTTAAATATAAAGTTATATTCCATAATCTATGTTTTTCTAAATATAGATCCAAAGGATTCTAACATAATTTTGTGGATAAAAATGATAAGAACCCCGACCACAGTATAATGGAGAAAGATCCCTGCATTATTAAATTGGCATAAGATACATGAAATCATATGCCAAAGGGATGAATAGGTTATTATCCTGGTAAACTAGTTACATACATGAAACCTATTATACATCGAGGAAAAAATAAAACATAATACATAACAAAATTAAATGAATTAATCATTGAATAGTAATTAAATGGTCTCATCATCATAACATATTTATATAAATCAATATAATGGTGACATAAAATTCCCAATAATGGTTAAATAAAATATAATAAATAATGAATCAATGATCACAATCAATATGGAAAGGATAATAACTAAAATCATATTCCATTTAATCAATACACTAATAATGATAAGATTCTATTGACATTTTCCTATTAAAAATCAACTAGAATATAATAATAGAGTTATTAATTTATGGATTCCTTAATTAATTGATGATATGTATCATGAACCTGAATCACTACCATCAAGACCATTCACTATTAGGTTTAATATAGTAGTAATAACATGTTCTAGGAAGTCTTAATTTATTCATCCCGTGAGACTGTAGATGTATCTAGGGGACAAATATAACTAGTCAACACCCATTTCTTCCAATCCAAATAATTACCCATATATCAAATAATATATTTTATTAATAAACAATATTCCATATCATTAAATATATGAATTCAATAAGAGATAAAGAATTATCAATTCTTCTAAAATTAGTCAAATAACATTCAATGTATAATCCATATGTGAAAATTGAAATCGGTTTAGGATATAATAATATCCATAATAAAATAATATAGAAATTTGAAAGAAATATTATGTATAATGAAAAATAATTTCAATAATATGATTGTTTGAAGAGAAAGTAAACAATCACAGAAAATATTTATATGGTAAAATAACTTTTATCACATGGTAATATTCAAGTCAAATAACCTTGGATGAAATAATAAAAATTAATTATCATATTGAATTTTAATGGGATTTTATATACACCACATAAAATTGAACATGTTCCTAATGAAAAATAAGTCTCAATGAAGTAAAAATTATGATAGAATCCCTTACACCATTATAATCGATTAAATCATATTCCCAATGAAATAGTAATATTTCATAGAACATTATATACTGTAACGTCCCGGTTCCGGGTGCCACTGAACGGGTGCCCTGAACCCGGTTCGCCACATGACCTCAAGTGCATTTCCGCAAACACCAGAGGCTCCCGACGAGCAGTGAGGCCCCAGGTCTGATAGTGGGGAAACTATGCCCTCATTTGTCAAAGTATAGAACAGTAGAATAGAAAATACACATAAAACAACAGCGGAAGCAGTAAACCATACACAAATAAATAAAAAACTACAGTAGATATAACCAAATATATATATAGATATGATTCAACATGTCTCAAATTCTATTAAAACAGCCAGAACATGTTACTTAGAAGTAAAATACAATAAAGAGTACAATTGCAGAAAAGCATAGCAGAATAGCCAGTGGCATCATGAGCCTAAGCCTGGTCCCATGCTCTCCCACACCCAGCAATAATCAAGTACCTATATAAGGACTCTTTCCCCTATCCACACCTGTATAAACGTAATCTGTTTAGGCCGAAAGGCATCACCCAAATAGGGTGTGAAAAATAAATACCCAGTAGGCACCCACCAAAGGCCCGTTCCCAACTATGTGAAAGCATGAAACAACAGTGTGCAGTAATAAAATGCAACAAAGTATGCAGTACCGAATGTAACTAACATCACCAGTTGTATTTCGATTTTAATATTCATTTAATCATTTAATTACAAATACCACCATAGTGAATATTCTACGTAACTTACAATGTCCTCAGACACGTAATTCCTTACCCTCGGGTAAATAGAATACAAACACAAGAATCTACCCACAGGAATACGAATATTTCCCGCGGGCGTTAGAAGTGACGCCTAGAGGCATAAAATCAACTACCCACAGGCACAGAAGATGTTTTCCACAGGCTAAGTAGTGCAGTGCCCACAGGCTAATCACAACAATACCCTCAGGCCAAACAGGTAACTAGGCCATGCCCAACATGTAAATAAACATTCACAAGCAATTTATCTCAAGGTAATTCTACAATCATTTCATTAGAGGAATACCCTCGGGTATCCTGGCCAAACGGCTTAACAGAGGAACACACCCCTGGGGTGGTCATGGATCCAATAAACGATCCCAAATAGCATTTTATTATCAAAATAAGTTACCTATTGAATTATGGGTATTTAAAATAACTATGTCCTCAGCCACACGACACCCCAAATATGGGTTTGTAGCTAAAGACGCACAAAACACATAGTAGTAGGAAAATAAACACCAAGCCACATACCTTTAACTCCAACGAACGTTATATGAGAACATCAATTACAGAAATGCCCAATAATGATGTAGATTTGAAAAAGATGAAAACATGTTCAAACATAAATTACATTCCCTCAGGAAATAATTGGTAAGAATGACTTAAGGAGAGTATAGGTATTACCCGTGCGGTTCCAACGAGATCATCCGAGGCGGAAACGGATTCCTGGTTTACGATCGACAAATCCTCAATGGTTCGGTCATTCCCTCCCTCTCCTTCCTCCGGTTCTAAGCCTTCCCTGTGAATAGGGGAGGCTACTGCAAATTTAAATCAAAAAAAAAACAAAGTACACAACATGTACTTCCGAGTACATGGTGTGTACTTCCCATTTTTAAATTGTTCCTTTGGCGGCTTCCCGCCAGTGCAACACAATTCACCTGCCGACATGACTACACAGCGTGTCTTCAGGAGTACATGACGTGTGATTCCCCTCAACTGGCCACCACCTTACTATTCATCTATCTATTGACTACGTCGCCTGTAAAGAACCACTACACGCCATGTACTCGGTTCCTTCACCCTTCATTGCCCGCATGGCCACACACCATGTGTACTCATTCCACATGGCCAGAAGTACACGGCGTGTGGAAAAAGTACACAGCATGTACTTCCAAAATTTAGGATTTTCCCCCATATTTCATATTTTCTCAAAAAACACTTAAGGAAAAGAGAAAATAAGAAACTCGTACCTCAAAAATAAGAACCCGGTTCATACAAAATGCCCCCTTAATGCATTTCATCCCTGCATTTCTATTCCAAGGGTGGCGAAGATATAGCTGAGAATAACTATGGAAACTGAGCATGCACGTCGGTCTCCTGCTCCCAGCTTTCATCTTGCACTCGGCCATGATGCCATAACACCCGTACAAGAGGAACTGACCAGCCTTAGAGAACATTCATGATCCTATCAGTGATATGAATCAGATTCTCCTCAAAGGACGCATCTAACTCATTCTCAACCTTCTCGGGATGAGAAACATGAGATGGGTCTGAATGATAGCGGCACAACTAAGATACATTGAAGAATTTGTGCATGGACCGATACCTCTATGGTAACTGCAACCGGTAAGCAACCAACCTGACTCTATCAAGAATCTAAAATGGCCCCACATACCTCGGTGAATGTCTACCATGTCTCCAGATCCACTTGTGTCCCAACCTCGGGGAAACACGCAATAAAACCTAATCCCTGACCACGAACTCCAACGGTCATCCGTGGAGATCAACATAAGATTTCTGACAAGACTATGCAGTAGCCATCCGCTTCTGAATCAACTGGACATGCTCAGAAGTCTTCTGCACGAGACGTGGTCCCAGTAAAGCTGTCTCACCTACCTCTAACCAGCACAATGGTTATCGGCATGGCCTACAATATAAATCCTCATATGGTTCCATCTCAATATTCACCTAAAAAATATTGTTATAGGAAAACTAGACTGCATGTATATGCTTCTACCAAGAGCCCCCAAAGTCTAAGACGCATGCACACAGTATGTCCTCAAGCACTTGTATCATATGCTCTGACTGGCAATCTGTCTGAGGGTGGTAAATTGTGCTCAGAATCACTTGTGTACCTAGTTCCCTCTGAAATCTCTGTTAGAAACGAGACTTAAAGCGGACGTCCCTATCTAAAACGATACAATGGGGAACCCCATGAAGACATATGATCTCTCAGATATAAAACATCCCGAGCTCGTCAAAACCGAAGGTTTCCTTGATTGGAAAAAAGTGAGCTGCCTTCGTGATTCTATACACAATAACCCACACGACATCATTGCGTCGAGGTGACCTCGGCAACCCCGTCATGAAATCAATCACGTCATCATCCCACTTCCACTTAGGAATGGGTAACAAGTGAAATAGTCCAGCTGGTCTCTGATGATCCGCCTTCACCTGCTGACAGGTGGAACAACTCGTAACAAAACCAACTACATCTCTCTTTATACCCGGCCACCAGTACTGACGTCTCAAGTCACGGTACATCTTGGTAACCCCGGGATGAACTTCCCAAGACGAAGCATGAAACTCCCTCATCATGTCCTCGCGTATATCCCCTGGAACCCATACTCATCCAAGCAAACGCAGAACCTCATCACTGCCTACCGTCCAACCAAGTGGAGGGTCCTCACTTTCCACTGACTCTAGTAGAACTAGGCCTTCTGGATCACATAGTTGTCTCATCCTCACTCTATCCAGTAGGGTACAAGTCATAGATAAAGATGAAAAATAAGTATGCCCCTGACTATCGTGCACCTCCAAATGCATCTCAGAGAACAAATCCATAAGCTGTCAATCACCACTAGCCTCCGGCACAGCCTATGTCTGAGTCTTTCTGCTTAGTGCATTAGCTACTACATTACCTTTACTATGTGTATATTCAATCTCAAAATGAAAGGAATACATATATTCGACCCACCTTTGCTACTTAAGATTCATGTCACATTGAGTGAAGATATACTCGAGAATTTTGTGGTTGGTGAAAACCACAAAACGTTCTCCCAATAGATAATGCCTCTAACAGCGCAACACAAGAACAACTACTGCCATCTCGAGATCATGCGTCAGGTAATTCCACTCATGTCGCCTCAACTAACATGACCTGTATGCAACAACTCGATCGCCCTGCATCAACGCTGCTCCCAGACCAATACCTGATGCATCACAGTAAGATGTATAGCTATTCCCTTGCTCTGTATGTATCAGGACTGGCGCTGATGTCAACCTTCCTTTCAGGTCCTGAAAGGCTGCCTCACAAGCTTCTGTCCAAACGAACTTCACACCCTCCTTAGTCAAACCCATCAATGAAACTGGTAAGAGGAATAAGTCATGTATGAAGCATTTGTAGTAACTATACATCCCTAAGAAACTATGTATCTCAAACATTTTCTTTGGATTCTCCCAGGAAACTACTTCTCTCGCCTTCTCTGGGTCTGCGACAACTCCTTCCTCTGAGATGATATGACCAAGGAAGTGAATCTGGTCCATCCAAAAATGGAACTTTGAGAGCTTAGAATATAGTCAATGCTCTCTCATTGGACTCAATACAATCTCAAGATTGGTGGCATGGTCGTGACGAGTGTGAGAGTACACCAAGATATCGTCCGCGAATACTACCACATAATATTTCAGATAAGGATGGAAGACACGATTCATCAGAGCCATGAAAACTGTTGGCACGTTCGTGAGTCAGAACGACATAACTGTATACTCGTATAGACCATACCTACTCTCGAAAGCCGTGAGAGGTATATCAGATGATTTAATGCACATCTGATGATATCATGACCTCATTTCAATTATCGAGAACACTCGTGCTCCCCGAGGTTGAGGAAAAATATCATCAATTCTCAGCAGGGGATATTAGTTCTTAACCATCTACTAGTTCAACATCTGATAATCCTTACAGAGTCTGAGGGTATCATCCGCCTTCTTTGCAAAGAGAACCGGAGAACCCCACAGAGAAGGACTAGGTCGGATAAAACCCTTTGCATGTAGCTCCTCTAACTGCCTCTTGAGCTCCTTCAACTCAGGCGTGTCCATCCTATAAAGAGTAATGGACACTGGTGCTACTCCTGGCATATGATTGATAGAGAATTCTACCTCACGCTCCGTGGGAAGACCTGAAAAGTTGTCCGGGAAGACATCCCTGAGACGATCAACCACTGGAGGGAAATCTGTCTGACATGTCCCCTGGTTGTCCAGATATAAGCTCGCAATCTGGGTTGTGACTCCACCACGCCCATGATGCTCTGGTGAAGCTCGACTCGCCTGAACATCCCATTCACCCTTGTATAGAAACTCTCCACCCTCTAGTGACGTGAAACACACCATGCGACAATAGCAGTCCACAAAGGCTAGAAAGGGAACCAACCAGTCCATCCCGAGAATGACGTCATAAACAATCATATCTAAGATATAGAGGTCACAAAGGAAGTGACACCCATCAACCTCAAGGGGGGACTCCTTACACTGACACACACCAGTCGTTCTAGTCCCCAAAGGAGTGTATAGCATCATAACATCAGAATAATAAGAAACACAGAGCCCAAGGATCTCTACAATGAGCACAGATATAGAACTATGTGTAGAACCCATATCGAAAAGTATAGAAGATAAGGAAGAAGCTACTAGAATAGTACCTCTGACTGAAGAAGGTCTGGGATCCTACTTCTGTTGGGTCTGTTGCACTGCATATGCCTGCCCAGTGTCGCAGCCCTGCGACACAGCCTAGCTACCCAGATCTCTCCCACCCTGTTGCGTTTGAGATCCTGGTGTCTGGCTACCACAGACATGACCACCATATCTGCCTGCACGCCCTGACGTATTCCAGTTCCCCGACTCGTAAGAAGCTACTGGTCATGTTCCTGCATGTGAAGTCTGCAGAGAATCCCTCTCACTAGCCATCGGTGGAAACACCCTACAAAAGCGCTGTAGATGACCCATCCAAACGCAAGCTCGACACTCCAATGGGTCTGGTGGAAACTATGGACTCTTGTGCCTCTATCTACCACAATGGTAGCACATGACCTGGCCACCTGAAGCATTATTTTGAATGGCACTGCCACCCTGTGATAAGTCCACCTGCCTCTTCCTCTTGCCATCAGAAATAGTACCAGTAACTGGTGTTGAACCACCCAGGACCACACCACGAGATTCCTGCAGGTTCCTCTCTATAATCAGCGCCTGGTTCACAATAGTATATATAGTAGTATACTTGAAAACATTCACCAGTTCTCGGATGTCATACCAAACACCATCCTTGAAGTGACTAGCCCTCAGCGTCTCATCTCCCACCAGAATGGGTGCAGAACGCTGAAGCTCAGTAAAGCAAGAAGAATATTCTATCACCGACATTGCGCCCTCCTGCAGATTCATGAACTCTTAAGCTCTGTCTGCCCTCAGCATCTCCGGAAAGAAGAACTCATAGAAGACTGTCTGAATATCCTCCCACGCCATGTCTCTGTGATTCTCTGACTAGGTGGTAACATCCAACCACCTCATCGTGGAATCATGTAGCATGTATGTCGTGAGCTTGACCATCTTCCATGGAGGCGTCTCAAGATGCTCGAGAATAGTATGCATCGATCCAAGCCAAGACACCACATCCTGTGGTCTTCCATCCCCTGAAAGCGTAGGTGGATACTGCTACTGAAAGATACAAGCCACCTCGTCCATAGACGTGGCAGCCGGCGGTGCTCCCATAAAGGTCTGCATGAACCTCATGAAGCCTTCACGGAACAGCGCCTTCGTGCTTATGTCTGGTATAATGGTTGGTGCTGCATCTAGATCTACTGGAGGATCCACTAGTACCCCATGGCCCACCATCTCAGGAGTATACTCATTGCCTCTCTCTTGGCGAACAACACAAGGTCGTCTAGGAGGCATGACTCTACAAGGTTGAAAACACACGTTAGATTTAAGATTTATCAAAGACTGAAAACGAAGATACCCAAAAGGGAACAGGAGGAAGAATGCATTCAAAATTTTCAAAACAAGACTACATGGCATGTATACTGACTACACGGAGTGTACTTGACTTCCCTTCCCCTGCCCGAGTCCTTCTGCATGGCTTAGCCCCACGACTCCCATTGAAAAAATCTACATGGCGTGTATATCATCTACACAACACGTATGGTGTTATTTTCCAACTTCCCATGTCGTCTCTGACACGGCTGACTTCTCGTCTTGATACTACACGGCATGTTACACCCACACACAGCATTTTCGCGACCCAATTTCCTAGCCCCACAGTTAACTCCACATGGTCTATCCATGTACAAGACTACACGGCGTGTCCCACAGGTACACGTTGTGTTCAAGGAGGGGTGACACTGACCCATGTTGTTAGTTAAACGGCTAGGTCCCCAGGTCACATTCCACGACATGTCCATCATTGACAAGGTTTTTTCAATAAAAGAGTTCACTGAGCGATGTTGTTAGATACATGGCTAGACTCTGGGTCAACACTACACGATGTGTACATCAAGTACACAACGTGTTTTCCCCCCACCTTTCCCTACCACATGTCTCCGCCCACACGGTTTGTGACACGGGAAGCGACTACACAGCGTGTACAGAAGCTACCTGGTGTGATTGCTCCATGCTCTTCCCATCCCCGTGTCGCTGCCAACACGGTTTGTGACACGGGAAGAGACTACACGGTGTGTACTCTGGGTACACGGTGTGTACTCAAAAAGATTATTTTTCTTCTCGAACAGAAGACCATACACGGTGTGTTGAAGGTACTACACAGCGTGTATACTGGGTTTCTGGACAGTATGCCTCAGAAACTTCTCTGGAACCTAGAAAATAGTGGAAAACAACACATGTGTTCAAAATTGCAATCTGTGAGGGCCCATACTCCCCACTAATCAATGTTTTACATCTTATTTGTGTCATAACAAAATGAACAGTCAATGATCCACCAAATTCCAGTCAATGGGGGCCCATACTCCCCAAAAATCAATGTTTGGCATTCATTCTCTAAACCGGCTCACACAAGAAAATAACCTATCACAAGAAGGTATTTATTAAGCAATTATCACAAGAGAATGCTTTACTAGAACAACATCTATCACAACAACATGAAATTTCAAATGCACCTACATGTCATGGAAACAATGCATGGCATGTGATTTCCTGCATGTGCATAAATGATGCATGAGACGGAATACCCTCATCTCATAGGGTTCTAACTAAATAAAACCCATAGATAAAATATAACAGCACAATCACAAGTGCGTCATCCAATAGTGAAATCAAGTCAACTGTAAATTTCAAAATCAGTAAAATTAAAACACGAGGTAAATTGGATTTTCCCTATACACGGGTTAGCTACGCTGGGGCACAACTTATCACCAACTACTGTTTTTCCTATCCCTGAATAAGGCTCTATATAGTAAGTCAAAGAAATTAACTCATATTATACCACTTTGTAACGTCCTGGTTCTGGGTGCCACTCAACGGGTGCCTCGAACAGGGTTCGCCACATGACCTCAAGCGCATTTCCCCAAATGCCAGAGGCTATTGACTAGAAGCGAGGGCATAGGTCTGATATTGGGGAAACTATGCCCCCATTTTTCAATGTGTAGAACAACGGAATACAAAATAAACATACAACAATAGCGGAAGCAGTAAACCATACACATCTGAAATAAAAAACTGTTGTTGATATAACCAACCAGATATATAGATATGATGAAACATGTCTCAAATTCTAAGAAAACTTTCAGAACTGTTACATATAAGTACAATATAGTATAAAGTAAAAGTGCAGAAAAGCAAAGAAGAACAGCCAGCGGCATCGCGAGCCTATGCATGTTCCCATGCTCTCCCACACCCCAGCAACAATCAAGAACCTGTATAAGGACTCTTCCCCCTATCCACACCTATAGAAACGTAATCTGTTTGGGCTGAAAAGCGTGACACAAACAGGGTGTGAGAAAAAAATTCCCAGTAGGCACCCACCAAAGGCTCATGCCCAAGTGTGTGAAAGCATGCAACAACAATGTGCAGTAATAAAATGAAAAAAAGTATGCAGTACCGAATGTAACAAACATAACCAGTTATATTTCCATTTTAATATTCATTTAATAATTTAATTAAAAATACCACCACAGTGAATATTCTATGTAAACTTACAATGTCCTTAGACAAGTAATTCCCTACCCTCAGGTAAAGTGAATCCTAACACAAGAATCTTCCCACATGCATAGGGATATTTCCCACGGGCGTAAGAAGTGTCGCCCACAGGAACAGAATCAGCTACCCACAGGCACGAAAGAAGTTTCCCACAAGCTAAGTAGTGCAGTGCCCACAGGCTAATCACAACACTGCCCTCGGGCTAAACAGGTAACCGGGCGATGCCCAAAATGTAAATAAACATTCACAAGAAATTCCTCTCAAGGAAATTCTACAATCATTTCTTTAGAGGCATACCCTTGGGTATCCTGTCCAAACGGCTACACAGAGTAACACACCCCTGGGGTGGTCCTGGATTCATTAAAATATCCCAAACAACATTTTATTATCACAATTAGTAACCTATTCAATTGTAGGTATTTAAAATATCTATGGCCTCATCCATGTGAGACCCCAAATATGGGTTCTTATCTCAAAAACACACAAAAAACACAGCAGTAGGAAAATAAACACAAAGCCACCATCCTTTAATGCCAACGAACGTTATACGAGAACGTCGATTAAAGAAATTCCCAAGAACGACATAGATCTTATGAATAATAAAACCCTTTCAAACATAAATAACATTCCCTCGGGAAAGAATTGGTATGAACAACTTAAGGAGAGCGGAGGGCTTACCAGTGCGGTTCCAACAAGATCGTCCGAGGTGGAAACAGATTCTTGGTTTACGATTGACAGATACTCAATGGTTCGGACATCCCCTCACACTCCTTCCTCTAGTTCTAATCCTTACCTGTGAACAGGGGAGATACTGCCCATTTTAGGAAAAAAACAATGTACACGACGTGTACTTCCCATTTCTAAACGGTTCCTCTGGCGGCTTCCCACCAGAGCGACAATGTTCACCTTCCGACATGATTACACGATGTGTCTTCACGATTACACGACGTGTGATGCCCCAGAGCTGGCCACTGACTTTCTATTCACCTGCTGACTGATTACACGGTGTGTAAAGGACAACTACACGGCGTGTAGTCGGTTCCTACAACCTTCATCACTGACATGGCCACACGTTCTATGTACTCATTCCACACGGCCATAAGTACACGGAGTGTACGTCCAAAATTTATGATTTTTCCACATTTCCAATATTTTCAAAAAAACACTTAATGAAAAGTGAAAAGAAGAAACCCGTACCTCAAAAATAAGAACCGGGTTCTGACAAATACTATGAATTAAATATATTCATGATACAATATAACACTGTCTATTATATATAAAATAAATAAAATAAATAAGTGTAAAAAATTCATATATCACATTGATATAAAAGTCAGATGAGGAAACCCTTACCTCATGATTACTGTTAGTGGTGTAGATATTAACCTCTTGTATAGTTGATTAAATAATGTTACAATCACCATAATGAAGTATATTAATTTTTGTAATAACGTATGTGCTGATTTTAAAACATATTTTGACCCTTTCAATAATTATAATTCATTATTTACATGCTTTTGGGTTTGTTTGATTAATGGTTTCATGATCTTTACATTTTAACAGAATTATGGATGCTCTTGTAAAATATTATTAAAACACCTGAAGAGAAATGAAATATTATTAATTAATTTTTATAATTATAAATTGTCACAGATATTTCTGTATGATGATGGTTTTTTTGTATAAATGTTAATCATAAATGTTTAGTTTAATTTTTCATTTATTCAGAACACCATGAAATTGTTTTTTTAGTTACAATTATGAGTATATATTAATTCAATAATAAAAAATAAGTTATAAAAATATTATTAAAATAACATTAATCCATAACAATAGTTTTATAAACATCCAAAATGGTAGTAATGAAAAATAAAAAATATCATTACACCTTGAGATGGTTAATCATTATAATTTTGAATGTGGGTTTTTCAATTATAATAAGAGGAATTAATAAAAGATATTAATGTAAGATATTCCAATAGAAACATTAGAATAAAATATATATTTTATTATTGTTAAATCATTGATTATAGATAAATTATGTTAGGATAAAGTAAAAAATTAAAAGAAATCACAATATGTGATTTAGGAAAATTTCATCTTGAATATCACATATTTGGATGAATTTTTAAGGACATTGGATTTTATATTTTCTTTATAAAACCATCACATTGATGTGGAGAGAGATAGGTGGAGTTTTATTCCAATATATTAGAATCCTCAAGTGTTTTGAGTTGAAATGTGGTGGGGAGGGGTATTATTTCATGATGAGAGGTGGGTTTAAGTGATTAGATAATTATTAAGTTTTATTTAAAGACATCCATCATGAGGAAGAATTATCTCCACGAACGTAGATGATCATCAATGTTGTAAATTTTGGATATGTCCTAGGAATACTTCACCAGCACATTTACATTTTGTAGTTATTATATATTTAACCCTTTAACTTTTATCTTTAAACCTTTTCATTGTATTACAAATATTGGAGTAATTGTTTTTCTTACGAATATAATGATATTCGGATTAAAATAATAATTTAAATAAAAAAAATATGGAACATATGGTTCAAAAAATGAAACCCATTTTAAAATATTTATTTCACATATTTGAAAATTTATATTTAATATTAATCCAAATTAGGCAACGTGAAAACTTGTTTTTAAAGTTTAAAAGTTAAAAAACATCAAATGATTTATATCCAATTTTAATATGAATTTTATTCAAATGGACATTAATGGCTTTTTTAACATATTAGTGAAAAAATTATAATATAGTTCAAAAATTTAATTATACTATATGAAATGTTTATTTTCAACTAAAATAAATTTTTATTAACTTTTCATCAAAAAAATAAACATATCAAACAAATTCCAAATATACACCATAATCAAATTTTAAAATTCATATTTCTAAAAATGAAGATTAAATTTTCAAATAAAATTTAAAAATGTTTAAAAAATGTTTTTGAATATAGTTTTACTATTAAAATGTTGTAAAAGGTCTTTTTAGAGAAATATAGCTTCTAATTCCCAGCATTTGATTTATTCTAATATTAAGCCTATAAAAATTATATAATGAATTAAAAAATATAACTGTATATAAAATGAATAAATTTATTTAATATATTTCAATAATTGTGGTTAATTTAATTTATAAACATAATATTACAATGTAGAATAAAAATTGTTTATTAATAAAAACACATCCTTTATTGTAAATTTATTTTTTTATATTCATTCTAATTAATTGAAAAATAATTAATTCATTAGATAAAATGTGTAAAATAAATTAGTTATTCCTATTTAGACCCACCAATTTAACGTCATTTTAATAATTTTCTTGTTAAAATTTTAATATTTTATAGTCTCTCACTATTAGTTTAATCTCATTATTCTATATAAGATATGAAACTAGTGAAATTGAATTTATTTAATAAGATACATACCATAAAATCATTGGGTGTTACAATAGGATAAATATCCATCATATCCATTACTAAATTAATTTTCGAAATAACATATTCATATATTGGATTCATTTTTAAAACAATAAGTGAATTTTTTATATAGTAAATGACTCACATCGACTCCTTGAGATGATAGGTCATATTTATATACTAGTGACGATATAACTCCCTTAATGGTTGAATGTGTATGAAATTGATTGTTATATTAAATATTCATAAATAATTAATGTATTATTCAAAAATTTATATTCATTATTTTGACTATTATGACTCTCTATGTGACTTAGTGATAACAAAAATTAAATTAGTTTTCAAGGTTTTAGTCGACCAAACACACAAGAAATGGATTTATTTCTTAATTGATGGAGGTGGAGATTGATAAATGTTATTCAATTAACAAAAAAATATCATTATATAGAATATTTTGGTATTATTATTATGGAACAGTAAATATAAAATTTAATGTGACAAATAGAAAGGAATATAAGGAACATAGTGATGCTAATTATGTTCATTTGGAAGAACATCAATTGGATCACTTATTATGGACCCTAGGGTTAGATTTTTGAAAAAACCAGAATCAATAAAAGGTAGAATAAATGTTAGGTGTCATATTTTTAAAGTATTATTTTTGAAAAAATTATCATGATATGAACTACTATGTGAGGGGTGGTAGTGCACTATTATAACTCAGTACGTGGAGGAGTTTTTTAAATAAACAACAATATACAATAATGTGAAGTAAATATCACCCCATGAGCCTCCAAAATTAATAAGAGATTTATTATTTGTACAAAATTTTTGATCCATCTATCCATCACTAAAAATAAACATGTTATAAAACATTTATTCTTTATCCTCTAATTTTAAATACTTTAACCATTTTATTTTTCACCATATTAAGTAGTTTTTTTAACCATTGAAATTTATCATTCAAGATAAAATGAGACCCATTTGATAATTTTTAACGACATTTTCATAATATTAAATTAAATTGATCAAAAAAATCATAAATTCTAGAAAATTTCATTCTATTACAAGTGCATGTATTATGAAAATACCCTTTTTAACCATAGTCATGGTAAATAATTTTTTTCATTATTAATCATTATGAAAAAAACATATTTAGATATTTTTATATGATTCTAAGAATTCTTATTTATAATATTATTTTTTTCTAAAATTGAATTAAAATAATTACTATAATATAATTGAAAAATACTCCCACAAATCTCACTGAAAATAATTTCTCTGGAAATTCAATGTTTAAGGATAAAATAATCTTATATCAACTATATTTCTAGAAAAAAATGGGATATAAATAAATCCATTTATATTGGTATATTATATAAAAATTTCATTTGAATACATATTTATTTTATTTTACTATATTTAATAAAAAATATGGAATATTATGCAGTTGAATGTAGTTTTAGGAAAATTGTGTTTATGCCTAAAAATAAACATACAAAGAAATAATGCCTTCAAATCAATTAATATTTTATATTCTAAATTTAAATAAATTATTAATAAATTTATTATAAATAATTTTCATAGAATAATTTGCAATTTACAATACTCAATTAATTTAATGGAAATAAAAGTGTTACAAAAGGGTGTTTTTTAACTATTCCCAGGAAAAAAACTATTTTCCGAATAAACCCAAAATTTTACTCTGAGATAATTTTAATATATTTATCTAAAAAGTGTTATTATTATTATAAAATACAATTTATAAAAGATTAAAATTTTATTTATAATTCTCCAACATAAAATATATAATAGAGGATTTTTTTGAGGAAATGTATTTTGAAGCAAAAAATGGATTTAATAAAAATATGAGTGATTATTTACAAAGTATTTATGAAAAAAATTGTATTGATTAAGACCTATATATATTTCCTAATTTTATTATTCTAATTCAAACTCTCTCGTTTAATGGCTAGATTATAATGGTCATTTTTTATAAAATATTTCATTAGCCAATTAATCTCAATGTAATGTTTTATATATTCTATCTAAAACAATGATTTTAATTTAAAATTTTCCATTCCATTTATTTCTAGTTAGAATTTAATTATTTAAGTATCATTAATAATTATCCATTGTTAAAATATTTTAAAATTTCGATTGTTTAGATTTTATTTACTTTTTCATTCATAGTTATGTTTTTTCGTTTGGTTAATAAGTTTATTGGAATTTTTTTTGTTCATCAAATTAATCTTATAAATTTCTAAATTCTTACACTGTGTTATAGTTATGTCAACATAAAATTTACATTTTCACATATATTGACCTTGACATGCATTTAATGATATAATCATGAATATAATTGTCAAATTATGTATTTATATATATGTTGTTTGTGTTTTGAAGAATTAAATTATCACTTGTGAAAAGTATCACATGGTAGAAGTAAACTCGGTCAGACTCCCACTAACCTGGAGTCTTATGCCTTATTCCACAAATGTGGGGGTTGGATAATTATGGATCCCATATTACTCATGTATATATTTTCACTTTCATATAATTATAGAAATTTATATGAATAGTTTATAGATAATAATCATGTAAGGAATTTATGTACGTGTAAATATGTTTGGATAATATTTTTGTGTGAGTTCTCATGACCCGACCTATTGTGCCCCCTCTAGCTACACCCAAAGACCACCTCAAATAATCTATGAGTCAGCAACTAGAACAGAGTATGCATATCACTATCATGGGATGTATTTTCTATGTACGTGTACACACACACACAGACACAAATATCCAAGCTCATAAAATGATGAAATTTTAAAAACATTATGTGGATAATGAATTAATTACTCTATATCCTAGAACATGAGTATATCAATTGTACTAAAAGAGAAATAATTGAAGACAACATCCACCAAAGAAACTTGTAAAAGTTTCCAACCTACTCAAAATGAGTATATTTCTATCAACTAAAAATAATATAAATATAATATACCAATCTTCGGTAGAAACCTTAGTCTCGCTAGCTCACCAATATATTCTATCATTGAGTCCTCCATGGACTCTATAAAAAGATATATAAACTGCATAAGGAATTTGTTTTCACAAATCCCGTGTAGGGGTGATTATAAAAATGCTCAGTAGGTGCCCCAAAAACCCCAAAATAAAAAATGGATCAACTAAAAGGAAATAGTTTACTCAATCTAGCTATTCTGAACCCTAATCTAAGGAAAAAATACATGTCAAACAATCCTATGTTTTACATGAAAATGTCATCTCAACATAAAAGGGGTGTCAACCCTATCATGTGACAACACAACAAGGACACACATAAATCACCCAAATTTACTGGTCTCATACTCCATGTCTCACGATGTTCCATCCTTATTTACAACAAGAATATTCTATTTATAGGGAATAATTGCAACAAGAAAATCGGATAACACACTCCATGAATACATTCAATAGTAATGGTACCTATCCGAGAGATGATATCCCATGGGAAAACACTACCATTCATAATGGTACTCCCAAGAGAAAGTTCTTCATCAGAAACATCTTACTATGTCCATTTATAATTCCCAACTCCAGAGGTCCAATTGTCGTCATCTTGAGCCCAGGGAAAGACAAATAAACCCACACGATGAGGCCTTCCCCACACCATGACATCTAGTTGAGTGTGCACTGATCTATATTGTGAATAACATGAATCCTCCCTAAAAAGATAGAATAGAGAGACCGGAAGCGCACCAATTTTTATATTTGAAGAGATTACTTCTCCTAAATGACCCATGAAACCTCATTCACTCTTATATGGAGTGGCCCACACCTCATTCCATTAAAGGAGCATGAACTACTAACTAGTTATGATACATAAAGTGGAGGGGACTGTTCTTTATAATTGTGTCCCACCACAAAATTACAACCAACACTAACTGAGGACCCACTCCCTAGTGCTACTCGATGATAGGGGAGTATTACTTTGTAGGTGAGGACCCACACCCTAAATCCACATGGGAGTACCTCATTAGGAATTTATGTCCCACACCTTAATAAAATCGATGAGTATCACTCTGTGGATCGAGGACTTCAACCCTAACCTTTTAGGGGAGTACCACTCAATGTATAGCGGACACACCCCCTAATATGACATGGGAGTATTTACTCTTCTAGTTATTTCACTACGGGGGAGTCAAACCTAGATACAACAAGCGTGAATTGATTCCACGCTACAGGACATGCTCCCCGACATAGTAGGGTAGTACCATCTCTACTGAAAAAACACTTATGGAGGACCTGCACCATGGAACGATTGGGTAGTACCAACCCTTACGATAGAGGATCGTCACCATAACATTGTAGGGGAGTACCCACTCAATCTATACATCATTTATAGAGGGCTCGTGCCCTATTCCAAAAAAGTAGTATTGACTCTGTAGATAGGGGAGATTCATTCTTTTCATAGAGGGTTGTACATATTCTAATGTCCAATTAGTATGGTGGGCCTACACCCTGACATGATAGGGGAGAACTATATATCTTCATGAACATTAGGGGAAACTCAAACACTAGTCTATTAGGGGATTAAAACCCCTAGAGGGACTTTCCCAATGGTAATGAAACCATTCCTACATCTTTGGGAGTCATGTATCTACCTATTCGTATAGGTAAAGGATACACATTGCATCAATATATAGGTGAGTACTAGTACCAAAGTAACTCTTCCTGAACAAAATTGATTTCTAATGTCATCTTGACATTGATTCATGAGATTGTTTCTAAATTTTTTCCACCCATAACTCATAAGTCATAATGAATGTTTTCAGTGCGTTCAATGTGAAAAAACCCATCAAGATATGATATTAAAAATCTTGAATCAAAATCGTGATGATGATGATATATAAGAGGGAATATCCCTAGAGAATGTCCTAGGAGTACATGGTTTGAACCTAGGAACACACAATAAGTGATCCCAAGTAGGAACATATTCATGTATCCTACATAAACTACTTATCATTACATGTACTAGTACATTGAATTTATATGAGGTACATGATGTTTCACACTTTACTCAGCCCCTAACCATGCCCCACTTCTATATGGACTGACCAACTATGTCCCTTATAAGTCATTTAAATTATTCTACATGGTGTGATTAGGATATAAAACCACTATCCCATTTAGTTTATTTGTGTCCATGTATTAGAACTCATGTTAGGTTACATTTTAAATATGTTACTACATGGCCATGTAGTTTCACAATGATATCCCAAGCCATGTACCTTGGTCAAACAGTTTGAGGAACAACACGACGTGTAATCTCGGTACAGGATGTGTAGCCCCAATAGATCATCCTTCTCAAACATGATGAACTACATGGAGTGTGTGTCACTAATCTACAGTCATTGTATATGTTTATTGTAGTTGGGAATCACCTCAAAAAACAACCAATTTTCCCTAGTTTACGTGAAACCTATAGATCTACATAGAATGGATATATTGAAATTATTTTGGGTTCTGGAACCATAAAATAATGTGTACACAATGGGATCAGGACAACAAGTCAAATATATCTAATTATTTGGTGAACTCCAATGCATTCAATGATGCATGACTCCCGTATCATGAATATCTTTGATATGATGTTGATCTACAATAGAAAATGATATCATTAACACTATTCATTGTTGATTTGGCATTGGATCAATTTGTCCCAAAATGGGAGAATAGGACAGGGGGGAGTCACTCCTCCTTGAGATTTCTTGTAATCAACATGAGTGAGGGAGGGGTAAATTCTATTTTTGGATAAAATTTTCATTTAATTAATTTAATATTCCTCATAATTCCCTATCACAAAATGACCCAAATTGATACTTGAGGCATGGACGACCGTAGGTTAAGCAAATTGTAAGAATGACATTCTGGGATCAACTGAATTTTGAAAATATAATACAATAATCAATATGGTATTTACATGAATTCCATTTGAAACTATTTGAAGAAGAAAAAAAATATTTACTATTTTTAATATCACAACACTGAGGTACCCTGTGCCTCGGCTTGCCTCGATAACTTATTTCCTGGCTAGAGAAATATTCTTCCAAATATTCTGAATTCTTATGGGTAAAAAATAGAGACATTAAATTCTCACTATCTTATGGATCTCTGCCCCAATATGTGGAATCCTATGAATAAGGGATGAAACTGATCTGACCACTATACACCCCTGATAGTGAACTCAAGAAGGGTTCTTGTGTTGCATACAAGAACGAGCGCATAAGAACCACCATGATCAAACTACTCTCAAGTACATCTTCTACCAGGGATAAATTTTGTAAAAAATGGCCACATATATATTTATCTATGATTGGTGGGAAATAACTAAGCACCACATTACATCTATAATAATGGGGTCTACCATTACACGACCATGCAAACCAGACACATATTGTTACTGACACCCCCCCCCCCACAACTTTTCATCCAACCCCTATATGAACTATACAATATCTTCCTCAATAATGTTTTGTTCGAGGATGAATCTGAATATTATAGGGTATTTAAGAACAATAGATATTTGTTGAAGATTAAACACAAAGTATTATAAGGTCCTTTGTCTACCAACCACCAGTTGTAACATAGATCACCTGAAGAGAAAAACAACAACCACACTAGTGGAATCCATGATGATTGTCGATGGTAGTAATCCAATCCCAAATGAGTAAACATCGAATGGTATAGATTTACCACTAAATAACAATTCTATGAAAAGATCTCCATCTTCCATGACTACAAAGCTAAAGGGATCGAGCAAGGAATCCCCACTGATATGTCTAGGAATTTCTCTGAACCATCATTTCAAAACCTCACCCTGAACATGCAAGCTAAAATAATTCTTCCACTAAACCATGATAATTTCATATTTGGTCGAACATACATGACCTCATGGTTATGGATCATCACAAAATCATGTATCCGTGTGAAAGTGTCACCATTCATCATGAGATCGAAGGTATGTCAAACTGTACCAAATCTACTTCGAGCGTGTTGTGTAAAAATCTTAGGCCAAACACTATAGGTTAATAATGAATAATAAAGGACATCCAAAACACACAATAGTCTTACTAGTACCCCTATCGCAACTACCAATACATTATTCTACCAACACTCTGAATCACCCTGGTTAAACCTCAAGCAGAAATAGAAATAAGAGAGTACCCAAAAAAAATTATATTTGTTGCTAATACATAATCATAAATGACACCTGACATAACCTTATCCATCCTCAAGGCCTCCGAGTTAATCCCTCTGTGGAATTTAGTTTCCATCAACCAAATACATTTGGTCCATGAGCCTTGGGCAGACCACTTGCGGGTGGTGGTGGAAACACCTCTAACTATATTCCACCTCATTCTTCTCTTCTATATCCTCAACCTTATTCTCCCCCTGATGGAAATATTTCCTCAAAGTAATTGTTTTCCTAGGTGGCTTTACAACTCCCTCCCTCTTCATATCATGATAATTCATATGATCTCTAGTGAAATGTCATAACTTGTTACATCCCTACCACTCTCATTACTATGGTTTACCTGATCCTCGGTGCTGACACTATTCTACCGGTCCACATGACTAATTTTAGTCTTGTGTATTGATCCTAAGACATGATACTATCACATTCCATCATCCAAATCTTGTATAATCATTGTCCTCGTGACAAATTATGTAGGTTTCATGCACTGGTTACCTGATAAAAAACGATACACCAATTGAGCTCACTCTTGCACTCTAGTATTGGTAGGAATGCTAAGCAGAATCACATACCCCATAATCTCCCGATGCATTCCCTAATAAGAGGTCAATGATCTGAAAAATTTATCCATAACCATATGTAGAGAGTATCATGTAATGTCTGTGATCCTCTTTAAAAAATTATTTATTATCATGATCCCAACTGAAGCTATAAAATCTCCCAATCTTTCATTGTTCGAAACATGGTTATGTAAAAATCTCCTTTGAATTGCCTCTAATACTCCATAACATTTATTTTTTCCGCTTCATGATATTGTATCACAAAAACATCCATAGATTTGATAATCCATGTAGAAGGCTTTATACTAGGGCCACCAACTAATAGATAGGTGTCCTCACTAGGAAGAAGTCTTGAATGACTACATCAAGATGGTCTACTTCTAACTTGGGATCTGGATCACCCTAGTACATCAGAGGTCACTAAATATAGATCTTTTTTAGCGCACTCATCCAACTTGCATCCTCAACATAAAACAATGGTAAAAAGTATTGTTCAACAAGTGGGGGCAGTACCAGTGGACCACACATCGGTAGCACATATGAATCAGTGCCCTTAATTGAGGCCTAATAATGGTGTGGATTGTCAGCATAATCATTCCATGGAAACGTATCATGTTTTCACAGTCATTATTTTTAAAAAAAGATCCATGACATACAATGATCATTGTGCATGTCTTGGGAGCTGACACAATAAGGACTTGAAATCCAAAAAGCAATATCTTATATAATGCATGTACTATTTTTTTCCAGCGTCCAGTTTACTAATGTAATGAGTTGAAAATTGGTTTTCAGAATCTTGGTGAATGGATATGTGGGCCTACACACAAACACTATAACCAATGGCATAATATCCATACATGAAACATCTTAACACTATCGTTATGCAACCCAATCCAAGATCATTATTTAGAGGTCCCAAAGAGAAAATACTCAGATAAAACTTTATAATGACCCGACCTGAGGGGGCCTAGGCCACAACATCCCATTATATCCCATAATAGGATTTGGGCCGGGGAATGACACTGAGTATGAATACCACTTACATGAGAAGAACCGCCTACAAACCATTACACATGAACACCTCTACATGCTCAAAAATAATGAAATGTAGAAACCACTATGTTACAAATACAAGAATACATATATTTCACACATCAAGAGTACAATATAAGTATTTAAAGCAAATAAGGTAAAAGTGAAAACCAATAAATTAAACATAAAAGGATTCCAACCTACTCCGAATGAGGGGATCGCGGTGAAGGGCATCTACCAGAAGGGTTCTCAACCATTCTCTTATAAAATCATTTGTATGTACAGCTCAATAAGTTCTACATGTCCCGGATCCCCTATTGAAACTGTGTAATGGAAACAGTCTACTCGACCATTCCATAGGGAGCCCCAATTGAGAGAGAAAATTCATCTCTAACAATCTTATACTATTCATGACAAGTCAAATCATCCTAAAAGGGGTGTCAACCACTGCATGTGATAACACTGTAAGGAATCCCAAAAATTACCTATATATACATACCTCAGTATCTATGTATCATGAGGTCCCAACCTCATAGTAAGAAACATGATTTTCTTCATAGGTGATAATCATGACACGAAACTAGGAGAACACACTACATGAGTTCGTCCCTCTCATATGGAACCTATCTGAGAGACTCACTTAATCCAGAACACCAGTGTTATTCCAAAAGGTATGTCAAGAGAACATGAACTATAGAGAACATCTTAATAGTCCCATCTATATAACATAGAACCCAATGTCCTATCATCATCACATTGCGCCCAGTACAGGATAATGAAACCCATGTGAAGAGGCCCTCCGCTCAACGTTTCACATTTTTGAGGGAGCTCCGATCCAAAATATTCACTAAATGGATCCTATCTAACAATATAGAATGGATGATCCCACAAATCACCACTAACTCACCGTGAAGGGAGTATGACAACTACCAAACAAGTGAAACCAATTTTGATCCTATATGAAGTGTCCCACACCCCAGTCTTCTGAAGGAGTGCTAACTCATAATAAGATATCTTTCATAGCATGTCTTGGGGCTTTCTCCTTGTAATTGTATCCCATAGATGAGGGAGCACAAAATCCAATGGAGGGCCCTCTCCCCACTGCTACTCTAATATGGAGGAGTAAAACACAATAAGTGTGGACACATGCCCCAAAATGACATTAGAGTACTACTCAAATAATAGGGGACCCACATCTTGTTACAATTTTAGAGTACCACTTCCTGGATCGTGGACCTGCACTATTACCCAGTAGGGTAGTACCGCTGAGTTGATAGAGGACCCACAACCTGGTTTGATAGGGTAGTACCAACTCATCTAGATCATTCACTATGGGGTACCTGCACTCGAATATGATAATGGAGTATGAAACCCCAACCTATATGACCGACAACCGGTCAGAGTAGGGGAATAAGAAATCATAAGGAACTATATGTTTGGAGGACCCACACCCATGAATGACAGGGTTATACCAACTCCTGGGATATAGAACCCACAACCAATCATTGTAGGGGAGTACCCACTCTATCTTTATATCACTTATGGAGGATATGTTACATAGTCCAACATGGGAGCACTTACTCCATTAAAAGAGGACCTCCACTGTAACAACCTGATATTTTATGATAAGTATTCTCTTTAATTTATCTGATATCTTGTTTTTTTTTTGCTACAATAAGATTATCTTGTGCTATAAGCGACACTGTATTAGCTTAAATAATACTCAACACTATTCTTAGATTGTGTTACACACAATTTCAAGTTCGTTTTTAATAGTCATTCTACGCAACATTGAGTGTATATATATATATATATTCAATTTATAAATGAAATATGGTTGGATTCTGTTATTCGAAACAACGAAGGATTCTTTCACAACACGCAAACCTAACTTGGCTTGCATTACACGCGATCACGACTTTCCTCGATAGCGTGTGTTGTACGCAATATCAGGTTTCACTAAAAAATGATATATGATTATAATATTATTACGAACTAGACTTTATGAATAGTATTAACTAAATTTTGAATGTTATAACATTATTATTTCATCTTACACATTTTCTAGAACATGGTATGTGAACAAAATAAAATTTTCAGGTAAAATAAGTATTTTTCAGAAAATGCATTTTTGCCGCCTTTTGATGGCGCACCCACATTAAATCTAGTTTTTAACATTCTAATAATTTAAATTTTACAAAATAAACATCTTATTTGGAATTACTACATAAAAATTTACATTGGATAAAGTTTTTATATTTTTTTGATAACTTTCATATTTTAATGAATAGTAAAACACGCTATATTTAAATTTAAAACAACTTTTTTCATCGTAATAATTTATATGGTTAAATTATAAAATATAATGATTTTAAAGTATAAATAGAATATGTTTTACCATTTAATATAATTTATGTCATTATCATTGATTTTACCTTGAATTCGGAGGTTAAATCAATTCAATATTTTGCAATGTTTTAAACAAAAACCTGTTTTCTTTCGACAACGGGATTAATTTTAATTTAATTTCTGCAACTTTTTTGTATTGAATTTGGAAAAATATATTCCATATTTGGTATCAGTGGGTCCAAAATATGTTAATATCCTACTTTTTATTTTTGGAAATTATGAATAGTAACTGCGGTAAATTTTATTTACCATAGTTAATGGTAAATCAGGTAATTAAGGGTAAATATAATATTATAAAATTACCCTAACACATGAAAAAATTATATTGGATGACTAAAAGTCTACCCATATCGCCTAAGAGTCGGATTAAATTCATTTAATGGACATTTTTTCATGAAAATAATTTAATTATTATTAAAACCAAAGAAAGTGACAACATGTCACTCTCTTATATCTTATAAGTATAATAATTTTAATTTAGTGATAAAAATCATGAAACTTCGAACATGAATATTCCCCAGAAAGATAATAAAATTATCTACATCATTGGAATTTAATTATAATTTTTAGGGATTATATAATTATCCTTAATTGTGACACAATAGTGATGCAGAAAGTGTTTATCTAGTGAAAAATCAAGAATATAGTTTTTATTAAACTTATAGTGACCATAAAAGGCACAAAACCCGGACCAAAACTTATTGGTCATATAAAATTATACCATAATCATCCAATGGTAGAATATTTGACCATTTTGAGCCTTATAAAAGAGATTATGATACTTATACTATTTTATTTTAAATGATGCCAAAGTTGTCACCATCATAATTTAATAAATATAACAATTTAAATATTGTGATTATAAGATGATAAATTCGAGTAAAAGTATTATTATGAACTTTAATATCATTATCATCATCATAGGATTTTATTTTTAATTTTTATGAAACAAATAAGTATATTAAATAATTATACAAAACTATTGTCGTATTTATTTTAATAAGAGATAAACCTAATAAATGGTTTTAAAAATAATGAAATAAATATTATATGAACTATTTAATGTGATAAACTAATTTTATAGATACATATGACCATTTATGAATCTATTAAATATTTTAGTTCAAATATACCCTCTGTTTAGATTTTATTTAAATTCAAATAAATGAATAGTGTCTAAATTGACACTATTGTTATTTTATAAAAATAACATATTATTAAATTGTTTAAATATCACAAAAAACATTAAAAATTATAAATTGAACTTTATATAGTCTAAAATGTCATAATGTATCCAATTATGTAAAATTAACAACACATAAGTGAATATTTATAACCATTTAAAATTTAGAATTTTATTACCACAAATAAACTTAAATAGATTAAATAAGGATAAATCAAAATGATATGGTTTAAAATAAGATCAAAACATGTCTAAATTGGATTGATTGATGAGATTACAACCTTATCTCATCTAATCATAGAATATGACTCATTTTTGGTGGGTTTTATGTGGGGTTAGATTTATTATAAATTAAAATATTTAAGAATTCCAATGATGCCCCTCTCCTCCCATATAAAAGGAAACCTCCTCTCTCTCCACCTCACACAAATTTGAGCCTTCAAGCTCAGCCAAACCCTACCAAATTCTCTTCTACACTTCCCTAGAAACATCATAGAGGTCCTTTTATTTTTAAAATACTAATTTTAGTTCCCTAAGAGGAGGTCTCAAAGAGGCGCTTCAAAGAAGAGGAGGTTTGGACACTTATGAAGCAAATCAGACCTAAGGTAAAGGATAATTTGGCAAATCTCATTTTTATCCGGGATTTATTATTCGTAATTATTGACTGGGGATATTGCAATCAACCTTGTCCATGTTTTATAAACGTGTATTCATGTATTTTTAAAGTCCTTTTTACCCATTTTGACTTTTACCCCATGGTATGGAAGGAATCTTTCTTTTATTTACCATACAAGGTACTTTTTGAATTTTCAATCAAATGTACGAGAAGAATTTTTTTTAACGTATACGGAATTAATGGTATTTTACGTTTTATAAAGACTTATTTTAATGAAGCTTCTTCCAAAAGATTTCATGAATATTTTCCACAAAATCCTTTTCTTTTAAAATTGTTTGACATTTTGTGAAAAGAAAATGACTTTGAATAAAAAAGAATATTTTCCTCAAGAATTCATTTCAAGAGTTTTATCAAAACCATTTTCATCTATGATGAAATTATTTCATATGTGTATGTTTCAAGTATAAGGATTCTATGATTTACATGGTTTCACTTTTCTTATTATGAAATTATATCCATTTCTTTTATATGGATTATGTGATGATTGGATGATGTTTATGAAACCCATTTTATTCGTTGGGTTATTAGGAATGATGTATATTTATTTTGTGGCACAAGTAAGAATGATTTCATTATGAGATGGGTGGGACCTATATCTCCCTCCAATGCATTTGGTAAATATTTATATCTAATGAGATAGACATGGCTGGAATGGAAAGTTAAACCGGTTCAGTAATACAGGACTGGAACGAGTAGTGAACTCGATTCAGAAATGGACTTTGTCCACTAAAATGGTCTTGGAAGCAATGCCTTGGCTACTATGGAAATCATTACATATTCTTAATGGATTCCACGATTCCATGTTTTATTCACATGATATTTCATCATGATTTATGTTCCATTATGATATATGCATTATGTACTTCCATGTTTTATATCGTTGCTCATGATTTTTAATGTTCATGTTTTTTAAGCTCAAATGTATATGATATATTTTATATTATCTATGCTTACCCTTACTGAGGATTTGAGATTACCCTTTTTATGTTTTCTTTTCCCCAGGATTAAAAGAAAGATTTTAGGTAAGGAAACAAGAATGGGAAGATCTTTATGGGAGATGTTGAAGATTTTTCACCACGATTAGAAGATTACGTTCCAAGATTCCAAAGACACTAAACTATTACGTTCCTTGTGTGTATATTTTTTTTATATACTAAGTATTCCAAAAAAGTAATGTATTGTCTATGTATGTCAAGCTTCAGGTCTCTGCAGTTGGTATCAGAGGGAGGTTTAGTCAACCTTTGAAAACTAGGATGCGAGAACTTTAGTGACATCCCTAGAGATATTTCTAAGGTATGTCTAGGGATGTCCCTATGTTTAATTATAAGTATAGGATATAGTCCTTGAATTATGGTAACAATATTAGAATTAAAACATGGATGTTAGATGTTGAAGGTACTCCCCATTGATTTTGTTATTTTCCTTGTATGATTTTTGCCTCTCATAGAATTCTTTTTGTGTTTTAGTCAATGGAGGGAACTCGAAAGAATTAGGTTAACATTGAATCCAATGGACAAATTGGTGACTTTGAGAAACAAAATTGTGTAATGCCTAGAGAGAAAGATATTGTGATTATTCCAAATCAGTTATCGCGATATATGATTAACAAGGTGAAATTTACTGGTATGCCTAATTCATCAAATAAGAGGAAGATATAAATTTATGCATGTTCTCATGATGAGGATCATAATTAAAGGAAGATTGCTATTTCTAAATAAGTGAAGAAGAAACATGAGGAATTCATCAAATGGAGGGACATATGTTATCTGTGTGGAGAAAATGAACATAGAGTGACAGACTGTTATGGAGTTAAATGTCTTATTTGTGGAGAACATGAGCATTACCCAACTCAATACCCTGGCATAAAAAGTTACTTCTAAATCAACGAAGGACATATTCAAGGAAAATCATTGAAGAGGATGGATTGAAGTGTTTATGTATTGGTATTCAAGAATAATGTAGTTGAGGTACTTTTATGGTGTATTAAATATTTTTGTATTAGTCTGTTGTGGATTTTAATAATTTTATGGTACCGGTAACCATGAAAAGTGATTCAAATATTTTGGAAAGTAGATGATATGCGCATAATGAAGGGATAAATAGAAAATTAAATGTTTTAATGTATTCATGATCTCATGATTGATATAATGACTAAGTAATATCATGGTTTGAGCATATCTAATTTTGAGGATTTTGGTATGTGGAAAATGTTAACTTTTAACTGCATTCATGTTTTCACTATGGTTCAATGGGAATTCATTTTATCAAGAGAATACATGATTAAGGACTTAGAATATTTGGAATGGGACCAACAATACATATCTTATGATATATGGGGATCAACGATGGTATTAACATGCTTGTTATATGAAATCTATGGTAATCGTTTTCACTATAATATGAGATTGGACTACAGTATTATGGATAAGCCTAAAGATTGGAATGTATTATATTGGATATAAGTTAGTATTGTTTAAGGATAATAGTTTTTTTGATATTATTGATGGGATGTTATAGTAATGTAGTTTTCGAAAAAGGACAACCTGCAGGACGGGCGACATCCCATCACGTCGGACAAGGCTGTGGGAATCGAACCCACAACCGATGTGTGACTGGCCTTTATCACCTACCACTGGCCTAAAGGATGTCCATGTTTAGTAGAAACTAGTTTTTTTATATTAAGCAGTATGATATATGAAGGATAAGTCCATTTTAGGAACCATATATGATTAATCTCACCATAGATGGACTTATGTATATTTGATAACTTTTGATAAATTTTTGTTCGAAACAGATGGAATGACCCATCATTATATCACATGATCTGTTAACACTTCACGAATAACAAATTCATCTTCATTTCATTAAGAGATTAAGTGGAAATTGTTCAAAGCACGAACAACAGTGAGATTGTACGAAAATCAAGAAAGTATTTCATCAAATTCAAAATTTTCAACTTTAGGGAAATGATATTGAAAACCAAAAATCTTGTCCTAATGCTCTTATATCTGATAAATCATATGGTACCTTAGATCATCACAAATTTATGGCTTTGTGATTGATGGCTTTTTCATAGCCATGTTCTCTACCACTCTCCATCAGAACTTGATGGTTAGATTTTTCTTCAATATCCATATTTTAACCTATGTTCTCCTAAATGGAAACCCAGTGATGTGTTACTTTGGGTAATCATTACATTAAATACTTTAGTTTTTAAAATTATGTTTTTGTATTCCTTTTTACGATATGGGTTTCTATGAATAGTAAATGATTTATAACCCCGACGAATTTCAAGGGCGAAATTCATTTTAAGGGGGGTAGAATGTAACAACCAGATATTTTGTGATAAGTATTCTCTTTAATTTATTTTTTGTCATGTGTTTTATGCTACAACAATATTATCTTGTGCTATACGCCACACTGTATTAGCTTGAAGTGTACACAACACTATTCTTAGATTGTGTTACACACAATTTCAAGTTCGTTTTATAATAGTCATTCTACGCAACATTGAGTGTATATATATAAATATATATATTCAATGTATAAATGAAATATGGTTGGATTCTATTATACTAAACAATGAAGGATTCTTTCACAACACGCAACCCTGACTTGGCTTGCATTACACGCAATCACGACTTTCCTCGATAGCGTGTGTTATACGCAATATCAGGTTTTCACTAAACAATGATATATGGTTATAATATTATTAAGAACTAGCCTTTATGAATATTATTAACTAAATTTTGAATGTTATAACATTATTATTTCATCATACACATTTTCTAGAACATGGTAGGTGAACAAAATAAATTTTTCGGGTAAAATAATTATGTTTCAAAAAATGCATTTTTGCCGCCTTTTGATGGCACACCCACTTTAGGACTAGTTTTTGACATGTTTATAAGTTCAATTTTACAAAATAAACTTCTTATTTTGAACCAGGATATTAAAATTTACATTGGATAAAGTTTTGATATTTTTCTGATAACTTTCATATTTTAATGAATAGTAAAAACACGCTATATTTTAATTAAAAACATCTTTTTTCATCGTAATTATTTATACGGATAAATTATAATATTGAATGGTTTTAAAGTATAAATAGAATAAATTTTTACCATTTAATATAATGTATGTCATTTGAATTGATTTCACCTTGAATTCATAGGTTAAATCAATTCAATTTTTTGCAATGTTTTAAACAAAAAACCGTTTCTTTCGGCAATGGGATTTATTTTAATTTAATTTCTGAAAATTTTTTGTATTGAATTTAGAAAAATAGATTCCATATTTGGAATCCGTGGGTCCAAATTATGTTAATAGGCTACTTTTTATTTTTGGAAATTATGAATAGTAACTACGGTAAATTTTATTTACCAGAGTTAAAGGTAAATCGGGTAATTAAGTGTAAATATAATATTATAAAATTACCCTAACACATGACAAAATTCAATTGGATGACTAAAAGTCGACCCATATCACCTAAGGGTCGGATTAGATTCATTTAATGGACTTTTTTCCATGAAAATAATTTAATTATTATTAAAACCAAAGAAAGTGACAACATGTAACTCTCTTAAATCTTATAAGTATAATATTTTGAATTTAGTGATAAAAATCATGACACTTTGAACATGAATAGTCCCCCGAAATATAATAAAATTATCTACATCATATGAATTTAATTATAATTTTTAGGGATTAAATAATTATCATTAATTGTGACATAATAGTGATGCAGAAAGTGTTTATCTAGTAAAAAATCAAGAATATAGTATTTATTAAACTAATAGTGACCATAAAAGGCACACAACCCGGACCAAAACTTATTGGTCATATAAAGTTAAACCATAATCATCCAATGGTCTAATATATGACCATTTGGAGCCTTAGAAAAGAAATTATGACACGTATATTATTTTAATTTAAATGATTCAAAAGTTGTCACCTTCATAATTTAATAAATATATCAATTTAAATATTGTAATTTTATGATGATAAATTCGAATAAAAGTATTATTGGGGAAGGTAATAACATTATCTTCATCATAAGATTTTATTTTTAATTTTTATGCAACAAATTAGCATATTACATAATTATACGAAAATGTTGTTGTATTTATTTTATTAAGAGATAAACCAAACAAATGATTTTATAAATAATAAAATAAATATTATATTAACTATTTAATGTGCTACACTACTTTTATAGATACATATGACCTTTTATGAATATATTAAATATTTTAGTTCGAATATATCCTCGGTTTAGATTTTATTTAAATTCAAATAAATGAATATTGTCAAAATTGACACTATTGTTATTTTATAAAAATAAAATATTATTAAATTGTTTAAAAATCACAAAAATATTTAAAAGTTATAAATTTAAATTTAAATAGTCGAAAATGGCATAAAGTATCCAATTATGTAAAATTAATAACACATAAGTGATTATTTATAACCATTTAAAATTTAGAATTTTATTACCACAAATAAACTTAAATAGATTAAATAAGGATAAATCAAGATGATAAGGTTTCAAATAAGATCAAAACATGTCTAAATATGATTGGTTGATGATATTACAAACCTATCTCACCTAATATTTGAATATGAGTCATTTTTGGAGGTTTTTAAGTGGGTTTAGATTTATTATAAATTAATATTTTTTAGAATTCCAATGGTGACCCTCTTCTCACTTATAAAAGGGCACCTCCTTCCTCTCCTCCTCACACAAATTTGATCCTTCAAGCTCGGCCAAACCCTGCCAAATTATCTTCTACACTTCCCTAGAAACATCCTAGAGGTCCTAGTCTTCTTCAAATAATAATTTTAGTTCCCTAAGAGGAGGTCTCAAAGAGGCGCTTCAAAGAAGAGGAGGTTCAGACACTTACGAAGCAAATCAGACCTAAGGTAAGGGATAATTTTGCAAATCTCATTTTTATCTGAGATTGCTTATTCGTAAGTATTAACTGGAGATATTTTAATCATCCATGTCCATGTTTTATAAAAGTTTATTCATGTATGTTTAAAGTCATTTTTATCTATTTTGACTTTTACCCCATGTTATGGAAGGAATTTTTCTTTTATTTACCCTACAAGGTACTTTTTGAATTTTCTGAAAAAAGTACGAGAATAATGTTTCCTTTAACATATACAGAATGAAAGGATTTTTTACGGTTTTATAAAGCCTTATTTTAATGAAGCTTCCGCCAAAATATTTCATGACAATTTTCACCAAAATCCTTTTCTTTTAAAATTGCTTGACCTTTTGAGAAAAGAAAATGATTTTGAATAAAAAGGATATTTTCGTCAAGAATTCATTTCAAGTGTTTTATCAAAACCATTTTCATCAAATATGACATTATTTCACATGTGTATGTTTCAAGTATAAAGTCTCTATGATTTACATGGTTTCACTTTTCTTATTATGAAATGATATCTATTTCTTTTATATGGATTATGTGATGATCGGATGATGTTTATGAAACACATTTTATTTGTTGGGTTATTATGAATGATGTATGTTTATTTTTTGGCACAAGTAAGAATGATTTCATTAAGAGATGGGTGGGACCTATATCTCCCTCCAATACATTGGGTAAAGATTTATATCTCATGAGATAGACATGGCTGGAACGACAAGTTAAACCGGTTCAGTAATACAGGACTGGAACAAGGAGTGAACTCGATTCAGAAAGGGACTTTCTCCACTAAGATGGTCTTGGAAGCAATGCCTTGGCTACTATTAAAATCATTACATGTGCTTAATGTATGCCCCAATTACATGTTTTATTCCCATTCTATTTTATCATGATTTATGTTCCATTATCATCTATGTCTTATGAACTTCCATGTTTTATGTCGTTGCTCAAGATTTTTAATGTTCGTGTTTTTTTTAGTTCAAATGTATATGGTATGTTTAATTTTACCCATGCATACCCTTACTGAGAATTTGAGCTAACCCTTTTTATGTTTTCTTTTCCCCCATGATTAAAATAAAGATTTTAGTTAAGGAAAAAAATGGGAAGATCTTTATGGGAGATGTTGAAGATATTTCACCACGATTAGAAGATTACATTCCAAGTTTCCAAAGACACTAAAATATTACAGTCCTTATGTGTCTGTTTTTGTTATGTACTATATATTCCGCAAATGTAATGTAATGTCTATGTACGTCAGGCTTCGGGTTTCTACATCCACCTAGATCCAATAGGGGAGTACCAATTCTACCTTGACACAAGTATCAGGGGCCCACACCATGACATGGAAGGAGAGCACTATCCATATTCACGAACATCATGGGGAAACACACATCGTATTCAATTAGTGGAGTGACTCCCCTAGAGAGAGATACCCAAAGGTATGTTTTCTAAAATATGGATGAATAATGATCCCTAGATCATGCCTCCCTTCATTCTGATGATAGTCTATGTCAGATATGGAGATCGACAAAACCTTGCTTCGTCGGTTTTGTGATAGTTCTTTGTGTCTCCAAAGGAATGAAGAAGAGAGGTGGGTTGATTCAATCATACATGGTGTTTCATGCACTAAAATATAAGGGAGTGGAGGGATATGTTATATTTTTTAATATATTTTTCATTCACATACTTTAACCCACCTGGCAATGACCGTCATCAAAATGAACTTGATCCAAAATCGCACTACGGATGTCTTTAGGTCATACATAGGGTAAAATCGTTGTTACAGACACAACCACTACCTCAGAAGTATGATATGAGACTCAGTATGGTATTAATTTATGTTCCCATTGAAAATACATGTGTACGATAAAAATATATTTCATATTTTTAATATCACCGCAATGAGGCTACCATGGTCCTCAATTCCTGTGCCAACATAGCGCCCATTTTTGGATTTATTATTTGAAATATTCTAAATTTGTATGGGTCGAAACCCGTGTTATTACATGAGTGTTTTGAACATATTTAATTGTAATATAAAATATACTTTTAATAATCAAAATAGATAGAACTGTGAATATTTTAATTTTATAATGTGATATAAAAAGGTGAAATTAATTCCACATTAAAATAAACATTGTTAAATTCCTTATAGATAGACACTAGAAAAGGAAATGATCATTCATAATGGTAGGTTTTGTTAAAAAACCATCTAGAAAACGATTCCAAATTTCAGAATTTTTTCAAAACTCAAATTCTATAAACAACTCATATGTTTTGGCTTCTATCAAAACATATATTTTCTAAAAAGAGAGTTACTGGAAACCAAATTATTAGATATAGTAATGTTTTTCATGTAATCCCATCCCTCAGTTGATTTTTTTTGTGTCCATAAAAAGATAAACCCCCTCCATTTTAACAATTCATGTGTCTCTTTTTTTCTCTCACGGTTATTTTTACCTAACTTTTTTATCACATTATTTTTCATTATCTTTTAATTTTATATTTCTCTTTTTTTGATAATGATAGCTTCTAATTCGTTTAATAATGATAAGTAAAAAACATCTTACAATGTAAACAATTATTACATTATCTCCCACTTGGTCAAAATATTCCAATAAGTAGAGGGGGTTCCTCCATATGAGGATTAAGAAGACATGGTATGAGGATAAACATGAATTTGTATCATTAATTACAAAAACATTTCTTTTATCAATGTTTTGGTAATGATATTATCAATCTGGTTAATTTCTAAATATATTCCACGAAAACATCTATAGTAGAAAATTTCACTTTCATTAAGTTAAAGACTATATCAAATATCATTTATCCTGAATATTTTATGGTTTTTTTTAGAAATTTCAATTGAACTCTTATTATCACATAGTCTATCTATTGTTTAAAAACCGTTAGATTCAAATAAATCGGTCGAACAATCTTCCACAACATTTGAATACAATTTTGAGTGGATACAACATATTAGGATTCAACAATCCTTAATTTTATGAAACATTTTTTTCGTACTATGAAAAATCAAACAACATTCATACAAGGAAAATATTCAATCCGAGGATGATTTTATATCATTACAATAATCATTCAAGTTAGAATTATTATACCCATGAAACATCATCTAACTATTTATTTTATATAACAACCAATTTGATGTTGTTCCTTTGAAATATATCATAATTATATTTACTACCAACATATTTGGTTTTTTCATGATATTTTGATTCCTAGCACAAAAATTCATAGGATAAACAATATCAGTTTTTGAGGATATAAGATAAAGAAGACGTCATGTCAGCTTGTAAAAGTCTTTCTAATTAACGATAATTCTAAATTTGTCTTTACTCAATATAATCCACACTGAAATAGATATTGATAATTTTTTGAATTCTTCAATCCCAATCATATTTAACAATTAACTAGAATACATTTCTTGAGATATGAAAATGTATTTTTCATTTTAATGAAATTGTATGATATGGAAGAATCTTAATTCTATTGATATAAAAATTTCAAAGTTGTTATATATTTCCTTGTAAATTTTTATAAAAACAACTTCTCTATCCCTATAAAAATTAATATCATCCACATAAACAATTAAAATTACACCTCTAGAGTAAATAATATTAACATGTATGTTTCTTACAATGTTTATTTTTGTAATGTTAAACATTCCAAAAATGATTATAATTCCAATTATATAGATATTTTTTTTGTCCCCTAATAATATTTCATCTATTTAGAATTGTTGTTTTCATCCTCATCATATAGAAACCCACATTTTGTTCTAATGTAAACATCTTCATCAATATATCCATTTATGAAATATAAATATAATCCCATCTAATAAACTTTTTAATTCTGATGTGAATCTACTGAATGACCCATTCTAATAGTTTCTAATCATGCAACTGCGATTAAAGTTTCTTCAAAATGCACACCATCCACTTATGCATAGCCTTTAAAAATAGGCCTTTCATTTTTTCTTCAAAGGTCCCCATGTTCAATTAAATTGTTTTTATATACACACATAGAGGAAATAATAATTTTATTTACACACCGTGAAATAGGTTCTCATGTTTCATTATTCTCAATATGATCCAACACTTCATTCATAGCATCCTACTATTTTTGTGACGAATAGCATCTGAAATTGATACAAGATATTCTTTTCAGATAAGTGAGTAATGATTATCTAATATCAATGTTCTTCTTTTCTTAACTCCATCCTAATAATTCTCAAAAATTCTTTTGGATTCATCTTTTTTTCGAATAACTTTTAATTCTTCATTCCCAGATGATATTTTGTAATCAAATGATTCTTTTGAGTCATGATAAGAATTTTTTTAATTTCTTTCACCATTATTGGAATTTTCCTGTTTATCCTCCTCATCCTAATCAACAATTTTTGTTAAAAACCTTGGTATTCAATTACCTTCACATCATATGAATCCAAATAATCATTTAAATGTATTTCTGACATCTTTCACATCTTTAATTTTGTTAATTACCTATAAAAGTTACTCCATCAACACTCTCCATAAACATTCTCAAATCAAGATTCTAAATTTTGAGCAATCATGCACTTCCAAACATATTTATGTATTTCAATGATGGTCTATTATTATACGAAAATGTATAAGGATTCATTCTAGTTTACTATATTAACAATCATATATTTTGATCACGTACAATAATACCAACAAAAACTGAGAAATATAATTTTGATTGTTTGTATCCATCTAACATAGTTTCTCCCATTTCTACCAAACTTATTTCAACTATTTCTGCTAATCCATTTTTGGTGGATTATACGAAAATCTATAATAATGTTTGATTCCATGATTTATCAGATATGTTTCTAATGTAATGTATTTGAATTTTTTACTTTTATTAGTTCTTAACATATTTATGGAAACCACCATTTCATTCACAACATTAGTTCTGAAGAATTTGAATTGATCAATATCTTTTGACATATGCTTCATGAAAATGATTTTGTTCATCTATGTAACGCCCTGACCCTAGTTACCCAGAGTCGGTACATTACTTCGTAACATTGGCATGATCACAAAATATCATGTCCCGAAAGACCAATTAGTTTAGTAGCCTTGGAAACACTATATACATTCATAAATGTTACATTACCTCATAAAGTGAAAAACTAATAACAAAGTCTTCATAGTCCACACTCATACCCTCTTCTGACTATCCCTGCAGGTCATTCATAAAATACTTCTTCACATCCTGGAAAATATTAAAACATTGAAAGGGGTGAGCTCAGATGCTCAGTAAGGATAACAATATTGCAGAAGCTTTCATAAATAAACATTATCATTTAAGGTAATGTATAACTAAAACAAAATACTTTTTAAACTTGAACTTCAGAATAATTTGGAAAATTTAAAATGAGATAATTCCATTTACTTATTCACATGTATATTCTACTAGTCGAATAATCACATGCAATATCAATAACCACTTTCATAATGATGGAATGCATAATGTCAGACTATCATAACCACGTATCCAAGGACTCGTTCCAAGACCACAAATAAGATTTTTTGAAGGACTCATGCCAAGACACTAGTTTGTCTCATGAGACCTACCGATGCATCAAGGAGCTGTAGCGAGCTCCACCCGTCACTTATTAAGTACAATGCATTCCTCATATGAATAGGTTTAAGCATATCATAAACCATAACATAATAGTATCACATAAAACATGCATAAAGGAAACATATCATTTCCATATTTCAATCACAAGATATCAATACAACACATTGATATAATAAAAACACTTTCGAAACCATTTTCAGTACCAAATTAAAATAACGTTAAAACATTGTATTTATTTTTCATTAAAAAAAGTTATGGCTTGTAGAGAAATCCAAAACACAAATAATGGTCACGGCGGTGGAGAATTCATTATTGCCGCATACGTCAGACAAAAAAATTCCTTTTGACATTTAGTAAAACTCTTTCTAAAAAGAGAATCCTTTTTGAATGAAAGTCAAAGTCAAAGGGTTTATACACCGTATAAAAGAAAGTTGTGTATAAAACAAAACATGCCTCAATGAAAGGAGATTGAGACGAAGACCCTTACAGAGATCATTTTTGTTAAATAAAGTACATCTATTATGTGTATTCACTATAAGTAAACCTAAATAAAGTACAAATACAAGATAGGACATAATAATATCATGACATAATTTGAAAGTAGGAGATTAACCCAAAGAATATAAATTGGGTTAATAAGTTCCCTTACATATATCATTTTTTTTAAATAAAATAGATCTATAATGTGTATTCACTATATTTACACATAAAGAATGTACCAATACAAGATATGACATAATAATATCATGACATAATTTGAAAGTAGGAGATTAACCCAAAGAATGGAAATTGGGTTAAGAAATTCCCTTACAAATATCATTTTTTTAAATAAAATAGATCTATAATGTGTATTTACTATATGTACACATAAAGAATGCACCAATACAAGATATGACATAATAATATCATGACATAATATTAAAGTAGGAGATTAACCCAAAGAATGGAAATTGGGTTAAGAAATTTCCTTACCTTGCGTCTTGTCTTGACTCGATCGTTCTTTAACCTCCTTAAAATCGGGTAACTCTTTTGATTTCAGCCAAAGGATTCCTTGGGAAGAAGTATGCCCAAAGTGAGGATTATATGAGTAAGGGAGGGATGGTGGGAGAGCATTTGGGAAGATGTTGGCCGAGCCAAAAGGCTTTGAAAGTGTGAGTAAGGTGGTAGTGGTGGGGGCCTTTTATAAGTGGAGAGGAGGGGCACTCTTGAAATGTCATGAACTGTTACTTTATTATGAAATTATTTCAGGATTATAAAGGACCCACAATGATATATTTCGAGGCTACGGTGATAAGGGTTCGAAATCTCCTCATCCAATAGGTTTTTGACAAGTGTAAGCCTTAGATTTTACATTATCCTTTCATTTTATTTAAATCGTTAATTAATGAGGTAATCACAAAATCATCATGGTGTGATAAATAATTTAATTTATTTAATGTCTAAAAATTATTAAAAAACTATCATATTTTAGGAAATCTTTTTAGCTTTCGAATTAATATTTATAGTAAAAAATATGACATGTATAACCCCATTTAAAAATTGTTTTAGTAAAACAACTCTTGTTTGTGACATTTTTATTTTAACATTAAATAAAAAGTTTGTAATGTCATTTTCCTACCGAAGTGGCTCCATGGGGTCCCCAAGTTGACCCATGGATTGTCTTTGTCGGCCATAAATCATCCAATAGGGGTAGGACAAGTTTAAAGGTCATTTAATATTATTATAACATTATCTTTACCTTAAATTACACTAATTACCTTTAATCGTGATTAATTAAACTTAAAAGTTACTATTCACAAAAAATTATTTTAATCCCATTGAACCACATTTCACTTCTTAATGACAACTATGTCTGTCGGATTTTTTAAAATAAAATCATAGAAGTGGTAATATTTCAATTATATGAAAAAGCAGTTATTTAACTACAACTTAGTGGTTTCACTATTCATCAAAAAATGAAGTTTTTCAGAACAATTCCAAAATTCCACCCTAATCTATAATTGATATTACGAATTAAAAAATGATGTCTATTTTACAAAATTCCGAACACATAAGTTGCATTAATTAATTTTATAATTAATTCCAGCTGTCACAACAAATAGTGTTTTTAAGAAACAATATATATCAAAAGATTGACAATTGTTTATGTCTAATTTCAAAGTGAAATTAATTATAATGAACACAATTGGATAAAATGGTAAAAATATATTATAATTATACTTTAAAACCACTCAATAGTATTATTTATCACTATAAATTATTTTTATTAAAAAAGTTTTCTTTAAGTATTTTTCACTATTCATTAAAAATTGAATGTTCTCAGAAAATTAAAAAAAATTCTACTTAGGATAATTTCGATATAACGAATACAAAAATGAAGTCCATTTTGAAATATAAAATTTCTATCATTTTAAAAAGTGGGTATTACTATTCATAACAGCTACTTTGATTAGTCGCAGTGTTTTAGAACTCGAACTTGAGTACAATGCATGCTATTGCATTTTTGAAAGAGAGGCATATCGTGGAAGCTCAGTGTGTTACATTCTCCCCTCCTTCATTAAACTGCATCCTCGCAATTTGAAATTTATTCTTTTAAAATAAAATGTTGAAAATAGAAAATACCTTTGTGGAAAACCCACATCGGAAATAAGGTTAATAAAAATATAACTTTAAAAGAAAGAAAGATAAATACAAAGGTCACCCAAGATAGCCCATACTAGGATTCTATGAAAATATAGATATGGAAGAAAAAAACCATCAAGGTATAATGGAGAGTTGTAGAAAACTGGATTAGGAGAAACTTAACCATAATAAAATCACAAACTTGTGATTGGTTAAATGGTCATTGAATCCCCAATTGGAAAAGTTAACCGGCAATGTTTTTTTTAAGTTACCTTTTATAAATTTGAGGAATTTATTTAAGAGATTTACTAAGAACGTAAGGGAATATACATACTTGTCATATAGATATTCATTCTTTAATAAATTTTTTTACCACAAACCCATCTTTCAGTCTAAAAGGTAATAGAACTAAAAAATATTCTATTTATCCTAATTTTATAAGGATACAAATATTAACACATACCATTTAGATTAATAAAACTATTTTGTAATAACCAGGGACTTCTTGTAGGCTAGTGGTAGGTAATAAAGGCATGTCACACTATGGTTGTGGGTTCAATTCCTGCAGCTTTGTCCGACGCGACGGGTTATCCCCCAACCTACAGGTTGTCATTTTCCTAAAACTAATGTTTTATAATATTCCAAAAATAATCTTCAGAAATGTTTTAACCTTAAACAATACTATCAAATGTTCAACATAATTCATTCCAACCTTTATAGTTATCCAAAATACCTCTGTCCAGACATTCTGTAGAAGGTCTCTAAATTCCAAAATCAATTTTATCATCAGATTCCTCAAACAAGGTAAAGTTTGTCTTATTATCACATATAAAAATATGATTACCATCATCATATAAAAACCTTAATGAAAAAATCAAGTACTGCAGTACAATCCTTATATATATCACATTATTCTTATAACCAGAATATAATCCATGAGTTTAAAAGCACCAATACATTAATTATTCCGCTTCAACTGTAGTAACATCATAATATTTTCCTTGATCCCTTGGCCTTTTTTGAGGTATGTTTCCCTGACTCTTAGGACATTCATTTGCATAATTGCTCATTTTCCTACAATTGTATCATTCAACATTGATAGCCTCTTTCATTCCCTTACAGTCACAAGCCTGGTGACCTTTTTCTCTACATTTATAACAAACTCCCATTCCTTTTAGGCAAGCACCTGGGTGATTCTTCCCACAATTATCACATAATGGAAAATCCTTCTTTCCCTTTTTCCCTTTATCCATCTCTTGTTCCACCGTTCTCTTCTTCTCTTGCTTTACTTTGTTTTCATAAGACTTAGAGAATTCCTTTTTTGTCTTGATAGCACACGAGACAATATCTTCGTACGATGAGAAGGTTTATGAGACTAATTCTCGATAGAGAAATGGTTTTAAACCATCAAAGAAACGATCAATCTTACTTCTTGGGTTACGTATATAATGTGCTACATGCCTCGCTAACCTTGTAAAGTTATCCTCATACTCTGCGACATTCTCATCCTCCTTTTGTTTCATACTCAGAAACTTCTTTTCCATATCTGCTAGATGGTCATGTGGAATGTATTTTTCTACGAAAAGATCTTTGAACTCTATCCACTCCATACTTGATACTTCTTTATCTTCCTTTGTATTTTGAATCAATGACCAACATTGATCGGCATCTCCAGTGAGGTGGTAAACTGCCATGATAACCTTCTCCCTTTCACTACTCCCCAAGGCGTGGAATATTTTCTCTAAGGAGTTTATCCATTGTTCAGCTACTAATGGATTTGTACCACGATTAAATGTTGGAGGTTTTTTCCTCATGAAGCGGTCTAACATTGATCCTCCACGTTTAGGATCAGGGTTCTCCATACGAGTAAGGTTATTATTCATAACCAGAGTAAGTTGTCCCAGTATGGTAATAAGTTAATCGGCACCAGTTGTATCTCCAGCTCCACAATAATTATCTTGAGTAGGAGGGCAGTCCCTACACGGAGTGCGTGCATTGATACGGTTTCCATTCCTTCCACTAGGCGCAATTTCTAAACAATGGCATAAGCTAGATTAGTTTATGAATCAAAATACATAGTTCCCTACTTGTAAAACACTTAACACTAATTGAACTATTTATGGATATAATCCATAATAATAATAAAAAGTTTTCTTTGAGGAAGTATATATTCATAACGCTTTATAGTGGTTTGTAATGAAAATTAGAATTATCCTAAGCATATCCCCTGAGAGTGTCGTGACCAAGAGTGTAGCAAGGCCCGTTGTCGTGCACCAGTTCCCTTTCGAGTATAGCTCAAAGCGGTGTTTTCGGGTTTACCCCAAGGTACATCTGTGCCAGAGCCACCTCTACCTGCTTGTATCCAGACATGTATTTATTGCTCGGAAAACCCACAATATATCTATAATACCAAAATTCTAGGAAGTTCTTCTATACTAATCCTCAAAGTCTATCTTTGGTCTATGTGCTCTAATCACAGTTTATCTAAATATAGCTTCCAAGGTTAGTACTATACTACCTCTGATACCAACTGTAACTTCCCGACCCCAGTTACCCAGAGTCGGTGCATTACTTCGTAACATTGGCATGATCACAAAAGATCATGTCCCGAAAGACCGATTAGTTAATAGCCTTGGAAACACTAGATACATTCATAAATGTTACATTACATCATAAAGTGAAAAACTAATAACAAAGTCTTTATAGTCCACACTCATACCCTCTTATGACTATCCCTGCAGGTCATTCATAAAATACTTCTTCACATCCAAGAAAATATTAAAACATTGAAAGGGGTGAGCTCAGATGCTCAGTAAGGATAACAATATTGCAGAAGCTTTCATAAATAAACATTAACATTTAAGGCAATGTGTAACTAAAACAAAATCCTTTTTAAAATTGAACTTCAGCATAATATGGCAAAAGTAAAATGAGATAATGCCATTTACTTATTCACATTGATATTATACTGGTCGAATAATCACATGCAATATCAATAACCACTTTCATAATGATGGAATACATAATGTCAGGCTATCATAACCACGTAGCCAAGGCATCGTGCCAAGACCACAAATAAGATTTTGTCAAGGCCTCGTGCCAAGACACTAGTTTGTCTCATTAGACCTACTGACGCATCAAGGAGCTGTAGCGGGCTCCACCCACCACTTATTAAGTCCAATTCATTCCTCATATGAATAGGTTTAAACATATCATAAACCATAACATAATCGTGTCACATAAAACAAGCATAAAGGAAACATAACATTTCCACATTTCAATCACAAGATATCAATACAACACATTGATATTATAAAAATACTTTCAAAACCATTTTCAATACCATAATAAAATATAGTTAAAACTTTGTATTTATTTTTCATTAAAAAAATTATGGCTTGTAGAGGAAGTCGAAACACAAATAATGGTCACGGCGACAGAGAACTCTTTGTTTCCGCATACGTAAGACAAAAACATTCCTTTTGTCATTTAGTAAAACACTTTGTAAAAAAAATTCCTTCTTGAATAAAGTCAAAGTCAAAGGGGTTTATACACCGTATAAAAGAAAGTTGTGTATAAAAAAAATATGCCTCAATGAAAGGAGATTGAGAGGAAGACCCTTACAAAGATAATTTTTTTAAAAAAGTACATCTATTATGTGTATTCACTATAAGTACACATAAATAAAGTACAAATACAAGATAGGACATAATAATATCAGGACATAATTTGAAAGTAGGAGATTAACCCAAAGAATAGAAATCGGGTTAAGAAGTTCCCTTACAAATATCATTTTTTAAAATAAAATAGATCTATAATGTGTATTTACTATATGTACACATAAAGAAAGTACCAATACAAGATATGACATAATAATATCATGACATAATTTGAAAGTAGGAGATTAACCCAAAGAATGGAAATTGGGTTATGAAATTCCCTTACAAATATCATTTTTTTAAATAAAATAGATCTATAATGTGTATTCACTATATGTACACATAAAGAAAGTACCAATACAAGATATGACATAATAATATCATGAAATTATTTGAAAGTAGGATATTAACCCAATGAATGGAAATTGGGTTAATAAATTCCCTTACCTTGCGTCCTGTCTTGACTCGACCATTCTTTAACCTCCATAAAATCGGGTAACTCTTTTGATTTGAGCCAAAGGCTTCCTTGGGAAGAATTATTCCCAAAGTAAGGCTTCTAGGAGTAAGGGAGGCAAGTTGGGAGAGTATTTGGGCAGAGGTTGGCTGGGCCAAAAGGATTTGAATGTGTGAGTAAGGTGGTAGCAGTGGGGGCCTTTTATAAGTGGAGAGGAGGGGCACTCTTGGAATGTCATGAAATGTTACTTTATTAAGAAATGATTTCAGGATCTAAAGTTCCCAAAATGATATATTTTGAAGCTAAGGTGATAAGAGTTCTATATCTCCTCATACAATAGGTTTTTCACAAGTTTAAGCCTTAGATTTTACATTATCCTTTCATTTTATTTAAATCGTTAATTAATGAGGTAAACACGACATCATCATGGTGTCATAAATAATTTAATTTATTTAATGTCTAAAAATTAAAAAAAATATCATGTTGTAGGAAATATTTTTAGATTTATAATTAATATTTATAGTCAAAAATATGACTTGTATAACCCCATTTAAAAATTGTTTTAGTAAAACAACTCTTGTTTGTGACATTTTTATTTTAACATTAAATAATGAGTTTTTAATGTCATTTTCCTACCAAAGTGGCTACATGGGGTCCCCAAGTTGACCCATGGATTGTCTTGTTCGTCCATGGCTCATCCAATAGAGGTAGGACAAGTGTAATGGTCATTTCATATTATTATAACATTATCTTTACCTTAAATTACACTAATTACCTTTAATCATGAATAATTAAACTTAAAAGTTACTATTCACCGAAAATTATTTTAATCCTATTGAACCACATTTTACTTCCTAATGACAACCATGTATGTCGGATTTTTTAAAATCAAATCACAGAAGTGGTAATATTTTATTTAAATGAAAAATCAGTTATATAACTACCACTTAGTGGTTTCACTATTCATCAAAAATTGATGTTTTTCAGAACAATGCCAAAATTTCACCATAAGCTATAATTGATATTCCGAATTCATAAATGATGTCTATTTTACCAAATTCCAAACATATAAGTTGAATTAATTAATTTTATAATTAATTCTCGTTGTCACAACAAATAGCGTGTTTTTAAGAAACAATATATATCAAAAGATTGACAATTGTTTATATCTAATTTCAAAGTGAAATTATTTATAATGAAAAACATTGGATAAAATGTTAAAAATATATTCTAATTATATTTTAAAACCACTCAATAGTATAATTTATCACTATAAATTATTTTGATTAAAAAAAATTTAAGTATTTTTCACTATTCATAAAAAATATAATGTTCTCAGAAAATTACAAAAAATTAAACTTAGGATAATTTCGATATTACGAATACAAAAATGAAGTCCATTTTGAAATATAAAATTTCTATCATTTTAAAAAGTGGTTATTACTATTCATAACGACTACTTTGATTAGTCGCGGTGTTTTAGAACTCAAACTTGCGTACAATGCAAGCTATTGCATTATTGAAAGAGAGGCGTATCATGGACGCTCGGGGTGTTACAATCTAAGTGAAACCTTAAATTAATGTGATAAAGTAGAAATATTATTTCTGATTCGTGTCTCACCAGCCAGCTTAAAACAAAATAATATTAGGATATAAGGTGTATTGAATCCCAATTCTCATACAAATTTTCTTCATCATGATTCCTTTCAGGAATATAATACAGATTTATTCTAATATTTTATTCTATTATAGAATAATACCAATGATAACAACTGTAGAAATTTATTTCATAAATTTCAATTAATGGTTCCCACATACTTGGTTCCACAATTTTTTCTCATCATCGACACTCAAGTAACAGTAGTTACAGAATTATTCGATTTGAAATAGAATCCCACTAGTTATTTACAATTGTGTTATATATATTCCAACATTAATCCTTTTGACAATGAAAATATAACTTATAAAAAAACATATTTCACATATTCAAAATGTTGACATTCACTTACTTTGTTATGATTGAGCCCACACATGAATTAAAATTCTTTAGATTTCAATATTTTGTCTTCAATCTCATTTGTTTTGATTCCTCTATTTTTCGTGGAACTATCACTTCCAAAATAAAACAGAACATCCATAATGAATATCAAATTTTTTTATGATATTTATATCACCATTCATATGTGATGAACAACCACTATCTAGTATGCATGGATTTTTTTATTTTACTTTCATTAAATCTATCTCAACCTCAAAATATATTTACTCAACTTTCAACGTTTCATATTAATCTTATATTATAGCATAAAAAACATGTTCTAGAAGGAGTGACATTAATTTGTGGTTCATTATGACCTGCCTATTCATGTTTTATAAAAACTTCTTCCAAACATTCTAATTGTTATTTTTTTCAATGGTTCTAAGATATTGAGAATTCAACTTACAATGTTTATGTATGTTCGGAAAGTAACTCATTATACTTTCACAATTTCATCAACATTCTTCAAACTTGTTCTAGGTTGAGATATGTTGTTCCAAAAATTATAATCTATATTCTGATAGATTCCACATCACCTTCAATACCCTTCAAAAATATATTATTATTCATCAATCATCATTCCATAATGAATCCTTATTGAGGTTGATAAGTTCTTTCAAATCTAAAATAGAAATTATAAGGACAATATTTCTTTTAGAATGTGTTTTCTACATTTTTGTATTGGATTAGTTTCTCGCTTATTTTTTCCACCCAAACATCCCTAGTACATCATTCATAATCAAAAATATTAAACTAATCCGATGAATCAATAATTTTCGAATGTTTATATTTTACAATATTTTTTTATTAACCTTTTTTAACACCTTTATAAAGTTTGTACTATTAATTATAAATCTTTGTTGAAATTTTCATTTATCCTCCTCCAGGTAAATTCAGACAAAATATCTTTTTATTATAACTTTTTATCTTCTTCTTCATTGGATTACAACATTGTATTGAGATTTTATATCATCTAACCCAATTCAAAAATACAATGTTTGTAACATAAAATATCCTTGAATTATTCTACATCCTATATAATGAAATATTTTCTTCAACCAACATCATCATCATTATCTTTCATCATAACCATAATTTATATTGTTACGATTTTGTTTCCCTAAATACATGAAACATGTTCTTTTGATAGTTGATTCCCTTTATATGATTCTTCAACAAATTATTAACTACATAAATAATATTCTGATTTCTCAACATTTAAATTGACAGTTATGAATTTTTTAGACCATTTTTCATCAAAATAATTCTTATTGGTTCAGTCTGATTTTACATTCTTACTCCAAAAACTTTTTTTATATCTAGTAAACATATTCATGTATTTATTGGAATATTTTTTTTTCATTAAATTTGTTCAACTTCTTCTATCATGATTTTTCATTAGAATAATTACAATATTAATGTACATTATTCTTGGGAACATTCATAGAAAATAAGACCAATAAATCTTTCTCAAAACATTTGAGAGCATTTTTACGTCTATATTTTCATCTTTAACTATGATAGTTCTAGGATATAAGAGACATTATTCTATCATTTAACTCATTATCTTATTTATCTTCATTGTCTCAATGATCAACATCTTCAATATCCTGAATTTTGATCATTGTCATAACTTCAAAAGATTTTTCATCATTCATATTCTTTATAAACATTAAGGATTTCATATTTTCATAAGTAAAAAAATCATACTTTGGATATCACTAATAGATAAATAATTCTTATCTTTAAAAGAAGAAATTTTATAATAAAAATGACCCAGAATGTTTCTTATAAGTTTTTTCATAAATGATGAATCTTCCAAGACATATATAATTCCTCAAATCTTACAAAAATATCATTTTATTTGGTGGAGTATTCATAAATTATTCCATTATCTCTCATTATAATGGCTTCATACATACTATGCTATATTTTTATATGTTCATTCAAAACATTTTTATGCCCTTTGAAAACACTTTCCAGCTTGTCTCACACACTTTTGTTTTAATGTTTTAAGTCCTATCACCTTTTGATAAACATTTTATGACAACGTCTTAGGAATAGAATTTATAACATTTTCATAAACTTATTTATTTTTTATAGGAAAATTTCATTGGGGAATAATTATCTATATCTGGGAACCCGATAGTTGATTCATCAATAACTTATAGTCTAAGAGATATGAGATAAGTAATCATCATATTTTTTCATCCATAATAACTTTTTTCATCAAGTGCTTCAACTCATCTACTATTGATATAATTAACAGTATCCATGAAAATGATTTAACTAGGGTCCTCTCTATGATTATAATTTATGTTCCATTTGATTGAAAAACTAATGAGAAATGGTGGTTGAATCAGTAGGTAAACTTTTCAATGTTTCATAACATTTAAAAAATAACCTTTGTATCATGTTGTGATTTATTTCATTATCAATGATTTGTAAATACTCAGGAATTAAAATAAAGAATACAATGTGAAGAACATATGATTTATAGCGTTTTTTCTTAGTGTGATATCCTACATCCTTTCTGTAGCCACATATGTTGGTATATGAAAATACACTATTTTGAAGTAGTGAATACAACTTGTTCTAACACCCATTAGACACATTCAATCACCAGAATGGAAATATTATATTGAATATTGTAAATTTAAAAAGTTCTCATATAAAAAAATTCAGTGAATCATAATAATAAAGGCATTTCTAAAAACATTCAACAATTTATATGTCCAAATCCTCAGTTCAATTTGGCAGGACTGTATTTTCTCAATCTGGTGAGATTGGTTCTAATTCTCTCAATAATATCAGTTTGGATCTAATTCATTGAATAAGATGAGTCTAGATTAGATTTTATTAATCTATGAGTCTTTATGTTATTTTATCAATATGATAGACTAAATAAAATGAACCCATATTGAATCTACAACACTCAAACTCTTCTCAACTTCACCATACAAACATCTATACCCTAATTGACCGAATATGACTAATTAAATATGATCATCTCAATATGATATTTCTCAATACGGTAAACAAAAATTCAGAAATATAATCATCCTTAAGATATCTATAACTAGAAAAGACAGTCACTACATTTCATATTCTCTACAACTTTTCTACTTGTGAGAATATTCTCTAATGAATGAATGATCAAGGAATGTAATTCTAAAAGACTCGGAAAAAAAGGATGAAAGTTGAAAACATTCCTAGAATCCTAAATTGACAAAAAAAATAAATGTATCAATCATTTAAAACATAATCATTAACATATTCAAACTTTTAATATTTCTCCTAAATATATTGAAATTTGAATTTCATGTTTTGTCTCCCCAAATCATCATAAATCTTATGGAATTGTTCTGAGTATTCATTGTAACAAAATCAATTCGATTTTAGTTTCTTTATTAGTGAGTTTAATTTATATTTATTTCTAAATATATCCATATTAAATATACCTCTTATTGAAGAAAAATTATATATCATTATCTGTGAATCAGAATTCAGTATCATTATTAGGGAATCTGGATTATGTATCCTCCTGAGTGAATCCACATTTTTTACCCTTCTTAGTTAATCTGAATTCTGTATCGTTATCATTGAATACAAATTTTATATACTTCTATGTGAATCTAAATTCTTTGTTTTTCTATGTGTAGAAAAATTCTCATTACGATAGAATTTCCATTATGATGGATTGTCTATTATAATGAATATCCAATTATGATGGAATCGTCATACTAAAATATTGAAATTCATTAGACCTCTACACCATTTAACCAAAATATTTTCTATAGAAAATTTTCATTATTTATGCGATCATTATTATTAGATAATTATCATCAAATATAATATAGAATTTATGAAAACATTTTAACTCGTAACATTACATTCTTCAACAAACCTCTTCCCTAACTATTTTCCTTCTTTCCTCAAAAACATATTTATTTATTTTATTATGTCAAAGAAAAACATCCAAAAAACAAAATAATTTGATCTATAATTCTATTGGATCCAATGAACTAACTCCAATCTATATGGATATGATTATTTTACCAACATTCAGCATTCTTATAAAAGCTCATTTTGATGGGCTGAATCTGATTCATCGAAAACTAATTCTTATAAAAAAATTTATAGTTGTCAAAATACAATAAACATTGATAAAACTAAAAACCACAAAGGATATTAAATATCTTATGGTGAAATTTTTATAACTCTACAAAAAGTTAAATATATTTTATGAATAGTAATTATTATTGGTTGTTGTTATGAATTGTCTTTTCTTTTCATGATTTAAAAAATGACCAATTTTTAATGAAAAACTAGTCAAATTATAAATATACAAATCCTATTTATCTCATTTGAATAAATTTAATGTTGAATATTGAAATAATATAATTAAAAAATTTATAAATCTTCTCATTGAAAACATGATATTCTATGACATCATTTGGATTATTTTTGGAATTAAAAGTTTCACTTATATAAAAACATTTTTTTCAAAATTTATTTCATATTTAGAATATGATTAATTTATATTATATTATATGGTAATATTAATTAATAGTAATAAGGAATATTATAAAATGAATGAATTATTTTTCATGGTGAAGATAAAAATCGATTTACATGTTGTTAAAATTAAAATATTAGGATAAAAAATGTCCTAAATCATTTATATTACACTTTTACTATTAATATATCTACCTTATTTTTCCGGTTATTTATTTTTAATTATTTGGAGCCCTGTGGACGGTGAATAATGTTGGAACACCATTTCATTATAAAAAATTAAATTTGTGCCACTGACCTCAATTTTTATAGGTCACACAATATCCATTCCTATTAAGACTTCTTACACCCTTTATTAAATCCAATAAGTACCCACATGAAATTCCTAATTACATTGTCTAATCAAAGAATCCTTAGTTTTGTTAAAAATCCAACCCAAGAATCCTTTTGACGAAACACAAAAAAAGTTTTTGGAAGAAGAGCTAACACCCCAAATCAAGTATTTTTTATTATCTATTCTTCCACAATTTTAAATGGTTATTAATATTTAATGATATATTATATCCACTATATTAAATATACCTATACTATATTTTTTTATTCATAATAAAAATCATTTTCTTCATCAATCAAATTGGTAACTAAATTATCATTCTTGTATGCATCGATACAATGTCACACAAACAAATATTATTATTTTTAAAATCACCACATCTCATGGATGAATATAACAATGTATTTATAATTTATATATTATTTTTATTATTTTATTATTCTTTGGTAATCATGTTATCAAAATTCATTTCATACATTCCATTCAATAGTATTTCGGTAATGTCTTGTGTGTGTACGCCAGACTAGCACCTCATAGAGAATTATAATTCATTCACTCTTTACATTGTAATAAATAGGGGTTTTAATTAAAATATGTATAAGGCCCCAGCCTTAAACCTTACTTAATCATGAGTTAATTCAAGAATACACATTGAGGATCTTTTCAGGTTTAGAGTTTTAGAGAATTAGATCATAAAACATGCATTACATCCCACATTTAAACAAAGTGGATACAATAAAAGATAGTATTCATTTTTCTCATTAACGGAAACATATTTAAAATAAAACATGGATTCTTTCTTGACACTTCCTTGAAACTATCATCATATCATGTAACTTTCCCTTGACCTGTGAAAACCATTTCAAAAACTTGGGATGAGCATAAAAAGCTCAGTAAGGGATATAAAAATACGGAAAGGAAACATGAGTACATGTATACATAAGAGTCAATGAAATCATAATTTACTCATAAAACATAAGCACCTTAACATACCTCATCAAATCATGAATAAATCATATAAATCATAAGACATGAAGGTAACTTGAGGCATTCATAACATTCTTACGTAGGGAGTAACCCTCTTGGTTACGTTTGGAATACCCATCACAGTATATTACCTAAATCTCTTCTGAGAAACCTTAACGTTTAACCCCTTAGTATTACCCAATTAATTGGAGATCTATATAGGGCTCACCTGCCATAAGATTATCACAGAACCACCCATCGTTATAATAATGCACAAGAACCATAACAGAATCGTATCACATAAAACATTCATAAAGGAAACATAACATTTCAACTTTTCAATAACAAGATATCAATACAACACATTGATATAGAAAATTATGAAAACCATTTTCAATACCAAAATAAAATAAATATAAAACATGGTATTTATTTTTCATTTTAAAAAAAGGTATGGCTTGTAGAGGAAGCCGAAATTTAAAGAATGGTCACGGCGGCAGAGAAGTCGTTGTCGCCGCATACGTATGACAAAAACATTCCCTTTTGTCGTTTAGTAAATCGCTTTATATTAAAAGATTCTTTTTGGATAAACATAAAAGTCAAAGGGGTTTATACACCGTATAAAATAATGTTGTGTATAAAACATAATATGCCTCAATGAAAGGAGATTGAGACGAAGTCTCATACCTCGGGTCCGACGTGACTCGATCATTCTTTAATTTCCTGAATAATAAACTTGAGTTAATTTATACATGCTTAAGAACCTTTTTTAAGTTCATTATTCCTTTTATACCACTTATTACCATGTCATTAACACTGTGTAATTATTTAAGTTAATAACGGTCGTTTTAACGATCATTGGTACTTGAGTCAAAAATAATCTCTTTATAATTACAAGTTGTTCATGTATCCATTATATCCAGAATTATACTCATTATGTAGATATCATATATATCATATATATACAGTATATACATGCATTTATAATATTACATAACATTTACAGGTAAGAAATGAAATGCACCATTCATGGAGACGATAAGCCGTACATACGCATGAACGCTACTTCAATTTCTGTTTCATATTTAATGAAATTAAAACATAATGAAACATAATAGTATTATAATTCCAGTATTGTATCAAATATAATATCATTCAATCTATCCTTTATACGTACCATATATGGTATTAACGAATCAAATCACTTTGAGTTAGCGGTAGTCCGCACTTCCTAAAATGAAGATATCACGTTTACCCACAATGGAACCCATAAAGGTATGACATAAATGAAAAATATAGAAGCTTAAGTAAAAAATAAACATATTATATATCATATATAAATATAGTGACTTTTTAATGGCCACCTTTGAAGGTGTTATATGAGTTTTGAACAATTATCGTTTCGTGAGGCAGAAATTTGCCATCCACAAAAACAGTATGTTCTTTAACCATTAGATGTAGGTGTGTGTAAGTGTAGCTCGAATACTTCTTATAAAAACATCCTAGTATATTAAATATACTGTTGTTGTTACAAAAGAAAGGAATAAAAAGAGTTTAGAGGGTTGGAGAAGCAAAATAAAACATAAGAACACAAGAGAAAAAACACTACCTTTAAACCGGGTAACTCTTTTTGATTTGAGCTCAAAAGCTTCATTGGGATAACTTCTGCCCAAAGTGAGGCTTCAAGGAGTAAGATAGGGATGTGGAGAGACAAAATTGACATGGGTTGGCAGAGCCAAAGTCTTGAGAGGTGTGGGTAAGGTGGTAGAGGTGGGGGCCTTTTATAAGAGGAGAGGAGGGGCACTCTTGGAATGTAATAAAAGGTTACATTATTATAAAAAGATTTACAGATTTAAAAGGTCCCAAAATTATATATTTTGAGGATAAGTTTATAATAGTTCTAACTCCAACCATAAAATCGGTTTTTGGCATGTTTAGTTCTTAGATTTTACATTATCTTTTCATTTTTTTAATTCGTTAAATAATGAGGTAATTGCTTCATCATCATGGTATCATAAATAATTTAATTTATTTAATGTCTAAAAATTATAAAACAAATATAATGATGTAGGAAATATTTTTATATTTCTAATGAATATTTATAGTAAAAAATATGACTTCAATAACCCCATTTAAAAATTGTTTTCGTAAAACAACTCATGTTTGTGACATTTTTATTATAACTTTAAATAAAAAGGTACTAATGTCATTTTCCTACCAAAGTGGCTCCATGGGGTCCCCATGTTAACCCATGGATTGTATTGGTCGGCCATGATACATCTAATAAGGGTAGGACATGTGTCAAGGTCATTTCACATTATTAAAACATTATTTAGACCTTAAACTACACTAATTTCTTCTAATCGCGATTAATAAACTCAAAAGTTACTATTCACCAAAAATTATTTTCATCCCATTGAACAACATTTTACTTATCAATGAAAACCATTTATGTCGGATTTTTGAAATTCAAAACACAGAGGTGGTAAAATTAAATTTAAACGGAACATCAGTTTTTATAAGTACCACTTAGTGGTTTCACTATTCATAAAAAATTGAAGTTTTTCAGAAAAATACCAAAACATCACCCTAAGCTAAATTTGATATTCTGAATTCAAAAATGATGTCTATTTTAAAAAATTCATAACATATAAGTTACATTAATTAATTTAATAATTAATTCCCGCTGTCAGAGAAAATAGCGTGTTTTTATGAAACAATAAGTATCAAAATATTGACACTAGTTTAAGTCCAATTTCAAAGTGAAATTAATTACAACGACCACTATTGGATTAAATGGTAAAAGTATATTCTAATTTCACTTTAAAACCAATTCAAAATATAATCTAATAATATAAATAAATTATATTAAAAAGTGGTTTTGAAATAAAATACAACATTTTCACTATTCATTTAAAAAATGAACTTTATCAGAAAAATACAAAACATTCACACAAGGTAAATTTTGATGTCCCTATACTAAAGAAGAATTTTATTTGGTCCAATAGAATTTATAAGAGTGGCCAAAACTATGTTTATAGATGGTTCACCCTCAAAAGACTATAAGTCGACTTTTAGTGAATGTTATAGTATATATGCCTAAAATTGAGTTCTTTTCATAATTTAAGCCTTTATCCTTTATTGGATAAATGTAAAAACATTTAAAAAACATATATGATCATATTTTAGTTATTTCCATTCATTCACGCCAATACAACGGCTACGTGTTAACTACCATTTAAAATAATATTATTTTATTACTAGTATGCAACGTAAGATTTCAATGAAACTCTATGTTGCGTAATGGGTATGTTATCGAACATACCACCCCATTTAAAGTAAAATTAATATTTAATTCATAAATATTAATAAAAATGAAAATGCATTATTCTTTATTTAACTGGGATGTTACATCCGTCCCTCCTTTTGGGAATTACGTCCTCGCAATTTTATTCACTTATCAAAATAAGTGGGGGTATTTATCCCTCATAGCATTTTTAGATTCCCATGTTTCCTCTTCAACCATATGGTTTTTCCATAAAACCTTTACCTAGTGAATTACCTTATTATGAAACACTTACTTTCTACGGTAATGTATCTGGACGGTTTTTTCTTCATAAGAGAGATTCTCTTCCAACTGAACTACCTATGGGCTCAAAACATGAGATGGAACTCGCATGTACTTCCTCAACATCGAAACATGAAAAACATTGTGTACCTGAGATAAACTCGAAGGTAAATCCACTCGGTAAGCAACTGATCCAACTCTCTCCATAATTTCATATGGTCCAATGAACCTTGGACTTAGATTTCCTTTCCTACCAAATCGCATCACGCTTTTCCATGGTGAAACATTGAGAAAAACATGTTCACCTACCATGAAAGATAGATCCTTCCTTTGGTTATCTGCATAACTCTTCTGCCTGCTCTGAGATGTTCTCATGTGTTTCTGAATCAACTGAACATTTTTCTTCCAACTCTTCTACCAATTCTTGTCCCATCAACTTCCTTTCACCCACTTCATCCCAAAAAGATGGAGTTCGACACCGTTTTCCATATAATGCTTCAAACGGAGCCATCTGTATGCTGGAATGAAAACTGTTATTATATGAAAACTCAACCAAAGAAAGATGTTGTTCCCAACATCCCTGATAATCCATTGAACAAGCACGTAGCATATCCTCAAAAGACTGAATTGTTCGTTCTGACTACCAATCTTATTGAGGATGAGAAGCAGTACTAAAATTTAATTCTGTACCCAACGACTTCTGAAGGCCTTTCCAAAAGTTAGAGGTGAACCTGGGATCACTGTCAGATATAATGGAGATAGGAACTCCATGTAACCTGACTATCTCTTTAAGATTCAAATGGGAAAGTTGATCTATGGAAAAAGTATCTCATATGGAAAGGAAATGATCATATTTAGTTAATCGATCAACAATAACCCAGATTGCATTATTACCTCGAGATGTCTTCAGTAATCCCACAACAAAGTCCTTGGATATATTTTCCCTTTCCCACTCTGGCACTGGTAAAGGCAGAAGCATCCCTTTTGGTAACTACCGCTCTGCCTTAACCTGTTTCCAAGTCAAACACTACATAGTAAAATTAGCAATATCCCTTTTCATTCCGTCCCACCAGTAATACTCTCGAAGATATCTATACATCTTAGTACTGAAAGGATTAACTGAAAACGGAGAACTATGAGCTTCACATAACAAATCTATCTTCAACTACGAATCACACGGCACGCACAATCTCTTACCAAATCTCAAAACAAAATCATTATCAATATTGAATTCAGGGAACTTACCCTTCTGAACCAGCTCTACCTTTTTCTGCAACTCGCTGTCTTGCTTCTGTGCTTGCTTAATTCTTTTTGATAGAGAAGATTTCACTAATACCTGAAACAAAACAGAAGGACATCCTGCACCAACAACTTATATGGAAAATTTCATCAAATCCTTAACCAAAGGATCACGTTCCAAATGCAACATTGTTAATGAAGCATTACTTTTTCAACTCAAAGAATCTGCCACTTTATTTTCTTTTCCCGGATGGTAAGGAATTGTACAATAATAATCCTTGATTAATTCTAGCCATCTCACTTGTCTCATGTTCAATTCATTCTGGGTGAATATATTCTTTAAACTTTTGTGATCAGTATATATTTCACACTTTACTCCATACAATTGATACCTCCAAATTTTTAAAGCGAAAACAACAGCAGCTAATTCCAAATCATGTGTAGGGTAATTTATGTCCTTAGTTTTCAACTACTGTGAAGCATAAGCAATTACCTGATCATTATGCATTAATACCCAACCAAGTCCTTTCAATGAAGCATCACTATAGATAACAAACTCCCCATTCATGGAAGGTAGTGCCAAAACTAGATCATTCACCAATCTTCTTTTCAGTTCCTGAAAACAATCATCACATTATTATTTCCAGATAAACTTAACACCTTTCCAAGTTAGCTTAGTCATTGGACTAGATAACTGTGAAACATTTCTAACAAACCTTAGGTAATATAATTCCAGACCAAGGAATATATGAATCTCAGTTACATTTGTGGGTCTTGGCCCTTCATCAACAACCTTTTTTTTTGCAGGATCAATAGTTATTCCATCTTTAGAAACAATATCACCAAGGAAAGAAATTTGTTGCAACCAAAACTCACACTTGCTGAATTTACCATACACTTTCTTTTCTTTTAAGGTTTGCAAAATAACCCTTAAATGTCTTTCATTATCCTATTTAGTTTGAGAAAACATCAAAATATCATCAATCAAATCCCTATCCTTGATATTTTTCACCATCGACCACCACTATTCTGCTTCACCTTCAAAACGGTAAACATAAAGACTAAACTTTTGATGTTCTGAACACCCCATGACATCAAAAATCATTTCTAGTGCTTTAATCCACCCTTCAGCTAGCACAGGGTCAGATAATCCTCTGAATGATGGGGGATGTTGCCTCATGAAATGTTCCACCACTGACATGTTCCTCTGTGGTTGATCTGGATGATCTCGTGCATGGATACCACCACCATTTATAGCCTCAGTCAATTGTGCCATCACTGCAACAAACTGTTCATTTCCAATTCTGACCATCTCAGGTTGCTGATTTGGAAGGTTGTCTTCCTCCTGATGTCGTCCCAACATAGCTGCCTTGTTTCCTCTACAAAAAACCATTCTGAACGCATAAATATCACAGGCGAAGCAACCTGGTGATCTTTAAATGCTATATCATTTCAATCATACCATAAATTTTTTTTGGATAATCATTTAATAGTATTATAACTCCTAAAGTTATCTAAACTGACCTATGATACCAACTATAAGGCCCCAGCCTTAACCCTTACTTAATATTGATTTACTTAAAGAATACATGTTGAGGATCTTTTCAGGTATAGAGTTTTAGAGAATTAGATCATAAAACATGCATTACATCCCACATTTAAACAAAGTGGTTACAATAAAAGATATCATTCTTTTTTCCCATCAATGGAAAAATAGTTAAAATAAAACATGGATTCTTTCTTGACACTTCCTTGAAACTATCATCATATCATGTACCTTTCCCTTGACCTGTGAAAAAACATTTCAAAAACATGGGATGAGCATAAAAAGATCTGTAAGGGATATAAAAATATGGAATGTAAATATGAGTACTTGTATACATAAGAATTAATGAAATCATAATTTACTCATAAAACATATGCACTTTAACATACCTCATCAAATCATGAATAAATCATAGAAATCATAAGACATAAAGGTAACTTGAGGCATTGATAACATTCTTACGTAGGGAGTAATCCTCTTGGTTACGTTTGGAATACCCATCACATTATATTCACTAAATCCCATCGGAGAAACCTTAATATTTAACCCCTTCACATTACGCAATGCATTGGAGAGCTATATCGGGCTCACCTGCCCTTAGTTTATCACGGAACCACCCATCTTCATAATAAATCCCAAGAACCATAACATAATCGTATCACCTAAAACATGCATAAAGGAAACATAACATTTTCACTTATCAATCCCAAGATATCAATAAAACACATTAATATAAAAACATTATGAAAACTATTTTCAATACCAAAATAAAATATAAGTAAAATGTGGTATTAATTTTTCATTTTAAAAAAAGGTATGGCTTGTAGAGGAAGCCGAAACTCATATAATGGTCACGGCGGCGGATAAGTGGTTGTCGCCGCATACATATGACAAAAACATTCCGTTTTTTCGTTTAGTAAAACGCTTCGTATAAAAAGATTATTTTTGAATAAGCATAAAATTCAAAGGGGGTTATACACATTATAAAATAAATTTGTGTATAAAACATAATATGCCTCAATGAAAGGAGATTGAGACGAAGTCCCATACCTCGGGTCCGACATCACTCGAATCGTTCTTTAATGTCCTGAATAATAAACTTAAGTTAATTTCTACGTTCATAAGTACCTTTTTCAAGTTCATTTTTCCTTTTATATCACTTATTACCAGGTCATGAACACTATGTAATTATTTAAGTTAATAACGGTCATTTTAACGATCATTGGTACTTGAGTAAAAAATAAGCTCTTTATAATTACAAGTTGTTCATGTATCCATTATATCTAGAGTTATACTCATGATTTAGATATCATATATAACATATATATCCAATATATACATGCATTTATAATATTAGATAACATTTAGAGGAAAGAAATGAAATGCACCGTTCATGGAGACGGTAAGCCGTACGTATGCATGAACGCAACTTCCATTTCTATTTCATATTTAATGGAATTAAAACATAAAGATACATAATAGTATTGTAATTACAGTATTGTATCTTATATAATATCATTCAATCTATCCTTTATACTTACCATATATTGTATAAACGAATCAAATCACTTTGAGGGGGCGGTAGTCCGCACTTCCTAAAATGAAGATATCGTGTTTACCCATAATGGAAACCATAAAGGTATTACATAAATGAAAAATACAGAATCTTTAATAAAAAATAAACATATTATATATCATATATAAATATAGTGACATCTTAATGGACACCTTTGAAGGTGTTATATGAGTGTTGAACAATCATCATTTCGTGAGGCAGAAATTCGCCATCCACAAAAATAGTATGTTCTTTAACCATTAGATGTAGGTGTGTGTAAGTGTAGCTCAAATCCTTCTTAAAGAAACATCCTAGTATATTAAAGATACTTGTGTTGTTACAAAAGAAGAGAATAAAAATATTTTAGAAGGTTGGAGAAGCAAAATAATACATAAGAACACAATAGAAAACACTACCTCTAAAACGGGTAACTCTTTTTTATTTGAGCTCAAAGGCTTCCTTGGGAATACTTCTGCCCAAAGTGAGGCTTCAAAGAGTAAGAGAGGGGTGTGGAGAGACAAAATGGATAGGGTTTGTCCGAGCCAAAGGCTTGAGAGGTGTGGGTATGGTGGTAGAGTTGGGGGCCTTTTATAAGAGGAGAGGAGGGGCACTATTGAATGTTATAAAATGATACTTTATTATAAAATGATTTTCAGATTTAAAAGGACAAAAAATTATATATTTTGAGGATAAGGTGATACGAGTTTGAAATCCATCCACCCAATAGGTTTTTGACATGTGTAGGTCTTAGATTTTACATTATCTTTTTGTTTTTTTAAATCGTTAAATAATGAGGTAATCGCTGCATCATCATGGTATCATGAATAATTAATTTTATTTAATGTCTAAAAATTATAAAACAAATATCATGATGTATTAAATCTTTTTAGATTTCTAATGAATATTTATAGTCAAAAACATGTCTTGTATAAGCCAATTTAATTTTTTTTAGTAAAACAACTCATGTTTCTGACATTTTTATTTTAACTTTAAATAAAAAGGTATTAATGTCATTTTCCTACCAATGTGGCTCCATGGAGTCCCCAAGTTGACCCATGAATTGTACCGGTCGTCCGTGACACATCCAATAATGGTAGGACATGTGTCTAGGTCATTTCATATTATTAAAACATTATTTTTACCTTAAACTACACTAATTACCTCTAATCACGATTAATAAACTTAAAAGTTATTATTCAACATAAATTATTTTAATCCCATTGAACCAAATTTTACATCTTAACGACAACCATTTATGTCGGATTTTTTTAATTTAAAAAATAGTGGTGGTAAAATTTCATTTAAATGGAAAATCAGTTTTTATAAGTACCACTTAGTGGTTTCACTATTCATCAAAAATTGAAGTTTTTCATAAAAATACCAAAACTAGACCCTATGATATATTTGATATTCCGAAATCAAAAAAGATGTCTATTTTAAAAAATTAAAAACATATAATTTACATTAATTAATTTAATAATTAATTCCCGATGTCTGAGCAATTAGCGTGTTTTTATGAAAGAATAAGTATCAAAATATTGACACTAGTTTAAGTCCAATTTCAAAGTGAAATTAATTCCAAAGACCACTATTGGATTAAATGGTAAAAATATATTCTAATTTAACTTTAAAACAAATTAAAATAGAATCTAATAATATAAATAAATTATATTAAAAAGAGGTTTTGAATTAAAATACAACAGTTTTCTCTATTTATTAAAAAAATGAACATTATCGGAAAAATACCAAAAATTCACACAAAGTAAATTTTGATGTCCCTATTCTAAAGAAGAATTTTATTTGGTCCAATATAATGTTTAGGAGTGACCAAAACTATATTTATAGATGGTTCTCCATCAAAAGGCGATAAGTCAACCTTCAGTGAATCTTACAGTATATATGCCTAAAATTGAATTCTTTTCATATTTTAAGCCTTTATCCTTTATTTGATAAATGTAAAAAAATTTAACAAACATATATAATAATATTTTAGTTATTTCCATTCATTATTTCTAATACAATGGCTACGTGTTAACTACCATTTAAAATAGTATTATTTTATTACTAGTGTGCAACGTAAGATTTTAAAAAAACTCTTTGTTGAATATCAGGTACACTATCGAACATAGCAACCTCTTTAACGTAAAATTAATATTTAAATAGTAAATATTAACAAAAATGAAAATGATTTATTCTTTATTTACCTGGGATGTTACAATATGTGATATATATAACATAAAAAGAATTCTGGAATGTCAATATATAATTTCAATTCTTTCATTCTATTTGAAAATTCAAACAAATTATCACACAGAAATCCACCCAACCATCTCTCTAAATTATGTATTTCATTTTCTTTCTCTATCATTTATGGATAATCATATATACATTTATGATGAATATATAAAATATTTATATCAAATATAACATTGTGGAGAGTTTGGATCCACAATAAATTAATAGGTTAAAAAAATAACAAATCAAAACATAATCGAAAAAATCCAGTTATGACCCAAAACATAACGTTATCATGGAAATATTAATAAACTTTTTATAATAAGTTCAAATTATATAATATATAGTATGATATATTTGAATATGGTTATATTATATATCTATAATAAAAATAAATCTATTACTAAATATGGTTTAACATGTAATAATGAAGTCGATACTTACTTTAAGGTATCTTTTCACTCTTTTATTTTCTATGAGACACCTGTCATAATCACCAGATATTTATTTTATGAAGTTTATATATTCCCCATGATTAATTTAATATTATTATCCATTATGTAATTAAAATTTACATGTCCATTTTACTCTCTATCTTTCTTGGGGTTTACATTTCAATACTTATTAAGGAGGTAAGGATTTTATTTCATTATATGCCTTCAATGAGACAATTGTTATGTTGTGCACCTATATGTTTTATGGTGTGTATTTATAGACCATTTATAGAATAATATAATGAATTAATTTATTATCATGGTATTACATGTTTCAATTTATTTTATTCTTACTTGGGTTTTTTGATTCAATGTTACCAAATTGGTATGTGTTTTATAGAAAAATCTCCTCAATTATTGGGATTATTTAAACATATAATTTTAATGATGAAATCATATAATATATCTCTAAAAAACCCTTCATATTTTTTATCCTATAGTTATTTCCTGATAATACATGATTTATCATTATTTTATTCTCATTATGTACTCAATAATTAAAGATATGTTTTCTATGAAAACACTTTTTAATTTGTATCCATGGTTCAAAAATATTATTCTTCCAAAACCATGTTTTTTAAAAATGTTCCTAAATTTTTTTAAATGAATTATTAAATAAATTTTTAGCGTTTTATGTTTTTTTTAATTTTTTTAAAATTTATTCATTATTTCATTTTTCAAACTATTCCCATTATAAATTTAGTCAAATTGTGAAAGGCATATTTATATTTACTTGTACAGAATGAACATAATTTTCCATCATCCTGGCCAATATTTTATTTGATGATTACTATGAATATTTTATGGGTTATTTTTAAATAATATGTTATTCAAATAAAAATCAAATTAGAAATTATATTTTTCTCGAATAATGTTTTAAATGGAATTTTAAATATTATTTATACGATTCAAATATTGTTTTAAATAAAAATTCAATAAATATGTTATATGATTTTTTTAAATGTGAATTTCAGAATGAAAATTATATTTTCTTAAAGATGTGTTTTGAATTATTTTTAAAGATTCCCATTTAATTTTCAATATTATTTTAAAAAAATAATTTTTTATTTGTTTTAAAAAGTATTTTTTATGTTGATTTTCTATATTCCTCCATAAATGTTCCACATAAATATTATAAATGATATTCCATTTGAGATAAAATCTTCTAATGTAAAATTATAATTTAATGGGGATAATATTTAATGATAAAATAAGTATTATTTCTCAAAAATTTAAATTTACATCTTGATAAATGAATATAAGACCAATTTATTTTTCATGGATTATTATTTAGTGAATTGATGAAATGTCTCTAGAACCCATTTTCCAAACACGGGTTGTGATGTGATGATATGATTAATAAATTATGATGTTATTGAAAAGATAATTATCGTTTTCTTAATGTAATGGTTGGGGCCTATATCTCCTACCAATGAATTGGATAAATAATTATATCTCGTGAGATATGAATTGAAAATAATTCGATGGGTTTGATCCTCTATGTGAAACTGGTGTGTCATGATCTACTATAAGAAACATGTTCATCCTAATCCACAATGCGAAAAAGTGATATGTCCTCATCAACTATGTTAATGGTCTTTGTAGTTATACATTGAGTTATAAAATAGTTTTATATAATTAATTGGTGCCACACTATTATGGAATGGGTCTATGGTTCTTGAATGATTGATGATTATTTCTAGCTCTTATAGAGCATGTTTTCAGAAATGATAATGTATTATGAAATTAATCATGTTTATGATATGAAAATGTACTAGAGTGAACTTTAGATATTATTTTCATGATCAATTAAAATTGTATTTATATTAATCATTCAAATGATCATATATTTATATCTCCTATATTTAGCCTTATAGGGTATCCATGCTTACATTTTCATATGATTCATTTCCCAATGTTATGAATATTTGATTTAAGTAGTGTATTTTTGTGAAGTGTACTAAATGTTATTATCTTTTTCATATATAGAAAATAATATTCACCAAAATATATTATTCTGTACGTATTCTCCAATTAAAGTAAACTATTATTTTTGTTCGGGGTGTGTTTGTGTAATGTATTGAATCTTCATATAAAAAAATGTAATATCTATTTCTAAAACGCAGGGTTATCTCTAGTTTTTATAAAAGGATGGGTTTAATAAAATATTTGAAATATGGATGATAAAACATCAGTCATATTACTATAGATATTTCAATGGATATTCATTAGGATTCCTTTATGTATATTTCTATGGATGAGGAAATGAATTACAAAATTTCATGGGATAATTGAAAAGGATATATAAAGTGGATTGCAAGAAATTACATCCATTTATAAATATTATATGTGTATATGGCTCTATAATAGATGTTCCTAGGTGTTACGAATCTGAAAATAGTTTAGTGTTTAGTAATCTATCAACACACTGTGTAAGAAAATTGACTATTCTACACACCTAGTTTGAGACTTCCAGGGGATATCCTTTAGAAATTCAGAAAATATTTTTGACCCATAATGAATGATATAAATTATGAATATAAATGGGCTAGGATAAACTTAGGGTTTAATAACATAAAATGAATGTGTCTTTATTTAGACATCCTATATGTGATCTTTATCCATTATGTTGTTCCCCACTATGATTTTTATTTCTCACACAATAAATTTGAGTTTATGTCAATGGAATGAACCATAAGTAATTGTATTAACATTGATCATGATAAGAAATATGTTTATAATAACCCGTTGTATTATTATTATAGGGGAGAATATTTTTCAAATTTATAATCATTTATCGTGATATATGAATAACATAATGTACCATAACCATGTTATTTAATAACCAATAAAGATAATGTTACTGTTAATTTGGAGTTTGGGTGGGGGGACCTTGGTGAAAAGAATATTTTTCCTATATGTCTTGAATATGGGATGAGTCAACCAATATAATGATTCAGGGGACTAAGATGATGTTTGAAGCATGGAAAATTATGATATAATGTATTTAATTTTTGAAGAAAAAGGAAATGTTTAGTTAATATATTGGATGGGAATAATGGCCCCCATAGGGTATCATAAAATATTTAATGTTACAAATATGGAATGTTTGGGAATTAAGAAAATTGATCTCCCAAGTGTAATTCTTTTTATGATAAGTATCATGATTTTTGAGTATTGTTTTCTCTTAAAATGATGAGGTGAATAAAATCGATACCTGACAGGTATGTAATGTTAAAATACTATGGTTTATGCTAAATGTAAGAAACATGAATAAATTGAGGATAGTTAATGATATGAAAAATTTTATATTTCATATATTTTGAAAGATATATTAAGGTATAAGATTCTTAATCCTGGTTAATGTTTTGAGAAAGAGGTGGGATGATATATAGTCTATGAACATAATTTAATGAATTATTTAATTTGAATCGTGATATATATAAGTGTGGTTCAATATATATTTTTCATTAATTATTTTCCAAAAATATATTTAATAGTGACGATGAACTAGAAAATAAGTATCAATGGAGAGGAGATATTTTAATTAACGGAAGATTACTCATAATATGTTCTTGATTTTGAAAAAATGGTGTTTAGTTTGGATAGATAGACAGTTTATATGAATTAATTTAATAGGATAATATTTATGAACTTTGGAGTACATTAACTATTTATTTGGAATGTGGTTTGTACTATATTGGATAGAGTTTACAACATTATTGTAGGTATAGAATTTGTTAAATAAATTGATGTCTTATTCTAAGAATGAGAAATTATGTATGTCATCATTAGGTTTTATGGTAAATCTGGTTATTACCATTATTCAAGAAAATATATAAATATGGTATTTACACATTCTGTATTAGAAAACCAAGAGCATAATTTGAATATTTGGAGGATTAATGATATAATATTTATTGAAATTATTTTTAAATTTTGAATTTTGGAATGGTTATAGGGTGAAACTTTTATGTAATAATTAATGTTGAATATTGGATGAGGTTTCAGAGTCAAATGTATTATTTCACCATAAAAAAATTGTGCATAAATATTGATAACCATTTTGTTTTTGATAATTACAAGATTTAGAAAGAATTGAATATCATTAATTTATGGATCTTATGATCCACTAGAGATTTAGGAATTATAATTTCATATTCATATCTCATAGTATGAGAAAATATGTATACTGACCTTATAATAACAAGAGGATACCCCTATTCTTATTAAATTGAAATAAATAACATTTGTATTTTTCTATAGTTATTGGTCTTGATAGTAAAAAAATACATCATGATTTTGAAATTTTACTAGAAATATCATTTCTATTATAATAATTTTCTATGATTTAAATGAAACTTTTCAAATCACATTGTATTATAGATTTTTGGTCGTTAACTTTCTTGGGATCATGATTCATATCACGATCCATAGGTATTTGGGCGCTACTTATATAATATTTTTCCACATTTTCAATTTCCACATATTTTATTTAATTTCTAAAAATACAATCTATTATTCAGTAAGACCTTATAATATCCCATCAGTATTTTGTTCATATAAATTTAATCATTTAAATATTTTTCATTACATGCAATGGTGAGTTTAACCGAAATATGAAAGAATTTTAAAATATTAATATTTAATATGATAGTTATCAAATAGCCATTAGAATGATGTGTATGGGTTGTATTATATATATTATGATAATATATGGTCTACAGATGTATCTAAAATATAATCTTTAGTGGCCAATTAATTAGAAATGAAAATTAAAAATATTTCAAAATAAAGAAATCATTTTATGAAAATTATTTTAAATTCAGAAAAACATGTATAACCTCAATAAATTAAGTCGACCACTTGTGTAAATAATTTTAATAAAATATATATATTATATAGTTAGTCAATTGGTAATTATTAATCATTTGTTTTATTTTACAGGAGATAAGAATAAATCCATTTTATTCTTAAAAATTTCAATTCTCTAAAAATAGTTATTTAACCTTTTGAAAACAAATTTTCAAATGTATTTTTATCGTTTTGGACAATATTTTTTAAAAAATAAATATCATTTTAATATCATAATGTAAAAATTATATTATGGTGAATATATCAGAATATTTTAAGGGGATAAACTTTTAGAAGAACGAAGATAAATAATAGTTTTGATTATGAATATTCATTTCTTTAAAAGATCATAAATTTTTAAAAATTTAATGATGGTTATTTAAATAAAAATATTTATTCAATTAAATATATTTTAATATAATATAGGCTGTTTGAGTTATTTTAATACAGAATTTTTATATGAAATTTTTTTTATCATTTGAACATTTTCATCGGGAAAATTCTCATTTTCATCGTATTAAAAAAATTATTATTAACATAAACATTTACACCAATGTGAATAGAAGATAAAATATTTTATTATATACCAGGATTAATAATTATTATGAATATATAATAATGTAAAATTATTTTTGGACCAAACTGTACAAAAAAAGTTATTAAAATTATATAATGTGATTAGGAGAAAAATGAGTTTACTGGGTATTAAAATAACAAGATAAGGTTAAATATTATTAAAAAAACCTATTTAAAAACCATTTTAGCAATATTTAGACATTATATGTTATATTTTCTATAATTTCATATTTTTTACCTTTTGGATGGTGTAAAGCACATGTAAACAGTATACATTTAAAAAATATCACTTGTTTTAGTCAACTATCTTATAAAAGGCAACAAACACTATTCTCCTCATCACAATTTAAAAAATTTATTTCATCACAGAACATGCTATAAAAATATATAAATTCATATCTATAATCATGTAATCCATTTTTTAGTCCGATGACAACCTAACAAGCCTTGGGAGAAAACCAAATAAATTTTTTAAGAGGAGGTAACGTCCTCAATTGAGCGTTATTTTTCATTTCATCATCCACCATATCTAATAACTCCTAAACCACACTGATATAATAACATAAATATCATAAAAAACTATGAAGTTGTTATCTATATTTAATAACCAAAATATTTCTCCTATTGCATCATATGTGTTATAAAATCATAATTTTTAGTGCAGCGGACTACCGCCTTGCGAAATAATTTCATTCGTTTTAAACCCCCACCTCTCATTACATGATATAATGATGGATTAAATATTTATATATTATATTTTTGATATAATTATTATTTTTTAATCACAATTTCACATGTTTCTTCTTATATTATATTTCAAGGAAATTTGATAATGTCATTTATGTGTACAACATAATACCACCTCATGAAGCGATGTGATTTGTTCAAGATTTACCAGGAATGTAACAAGGATAGTTTTAATGAAGATATGTGATATTTATTTCATTAAAAATGTTTCTATAATGTTATTATATTACTTAACATTATTTCATTCATTCAATCAAGAAAATGGAATCAACGCTCATGCATATGTGGGACATACTGTCATAATGAATAGTGTATTTAATTATTTATCTATAACTTTTATGGATCATTATAAATATATGAATAATAAATATAAATGATATTTATATGTTGTTAAAAAAATTTAATATTATGGAGCCATGTTAAAATTAATAGTAAATAAAATAACAATTCAATACATATGAAAAATGAAACAGTTATTACCGGAAATGTTTCTTTAACAATAAATTATTAAAAAAATGTAATAAAAGACTATAAGTATACAATACAAGGTATCATATATATTATTATTATTCTATATAATATTTATAATAATATTATATCTATTATTTTTGTGGATAAAATGTTTATTAGGATTTTGATGCATTCTTTATGGGATTTTGCAGCTCAAATTTATTTTTTGTGAGAAATAAGTGATATTTAGAATATATTTATTTTATGTGGTGGATTTGTTATCCATTTATTTATTATTAATTATTAATATAAATTTCATATTTATATATCTATTTCAATACCTTTCCTTAATCAGGATTAAAATTCGAATGATTCTAAAGTGTCTAGGGATACTAATCCCAATTTTCATCCTTTGAGAGAAATTTAATGTTATGAATGTATATCCTTTTATGATGGGTCTCTACATACCCTTCGAGATGTAAAATCCTGAATATATTATCTATAATATTATTTTTACAATAATTTAATTTTATTGTTGATTGGTCATATGGATCAATGTTACGTAATTTCTAGTATATTCTTAATAGAATTTCACATTTTATCCAGATTTTATAAAATTATACCTCCCATAGAAATAAAAACAAGAATTTACGTATCATAAGGATTTTATTGATGAAATATTATTACTATAATATTCCATTATTTTTTTCTTCATGAGATAAAAATAATTTTTTAAATAAAAATCATATTTAATTTACTCTATAATCGATAACTATTTTTCTTAATAATCCATGTAATAAAAAATTTCAAATATGTTGTTATCATTAATCAAATATTGTATTAAATAAATTTTAACCAATATAAATAAAATAATTAATGGAATCTACATGTCTTTTCCCATAAAATTTTCATTTTGTATGAGAAATGTAAAATTAACCATTATTTTAATGTGTACTGCAGGAAAATAATTTTACACCATCATGACCATTATTTTTATTAAAGAATCCATTATATGTTTTCCAGTTTTTTCGTGAAAATTATTTTCAAAATGTTTTGTTCATTTTCAATGTGGAAATTTTATTTTCCACAACAAATTTATTAACACATTTTTAAATATTTCATTATATTTCCAATGTTTATTTTCAAATAAAATTATTTCTATATATATATATATATATATTTGTTTTAAGCAGAAGTTTTCAAAAATACAATGATATTTACACTAATAAATTTTTTAAATGATTTTTAGTGCTTTCTTAATATGATTCCACGTTTATTTGAAAAAATTATTTTTAAAATGTTTTATGTTTTGGAATATTTTTTTGAATGTGGAATGGATATTTTCCTCAATTAATGTTCAAATTTATTTTTTAATATAATTTTATATCGATTATAACATCCTTTAAGCAAACATATTTTTTAATGGGTATAATATTTAATGATACCGTATATATTATTACTCTATATGGTTAATTTTTTTTGATGAAATTTTTATAAGAACCATTATTTGATGGGTTATGTTATGGTGAATTGATGAAATATTTGTCAAACATATTTTCATTAAATGTTTTCTCATGTGATGATATGATGAATTATTTTATAATTTTTCACACATAATTATGTTTATCATTATAATATGTATTAGGAATATATCTCCCTCTGATGCATTGGGTAGAGATGTATATCTCATGAGATAATAATTGGAAACAAGTTGATTTGTTTTTTTCACAATGGGAAATCAATGCATCTTGATCCACTATTGGATGTAGGGGTGTCTAGATCCAATAGGGAAATTGGTGATAAATCTTTATCCACTAAATTTATGGTATTATTATTTAACCTTTAAATAATAAATCTATGTCTATATTTATGATTGTTCCTCACATTTATATCTTGATATTATGGATTAATATTGATTAATGATTATTTCTCACACTAATGGAACATGTTTTCTGAAATGATAATGTTTTTTTCAATGAATTACTTATATGATATATGATTGTATGGCTCCAAAATTTTTGTGTTATGTTCATGATCACATAATGATTCAGTAATCTAATTGTTTCACATGATCATATATTGATATCTCATACAATTAAAAAAATTTTGAATCTTTGCACACCAATTATTATGTTTCCATTTCCATGGATTATGTAGAATTGTATTAAGTAGGGTATGTTTGTGAATATTTGTAATATATATTATCCATATAGAATATGTTAAATATATAACACAAAATTAGAGGATTTTATACCAAGTCTCCAAAAAACCCAAAATCATAAGGTCCTCTTGTATGTGAAATTTTAATATAATGAATATTTATTTAATATATGTAATATCTTGGAATTAAAATCACAGTCGACTATATTGAAAATAAAATGACATCATCTGAATAAAAGAAACTAAGAGAATAAAGAAATGATTTTCCAAATTAACTATAAATAAATACCTAGAAGATAATAATTTATCATATAGTTATGGGAATATAAATTTTATGACATCATTAAAACCTCTTCAACTCTATTTTCCATGATATATTGCATATAATGTTATGATTCCATCATTGACCATCTCTTAGTAATCTAATGAGACCTTAAATTTTACTAAGGGGATATATAATTATGGGCCCAACCTGTAACATAAAATAACAATTAATTCAATTAAATAACAAAATAATTCATGGAATAAAAAATTATTTTAAGAAAAACAATTCATTTTTTCATATCAAACAATATATCATCATGTATAAGAATGAATAATATGGTATGACATTTTTTCACCAATAATAGAAATAATAATATTTTTTAAATTTTAATTGTGATGATACCAATTTAATGATAGATAAAACCATTATAATGATGTGTAAATATCATGTTGATCAACAATGAATATCCACTAGGAGTTTCAAACTATGTGTGCATCATGGATTGTTGTTGTACTCTATTTTACAGTCAATTGGTGCTCAATGTGCCATTTTTTGTTATTATAACCCCTAGTTTCTACCATTTAAATTCAACATCAACATGTTTGAATCCCGATAAGGATTTCTATTCATTGAATAACCTACAATAGCATTGCTTCAGGAAAACCTTATCCTTCTTTTATGGTTACAAGATTATTTTAGTATTATAAGGACATTAAAAATTCTATAATGGGAGTGAATAAGTAATATCCCATTTCAAATAACCAATTCATATGAAAATAAAAATGAACTAAATGGAATTTTATATATTCAATGGAGTCCTAAATGATATTATAACAATTTTATTTCATATGCACATTAAAGGGGTGACTATAAAATCACTTATATTGATCAGATTATTGAATTCATAATTAGAAAATAGAGAGGTTTTGTATAAACAATAAAAGTCAACCAAAAAATCATATGTAAATATAGATTAAACTAATTTAGAGATCATTTCACACCTAAATATTTCATACTAATATTTATGAAGAAGAGTTATGACCTAATTAAGAAAAATTGATTTAAGAAACCATTTATAATTTGTTAACCTTCATGCCAAATCACATGTTCTGATATAATTAATCTTGGAACTGATGACAACATAAATTATGAATGTTTCATGATATAATACGAAACCATTAAATGATGCATGCATTTCATAGATTATAAAAAATTTATTCCCCTAATGTTGCATAGAGTTTGACTTGGGTCATCACCTTTGTTGAGATTTCTTAGTCATTTAACTACTTATTCTATATGATATAAACTAATTTTTTTATTTATTCTATGAATTTAATTGTATTTAAAATATAAATGAAATATTATAACATATACTAACTTGAAATGAAAATATGAGACTAGTAATGAAAGAATATTATGTTCAGGTTTTGATTTGTGGTTTCTATTATTCTCTTTGTTGGTATTTAAATTATGTATCATAATTTAATTATGAGATCTCATTAACAAATAACCATTATTTTATTTAGTGGTGTAAAATCTCGACTTCATTTAACAAAATTTATTCGACTTCCTCCTATAATAGCTGGTAATGGTTCACATTGTCTGAGTGTGTATCGTCTTCCAAGACCTAGCTCCATTGTATTCCATTTCATCTAAAAAATTGATCAACTTAATTTTATACAAATCTTGTATCTAGTATAATGAATGTAAAGGATTTAATATAAGAATACAAATTTTCTTAAAATAAATGTTGTAGTGGATGATTATCCAACCCTTGGACATCACAATTGGTCATCACAAATATAATCAAATATAAGAACATAAATTCATAATTAGTAAAATTGAAACATAACTCCCCTAGTCCAAACCCCATGTTAATCCATTAATTGTTAGGGATAGTGGCCGTGGTGGAATTATAATGAAAATAAGAATTATTTTTGGGATGTAAGATAAAGAGATATATAATAATATGGAAACACATGAATTAAATATATGTATATGTGATACATGTGAAAAGAAAAAAAATTAAATAAAATATATCCTAAATAATTATCATGGACCTTGGAATTCTCTCCATTGGTGGATTAGTCTATGGATTGAAATTATTTGGGATGAAGTTTCTCTCCTCTTTTTATCAGCATGAATTTTTTACAAATGTTACTGCATGTTAAACCCATTATATGAGTGATTAATGCATGGGAACCCTCATTAATGAATTTAGAATTTTATTTCTGATATATCCGGAATAATTCATCAAATTTATCCTTTTATAACAAGATTAATGTTTGTTTCAATATGAGGAGTTAATCTTCCCATACTAGTGATCAATATTTAATGACTATATTTTAAATTAATTAAGGTTCTTCCAAATGTGTGATTAAATTATGGGATTAATAATGAATTTTAATAATAAATTCTATATATAGCTCCATGTATATTTTAAGTATCATTGGACCATCCAAATACTACATAAAATCTCATATTTCACACTTGTATTTGTGAATAGTTTTCGATTCATGAATTGTAAGAAACATTTGGGGATATATTTTATGAATTGTGATAGTGGTAAAAAATAATTAATTGTATACCATGATGTATAGAATCATAAAAATATTTAATTTCATAATTTTGTTTTATATAGAAACATTTATGGTCTAAATAATTATTTAAAACAATTAAAAATCCAAAATAGGCCATTTTTTTGATTATGCTCAAAATACAACTGAAATAATAACAATTCATAATTTTTCTTAAAATAAAACATTGGTGGTATTTAAAAAAATGAAATTAATTAAAAATTATGGATTTTTTTTTCAATAAATTTCTTAACACTCATTCAATTCATGTCCTCAATCAAAAAATCTCAACATTGAAAATTAAAGGGCACCAACGATTCCATTATTCAAATTTCAAAGAAATAAAATCGTCCATTTATCAGTGTAAAATAAAATGTTCAAACATCCACATAAAATATCAATTTAATTTCCCAATTTCTTAATAAACATTAATTTTATTCATTTTACTTTTCCCATTGGAAAATTAATTTATTTTCACCTTTTCTTCATTCAGGCTCCCTAATTCCTCATAATCAAACACGCCAAGTCATGATTTAATGTACTTTTGATTCTGTTCTCTCATCACACATGATAAAATTAATGAAGATTTATGATCATACCCTGATAACATTATCCTTATACATTTTCATGTTAATGAATAAATTTCTCTACATTATAATGAATAATAGTACATAAAATCATGTGGAATTTCTATTATATGTTAAAATGACTCTGAGTTTTATGGTATGTAATATTTGATTCTTTAAAAATTAAGGATCTTTTAAAAGGTTTATCTCTTAGGTATAATGAATTATATAAAAATGTGTAATGAAATTCCCCCATTCAAATTATCAAATCCAACATCCGTAAAAACTCAATGAAAATATCGTGTCCAGTTTAAGATTAATGAGTGATTTTTTGACCTTATAGAATATTATTTTTACTTTTATTGATATTATTTTTAAAATAACATTTTCATTTTTCTCATATTCAAAAGATTTTCTTTATAATAAACCTCATATCCAACTCTATACCATGCATCATATAAATCATAGTTATAGTAATTGTAATATGTGGTTTTCCTAAAATAACAACAAATTTTTACTATTTGTTTGTGCTTTTGCCTTTTTAAATTTTTAATTATAGAGGGAAAAAATAGAGTACATTTAATGATTCCAAAACTTTTTAAAATTACCACATTAATCCCCCCACAAACTCTTCCTTATAGTTTAAATATTCCAATTTACCAGGTCTCCCTTCACAACCACACTAAAAAATTAAAATATCTTGTAAATAATAACCGTACCCTTGTAGTGGATATAAATGGGTTGAAATATTGTTAATTACATTAAGTTTTATTCCTATTATATATGGGGTAATGATGGATTTATTTAAATGTGGTATTTAAGGATATGATATTTTCAAAATATGACACAATCATTTTAAATGTGTTTTTCCATTTCACAGCTCTGAAATGTTTCAATATGTGTTCTGGATGGTGATATTTTAAAATATAACAGATCAAATGTGATATTGAATAAATTAGAAGTACTTGGACTGTAAATACCCTCATGAATGGTAAATATGATATTCACAATCACCCATGGCATGAATAATAGTAATAAATCAATAAACATGAATTTTATAAATTGAATGCATGAAAATTGATTTTTAGACTTCATTTACATGAATAATAGTACTCCCCCAAATCAAGAGTCCTTGTTTCAATATTAGTGCTCAATATTAAACAACCAATTATCCATTTTACTCATTCAACTTCATTCGCATTAAAATATAAAACAAGGAATAAATAGATTCCTAAAAGAATTATGCCTCTTAGATAAGTTGACTAAAGCATGAATTCAAACATTAGCATGAAATTTTTAACTATAAATCTGAAATCACGATTTGGGAAAATGATTAAGAAATTTGAACAGTAAAAATTAAATGTTAACACTATTTTTAATTGATGATTATTCCTTTATCCTCTGTGGCAATTTCGAGCTTCCTTCTTCTATCATGATCATAAAAAATAAAATTACACCATTTAGAATAAGGATCATTTAATTTACGTTTAAATAGATAGAGGGAGTGGCATGCATGATGGACTAATTCATAATTCTGAATTTGAAATCTGAATTCAAAAATTAGAAAATGAATGTACTAGAATTAAATTAAATTCTAAATATTATTATATTCCCTCAACTGGGTGCTATATTTTTACAGCCTCTAGTTGACAGTAAAATATGTTATCCCTAGTCTATTAGTGGGTGGATATTTTTTGATTTCAACCTCCACAAGTTCATCTTCCTAATAAGAAATCATTGGTTCTTATTGAGGATAATAACATGTATATATTACATCATATATCCACACATCTCAATTTGGTACATCTTCCATGGCGGGGGTACGATGAAATATTAAAACTCATCCATTTTTGGAACTTATGAAACATCTTCATCAAAATCTAAGGATTTCTCAAGGTATTCTTCATCACATCAATAATAAAATACTAAGATATAGTGTAAATATATTTTAATTTAATGAAAACATTATGTATAAATATCAAATTAATCCCTATAAAATAATTATCTTTTAAATTAGTTTTCATAGGTTCAACACCATGGAATTAATAATGGGAATCCTCAAAGGTATGTTCAATAATATCAAGGAGATTTTTTTTGTTCCTCAAAAGGTGCATGTTCAGTTTCATGCTATTAATCTAAGGAAAATTCACGATTAAACAAATATGGAAATTGAAAACCATAAGTAGTTATATTAAAGTCATATACAATGAAATTATAAAAGTTCATTTTTAAGAAAGGACCACCTCCCTTAGATGGTTCTGGTTCAATCATTTCTTCAGTAGTAACTTCCTATTTATGTTGGATCTCAGCGTGTCGAGGAAGGTAGCCAAGATCCACCATATTTTCTTCAAATTCATACATTTGGATGGCTTCTTCATCATCAAAATGTTGAGTGATATGCAATGGAACTAGATCTTCTACTTTCTAGGTATCTGGGAGATCATGTTTTGCCTTAAATTCATTTTAAAATTATTGAAGATCTTATTGACCTCCCACCCATAGAACTATAGGTATGTATTCCCCATAATGAATCCACTCTATATCATTATTTTATTTTTCAATATAGTTTATAAAATTGTGTGGATGCTGATCCGAATTGATTTGGGCCTCACCTTCTTAGATTTCGGTAGTAAAGATAGGAAAACCCAGTGGAACATTGCTCTTGGTTTTTGATAATCAATTATAATTTTGTCATCAATTATTACTGGTTCCTGAAATGAAATTCAAGGGTATTTCTTATTTATCATTCTTTATGTTTAGTTAGCGAGTTCATTGATATTTTATATGAGATCCAACTCTTTGACATTTTGAGTTACTGGTTCTTTCAACTGAGAGTATTTATTATTGCATGAATTTAAAAAATTGTCATATGAAAACACCATGACATAATGTTTTTGTTTTTATATACTTTTTATGCAGTTAAATGAAATCAATTTATGAGTTTAAAATATAAATAGTAAATTAATAAATGATCGGCTCCCTGACAATAGTTCCATTTTGACATACATATTTTGTAGGGCATAGAGAGAAAACTTATTCTCCTACTACTGTGTACAGTTTGACGAGGGTCATCCCACTTAAGGGTCTTTCTCATTCATACACCTTTTTATTATATCTAAATAATCTAATTATATTTGTTTTTTATTTCTTATTTAAATGTTATGAAATATAAATGATAAATAAATTGATAATACTTATACTAAAAAAAGATTGAATTAGATTAGTAAACAAGTAAATTTGTTATCTTGGTTTGGTTTGTGTGATTAATTATTCCCTTTGTTAGTGTTTATATTTATTTTTATAACTAAATTCTGATATCTCTTTCATGAATATCTATTATGTTATTTAGTGTGTTGAAATATCTAATGAATTTAACTATCTTAACTCAAACTCCTCCTATAATCAATGTAAATGTTACACCTTCATCGAGAGTGTGACATATTCCTTGACTTGGATCCATTGTATTCCATTTCATTTACTAAATAAACCAACTATATTATATGAATATATTTTTTCTTGTATAGTTGAGGAAATAGATTCAATAATTGAATAGAAATAAGTTTGAAATCAGTGTTATGATGGATGATTACCAAACCCACGCACATAACTCTTACTCATCACAAACATAATAAGACATTATAATTTATATGATGAATAATTGGAATTACCACATACCTCCCCCATTCAGAGTCTCCTCATAGCTGCTCATTTTTATGTGTAAGAGGGCATGATTAAATGGGAAAAAAAAGAAAATTATATTTGTGATGGAAGATTAATATAGAATGAATTATATGGAAATAATTGAATTAAAAATATGTATATGTGTTACATGGGAAAAGAAAAATAAAGTTAAAAAATTCTATATGATAACCATGTCCCTTGGCCTCCACCCTAATGGTGGTTGACTGTATGGATTGAAGTTATTTCGGAAGAAGGATTTATCCTCCTTTTATTGTCCAAACATTCCCCTGAAAAGTTAATTCATTTTTGACCCCTAAAAATGGACAATTCATTCACTGAACCCTCACCAAATGATGTTTCAAATTGGAAGTCTCACTTCAAAAATAAAATTCCTAGTAGACCATGTATAGAATGAGTTATGACTATTTCACTCTGAATATTTTATCTTCCCATACAGACTCTACATATTTAATGTCTCCAAATTTCCATGAATTAATGGCTTCCAAATGGATGATTAATGTGTGGAAGTACCAAGGAAAGATTTTAAAAAATTCATTCTCTAGATCTATGTAAAAATTAAGCATCATTGGTCTATCCATCAACTAGATATAGTCTCATTTTTATAACCTTCTAGATCTGTGAACCATTTTTTGTCCTGTGATGTGAGCTTTATTTGGGCATCCATTTGATGGATTGGGTTTCTGGTTCAATAGGATGAAATGTATAACATGATGTATAGAATCACAAAAATAAATAATTTTTCGTTTTTTATGAGTATATAAATGGATATATCCAAAATTGATAGATAATTTAAAATTGTCAAAAATTGAAAATGATTTATTTTTTCGATTAAGATCAAAATTCTACCAAAATCATAAAAAGTGACAATTTATCTAAAATTAAATCAGGTTTGATTTTGATTACATTGAAATTAAATGAAAATTGGATGAAAATATTATTAATATGAAAATTTATATAAATAATTTAAAAGGTAATAGGGGAATAATATTTACATATTCATAGCATAATGAGAATTGAGACAAAATCTCTTACATCTCTTGATCTCCATAGATTTGAGATGAAATGTTAGGTCAAATAAAAACATTTCGATAATGATTAGTTTGAAATGTAGATAATATATCAGACATATTTGAGGGAATAAATTTCACTTGCGTGAGGGAAATTTAGAAGATGAGGATGAGTATTTACAAGTGTGGATTTCTGGTGTTAATTGATGAAATAATGATAATTTTTTCCTTAAGGAAAACTAATTTATGGTGGCATCAATTTGAAAGTTTTTGGATGAATATAAGTTTTTAAGGGATGGATCTAGTTGTAAAATACATCCATTAACCCATCAATATTGTCTTATAAATACATTTTTATCAATTATAATGATTATGATATTTGCAAATTGCATGGTAATAACATTTTTTCCCTTTCAACTACATAATCATTTTTTTATTACTAAAAATTATTTTGGGTTATCTTTGATTTGATTTCATATTATATAATAATATATCTAATTATTTTACATAGATAGTGAAATATAAATATATATTTTTATCTGTAATATGTGGCCATGGGGACAACACCAATGTGAATCTGATTGGATGTGTACAACCCTAGTAATTCAATTAGAACATTTACCCTCAATTTATTGAAGGGCATGAAAATTTTGAAGATGGAATATGAGATTATTAAGATGATATCATAAATCTATGGAAAATCACAGTTATATTTTTATCATGGTCAAACGATCATGTAAAATAAATGCATTATAATTAAATAAATCTTGTAGGATAAATATACATTAATCAATTATTCGACCAAAAATACTATACAAAATGCTTAAGAGGTTGAAATTTATTACTTGGAATAGAAATACATAGTATATGATTTCCACATAATACAATGATTAAATATAAATCCATTAAGGTGTCCAAATATTCATATTCATTCACTACATTGAATCTAGAAAGACTGACCAAATAAAAATATTTTAAATAATGATTCATCTATAACTAATTTACTAGATGTCTAAATAAGCGTTAATTATGAGGATAAAATTAAAAAACATGGAAGAATAATAATCCAAAAGAAAAAAAATTGATGAATCAATTTAATTGTCTATAAATTGCTAAAATTTCCGCGTAGATAATTGAAGAAAATTATTATGTAATGGAAAATAATTAATTTTAAAATTATAAAATTTATTTGTTTTTACAAAATAACATAATAGTGAATAAAATAAAAAATATATATACAAATAATATATTTTTAACTATAAAAATAACATTATTTCTGGAATAGAAATATTGAAATATATTTTAATGTATATATATATTAACATATAAAAATCACATATATATTTTAGAATATATATATATATATATTTATATATATCTAAAATAAAAAATTGAATGTATTTTTATTTTTACATAAAATATATTACAATATATATATATATCGACATATATGTTCTTTAAATGAATAAATATAACATATTTATTATTGTTATTGTTGTTCAAACTATTCGATTCGATATATATTAATATATTTATTATGTATATATATATTCCATCTTTAATGCACAAATTCAAGTTTATATAGACACGGACACAAATATAAATATAAATATAAATAACTATATATAATTCATTTTTAATTCACCTAATTCCATAACTGTATCACTCTTTTCACTTTAAATTTCAATGCCTCAACATCCTTTTTATTATCTATCAAAATTTTTATTCATCATTACTATAATATATATATATTTTAAAATCTTCTTATATATATATGCGTTATTTATATATAAAAATAAAATATATATATACATTATTCATATATGAATACATTTATTAAAATTCATTATATAACTATTTTTTATTAACAAAGTATTAAATTTTATTATCAATTAGATATAAGTATTTTGTATATATATGTTTATGGCATTATTTTAGTTCACTAAATATATATTAACATATATATTATATATATTCTTATATATTTACCAAATAAAATTCTATATATCTCAAATCATTTTTATATTATGTATATCAAATTGTAATATAGTTTTTATATATTGAATACTAAATATATTATTTGCTAAAAAATAGCAAATTTTTGTTTTAGTAACCTAATTATAAATGTCAAAAAATATTCAATTCAAATTATGAATTTATATTTCAAGAAAAATATTAAATATAAAATATGATTATTCAAAAATCTATATTTATAACACATAGACACACACATATGTTGTAACATACCAAGTAAGTAATGAATAATATACATTCTTATCGATGTCTATTTATGAATTAGATAGTGTTATAGAGGCTTAAAATGAGAATAAATCCAATCTTAAGCATAGAATTCTCTAATATTTTTAAAAGATTATTTTACCACCTTTTGGTGGAAACGCATTTTTAAATCATGTTTTTGGAAATTTTATAATCTCTATTTGTCAAAATAAACTTATTTTTTATGATTGAGACATTGAAATTTAATTTGGATAAATTTATGGTATTTTTTTGACAATGTTCATTTTTATAATTAATAGTGAAAAATATTGCATTTTACATCAAAACTGCATTTTCATTTATTATAATTATATAGCTAGATTATTTTTTTATTTGGTTTTAATGTGTAATTAGAATATATTTTTACCATTTAATCCAATGGTGGTCATTATAATTAATTTCACTTTGTAATTGGGCATAAACAAGTTCCAATCTATTCATAGCTATTGTTTTGAAAAAACCTGCTATTTGTTTCGAAAACGGGAATTATTTTTAAATTAATTACATCAATTTTTATGTTTGGAATTTGTTAAAATGGATTCCATATTTGGAATTATAAGGTCCAAATTATTTAATTAATACTATTTTGTTTTTTGACATTATGAACAGTGACGACGATAATTATCTTAAATTATATTGATTAATTAGTAATCGGGTAGTTAGGGATAAAACAATAATATCATAATAATAACAAATGACCCCAAAATGTGTTTTAATGCTACTGGGTGTGTCATGTCCGACCATGGTATGCCTTGTGCCAAACTTTGGGACCCCATGGAATCACTTTTGGGTGAAAGTGACACTTTATCATTTTATTTTTAAAGAAAGGAGAATATCACTAAAGAATGTATTACCCCAGTAAAAAAAATTAGTTTTGTCTGTGTAAATGATCTCTTAGACTATAAATATTCATTGGAAATCTAGAACAATTTCCTACATAATAGTATATTTTTATAATTTTTAGACATTAAATAAATTAATTTATTTTTGACATCATGATCATGCAGCGATTATCTCATTAATTAACGATTTAAATAAAATTAAAAGATAATATAAAATCCAAGACATACACTTGTAAAAACCCTATTGGATGAGTATATTTCTAACCCTTATCACCTTATCCTAGAAATATTTCAATTTGGGACCTTTTAAATCCAAAAATAATTTTAAAATAAAGTAACGTTTCTTGGCATTCCTAGAGTGCCCCTCCTCCCTCTTATAAAAGGCCCCCACCTCTACCTCCTTACCCACACTTCTAAAGCCATTGTCTCGACCAAAAACTGCTCATTTTATCTCTACAAATCCCTCTCTTTATCCTAGATGACTTACCTTATGTAGGAAGGTTTTCAAGAAACCCTTTTGGTTCAATCAAAAAGGAGTTACCCAATTTAAAGGTAAAGTATTTTCTTATGTTCTTTTTTTTATTTTGCTTCTCCAACCCCTAAAATATTTTTATTCATTTATTTTGTAACAAAAACAGTATATAAAATATATTAGGATGTTTTCATAAGATGTATTCGAGCTACAATTACACACACCTACATCTAATGGTTAAAGAACATACTGTTTCTGTGGATGGCGAATTTCGGCCTCACGAAACGATGATTGTTCAATATTCATATAACAACTTAAGAGGTGGCCATTAAGAGGTCACTATATTTATATATGATATATAATATGTTTATGTTTTCCCTACGCTTCTGTATTTTTCATTTATTTAATACCTTTTCGGTTTCCATTATGAGTAAATGTGATATCTTCATTTTAGGAAGTGCGGACTACCACCCCCTCAAAGTGATTTGATTCGTTAATGCCATATATGGGACATATAAAGGATTTAGTTAATTATATTATATATTATATTATACTGGGATTGTATGATACCCTTATATCATTATTATTCCATTCCATAAAATATGAAATAGAAATGAATGTAGCGTTTATGTGTACGTACGGCATACCGTCTCCATGAACGATGCATTTCATTTATTACCTCTAAATGTTATGAAATATTATAAATGAATTTATATACTGGATATATATGATATATATGATATCTACATCTTGAATATAATTCTGTATATAATGGATATTTTACCACATGAACAACTTGTAATTTTAAGGAGTTTATTTTGGACTCAAGTACCAATGATCAACAAAACGACCGATATTAACTTAAATAATTAATTAGTGTTCATAACATGGTAATAAGTGATATAAAAGTAATAATGAACCTGAAAAAGTTTCTTAAGCTAGTATAAATTATCTAGATTTTATTATTCATGAGATTAAAGAAGATCCAGTCAAGTTGGACACGAGGTAAGGGACTTCATCTCAATATCCATTCATTGAGGCATATTTTGTTTTATACACAACTTAATTTTATACATTGTATAAAACCCTTTTTCATTTACTTTCATTCAAAAATATTCTTTTTATATGAATAGTTTTTCTAAATTAAAAAAGGGAATGTTTTTTTTCGTACGTATGCAGCGACAACGACTTCTTCACCGCCATGACCATTATTTGAGTTTTGACTTACTCAACAAGACAGAACATATTTTTAAATGAAAAATAAATATTATTTTTTACTTTTATTTTATTTTGGTTTTGAAAATGGTTTTGATAATGTTTTTATTATATCAATGTGTTGTATTGATATCTTGTGATTGAAATGTGGAAATGTTATGATTTCTTTATGCATGTTTTATGTGATATGATTATGTTATGGTTCATGGGCATTATCTTTGAAGACGGGTGGTTCTGTGATTAACAATGGGCAGGTGAGCCAGATATAGCTCTCCAATTAATATGATAACGCTATGGTGTTAAACATTAAGGTTTCTCCGAAGTGATTTAGGGAATATACTGTGATGGATATTTAAAATGTAACCATGAGGGTTACTCCCTACGTAAGAATGTTATGAATGCCTAAAGTTACCTTTATGTCTTATGATTTCTATTATTTATTCATGATTTGATGAGGTATGTTAAAATGATTATATTTTATGAGTAATTTATGATTTCGTACATGGACTAATGTTTTCATTTCGTGCTTTTATATCCCTTACTGAGATTTTAATGCTCATCCCATATCATTGAAATGTTTTTCATAGGTCAAAGGAAAGGTACATGATGTGATGATAGTGTCAAGGAAGTGACAAGAAAGAATCCATGTTTTATTTTAAATATGTTTCTGTTGATGGAAAAAAATGAGTACTATCTTTTTTGTAAACACTTTGTTTAAATGAGTAATTTCATGCATGATTTATGATATAATTATCTAAAACTCTAAACCTGAAAATATCCTCAATGTGTATTCTTGAAATAAATCAAAAGTATGTAATGATTAAGGCTAGGTCCTTATAGTGGGTATCAAAGGACAGTTTAGATAACTTTAGGAGTTATAATTCTATGAAATGATTATCCAAATTTTTTTAATGGACAAATTCAAATTATATAGAATTTGATTATTACCATGTTTCTTTATCTAATACATGTTTGTTCAGAATGGTTTTTTGTAGAGGAAATAGGTAAGAAGTGCTAGGAATGCATACATAAGTAAATGACCTTCTGAATATGCATCCTGAGATGGTTGGAATTGGAACTGAATAGTTTGTTGTAGTAATGGCACAGTTGACTCAAGTGATAAATGGTGGTGGTATCCATGCATGAGATCAGCCAATTCAACCGTAGATGAACATGTCAGTGGTGGAACATTTCATGATGAACCATCCCCCATCATTCAGAGGATAATCTGACTATGTGCTAGATGAAGGGTGGATTAATGCACTAGAGAAGATTTTCGATGTCATGGGGTGTTCAAACAATAAAAATGTAAGTCTTGAAATTTACCATTTGGAGGGTGAATCAGATCAGTGGTGGTCGATGGTTAACAATATCAGGGACGCTGATGAGATTGATGCTCTCGACTGGGATTAATTCAAAGGTATGATTATTGTGAAGTATTTTCCAAAGGATGTTCGACTTAGGATGGGAAAAAATTATTGGAATTGAGGAAAGAGGACGACTCAGTGGCTTCTTATGAAGAAATGTTCCCTCGATTGGAAATGTATGCTACAAATTTTATCTGGGACCTTGATAGTAAAATCAATCATTTTTACTGAGGATTAAATCCAAAATATCGAAAGGCTTTAGCTTCTCTTGAGTTCAAGAGTTATGAAAAGCTTGTTTGATGTGCTGAGAAGTTAGAAATGGAGTTTTCTGATGATCAAGTGTACTATAACAACCAACAGAAGAAGAGACCAAGGTGGCAGGAGAAAGGAATGGATTCTCCAAAAAGGTCTAATGGTAAGAAAACTAATATTCCATCTTGTGATAAATGTGGAAAAAGACATGATGGGGAATGTCTTTTGAATTCTAGAAAGTTCTATAGATGTTTAATATGGGACATAAGGATCGTAATTGCACTGGAAAAGATCAAGGTGATGGTAAGACCAAATTTTATTTACAGTTAGTGAAATGTATTAAGTGCAATGAGATGGGTCACTATGAAAACGAGTGTTCGACAAAGAGCTCGAGTGATGGGAAGTAGATAGACTAAAAGTAGAAAGGGGTCGTGAAATCCATTGAAACTGCTTCAGCAGATGTTGCGCCATCAAATGAAGAGGTATTAGGTACTTTGTTTGTTTTTTCAGATTATTCTAGTGTGTTGTTTGATTCAGGGTCTACACATTCCTTCATCTCTGGAAACATTTCTATTAAAATGGGAATACCATCCCAATAAATGACTCCTGAACTTATGGAAAAAACACCTGGGGGAATTGTTGAGGCAATTTTTTTTAATAAGTATCATCCTATCCTTATCTGTGGGAATAACATACTTTCAAACCTTATTGTTTTACCTCTAGTAGAGTTTGATGTTATCTTGGGTATGGATTGGCTCTCTGTTTACCATGCTAAGATTGATTGTAGATATAAAGAAGTTTCTTTTCAAAAAGACTTTTATTTTGTGTACAAGGGTGAACCCTTAATGTTGATAACATATCAAGTTGATAAGAAACTTGTAAAAGATGGAAATGAATTTTACCTTACACATATTGTTGAAAACAAAGGAATTATTCAAATTAATGATGTGCTAGTGGTAAATGAGTATTCAGATGTTTTCCCTAACGAGTTTCCTAGAATAATACTAGATCAGGAAGTTGAATTTACTATTGACTTAGTTCTTGATGCTAAGCCAATTTCAAAACCCACTTATCGAGTGGCTCAAATTGAACATTTAGAGATGAAGGAGCAATTGCATGATTTATTAGAGAAATGTTTCATTCGACCTAGCACATCATCATGGGGAGACATGTTTAATTTGGTAAAAAGAAAGATAGTTCAATTAGACTTTTCATTGATTATTGAGCCTTGAATAACATAACGGTTAATAACAAATATCCTTTGCCTCATATCAATGTTTTGTTTTATCAGATCCTGGGAGCTCAGTATTTTTCGAAGATTGACCTGAGATCAGGGTACCATCTGTTGAAGGTAAAGGAAGTAGATATTCCAAAGATCGCGTTTCGTGCAAGATATGGCCATTATGAATTTTTTGTTTTGCCTTTTGGGCTAACCAATGCACCTGATGTATTCATGGACCTTATGAATATAATTTTCCATAAGTTCTTGGATAAGTTTGTGTTTGTTTTCATTAATGATATTTTGGTGTTTTATAAAAGTAAATAGGAGCATGAAAGACATTTAACGGTTATTGTGAAAACCATAAAAGAAATGAAATTTTATGGTAAATTCAGCAATTGTGAGTTTTGGTTGCAATAAATCTCTTTCCATGTTCACATTGTTTCTAAAGATGGGATAACTGTTGATCCTGCAAAAACAATGGTTGTGGAAGAATGGCCCAGACACCAAAATGTAACCGAGATTCATAGTTTTCTAGGTTTGGCCGGATATTAACAAAGGTTTGTTCAAAAAATTTCCCGGTTATCTAGTGAAATGACTAAGATAACTCGGAAGGGTGTTACGTTTATCTGGATAGAAGAATGTGATTATTGTTTTCAGGAATTGAAAAGAAGAGTTGTGAATGCTCCAGTTTTGGCACTACCTTCCAGGAATGGTGAGTTTTTTATCTACAATGATTCTTCATTGAAAGGAATTGGTTGCTTCATAATACAGAATGATCAGGTTATTTCTTATGCTACACGTCAGTTGAAAACTCATGAGGTATGTTACCCTACACATGATTTGGAATTAGCTGTTGTTGTTTTCAGTTTAAAAATTTGGAGGCATCATTTGTATGGTGTAATGTGTGAAATATATACTGATCACAAAAGTTTAAAGTATATATTCACCTATAAAGAATTTAACATGAGATAGAGGAGATGGCTAGAATTAATCAACGATTATGACTGTACAATTCATTACCATCTGGGAAAATAAAATAAAGTGGCTGATGCTTTGAGTCGAAAAAGTAATGCTTGATTAACAATGTTGTGTTTGGAACGTGATCCATTGGTTAAGTATTTGATGAACTTTGGCATAGATGTTGTTGGTACAGGATTTCCTTCTGATTTGTTTCAGGTATCGGTGAAATCCTCTCTATTAGATAGAATTAAGAAAGAACAGAAGCATGACAGTGAGTTGCAGAAAAGGATAGAGCTTTATCAGAAGGGTAAGTTGGCTGAATTCAACATTGATAATGATTTTTTTTTGATATTTGGGAAAGATTTTGTTGCCTTGTGATTCACAGATGAAGAGGGAGTTATTATGTGAAGCTCATAGTTATCCATTTTTAGTTCATCCTGGCATTACTAAGATGTAAAGAGATCTTCGGGAGTATTACTGGTTGGATAGAATGAAAAGAGATGTTGCTGATTTTACAGTGAAGTGTTTGAATTGTAAACAGGTTAAAGAAAAGTGGAAGTTACCGAAAGGGATTCTTCAGCCTTTACCAGTGCCAGAGTGGAAATGTGAAAATATATCCATGGACTTCGTTGTGGGATTGCCGAAGACACCTCGAGGTAATAATGAAATATGGTTTATTGTTCATCGCTTGAATAAATCTTCTCATTTCCTTACTATACGAGATACTTTTTCCCTAGATCAACTTTATCGTTTGTATCTTAAAGAGATAGTCAGGTTACATGGAGTTCCTCTCTCCATTGTATCTAACTGTGATCCCAACTTCACTTTGAACTTTTAGAAATCCCTTCAGAAGTCATTGGGTACTAAATTAAATTTTAGTACGGATTTTCATCCTCAATCAGCCAGGTAGTCAGAATAAACAATTCAGACTTTGGAATATATGCTACGTGCTTGTTTGATGGATTATATGGGATGTTTCGAACAAATAATTTCTTTGGTTGAGTTTTCTTATAATAACAGTTTTCATTCCAGTATACAGATGGCACCATTTGACGAATTATATGGGAAGCAGTGTCGAACTCCAGATTTTTGGGATGAAGTAGGTGAAAGGAAGTTGATGGAACCGGAATTGGTAGAAGAGTTGGTAGAAAAAGTTCAGCTGATATAAAAACACATGAGAACAGCTCAGAGCAGGCAGAAAAGTTATGCGGACAAAAGGAGGAAGGATCTCTCTTTTGAGGTAGGCGATCATGTTTTTCTCAATGTTTTACCATGGAAAAGTGTGATGTGATTTGGTAAGAAAGAAAACCTGAGTCCAAGTTTCATTAGACCATAGGAAATTCTTGAGAGAGTTGGATCAGTTGCATTCTGAGTGGCTTTACCTCTGAGTTTATCTCAGGTACACAATGTTTTTTAAGTTTCAATGTTAATGAAGTACATGCCAGATCCATCTCATGTTTTGAGTCCAGAGGTAGTCCAGCTCGAAGAGAATATAACTTATGAAGAAAAAATGGTACATATTCTGGACCATAGGGAGCATGTGTTGCAGAATAAAGCGATTCATAAAGTAAAGGTTTTTCGGAAAAACCACATGAGTGAAGAGGCAACAAGGGAATCTGAAAATTAAATGAGGGATAAATACCCCCACTTATTCAATAAGTAAATAAATTGTGGGGACCTAATTTTATGATGAGGGGAAGGATGTAACATCCCAAGTAATTATTGAATAATATATATTCTTATCTACGAATATTTATGAATTAAATAGTGTTTTAGAGGCTTAAAGTGAGAATAAATCCAATCTTAATCATAGAATTCTCTAATATTTTTACAAGATTGTTTTACCACCTTTTGATGGAGAAGCATTTTTAAATCAATATTTTGACAATTCTATAAGATCTATTTGCCAAAATAAATGTATTATTTATTATTGGGACATTGAAATTTACCTTGGATAAATTTTTTGTATTTTTCTGACAATGTTCATTTTTTAATTAATAGTGAAAAATACTGCATTTTACATCAAAACGGCTTTATCATCTAATTTAATTATATGGTTTGATTATATTTTTAATTGGGTTTAAAGTTTAATTAGAATATATTTTTACCATTTAATCCAATTTTGGTCATTATAATTAATTTCACTTTGGAATTGGGCATAAACAAGTGCAAAACTGCTCATAGGTATTGTTTTAAAAAAACCGATATTTGTTTTTACAACGAGAATTATTTTTAAATTGATATTTGCAGTTTATATATTTGGAATTTGGTAAAATTGATTCCATATTTGGAATCATAAGTTACAAATTATTTAATTAAGACGCTTTTGTTTTTGGACATTATGAATAGTAACGACGGTAATTATCTTTAATTATCTTGATTAATTAGTAATCGTGTAGTTAGGGATAAAAAAGTAATATCTCAATAAAACCAAATGATCCCAACATGTGTACTAATTCTACTGGTTGTGTCCTGGACGACCATTTTATTCCTTGTGCCAAACTTAGGGACCCCATGGAATAACTTTTGGGTGAAAGTGACACTTTATCATTTTCTTTTTAAAGAAAGGAGAATATCAATAATGAATGTATCACCAGAGTAAAAAAAATTTGTTTAATCTCTGTAAATTATATCTTAGACTATAAATATTCAGAGGAAAGCTAAAAAAAATTCCTACATCATTGTTTTTTTATAATTTTTAGACATTAAATAAATTATTTTATTTATGACATCATGATGGTGCAGTGATTAACCCATTAATGAACGATTTAAATAAAATGAGAAGATAATATAAAATCTAAGATAAAATTGTCAAAAACCTATTAGATGAGTATATTTCAAAAACATATAACCTTATCCTAGAAATATATCAATGTGGTACCTTTTAAATCCAAAACTCATTTTAAAATAAAGTAACATTTCATGGATTTCCAAGAGTGCCCCTCCTCCCTCTTAAAAAAGTCCCCCACCTCTACCTCCTCACCCACACTTCTCAAGCCATTGGCTCTACCAAATTCTGCTCATTTTATCTCTCCATATACCTCTCTTCATCCTATAATCCTTACCTTCGGCAGAATGCTCTTCAAGAAACCCTTTTGGTTCAAACCAAGATGAGTTACCCGATTTAAAGGTAAAGTCTTCTCTAAAGTTCTTTTGTTTTATTTGGATTCTCCAACCCCTAAACACTTTTTATTAATTTCTTTTGTAACAACACCAGAATCTTCAATATACAAGGATATTGTTATAATATGTGTTCGAGCTACACTTACACACACCTATATCTAATGGTTAAAGAACATTTTGTTTCCGTGGATGGGGAATTTTTGCATCACGAAATGATGATTGTTCAATATTCATATAACACCTTCAAAGGTGGACATTAAGATGTCAATATATTTATATATGATATATAATGTTTTTATGTTTTCCTTAAGCCTCTGTATTTTTCATTTTATGGCATACCATTATGGTTTCCATTTTGGGTAAACCTGATATCTTCATTTTAGGAAGTGCGGATTATCGCCCCCTCAAAGTGATTTGAATCATTAATGTCATATGTGTGACATATAAAGGAAGGAGTTAATGATATTATATATGATAGTATACTGGAATTATAAAATACATTTATATCATTATTATTCCATTCCATAAAATAAGAAATATAATTGAACGTAGCGTCCATGCTTACGTACGGCATACCGTCTCCATGAACGGTGCATTTCATTTCGTACATCTAAATGTTATGTAATAATATAAATGCATGTATATACTGGATATATATGATATATATTATATCTAAATCATGAATATAATTCTGTATATAATGGATATTTTAAAACATGAACAACTTTTAATTATAAAGAGTTTATTTTTGACTCATGTACCAATGATCGACAAAACAACAGCTATTAACTCAAATAGTTAAAAAATGTTCATAACATGGTAATAAGTGATATAAAAGGAATAATGAACTTGAAAAAGCTTCTTAAGAAATTATAATTTAACTCATGTTTTTTATTCAGGAGATTAAAGAACGATCAAGTCAAGTTGGACACGAGGTAAGGGACTTCGTCTCAATCTCCATTCATTGAGTCGTATTTTGTTTTATTCAAAACTTCATTTTATACGATGTATAAAACCCTTTGACTTTTACTTTTACTCAAAAATAATATTTTTATACGAAGTGTTTTACTAAATGACAAAAGGGAATTTGTTTGTCATACATATGTGGTGACAATGACTTCTCCACCGCCATGTCCATTATTTGAGTTTTGGCGTCCTTTACAAGCCAAGACTTTTTTTTAAATGACAAATAAATACAATGTTTTACTTTTATTTTATTTTGATATTGAAAATGGTTTTGATATTGTTTTTTTATATCAATGGGTTCTATTGATATGTAGTGATTGAAATGTGAAATGTTATGTTTCCTTTATACATGTTTTGTGTGATACGATTATGTTATGGTTCTTGGGAATTATTTATGAAGATAGGTGGTTCCGTGATAAACTATGGGTGGGTGAGCCCGATATAGCTCTCCAATGCATTGGTAATGCGAAGGGGTTAAACGTTATGGTTTCTCCTAATATATTTAGGAAATATACTTTGATGGGTATTCCATACATAACCATGAGGGTGACTCCCTACCTAAGAATGCTATAAATTCCTCAAGATACCATTATGAATTATGATTTCTATAATTTATTCATGATTTGATTAGGTATGTTAAAATGATTATTTTTTATGAGTAATGTATGATTTCATACATGTACTAATGTTTTCATTTCATGCTTTTATATCCCATACTGAGCATTTTATGCTCATCCCATGTTTTTGAGAAGTTTTTTATAGGTCAAGGAAAAGGTACATGATGTGATGATAGTGTCAAGGAAGTGTGATGAAAGAATCCATGTTTTATTTTAAATATGTTTCCATTGATGGGAAAAATCAGTACTATCTTTTATGTAAATACTTGGTTTAATTTTGGAATGTAATGCATGATTTATGATCTAATTCTCTAAATCTCTAAACCTAAAAAGATCTTCATCGTGTATTCTTGAAATAACTCAAGATTAAGTAATGTTTAAGGTCGGGTCCTTATATATGTAACTAAACTAAATTATCATGAAAAATAAAAAACATTTTACTCTATTATATTAAAAAATAATGTTTTATGTATTATTATATTATTTCTCAAAAAAAATTAAATATCTTAAAATCTATGTTGATGCATGGTATTATTTACAAATATAAGTAGTTATTTATTAAATCCATAGGAAATTCACCAAATTTAATCTTGATCTTTCATTCTATCATAAATCATATGTTCTAAATGTGTTTATAAGGGGTAATTTATGTATTCATTGATGAGTTTCACAAATATAAAATGGATCATATTAAGGTAAATATCTATATTATCATTCTTATATCTTTGTTTCATATATTTATATAGATACATTTCATGAAATATAATTATAACTCACATATCATAGTAAAAAATTTAATTATACCTAAGTAATCTAATTCATAAAATATTATAGATTATCATGAAATGAAATGATTATTAGTATGATTTATTCTGCGATATATAGAATATTCACATGAGAAACAATAAGTGACTTTATGTCAAGTATACCCAATATTTATACCTTTTCAGTGTTATAGAATAGGTATTTAGTTAATTTGGGTTTACTGGAACATATAGAAGAGAAAATTACAAGATGTTTCAAAGCATTATTCCATGTGACCCTCTATAGTTTGATAATTTTAATATAGAATCAATTATTGATTGGCTAATAAGGGGATGTTTTGGTATCATTCTGATATTATTGACCTGTGGAGCTTATCCACGATGGGATTTTTCCTCTCAAATCAAATGTATGACATCCGGTTCCTCTATCGTGAGAGGTATAGGAGTGGGTGACCTCACATAGATAATATAGACTATGGTCTTATCTTTTCATATGAGGAGTATGGGATGTGGTCAACTATTAATATGAACGAAATGGTATGTATTAATCAACTATATAATTATATATTGAGAGAATCTATAAAATACAAGTGAAATATAAAGGACTAAATTACACCTTGTCCCATGGTCACTTGATGTGAAACCAAAATGGAATATATGTTAATGCACACTATCATAAAATGTTGGTGTGTCTAAATAGGTAATAAGATACATGTTTTTGATGGAGATAACACTAGATCCAATTATATATTTAGTAGTGTTAATTATTATATATGTAGACATATATTATTAAATTTAAGGATATAGTGATTCATATGTGTTTTGAAGACTATAATGATTTCTGGGGGTAACACTATGTGGTGGTTGAAATGGTTATTTAGTATGACTCATAGAGATACTGAAAATGTATTTTTTAAGTTAATCCAAATGTTTTTTTATGATTCGTAATATGGTCTTACAAATTATGTGATATGAGTTTATGATTATGATATATTTCCAAAATCACATGTAAGATATCTGAAATGAGTATTAGAAATTATTTTGTAGGTTCTTGTAAATGATACATCATAATGTGAAATGAAATTTAGTTTTTTATGATTTAGTGTTTGAGGGATATTTATGGAGATATATTACCTAAATAATATATATATATATCTGTGTGTGTGTGCATGGGTTATGTTATATGGTATTATATAACTAAACCATATATTATAATTTAATGCAGTAAAATAGTTTTTTTACAAATTATGTGACTAATATTTTTGGACTAATGAAAAATTATATGACAAGGAAATGGATTCGATTACACCTCCATTGGAAAATCAAATCATATGATACAAGAGGTAATATTAGTTCATTATTTAATAGAACAATTATATTGTCTCACTATATGATTGGTTATCACTGAAAAAAAATACAAAAAAATAGAATGAAATAAAATTTCATACAATTTCAAAAACACTCCCTTGAAATCATGTTTTATGATTGTGACAATTCTTAAAGGACATTATGTGATGTTTTATTACTGAATATGATGATATGGTAAGATGAATTATTCCAAGTATGTTATAATTAAAGAATCTCTAAATTACATGAAATTGGAATTATTTCTTTGATGAATTTATCAAATACATGTGTTGGACGGTGTACTATATCATGTGTTACAACACAGGAGTCAATGCATGCATTGTTGAGAATAATCCAATAGTGTCCTATAAGAACCCACCACCATGAAAAGGCACTTGGTGTGTATGGGTGCTTCATGATCAATAAATACTACCGGACATGAGAAAATGCCTTCTTATTCTTGATATATATCCTATTAATTATAAGGACGTAAAGGATGATGAAATAACAAACATGTGATTGATGATTCATCTCAGTTTACAGATACTACTAAATATGGGATTCCTTTATCTTCTTCTTTGGTGATTATCATCAAACATAATCTATTGATGTAAATACATTTCATTATAAATTATAATTTAAGGGAGGCATGATAATAGATTATTTAATTCTAGTTTTTTGACATGTTTTATACTTGAAATCAAAGGGATCAAAAGTTCGGATTATAAACACATCCATTATTTAGAATGTTTTTGTTTAATCATTTTGAAAACATATTAATAATCATTTTAATGGGGTCCCCTATAGTTGATAGAGTAGTGATATATATTATTAAAAATAATTCATTTATTTAGACGAAAATTATAATGTTTTAATTATTATTTATTAACATTTACGTACAATGATATATCATTATACCCAAATCAAATAGATAAAGGATCTTTTACACATTAAATTAATTTTGTATATAATATTTTAAGGTATATTGTTTTAAATTTTTAATGATAGTGTGAAAATATGATTTTCCTAATACTACATTAACTCGTATGAATTTCTTGAAATTAATTGGAATACATAAATCCTTTAATAAAGACACAATTTCACATAGACTACAATTAATCGAACTATTTCATATGTTGATTATAATGTCATTATCTATAATTAAGCTATCTATTTCCCATGAACTAAAAATGTCATTATCTCTTGTATTATAATGCATGAGTTAATTAATGAATCTCTAATGAGTGGTCATGAACGATATATAAATCCAAAATAATGTTATGGATGATAATGTGTTCGTTATTATCAAGTTCTCACATAACCCTAATCACCCTTTTTATTCATCCATAGAATAATTATCTTTTAACATACTTTTGTTAGAAGGTTGATCTCATGTATATGTTTCATAATTGACATGTATTTACTAACATAGGTGAGAGGAATTATTATTCATCTTATGTGATATTAATTAGTCTCTTTTGTAGGGGTTTTTCCATATTTTGTATAAATTTAAATTTTTTATGATATTCCAAATATAGTGTTCTACATTTTTAGTATTTATATAGTTTCATTTTTCAATTCATTAGTAATCTAAATAAATTGATAAAAAATCACATGCATGTTATGATAAATGTTATTAGATACTTTTTAATCTCATTAAAATTAACAAATGATCCAATGATATATTCCATGATGAAATTTTTAAATTTAATAAAGGATGATAAAACAATGAATCACCTCTTTCGATATAATTCGGTTATCTTTTAAAAAATTATGAATTTTGGGAAATGATGGCTCAGGGTTTCCATTCCCAGGGGTGCTAGCTCTTCTACTCTTATATCATGATAGCAACAACCATTAGGCCAGTTCGTCCCCTACACCATGGAATGTACCTTTTCCATCCTTTGAGGGTGAGGTGACCACCATCTCCCCCTTCACCAACCCATATCTACTCTGTATGTTCCCTTATTTCATTTTGTGTTCCAAGGTTCCAGATCTACATGACGGGTGGCCTAACTCTCCACATTTGACCTCTGAGTTCAAAAAATATTTTTCCCTCCATAACCTGACTTCAGTCCATCAGTTTTATCAGATAAGGACATTGATGGACTCATTTGTGAAGTTTTTCTTCGACTCCTACGACTTACATGATAGGGAAAATGTGGTGTTTTTCAAAAATACACACATCATGATATATTTTTCTTCAGAATATGACCTGATTAAATCCTGGTCTATTACACACTACCATGACAATGGTTCACTATTTTAGATCATTAGTTGGAATTATGACATCCACATGAGGCGTTATTATCCTGTGGTCGTGAATTGTGTTATTTTTCCAAAAATTTCTAATACAATTTCAAAACCACTCAATTGTTAGGATTCTTGTAAACCAAGTAAAGTGGTATTTATACATGGATAGATAAATGAATTAAACTTTACATCCTGTTAATGCCGATATTTTTGTGGAATTTGATGCCTCATGAGTTCCTCTCATCATTTTTTTGGATTGCAGTAGGTGAAAAGTTCTATTTTAAACTCCAGGTTGTATATGAATCATGGATTATGTTTTTTGTAAAAGTATGGGCCACTCCTCAAATGCCAATAGGAATTGATCTAGATAGCCAGATATACAAGGTGGTGTGGGTTCAGCTGGAACTGATAAGGACCCTGTGACCGGTACGATCGATCTCTCTTGTCATGGGACAATGGATGTGAAGGGTGTGACTAAGGATGTTCAGATTGATTCATGGGAATATAGTCAGTTGATATAGTATATTGAGGATATAAAATCCCATATTGATGTCTATTTGAAGTTATAAGAAGTGTAAATTGGGGTTGGTGTTGAGATCACCTAGGGTAGCACCTAATATAACATAGAAGTAGAGCCCCTAAGAGTAGAAGATAGAGGTCACAAGGCCCCCATGTCTGACTGATATACTGATGTGGTGTGGCTAAGGAGTGGTAACCATGTTAGTGGTATATAAGAGGCTCTTGATGAATCATGTGATCGTAATTTTTATAGTTTCAATGCCATTCATAGGGACAAGGATGATGTAATAGTGTTGGTAAATATTTTTCATTACTACCTAATGAGGACCTGGTTCTGGATTTTGAGCTGGTGTTGACCAGGTACTTATTATTTGGTAAAAAGGACCTCGACTCCAATGATGATAGTTCTAGTCAATTTTATGGTGAATTTGAGGACGAGGATCAGGTTCAGGGTGATAGACTCTCAATTTTTACGATATGTAAATACCATAATGGCCATTGGAAACTGAGAATGGAATACTCATTCTTGCCATTTCCTTTGAAAACATTGTCAGTGAAGAAATAAAAATACAAGCTGATTGTCAATGAAACTCTCCCACCATCGAGGACATATTGTCAAAAGAAAAATGCATATACTAATCATCATAAATCCATTGAACTGATTATGAGCTCGACAGAAGAAGTGATTGAATAGGTTCTAACATTTAATTTTAGAGTAGAAGAAACAACCAGAATAAGGGTGTTGTCTTTAATGAATAATATCAATGAGGAGTAGTATACCTTAACTGTAAAATATGATCTTTATTTTGTTCATGGGTTCAAAATTTGAAAGTTCTATCTTCAAGAATACATCCAGTCTTGGGATAACATGGATTTCATGTTTTGAAGACATTATAATGGATGAACCAGACTTTTCGGTATAAAACATTTTGTATAAATTATTTAGAGATACTAATTCTTGTAGGCTAATATTTTTCGTCAATGGTCTTATATTTTCTTCTTGTAGTTGAACTTCGAGATTCAAACTTTTTTCCTTTAAAGTAATTGAATAATAAAATATTAATTTTCTATGAAATAGGTTTTCCATTTGATATCCATGTTACGTAATTATAAGATATGTTATACAATTACAAAGTTTGTCTATGTAAATTTAATCAGAGGGTTTATCATTACATAATCGAACAAGGAAAAGATATCATTTTTGGATTTCCATTCTAATGTGATGATAAATAAAGGTAACCAATGGTTTACCATTACGTATTCGAGTTTCATAGTGGAAAATGCTAACTTAAACTTTATAGGTTGTAGATATATAAAGTTGAATGATGAATTGTCTTTACATAACAGGTTTGCATAATGTTATGTTCCATGATACCTTCACACATATTCCCTCTAGAAAGGTAAATTTCTTTTTACCAATACTCATGTAACCTTCTACCTAAGGTTAAATATATACATAATAAAATATTTTGTTAAATCTTCATAAAATATTTAAATCATTTATAAATTATAATATAGGGTATTTGGGAAATGTTTAAATAAAACAAGGTATACATATCAATTATTAATAAAGGGTTTATATCTCATTAATTATTGTTTATGAGGAATTTCTTATTAAACATTCCTTATATATTAAATATTTATATATTAAATAAATTTTGATACAAACTATATGTCACGTATTATGATCTATAAAAAAATTATTTATAAATCATAAGAATAAATTATAAAGTGTTCATATGTTCCACATATAAGTCCAAAATGTTAACATGTATATATATTATTTATTATTTTTTCATAGTTAATTATTTTTATTCCTTCTAATTAATTAATCGTTGTGGTTTTGGTATTTGTATCACATAAAATACTTGAATTTGATTTAAATATATATATATATATATGATATTATCTTCTGTAAAATGTTTATATTATATTATTTGGAATATAAATATTGTTTTAATTAAGAAAAAATAAAACATATTATATAATATTACGTGTAATGATGAATATGAAAAAGTTCATATTTGAATGAATGTTAAAATTTTACATTTTATGGATTAGAGTTTCTATAAAGATATTCATGATTATTCATATATTTAATTTTTTTTATATGAAGGATGATGTATTTATTTATTTTAAATGATAAATTGATTAAAATAAATACACCCTCTCATTAAATTTTTCATATAATTATTAATTAAGTTTTCAACTACTATGACCTCATTTTTTAATTAGACACATGATGTAGAATTTGGAATTTGAGTAGAGTTTTTTTGACAACAAGTTTTTCATTTTTGATAAATTGGATTCATTCTTGAGTAATGAATACTAGAGGAGTGTGTCTTGGGGTCAAACAATCAATTGGACTAGTTTCTTATATGTGATCTAGAAAGTTGAATTGGGTTGGTTGTATATCAATGTGGGGTTACTCATTTGGAGATTGAAAATCCAATTTTACTCTATTCCATAACATAAATTATCATTTACCTTATGCATATGTTTCATTTTGATATGTATGAATATATTTTACTTTTAATTATGGTATTTAACACAAACATCTAGTAGTGTAAAGAGTTACACAATGATATTGGTTTAACATATGGATTTGTTTAAGTTAATTAAATTCTAAACTGAAACACTAAAAGAATTTAAATTAATGTAATAATATTATATAATATTGTGATATGGAATCCCATGGAAATCCTATTTTTATAATTCCTTATAATGAAGAACATTACTTGTCCATACTCATCTAACAAATTAGTTTCATGAAAATTCAGGGAGCCCTTTTATTTTCTTATATAAGGTGATCAAGAAATTGGTGACATATGATCATCCATGGATGGATTAATACTAAAGATAAATACCTATATGTTCTCCAGTGGTATCTTTTTTTATTATTTGGTTTGTGTAACACTACTTGGGAAACTCCAAGTGTTAGGATATAAGTGGTATAGAGTTTAGTATATCCATGTAATTTATTTGAAAAATGGTTGTCCAGTCAACTAACCAATAATAATATATTGTATTATTTGGATGATTCACTAAATATTTTATAAAAAATGGGATAAATTCTAAATAATCTTATAGATTTGAGAATAACAGATACTATCCAAAAAATGAATATATTTTTTCATAAAGGTGACAACATTTTAATATGATCTTGTTAAATAATAGTCACTAAAAATTGTATTAATGTGTGATAATAGTTTGATAAGTATTACTTTTTAGATATATAGGATCATCATCAAACATATAATTTATATCAATCCCTGAAAAGGAATAACTAAAGTGTGGTTACTTCCATGACTTGTACCAGAAGTTGAGAGCAGTTCGCAAACGTGAAGGAATGTTTTATTTGTTGAAAAACATATTCCTAATAAACCTGATAGATAAGAAGTTAAAAAATTATTTAAAACCAAAATATGTTTCTTGAATGTGAAAAATAATTTAACTATATCATTATTGTTTCCATGGAGTCAAAACAGAAAAAGAAACATCATACTCTAGAATTCCATACAATGTTAGATAACTAGAAAAGGGGTTTTGTGGGAATACTAAAAATATAAGTTATAATGTTTTGATATATATTTTTTAGTGAAATTTTTTATAAGTGTCCTCATTCTCGACTCTTATATTCAATATTGTTATGTATATGAATTACATGGAGAAGTTAAGGTGAACTATATATTTTTAATTGGCTATATATTTTTAATTGGCTATATATTTCATTCTAAAATTAGTATCATAATGGTTTTTGAAGATTTTTATAAGTTGTAATATAAATGAAATTAACAAACCATTACCTGATATCCTCATTACATTGATATATATTTATAAGGACATGTGTCTTATAGGATCATGTACCATGTTTGTGGTAAAAAAAATTAAAAAGTAATTTTTTTTGCTAGAAGCGGATGAAATGTGGTCATGGTGAGTGTAAAACTTTTCCTATGTTGAAGAAGAAGAATGGGGGGATAATTAATATATTATGGGAACAAATTATACTACAGTTGAAATTTTATTAATTACCCAAATAAATATATGAAAATAAAAGGGTAATCCAATTTAGGTACAAATATTATAGAATTAAATTCCTTCACTTGATTGGTCCGTGAATCCATCTATATATTTTTTATTTGTTTTAAATAAATAAGAAAAAATAATAAAAATAATGATCAATCATGAAGTAGATGTCTTAGTAATGGATCCATGTATATTCTATATTTGACACTTGGGTACTTCATTCTTAGAGGAATATTTCATAATATCTATCTTTTTATCGTTTATCTCTAGAGTAGAGCACACGAATAAAGGTTATTTAATTGAACTGACATTCAATTTTTTATACAAATAGTTTATGATTTATACGATTCGACAACATTAATTAATAGGTAATGTAAATTGATTTTGAAGGAATTATAATTTATTATGTTTTCATCTACAGAAATGTTTTCAAAATATCATTGAACCTAAATAACTATTTATAAGATTCTCTAAATTTGTTGCGTATAAATTAGCAAAAAATTTGTGTCCATGTTTTTCTACAACATAGAGCGTTTATCTGGGTAAGGTATGGAAAATTTATAATATTATATTAGTTGATATTTTATGAAATATTTTTTTAGTAAATTATTGATGAGAATTGAAACAAAGGGTTGTTATGAATTAAAACCAATAATATATTATAATTGGGTAATAAAAGATACTTTAATAAGTTTTTTTTAATCCATGTAATGTTGATGTCATGTATTGGTGTTATAGATATTAATTCATCAATTTTGAATCGTTTATAATTCCACATGAATATATTATTATTTTTGAAAATTTATAGATGTTCAGAAGTAATAGTATTGTTGATTAATATTTCTTAAAAAAAATATGTGATGACAAAAAAAATTGTTAGATAAATATTTTGAATATAAATTAATGTATCAATACTATATTATTATAATAAAATATTTTAAATATTTGTCTTATATATGTCAAATGATATGAGATTATTTTGACATTAAAAGGGTTCTTATGAACAAAATGATATAAATTTATGTATACACATTATTTATAATCCATTAGAATATTTATCTTTTTTTTGAAAAGGAAAAGGATAAAAATAATTTATCTATGAAAAATAGTTTATCCAAATATTTGTTAAAATATTATAGAATGTGATTAACTCCAATTAGTTGAGTATTATATTAAATACAATATTATTATAATGGAAAAATACATCAATCTCATGAAAAATAATTTATTTTTTAATATCCTCAAAAATAATAAATATTTTTTATTTCATGAACACAATGGAGATTGTGTTTATTATTAACAATACATTGTAATAATAGTATTGTTCTAAACTAGCTAATGGATGTATGTATGGGAAAAATGAATATAAAATTTAAAAAAATATAATACTACACCTGAATAGGACTAATGTGTATAATACTGAATAGTCATATGATTTTAGGGTGTTATATGAAAAGGAATAGAGTAAATAATTAAATTTTGTTATTGTGAATAAATGGCAATAACTACTTCCAAAAATATTTCACCACTAAAATTTAAAAATTTAATTACTCTTCATTTCATTAAAGTGTTTTAGGATATTATAATAAAGAGTAATGTGAATAGTTACATTAGTTACTATACAAAATTAACTATTATTTTATCGACTGATATTTTAGGAAGCCTTTATAAAAACATAATGTAAATTACTACATTTTCAAATCATCAAATTGAAAATTTTAATAGGAATTGTTACAAGGATAATTATGATGAACATTAAAATAGTAATATGTAGACAATATATACATTACATGGTAACATTTGATTTTATAATGTTAATGTGTTTTAATATGTTAAAGTATTTTAATGTTAGGAATATTACTCATAAATATAACCATTATACAAACCATATCATGACTTATATATTTAACACTAATTATTTTGTTGTATATTTTTTTTATATAATTCCATAAAAATGTAAAATAAATTTCGTAGGCGTGTATTTAGTTAACAAAAAAATGAATTTGTGCTGAACATAAGACTATTCTAGTAGTTTATTATATATTATATGTTAAATTGGTGCTAATGGTGGTTTATTAAATATTGTGAGAAGGATTTAAAAGTATGTAATATATCTTATTATATAAAATGGACTATCTAATTTAACATTATTGTAAATTGGATCTATAAATGTATATATTGATATACATTTCATGATGTGTAATGATAATTGACAACTAAAAGTAATACATTGAATCATAACTAAATAATGTTCATACTATTTTATTATATGTTATCATGAACTATTAGGGTTTTCAAAAGTGATATTTTTTAATAAAGATACCATAGATTATCGTAAGTTCAAAATTAAAGAATAATATTCCTTCCATGCATTATGTAACCCAATATGTATACCACATGGATTTTTATATCACTTTATTTTGAATAATAGGTGTTCATGGATCATAATTGAGTTACCTCTTCCTAAGGATGATGAAATAACATCCCTGAGAACATTTATATGTTGATTATGAAATTAGTTTCATTAATTGAGAAATCTTGTGGGAGTGTGTAACTGCACTTATAAATTATATATATATATCTATAAAAGGAAAACATGATGTTTTTAAACATAAGGGTGAATGACATAAGAGGTATCCACAAAATAGTATAGATCATATTTATGGAATTAATATCATTTGGGTATTCATTATTGGATTGAAATAATTTTTTACCAAGAACAATCGATGGCCTATCAAAATGAAAAATATTAGAATATATGTTTTCTTATTTTTCATACTATTAGAAACAAGTACGGAGATGTACATGATTGTTGGATATGACAATAGATCACTTTATATATTGAGTATAATTAATTAATTTATATAGGGTGTATTTTTATAATATTTTTTGACAAGGATATTTAAAAATATTTTTAATCATATAAATTCTCAAGGAGAAAAACTTTGTGGTTTACTAAATCAGTATTGAGATTGACATAAAGGTATGTTCTATAAATTTTTTATATTTAATAAAATATCATTTTTAAATGGTTAACTGAAAATAATTTCATGTTATTTGATACATGAATATGCTTTTTATAAATTTTCCAAATGTTTTTCGAAACATATTATAAAATATATGTAGATATGATTTCAACAGTTACTGTATCTGATATATTAAAAGGTTAAAGGGAAAAATGACTTTGTTGCCTCATAGAATGTGAGTAATTTAATGAATTTTCCTAAATCCAATCCTTGTTATGATATAATAGGAAATATAGTTTGTCATTTTGAATGGTGTCACAAAAATATTATTTACATGATACTTATTCCACCCATTAGGAATAAATGGAATAAGATATCTTGTGTTCATACTTTACATGATCTATTCACTAATGTAGGAATTCATTAATAGAACTGTTTCAAAAAGTGAAATGGGAAGGAGTTCATAGATTTTATGTATAAGATTCTTAATCTAGGAAATCCATTAAGTAATATATGGAAACAGACGAGTTAATGTGTTAATACACAATTAATTAGTAAGAGGGTAGGTAAAGTCACTTTGATGTGATGTAATATATTATGTGGATACATGGATGATAGAAATATAAAATTACATACACTTATTCTTTCTCTTTATAATACTGTGGCGTTATCAAAAAATATATTAAAGGGTTTCATTTTAAAATAAAAAATATTCTTCTTGACATGTGGATACCCCCGAAGGTCGTAATCCTTCACCTACAAAATTTTTATCTTCACGTGTTCATCTATGAGGAGGGTCCTTTTAGGTTATATATAAAAATCATTTGATGGAATAATTTTTTGGAATTCCTACTTGATAATCCAAGAATTTAAATCATTCTTCTACTTTATCCAAATAATTCTGAGGTGAATGTAAATCCTAAAGGGAAAGTGGATTTCATTCGTATGATAAATAATTATTATTGATCCCTAAAAACCTAAAAAGGTGGGAGGTCATAGACTGACACCACTCTGATCATCATGTAACTAAATATAATGATATTTTAAAGGTATTGTAGAAACTTATTTGTTGTGAGGTATTCCATTTTTGTTGTTCTTTATTTCCAGTTTTATATTGTTTTATTTTAATATGCCATGATATTATTGTGAGAGTGAAAAAAATTTATTTTTACTGTTTTAATTATTGTTATAATACCCTTTAAAATCACTTTAATATAACCTATTTTTCATATTGAATCGTGGATCCATATTGAAAAAAAATTAGTGTCATTTAATTTAAGATATTGTGTCATTTTAGTGTGTAAAAAATTTATTCCTTAATAAATCATGAAAAATATGTGGCAATTCATTGATTATTAATTACTGAATTAGGTCATGATGAATATGTTTTACCACCTAAGCTCGATTAATTCTCTCTTATAAATGATTTCATATGTAATATGGTTCCAAAAAATTTAATTTTTTCCAGATATGACTAGTTTATAATTATATATGATAACATGTAAATGATATACTTTTTATTATGGAATCAAAATTATAACTATTTTTGTTAATTTTTTTAAAATAGCAAGACAATAATATTAATTATATTTATATATTATATATATTTTGGCAACATATTTATAATTTTTAATTTATTTAATTGAAAATATCATTATGTATTTTGGATCAAAGGAGGAGTACAAATATCATTTGATATTTTTCTTATAATGATTACAAAAGTATGATTTAAATTCTAATATATCAAAATGAAGATACTAGATATTAAAATTCTTATTTATTGAAATATAATTTCAATGAGTGTTCCCTTTACATCTTGATAATGACCTTCTCAATCATCAACATGGATTGAGTTTTTGTTTATTTTATTCAATAATAAACGTCAACCATATTTTCATTCTCATAATGATAGATAATGGAGGAATCATTTTACATGATTTACTATAATAATAATCATTGAATCATATTGGGTAATTTATGATTTATTATATACTATAGACACTTTTAATCTATATATATGTCACACATCACACAATATATGTTGTATCATCATATCATTTATGAAATGATCACAACAACAAACTCCAAATGATAGACCATATAGTTTAACTCATGGATAAAAAACATTCATGATTCATAGAGTATTACTTTATAATTCCACAAGATTACATAGCCCAATCATTTCTTGGAATATTTATTATTTTATATCCCAATCCCTTCATATATGGGGTAGTGTGAGTATAGAAATAATTATTAGCCTCTTGTTAAAAAAATTAATGATTTCCTCACATTCCATTATCTTGAAATATGTTACCCATTTCCATGTTAGATTAATTATTGTGAAACAACATCATGTGAATTTATTCATAGAATATTTGTAATACCTAGATATTCCATGAAATCAACAGATCTATTTGACACATAGAAAATTTCACCATTACGCGATTTCAATTTTTTGTTGGGTATATATAAATTTTGTCACTAGTGATTACATATCCCAAGGGTGTGACTTTTTGAATCCAAAATCCAAACATTTTGATATATGTTTAGATATTGTACTTTAATAATATCTTTATAATTTTACTTATATAGTGTTTATATTCATCATTGATAATTAAATAGTTTTGAATTGTTTCAAAATATAATTCCACAAATTTTTATATGTTTTTTATAATTACTCAATTCACCACATCCATAATGATATTAAGGGAATTAGTATGTAAAAATCTCTTCACATTCAACATGTTTTGTTTTTATCTTGTATGGAATGCCTTCATCTAAATATCAGACATAATAAAATTTAAAACCTGATTTCTTGAACAAATATTGATAGTTACTAAGTATTATCCATGTTGAATTAGGTGGAACATGTCATCAATCCATATTAGGGGTAACATGTTCTTCATACTGATCTTATCAAGATCATTGTAATCGATGAAAAACTATATTCATCCCCAATTATTATAGATGAATACTAAAATTTAACCCCAAGGAGATGCACAAGGGTGTATGGACAGTTTTTGAAAAATCTATTAATGATTCTTCTTTAAATCATATCATTCTATAGAAACCATCCTATATGTAAATTTATAGGTAGGTGGGACTCTACTTATATGTTATATTAATAAATATACATCATGATATGGGAAAATTCCTAGAAATATTCATTAAATACATAAATATATTCCCTAAAAATTAAAAGTTACTCCAGATTGACACTCACCTTTGACATAACCATTTATATAAGATATACTTATTGTGATGTGTTAAACCATCCATGTTGATGTATTTTTAAATGGTTATTCATGGCCTTCATTTCGTTATTAAAATATCATTGTATACATCAAGACATTAAACTAGATTTACCTTTCCACATAAATAATAAAATCAATATAAAATTAGAGGTAATAGATGCCTTGTATAGAATAAAATTACACATAATAATGTATTCTAATATTATAAGAAAGAATATTTACACAAACATTAACATGAGAATATTCTAACACATAGGATGAAATGATTTCAACTCTTTCTATTTTAATAAATATATATACACTATGGTATTATAGTTATGATTCAATAGTTATATCCAAATTTTTATAAGTAAATGAATTCATAAAAACCAAATAAAATAAATCTATATATGCTCTTAAATAAATTAGAAGTGTACATTGTATTATATAATATTAATGATCCTCCTTAGTGGTGGTGATGGAAAAATATTTTACTTTATCTCTTTAATATGCTGGTTGATGACATTGATTAACCTCAAATATGATTGGATTAGTGCATAAACATTCATAGTTCCATTTATCCATATAGATTATTTTTGAAACATGTTTAGTTCATTAGGATATTCCTTCTTTTCTTCCATAGTGTTGGTCATCCTCTTCTTGTCTCTTCGACCTTCATGTGAATGATGGAATTCTCTCTCATACAATGATAATTTACACATTTATTTGTGGTGATTTCCATTATTTTTCATTCATCTTATTTTATATATGGTCGGTTATAACTTAATTCCTCATTAATCATTCCATCCTAATACTTGGTACTCAATTATTCAAATTTTACATCCATATACATTGAAATATTCCCCAAATTCTATATCTACTTTGTGAGAAAATAAAACTAAATATTTGTAATGTTAAAATTCTAAAATATAAAAATCATTTCAGATATGTGTTTTTAATCCTCTAAAAAATATATCAAATTTATTATCATTGTTGATAAATAAACATGTATTATACCATGATAACCTTTTAAATTTTTCATCGTACTCCTTTAATGATCCACTATAAATTTTTCTATGATCTTAAATTTATATCTACATTAACTTTTGATGTGTTTTTGGGTAATACTTCATAATAAATATCTTCTTAAAGTTTCCTCATTCCATTTAATCCATCTTATCATTGAGATTCATATTACTCACCAATATCCACCATTTATTATCTTTTCTCCTTGAATGATTTATGAAATAAATTATCATTCTCCTTCTTAAAATGGTGAAGAACATTGAAGATAATTTACAATGAGTTAACCAATTATTTAGTGGGAATTATATCAAATGATCTGTAAATTTTTTCAGTCATTAATACATAAATGGACTGATGGTTAGGTTCTCTATATTTTGCGATGGTAAAAATTTAACATTATTAATTACATATTAATATATTGATATAGCTTGGAGATTAAATACATGATGTTTTTATTGACACAACTCAACACATTGGGAATTTCATTTTCAAAATCATTTTATCAACCATGATATGGTTTTTTGGTCTAAAATCTCTTGGTTTTATTAATCAAAAAAAAATTGAAAATCTTATCACAAAATAAATAAATAATTTATTTATTTATTTATTTATTCTCATGTAAAGATAAATTCTAATGACATATCCCATTGAATTCATTTGTTTATACCACTTCCCAAACTCTACTAATAGGATCGCAAATATCAATAATTTTCTTTATCTTAGAAGAATTAATATTTTAGTTCTAATAAATTCATAATGACATTAATAGTGAATATTAATAACCCAATAATATTACATTGAGGTATCAAACTAGATATATAGTAAGTTTGAGTAGTCGTTCTCAGGTTGGTGATAAGGTTAAAATCCAAGTATAAATTTTAATGGTTTTTACTCCATTGTGAATCTGCACAAGAACCATATCCACATGTAGTATCATAACTGGGTTTTAATTACCCAAATACCCAAAAACAAATAAATTAAAAAAATATTATGATATTTCACAACACATAGTCTAATATATAGGGGTTTTACAAATGTTATCAAGTACTTCTTCCAAAATATACTACACTATACTATGATACAAACTATAACATCTTACAATTTTTGTACCTGACCATTACAACATTTTAGTGAATAAAAATATAATGGTAATACATTTATAAATTGAAATGTTTTGAATCATTGAAAATTAAATTTATACATTAGTTGTACATAATAATACCAAACCATTATTTAATATCATTATTTTTTATCCTAAAAAATCCCTCATGTTATCCTTACTATATGTATTCAATTGGTGATATATGTAACTTAATCAACCATTGTGAAATGTTACTATTCTAATTAACATTTATCAATTTTATCAAATTGTCGTGTTCCATTTGGTTAAAGGGGTCAGAGATTTTGAATTTTATATTATGAATACATAGTGGGATACATACTAGTATAAATAGGACAATCAGATATGCAGTAGTTTGTATACTCCACATGATCGTTCTAGTAGTGGGAAGTTCATTACCAAAAATGATACATTTTTTTGATGGTTATGGATGAATTATTGAATTCTACCAATTCACACCATCCTACGGGCTATCAAACATCAACCACATGATTAATCCAAATGGTTGACTTTGTGGATTCCATAATTTGGATTCTTAAATTTTTTTTGTTTTCTTTTTGAACTGATATTATTACTAAAAATACCCTAAATGTGTTTCCATTGATATACTCATGGGATTCAAAGTGGATGCCTTGTTTAACAACTCCTCAGAACTGGACCCGAGGTGTCTCAAACTTCCCATATTTGGCATGACGATCATATGTACGAGATGGTTTATTTAATGATGTGTTCATGGAAATAGTGACACATTTAGTTGTACAAAAAGGATGTGGTTGTGTTTATAAACAGCTTATAAAGAATGTCCATGGATGATATGGGATAAAATTTATATGGAATGGCTCGGGGAATTTCATCTATTTAGTTTAATTTTCCTTGTTAGGATATCATGGTCATTTCTTGCGGTAAACCTATTTTGGCCCTTTTGTATCAATTTTTTATGAGTATATATATTCCTAGATAACTATACATTTAAATATTTCATAAGTATGATATATTTATATTGAAATCATATTTACCATATATTTCATATCTTGGGATTTTTATAGACACATTCAATAGAGACCTACAATGATTTTATCTCATAATAGGTTCGGGGTATCATTGGTTACTGAGAAAGAATATTTGGATGGAGGTATGAATTGGGGAAATATCCTAGAATTTGAGGATTGAGTTTGTTCCATGCATGGGAGATGGGGGAGAAGATACCGATAAGAGGCCCATGATTCTAGTTAGGATTTTTTTGGTCTTTTTAGCATTTGATATATATATTAGACACCTTCAATGTATATAATTTTATGACGCTTTATAGTCATATGAAATGATTATCATTTATATATGGGTTCACATCTTCAATTTTTATATATATATATATATTTCTTTTCTATGTTTATATATAGTCTGACTAATTAAAAAAGACTCAAAATGATTTTTATGATTTTTTCTATTTTTTATACTCTCATAAGTGGGAATAATATCAATATATACACACATTTTTTCCATGCTACTAGTCAAAATCCTCTATCATTTGGGTAGATTTTCATGAGTCCATCTGGCCTTATAGGCTAAGGGAACTGTTCAGTGGTTTCTAGCTCCAAGATGTAACAATGTTTTTGATGATTATATTATTAAATAGACTGATTTATTATTTTGAAAAAATATATAGGGATATTAATAAATTTTAATTTTTAATGAGATGTTCCTTGGCTCAACCCACCCATATAACGGAATAAAGAAAAATTTACAGGAATAGAAATTACTGTTTTCAAGAATTAAATTATGATAATTGATTTAATTCCAATATTGGTTGATTTATCTGAATTCTGATGTTATTATTGATATGATTTTTCCTGATTTGTTGTCAACCTGATGACATGAGGGTATTCCATATCATGCATCATTTTAGGAACATTATGGGATTTGCATTCAGTGAATTTTGTCATTTCGTATAGGGTGTATTTCGTGTGCACATGTTGTTATGATAGGTTCATTTATAGATATAACTTTTATCGTGGTAGATATTCTGTGCAGGGAAATAGAAAACATGTTTAGTACATAGAGTGTCTACTATAATCTAAGTATCATTTTCCTTGTTGTGATATAACAAACATCCATAGATTCCCATTTTGTAATGTTGATTCAAGGACCATGTGTCGCACGTATTTAGTCATTTTATAGTGTGGATTAGGTGCACTCAATATTTAGTTTCATATGTGTTATGAGTCCTTATCGATTATAATGGTTGATCCATTTATTCATCAAATTATAATAAAATTTGAAACCATATTAAAAATAAAATGGAAATTAAGAACAACGAAACACATATTTAACCTCAACCTTACTTTGGAGGTTAAATTTGGCCATGTCTATAGTGATGTTTGGGATTCTTCTTTTTATACTATTTTGACTATAAGAGATAGTTTTGTGGTACGACCTATTTCTAGGATGGGTATTTCATATCCTTTACATTTATCGATTAATGTTGATTCTATTATTGCATGAGTAATGTTTTTGGAATTGTAATGGCATGACACCACCAAAACCCCAATTAATATGCTAGGAGGGTAGAAAAGACCACACCCCAGAGGCACTGGGCCATGTAATGCCTATTAATACTAAAATATAGTCAGGTTAGACACCAGTGGGTTTTCCAAACATAGGTACTGAGGTACATTTCTGCGGGGGGTTTTCATTTCATTGAAACATTTCACGGATCACTAAGTGTGCCTAGTCTATGGTTGAACTGAAAGATGATTTATAGAAGGTGAATCCTGACATGTGTTTTTGGAATGGACACACCCATACTTTTGAGCTGTGGATTGATAATATGCTATTGATCTTTGAGAATATGAAGAAACCCCCTAATAGAAGACAGAAGATTGTGAATTTAATGCATCAAATAAAAGTAAATTACCACTAGGATGTTATGATCTAGGATAAAATAATGTGAGATATTATTTTTTATGATTTCCAAATGAGGTTATAAGACACTATTTCCCCCTTTGACTATAAGGGAAAAGTGAGAAAGTGATTTCATGCAACCACAATAGGGAAATATGAATGTTATGGATTTCATTTCAATCCTTTCCCTTATCTATCATTTGTCTCTAATGTAAGCTTCTTATGAGTTATCAAGGGAATGAAAATTCATGGAAGGTCTCAAAAATGTAATCCATTCATAGGTAAATGTTTCAAGATTGAACAAATATACTCATATTTTAAATTAGTTGATTATTACATTATAGAACATAAGGGAATATAGGGGAACAAAGAGGTGAAGTGAGATCGCACGATGCATTGGTTCATCATCTTCATGTATAAAGAATTATTTTGTTGCATCCCGTAGTCATCAGACCCCAAAAATACTAAATCAGGTTTCATGGAACCATTATATTATCATAAGATACAAGTAAATTGTGTCCCAAATGATTGAAAATTTTAGAAGCCTAGGTAAAATAGATACATAAATAATTATTTTCTTATAAATGAATATAATATTTAACACATAATTTTGTTCATTAATGTATAATAAATTAATTACATATAGTGTATCATTTAATATCAATTTTATTAAAAATAAATAAATATTTTGGAAATGATGAAAAATATTTTTCTGATCAACTTCATTATATGCGTAATTATAATGAAATAAATTCTGAATCAATCATAATATTCAATATGTAAAGGCTACTATAAAAGACACATGACAAGTAATAAATAATCTACGACTAATGTATATGTATAATATTGTGAGGTAAATAACTAAAAACATAATCTATTTAAAATAACATGAAAAGGAATAATCAATATTGAAAGGCATGAAACTGAAAACACATGAAATGTAATCAATAAACTGAGAATTAAATTATTCAATTAATATTTCAAAGAAATATATAATGGATAAATATTAAATAAGAATGAATGAAGATAATTATTAATTACTATATATCTTGTTTCTAAGGTACATACTACCTTTACCTTCAAGCACATTTCCAAGACAGTTTAGCATATTTGGTAAAAACCAATCAAAAAAATTTCCATTGACCTAACCCTTGAGACTATAAAAGAATTGATGGAAAATCGATAATTATGCCTCAAAAAAAATTTATATGTCCAAAGCATTCATCATATACCAAAAAATCAATTTGATAGTAAATATTATCAAATATCTATAAGGGGTAGAAGATACAAATTTTTCAATATTTCCCAAGTAAGACATTTAATTTCCAAATACCCAATGTTTTTAAAAATGGTATATGGTTTAGGAAATAATCATATCCATCATAAATTATATTGATATTTCAGGGAAACATAATGTTCAATGATCAGTGGAAATTGAATATTTCCCTAGGACTAACAATTGAGTCATTGATGAGAATGACAAATATATCCTTGATGAAATAAATCAAAACCATCAAGTGGAAGAGTAAAGATATTTTTAATTTAACAAATATAAATTGGAGTAATAATTAGGGGTCTTTAATTAATGAAATTTGAAAAGAACATTAAAATAATTCTTGAAGAAAATATCCTTTTAATATTGAATTTTGCTTTTTGAACTTTCATTTCCATGAAAACCAATTATAAATGAATATTCATTTGAAATAAATATATTTAACAAGAAAATTAATCTTCAAATAAATTATATTAGGTAAATTCATACATTTCAAACAATGTAAATAGAATATTCAATTATAAAGGTAAAAATATTAGAAAAAAATACATTTTTGGACATCAAAAAAGAAAATCCATACGGAAAATGATGTAAACTAAAAAAGGATACAAATCTCAATAATTAACAATTTTATAAAGTTTAAAATATATATTAAATACTTTTTAGAAGACTAGGGGTTTAAATGAAAATGGTTTCTCAAAAAATACATAGAAATGAATTCAGTTTTTCTTAAAAAAATATCAAAAATGACTTATATATTAAATAGTGGATAAAATGGTATATTAAAAAATGTCATGAATAACCAAAGTAGAATAAAATTTATTGGTTTATTGACCTTTTTTTAAATAATATTTATTGATGTAAATTCATTAGTATATATTCATAAATTAAATGAATTTTTTATATAAACCCTTGAAAACACTATAACATATATATTATAATAAATCACTAAACGGATTATGTATGTAAAATACAAAAGCAAAATACTTTTTAAAACTATAACATATATTGAAATTTTCATACACCCCTAGTATAAAAATATTAATCTAAACGAGACAATAATATAAACCAATTAAAAGGAATCGGGGTATAAAACTCTTCACCACTTGCGAAATTTTAACTAAAATATAATTAAAAGAAATAATTCACATCAAAAATAAATATACCATTAATATAAAATAATTCAGGAAATAATATAACAAAATTTTCATTACATACACCACACAATATAAATAAGCGGTGATAATTTCAAATGACCGACATAATGAAACTTTAGAAAATAATCCATTACATTACATTTACATTGGGATGAAAATCAATTAATAACCAATAAAATTGTTTTAAAATTGTTAATAGATTATCATAGTACCATTTTAAATTTTTTTATCATATATTATCTTTTTATGATATCTTAATACACATTTGTTGGTAATAATTCATTATTTTAACTATTTAGGGTGTTAATTTCCTTGTTTGTCGAGAATGTATTGACTTGATATATTTCGTACTATTAAATATACCATGATTTTATTATACAAAAAATTTTAAAAAATTGTTGTAAATATTAATATAGTCAGTATATTTTTATTTAAAATAATACATAATATTTAAATATAGTATGTGAAATGCAATGTTCATGGAGATGGTTGGCCGTACGTATGGATTAAAACTTCTTGCATTTATTTCCTGTATTTAATATATCAAAATGTAAAGGATATATATTTTTATTATTTCTTCCTTTTAATATTTATTTCATATATTTTACATAGTTATAACAAATAAAACTACTATACAATCCATGTAATGTGGGAACAAATCACAACTCAATGAGGAGGCGGTAGTCCACAATTCCACCAATGATGTTATCCTATTTACATAAAATGAAAATAATCAAGGTATGATATATATTAATGTTAAATAACCATAAATATATATTATAAATATATTATATATCATATATAAACAATTTTATTATACTAATTATCAACCATGAGTTGTCATAATGGAAACTTGAGCAATCATCATTTCACGTGGCAATAGTTCTCTGTATAGGAACATTAAGTTCGTTAAACATTATATGGATGTGTGTATAATAGTTGGTCATAAAATAATATAAAAACATATAATTAAACTTTTTATAGTCATATTATTATATAAGAAAGGAAAAATATGATATGTGGTGTTGGGGAATGAAATTTATGAAAAAGGTCTTGTAAAAGGATGCAACCACTTCATTGGGTAAATCATTTTGGTTGGAACCAAAGGGATTACTTGGATAGATTTATTCCCAAAAGGATGATTATTTGATATGGGGAGGGGTGTTTGGAGATTAGTCTATTTGAGTTTCAGTGATAAAGATCTATTGATATGTGTAAATAAGTGGGAGGTTGAGTTACATTTTATAGTTGCGGTGGGGTGTCATTCTGTCACATTCTGGAAAAGGAAATTCCACCAATGGTTTTCCCATATCATGTTTCCCAAATAATTTTAAAAATTATTTAAAAAATAGTATAGGGTATAAATTATTCCCTAAAAAGAATTTTTTTTTAATTTTTTATGTCATATTGTCACTTCAGATTAATGATAGTCTCATGTTATGCTAATTTGTCATTTAATAACTATAATTAATTTTAATCATATTCACTGATAATTTTCAAACAAATATATATGTAAAAAATATAATAGAATATAAATTATTATGAAAAAAAATATGGAAATTAATTATTAAATATTCAAACCAATGAAGTCTCAGAAGTTAATTTTAATTTAATCCCACATATGGGATGATAATTCTCGTTTTTAGAGTACAAATGTTCAACAAATTTCTATCTATTTTTATCCAATATCAAATTAATTTTATTTTCAATGACCTAAATATTAATTATTAATTTAAATTTGATATAAAAACCTTTATAAATTTTAAATAATATAAGTTTACCTTAAGAATAAATTAGATGAAAAGGTAGTTTTGATATAAATTTATGTTCACTATTCATCAAAAAATGAAACATCATAGAAAAATAAAAAAAATAACCCATAAAAGATTTAGAATTTAATTTATAAAAATTATTTTTCATTTTTACATATAAATGTTATAAATGTTCCAAAAATATGATTTGAAATATGTTCTCCATTAAAATATGGTAAATTTCATTTTAAAATATATAGCTGTATACGCTTCAAATTAGGATAGTTAATATCTTATGAACATACAGTCTATTTGATGAATTAAAAAATATTTTAATGATTGTATAATATATATTTATTTCATTAATATCTCTAAATAATAGTAATTAATTTTATTTATTAATAAAAATTACTTTGTTAAAATAAATATGAAAACATATCTTTTATATTGAATCTGTTTATATTATCATTTCTATGTAAATAGTTTACCAAAAAATTTAAATTACATTTTTATAAACCAAGTATATTTAGAAAATACTTAATAGTATTCCTAACTTATAATCTAATAGATAGTTCATGTATTATCTTTTTAAATATTAATATTTTAATAATATATCATTGTTCATTAAAATTCTGGCTTGCATGAAATTCATGTAATCTATTAAAATAATTATAGCATATAATTTAATCTAACTCAGTTTTTCATTCAGTAAAATATATAGAATATACTAAATTTGTTTAAAATATTAATTATATTTCAATTCCTTGGGGTATTATATACCCTTATCCACATGGTGTTTTCTATCACACATGCTATCGAATAAATTTTTTTATTTTAGGACAATATAGAATTACTTTATCCCCACCATAAGTATATTTTTTCTTAAATATTGAAACTCAACCATAGTAATAATTGTTTTTCTATTTAATATGTTGAAATACCACATCAAAAGAGGGGTTTCTAAAACATCATCTATAAATTATATAATTGTTAGTACAAAGGTCTCATGTATTTACATATAACTTGTATTCTAGGTATGAAAACAATAGTGTTATGTTAAAATACATACATAGATGAAATATAAAAATATTTACGGGGAGTGATTTTTTTTATCAATCACAAACAAGTGAATGATTTATAGAATTTTTTTGGTCTTAAACACTTAAATTGATGATGATTTATAAGACAACTGGTTCCACAAATATTAATCAATGGGGATAATAATTTTTTTTCTAAATTTTCTAATATTGAGTTATAATTTTTTCTTATGGCTATAATGAAATATACATATATAAAATATTTTTATAAATAGAATTTTTATCGATTGGTTTTTCACCGATCAATTTCCAATTTTTCGATTACATCATGAAATCGATATCCAAAAAATAACTTTGAATCCTAAAGAACTAAAATAAAGTTTTAGTTGATCGTATGACCCAAAAAGAAGTGAAACATATTTCAATATGACTTTAACTGTTATCCAAGCCTAATATTGATTATTATGGAATTTAAAAATCCCAAAAGTGACACTACCTTTTCATCATTAATATTTTATTTCGAAATGCTTAGCTAAAAAAATTACATACAGACCATGACATCACATAGGATACCAGTAGGAAGGAAACCATTATCATCTTCTAGCCATGGGTTCATATCCCACGACCATGCAATTCATGGTGGTTTCTCACCTATCATAATGATTTTTCTTTTCAAAAACCATATTGATATACATCATTTAACATTTCCATTAAATTATGATGATCATTCATGAAATAAAATTATCATTAAATTACCATATTACTTGGTTTTACAATTCATCTTATTTTCATTTTCTATAATGTCTAATACATTATTTTACCATTTTAAATTACTCATTATTTATCATGTTAAAATAAAAGTTTTTAAATACCATTAAACTCATGTCTCAAAACGTATGAAATTTTTCCTCAAATATCATTTTCATTATTGAAAATATTAAACAAATGAGTTTTATATATAATATTTTGTACAAATTTATCTTTAATATTATAAAAACAAAAATGTAATTTAAGGCCTAAGAATTATAGTCAACCTAAATATGATAATAATAATATTTTATTTATCAAATATATGTTAATGATTACATTTTTGATTTGAAAATTTTAAAAAATCTATAGATATTTCATGGTTTCTATAACTAAAATACTATTTGACTAAATACATCAATTATTAAATAGTATAATTCCATTAAACACCTCAATAATTTTAGTTCTAATCTTTATTTTCCTCGTACTATTTTCAAACCTAGGTATTAAAATTTAATTTATTATTAAAATAATACCTGATGGATTATAATGTGATTGTGAATTACTATAAAAATATCATATGGGAGTGTCAAACCATGTTCATAGTATGGACCATTGTTGTGTACCAAGATACACTCATGTTAGCCTTGATGTACCTTTTCAGAGTTTTTACCCCTTGGTACATTCATTCTTGAAAAACATAAATTTGATGTATCATGAAAATGATGTATTTATAGTGAGACCCAGATAATAATTAATTCATAAACGTTCTAGTATGATCTTCTATATTTATCATCAAATTCTATCGCAGGTTTATGTGATCTAATCTATGTTTTATAAATACATTTTTTGAGATTTTTACATAGCATTATATTAAACCAACTATAGACACGCGACCCTTATAATCCAATAGTCGTTGTCAATCTACCATTATATTGGCATTATATACAAGTAAATCACATCTCAAAGGACTGAATGGTATAGTATTCATTTTAAACCATATATATAATTGATTTATATTTCCAAAATGAATACAATAATTACAGCATAATTTATTTTCATTCATGGAAGAAATCATTATTCCATTTAGTGTATCCTTTTATATTTTTCATAGTACACATCCATGTATCTTCGGTATGGGATAAAAAATATGGATGGGCTCAAATGATCTATAAGGGAAGGAACATAAGAAATAACTAGGACACAATGGGAATAGTTAATATGAAATGCTAATAACTAATGTCGCACACCATGTAATTCATAAGCTGAGAAGTATGTAGATTAAAAATATGGAAAGGTAATAATTGGAAACACATTCCATTTAAAATATTTTGATATAGAAAACTCAATTTGGAGAGGTATGAAATAGAAATCACATTCTATTTACTTAATAAACTAAAAACGAAATGCATCCATAGATACATTGAACAAAAATATCATGGTTAAATAGTATCTGAGTATGAATAAGATAAATTTTTCAATATTGGATCCCATGTTTCCTTGGTACCTGAAACCTTTTCTATAAAGAAAGTCCATAATATGGTTTTCCATATATGTGGGGAAACCATATTATGTATAGCTAACTAACTAATATCATTATATTATCGATGCATCTAGTGGAAACTAATAACAAGGCCCCGCATTTTTTATACTTGTTCAATGAATTCAGCATTGATTGGAAAATATATTTCACAATATTCCATATCAAATATCTGTATAGAGTAGAAGATGCAAATTTATCTACATTCCTATAATTACTGAAATAAATATAAAGTACACAACATATGTAACTATTTAATATTTAATAGGAAAAAATTATATCCATGATAAATATTATGGTTATTTAGGTGAAACCTAATGTTTATTTATCATTGGAAATTAAATATTTTAGTGGGAATAAAATGAAAAAAAAGAAGTTAATGTCAACAATATACATGGAAAAATATATCAAAAAACGTCTATAAGATGAATAATGAGATTATCAATATGAAATATACCCATTAGAATAAGAATCAGGATTGTTGTCATTAATGAAATAGAAGAGAATCTATAAAATCATTCTTGAGGAAACTAACCATTTCATTTAAAAAATCAATATCATTTTATTTTAAAATAACTTTTTAAACATTTTATTTTAAATGTAAATGTTTAAAAATGAATAATAATTTTCAATGAAATTTTAAATGTAAATACATTGATGACGTACAAGGGAAAAATGAATATAATATTTCAGGGTAAAAAGGATTGAAAAAATAGATGTTTGAAAAGAGACAAGAATATTTTATTACAATAATTAATAGAAAATGGATATAAATGACTAAAATAATTCATTATTGAAATTTTAAATCATTTTTTAAATCATTTTTAGAAAAAATATGTTCTTTTAAAAAAAATATGTTCTCCAACAAAATAGTGAAATGAAGTTGTGTTTTCTTAAAAACATTTTATGAAACATTTTAAGTACCAATTAGTGGGAAATTAGTAATAATACTTGAGAAATTCCATTAGTATTCACTCGACAATAAAATGAATGTGTTTATTATAAAATGATAAATAAATTTATCTGATGAAAATTCATGTTTAGAAAAACATGAAAAAATTGAGACTGTGTAGTAAGGAAATGAAAACAAAATGAAATTGATATGAGAATAAATAGACAACTAGATTATGTGTAAAAAAATCCACATAAAATAATATTAAATACCATAAGATATTGTTTAAATTTATTATACCAGTAATTATAAAATTTCAATGATAATTAGAATGTAATATAACCTAATAAAATGTAGTAATCACAACCAAAATCATTTTCATTTTATTATAATAGGAAATTGAAAATGAAAATACAATAGAAAATTTAGTGGTTTCTAAATTAGTGTATCCTAAGAGCATCAGCATGTATAATTTCTTTCCCCTCTGAGGGAAAAGAGAAAAGATGATATAATCTATTGAGTTAGTTGTCTCGATATTCTTGAGATGAAAGAAAATATGCCACAATGTTCCCATCTCTCTTAGTATGAAGAATGATGGTATGATTGTTCATAAGACACTATCAATTCAGGATGGAATATTAATTGGAATAGGGGATAAGGACCTTACATGAGAAAGAATTATGGATATTTTGTGAATGATTCTCAATATCCAGGATAGGAATGCTCCTTTAATACCATTACTAAAGTCCCAAAAACATGGAATGGTCCTCCTCAGGAAGGAAATCAGCACAAATGTAGAAATATTAAAAGGAAGATAAGACTAAGCCCATATAATCTATAATAACTACAATTCATCGCATGGTAACTAATGAATACGATATATTAGTATTCAATTTTCTTTGGGAAGGAGGTGGTTTCCATCTGATACATATTCCTTGGTTTATAGCCCTAGAATTACGGGGGACAAGAAGAGGATGGATATGGAATTGGGAATGGGTGTTCACCATGTAATTATATAGTATATAGATGTACTGGAATATATTCTTTATTTTGATGAAGATACATTAATTTGAAGTCATAAAAAGTTGATTCCACAACATAATTTGATGTTGACCAGATAATCTATCATCTTGTAATGAAAATTAATGGTCTAGTCATGCGCTCGCGGATGGCTTTTTATACTTCCTGGTTCCTTAATTGGAGGAATGTGTCTATGAAAAATTACTGGTCGGACCACCCTATATATTGACTAAAAAAACTCAAAATTAACTTAGAAAAGTCAATGTTAAAGAATAGGTGGTCTAAAGATTCAACATTCTGCTCCCCATAAAAAATTCATTTTAAGGTGAGACTAATAAATTTTTTATGTATATTATCCTTATAGGGGAAAAATGTTCTGAACATGCCAATCCATGAATAGAAATTTGGATGGAATGTTCTTACACAATAAAATGTCACCCTATAGATCATATACTATGAAAACAGATTGTATTTTATAGAAATATCTAATAGGGAAATTACAATACATAGATCCTCTGAATAAATACATATCTACATTACTGGTCATCATGATGTTGTCAATGATACATTTCTGGTTTTCATCCAATGTGGTATAGATTAGTGTGGGGTGACCACTTGCCTCCATAAAAATTAATTTTGGGGAAGGGATTCTTGGGAATCCAAGAAATATTCCCGAGTAGTTCTGATTCAAAAACCAGATGACCCCCATACATATTATCCATTGTGTATGTAAATGATGTAGAGTCAAATATGGTTTGACAAGTTATTGGATTTTAGAGTTTCTGCACTAGAGCACACCTCGAGGACATAAATTATTTTCATGTGTTTTCCAGACAACAATTTTCCCTTAATTACCTCCAATAAAATCATGGCATGCATACCATTCATTGCACCAGAGATAATTTTTATGTGAAGAACACATTCCTAAGTGGGATTTTAAATCATATTCAAGGAATACCTGTAGAATTTACATTGTTTGTGTGTATCCCATAAATAATAATATCAATGTGGATTCAGTAATAAAAATAACATTCATTGGAACCATGTGTGTGGAAAAAATATGAATGGGGACTGAGGAAATTATATAGCTGATCAATGTTATTCGGCCTCTATACGGAAAGAATCTATTCTTCCAATTACCAATGTGCCTAGTGATTTTATAAATAATCATTTAAAATTTTTTGTTTAGGAGGTTGTTAGTGGACATAAAAGCACCCAAATAATTCATAGGGTAGGATCTTTTGTGCATACCATGATTGATTTCTAAGTCCCTTAGTCGTCTGTCTGACCATTTTTTTGGGGAAAAGATAACAACCTACTCCTAGGTAACAACTTTACCACACCAATAATAATAAACTTCCAGATCCTCATTAAAACCCAAGAATGACCTTCTACAACAATTTTTAAAGGGGAGGGTATCATCTGCAAACATTGGATGATAAATACCTCCAAAGAAATTATTATTATGGTAGTGGGTAAATTTACCAACAATAATGCATTAACTAATATTGTGACTTATAATATCATTAATCATAATAATGTTAGATGTGGAGAAAGGGTCCCCCTAAATCCAGATTCTGAAAATTTAAAATAATATTATTTTTTTACCCATGATGGATGTAGTCATCCTTGGAGGAATAAAACATTGAAGAAAAATTTCAATAACCCAAGAGGGAAATCATATGCATGTTTGGATCCTAATGATAATTCTCCACTCAACTCTATCATGTTATTTTCGCATATCATGATTTATTTCCACATTTCTACCAAAAGGCTTCGTGTTTATGTAATTGATGTCCTTTTCACCAATGAAATTTCTCCTTGAATTGGTCTTCTATTCACAAAACAGTGTTGTTCCTAAAATATCAATATCATAAGGATAGAAATAATCTTCATGTTATCATTGAAAATTAGGAAATTTTAAGGAAAATTTCATTGGCTAATAGGATGATAATGATTAAATGAATGGGGTAGTTTTCCTTGGGAATAAGAACTAGTTTAGTCGCACATTCCACATGATGAATATTACCCCCATGAAAAAAATAATTTCCTGTAGAGATCAGACTCCACTTCACAGTATCCTGTGAATCCCTGTAAAAAGAAATAGGTAAATCACTCACCACTAGAGTACTAACAAGATTTATAGTCCATACCTCATTGTGGATTTCTTCATCGTTAGGACGTTCTTGTAAGATTTTATTTGAAGAATATGGAATCATATAGGGAATGTAATAAAATAGATCATAGGAGTATCTCAGGTAAAAACCTACCCCGAAAGGGTTGGGGGAGCCAGGATAGTCCTATAATGGTTATCAGAAATGTCCCCTACTAAATCTCTATCATTAGATATTGAACTGTACTCTAGAAGCATATTAAGAGTGGATAGTCCCCATTTTTCCATAATACTGGCTCGAAAATATCATGTATTATGATCTACATCTCAAATCCATTTAATCTAAGCCTTCCCTATTGAAATAAATTCTATATTCAGAATTAAATATTCTAATGGGAATTTTTTTCACCTAATCACCACAAAGGAGCAATCATTCCATGATTCAAGAGATGAGACTAAAGATGTTTAATGTCTCTTCTTAAATCCTACAGTTCGAGACCACCATGTAAAAATTTCTAATCCCATGAACACAAGTGATTTTTAAGCTACCTTAGGAACTTATGAATGGAGATCCATGTTTTAAGTATATTGAAAAGGTCATATTTATTTCTCACAATTCCATGAAACGTCGAGTTATCATCCCATGAAAAGGATAGATGAAATGAGTCCTCATTGTAACTCATGGACCTAAAATTAATGTGGAGGGGTGAATATTATGAAAGGACAATCACCATATGTTCATATTTAAATTAGGGAATTTAGATATAGATGCACCATTCCCCAAAACACTATCCACATGACAGAAAGCTCTAATTTTCTAGTGCTTATTGTCGCACCATGTGAAAGGGTCTCTAGATGAACCAAAATCAAGAAGACTATTGTTTCCATTAATGTGAAAAAAATTTGGATTCCCATTTTTTGAAAAAATATAATATCCTTTATTTTTTAGGATATGTGACAATGTTGATGTCCCATCCTATTAACCATAGAACATCTTATGGGTTGAAAAAATACAATATAATCCCACAAAGATTCTCATCCATGATTATAACACAGAGCATACACAGATAAATGAAATTCATCGACCCCTCCCATCGATAATTTCATAATGATACGTTGGTATGATAGATAAAGACAGTAAAACAAAAAGCCTAGTTTTCAAAATAAAAATATGTGAGAATTAATTTGGAGGACATTCAGGTTACCATGTTCTCCCATTTATCAAGAATAAGAAATTATTTATTTCTAGACCATGTTTGGGTTCAATTACTAAAACCACATAAACATATTAAAAATGAAACTCATTGGAAATAATGTTTGATTTTACATGAGATCCCAATCCACAATCAATAATGATCTGGATATTAATCATTTATAAAACAGTAATCTGTAACTACCCAAATACACATGTCCCTAAATTTTCATATAATTTATAGTACTAGATTTAGATTCTAACTAATCTCTAGTCCAAAAATCCATAGGTGTGAAATAGGACTGAGATTCTGAAGACTGAAAGATGACCAACAATATATTTAAAGTGGTGGTAATATTATCCACATGAATTGAGTCTTAGGTGGTCCAAACCATTTACGTGGAAGGAGAGATTATAATTTTGGGAGATTCATACATAAAGTTCCCAACAGATTATTTCAGGTCCATTGGTTTTATAGTGAAACACAAAATGGAGTGAGGAAGAAGCAGAGAAAAAATCCCTTGAATGGGTGAGATAATGTTTACAACAACAATCAATATAGAATTAGGATTAACGAAATTTATTTGGAAGTAAAAGAAACCATGTCTTAATAAAGAGGATAAGGGAACTCTATAAAGTTGAATCTATTAGAATAAGAGTGTTCCTTCTTTGGAGAAGTAGTAGGATTTAGAACATTCTTCCATTGATCTACATGACCTATAATTGGCATAGAAGAGGGATCTTCCAAGGCCATAGACAAAACCAGAAAAATATCCTTTACTCGATCCATTAACTTGGACAGTTTAGACATTTGGTATTATGTGGATTCAATACCATGTAGAATGTAGCTTGAGAAGAAATGTGGAAGGATGGTAAGTCCACTGATTGAGACCAACCCTCCACTCCTTTACCTCTAAAAAACAACTTCGGTAGAAGAGAGGATGATAATTACTCTCCAATCAAATATTATATTTTGAGACATCTTTAATGTGAAGATACCTCTAATCCACACTAAGGAGGGATCCCATGGACTTCCCAATGCCATGGAGGAATCTCAGGGACATTAACGAGAGAGGCAAGAAGGGAATAGAAATCTGCATCTCGTCCATAGAAAGAATCTATACCATGTTGGGAATCCGTAGACCATCGAATATTATAAAATATAAACATCCCTACCGATTAAAGGATTTTTCTCGAATTTGATATGAAATAATCTAAAAGAGAGGGAATATTTAATAAGGCCTTCCCATTAAAAAAACCGAACACCTAGCCAAGAATTCTAGATACCAATTGCTAACAAAGATTCAGAAAATCGCAAAAAGTGGTTTTTCAATATATAATATTTCATCCAAGATCCATTGAAGATGATATTAAGCTTAATTTATCGAATCAAATGATATTTAAAAATTCAAAAGACCATCTTCTGAGTGTGAAGTGGACCTCTATGAAGGATCTGGAAAACCATAAAATCTTTTCTGATTCAAACATTTCTAGCATAGCATGTCATTGAAAGATGGTGCACATGAAGGCCTATCAAATTAGGCTTGCATGGAGGTGAAGAATATTGATGGACTGGATCAAGAACCTCGGTCAGTGAAATGGTTTGGAGAGACAAGGAAAAAAAGGTACATATGGAATGTACTATGAATATTAAAAATACATCCCATTCCTCCTGATATGTTGTGTTAATGAAAATGAATCATGTCACAAAAATATTTACAACATGTTAATGATTAAGAGAAATCCCCATATAAAAAATAATTCCAATAAAAAAATAACATGAAAATGAAATAATTAGTGATATAATATATAATAATGTGAATTGGATTCCCTAAAAAATTAAATAAGTGGTGATAATGACATATGAACTTCCGAATTAAATTTAAGATAAGAATCCCTCAACATATGTTTCCTTTTGGGCGAACAACCATTAGTATCATGTATAATTGTTCTGAACCTATTAAAATATTATTATCAAACCATATTAATATTTTTTATATAATATTTTGTCTTGATATAAAATCTTACTACCATTTTTTGTTATACATTAAATATTTTCACTATTATGTGTGTTAATAACATAGTTTTTCACGTCTGTTATGGCTTGTTATCTTTGTTCTTATAACAAAGATCATTATTTAATCATGTAAAGATTATATAACATGAATTAAATTTTATATATATTAATAATATATGTATTTATAAAAATAAATACTATTTTTAAATAGGAAATGAAATACACCATTCATATATATGGTTTGATGTATGTACACATGAATGATACTTCCCTTTCATTGTCATATATAAAACAATAAAATGGAAATGTTATATATGTGTATATATATATATATATTATTACTCTATCATATTTGAGTTATATATATCACAAAGGTTTCTTAAAACCATACATTATACATTCTATTTATAGAATTAACGTATCACATCACTTTTAGGAGGCGTTAGTCCCTAAATAAAAAATTGATGTTACCATATTTACAAAAAATGGAAGAATTAAGGTATTTGTTATATAAAAATTAAATAATAATAAGTTAATAATAAATATAAAATATATCATATATAATTATCTTTTCCATCGTAATTACCTATCGTGATAGGTTATAAAGGAAACAAAAATAATTTCTTTTGGTGAGGTGATAGTTTATCATATATGAACAATATGTTCATTACCCATTTGATTGATGTTTGTGTAACTATAGGTAATAAAATATTATAATAATATATCAATTTTTTAGGATCATAAATTTGTAATATTGTTATTATTTTTGAAGATTTCAAGGGATGTGGAATGGCGAAAAAATAAAATAGCTTTGGGAAGGGTATTACATATTCTTTGAATAACTTCTTTTGGTATACACCAAAAGGGAATCCTGGTATGGGCTTATACGAAATTGGAGGAATATTTTATGAAGGGATGGGTTATGGGAGAAGATTTTTCATGATTTTGGGTGATAAAAAGGGCTTTAGTGGTTTGAATTTGTGGTACGGTTGGGCTCCTTCTAATAGTGGAGGAGTGGAATTCTAGTATTGTTAGGAAAAGGAAATTACCCTAACATTTATTCCATGTAGAGATTTACCAATAACTTTTAAAACTAGACCCATAGGATGATAGGTTTTAAATATCGATAAAAATGTATTTTTTAAAATTTTATAGTTCATTTTGCCTCTTATATTTATGGTTTAAATCCCTCGTAAGCTAATTTTTCTCTTAATCATTGTAATTAATTTTAGTCACATTCACTAATATTTTTTTCATGAACTATGATTACCCATTTAGATATTCTAAATTATTATTATTCCCAATATGTAATCAACTTCTCTAAATTCAAATTACGCACATGGGGAAGATTTATTTAAATGTTATTCCACAAATGGGATGATATAGCTAGGTTTTAAAGTTAGAATATACAAAATTTATCTTTGATTTTATATCTAATCCTAAATTAAAATTAATTACAATCACTTAAGCTGTATTAATTGATGTAATTAATCATTAAACCCATTATGAAAATTTATTTTACCCTAAAAATAAATTAGACCAAAAATAAAAATTCAATATAATTCATTATTTTTTTAAATTAAAAAATAAATTACACTTCATAGAAAAATATAATAAAATCAATTTCAATTAATTTTTATATATTTATTAAAATGAATAATATTTTGAAATATATAATTTAGTAAATTCCCAAAAAATTTTAATTAAAATACATCACCATTAAAAGGTGGTAAGATTGCCTTTATAAAAAATAGGTTATCATGTTTAAAATTATGTTTTTCTTATATTATATGTATATAATCTCATTGATTAATATCAAAAATAGTTTATTAAGAAGTATATATATATATATCATTAATATCAATCAATAATAGTAATAAATTTAATTTATTAATTCATCATTCATTTGGTAGTATATAAATAAACAAAAAATATCTTTTATTTTCAATTGGTTAATATTTTTGTTTCAGATGAAATGGGAAAACAATGAATTTATCATATATTTTTATATAACATATATTTTTGTATTATTGTTACAAAAATACCTAAAAGAATTTATAATTGATAGGTTATATCTAATAATATTAAATATCAATACTTTTATTATATATTATGGTTCTATTATACTCGGTCTGTAAGAACCTGGTTCTTATTTTTGAGGTACGTGTTTCTTATTTTCTCTTTTCCGTAATTGTTTTTCCGAAAATAAGGAAAATGGGTAAAAATCCCAAATTTTGGAAATATATGCCATGTACATTTCTACACGCAATGTAATTTTGGCCTTGTGGGTAGAGTGCACATGCTATGTAGTCATGTCGGCAATGAAGGGTGTAAAGACTGACTACACGTCGTGTAGTGGTCCCTTAAACGCCGTGTAGTCAGTCAGCAGGTGAATAGTAAGGCGGTGGCCTGCTGTGTGATAGAACATGCCTTGTACTCAAGGAGACACATCGTGTAATCACGTCGGCAGTTGAACATTGCCCCGCTGGTGGGAAACAGCCCGATGAATAGTTAAAAATGGGATGTACAAGCTGTGTACTTGGAAATACACGCCATGTACTTTTTTGTGATTAAAATGGGCAGTAGCCTCCCGTGTTCACAGCGAAGGCTTTGAACGAGAATAAGTAGTAGGAGAGGGAGGCCGGAGCTTTGGAGATCCGCCGAGCGCACATTAGGAACCCGTTTTCTACAATGTCGATCTCCATGGAACCGCACATGCGAGTTCTCCCTTTTCATGGTGTAGTTATTACAAATTATTTCTATTAGGGATGTTACTTAAGCTTGAATGAGGTTTTCTACCACATCAGATCTACGTCGTTCTAGGACAAATTGAGGATCATTGTTCGCGTATATCGTTTGTGGGTGTTAAAGGTTGGTGTCTTGGTGTTTATTTCCAACTGTTGTGTGTTTTGAGGTTTGATCTACAATCCCATATTTGGGGTGTAATATGGCTGAGGTCGTGGCTGTTTAAATACCTAGAATCTTATAGGTAATTAAATGTGATAGTAAAATGTTGTTTGGGATCACTGCTTGGATCCAGGACCATCCTGAGGGGTGTGTTACTCTGTTTAGCCATTTGGCTAGGATACCCGAGGGTATCCCATGTTTAAATTATGCATTAATTCTGACTTGAGAAGAATTGTATGTAAATTGAATGTTCATATGTTGGGCATGGCCCGGTTACTTATGATTGAGGGCAGTGTTTTACTTGTGCCTGAGGTCGTCGTTTTACTATCGCCTGAGGGCATGCCAGTATTAGCCTGAGGGCAATGTTAAATTTCTCCTGGGGGAAACCATTATTGCATGAGGGCTTGACTTCTGTACTTTAGGATGACACTTCATACGCCTGATGGAAATTTCTATTACGCCTAAGGGAAATACCTAAAGGTTGGATTCTGATTACCTGAGGGTGAGGTTTTTCTTGTCTGAGGACACTGACTGCTTCAATTACAAAATTCAATGTGGTGTTTTATTAATGTTAAAATGTTAAAGAAATAATTAAAATCGAAATATAACTGGTAATGTTAGTTACCTAGAGTACTGCTTAGTTTATTGCATTTACTTGTTCACACTGTTGTTGCATGTTTACACACAGTTGGGCACATGCCTTTGGTGGGTGCCTACTAGGGTTTATTTCTCACACCCTGTTTGGGACATTCTTTTTGGCCCAAAAAGATTATATTGTTAGAGGTGTAGATAAGGGAAAGAGTCCCTATACCGGTACTTGATTGCTACTGAGGAGTAGGGAAGCATGGGACCGGGCTGAGGCTCAAGAATCTACTGACTATTTTGTTCTGTTTTTCATTCCTGTAGTTGTACTGTACTGTATTGATGTGTAACATGTTATGGGTGCTTTCTTAGAATTTGAGGCATGTTGAACCATTATTTATAAACTTGTTGGTTATTTCTACTTCAATTTTCTAATTCCGTTGTGTGTGGTATACGGATTCCACTGTTTTTGTATGTTTTATTCATTCTGCTGCGCTACACTATGACAAATGAGGGAATAGTTTCCCCACCATCATACCTAGCCCCTTGGTGCTAGTTGGTAGCCGCTTATGTTTGGGGAAGTGCGCTTGAGGTCACATGGTGAACTGGGTTCGGGGCCCCCATTGAGTGGCACCCAGAACCAGGACGTTACAAAGTGGAATCAAAGGAGGTTCTTTTCTTGGACATACTATTTGGAGCCTTAGACAAGGATAGGATGGGAATGGTAGTTGGTAATATGTTGTGCCTAGGCATAGCTAACCCATGTACAAGGATAATCCAATTTACCTCATATTGAAATTTTATTAATTTTGAAAGTTACTGTTGATATGATTTCACCATTGGGTGACACACTAGGGATTGTGCTATTTATATTTTATTAATGGGGTATATTAAATTGCAACCATATGAGATGAGGATATTCCATCTCATGTATCATTTAGGCACATGCTATAAATAACATGCCATGCATAGTTCCATGCCATGTAGGGGCATTAGAAATTTCATGTTGTTGTGATAGTTATTGTGCTTGTAAAGCATGATATTTTGATAGTTGCTTTGATAAATACCTACTATGTGATAGGGTGTCCTTGTGTGAGCCGGTTTATAGAATGGACACCAAACATTGGTTTATGGGGAGTATGGGCCCTATTGACTAGAATTTGGCAGATCATTGACTGTTTATTTTATTATAACACAAATAAGATGCCAACCATTGATTCATGGGGAGTATGGGTCATTAAGGATCAGAATTTGTCACTTATGTGTTTTTTTCGGTATTTTCTGGGTTCTGGGGAAGTTTCTGAGGAATATTGTCCGGAAAACCCAGTGTACACACCGTGTAGTACTTAAGTCATGCCGTGTATATTCTTTTGTTCGGGAAGAAAAATAAACTTTTTGAGTACAAGTTGTGTACCCAGAGTACATGCCGTGTAGTATCTTCCCGTGTCACATACCGTGTGGGCGGCAACACAGGGAAGGGAAATGTTTGGGGAATACACACTGTGTGTCGGATGTACATGTCGTGTAGTGTTGACCTAGTTTCCAACCATGTAACTAACAAAACGGATGGAAGAGCCCTTAAGACATAGACGCCGTGTCCACTATGGAACACGTCCTGTAGTTTGGCATGGGGACCTGACCATGTAACTAACAAACAAGGGTTGGTGTCACCTCTTATTGAACACGTCGTGTACCAGTGAGAAATGCCATTGTGTCTTGTCTGAGGACAGACCGTGTAGACCTGACCGTGTGGCTGGGAAATGGGGTGATGTACACACCATGTGCTGGTGTAACACGCCCTGTAATGTCCATCCGAGTAGTCGGCTGTGTCACAAACAACACGAGAAGTTGGAAATTACACCATACACGCTGTGTAGATATTATATGCACCGTGTAGTTTTGTTCAATGGGTGCCATGTGGACTAGCTGTGTAGAAGGGCCTGGGAATGGGATGAAAAGTTAGGTACACATTGTTTAGTCGGTATACATGTCGTGTAGCCTTGTTTTCAAAATCGTGATTGCCTTCATTCTCCTGTTTCCCCTTTTGGTCCCTTCTTTTCAGTATTTGATAATCTTGTTCTATGTTTTGCATTTGACCTTGTAGTGTCATGACACTGAGATGACCACACATTGTTTTCTAGGAGAGTGGAAACGATTATAATCCAGAGATGGTGGGCCATGGGATACCAGTGGACCCTCCATTAGAGCCATATGCGGCGCCAACCGTTATACCGGGCACATGCGCGGAGGCGCAGTTCCTTGAAGGCTTTATGCGGTTCTTGCAGACCTTTCAGGGAGCCCCTCCGGTTTCCAAATCTATGGCTGAGTTGACCTGTATCTTCCTATAGTAGCATCCACCTACGTTTTTAGTGGATGGAGGACCACAGGTTGTAGAGTCTTGGCTGGGATCGATGTAGGCTATTTTCGAGAATCTAGAGACACCTCCAGGGCGGAGGGTCATACTCGCGAGTTATATGCTACGTGATTCTTCCAAGAGGTGGTGGGATGTTACCATCTTGTCAGAACATCATAGGGACATGGCGTGTTAAGATTTTCAGGCAGTCTTCGATGAATTCTTCTTTCCATAGACGTTGAGGGTAGATAGAACTTGAGAGTTTATGAATCTGCAGCAGGGCGCTATGACGGTGATGGACTATTCTGGTCGTTCCACCGAGATTCATCATGTTTCACCCGTACTGGTGGGTGATGAGATGTTGAGATCCAGACTTTTTTAGGATGGTCTTCGATATGACATCTGAGTGATGGTGAATGTTTTTAGGTTGCCTTCAGTACATGATATTGTGAACCAGGTGCTGATTACAGAGAGGAACCTTCGGAAAGCTAGCGGTGTGGGCTAGGGCGGTTCGACCCCAGTTTCTAGTTCTATTCCTATTGGTAAGAGGAAGAGATAGATGGAATTCTCTCAGGGTGGTAGTACCAGCCAGGTAGTTTCTTCTGGTGGCCCGCTCAGGTGCTACCAGTGTGGTAAGGAAGGGCACAAGTGACTGTAGTGTCTACGAGACCCAGTGGAGTGCTGAGATTGCGGCAAGATGGGTCATCTTCAGTGCTTTTGCAGGGCGTTTCCACCAGTGGCTAGTGAGAGGGGTTCTGCGTAGACTCTGCGTGCAGGAGCAGGACCGGAGGCATCTTTCTAGTCAGGAAACTAGAATACATCATAACGTGTAGGCCGAGATGGTGGTCGTGCCTGTGGTATATAGACACCAGGATCTCAGAGGCAGTAGGGCAGGACGACTCAGGGTAGCTTGGTAGTGTCGTAGGGCCGAGGCACTACGCAGGCATATGCAGTGCAACAGACCCAACATGAGTAGGATTCTGGACCTTCTACTATCAGAGGTACTATTAAAGTAGCTTCTGTCTTATCTTCAGTACTTTTCGATATGGGTGCTACACATAGTTTTATATTTGTGCCTGTTGTGGAGAGCCTTGGGCTCTGCGTTTCTTCTTCTTCTGATATCATGATGCTAGAAACTTCATTGGGGAATAGAACGGCTAGTGTGTGTCCGAGCAAGGAGTTCCCCCTTGAGGTTGGTTGGTGTCACTTTCATTGGGAACTATATGTATTAGAGATGACTTCTTATGAAATCATTCATAGGATGGCCTGGTTGGTTCCCTTTTGAGCCTTTATAGACTGCTCTCGTCGTAGGGTGTGTTTCACGTCACTAGAGGGTAGAGAGTTTCAATACAAAGGTGAATGGGATGTTCAGGAGAGTCAAGCTGGACCAGTGCATCATGGGCGAGGTGGAGTCACAGCACAGATTGAGAGTTTATACATGGATGATCAGGGGAGTTGTTAGACAGACTTCCCTCCAGTGGTTTATCATTTCATGGATATCTTCCCAGATGACATTTCTGGTCTACCTCCATAGTGATAGGTGGATTGTTCTATGTTTCTCATTCCATGAGTAGCATCAGTGTCCATTCATCCTTATAGGATGGCTACACTTGAGTTTCAGGAGCTAAAAATAAAGTTGGAGGAGTTACAGGAAACAAGATTTATCCGACCTAGTACTTATCCATGGGATTCTCCAGTCCTTTTGCGAAGAAGGCGGATGGTACCCTCAGACTCTGTGTGGATTATCGGAAGCTGAACCAGTTGATGGTTATGAACCGATATAATTTTCCAAGGATTGATGACCTTTTGATCAACCTCATGGAGCACGAGTGTTCTCGAAGATTGACTTGAGATCATGATATCATCGGCTGCATGTGAGACCATCTGATATATTGCTAACAGCTTTTTGGAGCAGATATGGTCTATATGAGTACTTGGTTATGCCGTTCGGACTCAAGAACGCACCAGAAGTTTTCATGGCTCTGATGAATTGTGTGTTCCATCCGTATCTTGATTCTTTTGTGGTAGTATTTGTGTACGATATCATAGTTTACTCTCACACTCGACACGAACATGCCACCCATCTTGAGATCATATTGAGTTCACAAAGAGAGCATCAGTTGTATTCTACGCTCTCAAAGATCCACTTTTGGATGGACCAGATTCACTTCCTAGGTCATATCATCTCGAAGGCAGGAGTTGCAGTAGACCCAGAGAATGTAAGAGCAGTAGTTTCCTAGGATTATCTTAAGAATGTGTTTGAGATACAGAGTTTCATGGGGCTGGATGGTTACTACAGACACTTCATCCAGGACTTCTCCTGCTTAGCAGTGCCATTGATGGGTTTGACTAAGAAGGGCGCGAAGTTCGTTTGGTCTGAAGCTTGTGAGGTAGCCTTTCAGGACCTGAAAGGGAAGCTGACATCAGCACCAGTCCTGATACTCCCATAGCAAGGGAAGAGCTATACAGTTTACTATGACGCATCAGGTATTGGGCTAAGAGTTGTGTTAATGAAGGGTGATCGAGTTGTTGCATATGGTTCGTGGAAATTGAGGACACATGAGTGGACTTACCCGACGTATGATCTCGTGTTGGCTACAGTTGTGCATGTGTTTCACTGTTGGAGACATTATCTATTAGGAGAACATTTTGTGGTCTTCACCGACCACAAACATCGCAAGTATATCTTTACTCAGCATGACATGAATCTGAGGCAGCGAAGGTGGGTCTAATAACTTTAGTCCTTTGATTTTGAGCGTGCCTATACACCTGGTAAATGTAATGTCGTAGCTGATGCACTGAGTAGGAAGACTCAGATACAGGAAGTGAGGGAGGCAAGTGGTGAATGGAAGCTTATGGATTTGTTCTCTAAGATGAATTTGCAGATGCACGACAGTTAGGGGCAGACTTATCATTCATCTTTAGCAGTGATTTCAACTCTCCTGGAAAGAGTGAAGATACGACAGCTATCTGATTCGGAATACCTAGTTCTATTGGAGTCGGTGTGAAGTGAGGACCCTCCTCCTGGTTGGATGATAGGCGATGATGCGGTTCTGTGTTTCCATGGACGAGTATGGGTTCCAGGGGATATACGTGATGAGCTGATGCGGGAGTTTCCTGTTTCAGCTTGGGCAGTTCATCGCGAGGTAAACAAGATGTACCGAGACTTGAGATTTCAGTACTGGTGGCCGGGTATGAAGAGTGATGTGGCTGGTTTTTTTACAAGGTGTTCCACCTGTCAGCAGGTGAATGCGGTGCATCAGAGGCCAGTCGGGCTGTTACAGTAGCTACCTATTCCGGAGTGGAAATGGGATGATTTCGTGATGGACTTCGTGACCAGTTTGTCGAGGTCACCTCGAGGAAATGATGCCATGTGGGTTGTTGTGGATATACTCGCAAAGGTATCTCACTTATTTCTGATCAAGGAGACTATCGGAGTTGATGAGATCGAGAAGTAGTATATCCGACAGATCGTACGTCTTCATGGAGTACATCGTTCTATCATTTCAGATAGGGACACCTGTTTTACATCTTTTTTCTGGCAGAGTTTTCAGAGGGCATTGGGTACACAAGTGATTCTGAGCACAGCCTACCACCCTCAGACCGATGGCCAGTCAGAGCATACGATACAGGATCTTGAGTACATGCTGCGTGCATGTGTCCTTGGATTTGGGGGCTCTTGGGAGAAGCATATACCCCTAGTTTAGTTTTCCTATAATAATAGTTTTCAGGGAACTACTGAGATGGAACCATACGAGGCTTTATATGTAAGGCCATGCCAATCACCTTGGTGCTGGTTAGAGGCAGGTGAGGCAACTTTACTGGGACCACGTCTCATGCAGGAGACTACTGAGCAGGTCCAATTGATTCTGAAGCGGATGGCTACCACACAGTCTTGTCAGAAATCTTATGTTGATCGCCGTAGATGACATTTAGAGTTCGTGGTCGGGGATCAGGTTCTCATGTGTGTTTCTCCAAGGTTGGGATACAGGTGGATCAGTAGACAAGGTAATATTTCACAAAGTTATGTGGTCCATTTGTGATTCTGGAGAGAGTTAGTTCGGATGCTTATCGGTTGTAGTTACCTCAGAGGTACCAGGCCATGCACGACGCCTTCCATGTATCTCAGTTGCGCCACTATCATCAATACCCGTCTCACATCTTCCAGCCATAGGAGGTTGAGCCGGAGGAAGATTATAGCATCCCGTCTTTTTATAACATAACTTTTCATTCCATTACACGGAACTGAGGATCTTTAAGTTTTAGTGTCTTGGAAACAAGGAACATAAAACATGAAACAAAAAAAAACATTCTTCTTAAACACTTGAAAGGCTTCTCCTCATGTTCACCCTAGGCTCATTACTGCATCTCATAACCTGGGGACATACATCAAAAGGAAGGGTGAGCAGAAGGCCCAGCATGGGAAACAAGTGAAACATTTTACATATGAACTTGAGATACATCAATAAAGTCATGAAAAGACTTTAATGCATGAAAATGAAATCATGAGGCATATCATAATAAAAATAAAACTTTTTCATAACTTGAAGATGTGGATACATCATTTAACATAGACAATCATGAACATATCACCAAGGTCCATCCCCAAGGTGTCATTTTAAAATTACCAAGGTTATTTACCAAGGTATCGTGAAAATTGTAATCTCTAGTGGTTACATCATTACCCAATGCATTGGAGCGCTATCAGGGCGCACCCTTAAATTTGCCTTTATTATCATGTGATCCACATATATCATCATCAAACATTTCATAAATAAACCACATAGCATAAAATAAATGGGTTTCATTTCATAATCATAACGTTTTAAAAACTGCTTTAAAGACATGATCTTTACGTCACATTAAACCCACAGAAAGGGAAAGCGGGTCTCATGAATGTAAATCCCAGAATTTAAAATGGAAAATTTTGATATATATGTGAATACCCTTGTAGAAATAAGAGCTTTGAATATTCACTTTATAACATAAAATAATTTTTGAGAAAAGAGAGAGGCATTTTGAGGGGAAAATTCTGCAGCATAACGGCTAAGTTTCGGGGTTTTAGAAAACATTGAAATGAGAGGGGAAATGGGTCAACCTCTCATAAATGATCCATAAAACAGTAGGGTGAAAGAATAATAAGGACATATGGACATGGTAATGAAATTTTAGGGAATTACCATTTGAAATGAAAAATATGGAAGGAAAAAAAATTAGATTTCTCTTATGAAAATTCGGCAGCCTTACGGCGTCACTTAACTTCAAAAGAAAATGATTTGACAAGATCAAATAGGGTCCCTCATCATATGATCATAAGAGATCAGTATGATAGATATAGAGATAATTACCCAACATAACAAAAAGGAACTTGAAAGAATTGACATGAAAGTAGAACTTCAAAACGAGAAGGGTGAAGAACCACTTAAAAATTCTGCAGCCTAACGGCGCCACTTAAAAAATCAAAATAATGAATTGAAGAGATCAAATGGGGTCTATCATCATATTAACATAAGAGTCCAGTATGATATAAATAGAGATCATACCCCAATATAACAAAAAGGAACTTGAAATAATTGACATGAAAGTAGAACTTCAAAATGAGAAGGGTGAAGAACCACTTAAAAATTCGGCAGCCTAACGGCGCCACTTAAAACATAAAAATACTGAATTGAAGAGATCAAATGCGGTCTCTCATCATATGAACATAAGATTCCAGTATGATATATATAGAGATCATACCCCAATATAACAAAAAGGAACTTGAAATAATTGACATGAAAGTAGAACTTCAAAACGAGAATGGTGAAGAACCACTTAAAAATTCAGCAGCCTAACGGCGCCACTTAAAACTTCAAATTACTGAATTGAAGCGATCAAATGGGGTCTCTCATCATATGATCATAAATGATCAGTATTATAATTTAGAGATCATACCCCAACATAATAAAAAGGAACATGAAAGACTTGAATGAAAATAGAACTTGAAAACGAGGAAGGTGAAAGAATCCCTTAAAAATTCGGCAGCCTAACGGCGCCACTTAAACATTCTTAAAACGAATTGATGAGATCAAGGGGGGTCTCTCATCATATGAACATGAAATAGGCAGTAGAATGAATATAAAAGAACATACTCCATCATAAGAACATGGAGTATAAAACAAATGACAAAAAAGAGATTACTTGAAAAGAAAGAGAGGGGTCGGATCCCTTACCTTAAAATGTGACTCTTAAACCTCAAAGGTTGGGACCTTGAGGGCTTGGGGGCACCTTGGGAGGACTCCTTGGGAGGTAATGAGACCAGAAATTCGTTGGGAATGAGTGGGGAGTCGAATGGATGAGAGGAGGGCTTGGTATTTATAGGGAAAGTGAGGGGACAAGGCATTAATGGCCAAGGGACACCTCACATGTGCTTTTCTCAAACCCATGTGCTCTCCCTTGTCATTTATCATGGAGTTAGGCCACATGGGCCCCCCAAAACAATAATTCATCACCCTTGGCCGGACAACCCTCAAAAGATCTCATAACATCTTCATGACACCCTTATGATGTCATTAAACATACCGAAACCCTAAAACTGTATTTTTACTACTCACTGAAAATTCAACTTTCTCAGAAAAATCCCAAAATTTCACATTAACCAAATATCGATGCTCTGATTTCAAAAATGAAATCCATTTTATAAAAATAATTTTCTAAATATTTTTAATTTAATTTTTAAATAAAAGCACTATTCATCGAAAATTCATTTTTTTCAGAAAAAACCCCAAAAATTACCATAACATAATATCGATGCTCTAAGTTCAAAAATAAAGTCATTTTTATAAAAATAATTTTTCAATTATTTTTAATTAAATTTTTAATTAAAAAACACTATTCACCCGAAAAAACTAATACTTGAATAATAATTAATGAAACCGTTATTTAACTATTTTATTGAATCACATTACTTAATCAAGGTGCCTAGATTATTTTAAAACTTTCTTTAAGTGAGATTACTAATCCATTTGGTCATATTACTAATCCTAATCATAAAATCACTATTCATAATTTACTATTCATCAAAATTCAAGTTGATCTTATTAGACTCTAAATTTAGTACTGAACATAATTGCAGAAGACCATTTTTTTAAAATCATTACACATTTTTAATTATTTAGGGTTTACATAAACATATTTAAAATATCATTTTGCTAAAATTCATCAAAAATATGCATACTATATTTATCCGGTCATTTCAAAATTCATAAACATCATCATAAGAAGAAATCCCGATTTTTATTTAAAACAAGGATTACACAAGGTATTTACGGTCTCGTTACATAACCCCTTATAATACCAGCATAGGACCTAATAGTAAGGTGTGCTAGGGTGATAGAAGCTTGGGGCGGCTCAGTCAACATTTCCCGAGTAGTAATTTCTATCAGTTTGAACTTCTCACGAAGGCGATTTCGTTCCAGCTTCACATGATGAAGTTCGGCTTGGATTTGATCCAGAGCAAAGCCCATTGGTGCTACCTCCTTCCCAAGCTCTGTTAGATGGGCTTCGATCGGTCCAAGACTACTAGGTGAGGCCATCAAATCTTCTTTCTATAATAATTAACCAAGATTACTTATATTTAGAGACAATAATCAAAACATTTTGTTCACAGCGGTCATGTTGACCGATGGTTATATAATAGTCAAAACCCACTGATCTCATTTTAATTATAATCAAGTTTATCAAATAAAACATTTTTGTTGAGTATAACAATAACACATAAAATTAGGAAACAAAATTTATTTAAAACTTTCGGGTCGTTACAATCTTCCCCCCTTAAGAAATTGCGTCCTCACAATTTTAAAATTGGGTTTTGAAATTTCATTGAATGTCCAACATCGGAAAAGGAGTCAGTAAAACTATTACTTTAAAATAAAGAAAGGGAAGTACAATGGTCACCCGAGTTAACCCACACTAGGGTTCCATGTAGGAAAACATGGACATGGAGGAAAAAACAAAGGGTCAAGTTCTGAGGGAGAGTGATAGAGAACATGATTAGGAGAAAGTTAACCATGAGAAAATCCCAAAATTATGATGTGTGTAAACGGTCTTTGATTACCTAGTAGGAAACGTAAACCAAAAACATTTTTGTTTTACGTTTCTTTTCATAATTTTGAGGATTTCATTTACTACATAGAACAAAAACATAAGAAAATATACCTACCTTCAAGTAGAGTTTCATCCTTTAACAAGTCCCTACCAACACTAATCTTTTGTCCAAATGATGAGAATTCAAAAACACTTGGTCTCATAAAAGCACAAGAATCATCTTCTATAGAATCACATAATCTACAAAATATTAACTATCTATTTCTTCTGTCTTTAAACATTATCCCAAAAACAGAAAGGTTAAGGTAAAACAACTCTTCAAAAAGAAAGAATCCCATAGGAATGGAAACTACTTTTAAATCATCAAAGTTACATGGTACTACCCAAAGTTCATCATAGACCATTCCATAAATAACGGTCCTTAAAAATCCTCAAAACAAACCAAACTAAGATTGAAACCCAAATACAATAAGGATTTGATAACATAGTCTTCCAAAACAACTTCATTGTTCATCTCCAGACAACATCAACCACTCCTAACATCTTATAAAAGAGTAGCTACCCTAAACATATTTTACCCATGATAGGTTAGTCATTCCCATAAGTAACCTAAATTACTATAAGTTCACCTTAAATTCAACGATTCTTCAAAATATAAGTCAACCTTACTCCTCAATGAAAATACCGTAGTAATCTATTTACCTCGATCAAATATGGTTCCCAAAATAATGAACGTCTTCCAAAATAATAATCATATTTTAATCCCCTAATCATCCCTGTCATATTAATACGAAAATCGTCGCATTTCCTATCACATTGGTTGTCGGAACATGTTCTTCCATTTCCCACCATTAACTAAGAAGAGAAAGCATAATTAGGGGCTTAAGTACTTAGCTAATAATCATGAAAATGAACTAAAAGCATATAAGGATAACTTGTATTTGAAAGGTATACCCTAACTTGTGATCTCCTAGGTTCCCATCTAGGTTATTAATGATCATATATTCTTATGTGAACCTTTATTTTATTTTATCTTTGTTCCTTTAACAATGGTTCATACCAAGCTTATGAATTTACCAAAGCATATCCCCCGGGAGTGTCGTAACCAAGAGTGCAGCAAGGCCCGTTGTCGTGTACCAGTTCCCGTTCGAGTCTAGCTCAAAGCGGTGTTTTCTGGTTTTACCCCTATGTACATCTATGCCAGAGCCACCTCTACCTGCTCGTATCCAGAAAGGGATGTATTTGCTTGGCAACCCCTTACTCAATACTCACCAAAATACCAGGAAGATTTCCTATATTAAACTTTTCTATAGGGTTCCTCCTAGAGTTTTCATATCCTAATTTCCACAAATAACTAAACCATCCTTTGATACCAACTATAGCATCCCGTATTTTTATAACATAACTTTTCATTCCATTACACGGAACTGAGGATCTTTAAGGTTTAGTGTCTTGGAAACAAGGAACATAAAACATGAAACAAAAAAAAAACATTCTTCTTAAACACTTGAAAGGCTTCTCCTCATGTTCACCCTAGGCTCATTACTGCATCTCATAACCTGGGGACATACATCAAAAGGAAGGGTGAGCAGAAGGCCCAACATGGGAAACAAGTGAAACATTTTACATATGAACTTGAGATACATCAATAAAGGCATGAAAAGACTTTAATGCATGAAAATGAAATCATGAGGCATATCATAATAAAAATAAAACTTTTTCATAACTCGAAGATTTGGCTACATCATTTAACATAGACAATCATGAACATATCACCAAGGTCCATCCCCAAGGTGTCATTTTAAAATTACCAAGGTTATTCACCAAGGTATCGTGAAAATTGTAATCTATAGTGGTTACATCATTACCCAATGCATTGGAGCGCTATCAGGGCGCACCCTTAAATTTGCCTTTATTATCATGTGAGCCACATATATCATCATCAAACATTTCATAAAAAAACCACATAGAATAAAATAAATGGGTTTCATTTCATAATCATAACGTTTTAAAAACTGCTTTAAAGATATGATCTTTACGTCACTTTAAACCCACAGAAAGGGAAAGCGGGTCTCATGTATGTAAATCCCAGAATTTAAAATGGAACATTTTGATATATATGTGAATACCCTTGTAGAAATAAGAGCTTTGAGTATTCACTTTATAACAAAAAATAATTTTTGAGAAAAGAGAGAGGCATTTTGAGGGGAAAATTCTGCAGCATAACGGCTAAGTTTCGGGGTTTTAGAAAACATTGAAATGAGAGGGGACATGGGTCACCCTCTCATAAATGATCCATAAAACAGTAGGGTGAAATAATAAGAAGGACATATGGACATGGTAATGAAATTTTAGGGACATAACTTTTGAAATGAAAAACATGGAAGGAAAAAAAAATTAGATTTCTCTTATGAAAATTCGGCAGCCTTACGGCGTCACTTAACTTCAAAAGAAAATGATTTGACAAGATCAAATAGGTTCCCTCATCATATGATAATAAGAGATCAGTATGATAGATATAGAGATAATTCCCCAACATAACAAAAAGGAACTTGAAATAATTGACATGAAAGTAGAACTTCAAAACGAGAAGGGTGAAGAACCACTTAAAAATTCTGCAGCCTAACGGCGCCACTTAAAACATCAAAATACTGAATTGAAGAGATCAAATGGGGTCTATCATCATATGAACATAAGATTCCAGTATGATATAAATAGAGATAATACCCCAATATAACAAAAAGGAACTTGAAATAATTGACATGAAAGTAGAACTTCAAAACGAGAAGGGTGAAGAACCACTTAAAAATTTGGCAGCCTAACGGCGCCACTTAAAACATCAAAAATACTGAATTGAAGAGATCAAATGGGGTCTCTCATCATATGAACATAAGAGTCCAGTATGATATATATAGAGATCATACCCCAATATAACAAAAAGGAACTTTAAATAATTGACATGAAAGTAGAACTTCAAAACGAGAAGGGTGAAGAACCACTTAAAAATTCGGCAGCCTAACGGCGCCACTTAAAACTTCAAAATACTGAATTGAAGCGATAAAATGGGGTCTCTCATCATATGATCATAAAAGATCAGTATGATAATTTAGAGATCATACCCCAACATAATAAAAAGGAACATGAAAGACTTGAATTAAAATAGAACTTGAAAACGAGGAAGGTGAAAGAATCCCTTAAAAATTCGGCAGCCTAACAGCGCCACTTAAACATTCTTAAAACGAATTGATGAGAGAAAGGGGGGGTCTCTCATCATATGAACATGAAATAGGCAGTAGGATGAATATAAAAGAACATCATCCAACATAAGAACATGGAGTATAAAATAAATTACATAAAAGAGATTACTTGAAAAGAAAGAGAGGGGTCGGATCCCTTACCTTAAAATGTAACTCTTAAACCTCAAAGGTTGGGACCTTGAGGGCTTGGGGGCACCTTGGGAGGACTCCTTGGGAGGTAATGAGACCGAAAATTCGTTGGGAATGAGTGGGGAGTCGAATGGATGAGAGGAGGGCTTGGTATTTATAGGGAAAGTGAGGGGACAAGGCATTAATGGCCAAGGGACACCTCACATGTGCTTTTCTCAAACCCATGTGCTCTCCCTTGTCATTTATCATGGAGTTAGGCCACATGGGGCCCCCAAAACAATAATTCGTCACCCTTGGCCGGCCAAACCCCAAAATATCTCATGACATCATCATGACACCCTTATGATGTCATTAAACATACTGAAACCCTAAAACTGTATTTTTACTATTCACTGAAAATTCAACTTTCTCAGAAAAATCCCAAAATTTCACATTAACCAAATATCAATGCTCTGATTTCAAAAATGAAATCCATTTTATAAAAATAATTTTATAAATATTTTTAATTTAATTTTTAAATAAAAGCACTATTCATCAAAAATTCATTTTTTTAAAAAAAACCCCAAAAATTACCATAACATAATATCGATGCTCTGAGTTCAAAAATAAAGTCATTTTTATAAAAATAATTTTCTAATTATTTTTAATTAAATTTTTATTTAAAAAACACTATTCACCCGAAAAAACTAATACTTGAATAATAATTAATGAAATCGTTATGTAACTATTTTATTGAATCACATTACTTAATCAAGGTGCCTAGATTATTTTAAAACTTTATTTAAGTGAGATTAATAATCCATTTGGTCGTATTACTAATCCTAATCATAAAATCACTATTCATAATTTACTATTCATCAAAAATCAAGTTGATCTTATTGGACTCTAAATTTAGTACTGAACATAATTGCAGAAGACGAATTTTTGAAAATCATTGCACATTTTTAATTATTTAGGGTTTACATAAACATATTTAGAATATCCTTTTTCTAAAATTCATCAAAAATATGCATACTATATTTATCCGGTCATTTCAAAATTCATAAACTTCATCATAAGAAGAAATCCCAATTTTTATTTAAAATAAAGATTACACAAGGTAGTTACGGTCTCGTTACATAACCCCTTATAATACCAGCATAGGACCTAAGAGTAAGGTGTGCTAGGGTGATAGAAGCTTGGGGCGGCTCAGTCAACATTGCCCGAGTAGTAATTTCTATCAGTTTGAACTTCTCACGATGGCGATTTCGTTCCAGCTTCACATGATGAAGTTCGGCTTGGATTTGATCCAGAGCAAAGCCCAGTGGTGCTACCTCCTTCCCAAGCTCTGTTAGATGGGCTTCGATCGGTCCAAGACTACTAGGTGAGGCCATCGAATCTTCTTTCTATAATAATTAACCAAGATTACTTATATTTAGAGACAATAATCAAAACATTTTGTTCACAGCGGTCATGTTGACCGATGGTTATATAATAGTCAAAACCCACTGATCTCATTTTAATTATAATCATGTTTATCAAATAAAACATTTTCGTTGAGTATAACAATAACACATAAAATTAGGAAACAAAATTTATTTAAAAATTTCGGGTCGTTACAAAGATGTGTCCATTGAGGATCATCTGATTCGTATCATTGACAGGAGCATGAAGTTTCTCGGAGGCCAGTTAGTTCCTCTCATATGGGTGATGTGGTAGCATGTCCGAGTGCAGGACGAAACCTGGGAGCGGGAGACTGATGTATGTGCTCAGTGGCCGTAGTTATTCATAGATATATCTTCACCACCCCTGGAAGGGCAATTCGGGGAAAAATTTCTTTAAGGGGGGAAGTTTGTAAGAACTCAGTTCTTACTTTTGAAGTACGGGTTACTTATTTTCTCTTTTCCTTTAGAGTTTTTCATAAAATAAGGAAAATGAGGAAAATCCAAAATTATGGAAATACACATAGCGTACTTTTACACACACCATGTACTTTTGGCCATGATCGAAGATTACACAGGGTGTGTAACCATGTCGGTAATAAAGGGTGTAGTGACCGACTACACGCCATGTAGTGGTCCCTTACACGCTATGTAGTCAGTCGATAGGTGAATAGTAATGCGGTGGACAAATTTGAAACAAAACATGCCGTGTACTCATGAGACATGCCGTGTTGTCATGTCAGTAGGTGAACAGTGCCATGCTGGTGGGAAACCTCCAGAGGAACAGTTAAAAAATGGGAAGTGCAAGCCGTGTAATTGGAAATACAAGCCGTGTACATTGTTTTTTTCGATTAAAATGGGTAGTACCCTCCCCTGTTGACATGGAAGGCTTAGAACGGGAAGAAGGAGCAGGAGAGAGAGGTCGGAGCTTTGGAGATCCGCCGAGTGCACGTTGAGAAACCGTTTTCTGTATCATCAATCTCCCTGGAACCGCACGGGTCAGTTATCCATTCGCATGGTGTAGTTCTTACTAATTCATTCCCGTAGGGACATTACTTAGTGTTGAATGAGTTTTTCATTCACCTCAGATGTACTTCGTTCTAGGACAAATCAAGGATCGTCGTTTTCGTATATCGTTCGGGGGTTTTAAAGGTAGGTTTCTTGGTGTTTAATTCCAAATCTTGTGTGTTTTTTGTATTGAGGTAAGAACCCATATTTTGGGTGACATGTGGCTGAGGTTGTGGATGTTTAAATACCAAGAATCATATTGGTAATTAAATGTGATATTAAAATTCTGTTTGGGATCTCTTCATGGATCCATGACCATCCTGTGGGTTGCGTTCCTCTGTTTAGCCGTTTGGCCAGGATACCCGAGGGTATGCCATGTTTAAATTATTCATTACTTTTTCCTTGAGAGTAATTGTATGTAAATTTCATGTTCATATGTTGGGAATGGCCCAGTTACTTATGCCTGAGGGTGGTGTTTTTCTTATGTCTAAGGTAGGTGTTTTACTCTAGTATGAGGGCGTGACTATATTAGCCTGAGTGAGACATTCTATTTTTCCTGAGGGAAACCTCTCGTGCCTGAGGGCTTGACATCTGTGCATGAGGGAGAAACTTCATATGCCTGAGGGCAATTTCTGTTAGGCCTGAGGGGAATACCTGCAGGTTGGATTCTGATTACCTGAGGGTGAGTTTTTTCTTGTCTGAGGACACTAACTGCTTAAATTAGAAATTTACTATGGTGTTTTATTAATGTTAAATGGTTAAAGTAATAATTAAAAATGGAAATATAACAGGAAAAGTTAGTTACATTGAGTACTACTTAGTTTATTGCATTTACTTTTTCACACTGTTGTTGCATGTTTACACACAGTTGTGCACGTGCCTTTGGTGGGTGCCTATTGGGATTTATTTCTCACACCCTGTTTGGGCCATGCTTTTCATCAAAAATAGATTATATTTCTATAGGTGTAGATAAGGGAAAGAGTCCCTATACAGGTACTTGATTGCTACTGAGGAGTAGGGAATCATGGGACTGGGCTGAGGCTCGCGATGCTACCAGCTGTTTTGTTCTGCTTTTCTTTCCCGAACGTGTACTATATTGTATTGACATGTTACATGTTCTGGCCGCATTCTCATAATTTGAGGCATGTTACACCATTATTAATATATACTGGTTGGTTATTTCTATGGAAGTTGTTTAATTCAGTTCTGTGTGGTTTATGGATTCCGATGTTGTTGTATGTTTTATTCATTCCGTTGCGCTACACTATGACAAATGAGGCCATAGTTTCCCCACTATCAGACCTGGCCCCTCACTGCTAGTCGGCAGCCTCTTCCATTTTGGTAAATTCCCTAGAGGTCACATGGCAAACCGGGTTTGGGGCCCCCATTGAGTGGCACCCAGAACCAGGACATTACACGGTCTTACATGTAACACAAGTCATAAAACTAATTCATTATAGCATGTTCCAAATAATAATTCAAGGTTCCATGAATTAAATTCTATTTGATATATTAAATTGATTTGAAAAATCAATTATATTTTAATTTATCAGGATATTATAACCACTTTTGAAGATGTTGTTGTGTGTCAGAAACACTATCAAATAAAATGTTATTATTTTAGAATTTTGGGGTGTTACACATTATCTGAGTTGATTACCATTTAATAAAACTAGTTTTGGTAGTGGATTTTACTATAATAATTTTATAAAATAGGGACACCTGAGATATATCTGTGATCATGACCTAGTCAAGGGCCGATCATGTTTTAGGATGGGCAATTTTTAACATTTTCATAGGACATTCCTCCAACATGGAGTAGTTTAGGATTAGTTCAAACTCCAAGATCTGGATCTTGTTTATCACCTCCATGTTAGGTAGGGTGATGGTCATGAAACAGTCTACTAGGCGGGGGAGGTGGTGGTCATGGCCCTGGAATCCAGAAACTAGTTTTATCGAGATAGTAAAGATGGCCATCACTAGGTAAAGAGGTTGTGTTATAGGGTCATCATTTAGGCCAGATTGATCTTGTATAGCATACCACAAGTTGTAGGAAATATGACCTGGTATGGTGAGGGTTATAAATCTTTTGTATACTCATTTTGACATAGGTACATGGCATAGATTCATGTTTTCACCATTTGTTGAATGATTTTTACTTTTGGTTCTATTTTTATAGAATTTTGATGCTTTACATTCCATTGTGGGTTAGTAAGAATGATGTATATTTGTAAAGTGATTCCTCCCTTGATATTCGTGGGTTTAAATTCATCATGAATATTTTTTCCTTGATTTGATAGGGTTTGGAATCATATTCAGGATTGTCTAGCTAGTGGATTATCGAGCCTACATTGAATTTTTCACCAAAGAGTGATTTAAACATCACTAGAGGGTATAGTTTATACTCACAAGGTCAAATGAGATGTCTAGTATATATGAGAAAAAAACACCATGTGATGGGAAAGAAGAAAACCCATATTGATAGTTTGAATATGGATGACCAGGGAGTGAGTTAGGGTGATTTCCATCTTGTGGTTGACAGTTTTGTTTTTTCTTCTCAGATGATTTTTTTTGTTTTTACAATTAAAAGATTGGTTTTGTTCTCCATTGGTATAGTGCATGGAGTTTCATTGGTATTCATTACTCCTTAAAAGATGTCTATGACAATGTTACACGATCTCAATAGGAAAAAATATGATTTGGATGAAAAAGGGATTATTTTACCATGTACCTCCCTATGGGGTTCGAAGATCCTTTTTTAATCAAAGATGATGTTGTACATAGGCTATGTGTGGGTTATTATAAATTGATCTAGTTTATGTTCTGTAATCGATATATAATTCAATGAATAGATGAAATATTTGTTCATATTCTAGGAGAAAATGTGTTCTCGAAAATTTATTTAAGATATTGATGTCATCAGGTTCATGTTAGACCAACCGATATACCATATATAGATATTATAATCATGTATGGTCTATTGTATAATCTTGTTATGTTGTTCGGTATTATGAATTTGTGAGAATTTTTCATGGTGCCGATAAACCAAGTTTTTCATCCTTATATAGATTCATTTGTGGTGGTCTTCAAGGATAATATATTGGTTTATTCTCATAGTAATCACAACCATGATGAAAAACATGATATCATTAATGATACTTTGAGGTAGCATCAATTACTTTCTATTTTCACAAATTTTTAGTTATGGATAGAGAAAACTTATTTATTGGTTTATATTATCTTAGATATATGAGTATCAGTAGACCCACACAATTTAAGAGCTGTAGTTAATTGGGGGAATCCCATGAACATAATTATCTTTTGGAGAATCATGGGGGAATAACGATATTATTATAAGTGCATACATGAATTATCATTCCTAGAACTGAAACTATGTGGTTTACTAATAATGGTATGATGTTTGTATGGATTGATAACCTTGAGATAACCTTTCATGTGATAAAATGGATACTATATTCAACATTATTCCAAATTATTCTAGAGTAGGGAATAATCTACACTTTTTCATTAGATACATCAGACATTAGTCAAGGATTAGTTTTGATGTAAGGGGATATATTCATGGTGTATAGGTCTCTGTGGTGAAGGACACTTGAGAGTATCTACACAATGAAATATCTTGATTAACAAACAATTGAGTTTATAGGTCTATATTCAGCATTATTCCAAATTATTCGATGCATTCTGCAAGGGGACTCAAATATATACTGGTTATAAAGCCAGTAGTGAGTTGTAGATTATGGAATTTTTTTCTTTGTTGTACTTGGATGTACAAGATAATCAGGTCCATAAAATTACATCATCTTTAGTTGTGAACTCTACCCTACTATATAGACTGATAATTATTAAGCTATTGAGTTTAATGGGTTGATTCATATGTGGGATTTTGGAATGGGGGGACCCACATCTTAGTTGGGATGTAATTGAGGATGGTGATCTACACATCCATGGCGGTGTGTGGGTTCTAGTGGAAATGAATGCAGTGTTTATTTTTGATTTTAATGAATCATTTAGCGAAATTCACTATAACATGACATTGATTTAATAGGACATACCTAGTCAATATTGGTGGATGGGTATGAAATGTGAGGTGGATGGTTTTGTTATGAGGAGTTCCACAAGGCAGTAGGTGAAGGAATAACATCAACAAATATGTAAATTTTAATTGACTTACCAATTCCTATGTTGAATTGGGATGAATTAATGAGGGATATCATGAATGGTTTTTTGAGGTTGACTCGAGGTACTAAAATTGTGTAGGTTTTATATAGGATCATGAAGGATTCCCATTTCATTCAGATTAATGAGACCATCATTGTCTGTGAGGATGGATGGTTTTATATTTGTGAGATAGTATGACTTTGTAGGGTACCATGAATTTTCAATTCAAATAGGGATTCACAGTTTACTTCTCAGTTATGGAAGAGTTTATAGAGGGCCTTTGGTACACATATTCTTCTGATAACATCATACTAGACATAGACATGTGGATACTCATCACATGTCATTCTAGTTCTTCTGCTTCTGGACACATTTTGATCTTAAGTTCATTATTTTGAGTCCTCTTGGATGAATTACATTCCCATGGTTGATTTATTCAATAATATCATATTTCATGTATCTATATAGATGTAAACATATAAGGATTTATATGGTATGTCATGCTTATAACCCATATGCTAGTTAGAGGTCACAGTGGTATCTTTGTTGGGACAATGTATCTTGCAGGAGACTATTGGGTATACATAGTTTACTAGAAATCATTTGGCAAATACACAATCTGAAATAGAAATCTTAGGTCAATCACTAAAGAATAAATCAGGATTTTGAGGTCGGAAAATATGTCATTTTCTATTTCTCTCAACAGTTGGGACACATATATATCATAAGACGGCGTAATGTTTCACAAATATATGTTGGAAAATTTGATATTTTTGAGATAGTTGGACATTTATACTGTCATATTCCATTACATTAGAGGTTCCAATCTATTCATGACTACTTCTATGTGTCTAATCTATGCTACCATATCCCATACCTATCTCACATTATGAATCTTGAGGAGGTGGAGTCCTAGGTTGACTGATCCATAAAAGATTATCATATTTTCTATGTAGGTTGGATCATTTATGATTTATATGGATTATTAGTTCCATAAATATTGGAGCTATGGAGGAATGTAAACTTACTGGATGAGACGTGGGAGAAAGAGGCCAATGTATGTACTTAGTGGCAGAAGTTATTATCAGATGATTCTTCACTGCCCATGAGAGGGAGACTTGTTTAGGAATTTTCATAAGGGATATGGTTGTAAGATCTAGAGTGGTCATATGATGTATGGATCCTTTAGTTTATTGTTTATATTAATAATAATGTACTAATGTGAATAACATTTGAGATCATACATTTATTATAGGATACTAAAGCTTTTTGGAAGCTTGGAACTGATTATTGTTTGAAAAAAATGATAGGCCACATTGTATTTTTTTACCATACAGGGAAGGCCACAATGTATTAATAAGTGTGTGATGGATTCATAGAGGGAAATAGGATCACACATGGTTTGAAAAACTAGACGGATATAGTTTCACAACTATGTGGGATCACATGATGTTTCTAATAGAGGTATTTTTGACATTTTGAACACAATTAGTCAAACTATTCCCATGGACTATGCAGGTTCCCCCTTAGCTTAGCAGACGTGCAAGATTAGCACAAACGTTTATATACATGGGGCTAACCTATGTAACCTATTTTTTATAAAAAAATGTCAAAATTTAACATAAAATGTTAATAAAATCAAACCTAATTCATATTTATCACATATTAGATAACTGCTTGTTCATGGGATCTTTTTCAATGGTTGATTCCTAGTTTTTATCCCTCTCCACATGCGGATCCCAAAACATATCATTGTCTGTCTTGTTGGATCCATGATGGAGAGTAATCAATTAAATTTTTTACATTATTCATTTTTCTTTGTATTAAATATTCTATTATGATAAAAGATAATTTAATATATTTATAGTATTTTAGTCCATTTTTTGATTTTTCGTTGGATATGAGATGAATCATAAGCTCATACAATACAATCACTCTTTTAGGGGTCTATTATAGATGGTATATACTTTTCTCAATTTCATGGTGCTTATTAGATCTAGTTTTCCATGTTCCACTCACCATACATTAGTGTGAATCTTAGAGAATTAATTTAATAGTTGAATTAAATTAAATATAACCTATTAGGGATTAACTTCATTTACATTGATACATGTAAGATGTTTTCCCCAACCAATGCTTGATGTAGGGTTTTTAATGTGAATTTATTTTTCTTATTCATTTAATAAACCACCATAGAGAAACTAGGAAATTTTCATATTTGAGGGAACTAGTTAATAATGATTTATACCAAATCATGTTTGTTTTTTTCATAAAATAATTACTTTGATATGTGAATTTAGTGGGTAAACTCATCATTTAACGATTGTTGAAATGGTAAATTATTTGAATGTGGAGTGTTTATAAAGGACTCCATGATTTTGCTACACCATGGGTGATGATAATGGTAGAGTTTTCCTTGGACCTATATGCACCTTGGATATTGAGTCAATGGGATGCCTAAGGACTTGATACCCCATGGATATTGTTTTTTTAGGATTTTAGTGTACATTGTCGATTTACATGCTCCTTTGACCCCAATTCAATCCTAACTTTGTTTCAATCAAGATGATCCTAGGACCCATAGACGATTCCTTGGTTCACTGAATAGTTGATCTATCCCTGAGAGGTTTGAAACAACTAATCTATGGAACTGTTGTTGTAAATGTGTCATGATTGGTTGTATGAAACAAGCATGGAAATTGTGAAAGATATAGTTATATTTAATTGTTGTGGTTGTTTTGATAATCCAATTTGTTGGAAAAGTACGTGAATGATCTGAGATATCATGTATATGGTGTGGTTGTGTTTTTTAATTATTCATACACTATTGTTTCCTTATTATAGGATCCTGACCATGTTTTATAGAGTTCTTTGTCGGGCCTCTCATTATAACTAGTAATTTTTTTTATATAAGCATTGGAGAATTAACAATTATTTACTAAATAAATATGATATATATCACTATTCCCTAACTTATATTACACATCCAATACAAATTATATATTTAATGGATGAAGACACATAAGTATTGTATCTCAGATCCTGTTCAAAATGTTGTTTGGAACCAGGAGAGACTAATTGGATCCATGTAAGTTTTGGGGAAAGGGCATATTGTTTGTTGGTTGATTTTGTTCCATGCCTAAGAGCAGGAGAGGATGAAACTAAGTTGAGGATATTATTTATAGAAAGGATAGTTTCGGGTCTTATGGTATTTGATATATGTAGTTGACACCTTACACATATTACCATTTTGGATTCACTGTAAATACATGAAATCACCATCATTGTATGTGATATTATATATGGAATTATTATATATATCGTTCTTATAGATTTTTATCTATTGTTTGATTGTTTTACATCTCACATGATTGATTTTTATTATTTTATCCAATGTGTTACACTATGATAATAGGGAATTGCCTCTCTATAGACACACCTTAAAACCATGACACCAGTCACATTCCTATGGTGTTTGGGGTGATTTAGTTGATGCCATGTGGGAAAATAGTCTCAGAGGACCATTTAGTGGAATCCAGGTCTAGGACGATGCATCAATTGGCTGTGATTCTATTTTGGTAAATAAATGAGGATTCAATATCATGGGATGATCTATTACTTGAATTATATTTCCAGAGATACATAGATGAAGAATTATTCATTATTTTCTAATGTTTTGTGTTAATATATTATTGGTGTGTCATATAATGATGGATAATGGAATTTGGTATAAATATGTTAAGGGCAAGATGTCCTTACGATATTGGGAAATTATATTTAAATTTTTTACATGTTTTTATTAGTTTTATTATAATTGGTTAGAGGCCCTAACAGGATATGGTATGTGTTTTTGTGTGGGTGGTCCATGAAACCTTTGTTTTTAATTTATGTAGATTTGGATTCCATGATTCTTCATAAATATGGATATGTCGATATAATGTAATATTTTGTATTCCATGTGTATTATTTATTATGTTATTCATTTCATGTTTACTCTTTTAATGAATATGGAAAAATTCATCTGATAACTCACTCTTTACTATGTTTTACCTCATTTATGGTTTTATTTTATATCCAATTGAACATATTATTGATATTTCATGATGGTAAGAGAACCTAGTATACTTGGACAATCTTGTTAAGTGGTATCCTGGATGAATGAGTAATTGGTTATAGATACATATACATGATGGTTAGTGGTGCACCTATACACAAAGTTTATTTATCATGGGATTTGTTTAGATTATGGTTTTTATTTATCCTAAAAACACGTAAAAATAGCATAGTATAGTTGTAGTGTGTGGTCATTCCCCATAAGAACATTCTGGAAGATAAAGAACCAGGACATAGAACCCTTTGTGTAGGAGACCTCAAAAATTGGTTTGAGGTTTGGATTTACCTAAATCTATTGTGTTTGGATTTGGATTCAAGATGAATTTCAGTATAATGATATGTTTGGGTGTTTGGGTAAAATGTATAATCTCATTCTAACATGGAACTATAATATGGATTAGGCTAATAAGTTTTGAAGATATCACAATGTGATCATGGTCCACAAAACTGTATTTATCTAATAATTGTTTATTATTTTTTCTAGATGTTTCTACAAACCTAAATTAATTAATCCTAGATACAATGAAACAAAGTGATTTTATATAATGCTCATTTAGTACACAACTCCAATTAGGTAAATTTTCTTCATTAAATCTTCCCATATATTGGGTTTTATACAAAACATGAAAAAATATTTCTTATATGACTCGAGAACTAGATATAGAGTATACATGTTTTGAACTAAATATTTAGTAAGTTCTAAACACCAATAATCTCGACCATTACTATTATATGATTATCTATTCATGACAATAATAATCACACTCAAGGGAATAATGATAGACATGATTGGAAAATTTTGAAAATAGTTTAAATATGTCATTGTGTGGGTTTAGATTCAATAATAAAGTATTTTATATAAATAAAAGTAATAAATAAATCAAAAAAATAATTGATTTATTAAATGGGATTGGATTTATGCTGAATCCACTATAAAATAGAAACAATAATGATAAACTGTCATCGAATGGTAAATGGTGATGAAAATACTGAATAATACTTGTAGAACAATCTACATTTCATAAATTTAATCAAAAAGTAAAAAATACTATCTATAATTCATTTGTAAGTGAATATAACGGAGAAAAGAATGTGATAATGAGTGAAATGTCAATAGATGAATTTTTTTGTGATGTTGTATGCATTCTAGAATGCAAATTGACGATATATTACCCAATGTGTAAACTCCTCTAACTTTGTAATCTTGTATCATGGTTTTCTCCATGTATCTTAGATCTAGGATGAATATCAGCCTATATCATTTGGTTTTGAATATTTTATATATCTTATAATATGTAACTTGTCATCATGAAATTATTTTTCTCACGATATTAAATTTTTATGGAACATTTTCTATTAATCATACATGATGTGTAATAATGATTTACATCTGGAAATTCATTCATGAAATTTAATTTATTCAAAACATTTATCAAGACATGTGATATGAAATGATATATTAAAACGAACTTTTTATGTGATTTTTGATGTGTAATGTTCACTTTTCTCTGGTTTCCCAAAAAAATACATCGAATTCATGGATTCATATTTTCTTCTATAATAAAAAGACACCAACAAAATTATTAAATAGAAATTGAGTAATAAAAAATAAACTAATCCAAAATTTATATATAATTTTAGCTTATCAAATTCTCCCAAAATGGGAAATTTATTGTTCTCAAAAATAAAGCATCACAAAATGGATAATAAATTATATAATTTTTAAAACAAAAATGATATAATAAAACCATGTAAAAAACAAAGTGTTTGTAGATAAATTTTGTCCTCTAGAACCGATCTTCTATAGAATATCAGTCACTCCTCAATGTTTAGTTCTTTATTCATATTCTCAATCCTTTAGTTATAACCATAAAATTGATTGTTAAACACTACCCATTATTAAATTTATCTAACAATGAATTTTCTCCCATCAGTCATAGTGAAATGTAACTATAGTCATTCTAAAACCCAAAATTAATGTTCCTATCAATTGGATTGTATTCGTTAAATCATCTCTACATTGTAAAACTAAATAAACAAGTAATCATTAGGGATTCCATAAAAACAGATCAACCAACTATGTGGCTGAGTTCAGGTGGGTAAAAATTGAAATCCAAACTCAAACTGAAGGTAATCTCAAAATTTTAATTACTGTTAATATAGAACAGTCCAATGATATTGTTCCTTCAAGATCAAATATTTTACTTTCTCCAATGAGCATAAACAATATCCCTACGTGTATCAATTATGTGTTAAAAAATTTACCCTCATCCATCGTTATTCAAAACATTTTATTTATTTCAAAATATTATAGTTTAGAACAGATATCAAATCCATCTTCTCACCATATATGATACTTCATGAAATTATTTGGTCTTGAAGTGGTGGTTTTTAACTTTCCAAATTCACAAACCATCATTATTTTATTATTTTAATTTTTTTGGATTTTTTTAAATGAAATTTTTTAAGCATAAAATACCATAAATAACATGTATATCATAAAAATTTAGGCTATTAAGTACCTAAAAAAACTTCTTAATGTAATCATCATGTGTCCATTATGTGAAAGTTCCACCCACTTATTCAAATTATAATCATTCATTTATCCAAGGGAATGGTAGGAATGTATAATAATCATGGAATAACTATATTCTAAAAAAGTTATTCAAGGAAAATATGGGATAAAGAAGGAGAAATACATTATGGGTCTTAGGGAAATATGGCCAAAGTAATATTCTCTCCATCATATTAAATCTTTATTTATTGATTTATGGCCTCAGTGAGATATCAATGAATGTTCAGATAAGTTTACAATCCCATGTGTCGCTCAGGAAATATGCATATAAAATACAACGAAATCAGAGGCTCTTAAACCTCTTATTAAATGGTTTAGTTAAGAAAAATTGAAATTAGACAAGATATATTATCATGTAATTAGTCAATAGAACGTGCATTTAAAAATTTCTATTTCTATTTAATATTTTAAGTACATTTATTATTTTAAATTAACAAACAAGGGTAAATCATGGATTTAGAAAATTTTAAAAATAACATCATATTTTATATAAATGGGTGTACTTTGTTTTTAGGTTTAAGGAATGATTACAGTGTAACATTTCTCCATGATAAATGAAACTAGACCAAAATCCAAGTGTATCGATGGTGATTCTCAAGAAATAATCACCCACAAATAAAATGAGACAGTTTCCACACATTCTGGTTATTTACCATGGTGAATATATGATAAATAGAGTAGATAAAAAATGAAAAATGAATTTTTAAAATGAATGTTAGTGTATCTACGGAGACATATAATGATCTCCCAGATTGGGGAAAACATAGTGAATCTGGATTTTTTGATAGGCTATTCCCATAATGGGTTAAGAATAGAATTACTGCACTATATAAATCATTTATCTAATGGGTTTAAATATTTTTAATGTAGTAATATGGGATGGTTAGAATAATTAATATTAGTGAATATATCTTAGAAAAATATATAATCCTTGGTAAAATGAATTTCAATGTGAATTATGATAAAAATTAATAAAACATAATATCCAAAGTTCAAGACTAAAAAAGAAAAAATCAATATGTGTTTCCTCCCATAAATTTCTATTAAAGATAATGTTAGCTAGACAGATGGAAAAAATAATAAATCCATCATAGTCCATCGTAACAGAAATACTATATCTCCTGTATGATGTGGTGGATGTTTCATCAATTTGACATGGGTACATAGGTTGATTAACAAGCCTAGGAATTTAATGATCATGAATATGGAGATGATGTAAAATCATATGTGCACATAGTGGGTGAAATGGATACTAAGAATGGATCACATTGGATATATCCTCAAGATGGCACTCTAAATCATCTAAATTCTGATTTACTAGTAGTATAAGGGGATATGTTGATCGAACAAGCACAACGATGACCATAAAAGAGGGAGTGGATCTTGAAAAGGCTATTATGATAGCGTAATGGAATGAAAAATAAGCTAAAATATAGTGATGTAAAGGTAGTATCCTATGTATATAAAAAGTGAAATAATACATATATTAAATGTAATTTCGATAGTAAATAAAATATTCACCCTGGAAGATTAAAAAAATGGAGTAGCGAACATAGATATAATTATAAAATTTTAAATCGTTTATTTTTTCTTCTAATGTCCTCTTATGAATAGAGGGTTTCAGAATCTATCTGTTCTGATCATTAGAAATAATGAGGAAAGGTGTTTGTAGATCAACTGCTATAGGTAATGTCGTGGTTTTGGTATCCATATCTGATTATGATATAGGTGGGGCACCAATATTGATTGTTTCCATGGATCAAGATGTTGGATCAATGAAAGGTACCTAAGAATTTTATGGAGGAGTAATGCTTGTTCCTCTCTAGGACTAATCTTTTACGAATTCTTGCTGAGTAGTCGGATGTGTCAAAAAAATGGAAGGTTGGGAAGGGTAGTTTTTGTGTTAGTAATTTTGGATGTTGAATAGCCTAGTGGATGTGTAGGCTAAGAATTCACATTGGAGGATTGTCATCAAGGGGTTTTAAATAATGAAATATATAATATGTGGATTCCCAGGTGGTTTTTAATCCAATTCAGTTTATTAGGTATGCAAAGGAGAATATCCTTGCATCTGCTTGATAATATGAGGAAGGGGGTGCAATTGGTTTTTTGGTGTTGAGGGGGAAAGATTATGTTTTTTTCTATGTGGTGGGAACATTTATGGTTGTATAAGGTGATGGGCAATGTGTGTAAGTTTTATGGGTGGTGGATGGAGATAATGTATCAAGAGTAGGTACTGGGATGGTGGCATAATCTTCGGGATTCTTATTAGCAACCTAAATGCATTATAGTACACAATTGTAAATGGCATTGTCGTGGTCACCAGATTTATAATGTGAAATAAGAATAACTCTATCTACTCCAAGGTACCAAAAGAATTTAGGGTATGAGAAACATCAAAAAATGATTATTTCACTAACCAAATGAGTAATTAAGGACACTCCCATCAGCATTCCTTATGTATATTGAGCATCTCCTATGAGGTAAATTGAGAAGTCTGATTCCATTTTCACTACATGGACAGCCATGAAAGTAGTAATAATGATGGTGTCCAACTGGTTGACACATTTATTAGTCTCTATGAGAGTAGACCAGGAATGTGTTAATGCTCGATGTAGTATATGATGCATTGTGACTCTATGATTTGGGAATTTGGAAACATTTGGATCATCCAAACTCTGATTGTCCTGATAAATTATTCACAGCATTCATTTTTCATCCATAATTCATGGATTCAATTGAATTGTATTGAATACTTATAATGTTTTGATGTTGGAAGAGTAAATATTGAGCAAAATGAAAATCTATGTGAATGATATCACATTTGGTATTCTACCTAACTAGATGCAGAGTCTTTTAATGACCACCAAGAAAGAGGGTATGAAAATTATTAAATGTTAAATATAGTTCACCTCATATATGTAAAAATTTCAAGGGGTGTTCATGTTGTCATGGATTCAGATGTCATACTGGATGATGCAACGGTGGGAAGAAAATCCAAATCCATCATTTTGATTGTTTTCATGGGAATTGCATGCAATATGATCAGAGTGGCATGGTGATGTGGGTTTGGAAAATGATGGATGGGATGAAACTGGAGAAATGATACATTATGTGACTAAATGGATGTTGATAGGGAGATTTCAGTGTCTGACTATGTCACATATTCCAATACAAAGGAAGATGATGATGATGTAGGAAGTGAAGGAGGCACAAAACCCCTTTTTCTATTGACATGAGGGGGACCGTCTTACTCGGGACTAAAAACCATATGTTAGAGTTTGTACTCTCTATGTGTAGGCAATTTACTGGTGCAAAAAACTCAATGATGAGGTTTAGATGATGATGACACATGACATAGGAGGATGATCAGTGAGGGGTAGTGAGGTGATGAGGGAGGTGAATCTCTTGTGATAGGAGGTTTGTGTGGGTATGAATGATGTGATATGGGAGAAATTTCTGGGCTGGTTTTATTGAATTGAAGGTTCATTACATAAATAATACTTGGATTTTCATGAAATGTATATGAGTACATGGTGCACATTTCATTAATTTAATATTTTTTCCATTATAAATCATACATGTTCATTAATTTCATACATGATGTGTAATTTGGTTTATTTTTTGATATTTTTGAACTAGAGCATGGTCATTTATACTTATCTGGACCTAATCTACCTGAACTATATTCTATAATATTCTATCCTATGGTGACATATCCTAGGTTTCCTCCCAATCAACACTTTATTAAATGTCTTGATATTGACTCAATTGTGCTCAAATGAATTTCAAATTGATGACACACCCCCCCATTGAATAATTCTTGATAAATAATCATTCTGTGTCCATTGACATTGAATATTGATTCTACTCCTTCATATATATTTTTGGTCTGATAGGGTAACACATATAATTCCATGAAGGGTCAATACCATCTTGATATCAAATACCAGGGGAATAATATTAATCGATAATTGAATTGTAAGGCGTTATTCTATTGTAAAAAAAATCTATATGATGTACTGATCATTTAATATATTGGCTTATTCTTTTACAATAATTTAATTTTCATATTCATCTTTTAATATGTCCTATATTGAATCCCACCTCATTAAGAAAGTATAAAAAAGAATTCAGAATTTATCTTGAATTACTAAATATCCTAGTATGAGTGATGCTCAAGTTATACAGGTTAATATAAATGATTGACATAATATAATCGGATGTGGTGGTGATTATGGATGTTTTCTATAATGTATAGTATATCTATAGTCCTTCAGCAAAATTAAGAGTCATTTTTTTAATTATTTTCCTTGATTTTTGATGTTTCCTTCTATGACAAGTCAAATTTCCCTCTTGATTTTAGCTGGAAGAAAGTTACATTATTGTAATGCATTCAGTATATCCCTAGAAGTGCATTAATAATATTATGGATAAAATAGTGTTCCCCAATAACTAATTATTAGTATGTAAAATCATCATCTTGAAAAAATAATTTTTTTAGGAAATTCATAACGACATTTTTCCTCTCATTAGTTGTTTCTTCAGCATTTACCCATTTTGAGAGGTAGATAATTCCAAAAAGTATCTAAAACTTTCCCTCAGAAATATGTAATTCCCCTAAAAACTCCATTCCTTGTATATAAAAGAGTTATACTTCAATTAATATATTTTTTTCATTTCATTTCATTTTCTTATGGTTCAATTTCATTAGCATAGATCATAGCTTGGAAAATAATTATGAAAATCTTGTTGTATTTTAACCCAAAATAGTTCACATTATAGGATTTTTCTAATGTGAATTTTATCCAGTGATACCAAAATGTTGGTGATGTGTGAATCATTTTTGTCAAACTTGTTTTCTTTAAATCTAGAATGTAGTGTCTTGTTACGATGCCATCATACTGATTTTTAAATAATGGATAATCCAAGTAGTGATGTGATAACATGGATAAAAATATCTACCATTGTATGTAGAGTTTTCCTGCTAAATTACTCCTGTGGAAAGGTATTATAAAATGTAACAAACACATGGTTGCACCTTTGTGTTTAGGATGAAGAGATTGTCATTAGAGAAGTATTCCTCGATGACTGGATTATTGTCATTCTTAATGAGTGGAAATGAGAATCTATATATATTATCAATGAAACCATTATCCATCCCTTTTGTTTATTTGATGATGTTAGATTATTATTGAAATAAGATCCACCATATCATATTAAGATGGCATCTTTTTAAAACATTAAATATTTCCCCAGAGCATGATCAATGTAGTCAACAACCATTTACAAAAAAAACATAGAGATTATTTTATCAAACGAAAATATTTCCTACAAGTCTTCTATAATAGTGGATGTGTAGTTGATCTTATAAGTATTCAAGGCCTGACTAAAGTATTAGATGTGAATCAAATTGTGAATGACCTATTTTCTTATAACAAAACACACACCAAATTCACTTGTGTTTCACATAAAGTCATTGTCTTTTTCCCAATATGGTAACATGATAACCTAAGCAGTCACCTCGATTATCTTTTAAATTTTGAATCTCCTAAAACACACATTTGTGAATTTAAAAGGTTTATCATTTAATAAAAGTTGTATTATAAGTCGGTAAACATTCTAAATTTTTTCACAAGGTTACAATAACATTATTCATTGGCTATAAATATCCTTATTCATTTTAATAGTTGAGGGATCAGGAAAAAAATTTCACACATTGCTTTCTTTAGACCAACATTCAACCTATAAATTGGTATTTTCTATCTTATTTTTATACCCCTAGAACTATAAGGTTTCATTTTCAGAATTTATAACTAAACAATTATTTTCACAACATTATAGGGAATATTCAATAATTCTTAGTCACACCTTAATAGATCATCCATATACTAAAAATTAATCGATCGATAATTGGCTTTTTTATTATTTTGGAAGCAGATCAACTGCCCAAAAAGAGATTGTTACGGGGGTCTAAAGTGATGCAGCCCGAGTGCATCCCCCCACACAAAATTATTACACTCCCGGGGCAAAGATCCCAAACTAGAATCATTGTTTTATAATTATCATCTTAGTCTACATAAATATGATTTTATACTAATTATATATCCATGTAAAAATGGAATTAATGTATTTCAATTCAATCCATCATTTGATCAATGAAACGAAATGGAAAAGTATATATTTTTTTATTCTGTATTAATTTATATATATTCAATTCATACATTCTATCTAGTTGTGATGTGTTTATATCAATTCAATTTACTTAATCTTTAAAAGCGCGTGGACACCTTTATTTAGAACTACAATTAGTATACTCAACAACAATTTAAAAAATATTGTAAAAATTATTCCATTATCTAGATGTTTAACTTATCATTTCATAACTATATCTTTTATGGTTGAGGTGAGTCACCACTAGGATAGATTTTGGGTTTACACACTCTTAAATTAAAATTTAATGAGTGAAAAAGGTGAGGCTATACATTTTGATGTCATCAAACCCTAAGAAATTGACTTTTAATGTATTTTGAAAACATTGATAAAATTTACCTCCTATGAAAATCTAAATATTGAGTTACTAATTATTGGATATGTAGGATATATATATCTATATAAAATAATACTTGAGGGTGGTTGAAAGGGAATTCAGTTATAACATTAGAGAATAAATTCCTAATTAAATGGAATATCATATTTTTTCCCTTGTGAGAGGTTCGATATAGTTTTTACCTCATGGTCATACTCTATTCTTTCAGTAACATGTAGTTCATCACTACTTTACATGATGGATGCATAATCATTATTTTCATTAATGAGAATGTAATATTAGTAGCCAATTAATAATCATTTATTTTACAACATTCTCAACTTAAAAAACTACATGTTTTTTAACTACATTGAATTGAGGTACCCCCTGATTGATATCATGTAGTCCTTTCATGATGGAAAGAAATGGATAGCCTAAAATAATGAAAACATATATTGTTTAATCCATATCCAAATTGAGGATGTATTCTAGGAAAATGAATTTTTCAATTTTTTTAAAAACATCATCAAGAAACCATCAAATGAAAATAACAGATTGTTTAGCTATTTGGTGTGAAAATTTAGTATTCCAGATTTCCCAATGTCTGAGCTTTATAAATAAACATATAGTAATAAGGTTGATGTCGACTCGTATGTCCCATAGGGATCTCCTAAAGATTCATTCTCTTATGGTGGATGGGATTGAGAAACTCCCATGATATCAAATATTTTGTGTTATTTTATACAGAGAAATATGAAATCATTCCACATTCATGTAAATGACTAATAATTAAACCATTTTTCTCTTGTTGGAATTTAGATCCTTTATAATTTTTTCATAGGAAGACATTTGATAAATGTCTTCCCAAAATGGGTTGTTTCTGTGAATTTCATGAACATATATAAAATTTTATTATATTATCATTTCATCCTTCCTTGTCTAGTTAATTTTATAAAGGGAAGATGTGGTTTATAAGATGGGTTGAAATGTTGATATCCTTTTGGGTATCCATTATGTTAGAGAATTTGTAGGAGGTGATAATTCTAGATGTTTCTCTTTATCATTTTGATTCTCTCTTTCCTTTCCATCCACTTCATTAAATAATGATGGATTCATGGTTCCTTAGAGTTTTTTATAATCCCTACCTTATTTTATAAAAATAAAACTAATTTCCACTAATAAATATCATTTCCTTCACCTATACGTTTGGGTATGTATTAGTATTATGAGGCATCATACATTGAATATTATCATACAGGTTCATTGTGAATTGACCCAATCGATATCAATAATTTCAAGGGGATTGATTTTAATTTTGAATTTATATTTCTTGTTTGTTTATTCTATGCTATTTTTTTTAATTTAAGGATATGATATGATTTTTAAAATTTATTTGAATAGGTTTTTTTAGTTGTTATGGTCAATACAGAACTAGTTGGAATTTTAGATGACCTCTATAAGGGAAATGTTGTTGGGAAACCGGTTGAGGAATCCTTGGAATTGGATTCATAGGTGTTATCTAGGTGGTCCTTGGTTCCTATATGGTACTTGACCACATCTCATCTATTTTAACCCATGGTTGTTTTCGTGTAGTTATTGATCCATCATCTGTTGATAACATTATTGTGGTTGATGTTACTATCGTGACTGCTGATTATAAATAATGTAATTATTGTCTTGGATTTATTTTCCATCTACTCCTACCATGTGAAATTGTTATGATTGTGGACCAAAATACATTTTGTAGGATTGATTATCCATTATAGGATCATGAGATGGAGGAGGTTAATCATTTATCTGAATGGATTTGAACATCCCATTTAGGATATGTACTTATGCTGCTAGCCTGGTGTTGTTTTCATCTTGTTGAATTCTGCATCGAGATAGACCCTGATTACTCATCCAAACACTATAATTGTAAGATACCTCATCTAGAAGTTCTCAACCTAAATCATCAGTTTTCATCATTATTCCACTATTAATAGCTTCATCTACTATTATACGAGTAGCGGGTTGGAGACTTTGATTGAGTGTTTTCATATATAGCCACACATCAATACAATAGTGTGGTAATTTCCTAGTACATTACATAAATTTATACCAAGCTTCCTAGTATGGCGCTACATCTATTTGAAAAAATATTGGATTTCATTATAAAGTTTCCATGTTTGCATTGGTTGAAAATATTAATCCCAAAATTTCATTTCTATTTCATCCAATTTCATGAAATAGTGCAGAGGTTGACTCACATTCTAGTCCATGGCTCTATTACATAGTTATAATTGGAATACATATAATTGAAATGAATAAATGGATACTATACGTCTAAAAATAATATAACAAACTTCTTAGAAGTTTAAGATTTGATAATTTTGATCCTTACTCTTCGGTCTGTACAACAGACCCATGTTCTGGATCATACTGATGATATTGGGAAGGATTTTAAATGTTTGTTCCAAGATAAGTTGGTGAAAAATAATGGGCATGTCACCACTGATCGAAATCATTACATAATAAAATATTTTTTGCTCTAGTTGAATGTTGGGTTGATCATATTGAATTGATTGTGGAACATATTTCATGATTGGAGGGTTGAGACCTGCAAGATTGTTATAGTCTTCTATATTCCAATTAACACATATAAAAATTTACCATTTGTTTTCTGGAATGAATGTAGGATTTTATTGTTCATAAAATAATATTGAACAAGTTATGGGGACCTGATACATGAACAATACTAAGAAAATAAGTATGATTTGGTGTGAGTAGGAAAAACGAATAAGTAGAAAGAGAAAGGGGGTGGGTGAGGTAATCATAGGTTCCTACTGAGGGTTCATGTTCCTCTGAAATGTTTCATCCCATAAGAATTGTTAAAATATTGTATGATCATAAAAATCATTAAAATTTTATAGGACATGGAATTATTAGACATTCTACATATCCCTAACTACAGTTTTCACAATGAAATATTAGATTGATTGTGTCAGGTAGATCCCATGAGGAACATTATAGAAGACAAGTATCCTAGAATTTGAAACATTTTTGATAAGAGTCCCGGTGAATTTGTTTGGTTTGTTTATTTAACAAAATCCCTTAATTCTAGTTTTGGATTCATGATCAAGGTATATATTCGCATCCATTTTTCAGTTCAATTAAAAAGGATAATCTTAGTCCATCTTTGTAATATTTCTAAAGCATAGGCTAGGAGGTGGTGTAGAAATAAATGACTGATAATTGGAAAGCAACTACATATATCTATAATTAAATTATTCCTTTGTTCAGATGTGGATAATATCTTGGACCAATTTAGCCATATTGTATGGTAGAATGGGATGTTTGATACTAAACAATGTATACATGTCTCCAATATGGCCCAGTTTATTCATTTAAACTACACGTTGTTAGGGTTCCCCAATATAATTGATGAAATAGTAGTTATATTACCTGAATTCTAGACTTATGGTTTCCATGTTAATATTTTGAAACTTATCTTTCTCATAACTCCCTAAATCTAGACCCTTACTATAAGCAGTTTATCTTCTCATGGTGCTAATAGTCAAGATAAATGAAACAATGATCGACGTTCTTGGAAGATTATGAATATAGTGGAAATATGATAATTTTCTAGTGAGGATTCAAAAATAAATAAGTCAAAAATAAAAAACAAAATAAATAAATTAGTCAAACACTAACTTGAAAAAGTAAAAAAGTAAGATTATATGGTGATGCCACAATTAAATAGAAAATGAAATGGTAAACGTATGTTGAATGGGAAAACAATTGAACAGAATTAAGAATATGTGCCAAAAAATCAACGATTCATGGATTTAATGAAATAGGTATCAGAAATTAACTAGTGTCCAGTTATACAAGTAGATAAGGGAGAGGGAAAAGAGTGAGTGAGTGAAAATTCAATGGGTCAACCAGTTTTTTGTTGTTGTACATGAACTAAAATGTAAATTATTGTGAAATTATAGGATGTGTAAAATTCTAATATTGGGTAATCTCTATCAATGTTTTTATCTAAGTATCTTGAATATTTTTTGAATTTCAGCATATTTCATTGAGTTTATAATATTTCTCTCAACCAACAGTGTGTAATTGGTCACCACGACATATTTCTTATCAGGACATGAACTTTAAGCAGGTGGTGGTCTTTGAATCTTACTCGATGAGTATTTGGGATTCATGTTGGGTAATCCTTTCAAGTCTTATAATATTATCATGAATTTATTCATGACTAGTGACATGATATTATTGATTCTTATACATTTTGTATGTGATTCATGAAATTTAATGATCACATTAGGATTGTTTTCACAACATTTACTTTGGAGTCTTAGAACCCTTTTTTATACAATAGACACATAAATGGGAAATAATCGAAAAAAACATGAGTAATCATTAATTAAATGGATAAAAAATATATACATAATTAAATATTAACAGAAAGAAAGAGATTATAATGTGATAAGAACATCACTGGAGAATTCCAAAAACTATTGAGAGAGGGTGTGTAGTCCATCATGGTGTGTTGATTGGAAAATCATTATGCAAGTGTAGAGTTCTACTGTTCTGGATTTCTAGTCATGTGTACCATTGAAGGATATGAATGGGTCATTGGATACACATTACCATATAGTACTGTATGAAGTTTGTAACACCATGTGATTTTATGATACAATTTTTTTGAATAATTTTGATATTTTTTATTTTTTATTTTAAATGAAACAACACACTAGTTTTCATTTTGTATAACATTGAGTGTATATTCCGTCACCCACAACACAATGTTTATCATGTATTACACACAAGGTTTTGTTTAAATGAAACATTACATAATATTAAATTATTATTACAAAATATGGTAGTTATCACCAAGACAAGGTATTTATTGGGGTAAATAATATTTTATAAAATATGAAAATACAAGGTATACACATGTATTTATAATTAATTCTTTGGTGACTAATTAATTAGAAATGAAAATATTACAGTGTAAATATAAGAGAAATATTTTTATAAATATTTAATTTCTTTATGCACACAATTTTTTTACATCAATAAATTTAACTAATAAATTTTGGTAAGTTATTTTAATGAGATTTATATAATATTTATTTAATAATATTTTTAACATTCATCTTATTTTTTTCTATAAAAGATATAAGAGTGAATCAAATTTTTTGCATTATTTTTTTTTCTAAAATGATTTTTTTCTCTTTTTGAACTTATAAATTTCATGTAATTTTTTTGAAGTTTAGAATACAAGTATTCTCATAATTATCATTTTTTAACACATCATGTCAAAATTTTCTTATGATATATTTTTAAAACTTATTGAGAAGATAATTTAATTAGTAATACTAAAAAATAATGGGTTTTGTTAAGAATATTAATTTTATATAACTATTTTAATAAATTATAAATTATTTGAAGAAATTTTTGAAATGAATTTTGTGAAAATATAATTATATTAATTCAATTTAGATTATTATAATCATTTATATATAGAATTTATCTAGATAGTCTTTTTAAACCTTACAACAATTTCTAATTTGAAACACTCTTTTTATTGCGCATGAAAGATTAATTTTTAATAATAATTTTCCTCTAATATGAACAGAATTTGGAAAATTTAATTTCATATTTGGAATCAACATAATTCATGTCATAAAATAGTTTTAACAAAAAAATTTACCATAATGATATGTAAAAATAGTAAAAAAATATTTATCATGGTTATGGTAAAACTATGATCCCTATAAGTTAAACTAAAATGATTATTGATAAAAAAGACCCAAAATATTTGAACAACCAGATTTTTGTCCATATTTAGACCTTATATTTTTTATTTTCGATTAACGGTCATATTTTTCTTTGTTTCATGAAAAGATAATTGGTTCAAAGTTTTATTTTCATAAATTACAACTATATCACTCACTCAATTATAAAATAAAACAAATTATTATTTCAGATTATTTATTTCAATACCCATGGGTTTAGCCAAGAACATCCCAAATAACTTATTTACATCCACTAGAATGGTAGATGATCAACCCTCAATCCAATGTTATTCTATTTCAATCACCACCTATCATGGATAAAAATAATGATGGGTTTATTTTTATTATATTATTTTATGATATAATTATGAATTTAGAATCATGATATCACATATTACTTTAGAATATCTATTTTTTTTGGGGAAACAAAAATGTCATTTTTGTGTATGGTGGAGTTCCACCACATGAAGCAATGTGATTTGTTCATGATTTACATAGATGGTAACAACATGTGTAATGATAATATACGATATATATATGACATGATAATAATTATTAAATGGTAATATACTATTTACCATTATTTATAATATTATGTTTGGAAAATGGAAATAATATTTGTGCATGTGTACGACCTTCCATCTCCATGAGCAGTGTATTTCATTATCTCTATGAAACTTGTTTTTTTACATATAAATAAATCTATATTGAATATATATATATATATATATATCATATTTATATAATATTTTTCAATTTATATATTATAAGACCATGATAAATGAAATCAGACATTAAATAAAAAATAAAAACAAGTATGAATGAAAATGTAGTTATTACTCGAAATATGACATTAACATGGGATAGTTAATAAAAGGGTATTAAAAATCACAAGTAAAAAATATATGGTAGGATATATGTATCTTTGATTAATAAATATATTAATAATAAACATATTTTTACTTTACATTAGTTTTGGATGTGTGTAAAGGATGTCAAGACCTATAGTAAGGGATTTCAACTCTCCCTATTATTTCTGGGAGATATATACAAATTCACCAATCTCCTCATTAGTGTGGTGTATATAATACATATTTGAAATGTTATATCCAAAATATAATTCTTTCAATTATATTTATAATTTAATTTGATTTTATACTTTTTTATAGCTTATGATTGAAAACATTACTAAAGGGTAAGGGGTTTTCTATATAATTTTTCCATCTTTGAGATACAATCCCAATTCACTACTTATCTCTCATATGTGCTGCATATAATACACTATAATTTGTATTATATTTATAATCCTGAAAATTATTTGTATTTAAATATCTACTTGGGGATCTTTACTTCATGGTGTTTTATGTTCAAAATATACCCAATTTATAAGGGATTATTGTCTCATCATTCCTTCATTGAGACATATGTCATGTTATGAACATATCTTATTTTATGAGGTGAATATATATCCCATTTTATTTGAATCCCCTTCAATTTAATTGTTTTCATAATATTATATGTTTCATTTAATGATATTATTCCACAAAACATATGATTTAATGATATAATTTTTTTAATATTTTTATGATACAATCTCATTCATTTTAGGGATTGTTTAGGATTATGTGTCCTGAGATGATGTATTATGATCCATATCACATGAAAATTATGAATTTTATTCTCATGTGGTTTTTTCATGAGAATAAATTATTACATATCCTTATACTAATTATGAAGTCATGATTTCAAATGAATGTTTTTAATAAAATAATCTATATTTCTATATTTGGTAGAAAATCCTTCCTCTCAAAAAACCATGTCTTATAAAAAATGTATTATATTTATTATCTAACATTAATGAAATTATTTATTAAATAATTTCATACTAATGTCTGATTTTTTTAAATAAATGAAACGAATCCAATAACTAATTTCCCAATAATGGTCTTTGACTTTTACTATGAATGTAAAACTATTCAGTGTTTTAATGTGTATGGGATGAATTTAATTTCACTCTATCATGAACATTATTTTCTTGATTATTTCATTATATTAATGGGTGATATTTAAATATAAATGATTTTTAGTAATTTATCCTTTTCATATTGTTTTTTAATTAGAAATGATGGTTTCTATGAGAAATTATTTAAACAAAATATAATGTTTCCATAATAATTATTAATGATTATTTTTAATGAAAAGGATTAAAAAAATATTATATGAATTTTTTATTTTAATATTATATTTTAAAATAATGTTTATTTTCCTCAAGATATGTTTTAAATTATTTTTAAATCATTATTTTTAGGTTTCAATGTTTATTTTACATGATAATTATTTTTATGATGTTTTATGAATTTATAGTTTTAAAAAGTGATTTTAAGGAAATGTTATTTTCCTCATTAATTATATAAAACTATCATTCAAAATAAATTTCTATATAATATTACTTCTATTTTTGTTAGTTATTCCTTGATATGGATATGATCCAAGGATACCATTATTATTCTTTGTCTGAATGGTTTTTTTAATGTGGAATTATTATTAAGAATCCTCTTTCCCTTCCATAGGTAACACCATGAAGAAATGATTATGAATCCTGATTAATTTCATGGGTTATGATATGATGATATGATGAAATTATATTTTGGAGAACATATGTATAATTCTCATAATGGGATGGATGGGACCCATATATCCTACCAATTGGTAGGGTAATGATTTATATCTCATGAGATGTACATGAGTGGAACAAGAAGTGAATATGATTTAGTAAGGTGATTTCAATGATATTATAGTCTTGGGAGAAAACCGAGAGAGATATTATGGTCTGTGGAGTGAACCCATTTCACTAAAACCATAATATATGTGATACAAAACTACTATGAAAATCGCGCGCTCTGAATATTTGTATTCTAAACTACAATGTCTTATAATAATGTTATGATATAATGGACTTGTTTCTTGATTACAGTATTATTCTTGTCTTAAAAACTGACCTTCATTTTGTCATGAATCAATAATATAATCATTGATATAATGAGAATGGGTTTCAAATATTATGATCCTATTATAGTACCCTTATGTTCTAGTTAGTATTAGGTATATTCATTTTCACCATTAGTGAGTATTTGGACTCACCCATTTTTATGTTTCATTTTCCTAGGTTATGAAGAAAGGTTTTCAGGAGGTTTCATTTGTGAAGAGAATTATAGGGGAAGATCATTTCATAGGGGTTTTAAGATCATTTAAAAAATTATAAGATCGTGTACCTTAGCACCAAACACACTAATATATTAATGTCCTAAGGATCATGTTTATGTAAAGTAATGATTATGTATATATTAAGATATAATATTTATGTATTTAATATCTGGGTTACTATAGAATTATTCCATATTCTATAAAGATGGGTTAGAATAGTGCTTTTAACGATCCTTCAAAACTACTTATAATGTATTCCCACACATGGTATTTTTAAGGGTAGGCTTTAATAGCTCTAAAAAAGGGATAATAAAGGGGTTCTTTAATAGTGTTTTTTCCCACTTAAAGGGGGTAATTAAATGTTCTGTTTAGCATTGTTAAAGGACGATATGTTAATGGGGGTAAAATTATATTTTTGTTAAACATCTATGAGCTCGAAAGACATTATTAGTACTTCCATGAAACCATTAACAACACTCCATCACAATCCTTTATCAATAGTTTTCCACTCACTACTGCTTTTATCATCACATTGTGGATTTATAGCCTTATGAACCTACCTAGATTCAAACCCTATAACTCTCCACTGATCATAGAATTCATTTATCCCTAGACAGTGTTGTTTCTTATCTAGTTTTCTAAAATGTATCGTTCGATATATATATATATACACACATACATATATATATATATATATTATTCATATCTTTATATATATATATATATAATTTTAAAAACATATATATATATATTTGTATATATGTATGTCTATGTGATTTTGATATATATATATATATATATATATTATATTTAGTGAAATATATTTTCTACTTTATTCATTTATTCGTGCTATAATATAATATTAATATATATTCATTTATTAATACACACATATATGTATACATAAATATTCTAACTAGATTTTTATATTGTAAAAAATAATTAGCAATTATTTTAAATACATTTTTAGAATATCTTTTTATTTACATGTTTTAGAATATAAAAATACATATATATTTTTTAATTATTGACACACACATGTTTATATTAAAACATTAATTGTATAGGTATATATATATATGCATATTATATTATCATTATAAGGTAAAATAAAAGGGTAATTTTTTTGACATTATATAAATTCAATATTAAATATTTATTTTATATATTTAAAGAAATTATTTAAATGTGTTGGTATATGTTTTTATATAAGTTATTTATTAAAAGTAAACATAATAAAAATTAGCATATATTTAAATAATAAAAAAACTGTGACAATTGATAATGTTTGAAAACCATAATATAAATACGAATGCAATACTTTTGACGAAATTTAGTCCCCACAAAAAAAGAAAATAATAACCCCTTAAACTAGGATGAAATTTGATTGAATGTTAAAAAATTGGGATACCCTTTCTTAAAATAAGATTTTAATGACATTTTAATATTTTTGGAATAGAAAAAATACACTCTATGATTACATTGGTTACTATAGAGTAATACTTATTAATGGATTACATTTGGTATTCGATAGAGCCGAAACTAACTCTATGATCATAATTCATGACAATTTAATGTTCGAGTTATATTTGAAACTTATTTACGTCATTTTTTAATTTTTTAAATATTTTAATTCAAAATAATATTAAATTTTATAGACTATATAATAAATAAATATTTATTAATTACAAATAATATTTAAAAATTTTATAAACAATATTCATGAAATAACTGACATGTTATTTGTAAATTTCTATTTCTTCTTTTATAAAAAAATAAATAATATTTTTATATTATATTTATATCAATATCAATATATTGATAAATTATGATATTTTTTATGAAATATAGAATTTTTTAAATATAAACTTTATCGGCAACACTAAAAAATATTTGATAAGGGGGATCTGTCATCCCTTCTAAAAAACACTGATAAGGACCCCCCTTATCAGCACTTTTTAAAAGCACTGATTAAGAACCCCCATTAGTAGTTCTTTTTTTGCAATTATGAAAAAAGGAAGGGATTATAAGTTGTTTTTTTGAATCCCTAATAAAGCTACCCATTAATGTTATTTTTTTTATCATTGAAAAATACCCCCATTAATTGTGAAAAAATATCGATGTTATAGTCTCCCTATAAAAATTATTTTCATGCTCTTATAATGGTGGTATTAAAAAATGTTTTCATCTTGCATTGTTATGTTCATTGAACTTGATATACCCATTTTTTATTATTTTCCTTAATGATCGAATTCTTAATTTCCATAAATTATAATAAATAAATATAAAATAGTCATGTTCAATTGGTGGTATATTATAACAATCTTCCACCATGGGACCCTCAAAGATATGACTGATGATCACTACAGCCAAGAGAGAGAATTCCCTCTTTGTATATGACATCTTTTATTATTGTATGTTCATTTCCACTTTATCACAAAATACCCTTATATATTCATGTGAAATATTTTGAGGATTAATTAGTGGTGTCCAAATTTTCTAACAATCCATCCTATATGGTCATCTTGGTGTATGTGCATACTTTTTGAACAAAGAATTAGAGAAGTTCAAGGTACATGTAAAAATATCTAAAGGATCACAAGTCAGATGGTATGTAATGAACGAAGATGGGCTCTGGATTGCTGTCATAATGTATTTTATGTATTATTATTAATATAAAATTAGGATGATTAACCTGTAACATTAGGGGTCTATTTGGTTATTACAGCATGAATTTACATCATATAAGTTATAGAACTATATTATTTCATTTTTTACAATGATTTTTTGTTTTATTAAGTATTTTTAAAAAAAATTGTATGTATTGCATTATTGAATTTATTGTCCCCCCACATCATCGTAGTCCACTAGTAACTTATTGCATGCCTCTATTGTATAGGGAAGTGCACATGAGGTCATGTGTAACACTAACATGGGGATGGGGATTTGGGACATGGTTAAAAAAATTGTATTAGATACTTAAGGGGTTTTTTTATTTTCTATTTAAGTTGTTTTTGAAAAATAATATGTCATGTGGAACACAATTATGAAAGTTAATGTATATACAATATTCTCATCTGTAAAAACCTCCATCTTACTAGTTATCATATTTCAATTATATTTTTTTCAAAACATTGTGTGTTCATGCATCATGAAAAATAATGTATGATCACATGTTCTATATATCTTTATATACTTGTTATATCTTATAAAATTAATTTTTTATCAAATTTCATGAATTGATTTATATTTTTCGGTGATATTACCATATTATATGATTGTAGGATATATATGTTCAAGTATTTTTTAATTAAATGTGGTAATTATTTTATGATATATATATATATATGACTATGACTAACCTGTAGATATAAAGGACTTGGATTTAAATTTTGGAAGTGCTATAATGGTTTTATCTTCTATTTTTTTATCTCTTATGATAGTTCTTTTAGTATATATCCTTTATGTATAACTTTTTGTTACGTATTTGTTTCTCAAAAGAAAGTTATTATTAGTGTTCTAGATATTTGTTTAAACTTTAATTAAATATAAACTATGATGAACCACATTTCTCCTTTAATGGAGTATTTAATAGATCTACTAATAGTTTTATATGAAGATCCAAATGACATGATCCTACACATTATTTATTATTTTTAGTGTTAAACTCTCTATGGTCTAGAGTCCCCCAGATTGTGTTTTCTCAGGGTATAGGGGATCAAAGGATGATGGTATACAATGCTCAATATTTCAAACTCTGGTATCCACCAACCATTTTGGGAACTATAGGGCTTTAGGATATTGACATTTTAGATGGAATAATCGAACTGGTGGAGACTTCTATGGATTGGATTGTGAAAATGATATGTTTATTCTTCATGGACCAAGTACAAGGTGGACATGAATTATGGGAAATATAGTAAAAAATTAATGGATTGCTTTTTTGGAATTCAAGGACTAATTATACATATATTTATTCATTAACATATCAATTCTAGATTAAACATATGGGCATATATATATTTAGTAGGTTATGAGGTGAGTTTCCAAATACATAGCTCATTAACAAATTTGACACACTTTTCTCTTATATTGTCGATGATTGAGGTAGAAAAGGATAGAAATCGTGAGATTATCATTGGATCATATATTATACATCATTATTGGTTATTTAAATAGATGTTATATAAGGTGTTATGTCAGAAGGACTTGACTTTTGTGAAAGGGTGAAAGGAGGATATACTTCTCGGTTTCCTTACTATATAGACATCAAAAATGATAGAACATTCCAATGCTATAATGAGTGGGTATTTTGGTAAGTATGAGTGTAAATATGGGGAATTACCATTGGTCGGTATATATGTGAACTAGAGTAGGACTATTCTACCCAATTAGTATGAGGATTATTTATTAGTTTGTATAATTACAGTAGGAAGGGGCATACTAGTACATCATACAAAAATCCACTAGTAGATTGTTATTTATGTGGAAATAAAATTATTCTCTGAAATTTTTATTCTGAGGTGGAAAATCTAGACACAACGAGGTTATGTTATGGTTCTGGTTGGGATCCCACCTACCAAAAACTAAAAAAATTGACCAATAAATTATCAACATCATTGTTTGATATATAATCTTCTCATTATTTTAAATCTATAAATGCAATTAGATTTTAATATTCACATATTTTGAATCATTTTTAGTAACTACATCATGAAACACCCTTGAAAACAATTGTAGATCATCACATATGATTTCATTAGTTTCCAATAGTTATTATTTGATATGAATAAATATGAGACTTCATGATATTTTTGATGACCAGTTTTAGTGTGATTTTAGTAATAGACTAGTTGATCAACTATCCATCATATATTATTTACTACATGAGGTATGAATCCTTTAGAATTTATATATAAGAGAGGTTCATGTTAAATTATATGTGGGGTCTCAAAATAGATAGAATGGTTCTAGACATAGTATTGATAAAAATTTTTATAGAATTATTTTCCCGATTTCAAATAGTAATTTAATCATCAATAAACCATTTATTTTTCATCTAGTGGTGGTTCGTTATCAAGATGACATCCATGATGAATTTTTTAGGAATTCCTCCAAATAGTTAAACATATTTTGAGAATAAACCCATACATGTGGGAAAACAATACAAATTACTCATTATTTGATAGAACCTACTATGTTATAAATATTGAAGATTAATTGATAGGATTTATATGTGATGGTAATTATATAATTAAGAACATAACAATGGTTCATCTAGTGTTTATTTCATTTAAGGAATATATTTTTCCATTACTCATTGTGGACTAAATGAAAATAAATTTATAAAATATGAATAAAAGGACCCTTTTAGTTGGAATGAATAAATTTTTGAACGGATATTGGGATTGTGATTGTTTTTCAATATTGATATTCACTCAGCATACCATTAGTTTTGATCCAATGTGGACGATATTAATTGGAAATTGCCTATATAAAATAAATACTATTAAAGTATCATCTTATTACATTTTGGTTAAAAATTATCAAAGAATGTTATTACCTCAAATAAACATGGTTTTACATCTATATCATGAATAATAACGAATGTTATTTGAGGATAATAAATTGATATATTTGAGGAAGTCATATATGAATTATAGTAACCATAATATTGTGTTGATTATATATTAATAACATTAGAATTTTGTGAATCATTTGATGTTCCACTTTTTGATTTAAGAGGGAAAGTTCCCCATGTATGTAATTTTTGAGGAGGAAATTTCAATGGAAGTTAAGAATGTAAAATCAATTATTTCTTGGGATCATCCTAGTATTTTCTAACATTTTGGTATTCCATAGTATCACATGGTGAAATTTATGTTACACACAAGACTTATAACACTTTATAGTACTGATGAAAAAGCAAGAAAAAATGGGGTGAATTATTAGTGTTGAAATTATTGTAATGAGTCCATTGAAGAGATAAATAGATGATTGATGATCTATCAATTTGGGTTTCTTGCAGATTTTTTGATTAGTTATACAATATAACGTGATTCCTCATGATTTATAATATGATTTGTGTTAATGTATAGAGAAAGGGAAGTCACTTACTGGTCACATCAGCTATTCCCCTTTAAGCCAAACTGGAAAAAAATTGCATATAGTTAGAATATATGGTCCATTAAAGGAAGGGTTGTGAAATTATCTATTTTAAAATAATATTATTATACATAGATATCATAAGATCATATAATAAATATACTCTAAGAGGGACATTAATCTAATTAGAATTAATTGTCTGGAGTATCTATAGAAATTATATTTTTATAACATATTCTATAGGAATGGTTAAATTCATTATTTATTCTATTGGCCTTCAAACAGTAGAGATGAAAGAGCTTAGAGAGTTTTCTTCATAGATTATATTCCATCTAATGGGTTTTATAGTTTAGTGTCTAGTTGATATATCTATGGATAATAGAGATATTGTATGTGAACCATTGGTTATCAAATTATTCTATTGTGTAATGGGTAGGGAAGTTATATGTTTTAGATGCCAATTTGGTAGTGATGTGAGAGTGAATTTTTCATGACCCGTCCTCAGGACCCGTGTTGTGACTACCCCAAGCCCACCTCCCATAGGCCAGGGGCTGGCGACTAGCACCAAGGCGTAAATCCCGACAAAAGGGGAAGGAATTGCCTTTATAAAGTAACCAAACACCACAGAGTAAGATAGAAGAAGTAAAAACTATGTAAAAATGGAAAGAAAGTACATCAACTGAATGTAAAGCGGCAACGTCGAGCCGTCCACTGGAAGTCCCACCTAAAGGTGGGTACAGATAGCCTCCTCAGCTCCTCGGGTCCAGTCGCCTGCTCCGTGTACGTCCCACCAAGTGGTCCACCTCTAGGTACCGACTTGCTCCACATGCCTCAACCATGATCATTGTTGTCCGACGTCAACATCCAACACAATGTAGTGTGGGCACAGCCCGTGCAGGGGTGAGTATACGCTACTCAGTAGGGACCTCGAGACCCCCGAAGGTCTCCCATAATCCAAAAAGGATAATCCACAAATGATAATCCACAAATTAAAGATACAATCATGAAGTAACATCCAAAACTACTTAGGTATATTCCCTTACATATACCTAATTCATCAATTCCAGTTCAACTCCAACATCTGATCCCATGTTTGATCACGTCCACACAGGAATGTACAACCCAAACCACACATGATAACACAACCCAATCCACATAGGAAAGCATGTCAATAATATCGAGGACAATGATTGAAAGTCAAGACTCATCTCACATAGGTATTCTTCTTCGTAAGGTGATAGAGATGATAAGATATATCCACTGATTCATCTATGTTGGGACCCACGTAGGATACTAAACCAGCTATGTTTTCGGACCCACATGGGATACAAAACATCTAATCTTCTAGACCCACATAGGATAACAAGAACAGAGTCAAACACTGCAAGACCCACATAGGATAAAAGAACAGTAGTCATCATCGTCGAAGCAACGAAGGATTTCAGTATTGTCTTCCTCGCTGTCGAACCCAGGTAGGATTTCAGTGCAGTCTTCATCGTCGTCGAACCCACAAGGGATTTGAGTACGGTCTTCATCACTGCCAAACCCACGTTGGATTTCTGTGCATTCTTCATCACCGTCGAACCCACATTGGATTTCAGTATGGTCTTCATCACTGCTGAACCCACGTAGGATTTTAGTGCAGTCTTCATCACCGTTGAACCCACAGAAGATTTCAGTACGATCTTCGTCACAGTCGCAGCCAGCTCTAGGGTTCCCGCACACAACATGGTCGTTTCTGGGAGGGTCTGTTCCATGATCCAAGGGGTCGATAAATCAGCTGACACGTAGTCCAGAGTTTCTGTATATCAATTTTCTATCTCTACAAGAGAAACTCAATGTGACAGACGGTGCGTCAATCGAACGCCTGATCTGAGAGTTATTGGATTTTTCGTTCTAGGGGCCCGGTTGGTTTTTAAGTCAAAACCAAACTGATCGCACTCCAACTTCGTCCAAAACTCGAGAGGAGTAAGCCAAAAGGTCTGTCTCACTAAGAGGAATCCAATAAAGTTGATGGCACGTCAATCGGATGTCCGGAGCTCAAGATGTAAGTGTTTCCGCTCCGAGGGCCCGGGTGGTTTCGTGTTCGAACCAACCCGGCCATAAACAATGTTCTCTAAAACCTTGAGGGTAATATAACGAAACGAAAGTCTCATTCCAAGGATTTCCACACAACTGACGGAGTGTCGATCGGAGGTCTGTTGCCTAATATATGGGCAAAAGAACGAACCTGTCCGGTTTTAGGCGGTTTTGGGCCCGGACTGACCTGGCCGGAGACACCCCTGGGTCGGCCCGAACCGGGTCAACCTAAACCGGTTCCAGGTCCGACCCATTAGGGAGCATCCCAGCCCGGTGGGCGCAGCCTAGCCCAGTCGGCATGGCCTGACCTGACATGGAGGGCCCGGTCCGGCCCGACATGGGGGTCGGTTGGCCTGGCGCATGTGCACGGCCCGCGTGGCCAGCTCGGCCAGCGCCAAACTTGAGCAGAAAGGCAGGGGGTGACTTCCCCCTTGATTGGAACTGCGGCCCCATGTGGGGGGCCACTCCCTTCTGCCAACAGACACGACTCTGGGCGACGCGTCTCCCCCGGGTCCCGCACGGCCGCGGGACCGGCCGCCTGCCGCAGTTGTCCCTCCTGGAGGCGCGCCGGGACGCCGCCACCTCCAGGCAGTGTTCCAGTGCCGGCGGCCTCCTCCGTCCAACGGTGCCGCCGCGCCGATGACCCGTACCTCCAGTGAATACCGCGGGCCATTGGAGCTGCTCCGGTGGTCTGTTCTAGCACCCTTCTACGTCTGGGATCATCTCGGGACATGTAGATTACTGCAACGACCTCCAATTGCTCAACGGTCCCATTTCATCGTCGCACAACATTTTGCGCATCATGAATAAGGAATCGGTGGGTTCGGACTTGTTCGTTGGTCCGCACCCACCGCGTTAGTAGATCAAATGCCTTTCAACAATTTAATCGTATGCTGTGGATATAATCCACATAAATTAAATTAATCCAAACCCCCTACCTCAATGATTACATCGAACGAGGTTTGTCACAGGAAAGGGAGGTCGCGGAAGACAGCGTCGCATAATGAGGATCGTCGGCATCACGGTACATGGCATTGCAGAGAAGAGGATCGTTGGTGTCGCGGAACATGGCGTCGTGTCGTCGATCTCTGAGGAATCAACGTTAAACATCGTCCTTCTTCAGAGGTCAGTGTTCTTCAACGGTGGCGGTGTGTTCTACGTGTTCTTCAAGGAGGAAGATGAGGATTCCAAGGCTTGAGCAATTCCTCTCCAATCCTCCTCGCACAACTAAAGAACAGTAATAAAATAAGGTGTTGCCTTATTTTATTACTCACGCCATCCCTTATTTGAAATTAAAAATTAAATCATGATTTAATTATCATTCGTTGACCAATTAATGAGGCGTTTAAAAAACAAGTTAAATGCGAGAGTTGACTTGGAATTTAAAAGGGGGTGCAGGTGAGTTACAAAATTAAACGAACGTGGGAAGTAAAAAGGAAATAAATGGGGTGGGGCTAATGTGGGCCCCACCTCACTAATATCCTACCTAGGACTTAGGGTATTAGAGGGTCCCACTCCAACCACCATGCCTAGGTTATCACTACATTGAATAAAAATAAACTTTTAGCACAATATTTTATTTTTATTCTCTAGTTATCCCAATTAATTAATAACCTAACCCGAGCAAACAAAACTCTGGAAAAGGTGGTCTTAAGCAATTATCAGTGCTTTGATTCCATCGATGCCCTCAGAATTCAATTCCAAACACCGGTTCAAAATTTAGGAAAACCCGCTCGTTCGTTCACTAAATGTACCCGATCTATACTTTGGAAGTTGATTCCGGGCACACCGGGCCTCGGAATCAGGTGCCGTCAGAAACTACGTTCCTGTAACATCCCAATGAAGTTTAAGAAAAACATTTCCCTTGAATTTTAAGGGTCTTTACATTACTCTCACCTTAGGAATATATGTCCCCGTAAAGATACATCATAAACTACGGGAACAAATGTGGGTATTGTGCACACATCTGAGCCTCCTACTCCCAAGTGCTCTCCTGGAGGTTCTTGTGATTCCATATGATGCACACTAGAGGAATCGCCTGCCCATGTAGGACCCGCTCCTGTCGATCCTCGATCTCCACTAGGACCTCCGCAAAGGTTTCCCCATTGTCAAGGTCTAGCTTCCCATGGTCGATGATATTCGTCGGGTCATGCACGTATCCCCTCAGCTTGGATACGTGAATGACGTCGTGCACCCGGTGAAACTGAGGTGGTAGAGACAGGCGATAGGCCACCTCACCTATCTGTCTGAGAACATGGAATGGTCCGATGAATCAGGGATATAACTTGCCACCCCAGCCAAATCTCTTTAATCCACGTCGAGGTGAGACCCGCAAGAAGACTTGGTCGCCATCCTCAAACTCCAATGGCCTCTGCCTCGTGTCATCATAAGACTTCTGTCGGCTCTGAGCTGTCCTCATCCACTCCTGGATGACCTGGACCTTCTCTATCATGGCCTAGACCATCTCCGGTCCCACAAGTGCTGAATCCCTAGGGCCTTCCCAGCACAGAGGTGATCTACAAGGTCGGTCGTACAATGTCTCGTATGGTGCCATTCCTATGGTGGAGTGGTAGCTGTTGTTGTACGCGAACTCCACTAAAAGTAGGTGGTCCTCCCAGCTGTGACCAAAGTCGAGGACACATTCACAGAGCATGTCCTCGAGAGTCTGAATGGTCCTCTCCATCTGACAATCCGTCTAAGCGTGAAAGGCGGTGCTCAGACGTAGCTGCGTCCTGAATGCCTCCTACAACCATTCCAACACCGGGATGTAAAGCGAGAATCTCGATCGGAGACGGTAGATGATGGAACACCATGAATCCATACAATCTACTGAACATTGAGATATCCCAAGATCTCTACTGAACCCTAATCTCTGATGGGTAAGAAGTGAGCCGACTTGGTTAGTCAGTCGAACATCTCCCAAATGGAGTCGTGACCTCTGGAAGTACATGGAAGTCCAGTCACAAAATACATAGATATCCTGTCCCAGTTCCACTCCGGGACCTCCAAGGGCTATACCAAGCCTTCTTGTACCTGGTGCTCTGCCTTCACCTGTTGGCAGGTGAGGCATCAAGAAATGAACTCTGCCACAACCATCTTCATACCCGGACACCAGTGTTGTCACCTGATATCCTGGTACATCATCTCCACTTCTAGATGTACCGCTAAAGGGGAAGTGTGAAACTCTCTCAAAACCTCCTCCTATAAAGAAACTGGTACCATGGTACATCCTTTGAAAAGGACATCTTACTCTCCTCCTACTTAGAATCCATCCAGTGCATGTCCTGAGGATATCTTCCCAAGCCACGTCTCACAGTCAGTGTCCCAACGTTGTGCCTCTCTAACCCACTGTAGTAGTGGAGGAGTGTCTGTGAGTGACTAAAGAAAGGCTGCACCATCTCTATCCACGAAGGATATCTGCAAAGCGGCTAGCTGCTCCGTCGCTTCCCCGAGTAGCTGGATGCCCGTCCTCCTGCTGAGAGCATCAGCTACTATATTCCCCTTCCCAGGAGTAGAGACTATCTCAAAGTCATAGTCCTGGAAGAACTCAAGCCATCGCCGCTATCTCAGATTTAGATCCTTCTGCGAGAAGATGTTCCTCAGACTCTAGTGGTTACAGTAGACTATAAAGCGCTCGCCCATCAGATAGTGTCACCACATCTTCAGAGCGAAGACCACTACTGCTAACTCCAGGCCATGGGTAGCGTAGTTCTGCTCATGTTGCCTCAACTGATGTGATCCATAGGTGATAACTTCCCTCTCCTGCATCAGGACGCATCCGATTCTGGTCCCTGATGCATCGCAGTAGACTACGTACACCACTCCTTCCTCCAGTAGCCTCACGATAGGTGCACTGGTCAATCTATGTCTCAGCTACTGGAATATCTACTGACATCTGTCTAACCACATGAAGGGTTTCCCCATCTTATTTAATGCTGATAGTGGTGCCGCAACTCTGGAAAATCCTGGCACAAATCTCCAGTAGTACCCACCTAGGCCTATGAAACTTCTCACATACGTCATGCTCATGGGTGGCTCCCAAGCTTGCACTGCCTCGATCATGGAAGGATCCACAGAAACTCCCGCATCAGAGATGACGTGTTCCAAGAAGTGGACCTCACATATCCAGATCTGACACTTCGAGATCTTTCCATAAAGCTGGTGCTCTTGGAGTGTGTCTAGTACAACCTGCAAGTCATGGGCGTGCTCCTCCTCAGTGGTCGAGTATATCAATATGTTGTCGATGAAGACCATGACAAATCGATCGAGGTATGGCTGAAAGATCTCGTTCATGAGACCCATGAACACTGTTGGAGCGTTTATTATGCCAAAAGGCATAACCAAGAACTCATAGTGTCCACACGAACATCTAAAGGCCGTCTTATGCACGTCCTCATCTCGAACTCTGTGCTGATGATAGCCTGACCTGAGGTATATCGTCGAGAACCACCGTTCTCCCTTGAGCTGATCGAAGAGGTCGTCAATCCTCGGTAGTGGGTACTTTCTCCTCATAGTCACCTAGTTCAGGTGACGATAGTTGACACAAAGTCTCAAGCTCCTGTCCGCCGTCTTGGCGAACAATATCAGGGAAGCCCAGGGTGAAACACTAGGTCGAATGAATCCCTTACCCGGAATGTCCTCCAACTTTACCCATAGCTCTCGAAGCTCAGAGGGGGCCATCCGATATGATAGAGTGGATATCGAGGTTGTACCGGGGTACAGGTTAATATAAAAGTATACCTCTCTGCGAGGAGGTAGTCCTGGAAGGTCGTCAGGGAAAACATTTGCATACTGATCCACCACTACAGGAAAACTAGGACTCTGCATGTCAACTAATCCTAGGATGAGGCTAGCCAACTAATAAGTGATGGGATGCCCTCTCCTCTGTGTGAGTCCATCCTGTGCTGCAAAGGCTCCCTTCTCTCTGGAGAAGGTGAACATGCTCCCTTCGGTGCGTACACACCGCACCATTCACCTAAAACAATCGATCTGAGCATGGACTGTAGATAACCAATCCATGCCCAAGATGACGTTGTAAGGCCTCCATGCCACTACAAGAAGATCCCAGCGGAAGGTCTCGCCTCCTAGAGTAAGCTCACATTGCCGACACCAGTGCGTAATTGTCGAGTCTGCTCCTGTAAGAGTCTCTAGCCGTTAGGATCGAGCCAACGACTTTGTCGGAATCTATGAGCTCCGAACAAGGGCAGCAGTAGTAAAAGAATGACTCGCTACTGTGTCTATAAGAACTGCAGAAAGGGTGGAATAGACATAGATATTACCTCAAATCATCTATGGTGCACCGTGGTCATAGGCCTCCGCTGCATGAACCTGAGCCTGTCTCTGCCCGCCAGCTCCTTGTGGTCTAGGTGGACCTCTTGGTGGTGGTGGTGTTAAAGCCTCAAAGCGTCACCCCCACCTTCTGCTCGGCTAGCTCCCCTGCCTCGTCCGCCTACTCTTAGCGGACCTCCATGGTCGACCCTCTGCCTCTTCCTGGGTGGTCCCTCAACCGTCAGCTGCTCCTATGCATGACGGGTCGGGCAGTCATGAGCCATGTGGCCTTGCTCACGACATGCATAGAATTGCCTGCTCCTCGGAAGGCTAGATCTGCGCCATGTGCCCCGCACCTCTAAGCCAGTGTCCTGAGGTCATCTTCGTGATGGACCGGTCCACCTAGACCCCTATGACATCCGTCGAATGCCAGATGCAGATAACACTGCTATGTTCTACCCTGTGGTAGGTCTCGCTACTGGCGTAGGATCAGAAATAAAGGTCTCTATGAGAAGAGCTCGCTCCAGTACTTCATAATCTGTCGGAATGCTGAAGGAGATCATTCATGACCTAATCTCATGCCTCAGTCCCTGCTCGAAGTTCTGGCCCTGGAAGAATGGGTCTCGTACCATTCCCGTCGAATAGCGCGAGAGATTAGTAAATCTCCCCGAGTACTGGGCGACCATCATGCTGCCCTGTCGCAGCTGTAGAATCTCCTGGATGCGCACCGCACAGAGGGTGGCTGGGACGAACTCTATGCTAAAGAGGCTCTCAAAGTCTGTCCAGAGGAGTGATGCCTCATCGTGCTCCTGGAGGTTCAATATCCACCAACTGCATGTTGTCGCGTGCAGGAGGCTTGCTGCGAGGATCACCATGAGGTCAGCTGGGGTCCCCACTAACCTGAAAACTCGCACAACCACCTCCAGCCAATCCTCGGCTGCCTGAGGGTCTGTCTTCCCATAGATCCTTGGTGGTCTATAACACTGAAACTTGTGCAGTGCAGTAAGGTGACGTGCACTATCTGCAGCTGGGGCTGGTAGCATCATTGGCTCGGCGGGTAGAGGTACTGTCGGTGCCTCCGCTGTCAAAGGGCCCTACATCGAGGCCTCGTCGCTCGGTGGGATGTCGTCTCGCTAAAAGCTCGAAACCCTAGCTAGATGCCAACGTGGGGCCATCCTGAAAATAAACAGGTGTGCCGCGGTCAAAATAGTATACCTGTTGAGCTGACACAAAGTAATCAAAAAGAAAACTTTTGAGACACATATGCAATCAATGTTTTCGTGCATTGAGTTAGAAATCAGAATTCATGGTCCTGGTGTACGGATAGGTCGGCCGCCGCACCAATACTGGACTCCTTGGACTGATAACCACAATAAATACTCTTAACACTATTGATTCACATAGAATAAAGATCATAGTCCAGAGTTCTGCGGTAGAACCGAACTCCTCTGATACCAATTGGTCATGACCCATCCTTGGGACCCATGTCGTGACTACCGCAAGCCCACCTCCCATAGGCCAGGGGCTAGCAACTAGAAGCAAGGTGTAAATCTCGAAAAAGGTGAAGGAATTGCCTTTATAAAGTAACCAAACACCACATTGTAAGCATGCAGAAGTAAACACTAAGTAAAACAAGAAAGAAAGTACAAAAACTAAAAGTAAAGCAGTGATGTCCAGCCGTCCACTGAAAGTCCCACATGAAGGGTGGGTACAGATAGCCTCCTCAGCTCCTCGGGTCCAGCCGCCCGCTCCGTGTACGTCCCACCTAGTGGTCCCCCTCTAGGTACCGACTTACTCTACAAACCTCAACTATGATCATCATTGTTCGTCGTCTGCATCCAAAACAACTTAGTGCTGGCATATCCCGTGTAAGGGTGAGTATATGCTACTCATTAGGGACCCCGAGACCCCCGAAGGTCACCCATAATCGACAAAGGATAATCCACAAAAGAAAAGATACAATCACGATGTAACATCCAACACTACTTAGGTATATTCCCATACATATAACAAAGTCATCAATTCCAGTTCGGCTCCAACATCTGAGCACAAGTTCAATCACGTCCACATAGGAAAGTACAACTCAAACCACACATGGTAACACAACCCAATCCACATTGGAAAGCAAGTCAATCATATCGAAGATAATGATTGAAAGTCAAGACTCATCTCACACATGTATACTTCATCGTAAGGTGATAGAGATGGTCAAATATAGCCACTGATTCATCTATGATGGGACACACGTAGGATACTAAACCAGCTAAGCTGTCAGACACAAATGGGATACAGACCAGCTACTCTTCCAGACCCACATAGGAAATAAAGAACATAGTCAAACAATACAAGACCCACATAGGATACATGAACAGTAGTCATCACCGTCGAACCCACGGAGGATTTCAGTACGGTCTTCATCGATGCTGAACCCATGTAGTATTTCAGTGCAGTCTTCATCGCCGTCAAACCCATAGAGGATTTCAGTACGGTCTTCATTGCTGCCGAACCCATGTGGGACTTCAGTGCAGTCTTCATCACCGTCGAACCCACAGAGGATTTTAGTACGGTCTTCATCACAGTCGCAGCCAGATCTAGGGTTCCCGCACACAGCATGATCGTTTCGGGGAAGGTCCGCTCTATGAGCCAAGGGGTCGATACATCAACTGACATGTAGTCCGGAGTTGATGTATCTCAAAGTTATGTCTTGATAAGACTAACTCAATGTGATAGAAGGCGCGTCAATCGGACGCCCGGTCTGAGAGTTATTGGATTTTTCGTTACAGGGCCCCGGTTGGTTTTTAAGTCAAAACCAACCTGACCGCACTCCAACTGCGTCCAAACCTTGAGAGGAGTAATCAAAAAGGTTTGTCTCACTAAAAGGAATCCAACAAAGTCGACGGCATGTCAATCGAATGTTCAGAGATCATATTTTAAGTGTTTCCGCTCCAAGGGCCCGGTTGGTTTCGTGTTCGAACCAACCCAGCCATACCCAATGTTTTCCGAAACCATGAGTTTAATATTTCGAAATGACTGTCTCCTTCCAAGGATCGCCACACAACTATAGGTTCATTGATCAGAGGTTTTTTGCCCAATATATGGGCAAAAGAACGAACCAGTCCGGTTTTATGTGGTTTCGAGCCCGGACCGACCCGGCCCAAGACCCACCTGGGTTGGCCCGAACCGGGTCCGGGTCCGGCCAATTAGGCACGGCCCAACCTGGTGGGCGCGGCCCGGCCCGGCCCAGCCTGGGGGCAGTTGGCCTGGTGCGCGCGCACGACCCGTGTGGCAAGCTCGTCCAGAGCCGAGCTTAAGTTGAAAGGGGGGGAGGCTACCCCCCATGATTGGAACCGTGACCCCATGTGGGGGGTCGGTCCCTTCTACCAGCAGATGCGGTGATGGGCACCGCATCTCCCCCGGGTCCCGCGCGGCCGTGAGCCGGTCGCCTGCCGCTGCGACTTCAGCCGTGGCGGTCACTCCTGGCGGCGTGCCTGGACGCCGCCGCCTCTGGGCGGCGGGCCGGTGCCGGCCGCTGGTGAATACCGTGGGCCACCGGAGCCACTCCGGTGGTCCGTTTTTTCACCTGTCTGCACCTGGGGTATTTTCCGGTCCAGTATATTACTACGACGTCCTCCAATCGCTCAACGGTCCCGTTTCAACATCGCCCAACATTCCGCGCATCAAGAACAGATAATCGGTGTGTTCAGACTTGTTCGTTGCTCCACACCCACCGTGTTAGTGGTCCAAATGACTTTCAACAATTTAATAATATGCCAAGGATATAATCCACATAAATTATATTAAACAAAACCCCTTTCCTCGATGAAGTCATCGAATGAGGTTCGTCGCGGGAAAGGGACGTTGCGGAAGACGGTGTCGCGAAATGATGATTGTCGGCGTCGCGGTTCACGGCGTCGCCGAAAACAGGATTGTCAGCATCGCAGTACACGGCTTCACATCGTCGATCTCCGAGGAATCAGCATTAAACATCGTCCTTCGTCGTAGGTCGGTTTTCTTCATCGGTTACGGTGTGTTCTTCGTTTTCTTCAAGGAGGAAGATGGGGATTCCAAGGCTTGAGCAATTCCTCTCCAATCATTCTCGCACAACGAAACAACAATAATAAAAAAAGGAGTTGCCTTATTTTATTACTCACTCCATCCCTTATTTGAAATTCAAAATTAAATCATGATTTATTTATCTTTCATTGACCAATTAAATAGGCGATTAATAAACCAATTAAACCCGAGAGTTGACTTGGCATTTAAAAGGTGTTGCGGGTGAGTTACAAAATTAAATGCACGTGGGAGGTAAAAAGGAAATAAAGGGGGTGGGGCTCATGTGGGCCCCACCTCACTAATATCCTACCTAGGAGTTATGGTATTAGTGGGTCCCACTCCAACCACCATGCCTAGGTTATCACTACTTAGAATAAAAATAAAATCGTAGCACAGTATTTTATATTTATTCTTTAGTTAACCCAATAAATTAATAACCTCACCAGAGAAAACGCAACTCCAAAAAAGGTGTTCTTAAGCGATTACTGGTGCTGCGATTCCTTCGGTGCCCTCGAAATTCAATTCTGAGCACCGGTTCAAAAGTTAGGAAAACCCGCTCGTTCGTTCACTGAACGTACCCGAGCTAAACTTTGGATGTTGATTCCGGGCACACTGGGCCTCGGAAACCGGATCCGTCAGAAACTGCGTTCTTCTAAAATCCCCATGATAAATAAGAAAAAAAATTCAATTTATTTTTACGAGTCTTTACTGATTTATGTGGGATGATTCATTCATAGGGTTTACCTGATATGATAATGATGTGATTTACCATAATAAGGAGTTCATCGTACCATATTTCAATAGGTGAGATAATGGGAGACATCCATTCTTCAAATGTCTTTGTGCATCTAGAGATAATGAATATATAACATGATATATACAGTTTGTTTTTGGGGAAGAGTACGATGTGGGAAATCAACTATTTTCTTTCATGATGAATTCCCTTCCATTTGTTTAAGGACAATATTCTATGTCTCAATAATTTACATTATTCACATCCAGTTGATATGTATAATATGAATTTCAATATGAAGGATTTCATGGTGGTTTTATCGATGTCCTTGGGGAATCATTATTATTTTTTATAATAATTGATTGGAAGATGAAATATTATCATTTAATGTCAATTTGAGATACCCGTTTTATTGAGGTGTTGGGAATGTTATATGCCAAAAAGGTTTTATGCCTACTTTAATCCCATCTGAATATCATATTAGGGAGATATATGAATTTAATAATATAATTTTATTATGGATTACTTATGAATTTTGTTAACCATATGAATCTATGTACATCGTATAACCAAAAAAATTAAAAAGACAGTCAAATTGGGAGACCAAAATAATAGAAGATGTGTTGCGGGAAGGGATGTTGGTCTTCTGTGGAGATTGGTATGATCAACTAGAATTGTTGGTGTTCTTGTTGTGAAAATGATTCCATGATTCAATTCAGATCAACCCATTTGGGTGCATTATTTTTTCCCATTCTTATCTTCTCTATTTCATCAGGAGGTTGGTGAGGAAGTAGTTGTGGAGATGAGTTTCATATTGAAGACCTTAGATATATTGGAGTTGATCAGGAGTGGTTAATAACAACTCAGAGTTAGAATTGATCATATGATAATAATAGGAGATTCATCTCAGAGTTTATTTTGGGGGATTGGGTTTTATTATTGGTGAATCCATGAATTGATAATAAATAGTTTTGGATGTTTAGGATGTTATGAAAAAAAATTATTGACCAATATACATGTATTTATCAGGAAAGTAGAATTCCATTTAGATCTACCTCTGTTTTATTATTGTATGAATGATATATTCTTTATCACATTTAATTTATTTTACATGATCGATACTGGTTATTTCCTTTATTTTGAGGACATTGAGATGGATCAAATAAAATAGGTTTTTGAATGCAACATATGGAATATTGACACATGGGAGAATGTATTGTGAAGGAAGATAGTTCCAAATGTAATATTGTTTAAATAGTATGGTGGAATTTATAAGGAAACATGTGATCATGATTCTACTATTTGGACATAGTGTTCTATGTTATTTTATTGCAATCATGAGAGACACATCCTAGGAATAACATGTAATTAATGGTGGGTTATCTCATCCATGAATCTTATCATATTTTTTTATTTAAATCATTATGTATTGTGTATATTATTCTCACATTGAGGTGTTCCATACTTGTAATGGTGTCACACACACCCACAGTCACATATATATATATATATTATAATGATCGATTATTGACAAATATAGTGTCCATACCGAGGCCTCCGGCATGTATGAGTAGGTAAAACAAAAATTTATATTATTATATCATCTAGATAGTGGTTGAAGAAAAATTTCATCCTTCTTCCATGTAAAACATGTTGTTCTACTATCCTTGTAGTGGTTACAACAATCATGAATCATTAATGGATGATCAAACATTTTCTAAAATAATATAATTATAAGAATAACATGCCCCATAATTTTACACTAATGTGACCAAACTTCTTGAATATCTCTCTCATGGATAAGACACCTCTTTCTCTCCTATTAGGTGCATGATGTATAGATTGATCTAGAGTCACACCTCAAGGAAAGATCTATCTATTCAAATAATAATCCTCATTATTTATATGGAATTATTCATTGATCAAATCCATACTAAGTGAATCTATGAATATTTTTTGATATATAATGGATGATTCTTGTTGTATAGATTTATCAGTGTTGGATCACGAGATGTGTTGACCAATCCATTACTGATCCTTGATATTTAATTATAAATGAGTCACATTTGGTATGTTAATGTGGATTACAATACTCTACATGATCAATTCTTTAACAGTAATTTTATAGAACAAATTATGATGGATTAGGACTTGTTTTAGTGATGGTTGGGGAATTGGAATGATCCAATGGTCATCCATCAATGAATCATGTAATTTATCAACAACGTGATAAAACTACGTAGACCATTCTATCCCTATATATTGTATTGGATTTTTTAACAAGCTTGGATTAGGTGTTAGTTCCTTGTATAGAGACCACATTATGATATGGAATGCTTGTGATCATGGGTAAAATATGATGCCATTTTTTTTATTTCAAGTGGGATCATTATAATTTTTTCACAAACTATGTGCTTACATCATATCCAAGGAATATTTTATTTTATTTTTTATTTTTTTTAAATTAGTCATTTCATAGATGTTGTTTCATCATTTGTGAGATATATTTTTTTTATTGTTCATTAAAATGATATGGCTTTCATGTGGATTCATGATGTGCAGCTGGAACATCTATTTCAATGTTTATGTTAATAGGTGACCCTGAAAAACATAGATGATCCCTTTTAAGGGGAACCTGAATGACATGACTCGTTGCCTTTATCTATAGATATAAGATGGGAATTAAGATATTTGAATGTTATTTAAAATGCTTGGAGAATGTCATAATCCATTTGAATAGGTTCATTAGTTATTCATGATGTGCCAATAGATAACATCATTTTCTATGTGTAGAGTTCCATTGTTTGGGTGTGCCATGTGTGTTTACTATAATAGGATAGACATGGATCAGGTGTGATAAATTCATATAACGGTTTTCACAGAGTACTTTCTTACATGTGGAATGGGTAATATAAATAATCACTTATTTCACACATGCATATTAAATTTAAATACACAAATTATTATATTATATTAAAACCATGAATGAATTGTATGATTTTAGTGTCTTTGAAAACATGAAAAAATAAACATGTTTATAAAACGTCTACACCCTCCCCCACATAACCCGTAGTCACTATCATCCTTTTTTGATATATCAAACCTAATACATTTATTCATTATCCTAGGGAAAATATTAATAGGAAAATGTTGATCTCATTTGTCTAGTATGTTTAAACAAGAGATATACATATTCATAACATGAACATAAGTGTATAAGAACATAAGAAAAACATTTAGAAGTCATACTTTACATGTTGAAGTTCATATATAAGAGTTATGGTATATATATTGGTAGTTCATAATACAATATTCAAAATATAATCAAAAAATGATCCATGAGATATTAATAATTAAATGAGGCATGAGATTTTTGTTTTACACAAAATCCTATAATGTTGTGAACTTGTATAAATAGAAACATGTTCATATGTTTAGTTAGTGTGATGAAATCATGCCTTTATATAAAGATATGGAAATGAAACCTAGTCCACAGATAAACATAGAGAAATCATAAATTGGTCCATCAAAAAAATTGGACATGTAATTAGTTTCACTAATAAAATTTTCATCTTTTAATCTAGTTCATGCATAACATTAGTGAACATGTAATCATATTAACACATAGTATTTATGTGTAATCAGGTTCACAATGTAAATTTATTCTCATGTGTTATTTTTCATATCTCAATTCATTGGTTTTATATATATGTCCCATGAATCACACAATGAAAATCAAGGATATGTTTTCAATAGTAACATGAATCATTAATCACATCCGAAAACGATTAATGAAATGATTTTCATAAGTATATAATCATAATAGAACTCATAAAAATGAAACGCTATTCAAAAACATCTCACCATCATAACCACAAAGCATCAAATAGAGAATTATGATATTATCAATGAATAATATCTCCATTAAATAATAACAGACATCAAATAATGATATCCTATATGAAAAATAATTTTAAAAAATCACATAAAAAGACTACAAGTAAAATATATTTTGATTGAGAAAACATTTTTTTAAAAATTTGTAATCATAAAAGAGAAAATATTATTTTTAAAAAACATTTATATTTTTAAATTATGATTAAATTCATTAATCTGTAATGATGGTGGGAAAATATGACAATGTTATGTAAGTTAAGAAAACATTCCATGAATATTTTTTTTTCTAGAAAAGTCTTGAATACAAACTTTCTGAAAATGAAACAAACCTTAATTTCATGAGATTTTATAAAATGTAAAATATTTTCCTAAATAAATTTTAAAAATAATTTTAGAATGGTAAAAAATTCCATTTTTATAATAGTATGTTTGAATAAAACATGTTTTATAATGGTATAGTTATAAAATATATTTTTTTAAAAGGAGTCACTTATAAATTACGTATCATGGAATTGGGAAATCATAAAATTAATTGAATTACTGTATATAGTATAAATCCTTATAAATAATTTGTAAGTATATCCTATGATATTCAAAACTAATTCAACTCATTTTCATAGATAGACATAATCATGAAGTATAAGTTTAACCTAGTGAATTGAAATTAAGTTATGTAATAAACTTGCATTTTTAATGCAGTCAAATTGTATAGACAATGAACGTAATATTTATCAAATGAAATAATTGATAACATTAATATATTTAATTTAAATAAATTATATATCAATGTTTAGAACATACATTAAATATAATAAATTAGTTGTTAATTATTCAATAATAAAAAATAAGTAAAAGTTAGATGAGAAACCCTTACCCTAAAAATCATTTCAGTCAAAAAATCATGAAAATCCATTATATTTTTTAAGAATGTTGTAAAAAAATTACAAAATAATATTAATATTTATTATATAATATTTTATCCTTTTAAAATATATCATTATCCATTCGTTAATACACTGAAAATATTTTTACTGTTTTGGGCAATACCTTCTTTGTTTTTCAAGTATGATTTAACTTGTTATTTGTTTTTCATATTATTTATATAATGTTTTAATAATCCAAAAAAAATTGCAATGTTATTTTAATATCATAAATAATTAGTGTAATTTTTCATAATTATCTTTGATATTTAATGATAAAAAAGTGAATACACTATTCATGGATATGGTTGGTCGTATAAACGCATGAACATTGTTTCCATTTTATTATTGTATTGAAAAAAGAAAAGTACATTACATACATGTGTATTGTATTTAAAATATACTTATTATTTAATATAGGAATTATATATTTATTAAATCCATCATTAGTAATTTCAATGTAATGAGTAAGCGAACCACATCACTATGAGGAGGTGGCAGTCGACACATTCACAAACGATGTTATCATATTCCCACAAAATGAGAAGAATGAAGGTATGCATTATATAATAAGTCCAAAATCATAATTATATTATAATTATAATATATATCATATATAAAATATTAATACATTATTATTAACAACCTTGAAATGGTGTAATGGAAGAAAGAGTAATAATAGTACTTGAGGTAGTGGTCTGCCATTGACACGAATGATGATTGTGTGTACCATTTGGTGGTAGTGTGTTAACTTGTAGGTTGTATACATGACATAAAAACGTATCAGAATATTTAATATAATGGGGTTATTATATAATATGTATATAATAATAATTTATGTGGTGTATAGTGAAATAAATGTTATTGTTGATGAACATTACCTCTTCTTCAGCGAACGTCATTTAAATCTATTCATAAAGGGTCAAGGATTGGTATTTTGGTGAAACCAGTAGAATATAGTCTTACTGAAAGTTATGAGGAATTTATTTTGATGATATTTTAGTGCCTTTAATTCTTTTGAGTTTAAATTGTATGGTTAGCTATTCTAATTATACTTGAAAAGGTGTGGTTTTATGAGACTAAATAAGGAATATCTTATAATTTAAACAAACCACATTGAGGTTTCATTAATATCAATGAATTATATTGTCTATAATTGTTGTGGATGGTTATTATCATATATAAATACCTCAAAAACCATTATAATTTGTAGTTTTTAGTATTTTAATACTTTAACTTTTAACATTAACCCATATTATTTTTTATCTATACTACTCTAAATAAATATAATTCCAGGGTAAATTTTTTATGAAAAATAATAAATGATACCATACATGCTAATTTGGAACATATTATTAAAAATATTATATCCATTTTAAGAAATTTAATTCACATTATTGGAAAATTTAATTTGAAATTAGTCTCGTACACATTACGGGGAATCATGTTTTTGGTGTTAAAAAGGAAGAAGTTTGAAATCTTATTATATCTAATCTCAGTGTAAAATTGATTCCAATTACTAAAATTGGATTGAATTATGTATATTTAAACAAATTATACTACAATACCTATATAAAATATTAATGAACTATATTAATAAATTAGAATAAATTGAAGTGTTAAATAAAAATGCAGTATTTATCATCATTCATAAAAAATTAAAATTATAAAAAAATAGAAATCATTTTACCTAATATAATTTGGAAATTATGAATTAAAAAATATTTTTATTTTAAAAAAAATAAAAAAATAAAAAAATAAAAAATTATTTTTAAAATAAGTGCACCGTCAAATAAAAAAACATATTTTTTATAAAATTATATCTTGTTTCCTAAAAATTAGACTCATTATTTTAAACATATATGATGAATTAAATAATCTAATGAATATATAAAATATAAATTTTATAAATATATTTCCCTAGTATTGATAATGTTAATTAATTAAAATAAATTTTTATTGTGGTCATAAAAAGATTTTTTTAAAAAACACATTCTTTATTTTCAATTGTGTTTTATTATTCATTTATAATAATTTTCTATCAAATGAAATAATTTTAAAATAATTTATAAACAATGTTTTAATAATTTAGTTAGTCTCATTTATTACCCCCATTCCGAAAACTTGGATATAACAATCATAGTTATAAAATAATATTTTGGATTTATTTTATTCTTTGTGTTTTCTGCAATTTACGATAACAAATAGATTATGTTTGTTTAAAAAATGATATAACATATAATCTTTGGTTGTTGCATTCTCCCCTATTAAAATTATTTTCCCCCATAAAAATTCATTATTTAGATATAGAAAACTGATGATAACTCTTACTCATCACGTCCTAGAGTTCCCAAATAGCTTCCACAAAAACATTATCCATCATAGTTGTCTTATTTCTTATGTCATGATATTCATGATCCAAAATCTCTAAGAAATTTTAGTTATAAGAAATAGATTTTTTAATTGTACAATCTATTATTGTAGTACTTGTGAAGGATCGAGTATATACTTCCTAAGTAGAGATAAATGGAAAACATCATGAACCTAAGGGATATATAGTGGATGAACTTACCGATAAATAATCATACTATTACCATATATAATTCCAAAAAAATCCCCACATATTTGAAATTGATCATGAAAATCTAAAATGGGTTTTCCGAATATACTTTTTGAGAAACCCACATCGATGAATGTATTAATGAGACATTATCTAAAAATGTGAAATAATAAAATGTGAATATCACCTCATAACTTGTATTTGGATTAAGAGAACATTAATGGAAAGTGAAAACAAGGACATGAAAGAAAATTGAAACTATCAAGGTCTAATGCCGAATGATAGAGAAAATGATCATTAAAATTTTAATAAAAACAAAATCATAGACCAAATAGGTCTCAAATTTCATATTTATATAATTATAAAGGATGGTAATATAATGATATTTTTTCAATAAATTAAAATTTTCAAAGATATACACTCTTGATTAAAAATAATAAGTATAATATCATTCATTGGTGATGTCTTGATCAATTTTCACTTCATCTCTCATTCCATAAAATGAAGTGGTAATTTTAGTTCCAACAGAAACAATTGGTCAAAAGATTTTGAATTTGTTGAAAAGTAATTCCTTCCACTTATAGTTTTCAACAATACAAAAAAAAATTGAACGTGTTATCCAATATGCAATATTTTTACAGTGGTTATGTAACACATTAATCAGTAAAACATAATCCAATATTGAAGAGAAGAAATTTCGTAAATTATAAACCTTATAAACCTTCAAAATATTAAAATCCCATAAATTCAATTTTTTCTCAATATTCTGAAAGAAAACTATCATTAATCCCATAAAAATATGGTTTATCGCTTATTTATTACACATAGAAAATGAGTAGAAAATTATCGTGTATTATATTGAAACATTTTAACATCCTAGATTACCATGAATATATTGTGAAAAAAGAATGCATTCAATAATAAATTGATTCCCCATACAATAAACCAAAAATTATATAAAATAAATCCATAAACCCCCTTGTAATCATAATACTAATAATTCCCAATGTCACCTGTCACGAACCAGGCCGGGTCGCCATCCGACCCGGTGCCCGACCCGGTCCGCGGCAAGGCCCGAAGGGCGTCCCCGATCCCCACGGGCTGACAACTAGTGTCGGGCATCAAAACATGTAGTTGGGAACGATTTAGCCCAGAAAATAAAAAGGCAGGCAAACTGAAATAAACAGAACAAAACAAGTAAACACTAACAGCGGGAAATAAAATAAAGATAGGCAACTAGACATACCTCCAAGTTACCCCATGGGCCACCACCAAACTTATAACCATGCTCGCTCGAAGAGCAATCCAAGTCTATAACCTGAAACTGAAAAGTAAAGTAGGCGTGAGCACCGAGATGCTCAGTAGGAAATCCATGAAAACCCACGCCCAATGCCCTTAACTTTAAAAAGAAATCCAATCATGCTAGTTTGAAAATAAGACATAATAAAATATTGTTTTCTCTTCTTTTCAAATAAAAGTCACGAGTTTGCATTTTTAAATAAAGCATTTTACTCTTACTATATTTTCAAAATAGGTTCCAAGCGTGCATTAACATTTCAAAATGAAAAGAAACCAGTATGGAATAAAATTTGATTTTTACAAAACAAGTCACCAGGTATGAAACAACTGGAAAGAAAGTTACATCACAAGCAGCATGTCACAAAAGAGCACTATGGGTAATCCCTATAGGTAGCTAGAGTATGTGGGAACCTAGAGACCTCGTACCTCGGTGAAACGTGGCTTAGAAGGCCACGACCCTCAGAAAACGTGGCTTAGAAGGCCACGACCCTCAGAAATTCATGTGTTTAGTTAGTGTTGTTGTTGCGTCAATCCTGCTAGACAAACCGGGACGAACCCATGTCGTTTCATCTAGCGTACTAGTCCTGGTCACCCACCTAGATACCCAAGGTTTCCCATGTTCTCTATTTCAAAGGGTGGTGAGGTTTTATCAAAAACATACAAAGGACATAACACTTTCTTATCCAAAGTCCATTTTTACCTCTCACCACCGTTCTCCCTCCTTAAGCGTATCCCCGTTTTTATGTTACATAACATCGCATAAGCCTCTTTATTCGGCACATATCACAAATCACACACTTAACACACACATCATGTTTCTACAACAACGGGGCATGCATTAAGAGGGGTTTTGTTTCACTTTTGCAACCCATTCTCAAAGTGCCAAGCGGGCTTAATTAATCAAAATAAACATTTTTCATTTTGAACACATAATCACTCAACACTTAAGTTTCCAAAAACATTTGAAAGTTCAATTAAACAACCAAGGTGATACATATTTAAAAGCAAGCTAGAAAACATGTTTAAATCTAAAAAGAAAAACATTGGAAATACTTATTACACACTAAAATCATTGAGGAAACCACATTTAATGAACCATGACCATTTATGTATATACACACACACATATATATATATATAGCTTGTGCATCTCATATAAAAGCAGAAGACGCATTAAAAAAACACCAAGCAAAAATGGAAATTCTAATTAAAGACTAGGGCATAGGGGACCTACCTCAAGACATGAAGCTCTTGATGATGGCAGCCCGAGACCGATTCGCCTACACACATATACATTTTCATATATATATATATATCCTTTGATCCAGGAAAATATAACCCCCGCGCCATGAGGGAACATGCGGAAGGAGGATATATATAAATATATACATGCCTACCCATGTATATACATGTAGGCGCTTGTTGCCAACCACACGAACTCACCCTGCGACGACCAACGCACTACAAGATAATTTAATAAATCAATCAAAACATAATAAAACATTCCCAAGATGCAAAACCAGACCTCGCCCCAAAGACACTCAATTTCACGTAGGAAAAGCCACTTTAAATATCAAACACAGACTTAATCTTTTTGAAGACCACTTTCACACAACACACACAAATGAATAAATCAATAAAACCATTTATGAAACACTTGCAAATTAACACTGAAATTTACACCAAAAATTTTCTCAAATTCATATCCAGGCACCACTTTAAAACCATCTGCATAGTTAAAAGGCCATTTCTATAATTAAACAAATTGCCAGAAACATTTTCCAAACAATTTTGAGATATACTGCATGACATTAAACACCAAAAACTATTTCAAATGTCATCTCCAACTAAACGCAAATAGACGCAAAACTGAAATGACAACCGCACCCTCTGCACGCCCTATAAAATTAACTACACAACTTAAAAAAAACTAATAACCAGTTCAACATTGGTTTCACAACAATATACTTATTTTATGCACACACTACTAAACACATCAAACACACTGAACCTTATGAAAAATAAAAATTTGCATCAAACTAAATTATAAATAAACATGTGGAGTTAATTAAATCAACGAATGAATTCGTCAATTAATATTCAGGCACAGAACCATATACCTCGGCGGCGAACCACGAAAATTGATTTGAAATCTTCAAATCCTAACGCGAAACATCAATCGCACGTCGTCTGCACCGCAAGGAACCTAACGTGAACCCAAACACAAGCATTCGAACCCAAAAACATCAAATTAAAACCCTAAAACAAACAATTAAACCTCCAAATCCAACTCAAAACTCACTGCAAAAACAAAAACACAAAAATAGAAGAAAAGAAAATATATAAGAGGGGCCTAAACTGAGGGGTTGTACCCGGAGGGAGCAGCGCGCCGGGGAGGAGCTCGGCCCTGGGGAGTAGCGCGCCGGGGAGAAGGAGGTTCTAGTGGCAGTCGCTGTGCGCAGGCGGGGAGGTTGTGGGGAAGGCCGGCCGAGCGGGAGGAGCAGTAGGGGGGAAAGCAACCTGGCGCGGCAGAGGAAAGACCGAGGTGTGGCTTTGGCTGGGCAGAAAGGGCGGTCCGAGAGGGATTCGGCCGAGCGGGATAAGCGGCAGGGGGCAGTGGGGCGATCGCGGAGGAGCTGGGAATAGGGACGTGTGTAGATGGGTGCAAGAAACGTCCGAGGAGGGGTTGTGCAGTGTCGGCTCAAGGAATTAGGGAGGCGGCTAGGGTTCGCGTAGGCCAGGGAAGCCGCAACGGGGAGGAGAGGTAGCAGGGGGATCCGACGGGATTGTGAGGAGAAAAGGAAAAAAACGGAGGGAGGAAGAGAGAGAGAAAAAAAATAAAATAAAAAGGAAATAAAATAAAATATGAAGGAAAATAAAACCTAAATTTAGTATTATTATTAATAATAATAACACCTCAAATTATAATATATTCATTGTTATCATTAAAACAAACTATTAATCCTTATTAGTTTTATTATTATTGTTTTTATTATTATTATTATTATTATTATTAAGAGCAATATTAATAATGACACAAGACAAATTATATTGCTAACACCATTAATATTATTGTTTTATTATACTGATCCATTTCATTTAATTAATTAACCATCAAGCAGGGCGTGCGGTGAAACGGGCGGGGCCGCGCGGCGACCCAGCTGAGGCCACGCAGCTTCGGTCGTGTTGCGATGGACGCAAACTAGACCAAAACACAAAGAACTCGAAATCTTATGTCGGGTTTCAACCCAAACTACTCAACACAAAGTAAATTAATAAAATAAATAATTTTTTTGAAATAGAGGGTGTGACAATTCTCCCCACCATAAAGCTTTCCGCCCCCGGAAAGCCACAGCTGAGGCTGAGCCAAAAAGAAGAAACGGATACACCGCTATGGTTTAAAGAGGATCCCTACAATCAACAAGTGAAAAGATGAAAAAATATCGTTCTCAGAGAAAGTGACTCAAATGACCCCATTAAGAAACACGTAAAAAAAAACTTTCTTCTATGGGCCGCCCGCCCCAAAGGGCTGAAATACCTCCAGTTGATTGATCAAGGAAAATGACTCTTGCACCCACAAAACCAACTTCAGAAGATGAAACAACTCAAACATTATTAAATGAAAACCACACCATTTGGTTGGAATCAACAGACAAGGTCAGACCATGTACAAGGAACTCTCTTATCACTTTTCACCCAATCATATTTAAAAACAGAGGCAACAGATCAACATGGGGAGGCCCGAGGGGCTCCCCACCATTTGGAACTCACTGATGCTCGAGAAGAGACTAGAAAACTGACACGGGGAGGTTCGAGCGGACTCCCTACCATTAAAGAAAATTCCAGCACTGATTCATCCTAGATACATTCGTGCGAGACCCAAATGTGGGTCTCCCCACCATTAAGGAAAGGCCAACACTGATTTATTCAAGAGACCTTTGTGCAAGACCCGACATGGGTCTCGCTGCCATTATAACGAATAGAGGATACATAACATTGAAAAAAATTTCCTGATGGTGACCTAACACCCCACCACAAGGGGCGGGGAGGGAGGGGCCCGACCACAAGGCGTCAAAACCACGGTCGGCCACAACCAACATCTCAAAATTTCCTGGAAGAACACCATTCAAGTTTGAGACTGAGTTACCCAACAGACTCTCATAAGGACCACTAAAAGTGATTGCATCCAGTGGGACGCAACCCCCAAGACTTTAACACAATGAGACGAACACGCCTCCACATGGTCACGAAAACCTTAAGCAACCAGAAGGTTCGTTCGGAGCAGAATAACCATAGAAAACAATTTAAGCTTCTTTCACTTTCAACACTGATGACAAGAATAAAGTTGGGGTCCCATCCACTCCCGGGGTTCCTGACCATGCGCTAGCTTCACTCCGAGGCCTATGGTTGGAGCCCTGATGTGTGAAGCATCCCCTGCCTCGCAGTCAGGTATTGAGAACATCTGTGCGAATATTCTCTTTTTGGTGTCACATGCATCCTCACTGTAATTGAGACGACACCAACAACACAACACATTACAGCATCTGACTGATCATACGCGGAACCTTCGCCAACACCAGAGTTGAAATGGTGCCTGCGCATCGCCCTTTTTCACACTAAATGAGGACACGACACCACCAATCGTCACCGGAACATGACTGTTGCTATTGAGAGGAACTTTATGCTGAGAAAGACCTCAAACCGTGTCTTAAACAACACGTGATTCCTGCGAACGACCATAGCAGCCTCATACGACTGGGTCTGTCAAACAAGTAACCTAACACGAACCTTTCCTTATACGAACAAACCAAAGACCAGAGGTCATTTAGAACGATAGACTACACCAACAACTTAAGGTTGCTTCCAAGCAACCGTTGACTATCAATGGGACCTCACACTGCAAGAAGTCACCGAACATGACCCTTGCAGCTAATGTAAACACTATAGACCATTCAAGACATTGATAAGCACCGATAGCTCTCAATCGCCTTCACCCTTCCCCACTGGAATCTTTTCACTGCTTCCAGGGGAAACCATCAGACGCAACGATGTCAAATTTCAAACCCGAAAACTAAGACAGATCAAAGAAAACAAAGCACCTATCAATTTCCCTCGCGCATGCCATCCTGTTGTGTGAGGATCCTCTTAACCAAAAATAAAAAGGAAAACACTTAGCACTATCACTAAAAAGGGGGAGTCCTCGTTTTAATCAACTGGAGGGCTGGCCAACAACGGATTACCTGTGGCCACGCTTCAACCGCATATAAATGCTTTATGGGGGGGGGGGTGCACTAGTCAAGAAAGAAAACCATGGACCCGACCAAACTGGTCCAACGGTCAAGATATACCACAAGAAAACACCGAACGTGCAGGGGAAACCACTCAAAGGGCTCCCCGATGTACTCTTCAAAGGAATTTACTAACCACATGCTTGCATACCAACTTACAAATAAGAACTCAAAATCGGGACACAAACCATTCAGAAAGAATACTCAGCTCAAAACACCACACATCCAACATCTCAAAAACACAAGGACACGCCACACAAACACCGTTTACTAAAACACCAAATTTTTTCCTTCAACAAAACATTTTAAAAATAAGAAAACCCAGTGGGTTGCACAAACACCAATGGCATCCCATGAGCCTCGCACATGCATGTTCTCATGCCGCACCGGCACGCACCTCGTGTCCATCTAGGCACTCATCTGCTCATGCCGTTAACCATTTCCCTTTTCGTATACACTCATGCATGTGGTTTCCCATAAGAGCACCAAGGATAAAAACCAAAGCATTCCATTTTTTTTCAAAACCAAAACATCCAACCCACACATTCCAAACCTTTCACATCATTTTCTTTCTAAAGCGTTTCATTTGAAAATATTTTCCAAGACCAATTTTTTTTAAAAAAAAACCAAATTCTCACGAATCCAAACCAAGGAGACAAGAAATGACGCAATAGAAACTTGTTTCAGCAGGTGACTGGAATGTATGGTTGGCGGCCATACGCTAGTCACGCCACCGCCACGGAGGGTATTATAGGACAGCATCCCCGGCTCCACATGGCTTGCCAGACCCTGCGAGCTCACTAGGACCGCTGACCTTACCCCTTTTCGATTCCCTTAGACGAGATTATCCGCAAGGATCAAAAACTCTGACAAACCACAACCCACTATGGTAACTTGAGTCCCGCCACGAGGTGTGCTGGGCAGACACCTTTCTCGTAGCTAGGACGTCGAGTCCCGAAAACCTTAACTCAAGTCTACCGTGACTCTATCCCAAAAGATCATGACTCAATAGAGCAAACCTTGCCCTCTGATACCATTTTGTCACGAACCAGGCCGGGTCGCCATCCGACTCGGTGCCCGACCAGGTCCGCGACAAGCCCCGAAGGGCGTCCCCGATCCCCACGGGCTGATAACTAGTGTCGGGCATCCAAAAATGTAGTTGGGAACGATTTATCCCAGAAAATAAAAAGGCAGGAAAACTGAAATAAACAGAACAAAACATGTAAACACTAACAGCGGGAAATAAAATAAAGATAGGCAACTAAACATACCTCCAAGTGACCCCATGGGCCACCACCAAACTTATAACCATGCTCGCTCGAAGAGCAATCCAATTCTATAACCTGAAACTGAAAAGTAAAGTAGGCGTGAGCACCGAGATGCTCAGTAGGAAAGCCAAGAAAAACCACGCCCAATGCCCTTACCTTTAAATAGAAATCCAATCATGCTAGTTTGAAAATAAGACATAATAAAATATTTTTTTCTCTTCTTTTCAAATTCAAGTCACGAGTTTGCATTTTCAAATAAATCATTTCACTCTTACTTTATTTTCAAAATAGGTTCCAAGCGTGCATTAACATTTAAAAATGAAAAGAAACAAGTATGGAATAAAATGTGATTTTTACAAAACAAGTCACCAGGTATGAAACAACTGGAAAGAAAGTTACATCACAAGCAGCATGTCACAAAAGAGCACTATGGGTAATCCCTATAGGTAGCTAGAGTATGTGGGAACCTAGAGACCTCGTACCTCGGTGAAACGTGGCTTAGAAGGCCACGACCCTCAGAAAACGTGGCTTAGAAGGCCACGACCCTCAGAAATTCATGTGTTTAGTTAGTGTTGTTGTTGCGTCAATCCTGCTATACAAACCGGGATGAACCCCTGCCGTTTCATCTAGCGTACTAGTCTTGGTCACCCACCTAGATACCCAAGGTTTCCCATGTGCTCTATTTCAAAGGGTGGTGAGGTTTTATCAAAAACATACAAAGGACATAACACTTTCTTATCCAAAGTCCATTTTTACCTCTTACCACCATTCTCCCTCCTTAAGCGTATCCCCATTTTTATGTTACATAACATCGCATAAGCCTCTTTATTCGGAACATATCACAAATCAATCACTTAACACACACATCATGTTTCTAAAACAACGGGGCATGCATTAAGAGGGGTTTTGTTTCACTTTCGCAACCCATTCTCAAAGTGCCAAGCGGGCTTTATTAATCAAAATAAATATTTTTCTTTTTTAACACATAATCACTCAACACTTAAGTTTCCAAAACCATTTGAAAGTTCAATTAAACATCCAAGGTGATACATATTTAAAAGCAAGCTAGAAAACATGTTTAAATCTAAAAAGAAAAACATTGGAAATACTTATTACACACTAAAATCATTGAGGAAACCACTTTTAAAGAACCATGACCATTTATGTATATACACACATATATATATATATAGCTTGTGCATCTCATATAAAAGCAGAAGACGCATTAAAAAAAACACCAAGAAAAAATTGAAATTCTAATTAAAGACTAGGGCATAGGGGACCTACCTCAAGACATGAAGCTCTTGATGATGGCAGCCCGAGACCGCTTCACCTACACACATATACATTTTCATATATATATATATCCTTTGATCCAGGAAAATATAACCCCCGCTCCATGAGGGAACATGCGCAAGGAGGATATATATATATATATATACATGCCTACCCATGTATATACATGTAGGCGCTTGTTGCCAACCACATGAACTCACCCTGCGACGACCAACGCACTACAAGATAATTTAATAAATCAATCAAAACATAATAAAACATTCCCAAGATGCAAAACCAGACCTCACCCCAAAGACACTCAATTTCACGTAGGAAAAGCCACTTTAAATATCAAACACATACTTAATATTTTTGAAGACCACTTTCACACAACACACGCAAATGAATAAATCAATAAAACCATTTCTGAAACACTTGAAAATTAACACTGAAATTTACACAAAAAATTTGCTCAAATTCATATCAAGGCACCACTTTAAAACCATCCGCATAGTTAAAAGGCCATTTCTACAATTAAACAAATTTCCAGAAACATTTTCCAAACAATTTTGAGATATACTGCATGACATTAAACACCAAAAACTATTTCAAATGTCATCTCCAACTAAACGCAAATAGACGCAAGACTGAAATGACAACCGCACCCTCTGCACGCCCTAACAAATTAACTACACAACTTAAAAAAAACTAATAACCAGTTCAACATTGGTTTCACAACAATATACTTATTTTATGCACACACTACTAAACACATCAAACACACTGAACCTTATGAAAAATAAAAATTTTCATCAAACTAAATTATAAATAAACATGTTGAGTTAATTAACTCAACGAATGAATTCATCAATTAATATTCAGGTACAGAACCAGCTACCTCGGCGGCGAACCACGAAAATTGATTTGAAATCTTCAAATCCTAACGCGAAACTTCAATCGCGCGTCGTCTGCACCGCAAGGAACCTAACGTGAACCCAAACACATGCATTCGAACCCAAAAACATAAAATTAAAACCCTAAAACAAACAATTAAACCTCCAAAGCCAACTCAAAACTCACTGAAAAAACCAAAACACAAAAATAGAAGAAAAGAAAATATATAAGAGGGGCCTAAACCGAGGGGTTGTACCCGGAGGGAGCAGCGCGCCAGGGAGGAGCTCGGCCCTGGGGATCAGCGCGCCGGGGAGAAGGAGGTTCCAGTGGCGGTCGTTGTGCGCAGAAGGGGAGGTTGTGGGGAAGGCCGGCCGAGCGGGAGGAGCAGCAGGGGGGAAAGCAACCTGGCGCGGCGGAGGAAAGGCCGAGGTGCGGCTTTGGCTGGGCAAAAAGGACGGGCCGAGAGGGATTCGGCCAAGCGGGAGAAGCGGTAGGGGGCAGTGGGGAGATCGCGGAGGAGCTGGGAATAGGGACGTGCGTAGCTGGGTGCAAGAAACGTCCGAGGAGGGGTTGTGCGGCGTCGGCTCAAGGAATTAGGGAGGCGGCTAGGGTTCGCGTAGGCCAGGGAAGCCGCGACGGGGAGGAGAGGTAGCAGGGGGATCCGACGGGATTGTGAGGGGAAAAGGAAAAAAACGGAGGGAGGAAGAGAGAGAGAAAAAAAAATAAATAAAATAAAAAGGAAATAAAATAAAATAAGAAGGAAAATAAAACCTAAATTTAGTATTATTAATAATAATAATAACACCTCAAATTATAATATATTCATTGTTATCATTAAAACAAACTATTAATCCTTATTAGTTTTATTATTATTGTTATTATTATTATTATTATTAAGAGCAATATTGATAATGACACAAGACAAATTATATTGCTAACACCATTAATATTATTGTTTTATTATACTGATCCATTTCATTTAATTAATTAACCATCAAGCAGGGCGTGCGGTGAAACGGGCGGGGCCGCGCGGCGACCCAGGTGAGGCCACGCAGCTTTGGTCGCGTTGCGCTGGACGCAAACTAGACCAAAACACAAAGAACTCGAAATCTTATGTCGGGTTTCAACCCAAACTACTCAACACAAAGTAAATTAATAAAATAAATAATTTTTTTGAAATAGAGGGTGTGACATCACCAATACATTACAATTTTTTTTCACCATAAAAATTTACTTTATCACATTATGATCCAAACATCACTCACATATTTAGTGTTATGTGTCCCTTAATCACATGTTCTCAATGATTATAACATTTCTATTAAATCTAATTTTTTATTCCATTATCAACACTCAAAATATCCTTTAAAATCCATAATTACAAACTAAAAATAATAAAAATTATATAATTCATTATTCCTATAACATTTTTATTAAATTCTAGTTCATAAAATCTATATTCCTCCCACTTACTTCTCATCATATTAACTTATCTTCATCATCTTATTCATTAACACTTTATTCCTTAAAACTATAAAATTAGTATAAATATGAACATTCCATACTGATTTTCAACACAATCATCCCCCATAGGGCATAAATTTTCATAGTTCCCCCACATATAAAATTTAAGGCATTCATATATTGATAAAACACCAGGGATACCAATATTTTAATCCATTTTTTACCAAAGTCTTCATTTATTCTTTGAATTTAATTTTATTGGGTCTTTCTCATATATAGTCAAAGCATTTTTATATTACTCAGTGTCAGCAACTTTCAGGTTTGTTGCAACAATATTAACATGTTTGAAATTGATTCATCATTATACCTTGGTCTATTATGACCAAACCCCTAGTGTAATTTTACCATATCATATTTAGGGAGTCTAATTTTTTATGGAATACACTGGTAATCATGTTTGAGGTAAATAGATTATAAATAATAAAAATTTTCATCACTTCAGTTGTTTTCCCATTGGATTCATGTTCAGAAATTTTCCTTCATATTCTATTTTAACAGTTTACATTTTTGGTCATGCTATTAACTAAAAAAAACTAAAATACTTTTAGAAGTAGTAATACAACATGGAAAACCACATAATTAATGAGAATTAATAAAATTTTTAATTTATGACTATATATAAATATTTCTAGGCTACTCTCAATCATTTCCAAGACACTTGGATTGAATCTTATACTTATCATTAGGGATCTTACTAATGTTTTCTCATCATAGTTTTTAATGGTTAACTAAAAAATCACTCTAATACCAAATTTAACTACCAACTATTTCCATTCATTGATATTACATATAAATAGATGAATATTCATATTACAAAAATCTAATCCAAAATCGTATGGGTTAGAGTCTATGTGAAATTGGAAACAAAAACAACTTGTCAATAACGTGTCTATATATTATACAACATATACCTTCATAAATTGAACACATTTTTTACAATTTGAAACTATTTCCACTAATCATATCCTACTAAAATATTCCTATGAAAATAGAGATGGAAAATTCTTAGTTATGGTAAAAAAGGCAGATACTTACTCAAAACATGAAGATTAGGGTATGGAAACAAAAGAAAAACATTTGATGATCACACCCTATATGTCAAAGACCATATACAATAGTTATGAAATAATTAATTTCAGTTCATAATAAATGATTCATATGATAATTGTTGATTTTGATCGATGAGAGTATAACAATGTAATAAGACATGGAATTTAATTTTCACATATAGACATATAACATTGTGAGCATGTATACATATAAAAATATTCACTCATAAATTTATGGATAGGAAATTAGCACATAGAATACAATTATGTATATGAAAATATTTCTATGAATAACCATATATATATGAATGAAAATTACAGGCCTATAATTATGATCAAATAATCAGGTTCTTGCATAACATTGTGAACAGGTAATCATGTTCATCGATAACCTTTTTGAACATGTAATCTTTTTAATGATTAAAATTGTGAAACATATATGTAGGTTCACACAATACCTTTTTACTCATATGTTATCCATCGTTACCCGATGTGTTGGAGGGAGATATAGGTCTCTATAGTCACACAATGAAAAGCATACATATGTGTTCCATTAGAACATATATCATTTATCACATCATATCAAATGTAAATAAATGTGCTTCATAAACGTTTATTGAGGACATTACTCTTGGGATTGAAAAAGGATTAATAAACATAACACCACCAAAAACATTATCCATTTAGAAATTTGTTTATGATATATTGATTGAAAAATATCCATAATAAATCATTTCTTACCTCAAATAATGTTATATTATATAGAATGAAAATTTTAAAGATCATTGAAATATTCATTCAGGAAAATATCCTTTAGTAATTTTTTAAATGAGAAAATATTAAATAAATAGTTTTTAATAAAAAATAAACCTATAATATTCTATAGGATGATTCGTTGAATATAAGTTTCATGACATCATGGAAATATTATCATGTTGTATATGTTAAAAAAACATTACTTATATATTTTTGTTGGAAAATTCAAAGAAAACATGTTTTAGAAAATGAAAAAGGTAATACCTTTCAATATTTTTTTATAAAGATTATAAAATTAATAAAATGAATTTATGAAATAATAATATTATAGTAAAAAATATATTTAAATATCATTATAAAACCAGGATATGGGAAAAATATAATTTTAAATGTAACTTTAAAAAAGATAATTATTAAAAGAGAGTCCCATATAAATATCACATCATTAAAGTGGTAACTAAAAAAGGACTTATTAGGTGTATCAAAGATAAATATAAATAAAACTGTTCAAATAAAACATAAGATATTCAAATTTAATTTCAGAAATAAGCATAGAATGACATTATCAAGTAGTATAAGTGTAACCTAAAGAATGGAAAATTAATTAAGAATTACCCAGAATTTTTAAATTAGTAAAATTGTATGCATGGTATAAGTAATAATTATCGAATAAAATTGTGGATATGATGAATATAATGTGTTTAAATATATAATATATAAATTTTCATAATATACCCCACACACATGAAATTAGTGGTGAATAATTCTTAAATCTTACAAACAAAAAAGTAACATGTGAAACCATTAACTTACACTTGTTTTTGTTGAATATTAATTAAAAACATTATTAATTATTTTATTTTTGTTATTAACTTATTATAGAACCATATTAACATTTATCCAATCATATATGATCATATTATTACATATTATTATCCTTTCATTTATAATATCAAAAAAATTTCATTATTTTAGTTAATAACTTCGTTATTTTTCGATAATGATTTGACTTGTTATATATAATTCATATTAGTTTGATCATTAATTAATAATTTATATAATATAAAAAATAAATAAATATTATATTTATTTATTATGTATGTATTAATAAAAATAAAAAACATTTAGTGAATATAAATGAAATAAACCGTTCTTATAGACAGTCGGTCATATGTATACATTAATGTTGTTTCTATTTTGTTGTTGAAATGATTGAAGGAAATGTAAATGGAATATATTTATATAATATTTCTTGTATCATTTATATTTCATATATGAATCATAGTTTTATGAAACATATTTTTAATAATTTAAATTTAAATAATGAACTTATCACATCAATTTTAGGAGGTGGTAATCTACATGTTCCCAAACAAAGTTATCGTATTCCCATAAGATGGAAAGAATTAAGGTATGTGTTATATAATAATTCAGGAATCAAAAATATTTTATAAATATAATGTATATATACAATATCTTATATAAACTGTATATCTTACAATATTTGATCCCCTTAAAAGGGGTAATAGACGAACAAACAACATTTGTTCGCTAGGTAGTAGTCTACCAAACACACAAACAATGATTGAGTATCCAATTTGAAGGTAGTTTGTGATGTTTTAGGTCACACACATGATATAAAAACATATAATTATTTTTATTTTTCCTAGGATATTATATAATCAATATATATATTATTAATTTAAGGGGTATATAAATAAATTAAACAATAGTGCTTGTTGAAGTCTCTTACCTCTTCCTCATCAGAGTTTGTTTATATTTTTTATTAAAGGATACAAGATTTTTCATTTAGTGATAACATAAACAATTGTACATGGATTGAGTCAGGAGGATATTTTCATTTATATATTTTAGGATATTAAGTTGTTTTGAGTCAAAATGGGTTTGTGAGGTGTGGTCTTTATAAGTGAGGAGGGGTAGTTTTAAGTGATTTAATAAATATAATTTTATAATAATATTCAACTGCATTCAAGTGGAAATAATTTCAAGGAATTATATTTTTAATTAATATATTGGAGTCTATTTAGTGTCTAAAAATATCGCAATCATGAATTAAAATTATTAATTTTTTAAATTGTATATCTTTACCTTATAACATTAATATGATAATTATTTTACATTCAATAAGGTGAATAACTTTTTTGATTAAGATAACATTTTTATTCCTAAAAAGAAAAATAATAGTAATAGTTAATTTGTATCTAATTATTTTAATATTGAATACATTTTTTCAAATTCAATTCAGAAATTTTAAAAAATTGGATTTAAAATTTATCTCTAAGATCTAATAGGAATGAGTCTTTTGGAAATGTGAAAGTTCAAATGTGTGATATGTTTTTATATCCAACATAAATTTTATATAGATTAAAATTAAAAAAACAAATTTATTGATTTAAGGTTTAAATACATATACTTTAAATACGTTTTAAATTTACATTTTACAATAAATATATTTTTCAAATGAAAAATCATTCATGAGTTAAAATTTATTTTTTCACTATTAATCACAAAATTGAACTTATTAGAAAATATAACCCTAAGCTTATTTATACATTAATCCTTAAAAAAATTAAAAATATATTTATAAAAGTGTCAAAATTTGTTTTAAAACAAGTGTGTTATCAAAAGGGTACATACCTCTCTTTAGAAAATTATCATTTTCATGCATACAAGTGGATTTATTCATATCTTAATCTTATCAAACATATTGGATGATTTGAAAAAAAAAATTGATTCATTATATAATTGATATATTACATTCATATCTATCACTAACAATGGTTATTTTTATTCATGAACATAGAAGACCATTCTGATAATAATTTTTTTTATATAAATACATTTTTCATATTCAAATGGTTATGAATATAATATTTAATTAATTTGTAACCAACTAATTAAATTTTTATTAATTTGTATACTATACTTTCAAAAAAACAAATTATATTCATTCATTCCCTATATTCTATAGTCAGAGAGGTAACTATCATGGTTAAATTAAAATATTTTTGAGTTCATTTAAGCTCAGTGTTATGTGAAAAGCAATTTATCAAAAAGAATAATTTTTTAAAAAAATGCATACTATAAAATAACATGGTATTACATATAACTTCCATTAAATTTTTCATATAAAAATATCATTATATTTATCATTCATTGAAATATTTTGACATTCTTATAACATAGCACTGAAACAGGTATGACCAGGGTTCATGGAATCCTGTTTATCACATGATGGATCAGTATAATTGGTTTTTTGATTATATAATAACTTAACTATTTATCATTAAATAATCCTCAAAATGTATGTTTAATTTTATTAATGTTGAATTGGTGGTGTACTAATAGGTTCATATTCACACAATAAAATGTCAATTTATTATGTGTAAAAAATTCATGATCAAGGACCCTGAGAAGGGTAAGGACCTAGTTATATGTTACTAAGGAAACATAGTTAGATTTTTACTGTGTAATTTTATATAATCTATATATTTGATATAATTTCTTTCATTTATTATTCCTTTGATACAATTATTAAGATTAATCATCCAAATTGGTGGTCTATTTAGTAATTATTGTGTGACATGACATGAAATTTTTAATAGCATCATATTTTGTTATTATTTTAATGAGATTGTTTTTTCTTATGTATATGTCTGTATATTTTGGTCTATAGATACTATTAACGATGATATAATCTCCACACAACATCTCTAGACCCTCATTACTAGTCGATAACCCATTCCGCATGGGATGGTGCACATGAGGTCATGTGGAACATTGGCTTGGACCTAGTCATTGGTGTTATGGTGTCGTATTTTCAATCAACTAAACAGGTATACTAAAATCACAATAATAGGAGGGAAAACATGAAAGTAATAATAAACATGAATGAATTTCTCTTGGGTGAGAAAAATCATAATCATCACCATCACATAATAATAGAATCAGCATCAGAATCATGGGGAAAACATATTCAAATAACATGGATTGTGGAATATTTATTATAATGAAACATCATAATAATGTGTTCTAACAAAAAACATAGTTATGAACACTTATTGCATCATGTTCATAGATAATATATTTTTATAAATTATAAAATCATAATTTTGAGCACATATAAAATAATTTATATAAATAATAGACATAATAATTAGAGATATATCACATTACCAAATGCATTAGAGAGATATAAAATTTTGGTTCAATATTTCACTTTATAAGAAATGGGTACAACTGCGAAAGTGGCACACACGCAAAGAAGAAAATTACATTAATTCACATGCCCATGGACTTGACCTCTCGACCTGCCCCTCACCCCCCAAACCCTTACCACACCACCACAAATGGTGGGGCCACCTTCCACTTTATATACTAATAATAATCATAAATTTCTCATTGAATGGAAACTTATTTCAATGTTAGAAAAAATATAAAATCATGGAATGCTAATGGGTTTCAAAAGGATGTTAAGAATCACATATCAATGAATTGGACTTGAGGTTTCAAAAATTTGTATGCAAAAACAATTAATTAGACATAACAGGTTTTAACAAATGATCATAGAAAATAGTTATATGATGAAACAATTTATAAAAATAAATGAGATTAATCATAAAATAAGAAATTATTGGGAAATCGTTATGTGTAGATTTTAAATTAACTTTATGAAGTAGAATACTGTGTATCCTTATGATATAAAAAGTGAAAAACAATATTAAATAGATTATTTTTAAAATTATAGAATATTATGCACTGAAAATAATGATAAATAATTTAGAAACACAAAATGAATGACATGGGTTAAAGGTTCCAATTACCATATGTATTTTAGTATTTCTTCACTTTTCCACATCTTGTATAATAAATTTATTATTTTAAAACATGAAAATATTAGATAAATTTTTTAATTTTTATCATGGTTTTTCAATTAATTTTTTTTCTATCTTAAATCCTTTTTATTAAGTGATTTCTTTGATATTGACTTTTTTAAAATAAAAATACAATCATTCTACAATTTCATGATTGTTGGCACACAAATCAAGCTTATATGGCATACGACCATCATTGGGAAAACCGAATCCATCATAGGACTCTAGGGACCAATCCATTAAAAATAAGTATGGTTCATGTAAGTATCGACACATATGAGAATGATTGATATTCATGCACAAGAATCTTGTACACCCAATATGACGTCATTTTTCATTCTTTCAGTGAAGGGAATAAGAAAAACAAGATAAACTTTGTTCAAGAAGAACAATTTTCATAGAAATAAACCCATTCATGTAAAAGACACTTGAACAAAAAATTATACATCATATTGATGTATACCAAGTATGGACACCATATAAATGGATGAAAATGTGTGGGTAACCTCTTCTGTGAGTAAAATATTGTGTTACCATTGCTAATGATTTCAACTATAAATAAATATTTACCCCTCAACATTCAGTTACTCTCTATAAAAATGAATAATCAGAGTTTTATGTGTAAAAACAATCATTTCTAACATTTAAAAAACATAGAAACCTCATGGTAGAGATTCTTTCACAATAGACCTTCCATGGTCCAGTAGCCCGCAATTATGAAATATTTAGCTAATCTCTTTCAACCCATGTCAGGTGCGTGTGACTATCCAAATTTTACTCAACATATATATGTGTCATACATCATTTTATTCACAATTTACTCATCTTCCTCAATGACCTAATCATGTAATAGCGTCCATAAATTAGAAAAATAGTTTTTCAAACCCTCCAAACCTGTGCGCAAAAACTACGGAGACCCCTACATTATGTCCCATTTTCATCAACATCACCCACTTCTATGAATTTGTACTCTAACCTTGGTTTATTTATTAAATTAATACTCTATTGTGGAATTAATTATTTGAATCTCATCCCCTCCATCATGTCCTAAAATATCTAGAGTCTTTCCCCCCATTTGGGTGCATGAGCATTATTTGTGTAAGCTCAAGAGGGAAGGAGTGAGTCCCCCACATCCGATCTACATGATTTAAAACATCCTACTCCAAGTATACTCAACACATGATATTAAATAGTGTCTATTCCCTATGAAATAAGTCAAGGATTTTCTATTTGTGATTATAATGGGATAGCCTCTAGATCACATACCCTCACAATTAATGAGTACCTTCTCACTCGTAATGATATCCTACTCACATGGAATGACATCCCCATGGGTAAACATTCAGACATATTCCCCACCCCAAACCTAATAGTCTATTCCTTAATGAAATGATCATCATGTTTAATTATTCACCTTTTTTCACATATTGAGAGTGGAATATGTGTTAATATAGGTTATTAGAGACTTTTACATCCACCCCATCCATATATTCAACCTTCTCTATATACATTATCACTAACTACTACTCCTATGGAAATAATCCTAAGTATAATCCCCAACAACCATTCCACCCCTATGGGTCTTTCTTATGGATTAAGGCCATCTGAATGGTACTTTTCATCATCCTCCTTAGGTATAATCCCAAATAAATTTGGAGCTACATGGGGTTTGATTCCCAACCAACTAGGATACGTAGGAAGCCTCCTTGAGTTCCAAACCCAACATCGACAAATATCCATATTATTTATGAACCATATCATTGTTATGATCACTCCTACCTCACCTAAGGGCCTACAAGACCTACATTATTTTGATAACATTAATCTCTAATACTCATAAAATACAACCAATATAATTTCTCTTGTGATGGTTAGATTCTTGGTTTATGCCCCACACCATCCCTCTTCGACACTCCCTTCAGGACGTGATCATCCTTATCGCATGATGTTAAACTATATGGACTGATCCAATCACACAACCATAAAATGTGGCACCCAGATACATGATTTTTTATCCATTTCTTCTATACAAGGACATATCATGTCTCTTGGTGTATCAAACTCACCCATTGGTAAACCAATATGATCCCTCCTTTGGATATACCCTTGTTATCTACATCCAAGAGTGTTTTGATCAACCTTCATGATGTAACAACTTCACTTTATCAAACACACCAACTGAATATACTCCCAAATTATGTTATGATGCTTCCTCATTCCTGGTGTAACATATTCCCTTTATGGGACACACCTCTTATATTAACCTCTACAAGGTGTTTTGGTTTGTACATTGGTAATGTTCTTGGTGTAATTTTGTCTTTCAGATGGATACACCTTGATGATCTTCCTCTATGGAGTTTCTTGATCAATCAACATTATCGCCACAATAAATTAAACTTTTAACCCCAAATTCATACCTCATAAAAAACATGATATGCCTAAATAAAAATCGTAGGATGATATTCACCTATGTCATCTACTAACTCATGAAAGACATGTCATTCCAATGGTGAAATCCAGGTAAGATATACTCCTCATATATTATATAACATCTGATCAAACTGAGTTTCATTGGGCTCCAAGCCTAAGATTACTATGTGAGATTCCCTCCTAAGAGGAAGAATATACGTTACCATTCTCACAAGAAACTAAGTATGCATGAAATTCCCTACATGTCTACTATACTGACAGAAGGATACTTCTTTATGGAGAACAACTAGAATTTCGAGACAAAACAATTGTAATTAAACAGCATCCATAAAGATATGACATAGTGAATGATTTTGAACAAAATGACTTAAATCTATTTTGGAGACCTAGAATAAGGATCGTGTTCAGAAGAGGGATCCAAGGAAGAAAGAAATGACATCCCATTATCATGTTTCTATCAAAGTGAGGACATCACCATTAGATGTGATGAAATCCACCCACCATTTGAATGTATTTATGCGTCATAAAAAAATTAGTTCACATAAACATGTTAGTAGAATCCTCTATGAATGCATCAGAAAAAGAAATTTTGATCCTAATGTGAAACTCTTCTCTTCCACATAGGAGCTCGTAGCATTTGATACATTAGTAAAATAACATGTTACTAGATATATCGATATTTCAATTGGTACCAGAACATAAATAGTTAAAAATAACATATAATTGAACAGAAGTTAGTGGAGTTAAAATTTGGGAAAAATGTTCCTTGACATTGTCAGTGAAAATATCCCACTCCATCCAAGTTATATTGGATCATGTTGGGTCATTGGGAATTTCATATGATGTTTTAATATTTATAGAATAATCAGTATAATTTATTGGAATAAAACTATTTAAAATCAACCGTACAATTCCCGCATACCTAGGGGTATGTAAAATGATAATGAAGAAATCGTACATGACACAACCTCTACAAGGACTTCAACTGTGACCTCATATAATGAGAACTCATGTCTTGACACACCCCTTGAAATCATCCATAGGATGGTGATTCAAACCCTCATACATCAGTACAAGCATAAGTGGGTCATCACCACTAGGTACATGACTTACCAAGACCTTGAGGCTTCAAGACATTGCCAACATCACCACACCCAATGGCCTTAGAGGGAGAAACCCCTCACCATTACAATAGTGGTCCACTTTTGGAGAATACCCCCAATGTGTTCTTTTGACTCAATCCCCTACACTGTCAGTGTGGTGAATACCCATGTCACTACATCACTAACTATCGACCAAGACCAATAAAAAATTTTCTCCCACCAAACCCCATCATCACCAACAATGACAGGCTGTTGAGGCCAAAGAATAGGTAGACTATACACATTCTCTGTCAGCACTACTGCAGACTAACCAATGTCAACAGAAGGGCTAGGACTAGAATAATTAATGATGATAGGCATAATATTCCATGGAACTAGTGGACCATTACACCACTAATGTATTCTTACATATTCTTTCCCTAGATGATTGTGGATCCATTAAGGCCTGGTTGGGATAAAAACCATAAATTCCTCACATGTATGCAAGGATGGATATAAGAATCATATGAACCACCAACATCTAGCATAGGTCAACACATGATGATTATTTTTTGTATATTGATTTCCCAACACAATCTCAAACCCATTCATAGTACATCCCTACAGTAAAAATCTATGTGATGGTGCCCATTGTTCTATTCCTACTTAAACCAACATTCATCCCTTCATCAAAAACTTGTATAGAAGTTCTCCCCATTCTTCTTCCATAAATCAAAATTGAGGTCCTCAACATGTCCTATCACATCAAGATTGAGGACCTTGTCAGGACATTCCTAACTCAGAAAGAGGTTCCCACCACTCCAGCATTGATTAAGTAAATGGTCTTCCTCACATCATCGATAATAATTATGGAGGTCCTCACCATTCGATCAACATCATCTAGCATGAAAGTGTTAACCATACCACATCGGATCAGAGTGATGGTCCTCCCCACTATATCAACAATCAAAATAGAGTCTCTCCCCATGCTCCCACAAACCAATGAAAAGTACCTCCATGTTCATTCCTCAACTAGTAAAATGGTATTATCCATATTACATATCATCAACATGAAGGTCATCCATGTCTCCCTATAGATTGATGTGACATTCCTCGTGCAATTCCAACTCACCAATGTGGAGGTCCTCGATTTGACATTACTATCGATATGAATTGATGTCGTCCTCAGGTCACATTCAACCAATGCAGAGGTCCAATATCCAGAGCATCAACAACTGTAGATTAGGTCCTCCTCAGTCGTATATATATCAAATTTATGGTCATCCCCGCTCTAACATCAATCGATATATAAAACACCATATTTATGAAATAGTCAAAGTGGATATTATTTACACACTATCACTCACCAACCCTTAAGGTCCTCCTAATGAAATAATAGTTACATTCCTTAATGAACCAACATGGAGAAGAAGGTGGAATATTCTTTACAAATGGGAATATATTTTAAAGCACCATATCATCAATAGTGCTGTCAACCTTTCAGATTCTGATGGGTATGCATTTCAATTATGTAACCCTCACTGGAGTAATCAAAATCAGAGTTTTTGGTAGGATCCGAGTAAGTGATGTTAGTCATCTAGGAATGTTAAATTTATGGGATCCACAAATCCCTGTATAGATACATGTTGATGGAAGAGGTCATGGATTCATTCTAGGGTCTCATGGAATAACCATCTCCGTCATCACTAGCCTCATTATCCACCACTACCAAATATTATAGATATATTTTCTTGTCTGAGTTGACCCATTTAGAATGTGATCCACCTAAATTCCAATTGGTTAGTTCCACCACCCTTGAACATGGGATAGTAGAGGACATCGAAAACTATATTAATGTGTTGTTCCAAAAGGTAAGGACCTCAAAAGACCACACAACATGTCCAAAATAGTTGACTCATGCAGTGACTCTTCTATTGGCTAGTCAGCCGCCTCTCAAATACACATCAGTTCCACAGAAAATATATCAAAAATCACAATATAAATCCCATGATGATCATATTTAGGGCCTTATTCATAGAATGAATGAACATGGGAGACTATGGATAGTGATCAGATTTCTATCATGTTCTGTCCAAATGAAAAATCCATCTTCAACATTCTAGTGTTCCCCTAAATGTTTGAATTTTTTTCCAGCAAATCATTTGGTAAAAGTTAAATTTCTTTCATGACCATCCGAATTCTATTGTGTATGTTAAGAAAAATCTGTTGAAATTAGACATCATTGAATATTGGTTGAGTTGGTTCCACTCTGAGGGGCACATCACCAGACCACATGCGGCTACCATTGGACCCAAAAACATTCTTGTGTTGAGGGACTCGTATTCTTTGATAGAATTAACGAACAATGGTATTCACACCTGATGATAGAAGCATGTGGAAAATACATTTCTCTTCACTTTAGACATATCATTAGATATCATGTCCTACTCGTTGATATTGAGTATTTTCCTTTCGGTATCTTTTTTGTAGATAAAGTTGTACCACAATTTTAGAGGGGCATGAGTATCAACATAAGTTTATATGGAGTAATTCATCTGCCCAACAAAATAATCATATCAATGATGCCCTTATATAAGTGAACTAACATGTATGAAATGGTAGTCACTCATCGTTGGTGGCCACACCACATTATTTCCTTCAATTTAGAATATCAACAAGAAAATGGGACCTATAAAACCCTCTAAAATGTTTGGTATTGTAGAGAAGATAGTGATATATCTAAAAATCTCTACCATTATTCAATAGTTCGTTGATTGGAATATGATCAATGATTAGGTCCTTCAAAATTACCACATGGGTTATGGTGTACCACGCTTTGACCCAGTTTATCATCTAATGTGGAATCTACAAGTCGTACTAATCCAGTTTCTCTATGTTATGCTCGGTGATCTCAGACATCCAGATAGTGAAGTTCAAGGTGTATATTTCAAGAAAAAAATATATGTGTCCCAAAATCCTCCCAATCAACATTATAGACTTATTAAGTACTCAGATCATGCCCCTCCGCAATCCATTGAGCGCGCATAACAAATAGATGATCCAATCAATGCATTGCTGGTTAAGAATCATTTTCAAGAAAGGGATCTTTGCCAAGATGATTTGATGCCCACTATCACTACATCAATTAATTACTTGGAGACATGACCAGATGTAATACCACTTATCATATATCCACATCCATCATGGGGGTATTAAATTCAAGATCACCCTCGATTTTGTTAACCATTTATTTTCCCCGTTCAATGGGAAGGGAGTACCAATAAATCATTTAGTCCAAATCATCTCCAGGTGTGGTCCGTTTTTGGTAGCCCCACATGAGTAGGAGGACTCCATTCTTTAGTGTTCAATAAATACATAAAAAAGGGCCAACATTATCCAGTTCATCCAATTTTCCATTGGGTCAATAACTAGTTTGAAATATCTTCATTGGAAGTTACATTTCTATATTATCTCCACCATGTTCTAGGAATGAATTTCAAACGAATTCATGTAAATGAATGAACCTGGTGATAATGCCACAAAATTTGTTCCCAGTAGAGGGGACGTACATATTCACTCGAAATACAACTGACTCAGGAAAAAAATGATAATGATATTCCTTGGGAACATCATGATTGTTCTTATCCCAACCATTATTACTAAAAACAACACATGTGGGATTCATGATTTCTATGATAAATAAAATCTACTTAAGGAACCCTTAAATAAGGATCTGGAAGAATTAAAATAACATATATCTATTTTATCAATAATATCATCCAAATCATAGACTAATTCTATTATTTGGGTGGAGGGCCTTGAGCTGATAAGATTGGTTCACTCATTTATTGACGAGCCTCACTGAGTGCATCATCCTCGTCTAGATTATCCTCAGATACGGTATAATTTGTAGGCATCAAACCACCATGTGAATCCACCTAGATAAGATAATTTGGTTCCTCTTAGTAAATATCCTACCTCCCCTCATTAAGGGTAAACACCTAGAGATCAAAATATTGATATTAGGATCAATAAAAATTCTTTAAAAGATGCACATAATCCAATTTATTTTTCCAGTGCCACAGAACAGAGGATTATGATGTTTTTGAAGTGTAAAACGTCCCATGAAGCCAAGAATACGACACATGCTGACAATTACCCTTATCAATTGATACATGAAAATATCATCAAACAATGATATGTGTTCATGTATTGGATCCTAGATCATGAGGATGATGGTTTGGTCAAGATGGTAAATGTTTCAGAATAGCGGGCGAATGTCTCTACTGAGCTTAAAAGTGATTGTGAATTCGAATGGAAGTAGGTTTCAAACCAATGGAATCAGATGTATTATGACTTCTTGGCTCTCCACGTATTTTTCTATTCACCTGGAGTCATTTGTGCCTGTATAGGAAGGCCTAAATCCCTTGAATTTTCCACAATCCATATGATTGTAGATTTAACATCCATTTCACAACAATCATTGTCTCATAAAATTAGGATTAAATGGTGTAATAAATATCAAACCCACATTATAGTGTGAAATGTATCTTGTACTTCTAAAAATCTCAGGCCTCAATTGAAGGGAATCATCCATAGGGTCCACCCATCATTTTAAGATTCCATTAATGAGAATAAGGATTATTCAAATATAAACACTATTATGTTGGAAGATCCCTTTATAGTCCCTGATGATGGGGAGCACCATAAACACACCTAGAGATTCTTATAAGGACACCATTGAAGGAATAAATGAATGAATACAATTTATTATTTTTCTCAAGTTATCTCTAAAAGAGGAGTTGTGCATGCAACTAAGACCAAAAAAAGAGGATTTTTATAGAGCATATTAAGAAAAATCCTCCAATACTACACCAGTAGACATGTTGGCATATATGATCCTGATAATTGATCCTAGCCTCTAACACATCGTGGTTTTTTGTTTCTAGATAAATCCAGCACTCATCAACTTGACAATAAAAAAATAGTGGTTCTAGGGGAGTTTGCGGATGAAAATATAGATAATTCTCGCACCATCCGAAATCCAGTGGTATAATGAGAAAAACTTATTATTCCCCTACCCAATGTGCTACACCTTTTATGATGTAATTTGCATCTAGAGAGAAAGGATGACGTTTTGAATCACCACGCCTGCATATATATGAGGCTCTCAATTCTCAATGCTCTTATATTTTCTATGGAAATATGTTAGTCCCTCATAGAATCATTTGAGAAGCTCTTAATGTTCTAAGAAAAATTAATTTATATATATTCCTGTAATGCAGGGGATGAGGAGAAAGAACTATACCAGGATATCATTTAGTTCTCTAGATAAGATGAGGGATCCCTCAAGGTGGATCACCTCAGAAAATTGAAAATCACTTGAAAATTCAGTGGAATTGGTATTTGTCAATGTCTACATTAAAATAGTTTTGGGATCAATATCATCCCTATACACACACTACTCAAAATGGGACTGAAAAAATTATATTGGATTCCCTATAACCTTGAAATTTGGTGTTATGATAGGACTTTGTAGAGATTGTGTGGAAAAATCATATTAATGAACCAGTTTAGAGGCTTTATATGTACTGTTTAATTCATGGTTTTCTCATAGTATAAGAGCTATAATGAGTTGATTAGTGGGACCTTTATTATTATCAATGTAAATTCTCCCTCTATGTATCACTAATTCCTCATGTACTCCTTCAACGGTCAAGTTGGAATTCACCAAGGTGATTCATCCCCCTTTTAATTTTGTAAATCCAGCAATCTAGTTTCAATATTTTATATGTGTATTGAATAGAAATATTAGTCTAATAATGATTAGCACACTACAACTACATATTGCTCATCAGAATATTTTGATGAAGCTTCCATCCTACTGCTTGACCATTTTGAATCCATAATTCTAGACAAGATATGTTTTACATCATTTTCAATTAAGAAGGTTTGATGCATCCTAATTTCATGGAACACATTAGTTTTTCCTCATAATTCATCATTGGATTGGACAATGTGATACTATAATACCCTACCCTTATGAGGTGTCAATATGATCTTCCCATGTTTTACATTGTATATAAGACCAACCTGTTTTTCCAAGATAGATTAAACTAGATGAATTCAACCTACCACCATATTATTAATATCATGTCTGCAACCTATATTTTATGGCCTAATAGGATTAGAATAATATCCCCAATTTAAATGGTCTCAATAAAGTCCATGACCCCATCAAAGATTACATACCCACCAAAGGTAATATAGTAGTCCCCTAGAATTAGTCAGGCTGCATGAACCTTATCCACACATTAATTCCCCTTCTTCAGATGATAAACATGATTTGGAGAATTAAACTCCCTCATTTGAGGAGGGTGTCACCATCAATGTTGAAAACTTGATTCATGTAATCCTTATCACTAATAAAGATCAAAGGTTAATGTTGACCTATGCCTCCATGCCTCTATAATAATAGTAATTGTATATGGAATTCTTGGTGCAATATCATGTTCTATTTTTGTAGAGCTTTTATGAGATTCTAGGACTATATCCTCAGGTATCCATCCACCTTATTGACTTCCCAGTGATTCATTGTGAGTTTATGTTTCCTCCTAGTAAATGAACCCTTCTCTTGGTTCTATAGTTAAGGGCTAAATTGGTAATCTTTCAAATCCATCCGCATTAAAGAAGATTAGTACCCATGTGGATTTCCAACAGCAACCATTTCATAAAGATGAATAGGAAAATCAATGAATGTATCATGTTTTGGGATTAAAACTAACATTTATTGAAGGATGATATTTATATACCAATGAAAGAGATGTTTATCTTTTCCACAACTATATTTAAGACTAACTCAGAGATTGTGAGAAATTTTATGGCTTCTCCTCTATTAGAATGTTAAATGAAATCCTTATTTTGTGACTTCAGGGATACCATTGGGATGTTTATAGACATCTTCAATAGTAAAACATGAATCGATATCAACCTTGAGATGATATGTGCCAATAAATAGATTCATCCACTAAACAACCTCCAAGAGTGTTCAGACCTTCAATTACATATAAACTATGTACAAAGATTCATTAAAAATATGGATGGAATTTGTATAGCCTTTTCTAGGCCCATGAATTAAGGTATTGTATACCAATAGGATGAAGAGTTCTAGTACTCCTTTAATGAAAATAATCATTATCATTTACAACATCTAATTATGAAGCCTCCCGTTTATGGGAAGACTATGGTATTCTACATTAAAACCCTATAATGATCCAAATACATCATATCAAAAAAATAACAATAAAGGCTAATAGAAAATTTGATATATCCCCAATTACATTCTCCTCAAAATTGATTCTAGAAACTCTCTAATCAAGAAAATCATCGTCATAGTACTTTTATTAGTGAAGATATCGAATCACTATCTACTACATCAAGATATATTGATTATGACTTCTGTATAAAATCTTATGTTTATCATTAATCACCCTATTCTAATAGGATGGTCATTGCAATAGGTAGTGATCCTTTAGATGTTCGACATTTGGTTTTTTCCATAGAATGTTTTCCAAGATTATGTGTTAGAAGACTTTATTATATAACATAAAGATTATAAATAATCAATTTTTGAAGTTTATTTCTATAATGATTTCATCCTCTCATTGATCTAGCTATGGATTGCTAGAAAATTTATTTGGATTGTGCCTCCTGATGCCAAACTAGTAGAAGGATCAATGATCCTAAGCTCTATAGTGTATACAAGTGGATCATCTCCATCTATCTGTTATATGAATTCTATTGTTACTCATTACTATTTTCATATGGATTATCCAACAATGAGATGTACTATTAGTATCTCATAAATGGTATCCAACAATCCCTTCAAATTGATGTTCCGTTCATGCATGGGAAGTGAGAGTCTGAGTTAGTTAGAAAATATATCAAAAGTGACTATATGACTAGGAAACTATTGCTTTAACACTTCTTAGGGAACACACACTAGTTGACGTCCCCATTACACACCCAAACATAGGATAAGCATGTTCCATAGTCAAAGAAAAATCAATCCAATGGATTTTCTAGTCTATCCCATAACTTTAAGAGCCTATCCATGATGATCTATTCATTCAGGATGCACATTAGAGGGTCATCTCTTCCTTCATCACAATTGGTAATGATTGCTGAAAATTAAACCAGCTTACATATAGTTCTGATATTCTGTGATCTCTAAATTCCCCCATAGAATAATGAACCACCTATTGGACAACCCCATTCTATTTGTTTTTATATCATTACATCCTTCTACTGGATAGAGCCGAGATTAAATGAATATATCCTCATGCAGCATATTTCTCCCTGTAGAGTTGTTCTGACTTCAAGAAAACTCTTTAGAAACATGGATTTATGTTAATTTTCCCCAATTAAATACATGTAGATAAAAATACACAGGCTGTCTTGGAAGTTAATGTTGTTCATTCAAGGTAAATTATGAAGGGTTTATTCCCTCTCACCATATTTAATGGTCGAGATACTTACAGATAATAATATTCTATAACTAAACTATTTTTAAAACTGGATACATTCATATTGGATACATGAAAAATATTTTTATCAACCACTAGAGAACCATCACACTATAATATATTTGTGGTCGTCTGTGCAATAGAGTCTCGATTTGATAAGAACATATCCACATGTAATATTTCTCTAGTGTACTTAAATTCTGTCAGAAATATATTTCTTTTCTGCATATGTAGAAGTGATTTGTCATTTGGAATTCAAGTCCCACTCTGTGATTGAATTCAGGAACTCCCAGATCATCCACCAATTCAGATTTATCTTTCCCATTATCACCGATAATGGTACCATCATCCCTGTGGTTGAGCTAGCTATGTTGCACATCAAGTTCACTATCTGGCCAATCCATACATCCTTGTACCATATACAGACGAATGCATAGATTAAGGTGTTCCATAATATAATCTCTGAAATGTTTCATAATATTGTGGGATATAAAAATAAATGTTGTCTAAAAATTCACCCTAATGACTTAGGGGCCATTTGGCCAACGACTCAGACATCAACCCTCATGACATCATATTATTTGCTATTGGAAATAAACGCAGTCCTACGCATTGAGATTAATTTTTCATTTCTCTGAATAGAAATAAATGATTAGTAATTTCCCTAATGAATGGAATAAGTCTTTCTACATTAGATGGAGTACCTCAAAGAGAAATGGCTATTTACCTTAAAAAAATATAAAGGGGAAACAAAACAAGATAGAGAGTGTGTTCAACATGAAATTTCATCTACTTTCTGTTCCCTAAGGTGATGTGATTATTTCCACAGAATGTCAATGATACCTAGATAGAGGCCACCAATTTTATAACCCATGTGTGATGGACCATAAATCATTCACCTCATCTACCTCAATAGAGAATACTCTTCGATCACCATGTATGGAGTGGACATCACTCCTCCTACCAACACCAATTTTCTCAATATATACTTTACATGAGGAGCTTCTAGCATCCAAGTTGCATGAAATTAAACTACACAACAATTTTCATCATCACTGTATGATGATAAAATACTTTCCCACATCCTAGTGACATGACTACAAACTATTGGAATTATCATGAAACATGGCATTGAAATATTCCCGAAGGTACAAACTCTATGAATTTAATCATAAATACCATTAGAAAACATTGTAAATTTAAATTTAATGTGAAATTTTTATAGGGTGTGTGATGTGGTGTTGGGACTCCATGGTCCTCATTCACATAGGTTTTTCTAAATTATTTTTCTATACAAACACTAATTTTAGATATCCCACTATTTTTATAAACTCAATAACCACACACTAATAGTGAAAATCTATAATAGATGGAGTTGTAGTATATTTATATCGAATAAAAAATCATTATGCCTCTTAATAAGGGATTATTCATGCCACATTAATTGAACATGAGATGCATCAATATAATGGTTATGGGCAAAAAAAATTTGTGAAAGAGATAATCACCCATATATGCGTCATTATATTTTCACAGTATGTTCTAGAGATACATATGGTTTGATTTATTTCCTCATGGGATATATAATGATTCATCAACATCTCATCCTCAATCCCATCCACATATTCATCATCCATTTTTCCCTTTTAATTTTTTATTGTCAATTCATTATAACCATAAACAATATACAGTCCATCTCAAGGTACGTATGTGGTAGTTGTCCAACTTAGGGCTCATTGATGTTAGGTTAGTCACTCTAACAGTTTACGAAGATTCCTATAAAGTAATTCCTCCTGTAGTTCAACACTAAAACCGTAAACTAGGAGACAATGGTCTCAGCAACACGGCCATAAACTCTTTCCATCATCTTCGATAACCAAATCATTAAACTATATAAAAGATTCTCTCTGAACATTGTATTGTGTTTTTGGGCCTCCATATACATTATTCATGTCAGGTTTTCCATAACAGTACATTACACATATCCCCTTTAGTAATTTAACCCTATTTGGTTTCAAATATATGTCCATAATATAAAAATCATAGTTTAAGAATCATGACATTAAAATTTCTATAGGCTTTATTTGGAATTATAGGTGTGGAATTGTGCCTTCTTATCCCCCGTTCATGTTGGGTTTATCACTCCATTGTGACAACATACCCATTTAGATATATTCCTGCCCTTTTTCTAACAAACTAGGACATTTAATGATGTTTCAATGTCCTAGTCAAAATGACCTTTAAATATTTTTAGTATATTAATAAATTATGACCATAAACTATTTGGGGTCCCAATTGAATGAGTTGTACAAATTTAAACTGGGATTCTTGATGTCATCAATACATGACATTGAATTTTTTTCCACCCATTTCATAAATGGAATGAATCTTATATATGATTTTTCGATTACCTTCTTTTTAAATTGAAATTCATGAAATGATATATGTGGGTTGATTAAAAAATGATTCCCCATACCCAAAACATTTGAGGCTCCATGATAACAATGTGAATCCAAAAACTCTCTCCTTGTAATGGATCAACTCCACTAACATTGGTCTTCTACCACACATATCTATTAAACTATGTGTGGATTGATTACCATCTTAATTGGATGCATAGTGGTGTTCTGACATTTTATATCTTGGACCAGTTGAAAATTCATTAATCTATTGGATACTTTTCCTTAGTCATGTCTCATAACATTTGAAGATAAACCATGTTCTTTACATTCTAGAACTACATATTTCTTGATCCCCATCCTCATTGGAAATTTAGTGATTCACACACTTCTCCACATTGTTTTCCTCCACAAAATAAATCAAATCCCATGTCCCTTCAACCCCATTATAGTCTATGAATCATGTCCTTAAATTATGTTCATTTCATCCTATGGATGAAGGGTGTGGATTTGGACCCCAATGCTTCTCATTAATGTCAGTTTTTCAAAAGAACTACACTAACCATACCATCTTCATTTTTCAGTCATGGTCTAGGAAACAAGAACCTAAACTATTTACAATACATGAGTTCTAATAAAAAAGGCATGAATATTCCAATGTTCAATTTAAAAATATCGAGACTTTCATGGAATACATTTCAATTGCCTTTCAAATCCAAAGAAACCCATATAACATTGATTGTGTTTTCCAATGGATCACTTATCCTCCTGACTCGATGTCCAAATTTATTTATTGTAACAAATAGTAGTTCATGTGTTATGAATGTGGTCAAAAATATATCATTCATTTTAATAACCCAATCTAGACTGGTGTGTTTTTGGTCCGTTTATTTCAAACCTGGTCAATAGTCAGTCCCCACCAATTGGTAAACTGTTATTTAGATCTCAGATGTCTCATCTTACCTCCTCTCCAATTCCATAAATCCTAGTATAATTTCAACACGCTTATTGTCCACCTGCATGAATTTTCATCCATCGAGTATGAGGGTCAATTTCGAGGGAAAATTCTCAACTTAAGATCCCCTCACCCCTAATGTACACATCCAATTGTTTGGAAAACCCCCTTAACATTCTTTGATTCCTACACTAATCATAACTAAAAGAGGAATAAAATTTATGGTATGTTTTGATCCAATTTGGTCGAGTTTCATAAATAAACCCATGGTATAGACTCTATGACATTACAATAAGAGACCATAATCCATGTATTATGACATTAAACTATTCATAACTCTAATATACCAAATAAGTATGACTTTTAACTGTTTTTCATGGTCTAACTTAATAACACCTAATATATGAATATTTTCCCCCACAACATGATTGGTACCCAAGCCACATTAAAGACTTTAACGTCGGCTTTATTTACATTGTGTCGCGAATGTACCATTGGATAACAAAAGTCAATGGATTAGGACATATGAACATAAAATCTATGAAGCTTCTCGGTCGTATGAAATTAAATTGTGGGATACATCTTCACCATATGAATTTATACATTATTCCCAATTTCATTACAGTTAATTATAAAAATTTGTTGATATCATCCCCATATCATGTCATAAACTTTAATGAAATCTTAGTCCCTCACCTGATATGTCCTCTATAACACATGATGATATTTTGAATTATTTTATTATCATAAATTTAATCTTTTTGATATTTTTCATTTAACACAACCATAAATATATTTTATTTTATATTAAATCACTATTTTTTCATCAGTTATATAAAAAAATTATCCATGAACTACATGAAAATTTAATTTTTCCTTTATCTACATATAATAACTTTTTTATCATTCTCTAGACACAACCACGACTTTCCTCGATGGCTTGCATGACATGGATGATTGGTTTTTACCGAACAATAATACATCAAAAAAATATTATTATTAAAAAATAATACGATATATCTAAGCCATTAAATTAGATTTTTTTAATAGTATTAAGTAATCTATGAAAATATACAATTTAATAAAATATATGATTAATTTATAGGTTACCAATTAATCTTAAATTATTATAAATAACAAACGAATATAAAAGAAGTTTTTATTATTTTAATAGTCATAAATATTTTTTAATGTAACATATAAAATCAATTAAAATAATTGAGTGATATTAATATAATATATAATCTACATTATCATAAAAATATTTTTTATATTCACCCAATATATTCGATATACATATTATACTAACACATATAATTTTATTCATAAAAAAATATTTTTTAATAAAGGCAGTTTTACGGCCCTGTAATGGATAACTAATATTAAATAAAATTATTTGATATTTTATAGAATTTATATGTCAAAATAAACCTCATCATTGAAATAGAATAATAATAATTATTTTAATATAATTTTTTGGTTTTTTCTACAAGTTTTAAATTGGTTGTGAATAGTTAAAATTATTGAATTTTAGTTCAAAATTGCATTATCATATAACTTATTTAAAATAATAATTTAGATTTTAAATATTATTAAAAATATAATTAGATATTATTTTTATCAATTAATATAATATAATGCATTTATATAAATTTATCTTTGAAAGTTTTTAGGAAAACATCGCAAACCATTGAATGTTTTTTCTTTAAAAAATTTCATTGTCCACCCAACTACGGGAATAAATTTCAATTAATTTCATCTTATTATGTGATTATAATTTCTAAAAATGAATACCATATTTATAGTAATCATAATTTATATTTTATAATATGGTCAAATTAGTTTTTCACCAAATATATTAGCGAAGGACATTAAAATTAATTGCATCGATTAAGGTAAAATTAAATTTTACTAACGACAAAACCGTTAGTTTAAGACTCAAAATGACATAGAAACTTATCAAATTCCCATAGGATAGCCATTATTTGGAAAATAAATTTACATTATTTACTTATTATTGAATTTTTTACTATATTAGGTAGAAATGTGGGTATAGAAAACTAGTTTTCAAAAATACCGAGTCAATCATTTCCCTTTACTATAAAAGTCCTCCACCTATACATCTTCCTAAAACTGCTCATACCACTTGGGATTAGAAATTATCTACCCATTACACATAAAATAATCCCTATGTTACCCTTTGAATCCATACATTGAACATAATGCAAACCAATGTATCATTTTGGCCCAAACCATAAGGAGTTACTTGATTTTGAGGTAACATCTTCTCTCAAGATCCTTCATTTGTTATGCGTCTATACCCCATCAATATCATTATTCAAATATTTTATAAAAATAACAGTATCCTAAACATACTAAGATATTTTTGTACAACAATTTTTACCTAAACCTACACACACCTCTCTCTAATGTCAAATGACATGTTGTTTATGTGTATAATGAACTACATCCTCACAAAATGATGACCCTTAATTATTTACATTACTACCTAACAAGGTGGAAATTATGAAGAGAATTTTTTTTATATATGTTTTATGTTTTATTTATTATTCAATGAAGTTTATTTAATTATTTTACCACAATATCTTTATTCTTTCTATTTTGTGTTAATATGATAATTTCATTTAAGTATGTTTGGATTATAGCCCCTCAATGCAATTAGATTCATTTAAACACTACATCGAATGTATGAGGGGTGGATTTTTTGAATATATATGATATATATGATATAATAAATCATCTATAAAAATTATATATATATATATATATTAATTTTAATTTCATTCATTTAACTTGATAATAAAACAAAAATAGCGTTCATGGTTATGTATGGCTTACCGTCGCCATGAACAATGAATTCCATTTATTAATTCTATGTTTTATTATAATACAAAAATACTAAATATAATTTATATTTAAATAATTGTTTAAATTATTTAAATAATTATATAAATAAAGGACCAATGATATATCAAATTGACACTCATGTGAGAAATAAAGCAGATAGTACACAATTTGAAACCTTAATGTAGTATTGTTAACAAGATGGTAATATAAAGCCATAATAAAAACATATACGGTATTATTAGTAATAATATGGTTCATTTATATATTTATAATAAAATTATATCTTTCATAAAGGAGTTTTTAATCAGTATGTTGAGAGTCAAGATACAAGGTGAGAAATTTTCATCTGACTTTTTATTACTGTGAGATACATGCAATGTGAATTACACTTTCCTTTTCCACAGTGTATGTACTACACATTATTGTATTCTATGTAACCTATAAATAAATTTATGGCTATTAAAATATCCATTTTATGATTTTTCTTTCATGGGATTAATGTTTCCAAAGTTACCATGTTTGGGAAATAGTCTTGTTTCAATTTTTCTTCCTTGAGACTCATGTTTTCTATAAACCTAAATTATATATAAAGGGGTTCATATATTCATTTAACAAGATATATCATGAATTTAAAAAATTTCTAGATATTTTAATTTTCATGTAATTTTCTTTTCTTACATGGTGAGTATGATCCCTTATTAACACGTCACAATGGTTTTTGAAGACAATATTATTATTTTTCAATATTATTTATGTTTATGCATCCATTGTTGAAATAATATGTTCTATCTCTCAATAAAGTTAATTTATATTCTTCCCCAATATTTATTTATGACTTATTAATCTATTTTTTCTTTTTTGGTGCATAGGATAGTTATGTAACTATTTTAATGAAATCTGAATTTTACTGTCTCTTGGGTTGGAGATATGTGTTTCACCACAACAATGTTTTATAATAATGGTTTCCAAGAATATTATACTATTATACTATTATTATTTCACATAATTTTCAACTTTGTTCTTAAAATAGTGTTTTTAGTGGAATCACCTTTTCACTTACTGAACGAGCCATTTTTCTAACATTTTTATTTTGAAAAAGGATTTTTATTTTTACCTTGAATGACATATAATGATTTATCAGTAATTAATTTTTTTAAGATTTCATTACATATTTATAAGATTAATTTTTATTAATTTTTATAAAATATATATTTTTTGGAAATATATTTCAAATGTATTTATGTTTTACATATACTTTTTCAATGAAGAAAGAATATTTTCCTCAAGAAATGTTTTCAAAATATTAATCCAATTTATTATATATCAAAGATAACTTCCACTGGTGTTTCTCATTCCCTTCTTGTAAATTAACCAAAGGTTCCATATATATTCTTTCATGAATGTTTATGTTTTGATGGAATTATTCTTATTACAACATTTTTACATCCATATGATTTATGTTTATGAAAATAAATTTTTCTCATAAAATATTCATTCATGAATTATTTATGAAAACTATATATTTTCATATGTTATGATGTGATGAAATGATAATGAAACAAATTTCATTTAATGTGTTTCCATTTGATGTTTATAAAATCTATCTCTTTTATGGGTCATGATATGATGAATGATTTATTATCTAATGGAACATTTCTAAATGATATTAATTTGTGATTGGTCGAAATACATCTCCCGCAAAGATTTGGGTAATGATTATATTTTTATGATCAGAAATGGTAAATATGGTTTAGTTGAACCAGAAAATCATGATTGTACATGGGTTGTATCCCCATCGTAGAAATAATAAGATTAAAGGGATGTAGACCAATTCTAAAAGTATGAGGGTACGCGAGTTGTAGATGAATACCAAAGTTATAAAGTAAATGTTTTTTATCCAATTCCTAAAATCTATACGGTACACATGTAGTTTCCCATGCCTGAATACAAAAAGATTAATTGGTTGTATCCCTAGACAAAATGTGACAGGGTACATGGGTTTTATCCTAATCCAAAACACAAGAAGGTACATGGGTTGTAGCACAATCCTAAACTTTAGGGGCACACATGATATTATACCAATCCATAAGTAGGTACTCAAGTCATATCCCAAGACTAACATGTTATAAAATCATTGGTAGGTATCCTTGATATAAAATTTTATATTCTTATATGAATGCCACAAAATACACGTTTTATTCATATATTGTGCTTTCTTGTCAATGATATTTATTTTATTATGATCCATGTATTATGAATTTCGAATCATTATTATGATATTTAATTTATAAGTTATTATCTTCAAATGTTATTCTCATGTTCTATACCCTTTTTATTTTTATGCTTACACATTTTCTTTTATTTTCCCTTACTGAGAAACTAATCTCAGCCATTATTATTTTTCCTCTCCCTATGTTATGAAGAATGGTTTTATGTATAAGTAATAATGGTGGATATCTTTATGGGAGATGCTAAAGATTCTTCACTAAGATAGTAGATTTTTTCCCATGATTCCAAAGACAATAAACTATTACGGTCCCTAGAATTCATTATATTAATGTTCATATTATTCACCAAAAAATGGTGTAATATCCTTTTATGATATGTATGGGTCGTTAATCCCGCTCTCGGTGCTGGTCATATTTTTGATCACTCATCGTTTTATCTATTGTTAAAAATTAGAGATGAATCACCCCAATATATTGTGTTTGACCATTCGTTTGACCAACATGCCTACACCAATGTACTATAATAAATTGTGGAATAATTCCAAGATTTTTTTATTACATTCTTATATTATATCGCTTTTTTTCTATGTTTCATGTGACATTTGTTTTGACCATCATCATCCTCCACATTATAATGGACCCCAAAAGTAAATGGTCTCCTTCAATAATATCTCACCTACATTTCATGTTCAACATCCTAGACGGCTTTGGAAGAAATATTGATGTAGGATTTGTGTTTAAAACATGGTTAGTGGTTGACCAACATTTTATTGTCCCAAATCCAATATAATTGTATGTATGTTTTGATTTCAACAATATCCAAAATTTTCATATATTTCCCAGCCACTATCATTGTTTCCACATTTCAGGTATTTTTATTCACACTTCCCATTCCCCATTTTTTAGGTATAATTCAATGCCCATGGTGTTATCCCATTCATGCAATACTATCCATTGTAAAATGATGGCTTTTATTTAGAGGGACCTGCTCTCTATCCATATGCTCTCATAGCCCAAACTCTATTTTTGGTCCTTCAATAATATCAATTCTTGAGTGTTCAATGGTTATATTGTAAACCATAGAAATGAGTGACCATATGTTCATCCCATGTTTAATACACCGATAATGTCTAACATGAATTTAGGGTATGGTTGTAGTTTATATTCATTATATGATTAAATTATGTTAATTAATAGAATAAAAATTAGTCTATATATGCATGTATAAAAGGATTGTTAAATTAAAAAAAATGTAAACTCTGAAATTGGTGATGGTCATCCATATGTTGATGCCAATATTTAGTCTAGGAAAAATTTAACATATGATGCTTCTCTAGTAACTGAGCATTAAAATTTTACCATCCTCTGGCATGTGGCCTCTATGGTTTGATTCCACCTATTGAGATTTATTTCCTCCTTATAAGCCATCATATAAATCTCATAATCCCTTATTTATTTCTCATTCTGATCAATTAAGCGAACACCAATTAGAGATATCACTTACCTCATCTGGCTCTCGGCCTCCTCCAGTTGAGCCTTCATGTGGTTGATGATCTTCAATTTAGTTTTAATGAATGTTTTATAATCATTCATTTTTTACATCAGAAACAATATTTCTTGGTATAAATATTGATATTTGAAAATGAAGTCATAAATCTTATGATCCTAGTCCATGTCTAGATAATGGATTCTATCACACACCAACTTAGTGAGAAAGTCATCAATAGTTACATGAAGACCACAAAAAAACCCCTTAAGTACACATATTGTGAATCTATTTGTGAAGAGTCTCTATGTGGTCTATTAATTTCTATTATAGTGTCTGGTCAATGAAACGTTGTATTCACTCTTACTCCCTACACAAGATTATACGATTTCCTTCTGGCACATCATGGTTAGATTCTTCTATATCATTATAAAGATTGTGATCTACATGAAAAAACCTACAAAAAAGGCCTATAGATGGATCATCCGAAAATTTACTCTCATGTGGACTGATCTCCTAGTTACGATCTCAATCATCCCAAGTCAACCATTCCTCAGTGGTTTGTCCCCAATCGGCCTTGAGATCAACCACTCTAGTTGAATTAGTTTCAACCGAAAACAATGTTTTTGTCAAATAACTAGTCTAGATTAGATTGTATGTCTATATCCTCATGTATCAGTGTTTTTTATATATAAGAGTCCCCTATTTTAGATTCCCCATGTTCTAGAAATATTGGACAGTGTTCTTGACTAATTTGAGACATAGGCCGTCAATCTAGTCCACGAGCAGTCGCCCTCTGAAACTATTAATATACACCTTCTATTCCCTTGTGCATTAATGGTTTTTACCATATTTGAAAAAACAATGTTGATAAAGAATTTAAGTTGAGTTTCGTGTGGTTTTTGATCTAAAATTTGACCATGGTCCCATTAAACCAAATTTTCTTGACCCCAGAAAAATTCAATAATAATGGGTATAGACCATCATTTCAAGGGATGACAGTGTTTGAGAATACATAACCCATATGGTGTTTCATTATCTATCCATGTAGAAAGTAGAATCATCCATAGGTCCTATTTGGTGTCATTCCACTTATGACATGGCCTAGTAAACTGTAGAGTTTGGAAATCATGACTACCCCCTATTTTACTTTGTATTGGGATTTTATATTCTCCACTATCACCATAATCCATGGTTATATTCCCATAATCATGTGCCTGAATGGAGGCATCCAGTCACATAGAAATGTGGAGAGAAAAGTGGTGTTGTGGACCAGTGGATCCCATCCTCCCATTTTTATGTACACTAATTTCTTAAACTACCCTTCCTCCAAAATTAGCTTGTATGATATTGGAATCCAACAATTTGACTCTATTAAGAACTATTTTCTTCATCCGAGTGTCCTCGTGATTGGGTCCTTCATTAGTATAATTAAAAATCATTTCATGAAAATGGTATCTCTATAAAACATGGGAGAATGTTTTAGTTTCTTCTTCATGACTACCAAAATATGTTTTTCTAGGAGAGGATTCTGATGTATATCATTCCATATGTCATATGACAGAAATATCTTATCATATAAGAATACTTCTAGTAGAAAACTACAAATACATTAGATGTCAAACGCGACGATGTGGACTTCCTTGTGATTAATATGGATCATAATGGTATCTTGGGACCGTCATCTATAGATCGTTTTGAACCATATCTTATAGATGGTAAAATTTCAACTAAGACATTAACACTAATTCATAGAATCTAACATGGAAAAATGCTTCAACATACTTGAAGAGGGTGTATGACTAACACACTTGGGAATGAGACATCCAATCATGTGGAATATAAATCATCCATATAGGGGGCCCCTACGATTATTTATTGACATGAAACATGGTATAGTGATCATGCATTAGAAAATTGTAGGCTAAATTTTCAATTCAGTACACACCTATGGAAGGAATCCCTCTCGTTAATATTTTCATCAAAACCAGACTATTTGGTATCCTTTCAACTCATATTCAAAGGGATGATGTTATTGGAACTAAAATTTTGGATAAATCCCCACATGAATATCATTCGGATAATTGAATCCATAATCATAATCAATGAACATCTCTGGGAACAACAAGGATGGAACACACATGTTTCAACATGTTCATGTATGATCAAAACACCCATGTATGATCAATGATTTCCAAATATGAGTACAGTACACATTCCATTGTTGAAGGACACTAACAGTCAAGGAACCTATATTTTCGTTATCAATGTTTGATTCAGGGAACTCCCATCAACATTGAATCCACTTACATTCCAATGGTGATGTCAAACTGGTTTTTTTATCAAATATCCACCGCATAAATGGTAGAAAAATATAGGGAGTTCACTTCCTCATCTAGAATATTTAGTTCCCATAATTGAATATTTTATATATAAATAGAATCTCACCACCATCTTTTTTAGTGACTATCTATATGATGAAGCTTCACTATGCAGAATGTATTACTAGTTTCCTAAGACATCACAAATGAATTTAAACCTTTAGGTTGATAATATTATGTGATAAATTTCCTATGGGAATGTGACCACAATTTAGAAATCATTTCAAAATATCTTTCTACCCAAATAGAGTAGGGTAAAATATCCATATTTCACACACCATATCCTTGCATGAAACAAAAAATGTTGTGAATCCCATCACCCTATACAAAAATGAAATATTTATATGATAGAGTCTACAACTCATGAAATTCATGTGTGAAAACCTCTACTAATTTTCACAACAAATAATGAGTCCCATACTCGATGTCCAATTTTTCTCTACAATAGTTGCTTCCATGCATGGGTATTCATACCATGGTTGTTTCTAAAAATGGGGACTCCAATGTGGAAATCATGATTTTCCACTCATACCCATCATTATATCCTTGATTTTTAATGCTATTTCCCAACAAAGGGTGAATGAGCTATGGTAATGAAATACCAGGGTGTTAGGAGTGAGTCTCCATTGGTTGAGCTATATGAAGAAAAATTCCCCAGTCCAAACATCCTTAACACTTGAAGATTAATTAGGTCCTTACCCTTAACCAATAAAAACATGATTCTCCTTGTGTTAAAATACAGAAATTATATCCCCACCACCTAACCCCATTGGTAATGAAAACCTCATAACATGGAATGATATCCTTCTCCCATGGAATGACAACATCCTTAGAGAACTTTCTCATGTAAGCCCCCCACAATATTTCATTCTCAGCTATTTTGTGACACAAGCTTATGGTATAATACTTCATCCTATGCCTTACATAGAGAAATGATCACAAGGTCATAAAGTATAGTATTAACCATAAAATCCACCCCTCAACCTAATGGGCCTTATCTGTTGGTATAAGACCCAGCCTCTACTCCAATAGGAATCCTCCTGAGTGTATCCCCCCAAAATATAATCAGCACATGGGAAAGTGAAACCCATAGTCCCCAACCACATGTTAATTTGTGCATTTTCCTCATGTATAAGCCCCATAACAATCCAAACAACATAGGCATTGATTCTCATCCAATTGAGATAGACATGAAGCCTCCCTAAGGTCCAAAACAAACATCCAAATCTATCATGATTTTCCCTATCACACATGCTTAGTAATATAATGCCCCACTCACATGAGAGACTACACCTCCCCCAGGTGCATGGGGTAGAATTATTGTCTAGTCCCCAAAAAAATCTTACCAAGATGAATCCTCTTGTGATGTCCTTCTTCCAAGAATAAACCTCGCAAAATCCATTATCGATGCTCCCTTCAAGAAGAAATCATCCTTATAGTATGACATTAGTCTATATAGATCATAAATTCCACACGACTATAAACTACGGCACCAAGCTATGTGGTTTTTTTACCCTATCTTCTATGAATGTCATGTTAGAATCCTCTTTGAGGATCAATCCCAACAATCGTAATAAGGATCTGGCCTAAAAACATTATATAATATTGATTTATGTAAATATTTTTATTTTTTAAACATTGTATAACATTTTAGGTTTTTATATTTAGAGATTTAGAACATATTTCATGCATAAAAATCCTTAAAAACAAAATATGAACACTTTTGAAGACTGTCCATATTTCCAATAAAAAAAATTAAAAATTATAAGGGACACTTTTATGAGACTCTTGAGGAAACTCTTAATGGAATCTCCACATCCATTATCACCCATTTGTCGTGTGAAGAGAATTATAAAGTGTGGGATGAGTATGAAATGGTCATTAAAGTATATAAAAAGGAATGAAAAAATTAGTCCATTGGTAAATATTATATCCTCTAAAAACATTATCATAATGTAATAGTTTTCATAGTTAATATGTAGTATGTATTTTCCTATGAAATTATGCTCATTTACTACAATTCTTTATGATCAAAAGATTAACATAAAACCCATAACAATAATAGAAAATATTTAAAGGTACCTTGGAAAATAATTAGAATTGTCTCATATATATATGGAATAATTATTCAATCAACCTTCATATAAGTCAGTATTACAAATGAAATATCAATATGGTCATCCTCAAAAGAAAATTCATTTGGAGTTATAATCGAACCATCAATCCTAGGTTTATCATGGAACTATGTGTCTTTGGTTTTACACATAACCCCTGGTAATATATATAAGTACCTTATTATAATAAAAGAACATAAAATATTTCAATTTTCTGTATTTCATTTATAAAATTTCATTTTCAATCACAAGAAATCATTTGAAGATATTAATATAATTAAACCATTTTGGAAACTAATTATTAATATAATAATGAAATGAAAATTAAAATAGGGTATTATTTTTCTATTAAAAACATTTCATCTTAATGAGGAATATGCATTCCAAATAATAGTCATGATGGATGAAAATGTGTTGTCATTATATACATTAATAAGACATTATTTTTTTATTTTGAAAAAAAATGCATATAAAACAATTAAAAACAATCATTTTGAAAAACAAACAATGTAAATAAGAATATACCTAATAATTTGTATATAAATATTATATAAAACATAAATATAAAAAAAATATCAAAAATATTGACATTACGAAATGAATGAGATAATTATATCAATTAAAATTCATGGTTTCTAATACATCTTTGAACTTGTAAATCCAAATTTCGATATATAAATAAATTAAAATCATGATAATAAATAAATTATCAATATGATATGTCCAAGGGGATATATATACACCTAATAAAAGAATGAAAGGGTCTGAAATCAATATATTCCTCAAAGAATGGATATTAAGATGAATCCTCATACTTTGAATCTGACTCATCTAGTACAATCATTATAATCCTGAATATTAAATAGAGGTTATTAATTTACTTTTTTGAATACTTTTATAATGTTTATTATTCAATTTATATCACTTATTACCATGTTATAAAAATTAATTATTGAATTGTGTTCACGTCGGATGTTTTGACAATATTTGATACTTCATTCCAAAATGGCTTTGATATGTCTTATTTAGTCAATGTGGTGATTAGTACATCATCACCAAAATAGTACTCATGACAAAATAATCACTTTTAGACATTAATAATACTTTAAAATCCATCCATTAAATATTGATATAAATAATTAACTACATTATAATCATAGAGAAGGTAAGATATATGTACACAATAGTAACATTTCCTTTTTTCAATGTTCATTATAGAAAGAAATAATGTGTCATTTTATATTTCTAGAATGCTAATAATATCATTAAAACATTAAACATTTATATACGATTAAATATTTTATTTATGTGATGTGGGGATTAAAAATGAATCCCATCTCTTTGTAGAGGTGATTGGTCACACGTATGCACAGATGACATAGTCCTTATTCTGTGTAAATTATGAATATAATTGATAACTTATTCTCTTATAAATATATATATTTCAAGAATATTATATAAAAAATTTATTTCTATCACTATAAACTGTTTTTATATATTGTAATGGGAAATTAATTATATATGTTTGTGGAGATGACAGTTCATATGTACGCACAATGGGTTAATTATTTTCCCATTTTATGGAAGTGCACATGGATTTTGGTGATGAAATTAACAAAATAATATCTCAACACATTTATTATAGTATATTTTTTATTTCATCATGGTTGAAGATGATTTGAATTATGTTGAAGAAGAAATAAAATTGAATTACTTAATTAAAAACAATACCTATTGATAAGATTTTATCTATTGATTAAAATCTTAACCCCTCGAGGGATGGTGTTATTCAAAAAATATGGTCTCCAAAATATGCGTAGGGATTAAAGGAAGTGATACAGGATGATCATCACTGGAATAATTTTATTTTGAAGTATATCTTAATGATAATAATGGGTTCTTTTTTATGGGAGAGGGGAAGGGAACTCTTGGAAATTTTCAAAATATTATATTAATGTAAAATAATTTTTACTCCAATTGACTCCAAATTGAGTTATGAATAATATAATGTGCATATGGGTATATATAAATTCATTTAATGAATATTGTGTAGGTCTTGATAATTTTTTTATACTATCCTTTTTTGAAATGTTATTTATCATTTTTAATTATTACTCTGACATCATGTAATTTACACTTTGAGGGTTAATATAGTAACTATAATGTTAAAACCAGTCAATAAATGAGTAATTTATGAAATATAAAACTTATTATAACAAATGGAATTAAATTTATATTTTATTAAAATTTAAACCTTTTTATAAAATATTATTTACTTAAAAATATAAATAATTTCAATTTTACACTATTCATTACATTAATTTTTGAAAATATCATAAAAATGATAAATTATAAAACTTATATAAAAATTTCCAAAAACATGTGAGTGCCATCTGCATAATTCTTGGATGACCACAATCTTCCAAAAATATTTATATTTTTGAATTTTAAATATCATTTATTTGATAAGCTATTTAAATAAACAAATATCAAAACATCATTATTCAAGCCTCTAATTAATTTAGTTATTCGTTAAAAATTAAAAATAAATTATCATAAATAAAATAAAATTTTAATATTCTAATAGGCTATATATATTTTAATATGTCCCCCATATATCACCATATTAAAAATATTTCACTTGTTATAACAAAATCATTATAAAATTGTCTTTCCATTGAATATAATATTTTATATTTCATTTAGTGATTTAAGTGGAATACAATTATCATAATTTTTTCCATGGATTATTTTAGTTTCAAGCAAATCACAAAATAAAATTTGTAAAAATAAATTACATTAATTTTCCAATATTTAATCATGTTATTTTTACCCTTAATTAACTAATTTTCCCTTAATAGTGGTAATAATAATAATTACTAAATTTACTTTTCATATTTTCAAAAACAAAAGGGGACAGATTTAATTATTTTGTTACTAATGGTTATAAATATATTATCCAATTATCAAAATTAAAAAAAAATCAAATTTATTTAAAATTAATATCTTTTATGGATTGATAAAATAATTTTTTAAAGTAAAACAATGATATGTTCACAATTTAGGTTGATACTATGTAGATTCTTATCATTATTTGTCAGGTCAGTGGCTCCCAAGAGAGAAAGGTGTGTTGAAGCCTTTCATCTGGCTCTCCTCGAAATTTTTGGGCTGGAGAGGTTCTCTATCATGTTCTGATGCCAGCATGGTGCAACTTCTGGACAGAGGGGGTGACATACTTCTTTAACTGATCTCACTGGTGTACTACATGGCGAGGGGGAGATGAGATTGTCTGGTGTCTTCATGTAATGCTATTTCGTTTTATCTTGTAGGATATTTTTGTCATGTTCTTTAAGGCAGTGTTCCCGTTGTGTAATAGGTTTCCTAATTTCTAATATAAAAGTGGCGTATCTTTTTTTCATGATCAATTAATGGTCCTTAACCACCAACCATTATAAAAAATTGGAAAATTCACAATGGTTTAATATCTAGTTTATATTTCAAATTGATTCAAATGATAAAAATTAAATTAATTGTTAAAAATTATTTAATTGCTTTATTACCTATCAAAATACATTATTTAACACTATAGATAAATTTAATGAAGAATCATATTTCAATTAAAATGCCATATATTTTTCACTACTAATCAAAAAATAAATCATATCAAAAAAATATAAAAAATTAAACTAATGTAAATTTTGATACTCATACTTAATGTAATCTATTTATTATTTCAACTATAAAAAATTAATGTGTTAAAATATAAAAAGGTAGAAAATTTTCCTTTTTAGGAAAATAATTATTTTATCTGTAAACATGGATTTTCATTTATAAAATGTCTATAAAATACTTAAGATTAATATTCAACATTATATTAGATATATTCAATATATTATTCCTTAATATAATCGAATAATAATTATTAATTCATTTTATAAACACATTTCTTTTTAAATAAATAGTTATTTTGAGAAATATAATTCATTTTATTTTATGAAGAGTATTATTTTTATTTATAATTAATTTTCAATAAATTAGTATTAATATATACAATTGAAAACCATATATTCAATATTCAGATAATCCTTTTCATTTTCCATATTCTGATATTAATTTGATAACAACCACATATATTTAATAATATTATTATTTTTATTTAAGCTTGATTTTCCATATCAATTACAATATCAAACATAGTATTTATTTTTAAAATGGAATATGAACATTATATTCTCCCTCCATTAATAAATTGAATCCTAAAAATTTTATCTCAGGATAAATAAACTAGGGGTTTTATTTTTATGAACACATTTTATAAAAAATCCCATATCCATAAAAGGATTAAAGAATGATCAAATTTAAAATAATGAAAGGTATGTACGAAGGTCACATGTGATAAAACATACTAGGGTTTTATGTTGGAAACAATTTTCATATAATAGAAAACTAACTACATTGTTCTTGTGGATAGCGATTGAAAAACTTTTAGGAGAATGTTAATAATAACTAAACCATAAATCTATGATGGGTTAAAAGTTCATTTATTTCATAGTAAGAATAGTCAAAAAATAACATTTTTCATTTAAAATATATTTATTAAGGTTGATGAATTGATTTAATATCTATGAACAAAAAAACTTCATTCATGATATATTTCTATTTTATAAATAGTGTTTTCTCCCGATATCATTCCTAGAATAATGACGTGACTCCAAAAAAATTCTTCAACAATCAAATATCACGCAAACCATCAATGTTATCAATAACTCAACACTCTCGTTCAATAGAAAAGGAATACATATCATTAATATAAATCCATAAATAAACATACCCCACAAAAACATATCCTAGAAGGGAACATAATATATTATGATCAAATCACCTAAAATCATATAACTTGTCTTTATATCCATGATAGATTGAATAAACATAAAAAATACCCAGGTTACTAGATCTTCTATTACATCACCATGTTTCTAAAAACAAACTCATGTAATAGAAAATTTGTTTCCCATATCTATTTTTTCTGATAATGATTACTTCCACCATGTGTATGTAATTTTGGAAACTTGTTTTCATAATGTCTTAACTCATTTCAACAAATACATTTAACTATAGCTTCCCATTTCTTCCCTAATCAACCCCCTTTGAGTCATGAGCCATTTGAACTAACATAAAAAATTGTAATCACATCCCCATATTTTTATTACATTATCCAAGATTCTTATGAAACCATTCTCAAAAGATTTAAAGTTGTTTTTAATATATTCAATATTCTTATTTGAATCATTTCCCATTTCCTACCAACCAGAGAAATAATTTTTCATATTTTCTTTTGATACATGATCACTAAAAAAACAAATTATTATTTCCCATCCCATAAAAATAGTTTATCAATTATTTTGAAAAAACAAGATGTTAATTAACTATGATATATGGACTTCATTATTTAGTAATCCCAATTTATCATACTATCAAGATCTCCAGAAAAAACAATTACCATATGTTTCCAAATGGGTGAAGAATAATTCATATGTATCCACCATATAATCCTCCTTTTTTTATATTCCATTAATTTTTTTTATATTCTATGCCTAATAACCTTAAGGAAAAATTTCTCATGAAATATATTTTATAATTCCACTCTTACCAATGAATAAATATCTTCGAATTATATGATATTATTAACCAATAACCACAATTGGTCTACCTCACATTATAAATAAGAAATTTAAATGGTTACCTTATGTGGATTTGAAAAACCCATGAAATCAAATATTTTACAAGGGATTTAATACATCCTTCATCTAGTATCGTGTCAATTGATCCTTTGAATAATGAGGGATTTTCTTCATGAAATTTTCTCCTATAGATATATTCCTTAATTTAACAATGGTCTCTTCTCTAGCATGGATACAAGCCCCATTTATATCTTGTGTTAAATAATACATCACTATAAAACACTCTTATGTTCTAATTCTGACTATCTTATGATGATGATTTGGAAGGATCTTTTCCTCTCGATTTTATCTGACCATATCTTTCATATTTCCTCTATGGAATCCCATTTTTAATATATATAACTTAGATGAATAAACATTGTAATATGAAAATGATGAATCATTTAAACATAATCAACTACTAAAATATTATAATAAAATGATATTAATACTATAATAAACTATAAATATATATAACACATTCCTTTGAAATCAATAATAAAGAACCAACCTTAAAATAGTACACAATATTGAGTTCAATCAATAATTTAAATTTTTTCACAAGGACACGATTTTTAGGTTTAAAACATTAGTGAATTAGGCCATAACTCATACATAAAAAGACCATAATAATAAAAAATTGATACTCTTGAACTGTGGATTACTAGTCCAGGATGCCACTTAATCGGTTCCCTGAGCCCAATGAGACACATAGCTTCATGCGCATTAACCCAAACGCCATAGGATACCAACTTGTAGTGAAGGCCTAGTGTTTGTCCGTGGGGAGATTATGCCCTCAATACCAACATGAAGAATATAAGGTAAATATAAACACATGTAAATTGATATGGAATGAAAGTAAATGAAAGGAAAGATGAAAAATAAAAACAACAATTACAATAACTGATGTAATTAGAATGACATAAAAAACTAATGATTATATGTAATTTATTTGGAAAACTGAAAAAATTGATATAGGACAGTAGGAATGAGTTGTTCCAAAGTGTATAAAGAAAATTAAATACTTTCCTAAGAATCCCAAAATTCATCTTGACCCTATCCTATCTAGATCAATCTTAAATTGTAAGAAATTAAGTGTTCAAATCCATAGGTTTCTCATTATCTACACCTTCATTCAGATAATCTACTATGTGTACCAAATTTCTCCCGAAGAGGGTTTTATATAATTTTCAATAGGCCACCCCCAATAGTTCCCATAACATATGTCCTATGTAATGGAAATTTAATTAAATGAAAGGATGCATACATAATGTAATAAATCACAATGTAACATTATAAGGCCCCGGCCTTAAACCTTACTTAATATTGAATTAAATGAATAATTCACGTTGAGGAACTTTTCAGGTTTTGAGTTTTATAGAATTAGAACATAACTATTACATCTCAAAAGATTAAAAAGTAGTCACTTATACTATGTTTCCATAAATAAAAAAACTCTTAAAAGAAACATGTCTAGTTCCATGTTTTATATAGCATGACATTCCCTTGATCCCATCCTTGACCATATTCCACATTAAGTCCTGTGAAAAACATTTTAAAAAAACTTGGGGTGAGCATAAAAAGCTCAGTAAGGGATACACAAAGAATGAAAACTGTTTGTTTTTCAAACAACAAGTAAACCATGTATACTCTATCAAAGTATTACCTTCACCTTCATGAAGTAGTAAAAACTCTTTACTGAATAAAGTATCATTAATTACCTTTCTGTAACCAAATTATTACCATAAAACCCATATAAAGAACACATAACATATACAAAGGTAACTTGGGACATAAACATACTTAAGTGGAATAACCATACGGTCGACTTCCACACATATCACTTAATGGAATAGCAATACGGCCAATTTATATACATACATAATGGAATAGCCATACGTCCGACTTCTATACCCAATGCATTGGATGTTATAACGTAACCACCCGTCCTGGTATTCACGGGACCACCCATCATATGGTTTATAACGTAACCACCCGTTAAAATGTCCAAGTACCAATATAAAATCATAAAACATAAAACCAATATATAGGAATGATAAAATTTTCACATTTCAATCACAATATATCATAAATATATTGACATAATAGAATCCTTTATCAAAACCATTTTCAATACCAAAATACATAAAAGAGTATATGGTATTTATTTTATCATAAAAACATTACGGCTTGTTGAGGAAGCCAAAGACCAAATAATACTCACGGCGGCGGAAAAGGTCGTTGTCACCGCCTACGTTAAAAAACATTCTTTTTTGTCATTTAGTAAAACGCTTCGTAGAAAAAGATTCCTTTTGTATAAAAGTAAAAGTCAAAGGGGTTTATACACTGTATAAAAGAAAGTTGTGTATAAAACGAAATATGCCTCAATGAAAGGAGATTGAGACGAAGTCCCTTACCTCAGGTCCGACTTGACTCGATCGTTCATTAACATCCTGAATAATAAACTTGAGTTAGTTTATACTTGATTAAGAACCTTTTTAAAGTTCATTATTCCTTTTCTATCACTTTTTGCCATGTTATAAACATTATGTAACCATTTAAGTTAATGATGTTTGTTTTGTCAATATTTGGTTCTTATGTTGAAAGTCGACTTCTTACTATTACATGTTGTTCATGTGGTCAAAGGTTATTTATATCCAGAATGACATTCCTGATTTGGATATCATATATATCATATATTTCCAGCATATTCATGTATTTATAATATTACATAATCATTTAGAGGTAAGAAATGAAATGCACCGTTAATGGAGACGGTAAGCCGTACGTACGCATGAACGCTACTTTCATTTCTATTTCGTATTTTATAGAATGGAATCATAATGATATAAGAGTATATTATAATTCCAGTATAATAACATATATAATATCATTAACTTTATCCTTTACACATCCCACATATGGTATTAACGAATCAAATCACTTTCAGGGGGCGGTAGTCCGCACTTCCTGAAATGAAGATATCGTGTTTACCCATAATGAAAACAATAATGGTATGCCATAAATGAAAAATACAGAAGCATAAGGAAATAATAAACATATTATATATCATATATAAAAATAGTTACATCATAATGGCCACCTTTGAAGGTGTTAAATGAGTATTGAACAATCATCGTTTCGGGAGGCAGAATTTCGCCATCCACGGAAACCGTATGTTCTTTAACCATTTGATGTTGTTGTGTGAGAGTGTAGCTCGAATAAATCTTATAACAACATCCTAGTATATTTAAGATACTGGTTTTGTTACAAAAGTAGTAAATAAAAAGTGTTTAGGGGGTTGGAGAAGCAAAATAAAACAAATGAACAAGAGAGAATGAATTACCTTTAAAAGTGTAACTCCTTTTGATTTGAGCCTAAAGGCTTCCTTTGAAAGGATTCTTCCCAAAGGGAATCATCTAGGATGAGGAGAGGGATTTGGAGAGAGTAAATGGTAAGGGGATGGCCGAGCCAAAGTCTTGAGGAGTGTGTGAAATGAGGAAGAGGTGGGGGCCTTTTATAAGAGGAGAGGAGGGGCACTTTTGGTAATCATGAAACTATTATTTTATTTTCAATAGTGTTTCGAATTTCTAAGGTCCCACATTGATATATTTCGAAGATAAGATGATAATTCTTCGAAATATTTCCATCCAATAGGTTTTGTACATGTGTAGGTTTTAGATATTACATTATCTTTCCATTTTATTTAAATCGTTAAATAATGAGGTCATCGATGCATCATCATGTTGTCATAAATAAATTAATTTATTTGATGTCAAAAAATTATAAAAAAACTACTATGATGTAGGAAATATTTTTATATTTCCAATTAATATTTATTATCAAAAATATGATCTTTATAACCCCTTATAAAATTTTTTTTCGTAAAACATATTATGTTTGTGTCAATTTTACTTTTATTTAAAAAAAGGCATTAAAGTCATTATCTCACCCAAGTGGCTCCATGGGGTCCCTAAATCGACCCATGGGATGTCTTGGACGGCCATGACACAACAAATAAGGTTAGGACATGTTTCAAGCTCATCTCATTTTATTAAAGCATTATTTTTACCTTAAACTACACTAATTACCTCTAATCGCGATTAAAAACTTAATAAGTTACAATTCACCAAAAAAATTATTTTAATCTCATTGAACCAAATTTTACTTCTTAATAACAACCATGTATGTCGGATTTTTGAAAATCAAAACACAATGATTGAAAAATTTCATTTAAACGGAAAATCAGTTTTTATAAGTACCACTTAGTGGTTTCACTATTCATCAAAAAATGATGTTTTTCAGAAAATTACCAAAAATTCACCCTAAGATATATTAGATATTACGAATTCAAATATGAAGTCTATTTTACAAAATTCAAAACATATAAGTCACATTAATTAATTTAATAATTAATTCCCACTGTCAGAGCAAATAGCGTGTTTTTATGAAACAATAAGTATCAAAAGATTGACACTAGTTTAAGTCCGATTTCAAAGTGAAATTAATTCCAACGACTACTTGAACTCTTTCCGTATTTTAAGCCTTTATCTTTTATTGGGTAAATGTAAAAACATTTAAAAACATATATAATCATATTTTAGATATTTCTATCCATTCCCACCAGTACAACGACTACTTGATAACTAACTTCTAAAATAATATTATTTTATTACTTGTGTGCAACGTAAGTTTTCAAAGAAACTCATCGTTGCGTATAGAGTACGCTATAGAACGTAGATAACCCTTTTAATTAAAATTAATATTTAATTCGTAAATATTAATAAATATGAAAATTCTTTACTCTTTAATTACCTTGGATGTTACATCCTTCCCCCCTTTTGGGAATTGTTTCCTCGCAATTTTATTCACTTATCAAAATAAGTGGGGGTAATTATCCCTCATAGCATTTTAAGATTCCCACGTTGCCTCTTAAATCACATGGTTTTTCCACAAAACCTTTACTTGATGAATCACCTTATTCTGTAACACATGCCCTCTGTGGTCAAGAATCTGGACTGGTTGTTCTTCATAAGATAGGTTATCCTCCAGATGAACTACCTCTGGACTCAAAACATGAGAAGGATATGGCATATACTTCCTCAACATTGAAACATGAAAAACATTGTGTACCTGAGATAAACTCGGAGGTAAAGCCACTCGGTAAGCAACTGATCCAACTTTCTCCAGAATGTCATATGTTCCAATAAACCTTGGACTCAGCTTTCCTTTCTTACCAAATCTCATCACACTTTTCCATGGAGAAACCTTGAGAAAAACATGATCACCTACCTCTAAAGATAGATCCTTCCTCCGGTTATCTGCATAACTCTTCTGCCTTCTCTGAGCTGTTCTCATGTGCTTCGGAATCAACTGAACTTTTTCCGCCATCTCTTCTACCAATTCTGGTCCCATCAAATTCCTTTCACGCACTTCATCCCCGAAAGCTGGAGTTCGACACCGCTTCCCATATAATGCCTGAAATGGTGCCATCTGTATACTGGAATGAAAACTGTTATTATATGAAAATTCAACCAAAGAAAGATGTTGGTCCCAACTTCCCTGATAATCCATCGAACAAGCTCGTAGCATATTTTCCAAGGTCTGAATTGTTCGTTATGACTGCCCATCTGATTGAGGATGAAAAGATGTACTAAAATTTAATTCAGTACCCAACGACTTCTGAAGGCCTTTCCAAAAGTTAGATGTGAACTTAGGATCACGATCAGATACAATGGAGAGGGGAACTCCATGTAACCTGACTATCTCTTTAAGATAAAAATGGGAACATTTATCTAGGGAAAAAGTATCTTGTATAGCAAGGAAATGAGCAGATTTAGTCAAGCGATCAACAATAACCCAGATTTCATTATTACCTCGAGATGTCCTCGGTAATCCCACAACAAAGTCCATGGATATGTTTTCCCATTTCCACTCTGGCACTGGTAAAGGCTGAAGCATCCTTTTCGGTAACTGCCGCTCTACTTTAACCTGTTGACATGTCAAACACATCACAGTAAAATCAGCAATATCTCTTTTCATTCCATCCCACCAGTAATACTCCCGCAGATCTCTGTACATCTTAGTACTGCCAGGATGAACTGAAAACGGAGAACTATGAGCTTCACATAACAACTCTCTCTTCAACTGTGAATCAGAAAGAACACACAATCTCTTCCCAAACCTCAAAACACAATCACTACCAATGTTGAATTCATGCAACTTACCTTTCTGAACCAGCTCTACCTTTTTCTACAACTCACTGTCTCGCTTCTGTGCTTGCTTGACTCTGTCTGATAGAGAAGATTTCACTGATACCTGAAACAAAACAGAAGAACTTCCTGCACCAACAACTTCTATGCCAAAGTTCATCAAATCTTTAACCAAAGGATCACGTTCCAAACGCAACATTGCTAATGAAGCATTAATTTTTCGACTCAAAGAATCAGCCACTTTATTTTCTTTTCTCGGATGGTAATGAATTGTACAATCATAATCCTTGATTAATTCCATCCATCTCCTCTGTCTCATGTTCAATTCTTTCTGAGTGAATATATACTTTAAAATTTTTTGATTAGTATATATTTCACACTTTACGGCATACAAATGATGCCTCCAAATTTTTAAAGAAAAGACAACAGCAGCTAATTCCAAATCATGTGTAGGGTAATTTACCTCATGAGTTTTCAACTGTCGTGAAGCATAAGCAATTACCTGATTATTCTGCATAAGGACACATCCAAGTGCATCACTGTATATAAAAAACTCACCATTCCTGGAATGAAGTGCCAAAACTGGAGCATTCACCAATATTCTCTTCAACTCCTGAGTCAATTGAGCCATCACTGCAACAAACTGTTTAGTTCTGATTCTGACCATCTCAGGATACTGATTTGAAAGGTCATTTCCCTCTGTATTCCTTCCCAGAAAAGCTGTTCTGTTTCCTCTATGGAAAACCATTCTTATCAAAGAAATACCTTAGGTGAAGCAACATGGTAATCCGTAAATGCTATATCATTTCAATAATATTATAATTTAACACTTTTCTAACTCATAAAGTTGTCTAAACCGACCTTTGATAACAACTATAAGGCCCCGACCTTAAACCTTACTTAATATTGAATTAAATGAATAATTCACGTTGAGGATCTTTTCAGGTTTAGAGTTTTAGAGAATTAGAACATAACTATGCCCACACTACATTGTGTTGGTTACAGACAACAGACATCGCTGATCGTGGTGGAGGCTTGCGGAGCAGGACGGTACCTGGAGGTGGACCACTGGGCGAGACATACTCGGAGTGGACGGCTAGACCCGAGGAGCTGTGTAGGCTATCTATACTCACCCTTCAGGTGGGACTTCCAGTGGGCAGATCGACATTACTGCTTTACTTTCAGTTGTGGTTTTCCCTTTTCGAGTTGTACTTTAATTTCAGTTTGGGTTTGTATTCTGGCCCACTTACTTTCCGTACTTACTGTTGTACTCAGTTTTTTCTTAGTGATTACTTATACCTCTTTCTTTCTCTGTGGTGTTTGTTTACCTTACAAAGGCAATTCCTTCCCTTTTACTAGGATTTACACCTTGGTGCTAGTCGCCAGCCCCTGGCCTGTGGAAGGCGGGTTTGGGGTAGTCACAACACGTGCCCCGAGGATGGGCCGTGACAAATTGGTATTAGAGGAGTTCAGTTCTACCACAAAACTTTGGACTCTGATCTTATTCTATGTGAAGCAATAGTGTTAAGTGTATTGGGTGTGGTTATCAATCCAGGGAGTCCAGTGTTGGTGAAGCGGCCGACGTATCCGTACACTAGGACCCTGACTTCGGATTTCCGACTTAATGCACAAAAACATTGATTGCATGTGTGTTTCATGTTTTCCTTGTGATTACTTTGTGTCATCTCACCAGGTATATTGTTTGACCGTGGCGCACCTATTTCTTTTCAGGATGGCCCCATGACGACAGTGAGCTAGGGTTCTGAGAGTTGAGCGTGACGATAGCCCACCGAGCAACGAGGCCTCGGTACATGTCCCTTTGACAGCAGAGGCACAGGCGGTACCTCTACCCGCCGAGCTTCCGATGCTTCCAGCCCCAACCGCTGACGATGCACGTCACCTTAGTGCACTGCATGAGTTCCAGCGCCAGCGATAGCCCAGGTTCCATAGGGAGATAGACACCCAGGCAGCCAAGGACTAGCTGGAGGGAGTGGTACGAGTTTTCCGGTTAGTGAGGACACCAGCAGACCTAATGGTGATCCTCGCAGCGAGCCTACTGCATGCGGCAGCGGGCCGATGGTTGAGCTTGATGCTATAGGTGAACGATGAGGAATCTGTTCTCTGGAAAATATTTTAGAGCCTCTTCCGCTCAGAGTTCGTCCTGGCCACCCTCCGTGCGGTGCGCATCCAGGAGCATCATCAGTTGCGGCATGGCAGCTTGACAGTCGCCCAGTACTCGGTGAGATTTACCGATCTCTCGCGCTACTCGACAGACATGGTATGTGCCCCATTCTTTAGGGCCCTGACCATTGACCAGGGATTGAGACATGAGATCAGGCATCGTTGATCTCCCTCAGCATTCCAACCCAGGAAGGAGTACTGGAGCGAGCCCTTTTGATCGAGAGCTTTCTTACTGAGTCTACACAAGCGGCGAGACCCACCACATGGTGCCATGTAGAAGAGTCTTCTGTAGCAGGAAGTCAACAGATGAATCATGGGTCCAAGCAGACCAGACCCTCACGCAGACGACCTCAGGACTCTGGCTTAGCAGTGCGGGGAACACAGTGTGGATCCAGTCTTTCGAGAGGCAGGAAATGCTACACATGCGGCGGGAAAGGCCACATGGCTCGTGACTGCCCGAACCACCGTGCTGAGGAGCAGCAGATGGTTGAGGTGCCACCCAGGCAGAGGCAGAGGGTTGATCGGGGTGGTCCGCAGGGAGCAAGCGGACGAGGCAGAGGAGCTGGCCGAGCAGCAGGTGGTGGGCGATGCTTTGAGGCTCTACCACCACCACCACTAGGAGGTCCACCCCTGTCATAGGGAGCTCGGGGATAGAGACAGGCACATCTCCAGGTAACAGAGGCCTACGACCACGGAGCACCCGAGATGATTCGAGGTATTATCTATGTCTATTCCACCCTTGATACAGTTCTTATAGAAATAGGAGCGAGTCACTCTTTCATAGCCGCTGCCCTTGTTCGGAGCTTGGAGATTCCGACAGAGCCGTTGGATCGATCCTTACGGCTAGAGACTCCTACAGGAGTAGACTCGACGATTACACAATGGTTCCGGCAGTGCGAGCTTACTCTAGGAGGCAAGAGCTTTGGTTGGGATCTTCTTGTAGCGGTGTCAAGGCCTTATTAAGTTATCTTGGGCATGGATTGGTTGTCTACCGTCTATGTACAAATTTACTATATTAGGTGCAAGGTGCGATGTGTACGCACCGACGGAAGCAGGCCCACCTTCACCGGCGAGAAGGGAGCCTTCGCAGCACAGGATGGACCTTCGCAGGGGAGAGGACAACCCAACACACATCAGTTGGCTAGCCTCATTCTAGGAGAAGTTGATGTGCAGAGTCTTAGTTTTCCTGCAGTGGTGGATCAGTATGTTGACGTCTTTCCCGACGATGTTCCAGGACTACCTCTTCGCAGAGAGGTAGACTTTTATATTGACATGTACCCCGGGACAACCCCGATATCGACTCCAGCGTATCAGATGGCCCCCGCTGAGCTTCGAGAGCTACGGGTACAGTTGGAGGACTTGCAGGGAAAGGGATTCATCAGAACCAATGTTTCACCCTGGGCTTCCTCGATATTGTTCGCGAAGAAGGCGGACGAGAGCTTGCGACTTTGTGTCGACTATCATCTCTTGAACCAGGTGACAGTGGGGAACAAGTATCCGTTACCGAGGATTGATGACCTCTTCGATCAGCTCAAGGGAGCATGGTGGTTCTCAATGATAGACCTTAGGTCAGGCTATCATCAGCTCAGAGTCCAGGACGAGGACGTGCAGAAGACGACCTTCGGTTGTCGGTATGGAAACTACGAGTTCTTGGTCATGCCTTTTGGCGTAACCAACACTCCATCAGTGTTAATGGTCCTCATGAACATGATCTTTCAGAAATTCCTCGATCGATTTGTCATGGTCTTCATCGACGACATTTTTATATAATCGATGAATGAGGAGGAGCACGCCTACCACTTACGGGTTGTCCTAGACACACTCCGAGAGCACCAGCTTTATGGAAAGCTCTCAAAGTGTCAGTTCTGGATACGCAAGGTCTACTTCTTGGGGCACGTCATCTCTGAGGTGGGAGTTGCAGTGGATCCTGCGAAGATCGAGGCAATGCTAGCTTGGGAACCACCCAGGAGCGTGACAGAGGTACGAAGTTTCTTGGGATTAGCTGGATACTATCGGAGATTTGTGCCAGACTTCTCTAGAGTTGCGGAACCACTCTCAGCTTTGACGAAGAAGGGGAAACCCCTGGTGTGGTCAGACAGAAGTCAGCAGAGCTTCCAGGAACTGAGACAGAGATTGACCAGCACTCTTATCTTGAGGTTTTTGGAGGAGGGAGTAGGGTACTTAGTCTTCTGTGATGCATCAGGGAATAGACTCGGATGTGTCCTGATGCAGGAGAGGGTAGTGATCGCCTATGGATCACATCAGTTGAGGCCGAATGAGCAAAACTACGCTACCCATGACCTGGAGTTAGCATGATTGGTCATCGCTCTGAAGACATGATGACTCTACCTGATGGGCGAGCGCTTTATAGTCTTTTCTGACCATCAGAGTCTTAGGTACATCTTCTCTCAGAAGGACCTGAACCTGAGACAGTGGCGATGGCTCGAGTTCCTCCAGGACTATGACTTTGAGATAGTCTATTCTCCTGGGAATGGGAATGTAGTAGCCGATGATCTCAGCAGGAGGACATGCATTCAGATACTTGAGGAGGCGACAGAGCAGCTAGCCACTTTGCGGATATCCTTCGTGGATAGAGATGGAGCAGCCTTTCTTTAGTATCTCACAGTCACCCCTCCACTACTGCAGCGGGTCAGGGAGGCACAACGTGGGGATGCTGACTGTGAGATGCGGCGTGCATAGATATCCTCAAGACATGCACCTGATGGTTTCTCCTTTGGATCATATCATGACGTTCTTTTCAAAGGATGTACCTTATTACTAGTTGCTTTACGGGAGGGGGTGCTGAGAGACTTTCACACCTCTCCCTTTGTGGTACATCCTAGAGTGGCGAAGATGTACCAGGATCTCATGTGACAACACAGGTGGTCGGGCATGAAGAAGGTTGTGGAAGAGTTCTTTTCTCGATGCCTCACCTTCCAGCAGGTGAAGGCATAGAACCAGGTACCAGCAGGCTTGGTACAGCCCTTGGAGGTCCCGGAGTGGATGTAGGACGGGATATCTATGGACTTCATGACTGGAATTCCACGCACTTCTAGAGGTCATGACTCCATTTGGGTGATTGTCGACCGACTCACCAAGTTGGCTCACTTCTTACCCATCTGAGAGTGAGGCTCAATGGAGAGCATGGGACATCTCTACGTTCAGGAGATTGTATGGCTTCAAGGTGTGCCATCATCTATCGTCTCCGATTGAGATGCTCTCTTTAATTACCGGCTTTGGAAGGGGTTGCAAGAGGTGTTCGGGATGCAGCTACGTCTAAGCACCGCCATTCACCCTCAGACAGATGGCCAGACGGAGAGGTCCTTTCAGACTCTCGAGGACATGCTCCGTGCATGTGTCATCGACTATGGTCACAGCTGGGAGGACCACCTACCCTTGATGGAGTTTGCGTGCAACAAAAGCTACCACTCCACCATTGGGATGACACCATATGAGGCGTTGTACGACCGACCTTGCAGATCTCAATTGTGCTGGATAGACCATGGGGAGTCAGCACTCGTGGGACCGGAGATAGTCCAGGCGATGATAGAGAAGGTCCAGATCATCCAGGAGTGGATGAGGACAGCTCAGAGCCGACAGAAGTCCTATGCTGACAGGAGGCGGAGGCCACTAGAGTTCGAGGATGGTGACCACGTCTTCTTGCGTGTCTCACATCGACGTGGATTACAGAGATTTGGCCGAGGTGGAAATTTGTCTACACACTTCATCGGACCATTCCAAGTACTCTGAAAGATTGGAGAGGTGGCTTATCGCTTGGATCAACCACCTCAGTTGCACCGGGTGCACGATGTCTTCCACGTATCTCAAATGAGGAGATACGTGCACGACCCGACGCATATCATTGACCATGGGCAGCTAGACGTTGATGATGGGGCAAATTTTGCAGAGGTCACGGTGGAGATTGAGGATCAAAAAAAGCGGGTCCTACATAGATGGTTGATTCCTCTAGTGCGCATCAAATGGCAGCACGGGATCCTCCAGGAGAGCACTTGGGAGCGGGAGGCTCAGATGAATGCTCAGTACCCACTTTTGTTTCCCAAGATTATGATGTATCTTTACGGGGACGTAAAGCCCTGAAGTGGGAGTGATGTAAGACCCGTAAAATTCAATGAAATTTTTTTTCTTAATTTTCATTGTAATTTTACAAGAATGTAGTTTCTAACGGCACCTGATTCCGAGGCCCGGTGTGCCCGGAATCATTCTCCATAGGTTGGATCGGGTACGTTCAGTGAATGAATGAGCGGGTTTTTCTAACTCTTGAACATGTGCACAGAATCAAATTCCGAGGACACAAATGGAATCGCAGCGCCGTTATTTTCTTAGAAATGCCTTTTCAGGAGTTGCGTTTTCTCGGGTGTGGTTTTTAGTTTTTGGGGTTAAGTTAAGAAATAAAATAAAGTGGTGCGACAACTTTATTTTATTTCACTTAAAGCCACTTAAAAGCCACATAATCTAAGTTAAGCGGATGGGGTGGAACCCAATATATGCTACCCACATGGTAGGATATTTGTGAGGTGGGGCCCGCACGATCCCCACCATTTCTTTTCCTCTAAGTAATGCACCCGCGAAAAACCCTTTTAAATGAAAGTCAACCGATGCGTTTTGTTAAATTCTTAACGCCCCTATTAATTGAGCAGTTAAGTCATTACCATTACTTCATCGAATTAATGGTTCATTTCTTAACTTTTTTATTCGTTTTTTGGCATAAGAATAAAATAAGACCAACTCATGTGGGTTTCTTGTTGAGGGAAATGGGAGAAAATCTAAGTTCTTCATCCTCCTTTGCGAAGAACGCGAAGAACGCGAAAAACGCGAAAAATGAAAAGAACACGAAGAATGTTGAACCCTCAGAGATTGGCGATGCGGCACCGTGTACCGCAACGCCTACAATCATCCTTCCATGATTCTTCTTCCGCGACGTTCCTTCCCCGCGACAATCTTCGATCAACGACCGATTGAGGTACGGGGTTGCGGTTCTTCAATTATTTGTGAATTTTTATCCTCAACCTTGGTTTAATTGATGTGATTAAATCTGTGTGTTTTCTTTAACCCTCGGAGATCTTCGACATGACGCCGTGTACCGCGACGACGCGACGCCCCTTCCGCGACGCGACGATCCTCTTCTTCCACAACGGTCAATTCCGCGATGAACTCACATTTGACGTCTACAACAAGGTAGGGGTTTTGATTCTTTAAATCTTTGTGTTTTATACCTGTGGCGTATGATTAAACTTTGGTTGTGAGACATTTAAAACCACTAACGTGGTGGGTGTGGACCAATGAACAAGTCTGAACCCACCACCCCTTTCGTTCTTGGTGTGTGAAATGGCGGACATCGACAAAACAAGCCGCACGAGCGATGTGAGGTCCTTGCAGTGAAGAACGGACCCCGGGAGGGCCTTTGGCGAAGACGACGTGCAATTCCGACCAACGAAACTCGTCCGGTGGTCCGCGGAGCAACCCACCGGTGTGCCCCGCCGGCACGGCGGTGCCCGGCATGCCGCCGTGGAGAACCACTGCGGCTTCAGCCGCGGCGGTAGGCCGGTCGTCCCACAACCGCACGGGACTAGCGAAGGGCGGGACACGGCCTCCAGCCCCTTCAGCTGGCAAGGGCGGCCCCACGCGGGGCTGCGGCTCCATCATGCGGGGGCAGCACGCCCCCTGCTCCGCTCGGTCGTAACCAGCTGAACCGACCCGCCGGTCGGGCCAGGTCGCGCCCAGGCCGGGTCGGGCCACGCCGGCCGGGCCGGGTCACGCCATTCGGGTCGTACTCGGGTCGGGTCGACCCTGTTTGGGCCGACCCATGGGGGGGTTGGGCCAGGTCGGTCCGGGCCCAGACCCCCCGTTTCAGACCTTTTCGGTCTTTTGCCCATCACTTGAGCTACGAGCCTCGGATCAATGAACCTTCAGCGGCAATGTGATCCATGTATCGAGACGGTCTTTTCGGTATATCTCACTCAAGGTTTCGGAAAACTTTGGGTTCGGCCGGTATGGTTCGTACACGAAACCAACCGGGCCCTCGGAGTGGAAACACTCATAACTTGAGCTCCGGACGTCCGATTGACGTGCCGTCGACATTGTTGGATTTCTATATATGAGATGGATCTTTTGTCTTACTACGCCCGAGGTTTGGATGCAGGTGGAGTACGGTCGGGTTGGATTTAACTTAAAAACCAACCGGGCTCCTGGGACAAAAAAGCCAATAACTCTCAGATGGGGCGTTTGATTGACGCACCGTCTGCGACGTTGAGTTCCTGTTGACGATACGAGACTTTTGGATACATCAACTCTGGACTATGTGTCATTTGATGTATCGGCCTCTCGGCTCATGGAGCGGACCCTCCCGAACGAGCTTGCTGTGTGCGGGAACCCTGGAGATGGCTGCATCTGCGACAACGACGACTGTATAGAGATCCCTATTGGATTCAACGGCGATGACTACAACACTCAGCAATCCTATGTGGATCAGTGCTACCGATCCTGTGTGGGTCCGATCCTGTGTGGGTTAGTGCTCAGCGGTTCTGTGTGGGCCAGCGCCGACAGATCCTGTGTTGGTCTGATCCTGTGTGGGTCATTGCTGGGGTTAGTTACCTATCGATCATGTGTGGATCAGATCCTTTGTGGTTCATTGCGGGGGTTAGTTACCTATCGATCCTGTGTGGGTCAGATCCTTTGTGGTTCATTGCAGGGGTTAGTACCTATCGATCCATTGTGGGTCCGACGGCTTAGATGAATCAGTGAATATATCTGATCATCTCTATCATCATATGAAGAAGTATACCTGTGTGAGCTGAATCCTATTTTGCTTTACTTTGTGTATTGTGTTGTGCAATCCTGTTTGGATTACGTTTTTCTTTCCGGTGTGGACTTGGTTGCACTTGGGCTCGGATGATGGAGCGAACTGGAATTGATGACTTAGGTATATGTATGGTCATATACCTAAGTAGAGTCGGATGTTACTTTGTGATTGTATCTTTCTTTGGTGGATTATCCTTTGTGGATTCTGGGAGACCTTTGGGGGTCTCGGGGTCCCTACTGAGTAGCTTATACTCACCCCTGCACGTGCTATGCCCGCACTACGTTGTGTTGGTTGTAGACGACGGACAACGCTGATCGTGGTGGAGGCATGCGTAGCAGGACGGTACCTGGAGGTGGACCACTGAGCGAGATGTACTCGGAGCAGACGACTGGACCCGAGGAGATGTGGAGGCTATTTGTACTCACCCTTCAGGTGGGACTTACAATGGGTGGCTCGATGTTGCAGCTTTACTTTCAGTTGCTGTTTTCCCTTTTTGAGTTGTACTTTACTTTCAGTTTGGGGTTGTATTCTAGCCCACTTACTTTCCGCAGATACTGTTGTACTCAGTTTTTACTTAGTGATTACTTCTACTGCTTTCTTTCTATGTGGTTTTTGTTTACCTTACAAAGGCAATGCCTTCCCTTTTACTGGGATTTACGCCTTGGTGCTAGTCGCCAGCCCCTGTCCTATGGAAGGCGGGCTTGGGGTAGTTACAGCACGGGCCCCGAGGATGGGTCGTGACAATGAATGGTGTTTGGGTTGTTCATGATTCTAGAGGAGCAATTTTTGTGCAATTACTACCCACTTCTTTCATAGGAACTCCCTCTTGGAGGAAGGAAAGGCTATGATTACTGGTTCGAACCTATGTTTCCAAATAACTAATGTATTTCTAGTTGTTAAAATTGTTTCCATCATACAATAAAAATCCAATAATGGAATAGGTTCGATCCAGTGGTATATTTCTTATATCATCAAAATGTTAAGAGCACTATTTAACATCGACATTTTCATGTCCCACAACTGGATAGAGGGAATTATGGTTTTGTATTACATTACCTCCTTAGAAATCCCAAACTCCAGTATTTCCAATTTTATAAAAACCAACTCATTAAGTAAATAGGGGTTATCAAAGTCAGATGGAATTCCCATAGAAAACATTATTCTATGCCTCCTAAGGTTAAGACTTTCATATTTTTATTAGGTTACATAGTTTTTTTAATAAATAAATAAATCTTGATGATGCCCACATATCGTTCCCCAATAAATTATTTTCTATTTTTGATTCCTCTTATTAAGTAACACAATTCCTATCTTTATATTAATTTGAAATTTTAACTGAAATGGTATTCTCAGATTTTATAAATAGGGACTCTCACCACTACTTCATGACCACTCAAATAATTAGTTTTCCTATAGAAACACATCACATATTTATATACAATTGAATCGAAATACATTTACTATATCCTAATGTAACAATAAATTTCAATAATACTTATAAAAAAAAATAATCCTTTAAGTGAACCACTTAGATTTCACCATGAGTACTCATTTTTTCTAACATATATTACATTACTTAGTAATTTTAGAAATCTAAATTTATAATTACTATAAAAACAATTCACGTTTTTCTATACTAGATTAATTTTCTTCTAATGTAATAATTATTATCTATATTTTATATTTTCTATTAAGATAAATAAAATTGTACATGTTATATTATGTGGATACTGACTCAATGAAGCGAAGACTTCAATGTTTTACGACGTCAAACATTTACTAAATATATGGGTGATGCATGTGAATAAATTTTATATATATAATATAATAATTATTATGAAGTTAAAAATAAATATACACATACATTCCCACTAAATATCCAATAAATTAAAATCGTAAATGTGTATTATATGGGATACCATATCCATGATGTACCATATATTTTTTTTCATCAAGAATATTTTATATTGATTAAAATATATTATGAAATAATAAAAAGCATTACATTATCTAAATAATAACATTATAATAATTTAATATCTAAATTTTTCCATAAGAATCTAGTTTCATAATCATAATCATCCATTAATTTTAGTACGGTATTGTTTGGGTCAGTTTAACCACTTATAAGAATACAAATATAAAATGATATCATGTATCTCTATCAGAACTAAATATATGAAAATATAATATATAAATAATTAAATATTGATATTATTTTGGGTATGTTGTTGTGGCATTCATATTAAACTTATTAATTGAGATTCCACTATTTATTTCTTAATGAACACTAAAACATAGTTGTAACCTATTTCGTTTATAGAAAACTAAATTGATATTATTCAATATATTGAAATTATAACATCATTTACTAGCATCAATATTTAATTATTGAACATCAAACGATCCGTAAATAATGAATTTTTTTAAAATAGTTAATTAAAACCCTATATTATGAAATTTATTCCAAATAGTCATGATTACCCACTCCCGATATAGAAAATATCTCGCAACCAATTAATATTGACGTATATAATAATTTGTAAAGAAATTTATAAAATTTTAATTTTATGAATACGGTTCAAAAAATAGTTGTTAATATTGTTTTTTTATTATATAGGATATTATTTAATGTTCTAATAAGTGGGAATGTAAGGTATGTTTCTCTAGTCTAATATTTTTACCCCTAGAGATATATTTATTATTATACACCATGTTTTCATTGGAATTGTGTATCTAAAAATTGTAAAAACTCAATCACTAGTATCCTAATGAATTTGTATAAAAAATTACCTTGGAATATGATACGAAGGAAATTATACCAAAGGACTAATTGGTTAATTATTTTCGAGGAACATGATAAATAAATGATTCACACATTACATTAGAAATATTAAATAAAATATAAAAAACACTCTTCCTAGAGCGACCCAAGATTAACATACATGACTATTACATCATTTTTATGATTATTCAATATATTGTAAAAGTACATGCCAAGGGACTATGATAGTTTATTTTCAATTGAATCGTGGATAAAAATCTTCTAAAATTGTCAAATATCTCAAATATCACCATTATATATCATCCCCTCTAGTAATTCAACCTAAACCATTCCTTCATAACCCAAGGAATATAAATATAAGAATGGGGTGACCCCAAGTTATTAGTCTGGGTAAATAAGTTAAATGTGAAATCATAACATGAACATAAGGGTATTGGAAAAAGAAAATAACATTTTAAGATCATACCCTACATATCAATGATCATAATAATGAGACAAGGCATAAATATATTCAATTCACAAGATATCACTCTTAAGAAAATCGATAAACAAGCCATGGAAACCTATATTATGAATAAGACACAGTATTGGGGAATACACATCAACATAAAACATATTGAACATTTATAAGTAGATACAAGTTCACACATTAACAGAAAGACATGAAATTAACCCTCTCATAGGCTTGTGGACATGCAACCAGGTTAATGAATAATGTTTTGAACATGCAAGTAGTTTCACACATAATATTTGGATCATGTAATCATGTTTTTTTATAAACATATTTACATGAAAATAGGCCCATGCCTAACATTTTTAACATAAAATATGGTTCCCAAATAACATTCTAAACAAATAATAAGGTTCACTCGTTATATTGTGAATATGTAATATGGTTCACTCACTGACTTATAAACATGCAACCAGGTCCTATAAAAATATTCTGAATATATAATCATGTTTACCTATTAATGTTTAATAACGATTTATATAACTTTTTAAAATGAATTTTAATGAGATATAGGTCACACCCATCCCATAATGAAATCATACATGAATGTTCCACAAAATATTTATCATATTATAATACTTGAAAATATATGGGTTTCAAAAACAAAAAATCATATCCCATGAAATGAAATCAGTTTCATTAACATTTCATCACATCATAAACTATGGAAGGAGATATGTTTCATAAAAAAATTCATCAAATCTTAACCCTTGAATGGAATCGGGTTTCAAAATCATATAACTCAGGGAAGGGAAATAGGTGTCATAAGAATGATTATATCAAAAAATAAAAAGTTTATAAAATAAAATTGATGGATCAATTGGATAATTTCCATGAAGGGAATGTATAACTTTAAAAAATTTTGTGTTAAATATAAAATATCATTGAAATAAATTTTGAAAACATTTCTTGTGGAAAATTTCCTTTCTTTTTTGGATATTATTTTTAAACATAAAACCATTCAAAACTAACATTTTTTTAAAATGAATTGAAAATAATAAATAAATTCAGGATTTTATTTTGAAATTAATTTCCAATGAAAAAATATAAAATAATCATGAAATTATTTTTAAAATATTTTTCCTTACAGTCATATAAAATAATATTGAAAAAATTTCTGGAAAAAAATTATTTTAAAAACACTTTGAAAACTTATAAAGAATATGGGAAACAATTTTAATAACCATTTCTTAGTATGTAAATTGAATACCTATAAATAATTATTAAAAAATAATTGAATTTTTTTATTCATTATAAATTGAAAAAATATGACTTATACATGAAAAGGTATTTAGAAAACATACTTTTTAAGGAACAAATATTTCTTACCGAAGAGAGGTAAATGCCAACTTTCTTAAAAACATATTGTTTACTATCTTATGTACTAAAGAGTAGAAAATGGAAGAAATATATAAATATATTCAAAATTAATAGAGAAAATTAAATTTCATGACATTTTACAAGCGATTTATCATAATATATTTTTAATGGAACAAAAAACTCTCTAAAAGTGACGAGATTGTTTCAATATACTCTTACACATGGTAATATTGAACTATAAACCCCTTATAGGTAAATTACATTACAAGAAGAAAATAATATCATGAAAATAAATATTAACCATTTATAAAATTTCAAATGAAGTATATAAACCTCATGGAATAATCTATTTTCATAACATGGCATATGTCACAAAGAAGGTAAATTGAGGTAAAACTATTTTATTGATGTGGTAAATTTTAAAACATAAACAACACATTTGAAATAAAATAGAATATATATGTAAATACCAAAAAATTATGAATAGTAATCATAGAATAAATAAATGATTTGTATACACCCAAAAAAAATGTTTGGTGATTATGCATGTATCTCATGGAAATAAAAATTTAAGAATAAATTCACTTACAATCTATGTTGACTCTCTTTGTACTAATTTTTTTCCCTGTAAAATAAATGTATGATTATTATAAATATTTTAAGTAATAATAATATTATATATAATTACATATATGGTTTTAAAAAGACATTATATTACCAGTTTTTTATAATTTTATTATTGAGGATTCACTTTCGGTAATATTCCCTTTCTTCTCCACATGTGTCTCAATTTGTTATATATGATGTCCTTATAGATTTATTTTTATTTCCATAATGAAAACCATGATATAAATATAATTTTCATCAATTTATATTGTTAATAATAATTGATATAATATATAATTATGAAATGGAATACACTAATCATAGAAATGGTAGATTGTACGTTTTCATGAACGTTGTTTTTGTTTTATAGATGTATTGACTGAAAAATAGAATATATCGTATTTTTATATATATGTATATATGTAATTATTAAATTAGAATTATTATATAAAATATATATTTTTATTTCACTAATCCAATCCTTAATTCATTCTATGTAGTGTTTTAATGCATCTCATCACATTGATTGGTTGGGTTCCAAAATTCCTCAAAATAAATTATCATATATATAGAAAAAGGAAAGTATAATTATATGTGTTGTAAAATAATTAAAAAAAATTAATGAAAAGACAAATATAATATATGTATATATATATAATATAATGATTTCATTAATCATAATTTCTATAATGGTAGGATGTAAAAGAAAAAAATGAACAATTGCCATTTTGCGAGGTGCTAGTTTGTCGTACACATAATTAGAATGTTTGATACCCATTAAATGGAAGTGTGTGTAGTCTAGGTCAAAACATTATATAAAAACATCATTGTATTTCTTATATAGTGTAATTGTTAAAAAATAATGGAATAAATCTAGTGTAAGGGTGGATAATGAAAATAAAAGAAAGAAGCTGGGAGAAGTCATTGCCTCTTAATCTGGTAACTCTTCATCGTCTGTTCTAAAAAGGATCCATGGAATGATTTGTTCTCAAGGGGAGGATTCTATGTGTAAGGATGAGATTTTGGTATGTGTATTATGATGTCAGTGGATGAACATACGTGTTTTAAGAGGTGTTAGGAAGAGGGAGTGTTTGTTAACTATTATAGGATAGCGAAAAGACACACTTTTTATTTTTGAAAACAAGGTAGGTGGACCCCTGTTTTTACCAAACAAAAATCATAACAAAAAGGAAAAATCAATAATTTAAGGCCAATTTGATAATTATGGACATATATTTAGCCCTAATTTTTTTTATAATTGCATATATTGAACTAACTGTTAAAATAGAATGTTATTTATCTTTTTAATAAGATTAAAATTAAATTCATACTTATAAATGATTTTTATGAAAATTAAATTTTAAATTAAAATTCAGTATTTTTAAATACTTATTAAATAAATAATACTTATAGTGATTTTAAAGAAATAAATCCTAATTTAATTTTTCACAATATATTTGAAATTTGAGTTTTATTTCAACTTATATAATCTATAAATGTGATTTGTTTTATTTAAATTGGTTTAACCAATATAAGGATGTTAAAATTGAATTTTAAAAATATTTTCATTAAATAATATCATTGAGTTTGTTATTATCTTATGTAAATAAAATCTATTTGATGATTATAAAAAATATTTTCTAATATATAACATAAAAAGTTTAATTAATACAATTATGTATTTGTAATTAAATATACTTATTAATAAAAATCATCTTTTCACATAAAAATATTCTTCTATAAAAATTGTCCCCTAATATTCATTTGGTTTCTATATTATTATTAAAATATTATATAACCACTGAATTAAAATGAATATATTCATAACATAGTTAATCATACAATATTAAATTTAATGTACATGTTTTATCCGATTAAATAATAATATTTTAATAATGAATTATTGTTCGGTAACAATAAATCTTGTGTGCTATGTATGCTAACATCAATGTTCGATTTTGAGAAAAAAAATTGTAACATGAATAATACGATTAAAACTTTTTTGTATACCAAATGTTAAAAATATATCATTAATTTGAAATACCGAATTTCAATGTGGTGTGAAATTTGAAATATCAGAGATATTAAATGTTATCGGAAAAAAATATTTCAAAAAATCATGGCGTGTTACATTTATCCCCATTAAAATGAATTTCTCCCCGGAAATACATTGAGGAAATAGAAAGTATAATAGTTAAATTTTAATTCATAGAAACATATGTCAACAAATTTAATTCTAAAAATTAACTAAAATGGTGAATTCAGAACCATTGTAGTTAACCAATGTAACTCATAATGAGATTCCCACATATGAGAACATAGGTGGGAAGTGAAAATATGTACATTGATGAGATATATTACTATCATGTTCGGATTAATAGTAATAGAGAACAATGATAGGATAATGATAAAAATAATAATGACATGGAGGACCATCTAATTATTTTAAAAAAAGTAGTAGGAATTCATATTTCATATTAATGAAATTCTTTCCTAAAGTTGAATAATTATCCTGAAAAGATACAGTTGCTTGTTTTCACGACACGATCACCCTTTTTTGTTCATTGATCATCTTCACCTCATTCTCTAAAAATTAAGGTGGATTTTTAATTCTTTATGTACTAACATATCATGATATCCATGATATAAAATCCCATTTTCATCAGTTATCATCAACACAACATAGTTTTACCATGCTATCCAATATGCATAAATCCTCATTTGGAGAGATAATAGTTTAATCATACTAACATCATCTGACATTTAAAATAAAATTTCCATAAATGGATACCATATAATACTTCAAGGATTAAAATTCAATAATTTTTATGAAATTTCATTAAGTAAACAAAACATGGATCCCCAATGTATCACAATGTACAACAAGATAGCAATAATTCAAACATCTGAATACCCTCATCGTATACTACCTTGAAACAAGGAAAAAAAATTAATTAACATAAATACTTTTGTAAAACCTGATTAATACTCTTTACTAATGATTACATGATATATTATTCAAATACAAGAAGTTTTAAACATCATTACTGACTAAATATGGCACTTTTTTAATAATTGTTTCTTTGGTAATCTGTACCATCTAATTTACTTTTTAATATCCAACATATCTTTATACATACAATATTATCTCAAATTTATTCTTAAATTATGTGTTTCCTTACCCAAATAAAAATATCCCATTTCCATGAAACATCCATTCAAAATATCATTTTCATTACTTATGAATACTTGTATTCAATATTATTATATATTTCATGATTCAGAAAACATAATCTTTGAATTCCAAAATATAATATCTTCATTCATCCAACGTTATTCATAATCAATTACTCAAGCTTCATCAACATATGCCTTAATACCACATTCCAAGAATATGAAATATTAATCATTATTAAGTTTCCTCAAACTCAACATAATGATGATTCTTAGTTTTAATGTAATCAATTCTGGAATAACATAACACAATTTTCACATGTCATTTTTTGTATCATTATCTTCATAAATATAACTAATACAAAAACAACATTCATTTTTATATTTATGATATTTCAAATTCTGAAATATATTTTCAATAATTCCCATTCCACCTATATCTATAACATTAAATATTAACCATATTCTCTATAGTTCATTCTACTAACTAAAACTAAAATGAATATGGTGAGAAATAAAAATCATAGAATAAAACCAGAATTTTTTAAAAGTTACTAATATGATGTCTAAATCATTAAACATTACTTAGTATATTATATACTCGAATTATATTAGTTCACTCATAGGAAATTTAAATTTAAATACTTTATAATGGTTCATGAAGAGTTTTTGAATTTCCAAACAATATCTCCTCAGTGTGACAAACCAGATGTGCCATAAACATATTGTGGATGACTTCCTGGTCTTCAATCATAGTAATCTTCTCTTCACAATACTTCTTTAATATTTCAACTTAATCTTCATGCATCTTTACATGGTTTTGTAACAAAGATTTTATTTCTTTGAGATTCATGGAGTTTTCTTCCAAATATATCTCCTTGACATCATTTCTCTTTTTTCTGCTCATCTTTAAGTACATTGATCTTTTCTTCTAGAGTCTTGTTGACTCCCTATTTCTCTTAAACATATTTGAACCACATTGATGAACATACTTAAAATACTCTCTTTATTGCTTCAAAGTCTCCAACCTTTCTGGAGGGCATTAACCATTCGATAATTTTTTCTTGTAAGATTTCTCCAAAGCATCATTTTCATCTTCCAGTTGAGTGATATTTTCCTGCATGCAGTGAAATACTCCACAAACAAGAGATGCACTCTCTTCAAGAAGACCATGCAAAATCATTCTTAATCTGTCAATTGATATTTCTTAAGATGTTGTAGATTTACCATCACCACTTGTGCCAGCATTTTCATCATGAGAATAATTTCCGAATGTACAAACAAACACCTCCTTATCATTTGAGGTAGGAAGGTTATCCATCTTTTTAGTGGGTACTTGAGCCACCTTCTCATAACTTTCCATGTCGGGTGTGTCTTCAATGTCAGATATGTAACGCCCCGACCCCAGCTACCCAGAGTCGGTGCATTACTTCGTAACATAGGCATGATCACAAAAGATCAAGTCTCGAAAGACCGATTAGTTTAGTAGCCTTGGAAACACTAGATACATTCATAAGTCTTTCATTACATCAAAATTAAACAAACTACAAAAAAAACATGGTCTTCATAGTCCACACTCGTATCTTCACTGATTATTCTTGCAAGTCAGTCATAAAATACTTCTTCACAACCTGGAAAATTTTTAAACATTGAAAGGGGTGAGCTCAAATGCTCAGTAAGGATAACAATAATGCGGAAGCTTTCATAAATAAACATTAACATTTAAGGCAATGTATAACTAAAACAAAAGCCTCTTAAACATGAACTTCAACATAATATGGCAAAAGTAAAATGAGATAATGCCATTTACTTCTTCACATGGATATTCTACTGGTCGAATAATCACATGTAATTTCAATAACCACTTTCATAATGAGGGAATGTATAATGCCGGACATTCTGAAACATTTTGTCAAGGCCTCGGCCAAGACATCTAAAATGATTAAGGCCTCGGCCAAAACCATAAATCAAATTGGGAAAGGGCCTCGGCCAATTCCACGTCTAGTTGTCTCATGAGACCTACCGATGCATCGAGGAGCTATAGCGGGCTCCACCCGTCACTTATTAAGTCCAATACATTCCTCATATGAATAGGTTTAAACATATCATAAACCATAACATAATCATATCACATAAAACATGCATAAAGGAAACATAACATTTCCACATTTCAATCACAAGATATCAATACAACACATTGTTATAATAAAAACGCTTTCAAAACCATTTTCAATACCAAAATAAAAGAAAGTTAAAACTTTGTATTTATTTTTCATTAAAAAAAGGATGGCTTATAGAGGAAGCCGGAACTCAAATAATGGTCACGGCGGCGGAGAAGTCGTTGTCGCCGCATAAGTACGGAAAGAAAAACATTCCCTTTTGTCGTTTAGCAAAACTCTTTGTATAAAAAGATTCCTTTTGAATAATCGTAAAAGTCAAAGGGGTTTATACACCGTATAAAAGAAATTTGTGTATAAAACAAAATATGCCTCAATGAAAGGAGATTGAGACGAAGTCCTTAAAAAGATCATTTTTAAAATGAAATAGATCTGTTATGTGTATTCACTATATGTACACATAAAGAAAGTACAAATACAATATAGGACATAATAATATCATGACATAATTTGAAAGTAGGAGATTAACCCAAAGAATGGAAGTTGGGTTAAGAAATTCCCTTACAAATATCATTTAAATAAAATATATCTATTATGTGTATTCACTATAATTACACATAAAGAAAGTACAAATACAAGATATGACATAACAATATCATGACATAATTTGAAAGTAGGAGATTAACCCAAAGAATAGAAGTTGGGTTAAGAAGTTCCCTTACCTTGTGTCCGACTTGACTCAACCGTTCTTTAACCTCCTGAATAATAAACTAGAGTTAATATCTACCTTATTAAGAACCATTTTCAATTTCATTATCCTTTTTATATCACTTATTACAATGTTATGAACATTATGTAATTATTTAAGTTAATAACGGTCGTTTTGTCGATCTTTGGTACATGAGTCAACAATAAACTTCTTATAATTATAAGTTGTTCATGTGGTGAAATATCCATTATATCCAGAATTATATTAATGATGTAGATATCATATATATCATATATATACAGTATATACATTCATTTATAATATTACGTAACATTTAGAGGTAAGAAATGAAATGCACCGTTCATGGAGACGGTAAGCCGTACGTACGCATGAACGCTACTTTCATTTCTATTTCGTATTTAATGGAACGAAGTCATAATGATATAAATGTATAATATAATTCCAGTATTATATAGTGTATAATACCATTTACTCCATCCTTTATACATCCCACATATGGCATTAACGATTCAAATCACTTTGAGGGGCGGTAGTCCGCACTTCCTAAAATGAAATTATCGCGTTTTACCCATAATGGAAATCATAAAGTATGCCATAAATGAGAAATACAGAAGCATAAGGAAAACATAAACATAATATATATATCATATATGAAAATAGTGTCATCAAAATGGCCACCATTATAGGTGTTAAAAGAATTTGAACAATCATCGTTTCGGGAGGCAGAATTTCGCCATCCACGGAAACCGTATGTTCTTTAACCATTAGATGTAGGTGTGTGTAAGTGTAGCTCGAATCCTTCTTATAAAAACATCCTAGTATATTTAGGATACTGGTGTTGTTACAAAAGAAATAAATAAAAAGAGTTTAGGGGGTTGGAGAAGAAAAATAAAACAAAACAACATTAGAAAAGACATTACCTCAAAATCGGGTAACTCTTTTTGATTTGAGCTAAAGGCTTCCTTGGGAAGAGTTCTGCCCAAAGTGAGGTTTCTAGGAGTAAGGGAGGAATGTTGGGAGAGTATTTGGGCAGAGGTTGGCCGATCCAAATGGCTTGAAAGTGTAAATGAAGTGGGAGAGGTGGGGGCCTTTTATAAGTGGAGAGGAGGGGCACTTTTGGAAAGATTGAAATGTTACATTATTTCAAAATGCTTTTCGGATTCTAAAGGTCCAACACTTATATAATTCGAGGCTAAGGTGATAAGGTTTCGAAATCTCCTCATCCAATTGGCTTTGGACAAGTGTAAGCCTTGGATTTTACATTATCTATTCATTTTATTAAAATCGTTAAATAATGAGGTCATCGCTGCATCATAATGATGTCATAAATAATTTAATTTATTTAATGTCTAAAAATTATAAAAAAAATACTATGATGTAGGAAATCTTTTTAGCTTTCTAATGAATATTTATAGTCAAAATTTGTACTTGTGTAACCCTACTTAAAAATTGTTTTAGTAAAACAATTTATGTTAGTGTCATTTTCACTTTAACATTAAATAAAAAGTAATTTATGTTATTTCCCAACAAAAGTGGATCCATGGGGTCCCCAAGTTAGGCCATGGCTTGTCTTGGTCGGCCATGACACAACCAATGAGGTTGGGACATGTGTCTAGGTCATTTAATATTATTAAAGTATTATTTATACCTTAAACTACCCTAATTACCACTAATCGCGATTAAGAACTTAATAAGTTACTATTCACCAAAAAATTATTTTTATCCCATTGAACCACATTTTACTTCTTAATGACAACCATGTATGTCGGATTTTTGAAAATCAAATCACAGTAGTGGTAATATTTCATTTAAACGAAAAATCAGTTATTTAACAACCACTTAGTGGTTTCACTATTCATCAAAAATTGAAGTTTTTCAGAATAAGGCCAAAATTTCACCCTAAGCTATAATTGATATTCCGAATTCAAAAATGATGTCTATTTTACAAAATTCCAAACATATTAGTTGCATTAATTAATTTTATAATTAATTCCCGCTGTCACAACAAATAGCGTGTTTTTAAGAAACAATTTATATCAAAAGATTGGCAATTGTTTATGTCCAATTTCAATGTTAAATTAATTCTAATGACCACCATTGGATAAAATGGTAAAAATATATTCTAATTATACTCTAAAACCACTCAATAGTATAATTTATCACTATGAATTATTTTGATTAAAAAAGTTGTTTTAAGTATTTTTCACTATTCATAAAAATTTTGAAGTTCTCAGAAAATTACAAAAAATTCAACATAGGTTAATTTCAATATTAGGAATACAAAAATGAAGTCCATTTTGAAATATAAAATTTCTATAATTTTAAAAAGTGGTTATTACTATTCATAACGGCTACTTTGATTTGTCGCGATGTTTTAGAACTCGAAGTTGCGTACAATGCAAGCTATTGCATTATTGAAAGAGAGGCGTATCGTGGAAGCTCGGGGTGTTACATTCTCCCCTCCTTCAATAAATTGCGTCCTCGCAATTTGATATAAGAGGGTGAAAATAGAAAATACCTTTGTGGAAAACCCACATCGGAAATAAGGTTAATAAAATTTAGCCTTAATAAGAGGGAAAATGGAAATAAGAAAGTCACCACCAAATTATGATCTCGATAAGGAGAACATTGGTGGCAATTAAAGACATATAATTGGAGGAAAAACGTAAATATTTGTAGGGAGTGATTGAGGTCATCAATCACAATCAACTGTCAAATTGAGGGCCTCAAAGCCTTCAATCTATGTTGATTTAAAATATCATCAGTTCAACCAGACATAAGGTATTAGGATAACACATTTTTTTGTTTTAATATCCCTTTACTAAAGTTTAAGAATTAATTTATTCATTGAATAAGAGATAGGTATATATATGTATTTATGCTTGACAATTAGAGTTTCAACCTTCAAATCATCTTTCACTCAAAAGATAATAGAACTCAAAAATATTATACTTATCCTAATTGTATAAGGTTACAAATGTTAACACATACCATTTAAATTAGTAAAATTATTTGTAATAACCAGGGGCTTCCTGTAGGCTAGTGGTAGGAGATAAAGGCTTGTCGCACTTTGATTGTGGGTTCGATTCCTACAGCTTTGTCCGACGCGACGGTTTATGCCCCACCCTGCAGGTTGTCCTTTTCCTAAAACTATGGTATTATAATATTCCAAAAATAATCTTCAGAAAATTTTTTAACCTTAAACAATACTATCCAAATATCAACTTAATCCATTCCAACCTTTATAGTTATCCAAAATACTTCTGTCCAACTCACAGTCCAAATTTTATAAGGAAGGTAAACATGATGAAGATCCTTTTTCCCACGTAACAACATGTGAACACCTTCATCATGTATTCTTTTTAAACATACTGAATTACCATGATCCCTTATTCCTTATAGAATACTAGATATACTCCTTCTATCCAAAAATGTATACAAAACATCAATCAGTTTCAAGGAAGTTAAGTATATCCAATATAATTTATCCAAATCAATCACGTATTATTACAAAATCACAATCTCAGTATCAGAACCATATTATGGTTTATCTTTCTCTCAACCATATATTTTCCAAAAATTTAACCTACTGTGGAGTCACTGTTCTTGGTTCCACACAATCTCAAGTCCTTGATGAAATAGTACTGCAGTACAATCCTTATATACTCCATAATTATTATAACCAGTACATCATTGATACAACACTCAAATTACAAAATTCTTTAATAACAACATAAGAACTCTAATCATTACTCCTCATCTGTGGTAGTATCATAACTTGATTATTATCCAATAACATCATTTGGGGCATACTTTGACGATTTGGACATTGGTTTGCGTAGTGTCCCCAATCCTTGCAGAAGAAACATTGTACATTTGAAACCATTTTCTTACCCTTGCAGTCACGCACTTTGTGTCCTTTTTCTCTACACTTATAACAAACTCCCATTCCCTTTAGGCAATTTCCATGATGTTTCTTCCCACAATTACCACATATTGGAAAATTCTTCTTTCCCCTTATCCCTTTATCCATCATTCTCTCTTCCATCCCTTTCGTCTCTTGCTTCGTTTCAAAGCCATAGGACTCAGAGAATTCCTTACTTATCTTATTGACACATGATACTATTTCTTCATATGTTGAAAACACATGGGAGATTATTTCCCTTCTAAATGTTGGCTTAATACCGTGAAAGATATGATCCTTCTTACGCTTTGGATCATACGTATTGCTGGAGTTCACATTCCTTCCACTGGGCACCATTTCTATACAATGGCATAAAATAGGTTAGTTTATGAATCAAAATACATAATTCCATACTTGTAAAACACTTTACATAAATTGAACTATTTATGGATATAATCATAAAAAGAAAAGTTTTCTTTGAGGGAGTATATACTCATAACCCTTCATAGTGGTTTGTAAATAAAATGAGAATTTTCCTAAGCATATCCCCCGGGAGTGTCGTAACCAAGAGTGCAGCAAGGCCCGTTGTCGTGCACCAGTTCCCGTTCGAGTCTAGCTCGAAGCGGTGTTTTCGGATTTTACCCCTAGGTACATCTGTGCCAGAGCCGCCTCTACCTGCTCGTATCCAGACAGGGATGTATTGCTCGGAAAACTCACAAAATCTCTATATTACCAAAATTCTAGGAAGGTTTTCTATTCTAATCCTCAAAGTCTATCTTCGGGCTATGTGCTCTAATCAGAGTTTATCTAAATCTAGCTTCCAAGGTTAGTACTAAACTGCCTCTGATACCAACTGTAACGCCCCGACCCCAGCTACCCAGAGTCGGTGCATTACTTCGTAACATAGGCATGATCACAAAAGATCAAGTCTCGAAAGACCGATTAGTTTAGTAGCCTTGGAAACACTAGATACATTCATAAGTCTTTCATTACATCAAAATTAAACAAACTACAAAAAAAACATGGTCTTCATAGTCCACACTCATATCTTCACTGATTATTCTTGCAAGTCAGTCATAAAATACTTCTTCACAACCTGGAAAATTTTTAAACATTGAAAGGGGTGAGCTCAAATGCTCAGTAAGGATAACAATAATGCGGAAGCTTTCATAAATAAACATTAACATTTAAGGCAATGTATAACTAAAACAAAAGCCTCTTAAACATGAACTTCAACATAATATGGCAAAAGTAAAATGAGATAATGCCATTTACTTCTTCACATGGATATTCTACTGGTCGAATAATCACATGTAATTTCAATAACCACTTTCATAATGAGGGAATGTATAATGCCGGACATTCTGAAACATTTTGTCAAGGCCTCGGCCAAGACATCTAAAATGATTAAGGCCTCGGCCAAAACCATAAATCAAATTGGGAAAGGGCCTCGGCCAATTCCACGTCTAGTTGTCTCATGAGACCTACCGATGCATCGAGGAGCTATAGCGGGCTCCACCCGTCACTTATTAAGTCCAATACATTCCTCATATGAATAGGTTTAAACATATCATAAACCATAACATAATCATATCACATAAAACATGCATAAAGGAAACATAACATTTCCACATTTCAATCACAAGATATCAATACAACACATTGTTATAATAAAAACGCTTTCAAAACCATTTTCAATACCAAAATAAAAGAAAGTTAAAACTTTGTATTTATTTTTCATTAAAAAAAGGATGGCTTATAGAGGAAGCCGGAACTCAAATAATGGTCACGGCGGCGGAGAAGTCGTTGTCGCCGCATAAGTACGGAAAGAAAAACATTCCCTTTTGTCGTTTAGCAAAACTCTTTGTATAAAAAGATTCCTTTTGAATAATCGTAAAAGTCAAAGGGGTTTATACACCGTATAAAAGAAATTTGTGTATAAAACAAAATATGCCTCAATGAAAGGAGATTGAGACGAAGTCCTTAAAAAGATCATTTTTAAAATGAAATAGATCTGTTATGTGTATTCACTATATGTACACATAAAGAAAGTACAAATACAATATAGGACATAATAATATCATGACATAATTTGAAAGTAGGAGATTAACCCAAAGAATGGAAGTTGGGTTAAGAAATTCCCTTACAAATATCATTTAAATAAAATATATCTATTATGTGTATTCACTATAATTACACATAAAGAAAGTACAAATACAAGATATGACATAACAATATCATGACATAATTTGAAAGTAGGAGATTAACCCAAAGAATAGAAGTTGGGTTAAGAAGTTCCCTTACCTTGTGTCCGACTTGACTCAACCGTTCTTTAACCTCCTGAATAATAAACTAGAGTTAATATCTACCTTATTAAGAACCATTTTCAATTTCATTATCCTTTTTATATCACTTATTACAATGTTATGAACATTATGTAATTATTTAAGTTAATAACGGTCGTTTTGTCGATCTTTGGTACATGAGTCAACAATAAACTTCTTATAATTATAAGTTGTTCATGTGGTGAAATATCCATTATATCCAGAATTATATTAATGATGTAGATATCATATATATCATATATATACAGTATATACATTCATTTATAATATTACGTAACATTTAGAGGTAAGAAATGAAATGCACCGTTCATGGAGACGGTAAGCCGTACGTACGCATGAACGCTACTTTCATTTCTATTTCGTATTTAATGGAACGAAGTCATAATGATATAAATGTATAATATAATTCCAGTATAATATAGTGTATAATACCATTTACTCCATCCTTTATACATCCCACATATGGCATTAACGATTCAAATCACTTTGAGGGGCGGTAGTCCGCACTTCCTAAAATGAAATTATCGCGTTTTACCCATAATGGAAATCATAAAGTATGCCATAAATGAGAAATACAGAAGCATAAGGAAAACATAAACATAATATATATATCATATATGAAAATAGTGTCATCAAAATGGCCACCATTATAGGTGTTAAAAGAATTTGAACAATCATCGTTTCGGGAGGCAGAATTTCGCCATCCACGGAAACCGTATGTTCTTTAACCATTAGATGTAGGTGTGTGTAAGTGTAGCTCGAATCCTTCTTATAACAACATCCTAGTATATTGAGGATACTGGTGTTGTTACAAAAGAAATAAATAAAAAGAGTTTAGGGGGTTGGAGAAGAAAAATAAAACAAAACAACATTAGAAAAGACATTACCTCAAAATCGGGTAACTCTTTTTGATTTGAGCTAAAGGCTTCCTTGGGAAGAGTTCTGCCCAAAGTGAGGTTTCTAGGAGTAAGGGAGGAATGTTGGGAGAGTATTTGGGCAGAGGTTGGCCGATCCAAATGGCTTGAAAGTGTAAATGAAGTGGGAGAGGTGGGGGCCTTTTATAAGTGGAGAGGAGGGGCACTTTTGGAAAGATTGAAATGTTACATTATTTCAAAATGCTTTTCGGATTCTAAAGGTCCCACACTTATATAATTCGAGGCTAAGGTGATAAGGTTTCGAAATCTCCTCATCCAATTGGCTTTGGACAAGTGTAAGCCTTGGATTTTACATTATCTATTCATTTTATTAAAATCGTTAAATAATGAGGTCATCGCTGCATCATAATGATGTCATAAATAATTTAATTTATTTAATGTCTAAAAATTATAAAAAAAATACTATGATGTAGGAAATCTTTTTAGCTTTCTAATGAATATTTATAGTCAAAATTTGTACTTGTGTAACCCTACTTAAAAATTGTTTTAGTAAAACAATTTATGTTAGTGTCATTTTCACTTTAACATTAAATAAAAAGTAATTTATGTTATTTCCCAACAAAAGTGGATCCATGGGGTCCCCAAGTTAGGCCATGGCTTGTCTTGGTCGGCCATGACACAACCAATGATGTTGGGACATGTGTCTAGGTCATTTAATATTATTAAAGTATTATTTATACCTTAAACTACCCTAATTACCACTAATCGCGATTAAGAACTTAATAAGTTACTATTCACCAAAAAATTATTTTTATCCCATTGAACCACATTTTACTTCTTAATGACAACCATGTATGTCGGATTTTTGAAAATCAAATCACAGTAGTGGTAATATTTCATTTAAACGAAAAATCAGTTATTTAACAACCACTTAGTGGTTTCACTATTCATCAAAAATTGAAGTTTTTCAGAATAAGGCCAAAATTTCACCCTAAGCTATAATTGATATTCCGAATTCAAAAATGATGTCTATTTTACAAAATTCCAAACATATTAGTTGCATTAATTAATTTTATAATTAATTCCCGCTGTCACAACAAATAGCGTGTTTTTAAGAAACAATTTATATCAAAAGATTGGCAATTGTTTATGTCCAATTTCAATGTTAAATTAATTCTAATGACCACCATTGGATAAAATGGTAAAAATATATTCTAATTATACTCTAAAACCACTCAATAGTATAATTTATCACTATGAATTATTTTGATTAAAAAAGTTGTTTTAAGTATTTTTCACTATTCATAAAAATTTTGAAGTTCTCAGAAAATTACAAAAAATTCAACATAGGTTAATTTCAATATTAGGAATACAAAAATGAAGTCCATTTTGAAATATAAAATTTCTATAATTTTAAAAAGTGGTTATTACTATTCATAACGGCTACTTTGATTTGTCGCGATGTTTTAGAACTCGAAGTTGCGTACAATGCAAGCTATTGCATTATTGAAAGAGAGGCGTATCGTGGAAGCTCGGGGTGTTACAAGATAGATATGGAGAACTAGATGCTTCAACATCTTTAGATAGGAGGGAATTCTTCTTCAACATTATCTCTTGTTTCTTTTTCCTGTTCATCTTGGTCTTGGTAGATATACCCTTCTGATCAAAGGTCACTAAATCTTCACCAACACTTATCTTCATTCTTGACCTAGGAAAGGAACTAAAATTTTTAAATGGGAATAGCTTCACTGTTGAGAACCCAATAGAGTCGAACCTCCTATGAAAATAATTGAGAGGACCAGTTTGGGATATACTAAACACCGAGAGGGGGGTGAATCAGTGTTGGGGAATTTTTAAACCAATTTCAACTTTTATCCTTGTACCTATTGTCCTATAAGGATCGTGATTCCCTTATTCTATTTTCCCTGTCGCATGCGATAATAGAAAGCAGTAAAAATATGCACACGATACTTTTACAAGGTTCACAACTCAATAAGAGTAGCTACGTCCTTTCTATTCATGGGTATGAATAGTGCGTGGATTCTCCACTATAATGTAATATGATATTACGATTGAGTTTCTAGGAAAACAATCCTCTAGATAGTGTAAGTCCCTACACATTGGAGGGGTGTGGGAAACAACCCTCTTCCCTAGACTAGTGATGACCTAGCCCAACTTGCATCATCTAGCTGGTTCTTTACAATGCCTACAGAGATAGACTTGTGACTTGTTCAAATGGCAGGTTCTGCTCTTGGACTTATTTAATGCTCCTCACTGGATTACTTAAAAAGCAGTAGACAAGAAATTTTTATTTCCTTCCTTCTCTTATTTTATAGTGAAACACCAAGGGAACTAGGATTTTTATTTCATTTTTTAGTGAAAAAACCAACTACACTAAATATTCTTCTCCCTTATTGGATAGAATCACATATACCAATGTGATTATTCATGAATTGATGATTGGTTAACTCAGCATCATCTGAATTAAACTTCCCTAAATAATTACAGGCTTCAATTGGGAATACTATGTTCTTCTTCTTCTTCTTCTTCTCTTTTATCAATGTAGAAAACCTGTAAGCTGCACACTCTTCTTCATCTTCTACTTCTTCAATGAAAAACCAGCTACACTGAAACCTACTCTTCTTCAAACATTCTTTTTCAGTGAAAAACCATCATCACTGAGCCCTACTTATTCTTATTCTTGATAAAAATCCATTTTCTCTTTGTTATTTTAAAAACAATAAAGTCTAGATCAACCTAGCATCATCATATTTGAAGAGAAGTTGGTAAGAACCTCTAGAACAACCAACATCTTGTGCGCCAATCCTTACTAGTGTTCCAATTCATCTTTCACCCCACCTCCTTGCACACCACTCAGCTTGAGCGCCACCTACTTGCATGCCACAAATTGCACACCACTATTTATCATAGCTCAAAACATGTGTGCCACCTTTGACATATACACAACACACTTCTTGAAGAAACCTACCAATGTTCACACCTCATAAAACATGCGTGCCACTTCTTCTTGTGCACCACCACTTGCACGTCGCCTTACATGCGCGTCTTATAAATAACGCTCAACTTGCGCGCCACTTCAGCTTGCGCGCCACTTATACTGCATGCGCAATCAGAGCTCAAATATTATTTTAAATGTTTATAATTTTTAAAATAAGGAGGCTACTCATCTATTTATAGGAATTTTGGTGACATGCGCACCACATACACTTGTGTGCCGCTGCAGCACTTGTGCGCCGCTCCTGCACTTGTGTGCCGCTCCATCACATTCGCGACGCTCCAGCACTTCTGTGAAACATTCTTTCCTTCATAATATTTTGATATGATGATGGTTAAATATGACTTGTGAGAAACATACTGTTGCATGCCACATATACTTGTGTGACACACTTGCGCACCGCTTATACTTGTGTGCCACTTTTTGACTAGCGTGTCAATCTTTAACATGTGTTCCCTTTTAGTGCCTTTGCAATATTTTGTTGGGATGATCTTGAATTATGACTTCTGCGAAACATACACTTTCTCCCCACATATACTTGCACGCCACACTTGTGCGCCCATTTTGACATGAGCCCCGATTTCATTCCTTTTCCAAAAACACTTCTTTACTCTACCTATCTTTCATAAGCGTTGCATCACATGTTTTCCAAATTTATGATATTTGTGAAATAAAAATCAGTAAAGCATCGTCATAGTTTTGTCCATTATTTTTGGAATTTGAATTCTAATGTACTTCTTAATTCTCACTTCAAATCCTTAATTCCTTGGGGAGTGTTAATTCTAAAGAACTAAAATAATCTCTCTTCATCCAATAGTGGAGTCTTGAAGCTTCTTCAAATACCTTCAATGTTGCAGACAATGTATCACCTTTGATACATATATTTGGATCATTAAGAACAGTGAAACTATCATCTAATTTCATGCCAATGTGTAATTCAAGACCTTCATATAATTCAATACCCTTACACAGTCTCTCTTCTACTTCAGCCAACATTCCCTACTTCATTCAAATCATATGATTCTTTTCTTTAATTAAGCGCTTGATTGGTTCTCATGTAGTCATGAATCATTCCATGGTCTTCCTTAAATCCTCATTATTCATTAATCATCCTTAGATGGATGATACTTCACCATTATTAAATGTTGTAAACAATGTGTCAGCTTTGAAACAGGTTCTTTGAACTTAGTATCAGTTCAAAAATTGTTTTAATTTATATTCATAGAGAATTTCTCATGTATGACATCCAATGTTATGATTCCCTAACAGTTCTACAGGCAACCTCACTTCAACTAATCTCTACTAACTTTGTATTCCCTCTTCATCTCCATCTTCATTTTGAATAGTATTGACAACAGTTGATAACAAATACAATCTTCAAACATAAAGTGTTCCCAACACATTGTAGGTTTTTAATTTAAAAACGTACAAAATGTTACCTAGTTTTTTTCACCCAATTTCCATGTGAAGCTTGTTATAGTGACCTAAATTGTATTAATTGGATAAAATTTGATATAATGAATCCTAAAAATCATTTTAAACTGAAATTTATCCATATAATTTAATTATATGAAGGTGACCTTTTGAATTAAAATTCAGCGTTTTGAACTATTCATAAAAAATGAATCCTTACAAAAAAACTAAAAAAATTAATCCAAACATAATTTTTTAGGTTTAAAATTAAAAAGATGATTTTTATTTTTATGTTTTAAAAATAAAATAGTTCCAAAAATTAGATTAAAAATGACTTCTGTTTTAAATGGCAGTAAAACTATAATTATAAAAAATATAATATTTCAAGCATAAAATTGGGGTTGATCTTATTTTATCTATAAAATCTGTTGGATTATTAAAAAAACATTATTTTTATTATAAAACATATAAATTTAATTATTTTAATTAATTATAACTAATTAATATGTATTTGTAATATTTATTGTCTTTTTCACATAAAAATATACTTTTATAAAATCATCCCCTGTATATTCATTTGGTTTTTATATTCATTTCTAATTATTAGTTAACCAATGAATTCATACACACATAAACACACACACACACATATATATATATTGATAAGTTTTTTTAATACTATAATATTTAATTTAATTTCCATGTTACATCTTAATCATTAATAATATTCTAATAATGAATTATTGTTCAGTAACAGTCTATCTTAGGTATTATGTTGGGTAAACATTGTGTCCCCTGTAGATAATGTTTAATGTTATGATGCTTTTAGTGCATGATTAATGTTCTATTTTGTATATCATAAGATAGAAATTGTTAGTTAATAAATAATTACAATTTTTAGTGTTTCATGTAATAAAATATATCAAAGAGATTAAATTAAATTGAAAAACATATAGCACAAAAACATCAGGGTGTTATAATTCCATCATATATATTATTCCAAATATCATTAATTAAATCTTAAGGATATTACAAAAATAATGGTTGAAATGGGTTAAATTGTAAATTTTATGTATAGGAAACAATATCGTCAGTAAATAATGAATAATAAATATTAAAAGGTAAATAACTAAAAACACAATCCATTTAATCAATAACATAACGTTGTAATGAATCCATTTATAATATTTGTTCAATTACATTATGGATAATAATTAGTAAATTATATTTGAATGAAATATTTCATATTGGATGTAATGTATATCAGGATATTTGTAGCAAAAAATTCTTTTTCCATGATATTTTAATATATGGGTTTGTATATACTATAATAACAATTAATTTGGCCAATTGATTTGTCTCACGATTCTTATGTACGTGTCACGACCCCCTGCCACCAAAGATGCCCCTCCTGAGCTGGAAATGGTGAAAGGGAGATAAGGACCCCCGAGTCCCTCCTCCAGTAGGCCTCGGGTTGGTGACTAGCACCAAGGGTATGAGTTTTCACAAATATGGGAGGCATTACCCTTTTATTATTATAAGATCGGGAAATAGGACAAGTCAACCACCAAAAAGGAAAAGAACAAGTGTATATAAATAAACCCAAACCAAACCCACATGCACGTTTAAACAATTTTATAACAAGGTGCAATTATAAGAAAGCTCAAAGTACAATACCAAAAAAAAGTGTACATCAACAACAACAAATCCAACTATCAGACAAGTAGGGTCCCGCACAGCCCTGGTAGTCCTCCTGGAAAACTGAAAGTAAACGTAGGGTGACCATACAAGTATACCAAGTAGGTAAACCTAATGCTCTCCTGCATAAGTGGGGAGACATCCTAATGTCCCGTGAGAACAACAGAAGAAACCTAACAAGGAATTATATCCATCCAAACTCACCAGCCACACTCACCAAAAACACAATCACAACAGGTAGTTGTATATAAGAACATGAGTATTGGGTTCCCCACACCATTTCCCTTTTGTTATATTTTCTTCCTAACGGTGAACGTCCTGACACTGCCACACTCTCCCTGCCCGCACACACCTGAGCCTCACAACCACGTATGTCGCCCCCACACACATGGGCCTCACAACCACGTATCCCGCCCGCACACACATGGGACTCACAACCACATATCCCGCACACACACACCTAGGCCTCACAACCACGTATCCCTCCCACACACACCTGGGCCTCACTACCATGTATCCATCCGGCACACACCTGGGCCTCACAACCACGTATCCCACACGCACACACCTGGGCCTCATCCCGATGATTGTTGGGAAATAGTAAAACCTTCCCAAAGAGTCTTGGGCTAGAACCACCCCAATCGAAACCTACCTGAAGGGTCTTAGGTGTAAGGTCGCCTCAATCCACACAGCACAGGGAAGAAGGAGCATGAAGGATCTAGTAACTAAGGGGAAAACACCCTCTCACATCAAATGAGAGGGTTTGGCACTATGTTATCAACATTGGTGGGGTGCGATAAAACACAAAAGATAAAGATATATATATATGTATACCAAACACACACCCAACCTATGGCTTCTAAGCAGAGAAACTGAGCATGTGCCTTGGAACTACTACTACGAAGTATGCATAAAAGAAAAAACCCCAACCCCATTTAGGTTTTCATGTTTCATCAGAATTAGTTTATTAGTTCCTTAAATACTATGAAACTATCCACAACCAACCACATCGATCATTCGTAAAACATATTCCTGCCATCCAGAAATCAAGTCACGAAAACACATGCATCACAACAAATCCCTTCTTATCAACCAACCAACCCATTGATTATTAATCATGTTCCATTACCATGACCCACCATTCCTTAACTCTTCCACTTTTTATTTATTATTCACAACCCATAGTCCGTTCACATTTAATCCAAGCCCTGCAGCCCTGCTGCAAACCACCACAACCACAAACACACTGAAACGCGTACATCATCATCCCTTGATACCATTTTTCACAGCCTCACTGCCCATCACTAACATAGCATTCACACCAACCCACAACCAAGCCAACCGCGCCCCACTGCTCACCCGATCCACATCAACCTACATATCACCCCCATTGCATGAAATGTATCCGAGCCAACACCCACATGTTCATTATTCCATTTTGTTCAACTAGGGTGATCACACAAGGGTTTCCAATTTTAAAACATCCAACTTTACGTGATTAGCCAAATTCCACATTCAACAAAGTTCCATTCACAAAAACGGTCTAGAAGATAGGGAAACATATAATTTCACAAGAAAAGGCCCCCAATGACCATGATTTTTAGTAGGCATAAGCCTATTAAATTCACAATATAATATTGAAGGATATAAAGATAAACATAAAAACTTCCCCGTCCCCGTTCTTTAACTAGTTATTATCTTTATTAAACCGGTTCAAAAGTGTTTCACGTAAACAAGAGGCCACCCACCCCGCATGATGCACAATTTAGAGAGACGAAGGTAAGATCCCTACCTCAATAGGTTATGATCACAATGCTCGCCTTGATCAACTTTAGAAGACGTCTTTCGACGTCAGTCACTTCCGTCAAGTCCCAGAAAACCCTCCTCAGATGGATGTTGGAAAGGAAACTCCAATGATAGACAACGAATCCAAGCTCGAAAGTTCCACCTCGTCGTTATGATCCCATGGCCACTGACAGATCATAAATCGGAGCTCGGACGAAGAAGTTATGGAAGAAAAGGAACCTTTGAGTCTCTTGGGAGAGCTCTGCTCAGAGGAAAGGGGAGGAGAGGGGTGAGTTGAAAAAGAGGAGGGGACCCATCCTTTTATAGGTGAGAAAAGAAAAAGTACACGACGTGTACTTTATGGTACATGACGTGTACTCGGCTGTTTCACACAGTTACCACGTGGCTTCCAACACGGCCTTCAATGCGGAACGCGGCCATTGGATGGTCAACACATGACTTAAAGGTAACGCATACGCGGGGAGGGAATACAAAGTGTGTATTATTGGATACAAGGCATGTACCCATTTATTTCACATGGATCCAACATGGCACATGACCGTTGACTGGTCAACACACGGTAACGCGTATGCGGGGGGAGACTACATGGTATGTAATATTGGATACACAGTATGTACCCATTTATTTCACACGGCTCCAACACGACACACGGTCGTTGACTGGTCAACACACTGTAATGCGTACGTGGGGAGAGACTACACGGCATGTAGTATTGGATACATGGCGTGTCCTCATTTATTTCACACAGCAAGGACATGGACTTCACCATGGGGTAGACCAGGCACGAGGTTACACGACGTGTACTCAAACTACACGGCGTGTAGTTTTAAAATTCTGTAAAGTGTGGGAAAAGTCCATTTTGCCCTTCAGAACACTTTGTGGCCTTATTTTTGAAAAAGGAATGGGCCGGAGAGGTCCGGACCATTACATCAGATACCTCATAAAACATTCTCATACCCGAGAATTCAAAAACCAACCCAGAGAAACCCAATAAGATACCACTTAGCATTCTCATTATAATAGTAACCCAACCAACAACCCTAATCATAGGTGTTAGGAATTCCCCCTCTTATGTCGAGATATTATCCACTTTAGGCGGCACTGATTCTCCTGCACGAGTTTAATCTCATCCGCATTAATGCGTCTCGATTAAGGATTGGTCCTTCCCAAATCCATATATTAGGATTTTCCAACTTGCACTACCCCCAACACCACCCAACCAACGCACTGCCCGAACATGTGGTTTGGGGAAAATTCCTTCTCCTATGTCGAGATATTATCCTCTTTAGGCGGCACTGACTCTCCCACACGGGTTCAATCTCATCCACATTAATGCATCTCGATTAGGGATCAGGTTTTCCCTTTACCCACACATCTGGACATGTAACACACTACCAGAGGACAAGGAAACAAAAGGACTCTCAACCGAAAAGAAAAGAATTCCATATATCAAAGGTATATAGTATAACATCAACACAAAGCTCCGAAGAACAAAGGAAAACACAATTCAAAACAACTCCGGGTATTGAGCATGCATCTGGGTCTCTCGCTCCAAAGTGATCTCCTTGAGGTCGACATGCCTTCATAACACACGAACCAACGAAATGGTTCGTCCACGGAGCACATTCTCTTTACGATCCTCGATTCTAACTGGTCATTACTCGAAGGTCGTGTCTTCTCCCATATCTAACTCTCCCCAGTCGATAACGTGAGAGTCGTCGTGTATGTTCTGACGAAGCTGGGAGACGTGGAAGACGTCATGAACCTTCTCCAACTAAGGTGGTAGGGCCACCTGATATGAATCCTCGCCAACTTGCCTCAGCACCTCAAAAGGTCCAATGAACCTAGGTGAGAGCTTTCCCCATTTCCCAAACCTCCGCTGCCCCCATTGAGGGGAAACCTTCAAAAACTCATGATCTCCCACCTCTAACTCCAAGGGCCTCCTCCGGCGATTAGCATAAGACTTCGGTCGGTCCTGAGCTGCTTTCATCCTCTCATGTACAAGCTGGGCTTTCTCCGTGGTGATCTATACTACCTCTGGCCCAAGAGAACCTGTCTCACCAACCTCTGCCCAGCAAATGGGTGAGTGACATATTCTTCCATACAAATCCTCAAACGACGCCATTCCAATAGAAGAGTATATGTTGTCATTGTAAGAAAACTCTAATAAAGGAATGTGGCGTACCCGTGATCCTCCAAAATCCAAAACGCATGCTCGCAGCATGTTCTAAAGTGTCTGGATAGTCCGCTCTGTCTGTCCATCAGTCTGGGGGTGGAAAGTTGTGCTAAGGCGTAGCTGGGTGCCAAAATCATGATGTAACCCCCTCCAGACTCGTGAGGTAAACCGAGTATCCTGATATGAGATGATAGTCTTTGGGACTCCATGCAACCGTACAACCTCGTCTACTTACCTCTGTGATAAGGTACTCCCCGGGCCTGACATCTTAATTTATAAGAAGTGAGCTGAATTCGTCAGTCGATCCACCACTACCCAGATTGCAGCATAACCACCTTGAGCTCTGGGTAGTCTTGTGACGAAGTCCATTGATATGTCATCCCACTTCCACTCGGGGACATCTAAAAGATGCAACAAACCACTGGGAACACAATGTTCAGCCTTCACTTGCTGAAGCACTAGTCATTTATCCACATACTCCGCCACTGCCCGTTTCACCCCGGGCCACCAAAACTGTTCCCTCTATCCTTTGTACATTTTTGAAACTCCTGGATGTACCGCCAAGGCTGAGATATGGAACTCACAGAGAACTCCCTCATGCATTGTCTCCGGGACAAACATCCTTCCATGGAAAAGCATCTAATGTCGTCTGTCCTCTGACCATCCTTCTAGAGCGTTCCCTGGATTGACACGATCCCGCATCACTTCTGCCTCGGAGACCCCCTACAGAGATTCTTCCACCTACTGCAACAAGGATGACTGAACCATCATTTGAAACAAACAGCCTCTAACACCTTCTAGCCTTGTATCCAAGTGTAAGGCAGCCAACTCTCTCATTGCTTTCCAAGCATCATTGGATTCCCGAACGACTTCCTTATGCGACTTACTGCTCAAGGAATCAGCCACAACGTTTCCCTTACCTTCAGTGTAAGAGATCTCGAAGCCATAGTCTTGGAGAAGCTCGACCCATCTCTGTTTCCGTAAGTTTAGGTCATGCTGGGAGAAGATATAATGCAGGCTCTTTTGATGCGAGAAGACCACAAAGCGCTCCCCAAGGATAAAATGTCGCCACAACTTCAGTGAGAACACTACTGCTGCAAGCTCTAGGTCATGGGTGGCATAGTTACTCTTGTGAGGGCATAACTGCCTAGACCCATAACAGATCACTCCATCTTTTACATCAACACAAACCCCAGACCAAGGCCAGAAGCATCAAAAAACACCTCATACAACAACCCTTCCTCTGGAAACCTGAGTAAGGGAGCACTGACCAACTTCCCTTTTAGGTAGTCAAAATCCTTCTGGAACTTCTCGCTCCATAAAAAGACCTGGTTCTTCTTAGTCAAAGCTGTCAATGGAGCAGCAACTCGATAGAAGTCCGAACGAACCTCTAATTGTAACCTACCAACCCCATGAAACTACGAACTTCCGCTACGCTCTTGGGTGATGCCCAAAAAACAACTGCCTCCACCATCGACGGGCCCACTGACACTCCATGCTGAGACACCATGTGCCCAAGGGAGTGTACTTCTTGCGTCAAGAACATACACTTCGACAAATTCCCATAACGATGGTGGTGTCGAAGGACTTCCAAGACTGACCTGAGATGCTCAACATGCTCTTCCTATGATCTTGAGTAGATCAGGATGTCATCGATAAACACAATGACGAACCGGTCCAGAAACCCTTGGAAGGAAATGTTCATAAGTCCCATGAACATAGCCGGTGCATTCATAACTCCAAATGACATCACTACAAACTCGATGTTACCATACCTGCACCTGAATGTCGTCTTCGAGATGTCACTGTCCTTTACCCTCAGCTGATGATATCTAGATCCTAGATCAATCCTAGAAAACCAACCTGCTCCCCTCAGTTGGTCGAACAGATCATCTATCCTCGGAAGGGGGTAACGGTTCTTGACCGTTACCTGGTTCAACCTTCGGTAGTTTATTTACAGCATGAGACCACCATATGCCATCATCACAAACAAAACTAGAGAACCCCATGGCGATACGCTAGGTCGAACAAAACCCTTCTCCATCAAATAATCAATATGAATCCACAACTCTCGCAACTCCGAAGGTGCCATCCGATAAGGGGTCATCAAAATCGGACGGGCACCAGGCTGTAAGTCTATCCCGAAATGAACATCACGTCGAGGGGGGGGGGGTAGAGTCATAAACTCCCCAGGAAAAACATAGAGGAACTCCCCAACAACCTCTGGGACACCCATAATCTCTGTATCAACTGGAAAAACTGATAACCCACCTAACAAGGAATGGAGAGGCTTCTCATGTCGGCTTCCTACCTAATAACTCCTCTCGCCAAAAAAAGATACGCGCTGCCCATCCACGTTGGAGAACACGACTCTTCTCCGGAATCAGTCGATAATGGCACTAATAGAAAACAACCAGTTGATTCCTTGGATGACATCCTATGGCTGCATCTATAACAGAAGAAGGTCCCCACTAGATTGATGTGGTCCCAACGTCATCCCACATCTCCAGAAAACACAATATAAGCTGGTCTGGCCTCCAACTGGTGTAATCAGCACTAGTGGTATGGAATGTCTATCTACGCCTAGTCCCAAAGCATGGCTAGACCAGGTGAAACAAAGGAGTGTGAAGCACCAGAATCGAACAAAGCAGAAACAAGAGTTCTGAACAAACAAATCGTACCTCGCACCACCTCTGGTCCTGCTAGAGCTGTCAACTCTGCTGCGAGAAACTGTCCACGCCCAGCTCCTCTACCTCTCTGATGACGTCCACCTCCTCGACCACGACCTGGTCGTGGTCCCTGAGGATCACCCTGAGGTCGGCCTCCTCCCGCAAAGTCTTCCCTCTAGGGAGCATGGTCCTGCTGCTGCTGGAAGGGCCTCGCCGTCAACTGGTGCTGTTAAGGTGGGCGCTAAACCTTCCCACCTCCACCATACTGATCTCGGGTCGGGCACCAACTTTGAACGTGCCCGAAACCTCCACAAGAAAAACACTTTGGTCTTGGGATCGTGAAAAAGGGATGAGGATCCGGAGATCTGAACTGGAACTGCTGGGGCCTGCTCCCCACTAGCCTGAACCTGGAAGGTCACGTCGCAAGAGACCTGCTGCTGACTGCCCTCCCCTTCGACGAGCCCGGCTGGATCCCCTCTCGTGGTGCACCTCACAATGAGTGCATCCTCTCTATAACCTCGTCCTTCTTCTATACCTCCATGTAAGTCGAAAGGGTGAAAGGGGTGACAGCATACTGGAGCTAAGGGCAAAGCGCCTCCTCCAAATGTCTCGCCCAATACTCCTCATCTAGAAAGAGATCTGGGGAAAAGCACGGAAGATCCTGGAACATGATCCCCAACTCTCATACTGACATACTCCCCTACTGAAGGGAGCGTAACTCCTACCACTTCTCTTCCTTGATCATGTAAGACAGGAATTCTTCTCGGAATTCCATCTCAAAGTCAACCCATGGAACCTCTACCTCTATCCTCTCTCTGAGGTAGAGCGTCCACCACTGTCGCGCCACGCCTCTCAGCTGACAGACTGCTAGGGGAACCCAGTACTCCCTCAGAGCACAGATCAAGGTAAAAGCGATCCCTAGATCCTCATTCCACCCCTCTGTCTCTGTATCCTTAGTACTAACCTAGTACTTCTTGAGGGTCTGCCGCTGAAAAGAACGAAGAGGCTTTTGCCACTGGCTATCTTCCTCCTCTCGGTCAATCCTCAACTGATCGACCGCCTGAATCTGCTGGGCCTCGGTCGTCTGAGCCACTCGGGGATGACGTCCATGTGCCATAGCTGTATGGTAAACAGAGATCGCCTAAGCCCAAGTAGTAAGGAAATTTCTCAGGGTTTCATTTTAACATTTTATTTTAATTTCTTTCCCAGAACACCCAAATAATGTAAAACACAATCATGATGATTCATGTACCTTCCCTAGGGTCTCTACCCTGCAATCAATGTAGTCTCACATGGTCGTTAGATAGGCTCAGAGTACTTGCATCAGATAACGGGGGCCCTAAAATCCTATTCCCTAGCCGGTCTTCCCTAGCCTATGTCACACACCAAGATTAACTAACATTGTTTCCCTACCATCTGATCCAATCCTCACTGTTCCTAACTCCAGACTCCATAAAATCCCTCAACCATCACATCTAATACCATTCTATCTTGACCCCCTCCCACCAATGATGCCCATCCTGAGCTAGAAATGGTAAAAGGGAGAAAATGGCCCCCCGAGTCCCGCCTCTAGTAGGCCTCGGGTTGGAGACTAGAACCAAGGGTATGAGTTTTTACAAATATGGGAGGCATTACCTTTTAATTATTTTAAGATCGGAAAATAGGACAAGTCAACGACCAAAAAGGAAAAGAACAAGTGTATAGAAATAAACCCAAACCAAGCCCACATGCATGTTTAAACAATTTTATAACATGGTGCATGTACAAGAAAGCTAAAAGTACAATACCAAAAGATACAATTGTAAAGAAACAACAATAACTCCAACTATCTGACTAGTAGGGTCCCACACGGCCCTGGTAGTCTTCTTGGAAACCTAAAACTAAACGTAGGGTGAGCATACAAGTATACTCAGTAGGGAAACCTAAAGCTCTCGTGCACAAGTGGGGAGACATCCTAATGTCCCGTGAGAACAACAGAAGAATCATAGCAAGGAATTATATCCACCCAACCTCACCAACCACAGTCACCAAAAACAAAATCACAATAAGTAGTATTATATAAGAATACGAGTATTGGGTACCCCACACCATTTCCCTTTAGTTAGCTACTCTTCCTAACGGCGAACGTCCTCACGCTGCCACACTCTCCCCGCCCGCACACACCTGGGCCTCACAACCACATATCCCGCCCACACACACCTGGGCCTCACAACCATGTATCCCACCCAGACACAACTGGTCCTCACAACCACGTATCCCGCCGTCACACACCTGGGTCTCATCCCGAAGATTCTTGGGAAACAGTAAAACCTGCCCAAATATTCTTGGGCTAGAACAACCCCAATCGAAACCTACCTGAAGGGTATTAGCTGTAAGGTATCCTCAAGCCATCACAACCTAAGGAAGAACGACCAGGAAGGAGCTAGTAACTAAAGGTAAAACACCCTCTCCCATGAAATGGGAGTGTTTGACACTAAGTGCTCAACATGGGTGGGGTGCGATAAAACACAAAAGATAAAGAGATATATATATATATATATTTATACCAAACACACAGCCCAACCAATGGATTCTAAACAGAGAAATTGAGCATGTTCCTCAGCACTGCAACTACGAAGCATGCATAAAAAAAATAACCCCAACCCCATTTAGGTTTTCACATTTCAGCAGAAATAGTTTATTAGTTCCATAACTACTTGGAAACAATCCACAACCAACCACATCGATCGTTCATAAAACATATCCCTGCCATCCACAAATCAAGTTAGGACAACACGAGCAGCACAACAAATCCATTCTTGTCAACCAACCAACCCATTGATTATTAACCATGTTCCATTACAATTACCCACAATTCATTAACTCCTCAACTTTTTATTTATTATTCACAACCCATAGTCTGTTCACATTTTAACCCATCCCTGCAGCCCCGCTGCCAACCACCATAACCACAAACACACCAAAACCCATACATCATCATCCCTTGATACCATTTATCTGAGCCCCGCTTCCCATCACTAGCATATCATTCACACCAACCCACAACCAGGCCAACCGCAGCCCCGCTACTCACCTAATCCACAAAAACCTACAAAACACCCTCATCACATGCCACATATTCGAGCCAACACCCACATGTTCATTCTTCCAATTTGTTCAACCGGGGTGATCATATAAGTGTTCCAGATTTTAAAACAGCCAACTTTAAGTGATTAACCAAATTACACAATCAACAAAGTTCCATTCACAAAAATGGACTAAAAGATAGGGCAACATTTAATTGCGCAAGCAAAGGCCCCCAACGATTGTGATTTTCAGTAGGCATATGCCTATTCAATTCAGAATATAATATTACAGGATATAAAGATAAACATAACAACTTCCCCATCCCCATTCATTAACCAGTTATTATCTTTATTAAATGGGTTCAAAAGTGTTTCACGTAAACAAGAGGACACCCACCCCGCATGTTTCACAATCTAGAGAGACGAAGGTAAGATCCCTACCTCAATAGGTTATGATCACAACGCTCACATGGACCAACTTTAAAAGACGTCTGTCGGTGTCCGTCACTTCCATCGAGTCCCGAAAAAACCTCCTCGGATGGATGTTGTAAAGGAAAGGCTGAAGGAAAGACAACAGATCCATGCTTGGAAGTTCTGACTCATCGTTATGGTCCTGTGGCCGCTGACGGATCGTAAATCGGAGCTCGGACGAAGATGTTATGGAAAAAAAGGAGCCTTTGAGTATCTTGGGAGATCTCTCCTCTGAGGAATGGGGAGGAGAGGGGTTAGATGAAAAGGAGGAGGGGACCCCTCCTTTTATAGGTGAGAAAAGAAAAATTACATGGCGTGTAACTTATAGTACACGACGTATACTTGGCCATTTCACACGGTCACCACGCGGCTTCCAACACGGCCTTCAACGCGGAACGCGGTCATTTTCTGGTCAGCACACAGCTTGAAGGTAACACATACGCGGGGAGCGACTACACGGCGTGTAGTATTGGATACACGGTGTGTACCCATTTATTTCACACATCTCAAACACGGCACATGACCGTTGACTGTTCAACACATGGTAACACATACGTGGGGAGGGACTACATGGATTTTAATATTGGATACATGGCGTGTACCCATTTATTTCACACGGCTACAACATGGTACACTGCCGTTGACTTGTCAACACACGGTAACACAAACTCAGGGAGAGACTACACGACGTGTAGTAATGGATACACAGCGTATACCCATTTATTTCACATGGCAAGGACACAACCTCCAACACAGGGTATACCTGGCAAGGGGGTACATGGTGTGTACTCAAACTGCACAGCATGTAGTTTCAAAATTCTAGAAAGTGTGGGAAAAGTCCGTTTTACCCTCCAGAACACTTCGTGGTCTACTTTTTGATAAAGGAATGGGCTAGAGAGGTCTGGGCCATTACAGTATGTATCGAGGGGATTTATAATCCTCAATCCCACCAATGACTTCATGAACTATGAATTACTCATATATTTAATTATCAATTAAATTCATAAACATTATTCCTTATAAAAAATATCTATATTGACTAATAAATATGGATTAATAAAAAACTTTGGCTATCACCAAAAACTATTCATATTAAAACACCATATATAGAATTGATAGAAAGTTAACTAAATATGAATATCCATGATGTATTTTTAAAATAAATTTTAACTAAATTGAAAATAATTCATAGGATATAATTATTTTAATATAAAGGAAATGTTAATTAAATTAATAACAGGTAAATTATAACAACAAATTTTGCAAAAATACAGGTCTTAAAATTATAATTTCTTTTAAAAAATAAAATATAATTCCTGAGATAAAATAAAATAATATTTATTAGAATATTTTATTTGTGGAAGTATTTGAATACATATATAATAAATAAATAGTGCAAAATAGTTATTTCATTTGGAAATCCTTTTAATGTCATTCAAATTAGGAAACAATTACTTTTGAAATTTTTGATATAATTTCAAAACAACTCATTCATAAAATATAAAAAAAATTCCTTTCAATAATTTTAATAAACCAAAAAAGACTAAAAATTCCATTAATAAATACTTTTGTAAATGAAAAGTACATTTTTAATTATAGTTTAAAAAAATTGGACCTAGGGGATAATCAAAACAAATAAAAAGTGAACAAACATTTACATATAATTTTTTAATTTCATTACTCGATTCACAATCCATAGATCGGAATCATTGGAATAAAATTTAGAATATAACTAAAAAAGGAATGGATAAAATATGGGTAGAGATTATGAAGGATATATTTTATAACTCATTTAATGAAAATAAGAGAAATCATAGAAATGTGAGATTGTAAAGTAAATTCAGACATACATAGTAACATTAAAACAATAACCCCTTGAATGAATTAAAATGTATTGAATATTTACTATTCATGATTTATTATATTTACATGTAAAATAAATCAAAGTGTTAGTATATAAACCCAATAAGAAATAATTATTTTCATAATACCAAATCACTATCAATGGATTGGAAATTAAGACAAAATACCTTACATTAGGTTTACCATGAATCGGATGTTCTCAAACATCAATAATAATAAATTATAGTTTATTAAAAATATATTAATGAACTATATGAATATTAATAAAATTATTTATGATCCATTTATAGTATTTTATCTAGAAATTTTCCAATATCATTTATTATTATCATTATTTTGGGTGTTAACTGCATCATTTTTTATGTATGATTTAATGTGGTTGTTTTAGTCCTTGTAGTTTTATTTTTGATACATAATATCCATATATTTAATCGTGATATAAATATCATATAAAATAATTATATATATTTTCATGCAAAATTCATATATATATAGGAAAATGAATTGAAAGTTCACGGAGACGAGATGGTGTACATATGCATTATGTTTGTTTTCTCACTTCAATAAATAGAATGAAATAATTATTATTAATAATTCACCTTTAAACTACTACTGATATATCCATATAATCATCAATATAAATTAAAAATGGAAAATGAATCACCACACTAAATGGAGGTGGTAATCCACATATAGGCAGGAGTGGTGTTAATAATTTCTAATGGATTAGAAGACAATAATATAGATATGATAATAAAATTAAAAAATTATTATTTCACAAATATCATATATATTAATTTTCTATGAACTTATATCCATCCATGTGAATTATTTACGAAAACAATTACAACTCTAGGTGGAGACGGTAAGTCAAACATACACATGAGCAATGTTTTTTTCATAGGATGGAAATGAGTAAAAGTATTATTATAACATAATTATAATAACATATATGTTTGTTCATGGTGTGATATTTTCTATTTATTAATGAATTCAATAGATTTTGAGGATATATGATGAGAAATAATCTTGATATAGAATGTAAAAGATGATTTTATATTCTTTAGAAGAATTAATTTAAATATCCTCTTATGGGACGTTGTGTGGTCTTTTAGGATGAATAGAACCTCTATATATTAAAAAATTATGTTGATAAAGATTTTTTTTTGTGTTTTGTGGAGATAGTTTTCTCAAATTGGTGTAAACAAAACGGATAGTGAGACTTCTTTTATATGAGATAAGATTTTCATTCTTATAAATACACAATGTTTTAAATTTAAATAATTTAATTGACATTTCCAAATGTGTCTAAATTAATTTATATAGAATATAAGATGAATGTATTTGTAAAAATTTTCATACAATAAAATATGTATTATTTTTGTATTATTTTTTCATCATTATCATTTATGTTTAACCCTATTAAACAATTTCACAATTCCACCAATCATAATATTTTCAACACTTTATTGGTCAAGAATGTTATTATATGATGTAAAACAACCCATAAATGAAATGTGGTTGATTTTTTAAAAACATAAAATTGTCATGGATAAGTATATTATTTTTATTAATTCTATATCACTGAAAAAGATAATTTTTATTATAGAATAGCATTAATGTCAATTTTACACTATTCGTTTTATTTCACTTTAAATCATTCAAGAAAAAAATGTAACTAAAATATAATCATTTAAAAATCCATATAACTTATTATGTGTCGATGAATTTATATGTAAAATATTAATTACACCAATTTTATTTATATTTAATAATTTTAAAATCGATTATTTTCTCTCTCTATTAATTGATGAAATATAATATCGATAATGTGTAAGAATTTGAGGTAAGTATAAAATAAATAAAATCTAGAAAAAATAACTGAGAAAAAATTTAATTTATATTTTAAATTAACATTTATAATAAAATATAAACTTTGTGTCCCATGTAAAAATATTATAGTTACTATGGTTAAAAATGTGACATTTTAATTTATTCTTTCCCAATTGTAATGAATGGTTAATATTAAAGAAAAATGCAACCAAGTAAAATTATTTTCTATAACTGGATGTAAATTTATAAAATAAATTCATATCATAGTTTAAAAGAATATTTTGGTGAAATTTTATGTTGATATAACATTAAATTTTTATCCTCAATTATTGATATCCCCATTACTAATGTGATAAATTTTATCACATTTATTATTCATATTCAAAATATAATAGAAACAAATATAAAAATTAATAATCTCTTGATTATAAATATGGAATAAATTTTTTCAAATTCAATGTTGATAATTGGTATATTTTAATAAACATTTACCCCCAAAATGAGAGCAGAAACAATTTTCTCAAAAAAATCCCTTTGAAGTCCAAAAATATACTTATAGTAAAATAAAATATAGTAAAATTTAAACTGTAATTTGTTAAATTATTTATAGCTAAATTGTATTAATTTTAATTCAGAATTTATTAGAAATTTTTATGTTAATTGATCAGTAAAATTAAATTATAATTTAAAAAATTAATTTTTCACTAATTACTAAAACATAAAACATTTTAGAAAAATTATAAAATTTTAACCTAAGATTATATTTACATGATGATATATATTATTATATAAATTTTCACAAAATAATATTTTAACAGGTTTCTTTTTTCAACTTAAACTCGATGTTGTGTACAAACAATGCAATAAAAGATATATAATTAAAGATAAATATCCTTTGAATAAATATATTATAAAGATGATGATGATACATTTAAAGAGAAATATTTCATAATATCTCAGGATATTAATCTTACCCACTAACATTATATATCACTATTATCATATATTTGATGATATTTAATTATATATTCTATTTTATTTCAATAATGTTTTTTTACATTAAAATTGTAATATATCTAAGGGAATCCTTTTCTAGAATTTAACGTCTGGAGAAATATTATTTATTTTATACCCTGAAATCCTTGATTTGGTGTGATTACATCGAAACAATTGCATTTTACAACGTTCATATAATTCATTATGTTTGAACATCCATATCATTCCTTTTATTATAATGGAAATTTAAATAAAGGATACCATGTTTATATGGATATTTGTCAATTCAAGTATTTTTAGGGAGTTAGACTACTTCTTCTTGATATTATCTCCTCAATATGATGTTACACAGTCAATATCCATGTATCACTGAGTGGGGGAGGGTTGAATCACTGATATATTTTTCTTTTATGTTTCCCATTTTCGAATCAACCTCTACTTCATGTTAAAGAGTTCATTCACTACTAAACACTCACAACCATAAGAACACAAGATTTACATGGTTCACTACTCATCAAGAGTAGTTATGTGCATGGAATAGTACAGAAATATTCTTGTACCAGACAATCCACGAGACATCAATCCTTATATGTGGAATACAATGAGTATGATATTACCTTTTACTAAAGTTTCACTTGAAAAACAATCCACAAGTAAGTGGGAACCATCTATGAACTAATAGAGAATCATAGTATTTAAATTCTCCTTTACAATTAAATAGGTGTATTCTCTGATGTACAAATCGTCAGATTCCTACCCAGAAGCAGGTATGAACTCTAATGCGTACAACTAAATATGTGTGATGACATCAACATATTCTCACACCCTTTAGGGTACCATGCATGCAATTCAAATGACTTGTGCGGAAAAATCAACTTTTGGCATAGAAAACCTATTTCGTGAAACATTCCTTTTTAGTGCAACATTTAACTTTTTTGAGTATCATTCCTTTTCCATGGAGACCTATTTCATTTCATGTAACTCTCTTGTATAAAATTTTACATGCTTTGGAGCTCAATCTTTCACTAAATGTCAAGACCTATTTAAACGAGAGGGGTTTATCGTGTATTTATGGGAATTTTTAACCCTATGTGAAAAACAAAAATCCAAGTGTTAAACCCTCTTAATGCACGTAAGAAATCATTCTTGCAACATCATATTTCATGAACTGTCTTGTTTATTTCATATGCTTCATGACTTTTTGATTTTTTTTTATTCAGATCTCCTAAAACTAAATTAATTCAAAATTATAAATTGCGATCCATATTACATGCAAAACCAAACATTCATGCAGCCAGATTTTTCACCCACATTGCCCAATTTACTGTGCACTCCATGCCTTTTCCATCTCCCTGCATTCCATAACCATTCTACAGCTTTCATCTCGAACTCCACTATCATGATATGTATCCTTTGAACAAATAGGTTTAGAAACATTAAATTTTCCATGGAAAGTATTATAACTTCCCTATCTTCCACCAGCAACTTTCCTTCCAATCAAAATTATATACGACTGGAATCACCATTACTCTTTATTTCCTTCATAAGTCTTGCATCATAAGATCTCCTAAATTATGATATTTTTGAAAAACAAATCAGGAAAGCATCGTCTCATTTTCATGTCCTTTACAAAGTGAATTGATTTATCATCTTTGAAAACAATAGTCTACTCTCTGTAATAATAAAATCTTCTTACTTCCTTCTCTAACCAACTTGGTCACAACACAATGATGGTTATATCCACCCCAAAAAATTTTGCATAGTACTTTTTATATGGAAACTCAACAATGTTTTGTATCATTTATCCTTCATATTGTACTTATATTGTTTTCAAAAGGATGTTTGGTAAGCCTTTTTACAATGTATATTTTCAAAAATGTAATTTAATAATACTTTCCCATCATTTCAATGTAAAATATTTTATCTTAAACTCTAAATTTATTCTTTATAAACATTAGGTCATATCAATGATCTATTATTGATGTTTAATTTTAGAAATTAAGTATTTTTCTTAGGTATTAACATCATATTCTTATCCATTATTTCTTTTTAAAGAATATTTATTTAATATACCATTTATGACTTGAATTATTTGAAAGTATTTTCACTCTAAATATTTATATATTTTTTTATCATTTTTAAGGTTTATTTATTGAATATTCTCTATAATAAGTAAAATTATTAAAATTAATATATGGAACCTTTTTAAATTCATTATGTATTTTTCAATAACATAGTATTTGATTTTCTTTTAAAAGATAAGTATATTTCAATAAAGCACTTAACCATTTAATAAATGAGTTTTATAAGTGACTATGTCATCATAATTTGTGCCAATGATAAATGTGATTTATAAAATCAATTTTATCATTTAGATACCTATTAATATTTATCATTAAGGGACTTATTTACATGAAATTTCATTTTCATAAATAACCCTCTTAATGTTATTAAATGTAATATTTTTGGGTGATTGAATATTTGACATCTACCATTAAGATTATTGATGTCAATTTTGGTTATACCATCTTAAAATGTTACAAAAAAACATTTTTCATTCAATGTGTTCTTACTGATGTGAAGAATGATTATTTAAAAGTGGAATTTTTTTATTAATTAATGACATTTTTTGTAATATATTTCACTTCAACTCATTGAAAAATTATATATCGCATGATCTCAAAAGGGTATATGAGAGGATTTATCCCATGAAAAAGAATTCATTTAAGGATTTACTGAACCAAAAGGGCTCACTAGATGATTAATCCTAATCCAATGTGTATTCAAGAGGACTTATCTCAAGCCAATTTATGTACTAGAGGATTTATGAAAATAAAAATGATACAAAATAATATTTATCATAATCCAAATGGGAACATGGTATTTTTTAACCTAACTACAAGGGTAAATAGGAGGATAATCCTAATACAAACAAGTTAAACAAGTGATTATTCCAATCATATTATGTGATGAATGTCATAGTGAGTATCCTTGAATTTTTTTTCTATTATTATTTTTTAAAATATCATATCATGTTTTTTTTCCTGTGATTATTATCTTTCACTCATGTTTAATTTCATCTACTATCGGACATTATTCCCAAAAAATATCATTCTTCAATTGAGAATAATTGTCCTTCAATCATAAATTATATAGAATGATTATATTTCCACATAATTTATATTAATAAATTCACATATTTATCATTTTTTTCATAGTCTTATGATATAACCATTGAGATCATATTTATAATTTTCCTATTATTATGATTTTCAGCTCACCCTCAAATTAGTCATTAAAATAACATTTTTATAATGAAAAGTATAAAATTTTCGTAGTCTAGAAATTCATATAAATTAGTAATATTATTGAAAAATGATCAAATGTGTTAAAAATTAAATTTATTATGAAGATATTCATCCAGTAAACTAACACATAAGGTTCTCTTAGTTGTGTGTGATTTTAATGAGTGATAATAATAATGTTAACGTTATGATTTTTTTCATGGATTTGATCATAAGTAATCGATATTAATTGTTAAAAGTTCAAATTTTTTTTACCATAATGGGGAGTATGGGTATGAGTTCCCTTAGTGGTGGTAAGTATGGAGTGAGAAAATTCCTCATTGTGGGTAAACTGATAATTGATGAGGTATTATTATTAGATTATGTGAGAGATATGCAATATTTTTCTATAAATTAACTATATTTTCACATAGGATTAAAATTATAATGTTCAGGTTAACGTTATATTAAATCATTTTATGAAGTATTTCATTATAAAATCACAGAACGATATGGAAATAATAAAGGAAAATGAAATATAACAAATAAATGGACCTTATCACATTCATGATGGTGTTCTCTCTCAATAACTCATACCTTCTACAATGATTGCGTTTATCTGACACTATAACATCTCTATGTATATTGGGAGTCTAAAGAGATGGTATTTCTAATGATATATTGATTTTGTAACTAAAAGTGAAGTGGGGTTCCAAGGGGAGGAGTGGGAATGTATATACATTAGGATAGGGTATTTATTATTAAATATCAAATAATCAATAATTGTCCTCTTAAACCTTATAATATTTTTATTTTTCAAATTATGAAAAAAAAATCTTATATATATATGTGGGTTTTATTAATAATTTAAAACCATATATAATAAATAATTTTTTACCAAAAAATAATTATGAAAATTGATATATTGGTTTCAATGTAAATATTTATAGTTCATCACATTGGAATATTTTTATTGTTATTAAAATTTTTATTTTAAAAATATTTCACTTATTGAACATTTTTTGTCATTCCTCAAATATTTAAATTGATTTGGTATTAATAATATATTTATTTTGTTAATTTAAATCATACTGATTAAGAAAAAATTAAATGTTTGCTATTCCTCTAAAAACCATAATTTTAAAAATAAAGTACAAAAAACACACTTCGATTATATTAATGTGATAATTCTAAAAATGTTCTTCATTTTATTAATATAAATTTATAAAACTATCAACTTTTTTTTATTTATATAATACTTATGATTTTTAAGAAATATAGTAACTTATTATTTTTTTTAAATTTTGTTCATAGTATCATTGATTAATTAATATTGATATTTTTAGGGAATTATAGTACACATATTTTCAAAAATTATTCAAGGTAAAATAATTTATTTGAAATATTAATATTTTTTAGTCAAATGATAGTTTCATGGCCTGTATTTCCTCCTATAAATTTCTATTAATCATGTTATTTCTCATTCACATCAATTCATCACATAGGACTATATTCATAAAAAATGAAATTTTTATTGGATTACTATTGTTATTTATAATTTATAAAAGTTTTTTCTTGTGTAACATTTCTCAACAATCAATATTATCCAAATACTAATGTTATTTTTATTGTTTATATACCAATTTTAATTATTTTCATTTTCATTGATATCTTTATTATGTAAATGTAATGTTTACAACTAATGAAATAAATCATTTTTGAAGAATTTGTTTAAACTGTATTATGTTCCCAATCATGTTTAAATATATATATTCCGAAGAAAATTTATTATATCTAAAATTTTAGGATGTCACACTGCTTTTTGGCCAATTGATATTCATTATATATTTCAAGTTGGTTATAAGAGTTTTTCATGAAAGCTTTTTAATATTATGTCTTATTGAAGAAATGTTTTTTTATATTTTAATAGACTCATTTTAACCTCATAATGATGTTTTTAAAATTTGGTTGAGTAATATTGAAGTGATATTATGGAAATGGAATTGGATCTTTTTAAGAGAGTCTTATTATTATAATTCATCAGATTCCTTAGATTTCAATGTAAATGGAAATTAAAAATAATTCACTAATGCTATAGAAACTATATAACCCAAGTATCTAGAACCACATTGGGATAGATAACGAAGGATAATAATGGGAGCCATCCTAGAGTGTAACTTATAAAGGTCCACAATTCTAGGGCCGATGAGCCGTGATTTGTATAGTGTGGGGTAGTTTATAGTGTAGAGATTCATCATGTTGGTTGGATAAAGAGTCACCTATAGTGGGGTAGCACCATGATATTTCAACAACAACCCATTATTTGTCCATGGTTAATAGAACACCATTCCCTCAAATAATAATCCAATGTGGGATCATATAACGATACATTTCTTATCACATAAGATGTTATTTATTTTAGAAGATATGAAATATTAAACTTTATCATCATTTTCTATTTATTTTATTCATACCCCACTAGTTTTATATGAACCATAAATATTAACATATATTTTGGAAAAAGAATAATTTTATTCATATCCATTAGAAATATTTGGGTAAAAGATGTTTTCTTGTAATTTTTCCACTATTAGAGAATACTTGTAAGAAAAAGTTTATAATAATCCAAAAGAATGTGGATTCATGTTGTTGAAGGGGAAATTTTTAAGTAACTATATTTGAATTATGGTAAAATTTTTTATAATTGATATTATGTTATTATTACTCAGGTTAAGAAATATTTCTTGTATAATGGTTATATATTATGAATAAGATATATTAAAACATCCCACAACAACTGAGTTTTCCATTCCTAGAAGATGTCCGAGTAAAGATAATTATTTTGAATTGATTATCATATTTTACAATTTTTTCATACTGGAATATACATTATTTAAAAATAACCTTATTAAATTAAATAAAAAATATGTATTCACCCATTTTAGATGAAATAATTGAGTGACACGAAGGAAAAGTATTTTTAGTTTTAATGAAGTTAGAATTGAAGATTTTTTTATTATAAAAAATTAAATAATCACATTTTATTTTGATATATAAAAATATTTATTTATAAAAGATGAAGTATCAAGGGTGATTCAATGAAAAATAAATAAATATATATATATATATATTTAATCTAAGTTATATTATGTTATTAAGAACTGATATTGTAACTCTATTGAAAAATCTATGAGTATCAAATAATAACAAAGTGAATTTGACTTTGGAATGATTTCCAGAACATTAGAGTAAATGAAAAATAGAGAGATCTAGTTATATTAATAAATGTATTATTTCATTTGAATTTAAGATAATAGAATTTATGAATTCATTTTTGCAGAAACAGTAAATCAATTACATTAATAGAAAACCATTTGGGGTGGGAAGTTTTATATGCATTGTTTTTATACCAAAGACCATGTATATTTTAACTGTGATGTTGAGAAAAAGAAAATTTTATTAAAGAATTAATTTGGGTTACTAATTTGAAGAATAATAAGAACTAATTCATGTATTTTTTATTTAAGGAGAAGAGGTAAATTTACAAGTAGTAAGAAGAATAACTAGAATTGTTGCTTTCTCTTATTTAATTAAGTACAATTGGATGATATCATGTGGATACACCTAACCTACAAGAATTTATTTCTATTCCTTCACTTTATTAAATGTGATATATTGAGAGAAGAACATGGATATTGTCTACAACAGTCCATCCCACAAAATCTAACACTATTTTTATCTTATAATCATCCCTATATTGGGATGTACACCAGATGAATATGTGTGAAACTCCATCACCATGTTATATTATATCGTGGACCGAACTACCATCAATCCATATTAAAGGATAACATGTTTATTCCATCTATAAAATACATATGTTGAATTTTTTGTGGTTATATTTTCTTGGACAACCTGAAATTTGATTTCTACAAAATGTGCACAACTCACATGATGAATAAGTAAATGAATCATCACAATTGACATATGAAAATATGAACCCTCCTCCTCAACATGTTACATTTATGAAGAAAACAAGTAATTTTATTCCCTATCTTTCATAAAAGAGAGGGAAATCCTACTAAGGGAACATGCTAACTTGATTCACATCCTAGTAGTATTGACTATCTCAATTTTATAGTTCTTCATTGAACATTAACCAGTGATTATATCCCAGGTAAATGTCTCTTTATGTAATGACATACCTTATATTCTAAAGGTATGAGTAAAAAACCCTCTCCAATATGAATGTTCCTTAACATCCTCATGGAGAATATTTCTATTACTAACTCTAGGTCATGAGTCATGTAGTTAAACTATAGCGGTCTCAACTTCCTTGAAAATTTTGAAATAATTTCCTTCCTCTTAATAGAGATTTAGGTGAGACCAACTCTGTAGGAATCACAATACAATACATACTCTACACACACCTCTGGTTGACAGAAAATAGGATCACACATTATCCTGATCCTCAACATATCATGAGATCAATATTACAACTTAGAAAATGTAAACAGCTTCATGTTTCACGTTTGGGGGTCAATAGTGATAAAACCCAAGAGAAGTCTTCAAGAAATCCCCTATTTTACCCCCACCATTGTATGAAATTATTACACTTATAACACACACATTCATGTAACATCAAAATTCACTTCATCAAACATCACTAGATCCAAAACTAATCCATTCTCCAAAAAATGTAATGCCCCAAAAAGTAAAACTTGTGGAGAAAGAACTATAAAGAAAATAGATTTACATAAATATGGTTCTCATAAATAAAATATATGACCATCCACATTTTCTATTCATGATACTCCTATAATAATAATTACATAAGTAAGTTTTCAATAATGTGAACTAAAAATAATTATATATATGGCTGGAATATTCGGATTAAAAATGACATAAATATAGTGGTGTCATTTGTCACATCAAAAGGCATCACAAGGAATAGAATGTTTCAGTACCGAAAATTGGAAAACCTTCATGGAATTATCATCCTCATTAAATATAAACAAGATGTAGGTAGACCAATGATAGATCTTTAATAACTATCTCACTCCTTGAAAATGATCAGAGAGGATAAAAATCATCAATGAGGTATACATTTTATTTTTCATGTCCAAGTCCGAGTGATCATTATCCACAGGATGTTGTAATCTCTCAAACACATTTTTTTTAAACAAAACCATAGCCAACCATGGTGACACACTGTGTATGATAAAACTCATATCACCAAGTTCCTTTTATTTGACCATATTCTTTCATATCTTGGTAAGGTGGACATGATATACATCAAAATAAGTTGGAGTGTTCCAAGGGTGTAGTTCGATAAGTAAAATCCAAATATCTCCTCAGAGGTAGTCCTAGAACATCCTCATCGAATAATTTCATATAATCCTCCATGATAAAATGAAACTAGAATCATGAAGAGATCATTGTGATATGGGATAAACTCTCTAACTATGGTTAATGGTTTTCTGTATCCTACTCACAACCCCACATGTTATTTTATGAGATCTATCTCACCCAGAAATGAGAATATAGTCCCCTAAATATGAAGGAATTTCAATAAAATTTGGTGATAATACATATAATATCAGACCATAGACAGAAAATACATACCTAATATGGTTTCATTAGGTCTCATCATGATGACCATGTGGTCCCTTAAAAAACACTCATCAACAATTGATATCTCAAAATTTTTTATGATTCAATATATCAAAAGTGCATTCCTTGTAGGATACCCAATTACACAATGAACGAATGATGTATCAACATAGAGCTCCAACTCTATCATTTTGTGTAATGAGATTATGGAATGAATCACAAACATGTCTACTAGTACTAATGAATGCGTATAATAAAATATTCCATACCTCTAATCATCTCACGAGTTAAAATTTTAAAATCCTCCATTACTGACAGTAACCTCCAACCCTGAATGACAACGTGCTGAGTCTGGAAAGGTTATCCTAGTTATGATTGTTGAAATAGATCCTATAATTTTCCAAAAATATAATATCCTTATATTAGTGACCAAACTACTCCTCTACAAGATCCACCTCCCTAGTTGATTCCCTATCATCATATGGGTGATTAATGATATTGGAACAACCTATGTGGTGGCATCCCATTGTCCATCTATCTTACCTACTCATCATCACGGGTCATAGAATCTTGTTATATTTGACCTTTCCCATAAAAAAATAACATTTTACCTCCCTAGGATGTTGTAGTCCATTTTTTGACTGTAATATAGATGAAAACAATCCTTATTATAGTTATGGTGTGCTCTCCTACACCAAGACATTATCATGTTATGCATTCAAGTGGCTGCGGATGACATAGCCATCTGAAACACACTACCAACTCCATGTACATGGCATCCCATAGATTAAAATCTCTCAAAAAATAGTGCCTACTGCAAAACTCTATTACATGATGGAATCTATTTTTTGTACCATAATGGTAAAAATTTCTTCTTGGAGTCCCTACTATAATTTTCATTATAGGGAGCAACCATCTCGAATAATTTTTAGTGTGTACAGTGTAATGTCATTAAACCTTATGTCATACTCATCAGTTCTCATCCCACTCTTGTTCACCCCTAAAATATTCTCAATTTGAAATATATACATGCATGTGGGTTAGTAATCCTCTCGAAATTGTCCTAGACAATACACCATGACATGTTTCACAAATCATGTGTCTTTGTGATTAAACTACAATAGTTCCCGACATATAATTTAAAATTTAAAGCTTCTAGGGAAACCATATAATATTTCTGGGTCTTCGCCATCCTATAAATAGAGAACAGAAACTCAAGAAAGTCCATGATTTAATGGGGGACTAAATCATTGTGAATCCATTGTAGAATCTGGTTCTCGAACATCTTGAGTGTTCTATGACTTTGTACAAACTCATCCTAAACAATTTGTATAATGTGTTTCTCAAAAGATGGGGTGTTGTTACCTACCATCCTAGAGGAATGTAGTCTCGTGATGGCCCATGAAATGATGTTCCATAAATCATCGGATAATTTTGATTATCTCAAATCAAAAGCATAGATGGATGTATTAATTTTGGAATTTTTAGAATTTAATCAATAGACACAAAAAACACACGACAAAATAAATTTGGTGATATGACTCAAGAAGGATAAAAAAATGTCTAAATCATATATGTTTAATGTAACACACTTCCTTGATAACAATTTATTGACATATATAGTTTTCTAATATGCAGTTATTGTTTATTTGAATGGATTTTTTGGTCGTTGAAGCAACATTGAAGACATTGAGAGCCACACTCATGATATTTCAACAATATTTACCAAAATTCACAAGATACACTCAAAAGGGAGAACTCCAATTCTTTATTGAAGAAACACCTCCTATGATATCATTCTATCATGACTAGAACCACTGGGGGCTAATAGATGGTCGAACGTTGGGCTGCAACTACAACAATCATGCACCCATAGGCAAAGGGCTGGGGAAAAGTACTGGAAGGATGTACTAATGTGGGATGACTTTACCTAATTTACCTATATGTACATTAATAACCATCTCTATTTTGAAGTGAATATGAATAACAACAAAATAATGTAACACCTATATTAAAATTATTCCATGTAATAACCACTATGAAATAAAAATAAGTGTGATAGTGACATCTAATAATTAATGGCGAAAGTTAAATACCCAACTATAAAACATGTCTTAACCTAAAAATAACAAGAAATGAAATTATTAGAGAATATATCTAGATCTCCAATCCCCAACCACTATATCTGTTCAAATACATAAGAGTACCCATTTACTCCTTAGAGATCAGTTCCTACCATTCTATCATCAGTATAAGACACAACACATGAAAAATTATCCCATATAGGGGTGAGTATGTATATAACAATAAGATTCCCTAAAAACTAGAATGGGGAAAATTTGATAAGAGATGGATGTAATAAGATCATGCCTATACTAGATAGAAATGAAACCCATCAACAAGATATATATATATATACATATATAAAAAAATAAAAACCCTTATGAGAGAAAGAGTTGATATTTGTATCATAGGATAGACCACGAAACGAGTCTTCCAGAAGTTCTAATATGTCCATTAGTGATCCCAATCACCTCATGTGTCTCATGTTTCTGTTAGATGTAATAAATGGGTATAGGAATCATACCACACCATTTTTTCCACACATTTTATTTGACATAATCACCAAGTACTAGACCTACACTCTAGCCCATCTGGGGGTGGGGTGGTGGTAAAACCAAGTAGATAGGTTAAGGAACCATTTTTTATATGTATATGGGGTTCAACATTGCGAATAATGGCCCCATGACCTAGAACAATTGGAGTTCCACTCATTATCTATCAAATGGGGAACTGTTCAATATTTCATCAATGGGATTTCACTAATTATGTATAGGATATGCACCCTAGTATGAGAGAGATATTCCACTAATCATATGGAGAAACCATGTCATATTCAATTAGGGGGTACCGTTCAATTGATAGAGGACATGTTCCCAATTATGACATGGTGTACCACCCAGTTGTTAGATAGAGGACTTGATAGCTATACATTAGTGGGGTATGATTTAGATGATTTATAGAGGAACCACACCATAGTCCATCATATAAGTACCACTCAATTGATATAGGTATCATAGGGACCCACTCCATAGTGGATTAGGGGGATTTCCATCCTTGTGATCTGTTCGAGGAACATGTCTAGTAACTATCATTGGAGAGAAATTCCTAAAAAACCTTAATTCATAGAACATATATAATCCTATCTTGAAATCCACTATAAAGGATAGATAAAAACTATATATGAAGAAAACATAGGATATGCATCTCAGAAGAAGATTTATGAGTAAAAAATGTCGATAACAGAGGAATAAGAATATAAATATGCACATAGAGTGTTTAAGTGATTGTATAGTGTGTGTCCTCACTCCCCTTCTTGGTCCACTACTTTCTAGTACATGGATAACATAATATATGGTATTATAGGTAAATCATAATATATTAATACAAAAAAAATTAAAAATAAGTCATCATTCCATGGAATATATAAGTGGTTGATGTTGATCAAGGCATAATAACGCATAGGGCTGAAATGAAATCTTGTACGTATATCCTTGTAGGATAATTCTTCAACATAAGTAAAAATATATCAAAAAAATGTTTTTCTAATATGATAATTTTTGTTGATCCAATATCCCATTAATTAATCTCCAAATTATGAATTCTATGCCCCCAACATTCCATTTATCAGCACCCTGTTTGTGATTGATCACATCAATCACTTCCTTCATATATTTTCACATTCCCTCCAAGTTCAGGTTTTCACTCCTCACTAATGTTTAACTATGTGGAAACATAGTTACATGTTACATTTTTTATTGATTTGTTTCCAATTTTTTTAATATATATTTCAATATTAAATATTAAAATGTGGGTTTCTATGAATGATAAATTAATCTATTAATCCTTTGATAAAATAGAAAAATTTTGAGGGTGAAATTCATAAAATTGTCAGTAGAATGTAATTCCCTATGATTAAGTGAATTTTTTTCAATCTATTTGATATTTTTCATTTCACACAATACTTAATATATTTTTCAAATTAAATAAGTACTCTTGTATTTCATTAACTACATGAAATGAATATATTATATTTTGATACACATAACACTATGTTTGGATTACGTTACAAACAGTGTTTAGTTTCTTTGATAGCATGAAAAATACACAAAGCATTGTTTTTTATTGAACTAAAATATAATATTAATACTATTATAATAATATTATGATATCTACCATGTAGCTATTGGAATGGATGTTATGGATATAATTGAATAAATTGTAAATATATGACTTAAAAGTGTATATAAAATGAATCTAACTGTTATCAATTAGTAGAATTAAATATATGAACTATATAAAAATATTAAAATAACTTATCTGCGAAAACTATTTCCCCATGTAAAAATACAATTTTATCTCAATAAACTAAAAAACCAATATTTATTAATATTTACATTAAAATATATAAATAATATAAATTTCAAATATTTATGATATGTACCAAATTTTTTTTATAGGTATACGATAAGAATATATATAACTAGTAATCACCCATGCATTCACACGGTGATATAAAAAAATTTGTTATATGTTCACATGATGATATGGTTTAATGCGTTCTTTAAGAAAACATGACTACATTTCAATGTTAATAATGAACATAAATACTATATAGTGTGAAATAAGAAAATAAGGATACTTATTTTTAGAATACAATAGGAAAAAATATGAAAACATCATTATGAAGGTTGAATACTTATTGAATAATTAAATATAAAAAGATAATGAATAATCTATAATAAATAAGAAATTATTTTCACCATGGAGATTTTAATTAAATTAATTAAAAGGACATTGAAATTGATATTTGTAATTTGTATAATCATGATAAATAATGTTGTAATTAAATAAATTGTGATGTGAACAACAAAACACAGAACAATTTATTAGATTGCAAAACATATTATGTTATAATAAAATAGAATACATACAACTGGAAAACATAATATTGAAAATAGTAATCAAAATAATAAAAAAATAATATTTTTACAAGGAAACTCTCATGGAAGTAAAGATGACCCAACAATACTTGATATAAGTTAGAGTCAGAGATAAACATTTATAGAATATGTTCCAACGATAGAAAGTATAGATATGACATCAGACTGGAAAGAGATCCAACATGTTCAATTACATGAGGGTGTACACCCTCACCATGATATGGATGTTGGTCAGGGTATCAATACGGCCAATGATCCCCTGGGCATTTAATAATCATTGTAGTCAATAATTTTTCTATAATTTGAACTGGTTGATCGTTATGAATCAATTTGAGTTGGATTTCAATCCCCTGCACATGGAATTGTCAATGTAGTGAAGACTCATGGAGCCATTATGTCCTCTTGTGTACAACATAAGTAACCGAACCATAATAACTTCGGATGTAGAAAAGAATGTGATCCTTAGTTTGACAAAAAAAGTATAGAGGTGCTCTCGATCATCTTGACGTATCGAGCATATCCGAACATCATCAATGATGAACCAATTGAATGGTCCACCGATTCCTTGTTTATGTGTTTATGTAATGTATAACAATGCATGAAATATGGATGTAAAAATATTCATGATCAAAGTAAAAACTAATCAAGAAACTAGATTTATTGCTTAACCTGGACTTAAATTTCTTTGTAGTTTTTGTAGTCGAATAAGAGGGAACATTCCAAAAGATCACAACGTATAAAATTTGCCAATATGTCCATTTTAAGATAAAAAATATGTTTAAAATAAATAGTACATACAAATAATTTATGAAATTAAGGAATTTAGTGAAAAGGGATGGATTGCATCAAAATGATACCATGAAATGATCCAATAGTGTACTTGGACTTCACCACCACATCAGGGATTGCCAGTGTGATCTGCCCTTCATGAATTGATGATGCAGCTAGCACATGGTGTGGGACGACATTGCTGTAGACTTCTCTTTCAATAGAAAGTAACACACTGAAATTTATACACCCCATGAGATACCGCAGTAAAACAACAGTTACATGCAACAAAAGAACATAATAGTATGTACAATAAGAATAATGCCATTAAGAAAAACAGTTGAAATATATATTTCCATATGCATATCTATGACATGATTCTAAATTTCATCCCCAAACCAGAATGTGGCCTTTTCATTATTCTCTTATTTTGTAGCAGGAAAAAACCAGAGATATCATAAAATTAGATACAAAAAAGTTTCGAACATAATATGTATAATCAGAAAACGGGAAATCTGGAAACAAACATCACTATTCAGAAATAGGTAATTCTGTTTAAGAGGAAGTGATCTGAAGATTTCGTTAAATTTGAATTCTGTTTTATGGGAGGGAAACATGCCTAATGTAAATTTCTGTAATCTGGTAAGCTGGAAAATCAAATTACATAATCAAATGTGTAATCTGTTTTACAATAATCATACAAGACAAATCAACTTACAAAAAAAATTGACTGAAAAAAATGTCTAATCACAAAATGGGAAATCACAAATAATGGAAACAAATAGTGGAAGACCTAAATTGGGTACTATATATGATGAAACCGATTAATAAAATAAACATATTGGTTGTCTGAAGTAAAACAATAATATTACAATGTCAAAATAAATATAAAGAACTAAACAAACCATATATTGATAAATTTTATTCTGGAATCCAAATTATATTATCCAATCACATATATGTATTTATTACTGTATCCTTTAAATGTTTGTTTGGAACATGTTTTTTTATTGAATGAACTACATATACCTGAATCATAATATATATATATATATATATATATATATTCCACTTTTTATAATTAATTAAATTTTTTAAAATTAAACATGAATGAAATAGCCTAAGTAATAATGTCACCAAGAAATTATGAAAAGAACATGAAAGAATTATTATACATCATATGTATATTAAGTATAAGTATTCAAACATAAGAATACCTGAATATTCAGAATAAGTATTAATGTCATCTAGAAATCGACATGAATGAAATATCGTACTTAAAAGAGCATTCAAATGGACATGAAGTAAACATCATAAGTATATACAACATAATATTAAAATGGTAATGAATGAAAATAACATCCAAGTATACATTTAAATTTTATTATATAAAGAATAATTATCAATGTCACCGAGATATTATTTCACACTATACAAATATCCACCTTTAAATGATTAAAATACTTTTCTGCAAAGAAAAAAATTATTAAAAAAGAAAACCTGAATTTGCAGATTCAAAAAATTAATGTTATCCTAAAATAATCAATTAGAAACCAAAATAGAAGATAATTGCAATAGTACATACACCATAATATTCAGGAAAATTTTATTTCTTTATCTTCCAAAATATTCGATGTTAATTTATCCACAGATATATATGATGGAATGGTTTATAATAGAATCTATTAGATGTCTTTAACCCCACAACCTACAAATTCTAATCCTAGTATACATACTTAATCATGATAATTTAAACCTCGGCTCTAGATAAAATAGTTTATCCACATGTTATGAAGAAAACTAGTCTTTGAAATGTCATAATGACACATGAAAATACCAAACTGAAACAAATTCCATTAGAGATATTAAATTCATATTGTAAATGAACTTTTTTATTCTTATGTAATAGATTGTATTTATTTTTGAAAAAGAAGAAGCTGTTTGAATTTAGAAAGAATTAATATTAAATAAGAAAGATAAATTTTCTTATATGATGGAAAATGTTCTGCATGATATAGTGGTATTGATAGTTTTCTTAGAGAAATGATATACTTCGAACAACTGAAATATTTTTTTGCATTTGAATGGAAGAAATATTAATTATTAAAGAGATGATAAAGATAGTGGATACCTCTTTTATTGGGAGTTACTTCAATGTTCTTGATTACCAAGTCATCCAATTTTGATTCATTGAATTCCTCTTCATGCTTCTCTATATGCACTAAAAATTAAAATATATTTTCATGGATGGTTGGAATAAATACATGAATGCATGCAAACATACATATGTATGTATGTAAGTATGTAAAGAGAATATAGGGAGGGTTAGTGGGGGAGGAAACAATTCTGATAAAGATATTATAATTTCCCTTGATAAATCAAGGCATCCTATAGTTCAATTAAATTATTATTTGTTTAAAAAAGATTCATCAATCCATTAAAATGAATGCCAACTTTAAGGAGATGCTTATAGACCAGAAGACTCTAATGAATCTAGTAGGCGAAATAAAGTGAATCAGGATGTCATTTTTAACTAATAATGAAAAGAAAACATTAAAATGATAACATTCCCATTCATGAATTCAAAAATATAAGTTGAGATCCATTATAGTTTTCCAAACATAAACATTAGAATTTAATCCATCACATTGAGAGATGAAAATGACAAATAGATAATCAGTTTGGGAAATTGAATAAGCTTACATTTTAACTAGTGTATGATTTCCTACTATAAACTTCAACCAAACCATCACTTTTTTCATTCAAAAACATGTTCTTCAATGTCATCCCATATCCTGAAATCAATAGAAATCATACATCAAAAACAATAGATGGAAAAAACACTAGTTAGTCATCCTTAAAAAATAATCAAATAAAAAAATATCATATGAATTTACACAAAAAACTAGTAGTAATGTGAAGAAAGATGCAACGGTACCATCACAATCGGGTACCAACTTCATTAGACTTGAAACTTTTCAAAGATAAAACCCTTTCTTCGATGCGAAACCATTTATTGAAATTAATAGAAGAAAAAAAACACAAACTATATAAAAAAATCTCTATATCTTTACATGAGATAAAAAATGAATCACCATATACAATATAATTTAACATGTTCCCAGTACTTTATTAGAGTATAAGCAATGTATACATTAAAGACAAGTAATCCTTGTGCATGTAGTCACTACTATGGTTGTATGCTACCAGTTATATTTGTTTACTATGATGAATCAATTTTAGTCGTTGAATATAATGAATGGTCAATAAATAACGGATGAGCAGATCAAACTTGTGTACATCGAGTATTTGAATAGGGAAAATTAGTATGAATGTATCATTAACTTTTGATAAACTGCAAATAATCAAAGATGTACTAAAGGGATATGTATTGAAGGAGAATAGGATAACATGTTTTTTTTTTGGATAGGATGGTTGGTAGGATGTCTGTAGAATGTATGGGTGACGGTAAGGTTTTTTGTGAGGTGGTTGTCAAGAATCATAAATAATGGTTGTCACTGCAGCTGGTAACGCAAGGGATTGTAGGAGGTGAACAAAGGAGAAGCTGAGTGAAAGTCTCCTGCATGTTCCTATAGTCATGAATAACTGGAAGATGCATGAAATTATCCTAAAATATTGAATTGTGGTTATTATCTCATATGAATCATCTGAGATATTTTTTAGTGCATAAAAAACAATATATAGATTATTCAATAGTTAAAACAAATTACCTATATTCATATGTTGGATGGAAGGAAGATTTAATCCACAATTTTTTGTCAAATTACCTGCAAACATATAGTGTGTAACTACAACTAAAACTTAATGGTAGAGAGGGAGGGTAATTCCATAGTTTTAGGAAAACATTCTTATGTTGGAGACTAATATATGTAGGGTATCATATGAATGTTTTTAGTTCATAAAAACAATATATATTGGATGCTAATACACTTGAGGGTGATGCGAAATGACTAAAAGACTCTAATGGATCCAGTGAGCTAAATAAAGTGAAACACGATCTTCTCTTCAACCTATAATGAAAAAAGACATTAAAAGGACATGATTCCCAGTCATGAATTCAGAAAGACATGCTGAGATCCATCCTAGTTTTCAAGAAATGAACAACATGATTAAATATATCACATTGAGAGATGAAAAAGCTCAAATAGAAAATCAGTCAATAAAACTGAATACTCTTACATATGATGTAGTATTGGATTTTATGGTACCAACTTCAACTAAAAAGTCATTTTTTCATGCAAAAACATGTTCTTCAATGCGAACCCATATCCTGAAATCAATAGAATTCACACCTTAAAACCCATAGAAAGAAAATAATACAAGTAAGTCGTTATCAGACAATAAACAAAAAAAATATAGTATACATTCACACATAAAGGCAGCATTAAAATGAAGAAAGTTGTTAAAATACCATCACAATGGGGTACTTACATCGTCATAAATGACACTTTACTAATAAGAAACATATTATTTAACGAGAAACCATCTCCTGAAATTAATATAAGAATCATAGTTCAAACCATACAAAGAATAAAGTTACGGTAAGATTATATTAGAGAAAAAATGAATCACAAAGTCTATAGTAATAGAACCTGTTCCTAGTAATATGATTAGAGTATATAAAATGTATATTCTAATGACAAATAATCCTTATAATGTGCATATAGTCACTTATTGGGTTGTATGATTCCAATTATAGTTATTTACTTTGATGAATCTAATGTAAACACTATTAATAATGAATGGCCAATAAATAAAGGCTGAGCAGAATAAACATGTGTACTGGGAGTATTTGAATAGAAAAAGGTAATATGAATGCATCATTACCTTTTGATAACCTTCAAAGAATCGAAGATTTACAAAAATGATAGGTATTGAAGGATAATAGGATAACATTCATGTTACAGATATGGTTTTCTAATATATTTTGTTGATGATGTTTCACATTCATGAGGCACTATCATTTAAATAGTATATTAGTTTAATTAATCAGATGTAGTTCAATGAAAATTAACAAATATAATTTAATGTAATGGTAAATTGAATATTAAAAAACCACTCATAGATAATTATGGCAATGGTATGCATCCTCCTCTCTCGATGTTGCAATTTGTTTGCAGTGCATCAGTTGTTGTGGAATAGTGGTGAGTATAGTACACAATAGAATTGCATGTACATGTAGAAACATTTATTATAGTAAAATATTAATAAAATTTTGTATAAGATTCAAAAAGTGGAAGAATAATATAATGTAAACATAATTTAGTACTCACATCCTTTTTTTCCATTCTCTCATATGAAGTCTTCTCTGCATCCGTGGATATCTAGATATTGGTTTTCAATTTATTGAATTGTCATTTTTTTAAAGGAATACATAATATGTATATGTGTGGTCACATTGAATAAAATATATATTAGGAAGACAAATGATAACTCACTAAGGTAACAATTTTTTTTGTAATTTCAATGACCTGTAGATAAAGCATGAATGATAATAAATGAGAAATTTGGGTATTGTTAAAAAGAAATTACATTTACTGGTGGTTTAATATATGATGTGGTGCAAGATAAAGATGCCTATATAGGTAGATATGCAATCTAAACTACCAACAACTGTTTAGATGTTTCTACTGAATCAGAACATGGGATCTGTAGTAAAAAAAATTTGACAATTGTTTGGAATTTCCTAAAACAAAAAAATTATTTATTGAATCAAGAATAAATGAATATTTATATACCTGTTCAGTATTTTTGAATGAATAGGTAGAGGTAATGGTGAAGAAAAATGATGATGTCACATGTGCAGAAGACCACCTCGAATCTAAAACATGGAGGCTGGTATGTAGGGTTGAAGAAGTTATACCTGAAAGAGAAATCTAATTTAGATGCTCGTCAGGGAAGGAAGTCATGAAATGGTTGTAGGATGTGGGGCTAGCAGCACATAAGATAAAATTTAGCTTTAGTTCGAGTCATAATTAATTAGGATCTAAATGTGGTTTTGTAGTGTGTTTAGATTAAGACAACATAAATATACGGTTTCCTCAAATACGGGTTACCCAATTCGCAAGATGAAGTTGTCTCCAAGGAAATGATTGATGATTTGTGAAATTGTTGGTTGTTGAGGAGAAATTTTTAGTGTATAAATTCATATCTCAACACCAACCTTGAAATACAGGAACCATATGATGATATCAGTCAAATGGAGAGGATCTCCTGCAAGCAGTTGTAGACGAACGAATTGAAGATAGTCAAAGGTGTTGGATCACTAGTAGCTGAGCACGAATTAATTCAAACCATAGATTTGGGAGACATAATAAAGTATTTTAAGAAACCCTATAATTAAGATTTTGGAATAAGTGAAAATAATTGTCGAGATGAAACATTGATGGTAGATTTGGGAGGCCAGTGATGGTGAAATCATCAGTTGAGGAGGAAGAGAAATTGATAGATGATTACAAACAGATTGTAAAGACCCGTAAAATTCAAGGAAAATTTTTTCTTAGTTTTATTTGGTATTTTACAAGAATGCAAATTCTGACGGAACTTGATTCCGAGGCCCGGTGTGCTCGGAATTTCTATCCGAAGTTTAGCTCGTGTACGTTTAGTGAACGAATGAGCGGGAATTTCTAACTCTTGAACCGGTTCTCATAATCAAATTATGAGGGCACCGATGGATTCGTAGCGCCGGTAATTTCTTAGGAACACCTTTTCCGGAGTTTCTTTTTCTCAAGAGATGTTTATAAATTATTTGGAGGTTAAAATAAAAATTTAACTACAATTTTTATTTTACACTATGTGGTTTAGAGCTTGGGGTAGAAGTTGGGGGAAACCACCCAACATCCATTTGGAGGTTATGAGGGTGGTGGGGCCCACACGAACCCTACCCCTTCATGTTCCCTAACCTTCCATAACCCATCATTAAATTCGACAACTTGTGTAATTTAATTATGTGGTTTAATTCAAACTTTTGAATTTCAAACCTTTTGTTGTGTTAATAAAATAAGTAAGGGACTTATTTTATTTTGGGTAGGAGGCTTGTAGCTTGGGAGCATGGGGAGAAAATCTAAGGGAGACTTGAGTATATTCATCCTCTTCGTCGAAGAACATGAAGAACATGAAGAACGCGAAGAACGCCGGATTCCTCGGAGGTCGACGTCTCCTTCAGTGATGCCTCTTCCCGCGACGGTTATCTCCGCGACGAATCCTCACCCAACTTGCTCAACGGGGAAGGGGGGTTTTTTGTTCGTGATTACTACCTTGACGTTCTTTTTGAGTTTGACCTTTTTCTATCGATTAATGAGAGGGGGCCGGACCGCACAAACATGGCCGACCCTCCTCTCTTATCTATGTTGTGTTTCTAATATGGATTGGAATGGGAATGGATCGGTGCCCTCACACAGCGCAGGATCATGTGGCAAGGAATTCGTGGTGTCGTCGCGCCGCGCCGTGAAATCGAACAAGAATGCGCTGCCATCGCGCCGAGTCGGAGAAACCCAAAGACATCGCGGCCGGAGCGGGGCCACGACGCCGTGCGCCGCGCTGGACGAACCAAGGCCGTGGACAGATTCGGGCCGCGGCAGAGCAGGGTGACCGGCGGCCGGTTCCGGGCCGCCGATGTCGGAGCAGGGGGGACCGGCCGTCGACGGTCCGTGACGGCAGAAGCCGGCCGGTCAGATCCGGCCGGCCAGACAAGGGGAGGACGGGGGTTACAAACCCCCTACGGCCAGCTCAAGCGGCCCCCCATAATGGGGGTCGCGGTTACAGAACACAGGGGGCAGCCCCCCCTTCAAACGGGTCGGTCGTTTGGCCGAGCGCCTGGCCCGCACCCCCAGCGTGCCGCGCCCAGTGCGTCGCGCCAGCCGGGATGGGCCACACCCAATTTGGCCAGACCCGGACCCTGTTCGGGTCGACCCTGTTCGGGCCGACCCTGGGGGTATCGAGGCGGGTCGGACCGGGCCCGAACCCCTTAATACCGAACCTATTCCGGCCGAATGTCCATAACATGAGCTACAGGACTCCGATCGATGCACCATCAGTTGAAACACAATCCATTGGATCGAGACGGTCGTTTCGGTATATCGTACTCAAGGTTTTGGAATACTTTGTGTTCGGCCGAGTTGGTTCGTACACGAAACCAACCGGGCCCTCGGAGCGGAAAGACTCATATCTTGAGCTCCAGACGTCCCATTAGCGTGCCGTCGACTTTGTTGGATTTCTCTTAGTGAGACAGATCTTTTGGCTTACTCCGCCCAAAGTTTGGACGTAGGTGGAGTAAGGTCGGGTTGGTTTTGAATTAAAAACCAACCAGGCCCCTGGGACGAAAAAGCCAATAACTTTCAGGACGGGCTTCCAATTGATGGGCCGTCTGTGACGCTGAGTTCATGTTGACTAGACGGAAATTTTGGATACATAAACTCCGGACATTGTGTAAGTTTATGTATCAGCCTCTCGGCTCGTGGTGCAGACCCTCCCGAACGAGCTTACTATGTGCGGGAACCCTAGAGCTGGCTGCGTTTGCGATTATGACAACGACGAAGATTGTACAGAGATCCTCAATGGATTTGAAGGTGAAGACTATAGCACTCAGTGATCCTACGTGGATCAGTGCTACCGATCCTATGTGGGTCTGATCCTGTGTGGGTCAGCGCTCAGCGGTTCTGCGTGAGCCAGTGCCTACAGATCATGTGTGCGTCTGATCCTGTGTGGGTCTTTGCAGGGGTTAGTTACCTATTGATCCTGTGTGGGTCTTTTCGGGGGTTAGTTACCTATCGATCCTTTGTGGGTCATTGAGGGGGTTAGTACCTATCGATCCTTTGTGGTTCCGATAGCTTAGATGAATTTGTGGCTACATCTGATCATCTCTATCGTCATACGAAGAAGTATACATGTGTGAGATGAAAACCTGTTTTTCTTTCCTATGTGGATTGTGTTGTGCTATCTTGTGTGGATTTATGTTTTTCTTTCCTTTGTGGACTGGGTTGTACATAGGCTCGGATGTTGGAGCCAAATGAGAATTGATGACTTAGGTATATGTATGGGCATATACCTAAGCAGTGTCGGATGTTACTTCGTGATTGTATCTTTCCTTTGTGGTTTATCCTTTGTGGAATCTGGTAGACCATTGGGGGTCTCGGGGTCCCTACTAAGTAGCTTATACTCACCCCTGCACGAGCTATGCCCGAACTACGTTGTGTTGGTTGCAGATGACGGACAGCGCTGATCGTGGTTGAGGCTTGCGGAGCAGGACTGTACCTGGAGGTAGACCACTGGGTGGGACATTGTCGGAGTGAACAGCTGGACCCGAGGAGCTGTGGAGGCTATCTGTACTCACCCTTTTAGTGGGATTCCCAGTGGATAGCTCGACATTGAGGATTTACATTCCAGTTGTTGTTTTCCCTTCCAGTAGTAATTTACTTTCAGTTTGGGTTTGTATACTGGCCCACTTACTTTTTTTCACTTACAGTTGTACTCAGTTTTTACTTAGTATTTACTTCATCTGCTTGCTTGCTCTGAGGTGTTTGTTTACTTTACAAAGTCAATTCCTTCCCTTTTTACCGGGATTTACGCCTTGGTGCTAGTCTCTAGCCACTAGCCTATGGAAGGCGGGCTTGGGGTAGTCACGACACGGGCCCCAAGGACGGGTCGTGACAAATTGTTATCTGAGGAGTTCGGTTCTACCGTAGAACTTGGAATCTAATCTTTTTCTATGTGAAGCAATAGTGTAATGCGTATTGGGTGTGGTTATCAGTCCAGGGAGTCCAGTGTTGGTGCGGCGGCCAACGTATCCATAAAATAGGACCCTGATATCTGATTTACGACTTAATGCACGAAATCATTGATTTCATGTGTGTTTCAGGTTTTCTTTGTGATTACTTTATGTCAGATCACTAGTTATACTGTTGACCGTGGTGCACCTATTTCTTTTTCGGATGGCCCCATGACGGCAACCAGTTTGGGTTCCGAGAGTTGTGTGTGATGACAGCCCACCGAGCGACGAGGCCTCGGTGCAGGGCCCTTTTACAGCAGAGGCACTGGCGGTACCGCTACCCGCCGAGCCCCCGATCCTACCAGCCCAAGCCGCTGACGATGCATGTCGCCTTAGTGCACTACACGAGTTTCAGCGCTAGCGACCACCCAGGTTCCACGGGGAGATGGACCCCCAGGCAGCCGAGGACTGGTTGGAGGCAGTGGTATGGGTTTTCCGATTAATAAGGACACCAGCAGACCTCATGGTGATCCTCGCAGCGAGCCTACTGCACGCGGCAGTGGGTCGATGGTAGAGCTTGATGCTGCAGGTGCACGATGAGGAATATATTCTCTAGACGGACTTTGATAGCCTCTTCCGCTCGGAGTTCGTCCTAGGCACCCTCTGTGCGGTGCGCATCCAGGAGCTTCTACTACTGCGGCAGGGCAGCTTGACGGTCGCCCAGTACTCGGCGAGATTTACAAATCTCTCGTGCTACTCGACATACATGGTACGAGACCCATTCTTTCGGGCCCAGACCATTGAGCAGGGATTGAGGCATGAGATCAGGGCATCACTGATCTCCCTCAGCATTCCGACCCAGGCATGAGTACTGGAGCGAGCCATTTTAATTGAGAGATTTATTGCTAAGCCTTCATCAGTGTCGAGACCCACCGTAGGGCGGCACGTAGCAGAGTCTTCTGCAGTAGGTAGTCGACTGATGAATCATGGGTCCAGGCAGTCCAGTCCCTCAGGAAGACTACCTCAGGACGCTGGCTCATCTGTGCGTGGCACACAGTGCAGAGCCAGTCTTTTGAGAGGCAGGCAGTGCTACTCATGCACCGGGCAGGGCAACATGGATCGTGACTGTCCGACCCGCCGTGCCGAGGAGCAGCAGACGGTTGAGGGACCACCCAGGCAGAGGCAGAGGGTCGATGGTGGCGGTCCGCAGGGAGCAAGAGGACGAGGCAGAGGAGCTGGTCGAACAGCAGGTGGTGGGCGATGCTTTGAGCCTCTACCACCACCACCACCACCAGGAGGTCCACCCCGACCACAGTAAGCTGGCGGGCAGAGATAGGAAAAGCTCCAGGCAGAGGAGGCCTATGACCACGGCGCACCCGAGATGATTCGAGGTACTATCTGTGTCTATTACACCCTTGCTACAGTTCTTATAAACACAGGAGCGAGTCACACTTTCATAGCCGCTGCCCTTGTTCGGAGTTCGGAGATTCCAACAGAGCTGTTGGCTCGATCCTTACGGCTATAGATTCCAACGGGAGAAGACTCGATGATTACAAACTGGTGCTGGCAGTGTGAGCTTACTCTAGGAGGCAAGAGATTCGGCTGGGATCTTCTTGTAGCAGCGTCGAGGCCTTTCGATGTCAATATTGGGCATGGATTGGTTATCTACAGTTCATGATCAGATTGACTGTATTAGGCGCAAGGTGCGATGTGTACGCAGCGACGGGAGCAGGTTCACCTTCACCGGTGAGAAGGGATCCTTTGCAGCACAGGATGGACTCTCGCAGAGGAGAGGAAAGCCCATCACTCATCAGTTGGCTAGCCTCATCCTAGAAGCATTTGACGTGCAGAGTCCTTGTTTTCCTGCAGTGGTGGATCAGTATGCGGCTGTTTTCCCCGACGACGTCCCAGGGATACCTCCTCACAGAGAGGTAGAATTTTATATTGATCTATACCTAGGGAGAGCCCCAATATCTATTCCAGCATATCGGATGGCCCCCGTTGAGCTTCAAGAGCTACGGGTACATTTGGAGGACTTCCAGGGTAAGGGTTTCATCCGACCTAGTGTTTCACCCTGGGCTTCCCTGATTTTGTATGCCAAGAAGGCGGACGGGAGATTGCGACTTTGTGTCGACTATCTTCGCCTGAACCAGGTGACAGTGAGGAACAAGTATCCGCTACTGAGGATTGATGACCTCTTAGATCATCTCAAGGGAGCACGGTGGTTCTCAATGATATAACTCAGGTCAGGCTATCATCAGCTCAGAGTTCGGGACGAGGACTTGCAGAAGACGACCTTCAGATGTCAGTATGGCCACTATGAGTTCTTGGTTACGCCATTCAGCATAACCAATGCTCCAATAGTGTTCATGGCCCTCATGAGAAGGATCTTTCAGCCATACCTCTATCGATTTGTCGTGGTCTTCATCGATGACAATTTGATTTACTCGACGACTGAGGAGGAGCACGCCTACCACTTACGGGTTGTGCTAGACACACTTCGAGAGCAATAGCTTTATGGTAATCTCTCGAAGTGTTAGTTCTGGATACGTGAGGTCCACTTCTTAGGGAACGTCATCTCTGAGGCAGGAGTTGCGGTGGATCCTGCAAAGATCGAGGCAGTGCTAGCTTGGGAGCCACCCAGGAGCGTGACAGAGGTGTGGAGTTTCTTGGGACTACCTGGATACTACCTGATATTTGTGCGAGACTTCTCCAGAGTTGCGACACCACTCTTAGCTTTGGAAAATAAGGGTAAAACCTTTGTGTGGTCAGACATATGTCAGAAGTTATTCCAGGAGCTGAGACAAAGATTGACCAGTTCCCCTATGTTGAGGTTGCCGGAGGAGGGAGTAGGGTACGTAGTCTACTGTGATGCATCAGGGACAGGACTCAGATGTGTCCTGACGTAGGAGCGGGAAGTGATCGCCTATGGATCACGTCAGTTGAGTCCATCTGAGTAGAACTACGCTACCCATGACCTGGAGTTAGCAGTAGTGGTCTTCACTCTGAAGACTTGGCGAGACTACCTGATGGGCGAGCGCTTTACAATATTTTCTGACCATCAGAGTCTCAGGTACATCTTCTCTCAGAAGGACCTGAACCTGAGACAATGATGATGTCCCGAGTTCCTCCCGGACTATGACTTTGAGATAGTCTATACTTCTGGGAAGGGGAACATAGTAGCCGATGCTCTCAGCAGGAGAACGGGAATTTAGCTGCATGAGGAGGCGATAGAGCAGCTAGCCGCATTGCAGATATCCTTCGTGGATAGAGAGGGAGCAGCCTTCCTTCAGTCTCTCACAGTGAACCCCTCCACTATTGCAGCGGGTCAGAGAGGCATGGCGTGGGGACGCTGACTATGAGACATGGTGTGCGCAGATATCCTCAGGATAGGCACCTGATGGTTTCTCATTTGGAGCAGAGCACAACATCGTTTTCATAGGAAGTACCTTGGTACCAGTTGCATTATGGGAGGAGGTGCTGAGAGAGTTTCACACTTCTCCCTTGGCGGTACATCCTGGAGTGGCTAAGATGTACCAGGACCTTAGACGACAACACTGGTGGCCGGGCATGAAAAAGGATATGGCAGAGTTTGTTTCTCGATACTTCTCATGCCAGCAGGTGAAGGCAGAGAATCAGGTACCAGCAGGCTTGGTACAACCCTTGGAGGTCCCGGAGTGGAAGTTGGACGACATATCTATGGACTTCGTGACTGGACTTCCATGCACTTCCAGAGGTCACGACTCCATTTGGGTGATTGTCGACCGACTCACCAAGTCGGAACACTTCTTACCCATCAGAGAGCAGGGATCAGTGGAGATCTTGGGACGTCTCTACGATTAGGAGATTGTATGGCTTCACGGTGTGCCATGTTCTATCGTCTCCGATCGAGATTCTCTCTTTACTTCCCAGCTTTGGAAGGGGTTGCAGGAGGCGTTCGGGTTGCAGCTACTTATGAGCACTTCCTTTCACCCTCAGATGGATGGTCAGACTGAGAGGACCATATAGACTCTCGAGGACATGCTCCACGCATGTGTCCTCGAACTTGGTAACAGCTGGGAGGACCACCTACCCCCAGTGGAGTTTGCGTAAAACAACATGTACCACTCCACCATCGAGATTTCACCATACGAGGCGTTGTACGACCGACCTTATAGATCTCCTTTGTGCTGGACAGCCCCTGGGGAGTCAGCACTTGTGGGACCAGAGATGGTCCAGGCCATGACAGAGAAGGTCCATGTCATCCAGGAGCGTATGAGGACAGCTCAGAGCCGGCAGAAGTTTTATGGTGACAGGAGTCGGAGGCCACTAGAGTTTGAGGATGGCGACCACGTCTTCATGCGTGTCTCACCTCGACGTGGATTACGGAGATTTGGCTGAGGCGGGAAGTTGTCTAGACGCTTCATCGGACCATTCTAGGTTCTCAGTAGGATTGGAGAGGTAGCTTATCGCCTGGCTCTACCACCTCAGTTGCACCAGGTGCACGACGTCTTCCACGTATCTCAGTTGAGAAGATACGTGCACGACCCGACACATATCATTGACAATGGGGAGTTAGACATTGATGATGGGGTGACTTTTACGAAGGTCCCAGTAGAGATTGAGGATCGACATGAGCGGGTCCTACGTGGATGGTCGATTCCTCTAGTGCGCATCAGATGGCAGCACAAGAATCTCCAGGAGAGCACTTTGGAGCGGGAGGCTCAGATTCGTGCTCAGTACCCACATTTGTTTCCATAGATTATGATGTATATTTACGGGGACGTAAAGCCCTGAGGTGGAAGTAATGTAAAGAACCGTAATATTCAAGGAATTTTTTTTAAATTTTCTTTGGGATTTTACAAGAACACATTTTCTGACGGCACTTAATTCTGAGGCCCGGTGTGCCCGGAATTTCTATCTAATGTTTAGCTCGTGTACGTTCTGTGAATGAATGAGCAGGAATTTCTAACTCTTAAACTGGTGCTCGGAATCATATTCTGAGGGCACTGATGGATTCGCAGCGCCAGTAATTGCTTAGGAACACATTTTCTGGAGTTGCGTTTTCTCGATAGAAGTTGATAAATTTTGTGGAGGTTAAAATAAAAATTTAACTACAATTTTTATTTTACTCTAAGTGGTTCAATGCTTGGGGTGGAAGTTTGGGGAAATCACCCAACTTCCATTTAGAGGTTATGAGGGTGGTGGGGCCCACACAAACCCTACCCCTTCACCTTCCATAACCTTCCATAACCCTTCATTAAATTTGACAACTTGTGTAATTTAATTATGTGGTTTAATTCAAACTTTTGAATTTCAAACCTTTTGTTGTGTTAATAAAATAAGTAAGGGACTTATTTTATTTTGGGTTGGAGGCTTGTTTCTTGGGAGCTTTGGGAGAAAATATAAGGGAGAATTGAGTATCTTCATCCTCTTCGTCGAAGAACACGAAGAACGCGAAGAACACGAAGAATGCGAAGAACACCACATTCCTCAGAGGTCGATGTCTCCTTCCGCGACGCCTCTTCCCGCGACGGTTATCTCTACGGCGAATCCTCACCCAACTTTTTCGACGAGGTAGGGGTTTATTTTCATTTTTTTGTTCGTGATTACTACCTTGATGTTCTTCGTGAGTTTGACATTTTTCTATCGATTAACGACAGGGGGCCGGACCGCACAAACACGGCCAACCCTCCGCTCTTATCTATGTTGTGTTTCTAATTTGGATTGGAACGGGAATGGCGCAGTGCCGTCGTACCGCAAGGGATAATGTGGCAAGGAATGTGCGGCGCTGTCGCGCCCCGCCGTGAAATCGAACAAGGACGCGACGCTGTCGCGCCGCGTCGGAGAAACCCAAAGACACCGCGGCCAGAGCGGGGCCGCGGCGGAGGGGTGTGGCGCCATCGCACCATGCTGGACGTACCAAGGCCGTGGCGGAGTAGGGTGACCGGCGGCCAGTTCCGGGACGCCGGCGTCGGAGCAGGGGGGACCGACCGTCGCCGGTCCATTGCGGCAGAAGTCGGCCGGCCAGAGCGGGCTGGCCGGACAAGGGGAGGCCGGGGGTTACAAACCCCCGGCGGCCAGCTCAAGCGGACCCCCATAATGGGGGCCGCAGTCACAAAAGACAGGGGGACAGGAACCCCCCCCCCCCTCAAACGGCTCAGCCGTTTGGCAGAGCGCCTAGCCAGCTCGCCCAGCGCGCCGCGCCCAGGTCAGGCCGCACACCGGCCGGACCGGACCCGGACCCGGTTCAGGTCGACCCAGTTCGGGCCGACCCTGGGGTTATCGGGCCGGCTCGGACCGGGCCCGAACCCCTTAATACCGAACATCTTCCGGCCGGATGCCCATAACTTGAGCTACTGGCCTCCGATCGACGCACCGTCAGTTGCGATGCGATCCTTGGATCGAGGCAGTCGTTTAGGTATATTGCACTCAAGGTTTTGGAATAATTTGGGTTCGGCCGAGTTGGTTCGTACACGAAACCAACCGGGCCCTCAGAGCGGAAACACTCATATCTTGACAATCGGACGTCTGATTGACGTGTCATCGACTTTGTTGGATTCCTCTTAGTGAGACATATCTTTTGGCTTAATCCACAGGAGGTTTGGATGCAGGTGGAGTATGGTCGGGTTGGTTTTGACTTAAAACCCAACCGGGCCCCTGGGACGAAAAAGGCAATAACTTTCAGGCCGGGCGTCTGATTGACACGCCGTCCGTGACGCTGAGTTCCTGTTGACGATACAGAACTTTTGGATACATAAACTCTAGACTTTGTGTTAGTTGATGTATCAGCCTCTTGGCTCGTGGAGCGGACCCTCCCGAACGAGCTTGCTGTGTGCTGGAACCCTAGAGCTGGCTGCATTTGCGACTGTGACGACGACGACGACGACTGTACATGTTTCCTCATTGGATTCGATGGAGACGACTACAGCACTCGGTGATCCTACGTGGATCAGTGATACCGATCCTGTGTGGGTCTAATCCTGTGTGGGTCAGCGCTCAGCTGTTCTGTGTGAGCCAGCGCCTACAAATCCTCTGTGAGTCTGATCCTGTGTGGGTCTTTGAGGGGGTTAGTTACCTATCGATCCTGTGTGGGTCCTTGCAGGGGTTAGTTATCTATCGATCCTGTGTGGGTCTTTGCGGGGGTTAGTTACTTATTGAACCTTTGTGGTTCATTGCGGGGGTTAGTATCTATCGATCCTTTGTGGGACCAATGACTTAGATGAATCAGTGGCTACATCTGATCATCTCTATCATCATACGAAGAAGTATACCTGTGTGAGATGAAAACCTGTTTTTCTTTCGTATGTTGATTGTGTGGTGATATCCTATGTGGATTTACATTTTTCTTTCCTGTGTGGACTGGGTTGTACTTAGGCTTGGATGTGGGAGATGAACAAAAATTGATGACTTAGGTATATGTATTGGCATATACCTAAGTAGTGTTGGATGTTACTTCGTGATTGTATCTTTACTTTGCAGTTTATCCTTTGAGGATTCTGGGAGACCTTCAGGGGTCTCAGGGTCTCTACTGAGTAGCTTATACTCACCCCTGCATGGGCTATGCCCGCACTATGTTGTGTTGGTTGCAGACGACGGACAACACTGATCGTGGTTGAGGCATGCAGAACAGGACGGTACGTAGAGGTAGACCACTGGGCGGGACATTCTCGGAGCAGACGACTGGACTCGAGGAGATTTAGAGGCTATCAGTACTCACACTTTAGGTGGGATTCCTAGTGGATAGCTCAACGTTGCGGCGTTACTTTTCAGTTGTTGTTTTCCCTTCCAGTTGTACTATACTTTCTGTTTGGGTTTGTATACTGGCCCACTAACTTTTCCGCACTTACTGTTGTACTCAGTTTTTAATTAGTGTTTACTTCTTCTACTTGCTTCCTCTGAGGTGTTTGTTTACTTTACAAAGGCAATGCCTTCCCTTTTTACCGGGATTTACGCCTTGGTTCTAGTCGCCAACCCCTGACCTATGGAATGCGGGCTTGGGGTAGTCATGACACGGGCCCCGAGGACGGGTTGTGACATAGATGATTCATAATAGTAAACTCGAGATGAGGAGGAGTTCTGTAGGGGGTGAATATCCAGTAGCGATGTCGTGACACGGTTGATTTAGGATGCATCATATATGGAGTAGCGAGATGCGCTGAAGATTGTTGGAAATAGTGGGCGATTTTGGTGTATTCGCTGGAAGAAGAGGATGGAAGATGTGTGGAGGGTTTGAAATAGTAGCAGACGAGGAGGAAAGTATCTACGGTGAGAGTGTAGGATGTAGTGGAGAAAAGGGAGATAGATAGGGGAAATTGGAGGAGTTAGTGTGGTAGTGACACGTGGTGGATGAAAAGCCTGCTTTAGGATATATATAGATTTTGTGATTAAAAATATATATTATTCCACAAATTACTTTAACCACCATTTAATGGAGATCACATTTCCCTTCCATTACATAGAAATTTAAGGGATTTAAATATTAAAATAAACATCATATTCAAAATTGGGCGATAGAAATCTACTTATACTAATTTTCCTGGAATTTTATATGATGTTTAATTTTTTGATGAATAGTGAAAACACTAGATTTTAATTGAAAGCATCTGTTTCATATACATTTTTTATATGGTCTAATAAAAATTGTAATTTTTTTAAACATAAATTAGAAAATAATACCTCATTTAATAAAATTTAGGATATTCTAATAAATTTGACAATGAAATAAAATATAAACACATACCAAACATTAGAACTCTTTATCATTAAAAAACTTCTTTTTCTTCAGGTTAGTGGGGTTATATTTTGATGTAATATAAAGAACGTAGTAGATTGGAATTATGAAAAATTTATTCCATATTTGGAATTAAAATATTATAAAATTTGAAATAATTCCATTTTTGTTCATAAAAAAGGATTAGTGAATGTAATTAAAACAAATTTCATTGATTTAGATGAGAATGTTTATAATAAGTTACTAAACCATACACATATGGTATAAAATGAAATTTATAATTGTAGAAAATCCATTTGACGTCCATATTTAGGTCTTGTAATTCCTTTTATATTATTTGGTTCTTAGTGGATCCATTTTTTAAAGGAAAAAACTCAGTGTAATTCCCTTTTCAAACAATTACAATAATGTTACTCCTCCTCCACTATAAAAAAGATAATCACCTCTCCTAGTGTTCACACCTATAAAGAATTTTTTTTTCTCACAAATAATACGCTAAAATAATGTCCCAAAATACCTAAATTCCTTCATTACGCCTTATTTTTCATAAATCTATCCAAGGAAGCCCTATTGTAAAAATAAAAATGAGTTACCCCAAGAAGAGGTTACATCCTTTCATAATCTCAACTCATTTATTTTCATTCTAAACCACCTTAATTAATCTAATTTAATTACTATATAAAAAAATTATAATAAATATACATGTATTTTTTAATTATATTGTTTCATCCTGCATTTTCACTCACATCTATCTAATGGGAAACAATCCTACTATTCTTATGCATGGGGAACTATTGCCTCACGAAACAATGTTCTTTTTTACTTTACCACCTATAATGGCAAGGAATTATGATGTAAACTAAATATTTATATGTTATAAATGATATTTATGTTTTATTTATTCATCATTAATATTTAAATAATACACAGCTTCATGATTTACATTTTTGGTAAGAATTATAATTTTGTATGGGGAAGCGTGTATTGTTGCCTCCTCGATGTAATGTGATTCATTCACACCTTACAAAGAATGCATTAAGGATTGGTTTAATGATTTTAGTTGATATTTATGAAATAATAATTATTCATGAATTATAATATATTTATGTGTCTGTGTGTGTGTCTTAAATTTACATTCTTTTATTCAATTCAATAATAAAATTGAAACAACATTCATGTTTATGTTTGTCATACCATCTTTTTGAATGGTATATTTAATTTCATTATTCAATATAATATAGACAATTATAAATTCAATTAAATTGAGTATATTTGATATTTTTAAAATTTTATAAATTCTTTAAATATTTAAATTATGATATATGTTATATGATTAAGGATAAAAATTCAAATCTTATATGAAAAAAGCATATATTACCCAAAATTCAACATTAACATGCTGTTGTTAATAAACAGCTAATATAATTTCTTAAAAAATAATATATTGTATTAGTTATAATAATATTATTATCTATTATATTTATAATAAACGTTTATTTATTATATAGGCGGTTGGTACATGTACAAATAAATTATATACTTAAGGTTAGGGAATTTCATCACACTTGTTTATTTCCATGAAATCCTTGCCTTATTCACCAATCAGTTCAATTTTTGTGATGTGTACACTACCCATGGATGTATTATATTAATCTAAAAGATAATTCTATGGGTATTTATATAATCATATTATGACCATTATTAAATTTTGATTACTTTAAAAAAGATACCAAATTTGTAATGTAATTTTGACTCAATTTCCTTTCTTTAAGACACATTCCATGATATGCACCTAAAATTTTCTATGAGGTGTATATACTACCTTTGACATGTTATAGAATTAATAATTTTATTCATGATATTTTAGGATTAATTTAATTTTATTTATTCAATTCTTTTATGATTTAGTGTTACCAATGTGGTAACATTTTATAGCTACAATCCCATCGATTTTTGAGAATATTTTTATTGCTTTCATTGATGATATATTATAATCAATCACACAAGAACACTCATGTATTTTATTACCCTGTAGTTATTCATGTTATATCCATGTAATGGTACTATTTACCACTGTTTTTAATTTAAGATTATAAAGAAAATGTTTTTATGAAAATTTTACATTATTTCTCTTTTTGGTCAAAAATATTTCTTCTTTCAAAACATTATTTTGAAAAAAAATGTTTTTGAATGCACTTTAATATTATCCTATTATGTTTATGTGAAAATTTTACCCATTTTTTACCTTTAAAAAAATGAAATCCTATTTTATTTTTGTGATCAAGACACCATACTAAAGTTAGATTGAAAAATTATTGTTTGTCTTATAAGGAATTACTTTCCATCATAACCATGATTTTCTTGATACATGAATTATGTTTTTTTTTAAAAATATTCTTTTTGATTATAGAAATTTGTTAATTTTAAAATGGTTTTCCTATGAAAATATATTTTCAAAAAATATTTTAGGATCGAAAAATGTATTAAATGATTTTCAAATTTTCCATTATATGATTTCATTTAGAGAAACATAATTTAATGAATTAATATATTATTTTATAATTTTTCATGGAAAATTTTATAAAAAATGTTTTCAATCATTTTTATAAAATTCACGGATATTTTCAAAGAAATTGGTCATAAAAATATTCAATGTCTTAAAATATTATTTTTTCAGAGTAAAGGATATTTTAGTCAAAAAATGTTTTAATTTATTTTCATGATTCTTTTTTTTGGTATTTTAAATTTTTTCACATATAAGTATTTTAAATTTTTTACATGATTTAAAAATTAATTTTCAATTAAATGTTATGTTCTAAGTTATCATTCAAAATACTTCTCTATCTAATATGACATACTGGGTTATAGTTTTTGATTTATTGTGGATATGACCTAGGTAAAAATTTCATATTATTTCTATATATGATTAATGGTTTGATGGATTGATGTTTTTGAAACACATTTCTTTTAAACATGTTATACCATGAAAAATGTTTATGATACTGATTTATCATCAAATGTTTATACAATGAAAATTGTTTATGAATCCCATTTTTGTTCACATGTTCTTTATAAGATGAAATTGTTATGAATAATATATATTTAATGGTTTATTATATGAATAAATCATTATGATAACCAATTTATATCATGGGATTTGATATGATTTTAATGAAACCCATCCCTTTTATAGGGCGTGATATGATGCATGTGTAACAATCTAGTGGATCCTGTGTGTATAATTTTATTATATTATTTTTGGGAACTATATTTTTCTATAATACTTTTTCTATTGATTTTTATCTCATGTAATAATTATGGCAATCATGTTGATGTGATTTACCCACTATGGAATGATTGGAAAACCTGGTCCACTATAAAAACATTGGGAAACCCAATCCAAAATAAGAATATGGGGAAACCCAGTTCACTATGGTGAGATGGGGAAACACGATCCACTCATTGAATATGGGTAAACTCCAACAAATGTGGGATGATGGAGAAACACTATCCAATAGGGAAAGATGGGGAAACTCGAACTAAAATGGGGATATGGGGAAAACTGATCTACTATAGGAAGATGGGGAAACCTGATATCTTACAATGAAATGACTACTACTGGGGACAATAGTGTATCACACAAAGTAGGTGTGGTCCCAAGGAAGTGACCTGATGAGTTTCTATAAATAATCCTTAACTTATATAGAAATATATTACATGCTTATGTGTTTACCACAGAATATACTTTTTAATCCTATGATATGCAATTATGGTTCATGTTGTTGATTTTATTATGATTCGTGTCTCATGAACTATAATTCAATATGCCATGTCTCGTTTTTCAAATCTTATATATACTAGGTATGATAATATACTATTATAATCATGTACTCATACCCTTATGTTTTTGTATTTCTTATGTAGTTCAACTATTTAACCATTTTCAGCATTATAGCACACCACTTACATACCATTCTCATCCCTATGTTATGAAGAAATGATTTTAAGATGGCTTACTAAGGGGGATATCGTTTTCTGAAAAATTTATGATCATTCACAATGTTATAATATTTATAATCATTGTTTAAAATGTAACTAATGTAATATGGTAAATGGGAATATATACTTGTTAATTTATCCAGTATCTCTCCAAAATTATTTAATTTCAATTTTTGTTAGGATTGAGTTGTCATAATTAGTATCAGATTGACATTCTATTAAAACATTTTAATTTAAGATGTTAAAACATTTGTGTGAGCCCTATGGAAATTTAATATGAAATATTTTTGAGGTTTCTTTATGGATAAGTCAACCAAAGAGTTAATGATTAGGAAAATGTATTAGAATTGTTATTTGAGATAGATTTACTTGTATCCTAAAATTACATCTTTAGCTAGATTATATATATGGATTTGGCCATTGCATTTATGTAGATAGGGGTAAAAAATCTGACAATGTGCATTGGGACTAACTGTATTATACCCTAGTACATGAAAACATGCCTTGATTAACACCAATTTATAAATTAATATGGGATATTATTTAGAAAATTTACATACACATTATAATCCTCAATTAATAATTTAAATGGAAATTTGAGATAAATACAATAGGATATACCAAATATATCATATATCATGGGAGGTGACATGATTTAGATATCCAATAAGTGGGTTATCATAATTAAATGGATCCTCACTATGTTAATTATTTATTACTCAATTATTTAGGTTTTTAGTTAAAGGAGGTAATATAAATGAATTGGGATAATACTGAATGTGAAAGAAAATTATATGATAAAAATTTTAATGCGATGTTAACTGTAGTGATGGCTGTTTTGAACATGCCTATCAAGTTTTCAGGTAACATGATAAAAAACATTTATCATAACAACACACAGACTCAGAAAGTATTAAAAAGAAGAAGTTCGCTAAAATTTTGTGTAATTTAGACCATTGGGGGAAGAGGATTAATTTTACATTTTTTCATGAATGTGGACAGAAACATATAAGTGAGTTTCATATAATTATATGATGATTTTATTACTGTTGTAAAGAAGAACACAAAGAATGTCACATAAATTGAGAAATGAAGGTTTCAGTTAAAGATATGTATGGAAATATTAGCCTCCCAAAATAATAATAAATGGATTAATGAATTATTTTTAGAATGAATGGCCATTCAAAAAATAAAAATCCTATATGGAAATCTTAATAGGACAATTATCAAGGTGGTGTGAGTAATTCTTATATTACATATTATGATGATATTACATATGAAATGTATAATGGAAGAGTTATTATGTAATAGGATGCCGTAGAATTGTTATTGGTTATAGATTAGTTATAATAATAAATGTTTTTATATAGGAATTATGTTATATGAATGGTTGAATATTTTAGTATTTTTCATTTTTGGTTCTTTTTCACTCGATTTACATGTTTATGATGAATTCTTATGATGGAGTGGAAAAGTGATTTAATGGAAAGGTGATAATTTGACTATGGGGAAATTATAGTTAATATGAACCTTATGTTTTGATAATTGTTTTTGGATTAAGATATGTTTGATATAAAAAAGTTAACTATATGGTACTAATTACCATTCAAATAATTAAGGACTTGATGACAATTGGTTGTGGTATCATTGATTAAGTTTACATAAATTTTATAATTACTGAATATATCCAATACACTATGAAAAAACGAAGCATTCTTGTATTCATTTAGATATTGTTGTAATTCTGGTTATAACAATGTTCAAGGGAATACATTATAATATTATTCACATTTTATGTTTTCCAGAACAGTGATCTAATTTATAATAAATGGGGGCTCAATGTTAATATCTTTTTGAGAAATTAAGTAACCTTGTTTCTAGATTATTTAAATTTCCACCTCTGAAAGTTTTTTACGGTCAACCATTTATGGAATGGATTATATAATGTATCTAATATGGTTTGATGGATTAATGTATTATCTCACCATATGAGGATTTAGGTATATTGCATAATGCATGATTACATTTTTGTGAAAAGGCATATGCAATGACATGTCGTTCTGTTTATGATATCATGATTTATTTATAATTCAAGAATAGAAAATTAGAATTATTTACATGGTATGAGAGAAGAACTGGGAGTTAATCCAGGAAAAATGGTAATGTTTTCCTGAAATCATGTAAGTTTATATATTCAGTAAAATTTATAAACTCTAGGAAAATGATAAAAAAATATTTCTTTAGTTATACATTAATTACCTTTACCAAAATCCATTAAAATAATAATAAATTTTTCTATTTTTGTTCCACATCATTCCATTTATCATTCACTTGTTTTTATTGATTAATTCTATCACTACCCATAAATTTTTACTATTTACTTCCACGTACATGCTTCCAAATACTGCCTATGTTCTCGTATTTTTAATCCAAGATATGTGTTTCTATGTGTAGTTATTATGTTTCAAACATTATTTTTGAAAAAAATATTTCATATCTACTTTTAAATTTTTATTTATTTTAATTTAATAATAATTAAATAAATTTTTGATAACCTAGATGAATTTCAAAGGAGAAATTCATTTTAGTGGTGGTATAATGTAACACCCCGAGATTTCATGAAATGATTTTTTAAAAACATTTCGTATTTGTCATTTCACAAAATAGTTAATATAGTTTTTCTATAATAATGAACTAAATTCTGATTTAGTTCACTACACGCATCAATTATATTTTCCTGTGGCAAATGAAAAACTATGTTTTTCTTGTGTTACAGATTTTTCCTTATTCTTTTTAAATCTTGTGTTATACAGAAATCCGTGTTTTTACCAAACTGCAATATGATATTAAAATTAATGTTATTTTTTTATTATATCTACCACCTAGCCAAGGTAATGTATTTTATAGATATAATTTACTAAATTATTATAATTTTATTAAGACATGTATATTAAATTAATCATTTGGATATCAATTTACATAATTAAATGTAAGAACAATTTGAAAGTAAAGAAATTATGTTTCTAAGAAATCTATTTTTATGCACAAAAAGAAATTCACAATCAATTAAACAAACCATATTTGAATAATTCTTTCAATTATATATATATATTTAATATTTTCAATAAATATTATTTATACAAGTACAATATATTTTATGTCTGTAAGATTAGAATAAATACAATTTTATAAATAAATATATATATTTCTTGGAAAAGTAAATTTATCCACTTTTAATTGATAAAAAATTTTAAATCATATGTTTGGTTATTTTAATGATTTATAATTTCAAATAAAGATAATATTTAAATTTGGAACATAGAAATTTACTTATGGTGAATTTCATAAAATTTTTATGAAGTTTCATTTTTAATGAATAGTGTAATATTCAAGATTATAATTCAAAAATACTTTTTTGTTAAACTCATTTTTGTGATTAAATTATATCAATAAATTTATATAATGATTATTTATTTCAATTTTACATTAATTAATACAATTTATATCATTTTAATAAATTTATCATTGAAAATAGATACCAAGACATAAATAATTATTGAAATGTTTTACATTAAAATACCTTCTTAATTATCCCATTCGAGGAATTAAATTTTAATTAAATCTTAATCATATGTGATTATAATTAAACAAATGGATTCTATATTTAGAATGAGAATAATATATAATTTTAAAAAATTATCTAATCAGTTTTTGCAAAGTATATTACTGAATTAAATTAAAATTAATTATAAAGAGTAATATGAAAATTATCTTAACAAAAGACTAAACCATACAAATAAATTCTAAAATGACCTATAAACTAGTAAAACATACATTGGATAGACATATATATACCCTATCCACACTAATATATAATTTCATCCATTATTGGATCCACTATTCAAAGGAAAAACGTGTGTGGAATCCCCTTTTCAATATATTACAAGATTACCACTCCTCCTCCGCTATGAAAACTCACTACCCCCCTCTTATGTGCACATATCGTTCCCTTTTAATGTAAAAAATAATGAAAAATAATTAAAAAATTAATCTTGTCCTCGTTGTATTCTCTATTTGGGAATAAATCCAACCAAAGAAGCCATTTAGTGCAAAGAAAAATGAGTTACCCAAAAAAGTGGTAACATCCTTCCTCAAGCTCCATCCAATTATTTTCTTTCCCCAAACCATATTTTTTTGTTATTAAATACTTTTATAATAAAAAAATTATCCTAAATATACATATTTTGTTTATATGAAGTGTTTAACCAACATTAACAACCATTTCCATCTAATGCGTAACATATTCAACCATCTTGTATACAACTAACCACCACTTCACGAAATGATGTGGTGAATTTTACTATTACCACCACTATTGGTTAGGAATTTTGATGAAAACTAGGTTGTTATATTTTTTATATTATATTTAAGTTTTAATTTTTCTTATATATTTTTTTAAATAATAAATACCTTCATGATTAATGTTTTGTGTAAGTAAAATAATTTCATTTGAAGAAGTGTGGACTACCACCTCCTCCAAGTGAAGTGATTCATTCACACATTACATGGAAGGTATTAAGGATTTGATTAATTAAATTATATAATATTATAACATATATTTATATTCATATTTTTCATTTATTTGATTTCTTTAAATGCGACAGTAAAACCGAATCCACGTGCATGTGCACGTACAACATACCATCTCCATGAACGGTGAATTATATTTCGTGCTTATATGTTATATAGATTTTTATAAAGAAATATATAAGGAAAACATGTGATATTTATAAAATGTTATAAATTCTATAAATACGTAAATCACATACTAATTAAGAGGATCCAAAATAAAAAGTCTAAACGTATACAAAAAATAAAGCATATTTGGCCCGAAACAGAACATTAACATGACATTGATAATAAATCAGAAATATAAAGTAATAATAATTAATATATGTCAAAATAAATAATAATATGGTATTTTCATTGATTTATAATGAAAATATATTTATTATAAATATGTTTTTAACATGTATGCAGAATGTTAAGAAATAAGGTAAATGAATTTTGTCAAACTTTTAATTTAATGAGATATACACCTCATTCAGCACTCTTTTCTATTGTTTGTTGAGTGTACTTAACATAGATTTGTTATGTGATTATTATTCATAAATTTATTTTCATTTACATTTCTATTTTATTATATTTATATCATGGGGTTTATGTTTAATATTTTACCAAATGGGTCTAGTAATTTAGTCTCCATTTTCATTGTTTGAGACACGTGAATTTTAGGCTCCAATATTTTTATATGAGGTTTATATATTCCCATTGTCCTATTATAAAATTGATATCATTATTTTCATGATATATTAAGCTACATTTAATGTCAATATTTTAATTTATTTGATACAATTTTTCAAAAATGGTAACGATATATAGACACATCCTCATGGTTTATCGAGAATTTTTTAGAGTATGAATCCACTGATGGAATCATAAGATATATCACTCATGAAATATAATTAAATTTAATAACCTCATTTTATTAGTGATATATCCAAGAAATTGTACTATTTTCTTAGTCATTGGTACTAAAGATAATTATGAATTTTTCGTCATTAAAATATGACATTATTTCTATTTTGGTTTGAAATTTGCGATTTTTCAAGTATGTGTTTTATAAAAAAAATGTTTTAGTGTTATCCTATTGTGTTATGGTAAATTATTTCCCTTTTATATCCTTTTTCAAAATACGTTTTAAAAATAATATTCAAATAATTTTTCGATTATGGGACGTTTCTAATCTATTATGGTGTAAGAGGAATGTCCATCATGTATGAACATTTTGGTCATCATGACCACTATTTCCTGATGATTTTTTATTAACATTACAATATCATTTTTCTAAGTAAAATTTTCTCATGATATTATGCATACATTTTCATTATAAAATGTTTTATAAAATAAGATTGGTTTTAAAAAAAATATTTTTAATATTGTTTTTAATGATTTTCAATGATTTCATTTTTTTGTTTCCAAAGGGTAATATTAAATAAGAATTTTTTATTAATAAGATTTATTATTTTATAGGATTTCACTTATTTGCTGTGAATTGTTTTTCAAATTGGATTCAATATTTCTATATGATTTTAAGCTTACTTTCATGGAAAATGGTCTCCAAAATGTTTTATGTTTGAAAACAAGTTTTTATAGGAATTAAATTTTACTTCCTTCTAGAAAATATTTTAATTATTTTCCATGATCTCTTAATATGTTTTCATATTTTTCTCAAGGAAATATATTTGGATATTTTTATATGGTTTATAATTTAATTTTCAAAGAAAATTTTATGATCATGTGATCTTTTAAAATCCTTCCCCAACTAATACGATATCCTTGTTTATATTTTCTACGATACTGGTACTATGATTCAATGATTAGATTCATATTATTTCTATATATTCTCTACGATTTTATTGATTGATTTTTCTGCAAACATTTTTTCTTTTATGAGTTATACCTTGTTAAAAACCATTAAAAACATTGTCTCTTCAATAGGTTATTCCATGATAAATGATTATGAGACATGTTTCCTTTCACATGTTATTCTCGGATAAAATTATTAGAAAACCAATATATTCCCCATTGGTTATGATATGATTAAATTTTTATGATAACTATTTCATTTCAGGGATTATTATATTATTTTCATGAAACCTATCTCTTTTTATTTTCCATTATATGATAAGTGTTTAATTATATTGTGTAACTTGTATCTACGATTTTATTATGTAACATATGGTATATATACCTCCCATCAACTCATTTGGTAATGAATTACATCTCGTGATATATTTATGGGAAACTAGCTGATGTGATCCATCAACTATAGGATGATAGGGAAACCTGATCCACGATGGGAACATAGCGAAACCTGATCCCGTATAAGAAGATAGGGAAAACCAATCTACTATGGGAACATAGGGTAAGAGAATCCACTATTGGATAATGGGGAATCCATGTTCTACTAAAAGAAAATGTTGAAACGTAATACACTATGGGAATATCGGTAATCAGAATCCACTACGGGAAGGTGGGGAAACCTGTTCCACTATGAGAAGATGGAAAAACCTGATCCACATTTGGATGATGGGGAAACCCTATACCTTATAATGAATGTACTGCTTCTATAGATGTAGATGTGTCCCTCCCAGTACGTGTATTCCCCATGAGTAACCTTGATGAGTTTCTAGAAATGTTAACTAACATATATGGATTGATAATAAATGTTTATTTCTAATCCAAAAATTCTTTGTCTTATTCCAATTATATGCTCTCAATGTTTTTGTTCATGATTATCTTATGATTAATGTCTTCTGAACTACAAATATTTATTCATTATATCACTTTTTAGTTATTTGATATGAATGGTAGGATCTTTGAATGTTATTCTCATGTTCTCTTTCCCTTCTGTTCATGGTATGATTAAATATTTCATTTATTTAACATTACTGATCATTCAAGCCCATCCCTTATTACATTTCCTTTTCCTATTTCATGAAGAATGATTGTTTAGTATAATTGAAAAGGGGGAGATTTTTTTTGGAATCATTGAATATATTTCACTGAGTTGGAATATTTTTATTCAATGATTCCAATGTAACAAATATAACATTGTATTTCTGTTTATATTTATTGTATTATATTATGTATTCTGCAAATATTATATAATGTCATTGTATTTTAATATGGGTTTATATAATGAAAATTATTAGAAAGTAATTCTTGTCCAATCATTCCTTGGTGTCGAAACATGGGTTTGATCATGTGATGAGAAATCAAATGAATAATTTTTTTCGACACAAAAACTTGTGAGAAGGATTAAAAATGATAGATTACAAAGAAAATACTTTAATCCAAGCTTGATTAACTATGTAATTATAAAATCCAACAAATAACATTAACTATCTTGATTATATTGGTCATAGGTTAAGAATATAATCTCTAATGTGGGAGGGGAAATGTTGTATTCATAGGGAAATCATTCACCATGATATTGTTTTTCAGTCACTGTCCAATATCGATTTCCAAATGGAGAATAGTTTATTCTACTATCAACGATCAGAGGGTTTTGTGGAACCCAAAACTCTTATCTGTGTCCCCATATTTATATAGGATATTAGAACTTGGGTATTAACAGAAATTATTTAATAATTTAATTAATTAATTAATTATTCATATCCCCGAACAGATCCTTTATCTGAACATCTGGTGTTATCCAATAATAGTTCACACCTATGGTAAATCTCATACACCGGATTCAACTATAGTATTTTATTTTCAATCCAAGGATCAATTTTCGAGATATTCTATTTTAGCTGAAAATCTATGTTTATGTGATATAAAATATATTCAGTGTTATTATAAAATAAATTCTTATCTCACTATGCCTTAGAATCATGAATCATCATGGTTCTTGACTCCAAAAATATTTTTTAATTTATATCAAAAGTATCAGAATTCAAAAATAGAGTCTCTATATATATAATGGTAAGAAAAATATTTAAATATATTGGTAATTATTAAAATTAGTTTGATTTTATATATTGGTTATCCAACAGGAATATTGAGTGGAAGAAAAAACATTTTATTACAAAAGGATGGAATAGTTTTTAAATATATTGAATTCAATTTTTGAAATACCTGCATTACAATAATGATAAGAAAAATATTTAAATGGGATATAAATAATATGAGGGACCCAAAAGATAAAACAGTGTTGTGTTTCCATATAAAAATGTGATAATTTGTGGGAAATGAAACTATAAACAATAAGTGGAATACATCTATAAAGACGATTTGAATTATTCCTAACAATTATATACATTGGAGAAATAAATCTATCATAGTAAATATTTTATATACATAATGTAAAATTCCCCATATATAGTAGTTACTATTGTTTTAAAATATATGGAATATATTTTTTAATATATCATAAAAAATGAATCATTATGACATAATATATAATGTTGATCCATGAAAACCCCTTACATTGTATTCCACCATACATAACTGCACTCTAAACTGATATATAATTAAAATATCAATATTAATCAAACTTATTATAACCATATAAAAATAAAAATAATTATAAACACCATTAAAAAATAAATAATAAATTTATATTAAGAATTATTATCTATTTTCAATATTGGTTTTGAGAAATCTGTATTTTTATGAATGAATTTCACAATATCATTATTAATATTCATTATACAACCAATACTATTATATAAAAAATATAAAAAAATATAATTTATGTTTTATTATACATTATAAATATATAATTTCATTATATATTATTTTATGTTTTGGTGGTTATGGATGAAATTGATGATAAACATGTTTCAGTTATTATTAACAAATGGCGGTATATTTATTAGTGAGTTTAATATTACAGATTACATTATAGAAATAAATTATCCTAACTAGTTTTTAGTTCATAACCATATATGGTATGTTTTTATTGCAATGTTCATAGAGATGGATAAATAAACTCATGCATGAACATACCTTCCAAAAATGGATCATAATAATAATAAATGTTGATTAATTTAGATTACATTCATTTTTAAAAAATATTAATGATATTATTACATAATTGTAATTTGTTGACATAAAATTTTATTATTTTTAATTAATAATAAATAAACTACATGAAAATGAGATACCATAATTAATTGGGGTTGTATTATAAATATTTGTCAAATGATGGTTTCATTTTTCATAATAGAAAATCAGAATTATGAATAATAGTTATTCCATTAGCATCATAATGTTTTGTATTAAAACAATACTCATGTTTTTATATTTGAACTATGATATTATATTTGTATAATGGAATATAAAATAATAAATTTTAGGAATGGAAAGTAATCATATTTTGAAATATAGATTTTCATATGATGTCTCCATAAAAATGGAGATCATAAGCCAATATTATGTGATATCAGGATCAAGAAAAATAAATAGGGTTATAAAAGATATAGAATGGGAAGATATTGAGGGTAAAAATTAATATTGTAGTGGCATTTAATTTTACGTTGGATTCCATTTTATATGTTTAGGGAATGACTTTATTTTAAATAATTCAACTTAATTTAAAAAAGATAACATGTTTTATATGTAATGTTCTCCAAAAAATTACATTTACGGAATTTAAAAGTAAATAATTTAAAAAAATATATCTATAAATAAATTATAAAATCATTTTTATATTGTTTCATACCCTTTACCCCTTGATTTAAAAATTTTAATATTTTTTATTTTACTATAGTTACTTGATTTTTCCTATGTAACATACATTTAATGTATAAAAATTAAAATTTACCTCATAAAATAATATGGAAAATGATGTAATTAAAATAAAATAAAAGTTATCATATAAATTTATATGTTTACTAAAATATAATATTAGCACTAGTACCTGTAATGTGTCAAACCCCATTATTTGTAAAAATTGTTTTTTATTTTTGAAATATAATGTGTATGGTAAAATTATATATGTCCTTGACTGTCATGGTATATAATTGATTATAAAAAAATTCAATGAAAATAAAAACCATACGGAATTTAAAAAAAATTATATTCAATTAAAAGGTATGAAAGAAAACAATTTATTTTATTGTATTTATTTTCTGTTTTTATAATGTTATATATAGGTTTTAAAAATTCATAATAGCATTTTCAAGTCATATTGTTTCAATTCATAAATATGTCTATGTAAAATTATATATATTTATGTAAATCTATAAATATCTTATGTTAATGTCGTGAAATTTACTCTTTTGGAAAAAAATTTATTCTTAAATATTTACTTAAAAACAATCTATTTTTGGAAAATAAAAATAAATAATAGTTAAATATATTTTACATTATCAATTAAAGAATGATCATTTTTAATCTAAATATAATTTTCGTATATTTATATTTATATTTTTAATAAAAATTCAATATATAAAAAGAAATGTGCTTCTATTGAAAAACCATGAACTATGTAGGAATTGAGTTTTTGTGTTTCTTATTTATAACTACATTTTATCAATTGTAGGATTAACATTTAATGAATCAGTTTTGACCCGCATGAATTCATGATATTTTGGAAAGTATTCCCAAAGTTGGGCACTTAGTTGGTGCAGATTGTTGGGGCTCGGGAAGCCTTGGTGAAATGATATTAAAAATATTAAACATATATTATCATTCACGTATAGTTAGTTTTAAATTTATATAACTTCTATTTGGTGTCTTAGATTGGATTTTTGATACTTTAATTGAGTCTATTTGTTTCTGTTTATGCTCATCGCATTATATAGTCGTCTACACCAGGTGTTTAGTTTTAGGGTCATTTTGGTGACGTAGCATTAAGAGATAAATTAAATTGTTTTAATATATTAAAACTAATTCATTCCTCACCAACCAAAATACATAAACGACCCAAACAGGGAGATCTGTGCCACTCCTTTATTTGTTAACAACAAAACTAGAAATGAATCCACACAATGAGGTGTCATTGATCTCCATTTTAGAAGCAGATCATCAGTATATCAAGAACCAGAATGATCTAAGAATTGTTCAAGTTCAAAGTCTCCAACATTTCACCAATGTTGTAGGTGGATTTGAGTTTTCTTCCATATCCTTTTTGTATTGAAGAAGAACATGATCGGGTTTCTAGAGATGAGGAACACTACATATACCACCTCTACACAAAGTGTACCCATTCATAGGTAGGAACCCATGTGGAAAATTTACACAATCGGGTTATTTAGTGTCCTCACATGTCATTTATGACGCAATTCATGCCATGTACTACTAGTGGATCCACCAAGTATCTCCAACCATTTGAATATATATCTATGGGACTCAGATTCTAGAATGCAAGTTTTCTATACTAAGGATGTTTTCCATGTAAAATGTGTTAGTTTCATCTATTACAGATTATGAGATACAGGGTGGTATAAATCACGATTGATGTTTATGTCGTGGTACAAAGATGATGTGAGAGAATAGTGTGTTTCATATAGGGAGATTATAGGACTATTACTTCCCTATTGGACTAGGGCGTGGGTTTTCATTACCTATATTCTTAGGTATAGATGCAGAGCCCATGTAATTTTTCGTGATTATTTAAATTTGGGTAGATTTTTCTAGTGGTTTTAGTCCCTTGATGGACTAGAGTGTGGGTTTCCCAGTGACATTTGTCATGTTTTTGTAGGTACTCCACTATTAGACCAGGGAGTGGGTCCCTTATATTTGGAGTCAGTACACCCCAGTTGGAATAGGGTGTAGTTCCTCCATATATGACATATATATAGAGTGAGTAGAACCTTATAACATTAGGGTGCATTTCCTCTATTATAGGAGTCGGTACTATACTGTTTTTCAAGGGAACATGTCCTCCATACTTGTAGTTCCAGAAGAGTTTGTACTCACCTGACATTTCATGGCATAGTTCTTCATGCCTGGGGTCAGTAATCCCATATCTTGTTAGGGTGTGGGTCCCCCATAGTGATAGAAATGGAAAAGTGGGCACTCCCCTATCCTACCAGGGTGTGGGTCCTCTTGTCCCCAACTGGTACTTCCCTAAAGGGTTCGGGTACAAGTCCACAATTCACAAATTGGTACTCCACTACAATATCAGGGTTTGAGTCATTTATGTGTATTACTCCCCTAATGGATTAGGGTCTGGGTCACCACATAGATTTAATATTCCCTTGTCTATGGGTAGATGTTGGGATCAGGTCCTCTATTGGGAATGGAGCTCCCTCAGTTGAGGGGTACAGTTATGAGGAGTGGATCCTTACACTAAATATGAATTATACCATGATAGGGGATAGTTCTCCTTTAATTGAATTTATTGTAGGCCACTCTTTATTAGATAAAAATAGGGTTCCAATTTTAGTTATGTTTAATACACCTTCAACTGCATGGTAGTGTCAAGGTGTGAGTCCCTTTATTATCTTTGGTTAATGGGGATGAAAACTGTGCAGATTCTGAATATGTTCTCCCTCAACTGTGTGTAGTGGGGAGTGGTGAGCCTCTTCACATGGGTTTATTAATACTATTATGGGAATAAAGTAGCAATGAAAGGACCTACAGATATGGTGACTGAAGCAGGACCTATTAATACTTTCCATAAAGAGCATGCTCCCTCATATGTTCAATTAGAAATGGTATAGTTATTCCATATGGATTGCATCTCTCGGAAATGTGACCTACGAGTTGGCTGAGCACCAAGACTGGGTCTCCCAGATTCATGTTATGGTTAGAATCTATGAAAATATGCCTACTGTTAGATATGTGTTTATAACCTCATGAGACATAGGGGATGAGATGAGTATATCTAGGTGAATTCTCGAAGTCCTTGTTGATTTGTCACATGACCTGGTTGACACCCCTAATAGATTATTTTGAATTTTCATGAACTATTGAGGATGGTTTGAGATGTACTTTCTATCTCTATTAGGTTTCCATCTGGCCAAGTTCATTGGATGGTTTCCTTTCAGTTTCTCAACTTATATTTTGGGGTTTCTAGGGTTCCTATATTTTATTTTTATACTCACCATGCATGGGATTTTCATTCACATGTCTGGTGTAATGTGTAGTCTATGTTCCATTCGATGTAGTCCAAAAATAACCTGAGGCTGGAAGAACATATTGATCTTGAAAGATTGATGTGTTTACCATAGATTGATTGAAGAAGTATTTGGTAGTAATAGTTGACAATGATCCCCTCATTCCGAGCAGGTTGAATTCCAATATTGTTTATCATGGGTTTTCATTGTTTTCCATTCATTCACTTTCAGTACCTATATTGTACTCTAGGTTTATGGTTGTTGTAATTTGGTTTAATTTGTCACGATATTTTTTTAATTTTAAGCAATTTGTTATCTTGGAGATTTGTGCATGAGTACAATTATATATGCAATGTCTCCCATGATTTCGATAAGCCTACACAGTGCAAGTCCCCTTCACCCGACCTATTAGAGATGGTATTGGGGAGTTTCAGATCATTCCCCATTGGGATGGGTCATGAATAATTGGTATCAGAGCTTTTCGGTTCCCCATTGGGCCTTAGAGTCATTATCTTGGTAAGGGTTTCCTAAAAATAGTGATAAGATGTTTTGAGTTTGTCTCTCTATCTAGAGGATCTAGTGTAGGTGTGGTGGTTGATGAATCCATTCACCAGGACAATCATAACAATTATTTTGACTTGGTAAAAAGGATATTGGTCACCACGAAATAATTGGTGCATTATTCAAATAGGGTTTAGTATTTATTTTCATGTCCTTATTGAGTCATCCCTTGATATACTCTTTGACCATCATACATATTGATTCAATTTCAAGATGCCTCTACGAATATAACCAAAAAGGATTGTATTGCATTATTGGGATTGTAATTCACCACAAGATGAGTCTTATGTATTGGTAAATGATTCGAAGGCATTTCCTCCAAGTGGTATATTTTTGGTTCCACACCAAATTGAGGAGTGGATTTTACCAACAGTTCAATCTTGGGATATGGGTATGTTGAGTTCACTACATGAGTTCCAGAGGAAGGGAACATTGAGGCACCATAGTGATCTAGAAACCCAGGCGGTGGATGATTGTCTTGATTTAATCATCATTGTTTCCCTCTTATTAAGGACACCTAATGGCTAGATGGTGGTCATAGCGATAAGCCTTCTAATAGGTTCATCCAGGATATAATTGAATATTTTTGTATAGACTAATGAAATGGAAATGATCACATGGGAGGATATTGAGTGACTCAACATGGAATATTTTTACCCATCAATGCTGATATCTGTTTGTGACCATGTGATTCTGCAACTTTATAAGGGTATCATGACATTAGCCGAGTTTTAAGTGAGGTTCATTTACATGTCTCAATACTCCATAGATTTGGTTCAATATCCACTAATCACATCACATAACCTCAATCAGGGCATGCATTGGGAGATTAGGGTTCATGTGATTCCGCTATGAATTCTCACCTACATTAGAGTAGTGGATCCAGATCTGGTGGTGGAAAGATTCCTGGTTGAGGAAAAGGTGGATATGACCTACAATAGTGGACACGAGAATGAGGCATTTACAGTATTTTGAAGATGAAACATTATAGTATCATGTCTTTTGAGGCATAAACACTCCAAAACATAGATTCATGGGTCTGTAAGGAATGGAAAATTATATGGATTGGACCATCTAGAGGAGAGGCACTGTTACGCTTGCAATTGATGGAGGCTTATCGCTAGATATTTTCTGACCCACAATGATTCATAGTAGAATCCAACTAATGATATTCCATGGAATATGTAGCGTTAAGAGAAATGAGTTGTATGTGGTGGTGTATGTCTTGGGGAGATTGCAGAGATGAAAGAGGTGGCAAACAGTTGGATATATTTTCACTACCACAATTAGGTGAACCACGCTAGGATCAAGTTTCTTGTGGATGGGGATGAGGGACGATACATTCTATAGAGGCTTTCAAATCAGAAGATCTGAGAGTAAATAGTGGTAAACCTTTTTTCCTTTATACATTCTTAAATATAAATTGTTAGACATGGTCATGGGTACTCTTTTCTTTTTAATCCATCTCGATGATTAACAAGATTGACATGGGGCATTGGTAGAACCATGTGTTAGTAGTTGTGACAGAGGGACCAATAAGACACTATGCGAATTTTGGAATCCCATTTAATTTTTTATTTACCTCTTATATTTTTCATCATCTTTATATGTGAAATGTTCAAGGTGGATGTGGTGTAATTTGATGTAGATTTTTTCTCACAAGGAATTGTACACATTCCCCACAAAGACAAATTTTTGAGATGTGATTAGAAATGTGTTGGCAAGTCAGTGCCACCAAAAGAAGATAATAAGTTGTGGTGGATGAGTCCCATAGACTTCTATGTCAAGGGAGAGGTTGTTTATTGAAGTTTCAGTGATGGTCTTGGCCCTTCTAGTAGAGTTTTTCCTACTCAAAAATTATTAGCATTGAATCCAAAAGAGTCGGAGGACCTTTTTTAAAATCATTCAGTAGTGACATATTTAGACACTATGATGTTTCCATAGTATGGATTAGTTTCCAACCATCAATATTCATCTGGGATGCCACTAGTGGGTGGGTTAATATTCTGTATTGATGGGATGGGTAATTGTTGGAAGTTTGTATGTAAAGGATGTTGTATGGATCAGTGTTTACACTTGGGAATCACTTTTTTGTTTTTGAATACCGTCAAGTGTTTAGCATCGATAATGAATGGAAAAACTCTTGAGGAAGTTTTATTGTAGTCTGTACATTGGTGGAATTGAACTGTAGGGTTCCTTCGGTATTTGAATCAGGTTAGCGAGGTGGATTACTATTATACAACATGAAGTAGATGGGTCATGGTGCTATGTTTGTTCCTAATAATCACTACTAAGGAGGAATGTTCCCATTTGATTCACGATGTTGTCTTGGTAGAAGAAGGATTTATGAGTGGTTTTACCTTGGTTGTTTCTTAATGTCTTTTCATGTAACATGAACAGGGACCCTTCGTGAGATTGTTGGAATGGGATTCTGGAAGGGAGATTAGTTTCTTCCCTTATTATTAGGATATCTCTTTCTAGGGAGTAAAATCCCAACGGTGGGTAGAATATAATGAATCTTTTTTTGACCCAAAATATTGTTGGAATATGTTAGAAAATATTTCCAGAGTTGGGCATGGAGTATGTGCATGAAGCCTGGGCCATGGGAGAATCGGTACAACGATATTTAAAATGTTAAATATATTTTTTCATGCATGAAAAATCTATCTTGGAATGTATATATATCATGTTTGGATTATCAAATAAAATTCCTAATGTTGTGATTGATTTTGAAAAGATGTGTTTACCATAGAAGTGACCTAAGGTCATCTACACAAGGAGTTTTGTCCGAGGACCATTTTGGTGATGTGTCATTGAGAGAGAAATTAAATAGTTCTACTTTATTATGTAAAATTTACCCCCCCCCCCCCAATTCTCATATATGCATTACCCTACCAAGGGAGTTATGTCCCTCCTCCATTTGGTGATGACGAAGCATATGATGAATCCAAGGAACGAGGTTCCGTTGATCTATGATTCATCAGTAGATAATTATATGATCGAGAACTAGAATGATATAGGCATCACTAATGATAACGATATTTAGTGTTTTCTTAATGAGGAAGGTGGATTTTATTTTTTATCTCTATCACATTCATTTTCCATTTTCATAGGGTTATAGAGAACTATTGAAATTTTTAACAATATTATATATATAGATCTATGAGATTTGGTTGTAATTAGTGAGTATCAGGTATTATTTATGTGAATCCCTACTAGAATAAAAATATAATCCAGGATTTACTTTAGTGGTACACATTTGTTAGCTCTTAAATTTTTTTGGAATATGAACATTTAAGACTACATACTATGTATAGGGGTTACATTTCTTGTAGTTCCCTAAACCATGTAATATTGAGACATCAATTGGTTTATCCATGTGATAACACATTCCCCTCTATAAACACATGGGAAAGATAAATGAGAATAGGTATATTTATATGTACATAGGAAAACTACTTGGGAAGGTGGCCGTTAATCCGATCACACCTAGTAGTATTAATACACAGTGTGTGAGGGACATAGTTGGTCAGTCTGTGTAGAAGAGGAACATGACACAAGGCTGAGAGATAAGTTATAGGAAGTGTGCCTCCTCTACACATTGTGTACCCCTACGCAGATTGTCACCCCTGTGTAAAAGATACATAAGAAGGTGTTCATGGGGGATCACATGCCATGTGTGGACCTGTGCACACCATTTAATACATGAAAATACAATAGGTAACATCTACCATCCATATCTCATTTTCTGGGACTCAAATTCAGGATTTTTTGTAGCCTATGGAGATCATATTTCCACTTAGAATGTGATGGTTTTCTCTATTGTGTCTTATGAAACATGATGTGGTGTAAATTATGTATTACAATTGTGGAGAAGTACGCAGACGATGATGGTTATCAATGTGGTTCATATATAGAGATGTTATTATTGTTAATCTTCTATTAGACTAGGGTGTAGTTTTTCCTTAAATATTTGTTTAGGTATAGAAGGGACTCCCCTGGTCATGGGTAAGGGTTAAATACATTTGGGTAGTTTTCTTCGAGGGTGTTGATCTGCTGAAGGACTAGAGTGTGGGTTTCCTCATGATGTTCGAGAAGGTACAGTTTGTACACCCATATTATACCAAGGATCACTTTCTCAATCTGTGGATCCATTACTCACTTGTTGGACCAGGGTAAAGGTCCTCCATCTATAACATATAGTGAGAGTGGGTGCTACCCAATCACACCAGGGTGCATGTCCTCTATTCTAGGAGTCATTACTCCCCTATCTTTCCCAGGCACATGTCTTCTATATAGGTTGATATGGCATAATAAGTACTACTCTTCCATGTCATTGAGTTGATACTCAATCGGGAGGTCAGTACTCCCCTACCATGTAAGGGTGGGGTCCCCCCATAGAGAATGAGTTGGCAGAGATGGTATTCCCCAATCCTACTAGGGTGCAAGATCTCTAGTCACTGAGTGGTACTCCCCTACCATGTTACGATGATTGTCCTTGATTTACAAAGTGGTACTCCCATGTCATATCAGAGTGCGTATCCTTCATGAGTAGTACTCTCATGTTAGATCATGGTGTTGGTTCTCTCATACGGAGTAGTACTCCCATGTCTCTAAGTATCATCAAGAAGAAAGACCTCCATTATAATTAGAGCTCCGTTGAATGTGGGACATAGTTACGAGGATTTGGCTCATCTATTAGATGTGAAAGATACCTAGATTGTGGTTTTCTCTCCATCTATAGATTGAGGTGTGGTCCAATCCTTACAGTAGTGAAAGAGGATTTTCAGTTTAGATAGGAGATGTATACCCTCAAATGTGGGGTATGGGTGATACGTGAGTCCCTCTATTCTCTCTTATTAGAGAGGATGAATTATGTGCATACTCAAGTGTAGTGTTTCCTCAAATATGTGAAGTGGTGACGGGAGGGACTCTTCAATTGGTTTTCGTGATCTTGTGCTGGGTGCAAGGTAGCAATTAAATGACCTACGATGTTGGGCACTTGAGATAGACCTAGTATGATGCCCATAACACGTCATGTTTTCTTGAATATACTATTTGGAATGATAGAGTTGTTTCTGATGGACTGCATATTTTATATAGGTGACGTCTAGGATGTCTTAGCTCATGGAGTGTGTTATGATATATTTATGTCATGTTTATAATTTAATAAGAGAACAATGTTTCATTATATGATGTTCGATCCTCATGAGACATCTGGACTGATAGGAGTATATGTGGGTGAATTGTATGAGTCATTGTGGTGTTGTTACATGTTGTGGTTTACACCTCTTGTTGACTGAGATAACAGGTCATATTGAACCGACGATGTTTCAAGATGGAGTTTCTCCTTCAATTGGGTTTCCTTCTTGATAGGTCGACAAGTCTATTTCCTTTCAGTTTATAAATTTATATTTTTTGTTTTTTTGTGGTTCTTATAATGTATTTTTACACTCACCCATCCATATGCTTTGTATTGACATGTTTTGAGTCTTATTCGGATCACATTCTTTTCAATAGAGTCTGTGGAGAACCCTAGGAAGAAGAATATTGGTGATCTAGAAAGACCAAAGTGCATACTAGATCTTGGAAAAGGTTCATTTCGGTAGATTCAGTTTAAAACAACCCCCTCCTTCTGAGCAGGTTGGATTATTTTACATTTATTCTTTGGTGGGAATTGCTTTTTCATTCATTCAATTTCAATATTTTTTTGGTACCTTGGTTGTGGATTATAGATTTATTAATAAATTTTATACTTTTGGTTTTTAAATTTAAGTGTTTTGTGATCTTGTAAATGTTTTCATGCATATATGTATATAGGCCATGCCTCCCATGTTATTGATAATCCTACATGGTACAAATCTCTAGCATCTAGCCTATTGGATGTGAGTTTTGGGAGTTGCAGCTCAGACCCCAACAGGTTGGGTCCTGACATTAGTATTTCAATAATTTTGTTATCAAATATTTCCTAGATCGCTTTTGTTAATATTTTAAAAAAGGAAAAATACCTATAAGGTATTTAGTTAAGGAAAAATATTTATTAAAATCACGAGGCGGTATATTATACTACATTAAATTAAATTTTTTCCTCAAAATTTTTTTACTATGGAAAAAATTGATGATACATTAAATAATTACAACCTTAGTTTCTCCTGTAGATTCTACAATCATATGATTCCACCGTATATCTCTAAACCAATTAGTAGACTTCTTCCATTATACATTATCTCCATAATAAAAACTTTCATCTTAATGTTCCTCGTATGGGAGATTATATTCTAAATGACAAAAATATATGTTTTTATATGTTAAGGCTCTAATATGTACATATTCAAAAGTGATACATGAAACAAATTATGTATGCGGGAGGGATTTAGTGGGAGTACTAAGTGGAAATAAATAATATTTTCCTGATCAAGGATCACAAACTGAACAATATTCATAGGTATCCACCTCCCTTTCATCCAAGACCGCTTCAACAATTTCCAATTTTATATATTGACAAATATGTTTTCTAAATTTCAAGAATTACATCCCATTGATGATTATCTCCATAAATAAATTAATGATTTTGTGACTCCTTCATAATTTATTGTAGGTTTTTAACATTCTCCATCATTTCTCGAAAATGATTAGGACATATTGGCTTCATTCTCTCTTTATAGCTTCATCATAGCATGTTAGATACATATGTATCTTCTAATACAGATCGTAATATAATTACATCTAAATGATTTAACAAATAAAATTGTTATATAATGACTATACTTACTTATGTTTGTAATCAAAACATCATAGGATGTCAAAGGAAAAAGATATTAGTATATATTAAAGAGTTTGAATAGTTCTCTCATAACATCCACCCATATGAGGGTGATATTTAGTGATTAAAATAATCCCTATCATAATTTCCAGATGAGTAATTTTCTATAACCTTAAGTTAAGCATCATATATATGTGGGATACAATATATATTTGTACTCCATGGAGCTTTATCCCCTCATTTATGAATATCAAGGATTGTTTTTCAATCGTTAAATATTCTATGATGAATATGAAATACATTCAACTTATATGGTGATCAACTACTAGATATATAGAATTACATTTTTATATTTATGATTGAGACCTACAACAAAAAACATGGAGTTTTTTTCTTGTTTTATACGATTATAGTTAATGGTATCTGTATCCACTTAGAATATAATTAGTTAGCTTTAAATTATTATCATTCTAAGCATGAGGATATATATTAGAATAATCCCTCTTTATTGTAACCTACAGAATATTTTTTAGGTATTTATATATCCATATGAATTTTATATGAGTATAGAAGGGTGAGTGTATTAGAATCATAGAAAATGTTAGTATTTAATATTGGAATTAATGGGTAACATAATTTCTTTCCCAAACTCATAAATCCATATTTAAACAATTTTGTCTCATGAATACTCGAAAACGTTTTCTATATATCAACATAAATATTTTGGGATCTATGGTCTTTAAGGTGATAAATTTTTGAGCATATACGATGGGAATGAAAAGATTCCATCCTTCTATAATTGGTTCAACATTTTCCCTCTAAAATTATTTATTATTGAATCATTCTCAATCCTCATCATTGATATAATATAATGGTACCTATTCTAAATGAATCTTGCACCTTAATTGACTTCCTAGTAAAACAATTTTTTGAGAAATCAATATATTTTATCAGTTGAAACCACTTAAATGGGATTTTAATCAAATCCATCTATGTGAACATATATTTTAATATCTTATGATCGATACATATTTTAAAATTTTCTCTGTAGATATAATATCACCAAATCATCAACACAACAATCGGCACAGTCAACTCCAAATCATGTGTTATAGAATTTTTCTAAAAATTATATAGTTTGATAATGTTCTAAGAAATTGTCATATCATTATTCATAATGATGAAATCATATCCATTTTTCAAAAGATTCATAGTATACTATAAATCCTTCACCGCATCAGGATAATGTTTGTATTAGAGAAGTTTCAAACACCATTATAGTTATATTAAACATCCTTAAAATTCATTAGTATAAAATAATTTTAATTCCTACCATGTTTAATTTCATAATGGATTTAAAAGAAATGATAACAATCTCATAGAATATCAACAGTAAACATCTAACAAAATAAATTTTTCTATATTTGTTATTGTGCTTAGTTTGTGCCATTACGCGATAACCTCTGTCTATTAAGAATCTATATATATGAAAAAAAAATTGACTACATGACCTATTAATTAAAATTTCCATATCCAAAATTCACACATTATAAACATTCCACACAATTTATACTTTTTATAGACATCAACAAAATCACAAAATAATTTTCATTCTATTATTTATTCTACATATATATCATTTAAATAGAAAAAAATAAATTTTTCAATGATTGATATAAATATTTTATTCATTATATCCATGAAGAAAGTGGGAGAAATAAAAAGTCCAAATGGAATCTCTATATTTTCATGTTGTCTATTATTAGTATAGAATGTTATCATGGAAATAACATTCCTTTTAACCCTTAACTGAATATATCCATATTGAATGCCAAAATATTATGAATTATTTAGTTCTAATGAGTTGATTTAACATATCATCAATTTATGGTTGAGAATCCCATATCATGATCATGATTTTATTATGTTCAATATAATCAATGGAATAACACATTGATTAAACATGTTTTTTTGAAAAGGTGGACTGGTGCTCCCCGTACTGAATCACCGGGCTGTATAAGACTCATGGCCATTTTATATTGTATCTTTTATTTAATTCCTCAACATCAATGAAATCCATTCTATATTGACACATTTTGATAAAAATGGATCGAGATTGAGTTTTATTGAAATTCAAACTCACACACCAAGGGTGGATTTGATAGTTAATCTAAAAATGTGTTTATATACTCCCATGAAATTGGTTTGATGTCAATGTTATATTCTACCCTGATGATTTGTTTTAATAATTCTTAGTTCTGGTTATAATAAACCATATTATTTCACTTAAAACATCTAGGATTTTATGAACACTTTTATAATTACATTTTATAATTTAATGGATCAAGATATGAAATGAGATTTATTTATCACTATAATTAATATGACCCTTATATTTGTAATGTTAATCCATACCAAATTTTATTTCAACATCAAATAGGTATAAATATGTATATATTGATGTATTTTTTCCCAAAAACATAAATTAGTAATGTTTTTTTAAACAATATATGTTTTAATTATTCCATTATGTGTTTTTATAGATAATTCAACACCCAATTTATGAGGATTTGAATTAATATATCTAGAAATCAAGAATGATATAAATGAATTTGTTTAACTGTAATCAAATAATGATGTCATATATCTACAGTGCAAAATTAAATCACATTACATCACTTCTTTAACGAAACCCAACTCAGTTATAGTGATAGCATACACTCTTCCTATTTTCCCTTAGTATAGGTGGTTTTGGTGGCCTATTATCCTCATTATCTCTTGGGTTAGGGAATTTATATACAAAATTCCAAAATATACATAAATTTTAAGAACTATGTATAGGTTGTATATTATTAAGTACAACAATTTATTCTATCCTATAGTTTGAAAACTTATTTACCTTTCAAAAAAAATCAACATTATATAATATATTCATATATATGATGAACATACATTTTTCATTGGAGGATGTTACTTGGGTGAATCCTCCCACAATTTTTATGAATTGGAAATAAAATCTCATCTCACCCTTGTTTCTTATCATTAGAGATTCCCTAATACTCTAATTTAATATTTTTTATTTCTTGAATAATGAGATTATATATTATCTATATCTTCATTCCTCAACTAATACAAAATATATCCATGGATTCGAAATTCTAATATGTCTAATTCCAATTGATATCTTCTTTTTATTACTCAAAATAAATGATATATTTTATTATCAACGATAGATAAAAAGTGATAAACCTATATTTCAAGACTTATAAACAATTCATCATATGTTCTTATGGATTCATCATTATTTTGTTTCTACTATACCAATTATCTTTCAATCATCATGTGAATATTATAGGGGAACCACTTAGTGGAGAACACTTTGGTGAACACCTCTAATTTAAAAGTATCTACATCCTCATTTTCTACTGTATTCTTAATAATATCCAATCATTAATTTTCATCACCTTATAAATGTAATAAATAAGTCAAAACATTCTCATTTTTTGAGTGTTATAGATTGAGAAATATATTTTCCATCATATTTATAAATTTATCAGCAATTATTTGATAAGACGATCCTATAAAATAGGGTGGACATAATCAGATGAATGTATCATGTGAAGTATTTTCCTTAATTATAAAATTTGTGAACTAAACATTCTTTTTACTGTTATCTGTAGCTTCGAAGAGTTAATAGGGAATATCTAAAAAATTATGCACTTCTTCTCACATAATTTTTCATTTCTAATTGGTATAATCATTGCAATTCTCGTTACACCCATAGTTAACTCATTTTTTCATTTCATGAGAAATTTATTAAATAAAGAAAATATAAAGGTAAAAAAATGTAATATAATATATGAAAATTTTAATCCAAAAAGGGATACATAATAAATTAAATGAATTTATAGGATTCAATCCAAGATTATTTCTTTTCTATATCCAATTTCTACCTATATCCGTATATAAGAAATCTTCCCTAAATCCATCATAATAGTTTATAAAAAGTGAGTGATTTCGAAATGAATATCCTTTAGGAATGTCTGAATATGTATATTGGTAGGACTCGTTCTAAAAAAAATTGATTATGATAATGTTTATTCTAAATAAACACTTTTCATAGTTATTCCCAAAGGGCTATTTATGTCAAATACTTCATCCACTCTTAGTATATATAAATGAATTAAATTTATAGGAAAAATCAATAATTACTAATTACTTAGACATCATGTTTTATCATATATATATATATATATATATATATATCCTTCATACATTCCCTAGTGTATTTACTAATGTTATCTCATGAAATTATATAAAATAACTAATTTCAACCATAAAAATTATTAAATCATTCTCCAATACAAACCATAACAACCAAATTTAAAAGCACATTTTTATTTTATAATTTAAAAGAGTTAAAAATTATTGAAAAAATATTCTAACAATCTCAAAAGTTAATGGTTTAGTACCTTTAAAAACTATATACATAATAATGTTATTATAAAACAATTTTGAACATTTCTGCATACATGAAACACACAATAATCCCATATAGAATTGTTATGATCTATATTGATATTCATTTCATCGAAAATGGAAACGTAGGAAATGGGTTTTCACAAACACTCGGTCAGGGAAAACAAATAGTTCTGTAATCAATGGATAGATCATAAGAATAAATAAATTATCACATTGGGAGAGATTTCATATTAAAGGAACATGAAATCCATTATAGGTGTATATAGGTTATGATATTAGAACATATAATAGAATTCCCATTTCCTGTAAATGTTGTGTGGAACCATTTGAAAATAAATATGATCCACTGTGAATTAATATAAGAATATGGCATAGAAATGTATCATTCCCATGATACATAGAATTACAATGATTCCTTGGAACAAACATAATCATATGGTATCATCATATTGTTAGAAAAACAATGAAGTCCCACTGTTTAGTTTGTGAGCATATTCCAGAAGGACCACACATTATTTTGTGAGCATATCCATGGAGGCTCACACATTATTTTGTTATATTATCCAATAAGGAATTAACTATATTACATGTATAAACAAAAACATTTAACAAAATATTATGGAGGTGTTGTAGGACCCCATATAATTCATCCATACTTAGATGTTCCACAAGAAATCAATTGAGTTGTTACATTATAACGAACCTCTGGAAATAAAAACGTATTCCCTATAAATTTTAAATAAAAATAATTTTAATCTTTTAAAAAACTTATGAGAATCAACATGGGGTTTGTAAATCATTTAAATTTAAGTGATTAAATTTTTATAAACCACGCATGTTAATGATAATTGGTTATATAAAAAATTAAATGTTAAACCATTCACTATTATAATGAACTAATAAAAACGATTTTCTGAAAATTTATAAATTAAAATCATTCATCAGTAATGGAATAAATAATATATGGATGTAAAAATTAATTTCATAACACATCCAAATGGTATAACCTGAATTTATTATAATAACTATAATGATGGATATCCAAAATTCACCCACCCCAAAAGAGTGTTTAATATAAAAATTAATATGGTGATTCATGAAAAATAATTTTAAAGTAAATAATTTATTTAATGATAATTATGTAAATTCTATTGAAACCATATCCTATGATTTAGAAAATATTCATGCCATTTTCATATACTAAAAAAATCAATTCACATTCAAACATCTATTTGGAAAAGGTAATGTGCAAATTTTGGAATTTTTTTAAAAAAAAAACTTCTTCAAAAAATGTTCCATGAAATGATATAATGTATAATAAAAATATTATATTAATGAAAGGTAAAAAATATTATTATGAAAGAATATTATTTTATTTAATATTTCTAACTTACTTATTGAAGGATGGCATCTAAACAATAATAACAAAGAATATTTTCAATACAATAGAAGTAAATATATTGTTAACCAAAGACAACATCTATATTTCTTTCAATATAAAGCAAAGAACATTTATGGGATTGGTAAATGTGAAATACCAATGGATTTCATGGTTATAGAGGATATGAATTATTCTCAATAATGGTAATGTATTGAAAATATATCCATAATGCTAATGATTTAAATTAAAACATTAAATTTACATAGAGAGCTAGGTAATTATAGTAAAATCATACAATATAATAAATTAATCTTTTAAAAACACATTAATAATTAAATGTTATCAGTGAAGAAAATATGGAAATACTAAAAGAAACATTACCTTTCATTCCATCTTCATTGAACATTCTATGACCTACTATATTATGAAAAAAAACATTAATAATCCCCTATTTTAAGAACAATATTTATATATCTATATATAAATATCATTTTGAAAGCCTCATATTTAGTAATTTTCTATATTAATTTTTTGTAGTTATTATCTATTATCAATATCATGTGTGAGAGATCGTTATCGATTTGAACGAATTTCTTAACAGTAATACCATTATTCATTCTTATCCCAAATTACATAATTACAGGAAAATATAAGGCATTAATATTGATATTTTATGATATTTTATATTGTTATTATTAAATTAAATGATTGATTGAAAATGTATGTTATTGATTAAATTTTACAATATTCATGTTTCATTATTTTCTAGAAAAGGTACTATACTATTTTAAATATTGAGTATAATATTAATATAACTAATAAAGAAGAAAATGAAAATAATTATTTAATTATTTATATCAAATATAATCATTAATTAATATCTATATTCATCAATGGAATTATTTTACAACATTTTTCAGGTAGATAGTTTAACTGACCCGAACATGAACATTCAAGAATTTATTGATGTGTATGATTAATAAAAAAGAATATATTATAATAATCTGAATTTTATAATATCTTAATATTATTATTTAGGTACATTGAATTTTTTGAATCATATATTTATATGATGTAATAAGTAATAATGAATCTAAATGGAAAATTATAAATGAATCTTTATGGAGGTGGTAGTCAACAAAACATCAAACAGATAGGGTCATTTTTCAAAAAGAATGGAAAGGTGGTTAATAGTTATTAACATATCATAATTACATTCATAATCTAAAAAATAATATTTTATTTTATAATAATTGGAAATTTATATTTGGATGGTAATAATAATAAGAAATATGTTTATTGAAATATTATTAACTTTAATGAATTAGGTTTCCACTTCGAGTATGATTGGAAATGTTGATCTTATGATAATATATTGGTTCTAGATTCTCAAGTAAAAGTAAGTGGATTAAAAATTAATAATAATATAATTATATCTAGGGTTGAAACCTAATTAACTGAGATATCATTGAGGGGAAATAATGGACCCCTTTTATATGTAGTAAGAATGTAATTTTTGAAAATATTTCAACATAATATAGTTAGAGAACATGTTTTAAATGAAAATTAGAACAAATAATAGTTTATAATGGAATGTATTATTTAATAAGGTTTATGAAATTTAAACCAATCATTTAAAGAAAATATTTTAACATTCTTATATCCCATTCCATATTAATATATTATATTTACTATTTTATGTTTAACAAAATATCCTTTTTTCATAAGGAATTTACATCTCATATCTATATTAAAATGTACCCCATTAAATAATTTGGACAATATAATTAATAATATGAAATCAAATTTATAATATATAATTTGTTTTATGAAAAAAAATATTTTATATTAGTTCATGTAACGCATAAAATCCAATTTCATTTGAATTTTTTAGTCTAATATGTAATTAAATTAAAATAATACATGTAATTTTTAATCCTGATATAAATAAGATTATTATAAATAATTTAAATTTTATGTTCCTTCTAAAAAAATATTAATTAACTAAACAATATTTCATTCAATGAAAAGAAAAAATAATTTCTTTTCTTGGGAAATATTACATTTTTTATGAGAGGATAAATATAAGTATTATAAATTCAGAAGTATACGATCAATCCTTAAATAAATCTATTATATATATATATATTAAAAATCAATCAATTTATTTTTTAGGTTTAGTTTTTTAATTTATATTAAAAATTTATTTATCACCAATGAATAAAAAATAAAATATTTCACAAATAATTGAAACAGTCATACTATAATAATTTTGACATTATAAATTAAAAAATGAAAATACTTTTTATATTTATATTTCTATGATATATTGATTAATTTATCAAATTAAAAGAAAATATATTTTGTGAATGGAATCATTGGAAGATATTGTACTATTTATGTTTTGAGTGTACTATTTTATAATTTATTATTATCATTTATCTGTTATATTAATTATTCATACTATAATTTTCATATCTAGTGTCAAATATCATTTTTTGTTCGATGATTACTACAAGATAAGATACTCAAATTAAATTTAAATAAGGAATAATATTTGAAATTTTAATGGGATATTACAAAATATTGAAATTTAGTTATTTTAATGGAATAATAAATTTATAGCACCTTTCACCATATTTGGGAAATAAAAACATCGACAATGTTTTGTGTGTCCTACAAGCTAAATGGGTAACTTGTATCATTTTTCATCACCAACATATAAAGATGGTTATAATATTGTATTCAATAAATAAAAAATACATATATGACATAATTAATATTATCTATAGATAGAATAAGAATTTATTATCAATACATTTCATCAAATCATTTAAAATACTGCTCATGCTATGTGTGGACCACCACCTATGTGGAAACAATATTTCATTTTCATCATCACATTACATAGATGATTTTAAAATATATTGTATAAATATATATTATATTAATGAGTAATATAATTCATTGATATCGTTATAAAAGGATGAGAAAAAAATTATATATCATTACAATGTAAAATTACAATATTGGTATGTTACCCAAAATACATTCGTTTTGTATCATTTTCTCATGAAACATAACAATAGTATCAATTAAGTAATTTTTTTTTATGAATAAAACATTTAATAAAATGTCTTAATTATCTTTTATAATATAAGAATGAGTAATATGTTATCATAGAATTTGTTTTACATCGCTCTTGAAAAACATTCACGAAATAATCATTATTAAAAACATCGAATATTAAAAAAAATATTTACTACCAAATGATTCTGTAGTTAATGATAATTATTTAATAAATTAAAATATGATAGATATTAATATAGTTTTGATATAAGTTATTGTTATTGTTATGATTATTATACCAGAGGTTAATTAACTTTTATAAAATTTAACAAGAAAAGGTAAGGGTTCTGCTCCAATTTAATTTTTAAATAAAGATTTCTAGGAATGAATTTATTTCATGGGAATAATTTAATAAAATCTATGACTAAAAATAATAAAAATTACATCTCCAATGGTTAGTATGGTGTTTTCACAAGTCCTATATCAATTTCATTTTCCCTTATAAATAATTTACCTCAAGTGAGGCTAATGAGTGAAAATGTCCGACCTCTTGTATAAAGAAAATAATCTTACCCCTTAATTTATATATACATTTTATAGATGTATATACCCATCATTAAATAATTTATAACTATATTTATAATTATACTAATTTCATTTCTAATGTTTTAAAAGTGTATTTTATCATTTTCTACACAAGTTGTTTTAAAAAAAATCAATCTTTATTGTTTCATATATAAACAAATTCATTTGATGTTATACAAATCCACATTATTAATCATACATTCAAATAAATATAAATGTTTTCCAATTGATTTTTTTCATTTTTATTTATTAATAAACAATTATTTTAGTTTGTTTTACTAATTGAATTATCTAATAATATTAAAATGTTTTTCCATCAATTAAAATATCAACTAACATTCCATATAGGATATGTTCTTATTTAATAATCCAAAATTTGAGGGTTTATGATTTTTTATTGAATATTTAAGGAAACACACATATTTTCATGATATTAACGAAGTGTTGTTGAAATATTAATTTTTTATGTTCTAATTGAACACATATATATGATTTTCATATTTTACAGATAGGATTGAAATTATATAGCCCTTATAATCATTGTGTAAATCATTGTATATCAGGATATATGATTAAAGGTAATGAGGAGTTAACCTAGTCCACTATAATACTCAATCTATTCTGTTTATGGGAATGGTGAGGGAACTTAATCTATTATGGGAATATATCCGCTATATATTGATATTCTTTATAGTAATATATTATACAGGAAAAGGTTTTATATTCTTTTTATAATAGAAATACATATACTATAGGATTATTATATTCACTCATGAATTATGATTTGTTATTGGTTAATTTTAACTCTTAAGACTTAATTTGTTTTACGAATCATTGTTAAAAATCATCAGATTTATTTTCAAGGAATTTTTGGGTATTTTATTAATGTTATAATTTTATTCACAATAATTAATCTTCTATCATGATTACTTATTATATTCAATTGTAATATCCCTTTTTACCCTTATTGTGAATATAATCAGGCTTTCTATTATGTTTTAATCGAACATTTTTGTAAAATAAAGTATTCATTGGAATAATTTTAAGAAGGGTAAAATATGCGAAAAATACGTGGGAGATATTAAATAATGATTTTAAATAAGTTTATTATATATATAGTATCTAAATAAACTAAACAATTACATTTTTATATTCTGTATTATTATGATATGTAAAAAATATTATAATAATGTAATGATATTTTCATGCATATTATTCTTCTGTCACCACAACTTGAAATAGAGTAAGGTTTTGTTATTTTAAACAATTATTACAATAGATAATTAGTTAAAACCCTATGTATAAGAATAATAGTAAAAAGTATATTAATTTTTTTTTTCTGTATGGAGTGAATAATTTCTTATTTATAACATCTTTATCCAAATAATAAAATTGGATGATCGCTTTAGCACAAATGAACCTATGGGTAATAACCCTAAAAATTTCGGTTGGGTAATAACTATATCTTCACATGGTTCATAAAAAAGATTATGTACTATAAAACATATTTCACAGAAATGGGGGATATTATTTTATTAATTATGATTTACTTTATAAACCATAATATGATATTTGAATATAATTTCTTTGAAAACCCTAATCGTTCATTTTCATGGAAACATTTATTCAAACATGGAAGTTCATAAGTTTATGTGTGCTAATTAATTATGAATATAATATTCTAATTTCGATGTATTAGTTTAGATGTATTATAGTCCCTAAAAATCCTTTATTTTTGTAAATTGATGGAAACATGATAAATATAATTAATTGTGTATATAAAGGCAAATGTGGAGATATGCCTAATGAGAAACACAATATGATATTTTATTATCTGAAATGAATCATTAAAATTATCAAAAATATTTTTAAATCTACAAATAATAATTCAAATCATACTGAGACCATCAATAAAAAATATAGTAGCAATATTCTATTGTGTCCTTTATGCAGCAATGTATACACTATGGTTTCTGACGCTTTCGTCGGGGTGCCAGTGTCCGTCTTCTTGAGTGCGAAAGGTGCGGCTTTTGTTATTCAGCATTCCCACATTGCAAAGGCGTGTGACATTTTCTCCTTATTCAGGGACATTTTCTCCTTGATCAAAATCGGATGAGGGGATGTCGGTTATTCCATTTGTGGATTCCTCCTCAGAGCTCGTCACCTAGTCCGAGTCACCCTCATAGATTTAATACGATGTTCCTGAAACTCTTCCCGGTTCCATATCTTCATGGACACCACTTTATTACGATGATTCGGTTGGGACATTCCCAGGGGTACGGTTAGGGTAGCATCCTTTGTTTAGGGGAGTAGTGACATTGGGGCATCGCTGACCTGTCTGGATGCTAGGGATAGGTGTGTCTCTCTTCTGTACCTTATTAAAGGGCTTCTTGAGGGTGCAGAAGACTGAGGCATCCCACATCAAATGCTGTTAATCATATTCCATAGGTATGAATCTGAGGTTTTCCTCAGTTTCCCGTGTTTATCACATGGTATTCCTCCAGTTTAACGTCCACCAGAGACGGATCAGATTGACCGAAACACCGATTATAGTGGATCAAATGGTGGAATCCCCCAGGAGGGAACACCGATATCAGGGCCAGCATGTGGGCGGCTTCTCAAATGTAGTGGAGGGGAATGAGGTGGCATAATCTCACTAGGATGTGGCGGTCTGGGTATGAATTAGGATAGACAATGGTTTTGGGATTGATCCTCAAAGAGACATCCTAGATATCCCCATGGCATGGAATCAATGTCCGCGTAGTTAATCTAGTGAAGGCTTACCATTGAATGAGGTTGAAAATGGCTTACTTCTTGATGGGATCACAACGGGTTATCGCTAGATGGGGTCAAACCAAAGTGAAAGAGGTTTGAACGACCGTGTGGCGGGCTTGAACCCCGTGAGGCTTCCTACATACCATGACTTGATCGGGATCAATGTCCTCGTAGTTCATGATGGTGTGGGACTTACACTCTAGGCTGCCCAAGTGTTGGTGAAACGACCTGAAAGGGGGTCAGAGAGACCAATGGGTGGTGGGATTGAACCTCAAGGAGGCTTCTTACAAACCATTCCTTGACATGGATCAAGACCACATAGTTCAGAATGGGGCGTGCCGGTGAACCAACGTGAAGATGGACCAGGGGTTCGATAAATGATGGTCTTGAACCTCGTGGAGGCTTCCTACAAACCATGCCTTGACATGGATCAAACTTCATGTAGATTGGGTGAGGGGCTTGGCACACTAACACGGAGGCGTTCAGGGTCAATGGTTGTTGGGATTGAACCTCAGAGGGGATTCCTACGTACCATGCCATGACATGGATCAAAGACCACATAGTTCAGGATGGTGTGTCGGGGAACTGACATGAATAAGGACCTTGGGCCAGGTCGATGGTGGGAATGAACCTTAGGGAGGCTTCCTACATACCATGCCTTGACATGGATCAAGGTCCTCGTAGTCCAGTTGTATAGTTTAATGTCATGTTGGATGGGGCCAAACCAACATGAAGGGGGTCTGAACGACCGGGTGGTGGGCTTGAACCTCGCGGAGGCTTCCTACATACCATGCCATGACATGGATCAAAGTCCACATAGTTCAGATGTACAATTTAACATCATGTGGTACATGGGTGTTGTCATTGTCGATGCTTACTCTAAGCCCACGTGAGTCGTGCTCGGTGTGAGAAAAAAGAGGTGGAAAAGACCAGACAATCACATCGTAAAAGGTGCGTCTGGGGGATGTGGACTAGGGATTATGCGTGGAGAAGCCCATGGAGAGAGAGATCAGGACTTACTCAGAGATGGAGGCCCTATGGTGACAAAGCGCAGTGGGAGGGGGGCTTGGGACCAATGAAAGGAGGATCCCCATTACCTATCACGACCTCCATTAGCCTTGGCACTGACGAAGTGAGTAGGAGCAGGGGTGCTACCTCCTCCAAGAAAAGCTAGGGGATTACACCGTGGTGCTTTCCTTTCCCCACAACCAAACACCACTCTAAGAAGGAGGATATCATCTCGTGTGAGTGGTGATTCAATCCCCAGGGAGATTAGTTGGCATGGAGAATGCCCATGGTGGGGAGGTCATTATGTGCGAGGAATAGGGCCAGGTCACAGTTTAACATCATGTGTTGAGGATGATGGTTCTTGGATGTTTAACATCTTGTAGATCAGACGACGGGGGTTCACTCCGCACCCCCAGGACTTACATTACTGGTACCCTATGCTCCTTGTCGGAGGGAATGCATCGGCAAGGCCGTGAAGAGGGGGTGTCATGGGGTGAACCATCGAGTATCCCACGTTATCGTGGCTATGCGAAGAAGAAATAACCATTAGCGTGCCTATGCGAAGAAGAATTTGGCAAAGCAACACAACAGGCGGTATCATCCAGGGGACTTTGTAGTAACATCGTGCAGACCTGGGGGGTCACACGGGAAATGAATTTACTATGAATAGGGTTACATAGGCAGGTGCCATGTGGAGCTCTGTTTCTCTATGTTGCGGAGGGCACTTGTGAAGGGGTGTGCTTTGTGAAGTGGGGAGCATTAGCCTTAGCATGGGTTGGAGGTGCAAATGGGATGTTCTTTGCGAAGTGGACGGGCATTCACGGAGCACATCCCCATGGGGAAATAGTTTATCGCGAAGCAAGGTGTCGGGAAGCAGTGTGCTTCATGAAATACAGTGACCCTACCTTAGCATACTGATCATGTGTACATGAAGGGTGTTTCTCAAAGAATTAATGCTCCGCGACGACCCGGGTCCACATGGGGATACCGTTATTTCGCAAATTCCCTTAGGCTTTGTGAAGGGAATCACTCTCAGAAGATGGGATCAAAAAAAGACAATGGGGAGGCACTTCGCGAAGCAAAAGTACCTCGCACAGCTTATGGTTCACTGAGTGAAGACTCTTTTGAGATTCAGGAGCTGGGAATCCAAAAGGTCGGATTTTGCATCCCGAGAGCTTTGGGGGAGCCTGGAATTTACATGCAAGAGGCGCCATAGAGTGGACCTCACAAGGCGTGAAGAGGGGCATGGTGGCTTCGTGGGGGGTTGTGAATATCAAATGGGTTCGCGGAGAGTCCCACCTCCTTGCATCGTGGCGGCGTCATGAATGTAAAATTCATTCGCGGAGCGTCCCACCTCTTTTGCTTCGTGACGGGCTCACGAATGTAAAATTCATTCGCAGAGGCTTGGGCGTTCTTTGCTTCATGGGTCCGTGGTGCTGGGGTGAACTCTGCAAAGTTACATCGTGAGGCAGTCCACATGGCCATCTTAAGGCATTCCCTTTGTCCAGAATTCTGGGGCCAACACCTACATTACTGGGTTTTCTGTCCCACTATTTTTTGATTAAAAGATCAATTCTAAATAAAATTTAATTTCCGTTATGCAATTCTAAAACTATGAGATGTATTTATTAAATTTTTATCATTTTAAATGTTATACTGATCATTTGTGAAATATTATAATGAATATGAGGAAATATATAGATAATGAATCTATGGTATGAGAGGACGTTAAATATGTTTTTTCAATGTGTATTTTTCTCAAATTCATCATTATAAAATATTGATTGAATAACCCTATCTAAATATGAAGTATGTTGAATCCATTATAACATTTGAGAAAAATATCACTAGTCTTGCAAGTTATTATGATGTATTTATAATTTACCCTGAATGAAAAATTGATCAATTCATTACAGGTGTATGGCCATTTCACCAAATGGAATTTTCTATCAGTTTATTTCATTCATATGAATAAATAAATTTATATAGTCTCATGGTAGAAATAGTTAATGGATACTTCTATTAATCAATACGGTTTGGTAATAATAAGTGAAAAAAATAATTTTCATGGGAATAAAATAATAAATCTCATGGAGGGAAAAAATTAATCTCTCTTCATGACAAAACTTATAAAAATTCATGGGTATATTTTTTTAAGTTCAAATGTATGTTATTCCAATGTGGAAAATAAGGTAGTTTATAAAATGAATTTTAGGGAGATAAGAAATGGTTGATCAATATTGAGTTGAAAGTTCAACGAAATGAACTACCCCCTCTATATTGAATTAATTGAATAAAGTGTAGAAATTACAAAAAATCATACTTTTATCTTCCACTAAACCACAACCATGTTTAATATTCATTCTATATACTAGTTTTTAGGAAATTTGTAGTTTAACCATCATAGTTTTTGAACATATTAATTTATTAAAATAGATAATGATTATTCTTAGGAGAAAAAACTGTGTAGATTTTGGATCGAAGAGATAGAGTGTTCAGGAAAAAAGGAAACTCACATTATCTATGTTTTGGGTTGAGACTTAAAATATGATGAAGCTACTCGAAAACCTGAGGTTGTAATGATTCCAAAGTATCATTATCAATTTCCATTATAATAATGGGTGTTTATAGTAAAATTTAAAAAATGGGTTAAATATAACACTCTATGATTTTAGAATAAAATAATACAATATAAATACAATGTGTTTGATAAAAGTCTTCACATTCAACACCCAAAAAAACATCATGATTTAACCATTATGATCTATTCATTCCATTAGGGGTTGAAAATAATGGTAAATTCATAATGAAATATGTATGGAGGGAAAATGGAATTCAATTTTAAAAATGATTCATTGATAAAATTAAATTCATGTGAATAAACTAAAAATAATAATATTTATTTAATTTTTTAAAATAGTTCCATTAAAATTATTTTAATTTATATTAAGAAATTAAATAAGTTATTATTAAATAATGTCAAAATATATTATTTATATTGACTTTGGATTAGAAAAAGTTTAAATTTTTATTTATATAAAATAAGAACCAAAAATATTAAATATAAAAAAATATTTTTTAAAAAATAATATATATATATATATATATATATATATTAAAAAAATTATATTGACAATGTTTTAAAACGAATTTGTTTAAACGAATTCCAGTTTCAGAATCATCGTGTAAATATTTAGTAAGTGGGATGATCTTATATATATAGTATGAAAATAATTAACATATTTAAAATTTAATAATGTTTGGTATGTGATAAAATGGGTATAATAAGTATCATTGGTTTGGTGATGTTTACATGAAACTCATGCCTTATTGAAGATCGTCTGTTGGGTAGAAGGTCATCCTGACATGTCTGACCACCATTTTATCACATAACACTCTAAACTCTCATATAATTCCATATTTACAACCTAAATATAAATTCGATGAAAAATCACCATTTAAAATATTTTAATGGATCACACCTATGTCAAAATCTAACCAATTTTTACATATAACATATTTCCCAATGTCCTTTATCCCAAAGAGTTCATTATCGAGATGAAAAAAACTCTATATCTAAGCATTATCGACACCATAATATTTTCTTTTTATTATTTTCATCCATGCCACTCAAAAAAATATAATTTTAAAAATATAATGACATTAGTATCATTAATATTATTACATTTATTTATATTAATTCCATAAAAATTTTATACCACCTTCCAATTTATTAAGAAAATGAAAATGTCACCCATGATACATATGGACTACCACATCCATGGATGACCTGTATTGTTTATAATAACATCCCTGCAAGGATGGTTTTAACTAAGAAATATATAATATATTTATTTCAAAATTAATATTTTAGAAATATAAATTAAACATTAAATTAATAATTCATATCATTAGTAAAATGAAAATGTCACATATGTTATGTGATGACTAATTCCTCAATGGAAAATGGGGATTTTCATTGCCATCATACATGGATATTTATAAAATATATATATGATAAATTTAAATTTTATTAATTAGTATTATATTCCATGATTATGGTCTTTAATATTTGAATGAATAGTTAATGAGACTTGTATAACAATTTTTTAATACAAGTTAATTACCCAAAACAAGTAATTTGTGTATCCCATTTTTTAAATTGTATCCAGTGTTTCAAGAAAGTGAACATTGTCAGTATAAAAAAATTAATTTCATTGATTAAAATATCTTTTATAATATGTGAATGATTAACACGGTATCAAATAACTAGTTAAAATTTTACTATTATGAGATATTAAAGAAAATATCAAAATTAGTAACATCTAATGATGAACATAATCATTAACTAACTAGAAAATGTTTTGAGGTTGATTATTATTGAATAATATAAAAGTTAATATATATTTATAAGGATAATTATTATTTGATAAATATATTCTTTTCTATTATAATAATGTTTACAAATATTTCATGAAACTCTGGAGAAAAAGTCAAGGGTTTCCTTTATATCATATGTCCAATTGATGTTTTCTTGTTTTAATTTATATCATGGTAATTTATTGCTAAATATCTATCTAAAAGAAAACCATTTTCTCATCCTCTATAAATTACTTTAATTTTACATGTCCACTCACAATTTTATTTCAATTTTTTAAAAATTTACCCATTGTACTTCTTATAAGTGAAACCAACCCAAACTAAAAAAATTTATTTTGTAATCATAATCCTATATGTCTATATTAATTTTCTGAATATCCTTAACCATGAATTAATATTCTATTAAGGAAATTTTATCATTTTTTTATTAACAATTTTACTAAAAATAATTTCTCAATATTTTCTACACTTGTCATCCCAAAAACGAATCCCATATTAACATTTCCCGGTGAACACTTTCATTCATTGTTATGAGAATTATTCTTTATGAAGAATCTATTCTATGCTTTAATATGATTTTTAATGAAAATGGATATATATTATTATTATTTTAATTTATATTATTTAATTATTAATAAAGGATATTTTTCATCTATTCTAATTTCTGTGGGTTTTACTTAGGGGTTATGTTATTAGGCCACCAAACACCTCCTATATTAAGAATGTATATGAAATTTTAGATAGTGGTTTTCATGAAATATTTCTATTTTCCATGGTTCAATTATATGATTTTTAAATACGTTTTTCTCATTTTCTCATATGATTTTTTGTATTTTTTTCATTATGTGATTATTGGTCCTGACATTATTTCTCTTTACAACTCATTAGGTATATATATATATATATAATATGAAATGAAATTGGGATTCAAAACAATCAACTATAGGATTCCATTCAATATGATAATATGAATAAGGTGTGAACCCAAAACACTATGGGACACTCTCAAATATGTTATTATGGTATTAAAAATTATAATTGACAAAGGAAATTAAATTATATTCATTACTATATGCCAAAAAATAATGTATTTTTCTTATTATATGATCTATTTTCTCTTTATTTGTTTTTAATGATTTCGTACATAGATGAATCAGGTCCTTTATTTTAAAAAATACGTATTCTATGACATATGGTTTATGTTATATTACATTTTGGGTATATTTTTATATGGTATAACCATGTTATGGTACCCACATGTAATTTATGATCATCAATTAGTATCCTCCATGTTTACCCATACTAGGAATTAAACATCACAATTTTTTATGTTTGAATTTCCATGGGTTATGAAGAACCATATTATGTATGATTTGTTTAGTAAGGGTACCTTGTGATAAGTACATGTGGGAGATGATGTAGATTATTAATAAATAAATGGAATATGTATACAGTCTCTAAATATAGAAAAACAATCTTATTTTTTGTGTATTATTGACAGATGTAATGAATAATCATTATAAATGACAGTATATACATATATTTTCTTCTTGGATCACCTTAAGATAAATTTATAATACATTAAATTTTATTTAAACCAATTATAAAAGAATAATTAAATAATTCACTTTCATTTTAAAGAAATAAACATTTCAATTTGGGAGTATCCTTTTAACATTGCCCATTTATTATTTTCTATCACCATTCCATCCTCATTGAAACTTGTTTTTGAAAAATAACTCATTTCTAATGAAATATGTATTTATATAAATTAACCAATCTCTTATATCTAGTTTTTCTCTCCATGATCACACTACTTATCCATATCCTTTTTCTGAATATCATATTAAAAAGTGTTATTAAATTTTTTGTCTCTTTTTGTATTAGAATAATTATTTGTTATAAATATTTCATCTAATATTTTTTCAAAAGATATTTTATCTCTCCCAAAATGTTTTGTTCATATATTTTTATGTAAATAATCCTTTAATATATTGCAAATTTTTTATAATGATCTTATTTTCATATCATTAAATTTTTCTAAAAAACTCATGTACATTATTTGAAAGTGTCAGGTTTTGAACTGTTACTTCAATAGTTTCTTTAAATTTATTATCATTTCTACACATTTTACACCACATTGATATCTTGGATTTCATAAATAATTAATAACATTTAATGATTTTTTTTAATTTTTTTATCATTAATATGATATGATGAAATATTTATCCACCCCCTTGAGATTAAAACTAATTTTTAAATTTCTCTGTTTTTACGAAAATATGTTTATTTTAATGATTTTTGAATAACTTGTTGTTTTATTATTTTTATAAGACATTTAATATGATGTTTTTTATCATCTAGATGAAACAAGTCCATACTCATTATATAGTTTTATATAATGGTGGATTCCTTCCAAAATATCATTGATATGTATTTTTCAATGTGCATCACCCATGTCATGTAATAAATTATAAAACATTTGATCTTAATGAATATACTCCATTAAATATTTATTGGTCTTAACAATAAATAAATTATCAATATATATTTTTTATAATTTTTTAATTAGTTGTTACAAAACTATATTTAATGACTCTGACCACCGGGGCCCGTCTAGCTTACGAAAGACAAGGTACCCATAACCACAATCCCGACTCCATATTCTAGGGTCTAGATGCATGCATTGAGAAGAAATAACAAAAACTGGTTTCCCTTTCTTTATATATATATATTAATACACCGGACCATATCCAAAAAAATGTTTTTAGGTATAATAAAAAAAAGTAACATTTAGAGTAACAACAATGCATTTAATAACTTATAAGAAACAAAAATTGATTTAAAAAATTCCATGATGAAAAAGGGAAAAACAAATGCCCACCTTATAAAGACATCCCATCTTGACCACAACTAAAATAAAAATTATATGAGATTCCTTAGATTGAAATCTCCTAGCCTTCTCCATTGTACACGGTTAATGCACCTGAGTATCCATCTGCTCATCTGAAATAACAGTCAAATTGTCATTCACCCTCATAATACATGAAAAATGTAGGAAATTTTCATAAAGTTGAAATTATGTACTAACCAAGTAAGACAACCCCAAAATAGAAGAGGGATAAATGAATTTAGGAGAGTGGTATCCAACTCAACCTAAAGTAAGACGTAAATGGAAATCGACATCTTTGATATATGATCATATAAAAAGGTAATTAGAAAGGGGGTCAAAATTTCATAGAAAATATATGAATAATGAGTCTTCCTGTATTTCCACAGGTCCATCTCCAATTCCCATTAACTTGAAAGACCCAAAAAGAATGCCCTGTAGATGGGCTCGTAGCTCACTACATTATGCACCATTGCCAAAATAACCAAAACACAAAAATATATATCGCATATAACCCCTCTCAAAAAGAGTGGATGTTTTAACAACATGGAATTTTTCTCCAAATATAAGGGAGCTACTACTATCATATAGGACCTACAACCTGTTATACCTCAGAGATAGGGGAGTGAAAATATGGTAGACAGAGGTCCCAATGCTATTGTTATTTGAGGGTAGCATATACATCTATATACAGAGAATGGGTGACATACATCCTAGTGAAAGATGTGATATCAACCCAATAAATAGTGTAAATTATCCTTGTTGGGAAAGTGGAGTACCATCCCTATAATTAAAATATTATAGGAACCCACTCCCAAGAGAGATAGAGGAGTATTGTCCATATATATTGAGGAAATGTTCCCCAGTGGAAAATGGTAGGGAAGTATCTACATATAAAAAATTAACAGGGTTCCAGATTTTATAGTGGTTATCGTCCCCCAATATCACATTGATGATATCCCTTGATTATCTCCATTAATCCAATATCTCCTAATGAATATTCACTCTCATAATACATTACATAATACCTTAAATGACATTATAACGACAAATATATCATTTTATATTGAAAGAAAAACTCTTGATAGGATACTGACAAGATAAAATTTGTTTCAAACCGAGGAAGATATGGGACATGGATGTTTCCAAAAAGGGTGGTACATGATGTGTATGATGTCCACAGAGCATGTGGTTCATCTCTGCTTCCAATATTTGTTGACCATTAGACATGTCTTTGATGTAATGCCACATTACGATCATTGTATAAGTTATATATGGAATGTATCTCCCACTAAGTACCTACCCAAGTCCTTTTGGTAAATCCCATGTACATCAGGTGCGGCCCATGCACCTAACTGTACATGTGGCTATACATGAGAACTAGTCATGTTTGTGTTATCCATGAGTACACGGTGTGTACGACCACATTGGTTCATGGAAATATTTTGGATGGAATGTACCCTAATTCACAATGTTATGTCACATTTAATGTGGGTTCTTCTAAATAGAATATGATTCGAAACTCAGCTAAAATACCTAGCTGCTACATAACCCAATTAAGTCATCGGTTGTTCTCCCAAACGACATGGTATGTATTCGTGATTTCTGCCAGAAGTAAAAAATTTCACATTGTTCTATATATCAACCTTTTATACCTTTATTCTTGCTGTAGAATAACCCGATATTAGTGGGGGTCACATCTAGCCACCGATTTGTGGCCTCCAGTGTAAGAAATCATGTTCTATAAAATGGTTAGAACCTCACATACAAATTTATGTTCCTCCTATAAGATGATGTTCAATACCATTTCCACTACGGATCATAGATCCACATGTCATTATAGTTTTAAATTGATCAATATCATCCCATGATCAAAATTCTTATCCATTTGTCACGTATATATGTACAGTGAATTAGGTGGTTCCATCACACTTGAACCCACTCTGCAATGTCGACAAATAACCCCATAGTCCACCAATGAAGAATATGATTTATTGAAAGAAATGAATCACATGGAAAATGTGAAATAATTATTGGAAAATATTTCATGTCTAATTATCATAAATCAGGTATAAAAAAGGTAAAAGTTTGTGAAAAAGAGATATTTATTGAATAATCAAAATAATTGTCAATAGGGATCTTATGAAGGATCAATTAAAAGATGATAAAAGAAAAAAAGCTAATAACATGATAAATCATTTATTTAAGGGTAGAAACCCCAAATGAATATTCTTACAATTATTATAGATCGATCATTGGTGAAGAACATTTTATCAAGATATGGTTAAGAAATATGACATTCACTCCCTCTCAATACACATTGATCTGATTGTTGTTCATCATTCATTATTGATCGACCAATGAATAATGCTCTCCTCCTAATCTTGATTTTTTAACATTTATATAGATAACAAATTTAATTTTTTATAATAATTTTTTAAAGAGTATTTAATTATGTCAATTAAAAAATAAAATAAAATTTTAATTTGTGTGTTTAAATTATATGCACCCTCTAGTGGATGCATCAACCGAACATCATGTGTCGAACAACCTTCAATCATTCCTAGTGTAATCCACATGACCTAAATTCAACCATTGACATCGATATGCATCAAGACTCATTTTTTAAGATATTATATTATTTATAAATAACTATTCATTATTTAAATACATATATTTAATATTATTATAAAATTAATTTCGGTAACACCATTCATCAAAATCTCCTCCATATCATCACATATATCAAAAATTATTACATAATATATTTCAATGTTATAGAAAGATAAAATAGAGTCCCTAACTTATTCTCTATTTCAAATATTTTTTCCATGAAAAGAAAATGTTATAAAAAAATATTCGGATATTTAGCCACTGTCTAACTCCACTGCTCCAATGATTTCTACTTCATTGATTCATGTTTCCCCAAAACATGATCTAAGAGAATGAATCATACACAATGGACTCTCTTGGGTCTATATTTGTTCTCCTTAGATTAAACAGTCATGGTGGATCCATACTAAATTTCCATGTTTATCTATTTAATAAGATTCATAGGATTGTGAATATATATATATTCAAATATGACATATAGAATATGACATACACTCGTTCCCACTAAGGTGGTTGGTCTATGCTGTATTAATCCTTTCCAACCCTATAACAAATCTCAATACGTCTGATAGAATTTGATGATAGGATTCCTTACCAATCAAATCTCTACGATCCCCAGCATGGGGTGTCTCTTAGGAAGACATTGCCTCCAGTATCTTATTGTAAAGGCTTATGATATAAATTTGTATAAGATTTCTACCTTCTCTATGATATACTCATATGATCACAGATCTAGTAGACCTTCTCCATCATCAGTAGTACAATAATTGGCCCAACAAGATAAGTATCATTTTTCTCAATATTTTATAAGAGTGACTTTCAATGTATCCCATATAGGGACTCCAAAATTATCATTTACGTAATATGTTTATATCATTCATTGTAAGAAATACGTACCTGTAGAATTTGATTATCCCTAATCAAGATGAATTATTATATGATATCCCTAAAAATATCCTCAAATTTATAAAAAAATGTTTGGACAAACTATCCCTATGTGGGTGAAAATATTTACTCATCCTCATAAGGGTCCATAATACCTTCCATGAACCCATTCAAAACCACGGCGTGACCCACATATCAAATTCAAAGACAACATTCTCGATTAACCCATGAGGGAAGATGATTCATCACAAGTAAAACTACCCATAACTCACAACTAAACTCAAATCCTTAATATAAAAAAAATACAATGACAAGGTAAGTCATTCAACACCATCTTAATGAAATTAGGGTCCCTCGCTATCATTGGAATCCCACAAATAAATTCCATGTACATGTTATCCCAGTTTCCTATCATTCACATACTGACATGTGAGACACTGAATAATTAACTCAACTATGGTACACCTCATTCAAAACCACCAACACTACTGCTAAAAGTATTTTTACAACTTATATATGCCTAGATTCATATCCAAAGGAGAAATGTAAAACTCACTCATCATCTCCTCTAAGAATGTGATTACAAAAACCATCAATCCTTATAAAATGATGAAGTGATTCAATAAAACAAAAATTCCATCTAGAGATTATCTTAATGATATATAGTAGCATAGGACATCACAAGTAATATCTTGGCCCTGATCCCCGTAATCGTGTTTCATGATTTAGTGTGTTACAATGCCTCAAGCACACGTCCCCATACAGTAGAGGCTGAAGTCTATTAGGGAGGGACTAATGGGTGATATTAGGGAGAATACAATCTTATATAAGTGTAAAAACTAAGAAATAACAATGTATCTTACGTGACCGTAACAAAAAATAGCATGATAATTGTAAATAAACTGAAATAGATCATGTTATAAAAATAAATGAATATGTTATAAAATTTCAAAGACCTAAGTCACACAATACAAAACAGGTCACCCAATGGGATGACCATATATATATAGGAGAACAAATTATTCCAGAAGAAAAGTATAGGGGTTAACTAGTAACTCTAAGCCAAAACATGATATTGGTCTCCATACGCTATCAAACAGAACTATCTAAAACATAATAACCGACCCGAGATTTTCCAATATCATGAAAAAATGGGCCTCAACCCTATATACCATCTAACTAGGATCAACCTAAGAAGACGACATAAGGTCCACGCATACACTAAGGTGAACATTTAGGGGTGAAGAATTGTCTCAGTATGACACCCCTGGTGATGAACCAATGAAAAATGAATCTATAAATGTATCAAAAATAAATTTTATCAACCTAAATGAGACACGACTAAAATGATATGTAAAAGAAAAATCATGATACCACAGTCAAAACATGGGTCTTTAATCCTGATCAATTGGTAAAGTGCCCCCATGGATGTCCATATCTATATACGTATACATGTTTACTCCCACACCTATACATATATACATAATTATGAATTTTCATGAGTATATGGATGAAATAACAAAAAAACATTATTCTGTCATTGGGTTTGTAATCTCGATAACCTAGATATCTTGTGCATCATGAATTATATGGATATCAAGTCTCTCAACCCCTTTATCATTATGTCATTCTATGGGTCCGTTATTCCAATCCCAATATATCTTTTCTGGCCAACTCAAGACTAATATTTGAGAAATGGTGGATCACCATAGGGGGACACTCTTCCAACAACTAGATTCACTAATAATCATCCCCCAACACTAAAACCATGTATTTCTAGGATGTACATGTGGACACAATTTAAATGGTCCCATAGATAAATGTCATTATTCTCAATATTTTTAATCCAATACAATGTCTTAAACCAATGTATTTTTCTATAGGTAGTTATGACATTAATAACTCAGATAATCCCTAAGTGTCTACCCATTAGGTGATCTGTAAGGGGAACTCACTGGTGAAATGTTATACACTCCCATGGAGTCTCTTATAATGGAGGAAGAAAAATATTACATTCATAAAGAATAGAGAAATCCTCTTGAGTACCTAATGATGTGAGATTTAGTTCACTACACCACAGTCATGTAAGAATCTAGGGAGTGTAGAAACAAATATATCCCTCGAGAGAACACAACCAACCATGGGTATAAATCAGATTGAGGAGAGTGTTATCATCCTCACCCCTTCTCAAATAGCACATAATGGAATAATTCTTTTAAAATAATAACATTGGAGAGTAAAATTTTCCTCGTCACTCAGGCGAGTGGAATCATCCATGAGTATCAATAAAAGGGAAGAAGTGCAAGTATAACATAGTAGTAGGCTTAAGAATCAGATTCCAAGAAACACATATAGACATTATAATAATATAATAATCCATTATATTATAGATTAATATCTAAATACTTGGTATTACCTCAGGTTATACTAGTAATTACTAGAAATAACATTTCACAAAAGCCAAATCCCATTAAAGCATGTCTAGGCATACCAAAAATCAAGATACATCTTTGGATGTATGTATGGGCATAGAAAAACAATGAAATACATATCATGTCTAGCTCATGAACCACCAACTAGGAAGAACCACATGTTAATATTATTGATTTTTAAATAAAAAATTAAATATAAACAATGACTGATGGGGTTCAAACCCCAAGACCAAACAGTACAGTTGCATCTGCATTGGACTACAAGACAATAATAACTTCTAAGGTTACAGTCATTACTATATCATCCCAAACCCAATGTAAAAACTCATTTCGTGTCAAACAACTATGTAACCACTAGGTACCTCGTATCGAACAATGAGAGGAAAACTAGTCTGGATCGTCAATTTATACATTTGTTCGGGAGTAATCCATCATGGGAACCTCAAATGGTATGAAAATTGAAGCAACATTTATGGGATCCTATGAACGATAATGTAACACCTTGACCCTAGAAGCCCAGATCCAGTGTAATATTTTAATACATGTAAATGATTACAATAAAGGAAAATCCCAAAGGAAAAAATAGTTCTGTATATTTATAAAAAAGATACACATATAAGTTAAGCATTACATCATGAAATGAAAAAGAAAAAAAATTATTCCATTATAAACAACCATACCTCCTAGATTATTCCTAAAATTCACTCATAACATACCTCTTCATATCCTGGGAAAATAAAATATAAGAAATTGGGGAGCTCAAACACTCAGTAAGAGTAATAAATAAAGCATAAAATAACATGAAAAAAAAATTAATCATAGTGAATAATTGAAAACAAATGCCTTTAAAAATAATAAACTTGAACACATTTTGGAAGGAATATTAATAGAGTAAATATATCAATAATAAAACATAATCATGGGTATTCTACTATTTTAATAAAAACATGTACTATAAATTTTATAGCTTTATAAAAAGGAAAATGCATATAGTGGACATTCTAAAACATATTGTTATGTCCACTTCCAAGACATATAAAAATTATTAAGGCCCTATCCAAAATCATTTATCGTATTGGGAAAGCCCTCCGCCATGTCCAGGTCTATTTGTCTCATGAGACCTATCCATGCATCAAGGTACATTACTGGGCCCCACCCGTCATATAATAAGTCCAATTAATTTTTCATATTAATGTGGAAAAACATAAAAAACATATAAAACCATATTGAATCTAATATTTGAAATGTAAATAACATTACAATAACAATAATCATAAACACTCACCATTTAAGGTAAATTGGGGAATGGTTTGAAGATATCGCATCCATAATCAAACTAATAATAAATTATTCAACCAAACATGTTGGATAGTACCATAGTTGACAAAACATAATGAATTAAAAGATTAAAAAAAGTGTGATGACATAAATTAAGATAATTTTAAATGAGACCATTGAAAAATCCTTGAGGGAAATTATCCATAAACATTTCAATGTGTCCAATAACATCTTGAAACAATAAAATAATAATCCCTTTGAATATCATGGGAATAAAGGGACTCAATATATGATATACCAATGCCCTGTAAATACACCACATGAATGAAATAAGTGGTGAACAAGGCATATATATCATAAAAGTTAATATGAGAAGAGAAAAATATTATTTACCTTTGAAAGAAGAGTTCTTTTGGAAAATCATTTATATTTTCAAGGAAATTATATTTTAAATATAAATATGTAATAAAATAAAATACTTGCACATTAAAATTATATTTTATTCATAAATTATGTCCCACAAAAGTGAAATAATGTAAAAAGTGTTCTTGAGATTATTTAGAAATAAAACAATTTACAGAATTTTATAGAAATTATTATAGATACTTTTAATATGGAATGGGATATTTGTTTTATTAAATCCATAAATGATCAAAGAACATTTTTCATTATAAAATAAGTGTTTTTATAAAAATAATGGTTTTTAAAAATATATTATAGTTTACAATAGAAAATTCGTAAGAATGGGAAAATATCCCTTGAATTGGGTTTGTTTATCGGGATAAAAATTTTGAATGATCATTTTAAAACATGTAAATCCCCATAAAATAAAGAATTGTACATGGTGGTAAAAATATATAGTACATTCATGAAGGATTTATGTGGAGTAAAATATAATAAATAGGAATTTAATTAAGTTATGTATAGAATAAGAGTTACACAAATAAAAGTGGATGTTCGGGTAAAAATACATTATCACTTTTTAATCAATTGATTTGTAAGCCCAAAAATTAATAATATTAAAATGATACAATGAATACTATGAAAATAATTAAAAATAATGATATGTTTCATTAATGGGAACTATACATACATCATAAACAAATATTATTACTGAATACATAAAATCTCACAAAAAGGGACATGAGATGATGAAACCCTTTCCTTATGTTTGAATGAGTTCCACAGATGAAAATTAGGTTGTGTAATATTATATTATACTCAATAAGAACTATATTCAGAATTCATTTATTTTTTTAATTGTATTATTTATCCGATTATGTACTTATTAATTATTTATATGATTAAATTTCATCATTCTGGAGTGTTCATTTTCATGATTGTAATAATCGGTTCACCTTTTTTTGAGTATTCAACATCACGTAGAAGGGATTAAAATCATTAAAATTGATTTTACAAATTATTTATTAACATAAATATTTGTAAATGTTCATTTCTATAAATTGAATTCATGGAATGAGGATTAATCATTAGGTGAAATATTAATGAAATTCACCTAGATTATTATAATTGTATTTTTATTATTAGAAAAAAGTTTGGTAATATGATTGAATACCATGTATGTTTGCTGGTTTCCAAATAATAAGTAGGTTATATTTCATATATTTTTGTATGGATCAACCATAAAAATTGTTTCATGACTAGTAATTAAGGATAAATTGAGGAATGAAACATCACCGTCCATGAAGGATGTAAATTGGAACCTCATGGACGATGGGTTTGTTTATACAATAAAAGGTATAGGGTAAGAATATTGGTGATGGTTCTTCCATTCACATGATATAATTCCACTATGTATAATATAATAGAGTTATCATGTTCATTTGAATATTGGAAGATGTAAGACCTCAGAACACCCTGAGAGGGGAGGGGTCAATCAGGGTGTCAACATTTTCTTTATAATGTTGGGGATATTATTCCCAAATTGGTATGAGCATGTAAAATCTATCAAATAAATGAAAGTAGGGATATAGAACATAACTTTTACTTAGTTCACCTCAAAGGTCTACGCCCAAGGATTATACGCCGACATTGTGTCGGTCGTACCAAAATCCACAAATCTTAAGTACTTTATATATATTACATGTTTCGGTCACAGACTCTATGTTCCAGGCACACTACCTTTAAAAAGGTTTATGAAATGCTCACTGCATCCCAAGGATCACATCCATCAACTCCCCTAGCTCACTGCCTACCGAGAATCAAATCTTATTTTATCAACCTGAAGGTCAATTCAATATATTTTCATTAAAGTCATTGTCTCTATTAATCATGAGACACTTCTTGCATCTAAGTCCTAAATTTATGCACAAGAAAGAATTGGACAAAAAAATTAGATAATCAGAATCTTGTCAGAATCATAATGCCACACTTGTGCGCAATACCCTAACAGGGTAGCATGATTAGGGAATTATTTCAAAATATGACTTTTTCATGAAACATACATTCTATGAAACCCTTATATGTTGGAAAACTACACCAAAGTTTACATTTGGTCATTTCACTATAAAGGAACACCATTCATGCTCTATTGAAAATCTTCAAATCTTTTCCATGCAAATCTTTCGCGCGGATGAGCAACCATATTTTCGATGGAAAATTCTTAAGTATTCTATGGGGGTAGCCACATATTTATATGTCCTTGAGGACCCTGCATACATGATACAGATGCATTTATGTTGGTGCATGAACGATTCATCATGTCCATGAAAAACCCCTTTTGATGTCTCATTGTGCATGCATAGCCTTTCATGGAATATCATCTCTTGCGAACTCCATGATTTTTCCATTTTTCGAGGATTTGAAATTGAACCATGTCTTGAATGCACATTCCAAAAACACCTTCAATATTGCATGAAAAACACAATCTTTCAAGAACACTTCAAATCATTCTCGTAGCTTCCTTTGAGAAAAACATGTTTATCTTGTTTTCAATTTTCAGCCCCAAAAAGTTTGCAAACACTAGAGAATGGATCCACCTTCAATACTGCTTCCAGATCAAACTATATGAACCCTTTTAACATAATCTCCATGATCTTCCCTAAAGGGATAGACAATAAGAAACCCAAACCATGATCATACCAAAGCAGATTCACTAAAAAACAAACAAAACTTTTTTTTCCAGTAATGAACAACCTTGGTTCCAACAGTCTTCCCATATGGGTGTGTTGGCATTCTTGAGATATATTCAACAGAGCACCAAGGACTATTAAAAAATGATACACATGAATCGACTCAGACAACACTCTAAGTCTACACGAGCAATTCCCTATGTACAAATCACAAGAGAAGATAATAATCGTGTTCTCATATGTTTAAAATAATTCTCTAACTATTTCCAGAAAAAAGTGGAATGTTTTATCCCTTCCCTATTATCTATATCTCCATCCATGATTCTATCTGTCTTCACTCATCAAAAGACACGAAAGCTCTAAATATTTCTTCAAAACCTTGAATATTTTTATCCCTTCCCTATTCTATCCATCTTTATCCACGTTTTTCTCTATCTAATCTCATAAAAAGACAATAATTCTATCAGTTTCTATTCTACACCACTGGAAAAAAACCCCAAAACAAATAATCATCCATTGTAGAGCACATAACATGATTTACCTGGATTGTATCTCCCCCATAATCCAGAAACACTCCACCAAATAGGTTAAAATAGTTAAAAAACTGGGGAGAAGGGAATTCTGTTACATCCTTATGCACTGGGAGGGGGCTGAACAACAAGGTTCAACGGATGGTTCACAAACATACTTGCTGATAGTGGTATGGCCAGGATATCAGCCACTTTCTCATAAGTTCCCACATGATCCATTTTATGCACACTTTGCTCAACATTTTTCATTGATAAAGTGATACCAGATTTCAATATGTTTTGTATGAGAAGGCTGAACTAGATTCTTTGTAAAATCAATTGGACTCTTATTATCAGAGTAAATCACCATTGGTTGTTTTACCTCATCACCAATATCTGTAAGTTGTTGCTTCATCGATATCATTTGAATGTATACCTTTGTAAAAGAAATATACTCAGCTTCATCAGTACTGAGAGAAGTAATTTCTTGTTATTTCTTTACTAGAAAACACATTTACGCCCAATATAGAATGCTCCACCACAAGTGGACATTCTTTCCATTACATCTCCATCCTAGTAAGCATTATAAAACACTAATAATTAATTTTACCTTTATGTAGAAACGTATAACTAAAAAATATGTGCACCTTGAATGTACCTCATGAATACATTTACTACAACTATATGTTCCCCTTTTGGATTACTCTGAAAACGGGCCGCTAGGCATGTTTTCATGAAAATTTCTGGTCGTGTTTCTATGAGGTTAAATAAAATCTCAATGAAAATTCTGTTCATTGTGGGATCTATAGAGGTACCATCTTCATGCATTCCATGTTTGGTTCCAAATGAAATTGGATATTACATTGGTTTTGAGTCATTTATATTACAATTTTTCAGAATCTCTCTTTCATATTTTTTCAGAGAAATGAATTTGTAATCATTCTTTTTAATCACCTGTAGTCCTAATAAATATGTGATATCCCCAATCATATACATTTAAAATTCCCATTTAATGTTATTATAAAATTCATCTAATGATTTATGCCTTCTACCACCAAATATACTGTCAACAACTAAACTAGAACCCTGAACTGGTCATTTGGAGAATTCTTCACTTAGAGATTGTGATCGACTCCTCCTCTTTTGAATTCCAGCTTCTTGAGATAAGAATCCAAACTAGAGTACCAGGCCCGTTGTGCCTTTTTCTTTCCGTAGAGTGATTTATTTAGTATGAAAACCTTTGTATCTTCTGTACCAATAAGAATATCCATTAGTTTGTCAATGTAGATATCACCATCGAGTAAACCATTCAAAAATGTTTCCTTGTCATCCATTTGATATACTTTATATCCTCTTTGGAGTGTCATGGAAATGAAATTCCTGATTAAATCCAGTCTAGCCACTGGATCAAAGGTTTCTTCATCATAAACTCATTTAATAAAGGAATATACTTTACATACTAGTATTTATTTGTTTCGAATAACACTTCCATGCTCAACAAACTTATTTTTGAATATCCATTTTTTACCAATCACATTGTGACCTTTGGGTCTCTTGACTAGATCTCATGTCTAATTCTTGTCAATATTATCTTACTCATCAATCATGGCCTTCACCCAAGATGCATCCTTTTCATCATCTTCCAATGAGGATTGCTCCACAACTGAAAAAAATGATAATTTTGTGTTACTCCTCATCCTCATTGTTTGTGTGGGTGCACTCTTGTCCCCAAATTATGTAACATGGATCAATCTCAACTCTTTGATTTCTCCTATTAGGTTCAATTTCATTTTTCTCATCCAAGGTTTCCTCTTTAAATTCGTATTCGAATTCAACATTATGATGCGAATCCTATGTTATTTTTACACCTTCCTCAATTTCTATATTTTTATTTACTCCATGTTCACTTTCATCCCCACATTCTATCACATCAACTTATAAAATACCTGAATAATTTGTGTTTTTATCTTCAATGATCATAACATCTCTACTTCAAACAATCCTTCCTAATCGCTTGATGAAAAACTTATAGGCTTTTATGTTAATTGAGAATCTATGGAAAATTATTTCATCTACATTTTCTCTATACTTCCCTTAATTGCCTTCTTTGTGTCGAATGATGCATTGAATTCCAAAAACCTGAAAGTATTTCAATGAGGGTTCCTTCCATGACAAAATAAATATGTTGTCTTCCTATCACCCATATAAAGCCCTGTTTATTTTTAATATACACTACATCTTGAATAGTCTCTTTCTAGTAATGTCCTGGAATATGACTCTCAATATCATAGTTCGTGCCATGTTGTTCACCTATCTATTCATTAATTCAAAAAATCCATTTTTTGTGGAGTTCTCCCAGAATCTGACTCATGATTTATCTCATGTTTCTCTAAGTATTTTTCAAATTCAATTGAAGTGTATTCCCCTACAATATCAGATCGCAACACCTTGATTGTTCGTCCTGTATCATTCTCAGTGATTCAATGAAATGTTTTTAGGAATTCAAGCACTTGTCGTATCCTATATATATCCATTTCACATTCCATTATACTATAATAATATATGAAAAGGATGAACTACCATTCATCATGAGTTCTAGAAACATTTATCAGGACACATACATCTGTATGAATAAGATCAAGAAGATGAGATAACCTTTTCTTCTATGGATGATGTGAAATGTAGACCAACATCCCAAGAATTCTAGCATCCGACGACATTTCACTTTCACACTTCAAGTTCAGAATATCCATGAAAATATTTATTTTTTATATTTTCTAATGTATTTGTGATTGACGTACCCCATTATTTGATGCCACAAGTTATTTTCTTCAACAAGAGTCTTGTAAAAAATGTTTTCTTTACTATCAACCTAATAAGGGTTGCCTTCAGTTCTACATCATTTCATAAGTGAATTTCATATCATTACTTTTATAGTGCATCCTTTTTAATTGAAAGTGACTATAAGTCTTGATTCACAGAGGTTTCTCACTCATATATTGTTATGATTCAAACCATCCACATAATGAACTTATATTTTCATCAGATCTCCATTAGCTAGCTGAGAACATCCACATCCATTGATCTTCAAAGCACCATCATTACCAAACCACACAGTTCCATCGACCATTTTCTTGACATTCATTAATAGATCTTCATTACCAGTCATGTGGGATGAATATATACTATGAATAAACCAGGTGCTGTTATTATTTGTAGCCTTGAGGGATACTTCTGCAAAATTGGATTTTTTAAATTTTCCTCTTTTTTTCAATGATTTCTTGTGTTGAGTGTAGGAAACGGTTCCCATTGAAAATATATCTTCTGTGTACATGGTTTATTCATATTTAAGATCTTCATCCAGATGGGGAAACCAGTCTTCACGAGTAATACAGTCTTGCTTATTAATATTGACTTTTCTCTGACATCGATATGTGGCGTCTGTTTTACTCCATTCCCTATAATAAATTTCTTTAAGGCCAAAGTCAGAACAATGATAACAATATACATAGAAATTTGTTCTTTTATAATAATTTTGATATTGATTTTTTCTCCTTTGTTGAACTCCCATATCTTATACATTAATTTAGATCATTGCCTCCTTGCAATAATACATGGTATAACCCAAATATCAACAGAACTAACACAACATGAGGGAAACTTTCTTATCACTTTTGTTTATCTGCATTCCTTATTCAGTGGGATAATAGTTTTACTGCTTCATAATCATGGATGGTCAAGAATAGTCTTTTGTACTTCTTTATGATTGAATTGGTGGTTTTTTTTAGTACTTCTAGTGATTTTTCCACATCACCCACTTTCATATTTCTGTTATTTTGGTCACCTTTATTTGCATCATTTGATGATTCAGCCTTAAATGATTCCACTATTTCCAAAGTAATAAGGTCATTGATCATTCATAATTTTCTCAATTCCATTATAATCACATTTTTTTCACTCCAACAGTTCAGAATGTGAGGACCTACAAAAAAAATTTTTTTTGTTGATTCTATTGAAATCTATTCACTCTCATGTTTAATCCTAAGAGTAACAACTTCCACTTCAAGACCCGTAATAGTCTTGTTATTTTTATCTAGTTTTGTGGTGATTTCATCGATGACCTTTTCCTACTATTTAATTCTGAGCTTCTGATCCACTAAATCATTTGTGATTACAATAATTTTAGACTGCACTTTTACAAATTATTCCAGTCATTCAATTTCATCTTCAAGCTAGTAAACATAATCTGATGCATCTTCTACAATTGATTTGAAATTATTACAACTCTTAAATTTAATCTTAAGATTACTAACATATTCATTATTTTTCAACTCGACATTGGAATTAGTTTTCAATGGATTGTCTCCACCATTATCTTTTTAGAGTTCTGATTGTTCTATAGTGGCCATCATGGAAGCATGGTTTCTAGTTTAAAATTCTGCATCATCTTCTTCAAAGAATTCATTATCATTATTATCCTCTTCACATATAAAACTCTACATCTATACTATCTTTCTATATTTTAAGTCTCCCTTGTTAAAAACCTTTATTGAGGCCTCTAAATGTTTTCATCTTCACTATCCTCATCTTTGATCTTTCTTAAGCACTGAGAGGCAATGTGCCAAACTTTTTCGTAATGAAAGTAAGAAAGAGGAAGTTTCCCATTGAATATTCATTTCCATATTTGGAACTTCCTGGAAATGCGAGAAAGAATATATTTTTCCTCATCATCTTCATAACTACAATATTTTGAAATTTGTAGTTTCTCCAAGGCCTTGAATGTCATTTCCTTGTTCACTCGAGTCGTAGCATCTTCTGGTTTGACACTCATTTAATTGGCCACCAGGCTGCTCAGTAGATCATCTAGAATATGTTTAGAAAGACCTCTTTCCTAAATGTCTATAACCATTGAATTCTAAATATTTCGAAGACTTATTAATATTTTATTTTCAATATCAATGTCTTTGATTTATTCTCCTCGACCCCTAATTTCTCCAATCACATTAGTAATACGAATGAAAAAGGAGTCTAATTTCTCATCAGGATGCATCATCAGATCATCTAACATATTGTGCATGACCAATAGTTTTTCCTCTTTCACATTTCTATATCCTTCATAAATATTTTAATGTTTATCAAAAGTTGATTTGGCTGAGGTGAAACTCAACAACTTTAGATATATTTGAACAGAAAGGACTGTGGTGAGTGCATTTTGTGCATTAGCATCTATATCATGAATTTTTCATGTATACGTCAATCATAGACAGGCCTATTGGATCAGTGACTTGTAGTCCTTGCATAGTATAATAATGAATATCCATTCTATGAGATCATAGATGAGATCTCATTCTATTTTTACAGATCTGAAAAATACATCCATCGAAAATGGGGGCCCCTTGACATTGGCTGAATTCTTTATAAGGTATAAGACAGATCAAACATTACTCAACCTCCCTCTGACACCACTTGAAGACCCCAGAACACCGTGATAGGTGAGGGGTGAATTAATGAGTCAATTTTATTGAAGTTTTGGATCTTTTTCCCAAATTGGATGGAACTTGTTAAATCAATCTAAAAAATGAAAACATGGAGATAGAATAACACTTTTCCTTAGTTTACCACAAAGGGATAATACATGGACCATACGCTGACAGTGTGTTGGTAATACCAAAATCCACTAATCCTTACTAGATTATGGATTAAAAGATTTAGTCACAGACACTCTGGGATAGGAACACTGCCTTTACAAAGGATCAGGTAACGCTCACTATATCCCTCTGATCACTTCAATCAATCCCCCAAAGCTCATTGCCATGAGGGAAGTCAAACTCATATTATTGACATGATGGTCTCTTCAATAGATTTTCATAGAAGTATTTGTCTCTATTTCTCATCAGACACATCTTCACTCAAATTTATGAGTTGATGAACATAATATCACTGAACCACTGAACCATATAATTAGAAGCTAGTATGAAGCATAACACCACACTTTCGTGCACTACACCAACTTGTGGGTATGATTTGAGAATTGTAGTGAACAATGAATTTCGCGAAACACCTACTTTCCGCGCAACCTTTATCTTTCACAAAACTACACTAAAGGGTTCAGTTGGTTCTTTCAGACAAATGGAACACCTAGTGTGAAAGATTTACTCTCTTCAAATCTTTTGCATGCAAATCATTCATGCAGTAGAGCAAAAAGATTTTCAATAGAAAATTCATAAGTCTTTAATGGGGGAAGCCCCATATTTTTAGGCCCTTGATGACAAAAAGTGGAAGATCCAAACTCATTTTTTTTTGTTCGAGCATGATTCTTCAAGTTCACAGAAAACCCCTTTTTATGTTGCATTGGGCACACAGCCCCTTTTACGCATCATCATCTTCTCACAATACATGATTTTTCCATTTTTTGACGATTTGAACCGGAAACATGTATTGCGTGAAAGTTCCAAAAACACCTTCTATCATGTGTGAAAATAAAAAATCATCCCCACATGCTTCAAATCATTCACGCACATTCCTTTGATAAAAATAATTTTCTCTTTTTTCCAATTTTAATCCCCAAAATATTGTCATACACTAGCGAATGGTGAAATCCTCAATACTGCTTTTGGATCTACCTTTGTGACCCATTTCCATGTGATCTCCCTGATCTTCCATGAAAGGGTTGACAATAAGAAAATCAACCCATGATCAATAAAAAGTATATTTACGACAAACACAGACCAAACTATTTTTCCTGCTAAGAAAAACATTGGTTCCAACAGAGTAGAGGAGAGGATAACAATAGAAAGGAACTTGTAATGAAAATAAAAGTAATAAAATGTGAATATACATATTGAATCCACCTCATTGATAATCATTTTAAGGGAAGTGTTCTTGTCCTACGGAATGACCAAGAGCTTCTTGGAAGTTGGGATGGACTAAAAAGGGGTATTTGGGCATTATATATAGAAACATTAAGGCTTAGAGGAGAGACAATAAGAGAGAGTGAGGGGGGGTTAATATTGGAGGAGTGTTGTGAATTTTGAATATTTTATTCATTTTTTTATCATTTCTCACAAGAAAACCAACAAATTTTATTTCATTTGAGTTCAAACAATATGGCCTTAAATCAATCATTATGTCATAAATAGTGTATTTAACTAATAATTGGTATCTACATTATTTTACCATATTTTACTATTCATAAAAAATCATGTTTTTTCGAAAAATAAAACAAATTCAACAGGAAGATTTAGATAATGAACACCATTTTTTAAAAATAATTTTCAAAATATTTTATGTTTAATTTTTTTTTAAAATTAGATCTTATACAAAAAAACTACATTTAAACTAGAACTTTTTTTATAACACCATAAAAAATTAATCACAGTTCCCATAAAATTATCTTATAAACATATGAAAATAAAATATCAATTTATGATTAAATTTTATGAAAATAAATTTCCATTTAAACTAAGTAATTAATTATAAATTTATAATTAAAATATTTATTACAAAAAAATTCCAATACTTATAATATGATCATTATTCACTTTTATGATAACTAAATTGTATTTATACATTCATGGGTGATGTTTATAACATTTTGGACAATTAACTATTCATAAGGGAATGTTACTATTCAACAAAAATTAGGTTTGTCTTATTATAAATTAAATATCTTACTGAATGAAATCATGTATGTTAGTTTTTCAATATTCAAATCATTAATGTTGAAAAATTATGCTTACATGGCAAGGTTATGACAAAGTCATATTTGTAGCGACTCGATGTTCCATGTATTCGATAGTCAATCTATTTTTAAATTTTTGGGGTGTAATAGGTAATTAGGAAAAGGTTTCAAGTACAATAACCTCAAGATAGTATAAGAAGAATTTGAATCCTACATGGGTTACTCGATATAGTACATAGGTTAAGGGATCCAATAGGGAATCCCATGATCATATTATAAGAAAAGGTATCTCCTCAGAAGATACTTGATAATTGAAAGATTATAGAGGCACATTACATGAGATCTTCAAGGTTAATGGAGAAACATAAGAATCCTATAATGAATCCTTGTTAACAACTAGTCTCACAACCTTATTGGCCAGATGGGAACAATGTTCATGCATAAATATGTTGTAATATATCAATGAATGATGTATATCATTCCATATTTCTACCTTTCATATATTTTTATAAATACTTATATAATTACTATATAATATATTTATATCATTTTATACATTCTTTAAATTTGTAAATCATGATATAATAATGAGCACAAATAATATCAGGTTAAGGAATATACGAAAAAGAGGAAATTCCAAAAAATGTATCTTCGGAATGGAATTATTACTAAATAGGTAAAAATGTTCATAAGTAAATAATATACTGTATGATATAAATAAATATTTCCCCATAATATATGAATGAGAAACATTTATTTATTATACAGTTGGATTTAATGAGTATAATGGAATTCGCAACTTATGGTAAGGTATTTCTAGTCTCTCATTTATTTCTGTGTGCCTTAATCCATATTCCCCACCTATTTCTCCTATGTGGAGGGTGTACTACCATATTCCATGTAATATCATGAATTTATTTTATCTTGTTACATTATATGTTTAAATTTATGGTATACCTTCATGTGTTTCATGATTCCAAAGTTACTCAGGTAGTAATGGATTTCTATCTCACATTTATTTTTTTTGTAAGACACAAGATATATTAACCATATTTTCCTTCTATTTTGGTTATATACATCAAATGAATTATTTTTTTATTCATAAAAAAATTTAATCCTATTTAAATAACCATTTTAGGAGATCTATTTTGTGAGGTTTTTATTTCAAAAGTTAACAATTCAACAAGGGAATAATTTAATATTTTTTTTCTTTGAGACACATATTCTGATACGAAACTATATTGTTTTCTGATTTTTATATATTTCCCCATTAATACTATATATAAATAATCCCATTTATTTGTTATTTGTTATTTTTGATTTAATGTTATTCTTTAATGATGAATATGATTCAATATTACCAAATTTATAATTGTTAATTTTTTTAATATATTCATTTAGAGGGATTATTTATGATTACACTTTCATTTATAAATATGATGTTAAATACCTAAATAATTCCCTTCAATTCTATTATCCCTTGGTTATCTATGACACTTTTAACAAATAATTCCATTCAATATTGTTTGGTACTTATTATATTTATGAAAAATTCTTAAACAAAACCCAGAAAAATATCTCTCTTCGGTCACAAATATGTAATAAATACATGCATAATTTTTTTTTTAGAAAAAATGTTTCCAAAAAATCAATTAAGATAATTTTCAAGGAAATTGATTATGAAAATGGTATTTATCTAACAAAAAATAATCTTAATGATTGGTAATTTTCATTATAAAATGTTCAATGTGTTCTTTTAAATTCTTTCAATTTCAAGGATTAAATCATTTGAAATATTTTATTCATTACTGGGGATATGATCTAACGACACAATTATTATTATTTAATCGATTGGTTTATGTTTCTGATGAATTAATTTTTTTGAATTCCATTTCTCCTCCATGGATTATACCTTGATAACACTCTTATGAAAACCACTTCTTTTAAAAGGTTATTATAGGATAAGATGATTATGAAAACTATCTCTTTTCCATAGGTTATGATATGAAGAAATTTTTATGATACTCATTTTTTTCCTAGGATATGATATGATGAATTTTTATGATACTATGGCCCTCATATAAATGATTTTGTTAAGATATTGGTGGGAAATATATCATTGTATAATGAATTCATAAATGATAATTGTTTAATGAGATTAAAGGCCATATAGGTGGCCATGCAAAGCCCACAAAAAGACTGTATAAGGGAAAGCTTGAATTTCCATCCTATGGTAAATGTTGGAAGAAACAACCCAATACTTTCCTGAAGGGAATGAGAGTCTATTCAAAGTGTGGTTAGAAAGGCCACCAAGCTCATGATTGCAAGGGAAAGAAATACACAATCATTGTTGAATGAAACAATTTAATAGAAATGGGGCATTATGAAAATGAATGTCCTAAGCACCATGGAAACATACCACAGAAAAGGCCAAGTGAGAAAGGCCAACTTATGCAATCACTACTACTGAGGTTGAAGCTCTGAATGACGTGGTGGAAGGTAAGTTAATGGTTTCCACAAATTTATCCAATGCATTAATTGATTCTTTATCATCTTAATGTTTCATATCTTCACAGTTTTCTATGAAAATTAGATATTTACAATTTTATTTAACAAGGGAGTTATCAGTTAGAACTCATAAAGGATGTATCATTGTAACAATGTTTTGTGAATTAGTTTCCATTAGAGAATATAAATGTTCATTATCCACTGATCTAATTGTCATACCCATGATTGAATTTGATATAACCCTTGCAATGGATTGGTATTCAGACCATGATACAAAACATTATTGTAAGAAGGAGGTTATAATTTTTTATGATGATTAGGAATACCTTATCTTTAGAGAAGAAACGTCACACTGTGATTCTTATCTAGACCCACCCCCAGTAGCTCTACTAAATTCAATTATTGCAGATAAATAAAATGAAATAACTATGGGTGTGGAAAATAATGTTCAAATAGAGGACGTACCTATTGTATAATAATATATTGATGTGTTTCCATAGGATTTACCTGAACATCCTCCAGAATGAGAAATTGAGTTTTCCATTGACTTAATTCCTTGTTCAAGGCCCATATTGAAGACCCCTTATATAATGGAAAATGTGAAATTAAGGGAACTAAAGAAAAAACTACATGAGTTTAGTAATAATGGATTTATTCTCCCTAGTGTTTCTCCATGGGGAGCCCATATTCTTATTTTTAATGAAGAAAGATGGATCTATGAGGTTGTGCACTGACTACAGGGATATCAATGCTATAAAAATAAAGAATAATACCTCCTATATCACATTGATTATTTATTCGAACAAATTCTTGGAGATCAATATTTTTCAAAGACTGACCTTTGATCTGGATATCATCAGTTGTCTGTGAAGAAGGAATAAATTCCGAAGACAACATTTCAAACAAGGTATGTGCATTCTGAGTTTACAGTAATTCATTTTGGGCAGTCTAATTCACCCTCTGTCTTCATGGAACTAATGAATAAACTTTTCAAAGAATATCTTGATGATTTTGTAGTGGTATTTATTGATGATATCTTGGTATACTCAAAAATCCCATGAAGATCATAAAAATAACTTGCGTAGTATTCTAAAAACACTTAGAAGAAATGAATTATATGGGAAGTTTAGAAAGTGTGTATTTTTTATTAAGGATATTTTTTTTCTTGGCCACATTATATCTAAGTATTGAATCTATGTTGGCCCTTCAATGACAAAGACAATCCAATAATGGCCAGCACCGACGAATATAACTGAGGTACACAGTTTTATTGGTTTAGCAGGTTATTATCGGTGCTTCATCCTAAATTTTTCGTGAATGGATAACCCATTAACCAAGATCACTTGTAATGGGGTTAAATTTGTTTTGACAAAAGAGTTTGAAGAATATTTTTACGAATTGTAGAAAATATTAGTGAATGATCTTATATTGACTCCACCATCAAGGAATTATGGTTTTGTTATTTATAGTTATGCATCAAAGAACGGACTAGGTTGTGTCCTTATGAAGAATGATTGGGTTATTGCCTATGCATCTTGATACCTAAAAATTGTTAAAAAAACTATCCCACTCATGTTCTTGAGTTAGAAGATGTAATATTTTCCTTGAAGATATGGAGACACTATCTCTATGGTGAAAAATGTGAGATATATTATGATCACAAGAGTTTGAAGTATATTTTCTCACAAAAAGAACTCTTCATGAGGAAAATATGTTGGCTTTAACTACTAAAATATTATGATTTCACTATACACTACCACATGGGGAAGGAAAATAAAGCAGCAGATGCTTTGAGCAGAAAGGAGCATGGGGTTTTGAACAAGATGAGAGTTGAAAGGGATCCTATGGTCATGGATCTAGTAAATATTTATATGGGAATAATCATGGAAGGTGAAACATCAAGACCTTTTTAATATTTTTCCAAATCATCTTTACTAGAAAGGATTAATAGTTCTCAACATGATGATGATGAGTTTCAAAAGAAAATTAATGCTGTGAACGATGGGAGATTGTTCGAATTCATATATGAAGATAGAATTTTGAGATTTGGGAAGAGACATTGTGTTCCCAATATAACTGATCTAAAAAGTGAAATGTTAAATGATGCTCATTTCTCAAATTTCTCTATACACCATGGTACAACTAAGATGTATAGAGATTTGAGGGAACATTTTTGTTGGGACAACATGAATAGAGAGATTTATGATTTTTTGTCAAGATGTATAGGTAGTCAACGGGTTAAGGGTTGATGAAAATATCCAGGGGAAGTCATGCAACCTATTCTGATACCTAAGTGGAAATTGGATGATATTATGATGGACTTTTTCATGGGAATACCAAATACTCCTAGAAAGAATTATTCTATATGGGTCATTGTTGATGGTCTTACCATGTCATCACATTTTCTTACTATAAGCGAAGATTTTCCACTTGAATGTTTGGAAAGAATATATATTAATGAAGTTGTAAGACTTCTTGGAGTACCCCAATTAATTTTTTCTGATCATGATAAAACTCACGGCCGATTGTCGCCTATCGACTGGTCAAAATTCCGGTGCTCTGCTAATGTGTATAGAAGCACTCGGGTCGAATCCTCGACGATGATACTTTGTAATAGTCGTTTGTTTTTAGTTGATTGTATTTTGATTAGGGGGGTTTGTTTGCAGAGCTTAATTGAAATTATTTATGGATGATGTTTGATTTACCAAATTGATAAATATTGGGGTGAGTTCATCATTGGGGAGTTAATCATGTGATATCCTTGAGCCTTACTTTGTATTACATTTAATTAACACCCATGTCATAAGTTGACGTTGATTGGAATTCCTAAGTGTGAAGGCTTTAATCCAAGCCTTAACTTAACTTAGGGTTCTAATCTCAATCAAAACTTATTTATGGTAGTGTATATATGGTTCCAATAATCCATGGAAACCACTCGTTAAACAAAACATATCATTAATCCATGACATAATAAGTTTAACATACACAATATTAATTTAAAGAATACTCATCGAGCAAAACTCTCAATCACTTAACATCCCCGAATTATAACTCACCCCAATGAAAGATTTACTCATCCATTTGGATGTTTAATATTATGGTTAAAATAATTATGATGATAAATTAAGAATAGAAGAAAAAGAAAGGGATTAGAAAAGAGTGGTACGTTGACACACACACACGAACGATGATGATAATTAAAAACGGATTTTCGATTGAATGAAGAAGCAAAAGAAGGGAAGGTGATTGAACTGATTTTTAACTATTTTAAGAACATAAATATTAATCTACAGATGGTGGATGAGAATAAGAGATATTGAAGAAGTAACTTGCATTAAAACAGAATTACAAAGAAAGAGAATTACAAGATTACAAAAATGAAGAACACAAAAGTAAGTGAAAACAAACAGAGGAGGAAAGGTCTATCAAATGAAAACCTGAGTATGTCAGGTCCTCCCAAGACTTTGGCAAGGCTTTGGTCGTGCCAATATTATATCCTCTCTTCTGAAATGCCAACCCTTCTCAAGGAGAGAAGGGGAGAGTATTTATAGCCCAAGGAGTGGACTGTTTGCATTCCCAATCTGTCCCTCCACTTGCATCTCCAATTTGGAAATTCAGACAGCCGAATAATCTAATATCTCCTTCTCCAGAGTTGTAGAAAATAATGTTGTCCGACTACTCTCAAAATGTGGAGTCATTTGGACGTAAGGATAAAAAGTTATGGCCGGTTGAATAAACATACTTAAACTGTACATTTCAATCCAGTCTTTTTGAAGTCCATAATGTGAAAGGGTTTTTGAATATTAAGATGCATTCAATTCTGAATAGTTTCTTCAACAAAGTAGGCCGCCTATATCTCCTCTTTCACACTGAAAAATATCATCTCGCTTTGATGCTTACATAAGGAGATATTTCATTCATACTATAATGATTTTAATTCTCGTCCAGAATGGTGGGCTGGATTTCAATGATTTATTTGGGCCCCTTGTACTTGGATTTGGGCCATGCAATTTTTATACAAGATGGAATGTAGTGTCCCCCGAATTATGGTGGAGAGTTAAGGTTTTTGGAGTTATTTATTGAGCCCAGTAAATAAATCTTCAAGGATGGTCCAGTTTGTTCACAGATTCTTTGGTCTTGTTTGTGAGGACCATATGACCCTTCAAATGGTAGAATTGGATCATGGTTCCTTCTATTGAAATGTTGTATTTTTCAAGGAGAATCCTAAAAACCCCAAAACACACAATTTGGATCAGTATAGTGGCAGTTATAATTAAAACATTAAACTGAATCAATTGGACTACTTCTAAAAAATGCTCAAAAATTATACTTAATATTAAAACATTAATATTTCACACAAATTATGCACATTTCATATAAAATAAGTAAAGGGGGAATATAATAAGTCGTGAAAATATTAATAACATCAACTCCCCCACACCTAGATTTGCACGTGTCCTCATGTGCAACAAATATAAAAAGATGACAAAATCATTTTCACTCACCAACAAATATTAAAATTTTGTTTTCTCCAATCAGGGGAGGTTTAGACTATTTCACTCATCCATATTGAATTCCATCAAAAATTTGGGTCACAATAATGCATCAGAAACAATTCATTATATCATGTTCAAGGTTTGAATTGGAAAATGTAGGCACTCAAAACATACTCCTCTCAAGATGATAAAAATGTATTTTAGGAGGTTCACTCATTCACCAACAAAAAGTGAAAATCAAGAGTTTGTAAGAGCTCTCAGATTCCATTCCCAAATCTAATGTGTACAAGAATCAAGAGGTCTTTTAAGGGGGTTTTCAGTGGCTATGGGATGGTAGGTATATAATGTCCAAAAGAAAAGAGGGGTTAAAAACACCAACATGGAAAAATCAATGCACATTTTTTTTTTTGAAATTTGATTTGAAAGGAAATAGAAACACATATTTACAAGGGAGTGAATGTGTGATGAATGAAAAGTGAGGGAGATAGAAAATGGAATAGGGTGAGATGATGGAATTTGTACAACATGGAAGACTTACAATAATGACACAATACAAGATGATTCAAGTGTTCTTTTTTCTTCTCTTTTTGCTCTTTTTTTTCGAAAGTTGTGCTTGAAACAAGTCTCACAGTCATCTCACAACCCATGCTTGATCTCCTCATGGAACTAATTTTAGTAGTTATAACATGATAAAAGGTGGATGATGAATGATTTTTGACCCACCCAAGACACAACCCATTCCTTTTTTTCATTTTTTTTAATATAATTTTTTTTCATTCATTTTTTTAACACTTTTCAATGACTTTTGTACAAATGACAATTAGACATATACACCCCAAAGCTCACAGAATTACAACCTCTCCCCCACACTTGAATGGATGCTTTCCCTCAAGCATATGATGACACATTGTAAATCAATGAAATTACGCCCAAAAATGAAGTCCATTCCCCCCACACTTAAATTTCAATAAATTGTACAATGAAAATCCATGAAGATGTTTGGTGGGACAAGGTATTAGGCTTGTAATGTGGCTATCAAAAGAAAGGTTTTCATAGTCTCAAAGGGGCTTTCAAAAGTAGGATCAATATAAGGGTAACGGGAGGCTATTTGGCTATTCCGATTCTCATGTGGCTTAGAAAATGCCTCTATCATATTAATGCACACAAAAGATGGAAATTCAGCTCAAAGGTCCACAAACTCAAGACTCACAATTAGTGGTGAAGACACACAATGAAAAAGATGGCCATAGATGACCTTGGCATGAAGGCTAATGTTAATCCTCACGGTATGGGAGAATCATTTTCCACCAAAAATTGTTCATTCAAAATGTTTGTTATTGACACAAAATTGTTTACCCAAGTTTGAGATAAAAATTCAATATATTTGAGTTTAAAACAAGCCTTTTGACTCCCCAAAATGGTTGGACAGAATTTCAATATTGTATGATGAGTAATTATGACACCCCTTTTTTTCAATTTTCATTTTTTTTAATTAATTTTTTTAAATTTTTTTATTTTTAATGACACATCCACACAAAAGAGAAAATAGAAAAAACGTTGTGGAAGAATGTTGTAAAAAAATGAGAGGGAGAGAGGAAGAAGAAGATATAGAGAGTAGAAGAGAGGGAAGAGAGATTGAGGAGAGAGAGAGTTAAAGGGAAAGAGGTGCCCCCTGGTTTGGATTTTGTGGGTTGCCATCTCCATCTAGTGGTGGGCCGGCTAGAGAATTTGGGGATTCGGTGGAAGTCGAGGTGGTTCCAGGACAGTGGGAAGTTACCTGAAAAATAAAATTCATTATTCATCTAATTAAAATATAAAAAGAAATTGAAATTTCATAAAACTAAAAGAAAACATGGGGTGCCTCCCAAGAAGCACTGCATTTATTTGTCTACAGCTGGACAATTGTAGTGGACTACCCATAGTCTGACGGTGGCCATCATATTTTCTCAACTCCAGTGTGCTTCCAGAAAAACTTTTTCTTTGGGAGGCCTGATGATTCATTGGATAATTTCTTCCCATCCTTGTTGGTGTGCTTGCAATTCAATGGGGGTGGAAAGAAAATATGAATATCGTCCCTTTGGTCTTCAATGTGAGGAATTATTTTATCCACAAAGTGATGATTTTCTATTCTTGGAAATTCAGGAAGATGTCTCAATTCTGATGGTTCATTTATGTAAGGTTCGGATAACACAAAAGTAGAGTATGAGATCCCAATTGTTTTAGACTCATTTATTTCATCACTTACCGATGTAGAGTAATGAGGATTAGTGGAGTCATAAGACTGAATAAAATTTTCAATATCCTTTACTTCAATGTTGTTCGCCAAAGAATGGTCAATTTCAACCTCACCAGTGATCACTTTATTAATTAGGGTACAAATATCACAAACATCACTACCATCAGGACAATATAAACACATTGGTTCAAGGTTCACATCACAAATAACAGAATTTTCAGAATCATGGATAGGAAAGGATGAATTTGGGATAATCTGATCTGAATCAACAAATGAGAATTGTAGTTCATTTTTCTCAATACCATCCATGTTGGAGCATTTGAGGTCAGAGGTGAGATGAGATTCCAAAGAGTTTTCAAGATCCTTTAGATCAATGGAGTTTTCATTTGTAATGTCAACATAAATTTCACCATTAATCACTTGGTTAATGAGGATACAATATTCACAAACTCCTCTATTAGTAGAACAGGAAGAACATGATGGATTAGAATTCAACACACTCTCAGAGGGAGTTTCAAAAACATGGATTGAGAATGCAGAGTGATCTTCAGATGGGTATCGCATGGCTTGGAAAATGTTGAACTTGACCAGTTGGTCACTGAATTCCATGGATAAGATGCCATCATGGACATCAATTTTGGTTTTAGATGTCATAAGGAATGGTCTTCCTAGAATTAGGAGATATCGAGAAGATTTCATCTCACCTTCCATGTCAAGGACATAGAAATCAGCTGGGAAGATAAGATCATTGACCCGAACAAGAACATCCTCAATTATCCCCTCAGGACTGGCAGTGCTTCGATTGGCTAATTGAATGACAACACCCGTTGGGTGCAAGGGACCTAAACCAAGGTTGGAGAAAATGGATTTGGGCATGACATTTATTGAGGCTCCAAGGTCTATGAGTGCATCATCAAAGTTGGAACTCCCTGTTTGACATGGAACCGTGAAGGTCCCTGGATCTTTGCACTTCATGGGAATGGACTGTTGGGTTGAAACATTTTCAATGTTCCTAAGTTGCCTCTTATGGGTGCACAATTCCTTAAGAAACTTGGCATACTTAGGGATTTGTTTGATGGCATCTAAGAGGGGTATGTTCACTTCAACACGTCTAAACATGTCATGCATTTCAGGATTAGGTTCAAAGGACTTCTTAGGCTTGGAGATGGCTTGAGGAAAAGGAATTGGGTTCCTTAGAAGAATGGAAGGAGGTGAAGGTGTGGATTCAAGTTCCATTTCCAGCTTTTTGTTCTTTTCATTTTCTAGATCAACATCGAAAGGGGAGGTAGAGCAATCAGTATGGGGCATAACAATTTGCTTTCCCGATCTAAGTGCAATCGCACTTACATTACCCTTAGGGTTGGGTAATGGTTGAGGTGGGAGTTGGGATGAATTGAATGGTTGTTGTTGGCTTAGGTGGGATGAATGTTGACCTATTTGGGTTTCAATGTTCTTGAGGCTAGAACGGGTGAAGGAAGCAAGATCCTCTATAGCACATTACCATGGTTGTTTAGAAGAAGAGGCTTGTCCCAAATTGGGTTGGCCTTGATTTTGGTTCTTGGTAAAGCGATTGTATTGGGTGGGGAATTGGGAAGGCTCATTCGGATAATGGAATCCAGGAGGAGGAATAGGAGGATTGATCCTTTGAGATTGAGGGACAAAAGGATAAGGTTGATGGATGTTTCCACCACATTGACCATATTGGAACTGGTTTGGATTTTGATGAGGGAACTGACGAGGATGAGAAATGGGATTACCATACCTCAGAGGTGGGTTAAAGGTAGATGAGAAGGGCTCAGAGTGGGGTTGGTTGAAGTTTCTAACAAACTGACCTGATTGTTGAGGGTTGAAGTTTCGCTGATCATATGCCGCATTGAGCTCCATTGGACTAGATGAATCAGATGGATCATCTTGAAGTTGTGGACATGTGTCATTCGGATGAGTTGGTGAGTTGCAGATTCCACAGTTCTTGATAGGTCCAGGGAATAGTGACTGTGGAGAAGATGAGGTTGGGGATTTGGTAGCCACCGCTAGTTGACGCACAAGACCTGTAAGTTCACTCATCCACTCAGTCATCTTGTTGGGCTCTATGGATTTATTCTCTTGGGCTTGTTTCACTTGAGCATGTGCTCAAGTATGGAATTGCTGCGTGTTAGCAGCCATGTTGCTTATGAGTTCTCGTGCAGCTACAGGAGTTTTGTCAACAAGAGCACCGCCACTTGCGGCATCAATGAGAGTTCTCTCTATAGCCAATAACCCCTCATAAAAGTATTGGATCAGGAGTTGGTCAGGGATTTGATGGTGTGGACAAGTTTCCACAAGATTTTTGAACCTCTCCCAATACTCATGGAGTGAGTCATTAGGGAATTGACGGATGCCACTTATTTCCTTTCGGATAGAAGCTGTTCGGGAAGCGGGAAAGAACTTCTCAAGGAACAGTCTCTTTATGTCAACCCATGAATTTATGGAACCAGGTGGGAGGTAGTAGAGCCAAGACTTGGCAGAATCCGCTAGGTAAAAGGGTAAATCTCTAAGCATGATTTGTTCTTTAGAAACCCCTTGAGGCTTCATGGTAGAGCATACTACTTGGAACTCTTTAAGGTGAAGATGTGGATCCTCACCGGCTAGCCCGTGAAAATGAGGGAGAAGATGAATCAAACCCGATTTGAGTTCGAAGTCAGCTTCAATGTTTGGATATTGAATAAAAAAAGGTTGGTAATTCATATCAGGGGCAGCAAGTTCTTTCAATGTTTGTTCCCTAGGATTGGCCATATCTAATTCAATTGGTAGGGCAATGATTGGTTCTTGGGTGATTTGGTTATCCCTAATGGTCCTCCTAAGTCGACGAAGAGTTCTATCAATTTCAGGGTCAAACAAATCCAAGGGATTGTTTGGAAGGCTACGGGGAATTCAGAGAGATTTTGGAAGAAAGAGGAAGATGGGTTTTTCTTTGTATTTTTTCAGTTTATGATTTTTATGAGAAGACGGGTTTTTCTTTGTGTTTTTTTTCAATTTTTTTCAAAAATTTTGATCTTTTTTGGTTTTTTTACAATAACCAGAAACTAATGACTACTTAAAGCACCATCCCCGACAACGGGGCCATTTGAAACGCACGTCCGATTGTCGCCTATCGACCAGTCAAAATTCCGGTGCTCTGCTAATGTGTATAGCAGCACTCGGGTCGAATCCTCGACGATGATACTTTGTAATAGTCGTTTGTTTTTAGTTGATTGTATTTTGATTAGGTGGGTTTGTTTGTACAGATTAATTGAAATGATTTATGGATGATTTTTGATTTACCAAATTGATAAAGATTGGGGTGAGTTCATCATTGGGGATTTAAGCATGTGATATCCTTGAGCCTTACTTTGTATTGCATTAAATTAACACCCATGTCATAAGTTGACGTTGATTGGAATTCCTAAGTGTGAAGGATTTAATCCAAGCCTTAACTTTACTTAGGGTTCTAATCTCAATCAAAACTTATTTATGGTAGTGTATTTATGGTTCCAATAATCCATGGAAACCACTCGTTAAACAAAACATATCATTAATCCATGACATATTAAGTTTAACATACACAATATTAATTTAAAGAATACTCATCGAGCAGAACTCTCAATCACTTAACATCCTCGAATTATAACTCACCCTAATGAGAGATTTACTCAGCCATTTGGATGTTTAATATTCTGGTTAAAATAATTATGATGATAAATTAAGAATAGAAGAAAAAGAAAGGGATTAGAAAAGAGTGGTACGTTGACACACACACACGAACGATGATGATAATTAAAAACGGATTTTCGATTGAATGAGAAGAAAAATAAGGGAAGGGGATTGAACTGAATTTAAACTATTTTAAGAACATAAATATTAAACTACAGATGGTGGATGAGAATAAGAGATATTGAAGAAGTAACTTGCATTAAAACAGAATTACAAAGAAAGAGAATTACAAGATTACAAAAATGAAGAACACAAAAGTAAGTGAAAACAAAGAGAGGAGGAAAGGTCTCTCAAATGAAAACTTGAGTATGCCAGGTCCTCCCAAGCCTTTGGAAAGGCTTTGGTCGTGCCAATATGATATCCAATCTTCTGAAATGCCAACCCCTCTCAAGGAGATAAGGGGAGAGTATTTATATCCCAAGGAGTGGACTGTTTGCATTCCCAATCTGTCCCTCAACTTTCATCGCCAATTTGGAAATTCAGACAGCCGAATATTCAAATATCCCCTTCTTCAAAGTTGTATACAATAATGTTGGACGACTACCCTCAAAATATGGAGTCCTTTGGACGTAAGGATAAAACGTTATGTCCGGTTTAATAAACAAATTTAAACTGTCCATTTCAATCCAGTCGTTTTGAAGTCTATAATGTGAAAGGGTTTATGAATACTAAGATGCCTTCAAATCCGAATGGTTTCTTCAACAAAGTAGGCCGCTGATATCTCCTCTTTCACACTGCAAAATCTCATCTCGCTTTGAATCTTAAATCAGGAGATATGTCATGCATACTATACTGATTTTAATTCTCGGCCAGAATGGTGGGCTGGACTTCAAAGATTTATTTGGGCCTCTTGTACTTGGATTTGGGCCATGAAATTTTTATAAAAGATGACATGTAGTTTCCCCCGAATTATGGTGGGGAGTTATGGTTTTTGGAATTATTTATTGAGCCTAGTAAATAAATCTTCATGGCTGGTCCAGTTTGTTCACAGATTCTTTGGTATTGTTTGTGAGGACCATATGACCCTTCAAATGGCAGAATTGGATCATGGTTCCTTCTAATGAAATGTTGTATTTTGAAAGGAGAATCCTAAAAAACAAGAACCACACAATTTGGATCAGTATAGTTACAGTTATAATTAAAACATTAAACTGAATCAATTGGACTACTTCTAAAAAATGCTCAAAAATTATACTTAATATTAAAACATTAATATTTCACACAAATTATGCACATTTCATATAAAATAAGTAAAGGGGGAATATAATAAGTCATGAAAATATTAATAACATCACATGACCCCCATTTTACATCACGATTTTCTAAAATTCATCAGAAGGCCCTAGATACTGAACATCCTTTGAGCACTACCTACCACCCTCAAACGGACAGTCAATCATAATATACTATTCAAACTCTATAAGACAAGTTGAGATCTTTCTCACTTGATTTTCAAGGTATGTGGGATCAGTATTTAACTTTGGTAGAATTTTCATATAATAATAGATTATATTCAAGTAGTCAGATGGCACCATATGAAGTGTTATATTGAATGAGATGTCACACACCAACTTGTTGGGATGATGTTGGTGAAAGATAACTCGTAGGACCAGAAATTATTGATAAAACAATGGAAAAGGTGAGGATTATCCAAACCCACATCAAAGAAGCACAATATAGGCAAATGATTTATGCCGATAACTGAAGGAAGGATTTGGAATTTCAAGTAGGAGATCACATTTTCTTGATTGTATATCCATGGAAGTGTATTATATGATTTTGTAAGAAGGGTAAATTAATTCCCAAGTACATCAGACCTTTTGAAATTCTAGAACGAATTGGAGTTCTAGATTACCGTTTGGCATTGCCTCCAAATATCTCCAAAGTTAACGATGTGTTCCACATATCAATGTTGGGAAAATACATGATTGACCCGACACATGTACTCACCTATAAAGAAATAGAACGAGAACTAGATATATCTTATTATGAAGATCCTATCAAGATTCTTGATACTATAGAACAAGTGTTGAAAAACTGGATGAATCTTCTGGTAAAAGTTATATGGAGAAATCATAAGATGGAAGAGGCAACATTGGAGCCTGAGGAAATTATGATGAAGAACTGCACAAATCATTTTATGCAGTAATATTCTATAAAGTTCTAGGATGAAATTATTTTAATGATGGAAGAATGTAACACCCCAAGATTTCACAATAAGTTTCTCTTTGAATAATGCAATAACTTGCGTTGTATGAAACTTTGAGTTTTAGCACACCAAGACCAATCAAACTAGCTGTTTTGAATAGTAATACACACTTTTTTAAATTTTATAAATTTTATTTTACAAAATGGACTACATTTTTGGATTTAGAATAAAAAAATTGTCTTAGCTGATTTTTTTTTATTTTTCTGAAAACATTCAATTTTTTATGAGTACAGGAAAACACTGCATTATTTTTTTAAAACTAATATTTATTTAATTAATTACTTATTTTAATTAAATTTATTTCAGTTCAAAATAGATACATAATACCTATATAAGTTCAATGTAATTCATTGGGGTTATTTTATAATTAAATTAGATGTAAAAATTTTATTCAATTTTTAAACCACTTTAACTCACAATCTAAGAATATTTGAAAATTTTCATAACATGTAATTTTACCACTTTTTTGAATTTAATTTCAATAACATGAGAGATGTTTTTGACATCAGTAAGTAAAATTTTGTTCGATAGGATGAAAATATTTTTTTTTATTAGTATCTTTTGAATTTTATTTACCATGATTAAAAGTAAATAAGGTAATTAAAGGTAAAAATGATAATATAATTACCCTAACACATATTATAATTCTATTTGATAAGTGAATTTTGAGAAAAATAATCATTAGGAATATAATATGATCATTTTGGTCCACATGGATAAGATTAGGACATTTATTCTTATTTTATTTAAAGAAGAGTTAGAAGTGTAAAATTCGGTGTTTAATTACTAAACCATTTTTAATATAGTGTTATACATAAGATAGTTTTAACTCTTTATATTCATTAGAAATTTAAAAATATTTTCTACATAATGGTATTTTATTTAAAATTTTTATACATTAATTAATTAAATTTATTTATGAGACAATGACGATGTAGTAATTACCTTATTAATGAAAGATTAATTTAAGGGATATTATTAATATTTAAATAATTGTAAATTGTAATTTTTATTTATTCCTCGAATTTTTTAGGTTAATATGACATTTTAGGATTGATTAAATATTTTTTTGATGTTATAATGTTTTTCTGACTTTCACAAAAATAAAATACCAAATAGTGTCAAAATTGACCTAAATGAGTTTTTAAAAACAAATAATATATTTTTAATTGATATAATATTCCTAAAAAACTAATTTTAGGCCAAAGGACATATATAAGATTAGATATATAAATAATTAACCACTTGGGGTTTTCTTTTATTTTTATAGTATGCTTATTAACCATTTATTATAATAATACCAGAATACATGGTGAAAGTTAAACTATTTAACTACTAGTTAAATCTAAAATATAAGGTTAATATGGTGACCTAAACCTATCTAAAACCTATTTGATGAGATTTTTTGGACCCAAACCCATCATATCCTAGAAATAAATCATTTTGGAGCCATTATAAACCAAATATGACTGTATAATAAAATAAAATTTCAAGCTTTTCCTAAAGAGACCCTCACCTCTCCTATAAAAGGGTACATCCCCTTCTCTTAATTTTACACCTCAAAATCTATCTGGAGTGGCCAAAACTAGATTAAATATCCTCAAAACTACCATCATTTCAACTTAGAGGCCTTAATTTGATCATAAGAATATCTAAGGATCCATTTTGATCAAATCAAAAAGAAGCACTTGAAGAAGTGGTAATAATTTCACCACCTCTTTCAAAGTTCTTTTCTTGTTCCAATTCCGCTTTCCTTGTTATTTCCATACCAAAACAATAACTACAGTACCCTCTACATACTATTATGTTTTTATAAATATATTAAATCCATATTAATTATTTTATTCAGACTTTAAATGAAAAAGTCACCATACGTGTGTATGTACGACTTACCATCTCGATGTTGTGGTGTAGTTTGTTATTCAACAATTAATTGTTTGTATGGATATAATAATTAGTATAATTGATGAAAATAATAAATATAAATTTTTAATGATACTGTATATATGATATACCATCCAATTACATACTATTTCACCCTCAATAGAATGGTTTTATAGATCGTGTGTACGTATGGATTACCGTCTCCACGAACGAGATGAGATTAATTCCCAATCGTAATCATTCAAAAATAATTTTCATTTTGTGAAAAATAATTTTTAAGAACTTAATATCATTATAGATATGAATCAAATACATCCTATCCATAACAAACATGACTTACATAATGAAAAATATAAACAAAAACGAATCAGTTAACAACCAAAACAATGATACTAGTGAAATATTATTAACAAAGAAATATTAGAAGATAATATTTGATATCATATTTATGTATGTGGTTTATGTATAATTTAATAATTTTTTTAACTATTATAAAAGAGGTTAACTTACCCTTGACCAAGGAAATGTACAAGGTAATGGTAAATTCTACAATCACATCATTATCTAAGGTTGTTTATACGTGAGTATCTACTGGGACCTCTTTATCATCCACATATGTGTTTCTTAAAAATGTATTTAATTTTTTTAATATTTATTAGACAATGGGTTAAAGTAATTTATACCCATGTTTGACATTTTATAAATTTCTTATTATGTAATCATTCAGTCATTTTCCAAACAAGGTCTTTTATGACATTTTTGACAAAATTAAAGAAAGAATGTTTTTTAACTTATACAGAAAGTGAGGCTATTTTCCACCAATATAACACCTTTGAAGCTTACCATACAAACTTATACTAATATTTTCAAAATAAATTATTATTTTTTATAATTATGTGACTTTTAAAAGATTTAAAAATAAAAAGATATATTTCTCTCAAATAGTTTTGATTTCATCCATGCAACATCCTTTGATGGATTTTACACTTGTTTGATGTTGATTTAATATTTAACAATCTTCCATATTTTATTGAAGGAGTTTTGATATGTTTGACTATGGATGTGTTATTTTTATACCATGGATGGTTCATGGTTAAAGTATTATCATTTTTTATTCTATTTTTAATATAAATGTTTATGTTTTGTTTTTACCTTTTCATCTGGGGAATGCATTGGAATTAGTAAGTGACGGGTGAAGCCCACTATTACTCTTCGATGCATTGGTAGGTCTCATTAGACAAACTAGTGTCTTCGAACTAGGAATTGACAAAATATTATTTGTAGTCTTGTCATGAGGCCCGAACTATGTGGTTATGATGTTCGACATTATGCATTCCATCATTATGAAATTGGATATGGATATTATTTGTGATTATTCGACAAGTAGAATATCCATGTGAATAATTAAATGGAATTATTTGATTTATATTTTCCATATTATACTGAATTTTATGTTTAAAAGGCTTTTGTTTTAGTCTTATACATTTTCATAAATGTTTATGATTATTTATAAAAGTTTTTTCTATATTCTAATCTTTACCGAGCACCTGAGCTCACCCCTTTCTATGTATTATTTTTCCCAGGATGTGATGAAGTATATTATGACTAACCTACAAGGATATTCTAGGGGAGATTAATGTGTTAATAGGAGAGACAATGTTGTTTTTTTTCATTTCATAATGTAATGTAAAACTTATGTCTGTATCAAGTACTTCCAAGGCTACTAAATTGATAGGTCTTTCGGGATTTGATCCCTTGTGACCATGCCAATGTTATGTAATAATGCACCGACTCTAGGTAACTAGGGTCAGGGAGTTACATCTAAAATTGTTATAATTGATAAATTTATGACCGATTTCATTTATTTTTTTTATTAAAATATTTGTAAATTGTCAAGGGATATGTTGAGTAATTGGAGGTATAATTTGAGGAAACATTATGTTTGAACATTAACCTAGTATATTAAGCATTGTTAAATGGACTACTCTAAGGAGGAAAATAATTTTAGAGTAATATAAATATGTTGAATATCGAGTAAAATAGGTACTTGAGATCCCATGGTGAGTTTCTAAGATACATTATACTGGTTCATTTATTTAAATAAAATAAATCTAAACTTAATAATTTCTATGTAAAGTGATTTTCATAAGAAGTTTTTCTAAGAAAAATTTAATAAAGGGCATTATTAAAGAATAGATTGTTTAGGTGAGGGGAATATTAAACCTCAACTATGAATGTGACAATTTATTTATATGAAAACATTTAGATTAGTGTCAATGATGTGGTAACTTGAACAATGGATCGAGGGATCTTGGAGAGAGTGAAATACGGAACTTCCATTCATTATAGTATAATTACAATTAAATGTCATTTTTGAGTAAACCTGGAAATGTGTTGAATTAGGGAATTGATTTTTAATCGAATATGAGGTATGAAAATTTCATTAAATAAAGGAGTTTAGTATTTTCTTTATTTCAAGCATGGGAAATTGAACATAGAAGGATAATCCATTCTCTGTTTTTTGGAGTAGTTGTAATTAAATAAATAAATTTAACTATCAGGGAGTTCAATTTATTACATGTTGGAAAAGATTATGATTTATTTATTTCATTTTCCCACATATTTTTGGGGGATTAAAATTATATTAAATTTCTAAAATATTCAATAAAATGTATTTTATTTATTAATTGTTAAATTATATTGGAATTAATAAATTAATAGTTTATATAATAAAAATGTTAGTTATATAATTTAATTTTTCATTTTTTCATTCCATTTCTTATTTAATAATGATCTTATAAATTATATATTCCTTAATTTTTGTGGATTTGAAAAATTTTATTAAAAACATTATATATTTTTTATTTTATGAAGGTATTTTTTTCTCGTTTTATTTTATGGTTTGAGTATTTTAAATTATTTATTATCTCTATCATTTATTTATATTCATTAAATTAAAATTTAGTAATAGTTAATTATTATTAAATACATTTATAATTTTTTTAAATTAATTAATTCAACTAATTGATCAATTAATAAATTAATTAAGTTATTTTGATTGATTTTTTTATTATCAAGTTGAAGATAACTGTAAAAACTAGTCATCGTGCTATCGAGTATGAACACACCTCAATAATACCACCAATGACCTATCCTCATGAATATTAATGCATACCACTTGTCGAAGAATATGATCCAATTCTTATAAAAGTGACCCATTATCAATGAGACCCATTGAATCAAGTTGATCTTATACTGCCACTGCTCGAGAAGAACCTAAAGGCAAAACATTCACACTTTCTTCTGCTAAACTCTGAATATCCACCCTCAGATGAATCTATGGTGCAGTAGAGGGATGAAAATAAGGAATAGATGATAAATAATATAAAACAAAACTGAGAATAATTAATATAATTAATATAATAATAATAATAGTTTTAATATATAGATATAAAAGAAGGATAAAAAATTTATAATCATAGAAATATATTTTCATATATATATAATACTGATATATTTAATACTAAGTAACATAAATATATACCAATATAAATATTCTCCAATGATGACATCTTAGCTACAAAAAAAGAAAAAAAAATCCTCATTTTCTCGTTTCGTTATATTTAATAAGAGATTTGGGATTTGATCATGGGATGTGATCATAGAGGTGAACATCAAAAAAATCACATGAAAGTGTAAGTCATTTCGAGGGTTTCTCTATTTACAATGAGTCTTCATTGGAATTGTGTAATTAGAGTGTCATGGGATTCCCTGAGAATGTCTTGCCTATTACGATTTCTCTTTCACTATAATTCAGTTAGTTTTTCAAATAAGATGGTTTTATCCTCTATTTTTTGGAACTCCCAAGACATGGTAACTAAGTCAAATACATTGATAAAGGCACCAAACTCCTCTTCTTTTTTCCATTTTTATTTTTTTATTCATTTTCATTTAAATTTGTAAATAACATGATGTAATTTCATGAATTTTGAAAAAAATTACAATTATTTGTTTTTTATTCAGTTACCTTTGTTATAAGGACCCAACTGTAAACAATACATAAACTTGAATTAAGTTAATAATTCATATTGGGGATCTTTTCAGTTTTATAGCTTTAGAGAATTAGGCCATAAATATATATAAAAATTTAACTATTTCATGTAGACACTTCAACTCAGTATCCATTTTTTATAAAATAAATACTATTAAAAGAAAAAAAAATTGTAGTTCCAAGTTTTAGTCATAATGAATTTTACTTGATCCCATCCTCAACCCTAATCCACTTAAAGTCCTATGAAAAACATTAAAAAACTTGGGATGAGCATAAAACTCTCACTGAGGGATATACAAAGAAGAAAAACTGTTATTTATTCAAAACAACCAATAAACCATGAATACATTATCATAAGTAATAATTTTAACATTTTTGAAGTAGTAAATACTCTTCAATGAAAAAAATATCATTTATTACCCATTTTTAAGAAAAATATTACCAAAAAACCCATAGAAAGCACACATAACATATAAAGTTAACTTGGGAAAAAACATACTTAAATGGAATAACTATACGGTCTATTTCCACACGTATCACTAAATGGAATATCCATAAGACTGACTTTAATACCCAATGTATTTGATGTTATAACGTAACCAACCATCCTTGGTTTATCACATAACCCCCCATCATTTGGTTCACCACGTAACTACCCATCAAATGTCTAAGTATCATTATAAAATCATAACACATAAAATATTTCAAAAATCGATATTTTACTACTAACATTTAATTTACAATCACAAGAAATAATTTCGAGATATTTAAATAATAAATCCATTCCAAAAACCATTTTCAATATCAAAACAACCAATAATGTAATAAGGTATTTTATTTCCATATAAAACATTAAGGCTTATAGATGAAGCCAAATAATGATTACAGTGGAAGAAAGGACATTGTCATGAAAAAAGTTAAAAACATTCCTTTTGTAATTTAGTAAAAGGATTCATAGAAAAAATATTCCCTTTTAATGAATTTAAAATTAAAAGGGGTTTATTTTACATCATGTAATAGAAGGAGGTGCATATTACCACAACCCACCTCAATGAAAGGAGATTGAGATGAAGTCCCTTACCTCATGTTCGACTTGAATCATTATTCGTTAATTTCCTAAATAATATTATTAATATAATTTATTCTTGATTCAGTACATTTTTCATGTTTATCATCACTTATCACCTTTCTATAACAACCATATAAATATTCATGTTTATATCAATCATTTTTTCGAGGTTCGATACATGAGTCAAAAATAAACTTGTTATAATTATAAGTTATCCATGAGGTCAAAAATACATCATCTCAAGAATTATGTTCATGATTTATATATCATACATATAAAATATATATAGTATATATGCATTTATAATAGTCCATATCATTTGGATATATGAAAATGAAATGCACCGTTCATGGAGAGAGTAAGCCGTATGTACGCATGAATGCTACTTACATTTCATTTTTTTCAATTTTAAGGGATTGAAAACCAAATGATACATAGGTATATTATAACCCCAATATAATATCATATTTTATATATGCTACATAAGTTCATTAGAACCATCCTTTATATGTTCTATGTATGGTATGAACGAGTCATATCACATTGAGGGGGAGGTAGTCCGCACTTCCTCAAATGAAATTATCGAATATATATAACTCTAAAACCATAAAGGTATGTTATAAAAGATAATTAAATAAGCATATCGATAAAATAAATATCATAAATATCATATATAATTATATTTACCTCATATTAGCCACCATAATAGGTGGTAGGTTAAAATTGAATAGTCATCCTTTCGTGAGGCAGTAGTTCATCGACCACAGAAACAGAATGTTTTATACCCATTAGATGGAGGTGTGTGTAAGTTTAGCTCTAACATTTCTCATAAAAAACCTATTATATTGAGGATACTATTGATTTTACATTAAAAAATATCACAAAAAGAACAGGGAGTGAAGAAGTAAAATTAAAGAAAAGAACATGAGGGAATATGTTACCTTTAAATCGGGTAACTTCTTTTGATTTGAGTCAATGAGATCTCTTGAATTTCTTTCTACCTAGGGAATGGCTTCTAGGATGAATATAAGTATGTTTGTAGTTTATTTTAGTATATTTTGTATGATCCATGTGGCTTTAGAGGTGTGAGTAAGTGTTAGAGTTGATGGATTTTTATAAGGGGATGAGAGGCTCTTTAGGAAAGTTTGAAAATATTATTTTATTATAAACTATATTTCTCTTTTAAAAGGTCCCAAACTCATTAAATTCAAAGATATTATGACTATAATTTTAAATACTATCAAAAAATTGGTTTTATACATGTTAAGGGCATAAAAGTAACCTTATCGTTTAGCTTATCCTTTAGTTTACTAATTTAACTTTTATCATGCCCTCTGGTATATTCATACTATATGGTTAATATATTTACTATAAAATGAAAATAGACCCAAAAATGGACCAGTAATGAAACTTTTACCATCATATTTGTCATTTTTCATAATCTTAGATTTTTATTATTTTTTTATCATTTAATAAAATAGTATACATTCTAAGATCTCATTTATGTCAGTTTATAAACTATTCATATCAAGACTTCAAAAAAACTATAAAAAATTTATTATTTTAAAAAAACTACATTAATTCAAAGATAAAAAGTTATAATAATCCATAAAATTAGATGATGACATTAAAAGTTTCAAAAAAAATTTATTTTAATATTTATAATATCATTTATTTTAAACATTCATTAATAAGGTAGTCAATACATAATCATTGTGTCATAAAAAATTTATTTATATGATGTCTAAAAATTATAAATAAAATACCATGAATTAGGAAATATTTTTATATTTCTAATTAATATTTATAGTAGAAAATATCACTTATATAACACATTATAAAAATTGTTTTACTAAGAGATATATGTTTATATTACATTTTTCTTAACATTAAATTAATTTTTATTTACTATCTGTTTCACTTACTAGTGGCTCCATGGGATCCCAATGTCAACCCAAATATTCCCATGGTTGGAAATTTATCATCCAATATGGTTATAACACATGTTAGAGAAATTTTATATTATAATAATATTATTTTTTTACCCTTATTTACCAGATTTACCCATTAACAATGGTAAATAAATTATTTACTAATGTTACTATACATAATGTCTAAAAAATAAAAGTAACATATTTACATAATTTAGACATACTGATTAAAAATATGGAATCCTTTTTTCCAAATTTTAAAAAATATATGTTTCATAAATTAATTTAAAATTAATTTCTATTGCACAAAAAGAGTGTTTTTAAGAAATAATAACTATCAAAATATTGACACTTGATTATGTCCAAATTTAGATTAAATTACTTAAAATGAACAAAATTTGATTAAATGGTAAAAATATAATCCAATTAAACATTAAAACCAATTAAAAAGATAATCTAACCATATAATTAAAATGTAGTTTTGAATTAAAATGTTGTATTTTTCACCATTCATTAAAAATCGAACATTATTAGAAAAATAGGAAAATATCATCCGAAGTAAATTTTTATTTCAGATTTTAAAGAAGAAAATTATTTTGTATAATAGAACATATAAAAGTGTCAAAAACTATATTTAAAAAGTTTTCTCTATCAAAATGAGGTAAATCGACCTTTTAACGAATATTAGAGTATTTATGGTTGAAATTGGATTCATTCACATTTTAAGCCACTAAATTTTATTGGATAAATGTAAAAACATTTAAAAATCATGTGTAATAATATTTTAGTTATTTCTATTTATTCCCACCAATACAATGGCTATGCATTAACTACCATTAAAAATAATAGTATTATATTATTGTTTTTTAGTATAACTCAATGTTGTGTGAAATGTAAGATTTGAAAGAAACTCGTTGTTGTATATCAGGTATTCCATCAATCATAGAATCTACTTTAAAGTAAAATTAATATTTACTTCACAAATATTAATAAATATGAAAATTTCATATTATTTATTTACCTGGTATGTTACATCCTTCCCCCCATTTGGACATTACGTTGTCACAATTTTATTAGCTTATTAAATAAATGAGGGTATTTATCCCACATAAAATTTTCGGATTCCTTTGTTTCCTTTTCAACTATATAGGTTTTCCAAAAAACCTTTACTTGATGAATTACATTATTTTGCAAGACAATACCTCTTCTATCAAGAATCTAGACCTGTTGTTCCTGATAAGAGATATTCTATTCCAACTGAAATACCTCTGGACTGAAAACCTGAGATGGATCCAGCATATACTTTTTCAACATTGAACTATTAAAGACATTGTGTACATATGATAAACTTTGAGGTACAACCTCTCTATAGGAAACTGATCCAACTTTCTCCAGGATTTCATAGGGTCCAATGAACCTCAAACTCATTTATCCCTTCTTGCCAAAATGCATCACACTTTTCCATGGAGAACCTTTGAGAAAGACATGATCACCTATCTTGAAAGAAACATCCTTCCTCTGGTTATCTGCATAAATTTTCTAACTGCTCTGAGGTATTCTCATGTGATTCTAAATCAACTAAACATTTTCAACCATCTCTTCTACCAATTATGGCCCCATCAGTTTACTTTCACCGACATCATCCCTAAAAACTGGATTTCGATAGCTATTTCCATATAATGCCTCAAGTGGATCCATTTGGATACCGAAAAGAAAACTATTATTATAAGAATATTCAACCAAAGAAATATGTTAGTCCCAACTTTCCTAGTAATCCATTGAGTAAGCACGTAACATACCGTACAATTTCTGAATTGTTTGTTCTGGCTTCCAATCTGATTGATGATGAAAAATGTACTACAATTTAATTTAGTACCCAATGACTTTTAAAGACCTTTCAAAAAGTTAGAATTGAACCTCAAATCCTGGTCAGATACAATGGAGCGGGTAACTCCATATAACCTAACCATATATTTAACATACAATCAAGAATGTTGATCTAGAGATAGAGTATCTTGTATTGGAAGAAAATGAGTAGATTTGGTTAATCGATCAATAATAACCCAGATTGCAATGTTACATCGACAAGTCTTTGGTAATCCCATGATGAAAACTATTGACACATTTTCCCATTTGAACTCTAGCACTGATAAAGGCTGAAGAATCCCTGTCGGTAACTACAGCTCTTTTTTAACCTATTGACAAGTGAAACACTGTATAGTAAAGTCCGCAATATCTCTTTTCATTCCATCCCACCAGTAATACTCCTGAAAAAATTTGTACATCTTTGTACTACCAGGATGAACTGAAAATGGAGAACTATGAGCATCACATAATAACTATTTCTTTAACTATAAATCACAAGGCACAAATAATCTATTTCCAAACCTTAAAACACAGTCCCTATCTATATTAAACTCAGGAAACATTCTATTACTAACTAATACTACTTTTTTCTTGCAACTCACTATATTCCTTTTGCGCTTGCTTATTTCTGACTGATAGAGATGATTTCACTGCCACCTAAAACAAAACCGAGGAATTCTCTACACCAACAATATCTATTCCAAAGTTCATCAAATAAAAAACAAAAGTATCTTGTTCCAAATGCTTCATGGTTAATGTAGCATTAATCTTTCAACTCAAAGTGTCAACCACTTTATTTTTCTTTCCTCGATGGTAATGAATCATGCAATCACAATCCTTGATTAACTCCAGCAATCTCCTCTATCTCATGTTCAATTATTTCTGAGTGAATATATACTTTAAATTTTTGTCTTCAGTATATATTACACACTTTACTCTATACAAATGATGCCTCCAAATTTTTAAAGAAAAAACAACAACACCTAATTCCAAATATTTTGTAGTCTAATTTAACTCAAGAGGATTCAACTGACGGGAAGCATAAGCAATTAATTGATCATTCGACATTTGTAAAAAACCATGTAATTTCAACAAAGAATCACTGCAGATAACAAACTCACCATTTCTTGAAGGTAGAGCCCAAATTTTAGCATTCAACAATCTTTTTTTCAATTATTGAAACAATCATCACATTATTTTTTCTAGATAAATTTAACACATTTTCAAGTAAACTTAGTCAGTGGGACAGATAACAGTGAAAAATTTTCAACAAACCTTCTGTAATAACCTACCAAACTAATAAAACTATGAATCTCAGTCATATTTTTAGGTATTGGGCATTTTTCAACAACTTTTGTTTTAGCAAGATAAACATTTATGCCATTTTTGAATGAATGTGTCCAAGGAATGAAATTTGTTGTAAAAAAAATTCACACATTTTGAATTTCCAATACAGTTTCTTTTCTTTTACGGTTTTCAAGACAACCCTTAAATGACATTCATGCCCCTATTTACTTTTATAATAAAACAAAATATCATCAATAAACACAACCACAAACTTATCCAAGAACTCACAAAAATATATATTCCTAAGATCATTGAATACAACAGGTTCATTTTTTAACCCAAATGGCATAACTGCAAATTCATAATGGCCATATCTAGTACAAAATGCAGTCTTCAAAATGTCTACTTCATTTACTTTCTACTGATGGTACACTGAACTCAATTCAATATTTGAAAAATACTGAGCTCCCTAGATCTGATCAAACAAATAATTAATATGAGGAAAATGATACATATTATTAATAGTGATGTTATTTATTTGTCTATAATCAATGAAAAGTCTCATTGAACCGTCTTTCTATTTAACAAACAAGACTGGAGAACCCCACGATGATGTTCTATGTTGAATGAAACATTTATTTATCTACTCTTTCAAATGTTTTTTTAACTCTAAATGTTCAATTTGAGCGATTCGATAAGGGGGTTTTGAAACTCGCATAGCATCCATAACTATGTCAATAGTAAATTAAACTTCCTAATCAGGTATTATACCAGGAATCTCATTAGGAAGAACAACAAGGTACTCATTTAATAATAGTACATCATTAATATGAATAGTTCCTTTGTTTTCAACAATATGTGGAAGGTAACATTAATTTCTATCTTTCACTAGCTTTTCAGCTTCCAAATATGTTATCAAAATTAAAGGTTCATTCTTGTACACAAATTGAAATTCTTTCTGAAAATAAACCACTTTAGCTCTGTATTCAATCTTAGCATGAAAAACAGAAAGACAATCCATACCCAAAATAATCTCAAACTATACTAATGGGAAAAAATAAGGTTTGCCAGTAGATTCTTTCCTTACACAAGGACAGAAAGGTTCTTATAATTTAATTTTGTCTCAACATTTCCCCTCTGTGTTTTTACCATAAGTTCAGGATTCATATCTTGAGATGGAATTCCAATTTAGTAGAAATGTTTTTAGAAAAGAAAGAATGTGTAGATCCTAAATCAAACAAAACATTTTCATAATATGAAAATACAAACAAATTACTTAATACAACTTCATTTAATGGTCCCACATCTACCGTAGTAGTAGCAAAATAATTTTCCCCACCCCTCTTCTTTTGATCTATCTGGTTTGCACCCTAGGTAATCAAATTTGGACACAAATTGTCATAGTGCCCAAACTCATTGAATCTAAAATGTCTTATCGCTGGCTTTTCATTTCCATCATGATCTTCCTCCTTATAGTTAAGAGCAATATGAATAGGATTACCACACTAGAATCAATTTCTATACTTTGATAAAAATTATACAGGATGATTTTTACCTCACTTCTCTCAAGTTGTATATTTAATTTTCTTACCTCCATGATTCCTCAGTGAATTATTTCCCTTTTTCTACCAAATGGACCTCTTATTTTTATTTCTCTCTTGGAAAACCTAATCATTAGAAAACTCCATTTATACCTTCTTAGAAAATCTGACAAGTTTCTCATTGATTTTGAATTCAAAAGATGCTAAAGCTCTTCGATATCGGAGATTCAGTCCTAATTAAAATCAATTTATCTTACTATCAAGACCTCAGATGAAATTTGAAGCTTAACTTGCAAGTTGAGTGAACATTTCCTCGTAAGCAGACACTAGGTCATCTTATTGCCTCAATTATTAGAATTGTTTTTCCAACCTAAGTTGAACCGCCATAGAAAAATATTTCTCAAGAGACATACCTTTGAATTCATATCAACCAAGAGAATCAATATCCTAACTATCCTTGATATTTTTAACCATTAACCACAAGTGATATTATTCTCCTTCAAAACAATAAATAACAAGAATGAAATTCTGGTTGTCTGTACAACCCATTACATCAAAAATCTATTCCAGTGCTTTGATCCTTCCTTCAGCTTGAACAGGGTCAGATGACCCTCTTAACGATGGGGGACTTTGCCTCATTAAATTCATACTATAGACATGTTCCTCTAGGGTTGGGCAGGTTGGTCTCATGATTTTATACCACCACTATTTATAACCTGATCCAACTGATCCATCACTACAACAAACTGTTTAGTTCCGATTCTGACCATCTCAGGATGCTGATTTGGAAGGTTATTCTCCTCTCTATGCCAGCCCATCATATCTACCCTGTTTCTTCTATGGTAAACCAATCTGAACATAGAAATATCTTTGGCGAAGCAACATGGTAACATGTAAATGCTATATCATTTCATAAATTAATTTATGGATATTAATTTTATAATACCCTAACTCCTAAATTTTTCTAAACCGACCTCTAATAAAAAATATAAGGACCAAACCTTAATAATTACATAATCTAGAATTAAGTTAATAATACACATTGAGAATATTTTTAGGTTTGGATCGGTATAGAATTAGGTCATATCTTATACATAACAATTTGAATATTATATATAGATACTTTTACTCAGTATCCATTTCTTCATAAAATAAAAACTCTTAAATGAAAATAAAAATGTTTAGTTACATTTTTTAATCATCATGACTTTTCCTTGATCCCATCATTGACCCTAATCCACTTTAAGTCATGTGAAAAAAATTTCAATAACTTGGAATGAGCATAAAAAGCTCACTAAGGGATACCCAAAGAAGGAAAACCATTAGATTTTCAAAACAACCAATAAAACATGAATACATTATCATAAGTAAAACTTTTCACCTTTATAATGTAGTAAATATTCTTGATTGAATAAATTCTCATTTATTACCCTTTTGTAACCAAATTATTACCATAAAACACATAGAAAACACACATAACATTTAAAGGTAAAATGGGACAAAAACTTACATAAATGGAATGGCCATATGATCAACTTCCACACATGTCACTAAATAGAATAGCCATATGGCCGACTTACATACCAAATGCATTAGAGGTTATAACCTAACCACCCGTCCTTGTTTTATCATAAAACCACCCGTCATTTGGTTCATCTAGTGACCACCCTTCATATTTCTAAGTACCATTATAAAATCATAACACATAAAATATTAAAAATATCAATATTTCACTAATAACATTTTTTTTGAAATAATAACAAATCATTTCAATATATTGAAATAATAAATTCATTCCAAAAACCATTTTCAAAATAAAATCAATTAAAAAGGAAATAAGGTATTTCTTTTTTCTTTTAAAAACATTATGGATTATAAAGGAATCCAAATAATTATTACAGTGACGGAGAGGTCATTTTTGTTGGAAATGTTGAAAAAAATTCATTTTTTTCATTTAGTAAAACTATTTGTAGAAGAAATATTTCATTTTAATGATATTAAAATTAAAAGGGGTTTATTATACACCGTGTAAAATAAGAAGGGGTATATTATCAAAACATGCCTCAATGAAAGGAGATTGAGATGATGTCCTTTACCTCATGTTAGACATGAATCCTTCATTTTTTAATTTACTGAATAATAAACCTAAGTTAATTTATACTTTCTTCAGAACCATTTTCAATTTTATCATCCCTTTTCACCTTGGTATAACAATCATATAATTATTCAATTTTATATCAGTTGTTTTGTTGATGTTCGGTACTTTAGTAAAAAATAAACTTGTTAAAATTTTTTGTTTCCCATGAGGTCAACAATAAATTATTTCCAGAATAATCTTCATGATATATATATCATATATATATCATATATATTGTATATATGTATTTAGAATAGTCCATATCATTTGGATATATGAAAATGAACGACACTGTTTATAGAGATGGTAAGCCGTATGTACACATGAACTCTACTTCCATTTTATTTTTTCCATTTTTAAGGTAATGAAAACAAAATGATACATAGGTATATTATTATTCTAGTATAATATCATATTTTATATACATTTTTTATGTCCATTAAAACTATATTTTATATGTTCCATGTATGGTATGAAGAAGTCATATCACTTTGAGGGGGCGGTAGTCTGCACTTCCTTAAATGAAATTATCGTATATATACAACATGAAAAGCATACAGGTTTTTTCTAAACAAGAATTAAAGAAGCATAGAGAAAACCTAAACTTAATAAATATATTATATAATTAGCGTTCCAAATTAATGGACACCATAAGAGGTTGTAGGAGAAGATTGAACAATCATTGTTTCGTGAGGCTGTAGTTCGCCGTCCATAGAAACAGTATGTTCTATACCCATTAGATGGAGGTGTGTGTAAGTTTAGTTCTAATACTTCTCATGAGAAAAACATAGTATATTGAGTATACTGTTTTTTTATATAAACAATGAATACGAATAGAATAGGGAGTGAAGAAGTAAAATAAAATAAGAGAACTTGAGGGAAGATGTTACCTTTAAATCAGGTAATTTCTATTAATTTCTGCCAAAGGGCTCTATTGAATTACCCTCTACCTAGCGATAGGATTCTAGGATAAATATACAGATGTTGGGAGATTATTTGGGTAGATGTGGGACGATCCAAATGAAATTATTGTGTGATTAATGGTTAGAGGATATGGATTTTTATAAGGGGGAGGAGGGGCTCTTTAGGAATGTTTGAAAATATTATTTTATTATAAACTAATGTTCTTTTAACAAATGTCCCAAACTCATTAAATTAAAATACAAGATGAATATTATTCAATATAATCCCAACAAATTGATTTTAGACATGTTTAGAGCATAAAATTAACCTTATCTAGAATCTTTTACCTTTAGTTAAATAATTTAACTTTTATCATGTCTTCTTGTATATTCATACAATATGGTTAATATATTTACTATAAAATGCCAAGAGACCCAAAAATGGATCATTGTTGTAATTTTTAACATCATATATGTCAGTTTTATGAATATTAGATTTTTAATATTATTTTATTCTTTAATAAAATAGTATTCATTTTAATAACTTATATTATATCAATTTATAAACTATTCATATCAAAACTTTAAAAAACTATAACAACTTTATTTTTTTGAACAACCTACATTAATTGAAATATAAAAAGTTTTAATAATCGTTAAAAGTATTATATGACATAAAAATTTTCAAAATAAATTTATTTTATTATTTATAATATCATTTATTTAAAACATTCATTAATGAGGTAATCATTACATCATCATTGTGTCATAAATAAATAAATTTATTTGATGTATAAAATTATAAATAAAATACCATGATTCAGGAAATATTTTTATATTTCTAATGAATATTTATAGTCTAAAACATCACTTATATAACCCATTATAAAAAATGTTTTACTATGAGATATATGTTTATGTTACGTTTTCCTTAACTTTAAATTAATTTTTACAAAGTGTCATTTTTACTTACAAGTGGCTCCATGTAGTCCAAAAATCGACACAAGGATGCCCATGGTTGGAAATTTATCATCAAATAGTTTTAGGACACGTAATAGGGTAATTTAATATTATTATAATATTATATTTTTACGCATATTACCAGATTTACCCTTCAACCATGGTAAACAAAATATTTACTGATGTTACTATTCATAAAGTCATAAAATAAAAGTTACCTTTTTACAAAATTTTAAATTCTGAATTCCAAATATAGAACCAATTTTTCAAAATTCAGAAAACAAAATTTTCAGAAATTAATTTAAAATTAATTCACGTTGTCAAAACACAAAAGCTTGTTTTTAAGAAATAATAACTATAAAAATATTGACACTTGTTTATATCAAAATTCAAAGTGAAATTATTTCCAACGAAAAAAATTGGATTAAATGGTAAAAATATAATCTAATTAAACTTTAAAACCAATTAAAAAGATTATATAACCATATAATTAAAATGAATTTTTGAATTAAAATGCAATATTTTTTACTGTTCATTAAAAAAATGAGAATTACCAGAAAAATACGAAAATTTCATCCCAAGAAAATTTTGATGTCCCAATTCTAATGTATAATATTATTTTGTAAAATAGAACATATAAAATTGAAAAAAATATATTTAAAAAGGGCTGGCCATCAAAAGGCAGTAAATCGACCATTTAAAGAATATTAGAGTATGTATGCTTAAAATTGGATTCATTCACATTTCAAGCCTCTAAATTTTATTGGATAAATGTAAATAAATTAAAAAAACATGTGTAATCATATTTTAGTTAGTTCTATTCATTCCCTCCTATAAAATGGCTATTTGTTAACTACCATTTAAAATAATAATATTATATTATTATTTTTCATTATAACTCAACATTGTGTGCAACATAATATTTAAAAGAAAACCATTGTTGCGTATCAGGTATGCCATAAAAAATAACATCCCCTTTATAGTAAAATTAATATTTAATTCAAAAATATTAATAAATATGAAATTTTAATATTGTTTATTTACCTAGGATGTTACTTTTGTAGTGATCTCAACTCAATAGAAATGGATAGCTAATTCATGAGGATAAATTCACAAGGTGAAACATGATATTCCCGAAAGATCTGTATTTCATGATGATCATCAACACTATTTTTTTCCACACGGGAGATTGTGAAGGTGTTCTTGGTGTTTGAAAGAGTGAACTTATACAGTAGAATGGTTTGTCACTTCATTGTCTCAATTTTCCCCCTTCCTCAATCATTTTACCAATAGAGGATTCTGATTTCGGTTTTGTGATTTGATGATCCTAACTTTTCCATTCTATAATTTGAGATTTTATTTCAATAATTAGTATGTTGAGTAATTAATTTGGAATTGTGTTGGAGTTCTCAACCATTGAAAAAATTATGATTTCATGTGATCACTATTCAGGTAAGTGACATGTGTGATCGAAGTCTTCTATCATGAATTGAGTAAATTGAGATATGATGATATTTTATAGAATATCTGTGAAGGGTAGATAAAGGATGATCAACTAGGATTTGTTCTTTTTCTTTCTAACCCCATTCTTTTCTTTTTGTCTTTTTCACATTCTTTGTGTTGTTTCGTTTACTCTATTTCCTATTCATTCAATGAATCGTCCCTCTTCCACTATGATTTTTATCACTGTTATTTTTATATTAATTTTATGTTTTTGATATATTTAAAAATTAATATTTTCATAAATACTACAAGGGAATTAAATACTACGTCATTGAAAGACACTCTGGCTATCCATCAAACATCATTTATGATTTATTAATGTAACATTCACCCTACTCATTCAATGGAAGTATTCAACTATCAATCCGGTTGGAACACCCTTAAAGAGGATAACATTTAACTTTATTTTTGTAGTTTCTTCACTGTCTTTGGAGTTTTCTTCAATGAATATAATATACCGTGTTTTCTGGAATTTTTTCCAGATTTCTGATTTCTCTCATTCAAGCTAAAATTTTATGTCAATTTCGGACAATGAGTCTTCTATATAGATTGGGTAAGTAGTCTTATACTTTATCATAATATCATCTATGTTCATAAATTTTTCTATTTTGACACATACCTTAATTTTTTAACATTACACCTAAATATTCATATTACATAAATAAGTAAAATAGACCTTGACCTAGAAATATAATTAGGTATTTAAACAATATATGTGTTTGAAAAAATCGACATAAAAACCCCTTAGTGTATTGGATAAATTTTAAATACCACACCATATGATATGTGGAATGGTAAAAATATGATAATTACAATAGAGCTTTTGGTTGAAAGATATTATACTCAACAGAATGAAGAATATAAATATGTTTTCATCCAAAAATTATAAAGAAATATTACTTAGTTTTTTAAGACTCCCTAAATCATATAGGGTGTTCAATAAAAGAACAAGAAAATGTGGAAGATTATGTTCATGCAAGATTTTATGAAATAGATCCACCTGATTCTAAAACCCCATTAAAAACATTAAGGATGAAATTTATAAAATGAAAATCAATACCTCAACCAATCCTAGTGATTGTTATATGAAAACCTCACTAGAAAAATCACCCAGAACTGAGGAATATTTTAAATCCATACCCATAAAAAAATGAGCACCTTGTAATTCTCTATCTAGATTCATTAGAGCATATAGACGATATATTAGATGCAGTAGTTAGAGATCTAGATAGAGGTACTTAGTCTAGTGTTTTTCTTATAAATATGGTTTACCATTAAGCATTATTTTAACATCTTAAGTCTAATAACATCACGAAATTAATAAATGATCAATTATGGGTAATGTATATCCAAGAAGAGTCAAATCAGTTTGAAAGAAACAATTTGTGAGAACTTATAAAAATTACTAAATAATTATTTACTCTTGGTAGTAAGAAGGTTTTTAGAAAAAATTATGATTCTTCTAGAAATATAATTATAAATGATTATATAATTTTTTCACAATGGTATATTTATGAATAGGGAACTGACTATGAAGAATCATTTTCACTTGTATAATGATATGAAGCTATCATAATGTTTCATTCCTATAAATTATATTTTAATTTCAAATTATTTCAAATGTATCTCAAGAGTTCCTTTATAAATGGTTATAATATTGAGGATGTTTTGTTAGAAAACTCCCATGGATTTTAAAATTCTTATTTTCCAAATCATGTTTTTATAATAATCAATGATTTAAATGGGTTATAAAAACCTCTATGATCTTGGTTTGATAACCTCATCTCATTTATAATTTATAAATGATTTTAAAAATGTATAGCTGATCCCACATTTTTCAATAAGATAATTTAAAATGTTGTTTTGGTATTTCCAATCTATATTGATGAAATTATTTTTTGATATTCAAGAAATTATTTATGTACTGACTTTTCAAAATGGATATACAATAAATTAAAATTAAATTAATGGGTATCCTGAAATTTATCCATGGATTTCATATTTTTCAAAATAAATAATGTATCATTTTAAATTAAATGAAATAAACTAATGATATTCTATAACATTTTTGGTTTGTATAGAACTAAAGGTAGTGATACTCCCATGAGTATAAGGTGTATGGTGGGTCTGGATGAAACTGTGGAACAAGTTGATCAAACCATGTACATAGGTATAATTGGATGTTTACTATACTTAACTAATAGTTTACATGATATTTTTTAGTGTGTGCATATGTTCAAATTTTCATGAACATCCAAATTAATAGTATTTGAATTATTTCAAAATAATTTTTAAATACCGAAAATGTGAATACAAAATCATATTTTTATATTAAAGAGGAAAATAATTTGAATTATTAGTTATGAAGATGAATATTTTGAGGGCTATTAGTTAGATAAAAATAACAAATGGAGCATATAAATTTTTTTAAAATTACTTAGTTTCATGGAATAGTAAAGACTACAATGTTTTTTAATTATCCACTATTAAGTTTGAGCAAATAGTTATAATTAGTTATTGTGAAAAAACTCTATGGATGAAACACACATATCTAGTCTACATATATCAATTAAAATATGTGTTATATTACAATTTCTAATAATCATGTATGTCATTATAGGGAAATATATATTTTTTTAATAGTTCACTTTTATATAGACTATTTTCAAAAGGGGATATTAATTTTGAATACATTGGTCCTCAAAATCAGCTTGTTGAACTATTTATAAATATATTTAATTTTGAGATAATTAATTATATCATTCAAGAGATAAAAATTATTTAATGCTATTAGATATTTCAATTTAGTTCTATCACATATTTTTTTGAATGATATTAAAGATTCTTAACTTATATTTTTATTAAGATCATTATTAATATAATTTTTTATTAATTTTTTTATACTTATATTTATTATAAATAGTGATCTTTTAATTGGATTGTCATTTAAGTGACATTGTGTTTTTGATCATATTTTTAGTTAATTAACAATTACTAGTGGGTCATGCAGCTACTCTACATACTAGGAGAAATTAATCACATTGTCATTGTACCTTTTATAAATATATAGTAAGTATATATACCATTCTTTATTTATCATGAATAAAAAATTAGTATACCTACCACGACTATTTTTTTTTAAAATTTTCATGTTGGTGGGATTTTTGGTATGTTTATAATTAGTCAATTCCCTAATTTTTTTAAGTAGAATTCAAAACAGGAATATGAATCATTTCAGGTCCTTACCTAAAATTCATTTTCCTTATTTTCAATACCTAACTTCTCTATTTCATTAATCCTTCTTGAAACAAAATATAACATCTCCCTTTCAATTATAAACATCTATAAATTGAATCAGAAAAAAATATTGGAGGTGAAATGATTTCCCAATGATAAACCACTTATCAGATCACCTCCTGCAATGAAATTAAAAAAGAAATAAGGTATATCAACTAGAAAAGTGACGTTTTAAATCCCTCAATTTGTTGATTTAAATGTATGTGTTGAAAAAATGGACACCTAGTGGCTTTAATTAGTATGATTATTAGGGTAAAGATCCATTCATAGATACAGTTGAAGTGAATGGTTCAAGGAAAATGTAATTCTATTTTATCATATTCTAATTAAAGTATTTTGTGATCATATTTAACTCATACCTAGAACAAAAGTGACATAATTCATAAAATGGTGAATGGGGATGTTTTGAGTATTCAAAAAAACACTAGAAAAAGACTTAAAGTGTGCCTCAGTATGTTGAATTTGATGATTATCAAATTTTATATTTGATAAATCATTCCAATTTCAAGTCCTAAAATGATCTTGAGGAATTGATTGTAAATTGGACACCTAAGAGACCATTTATAGTTGATCATAAAGGAGAACATATAATTATTTTTATGATTTCCCATTATTTTATCTATTGTTGAGAATGAGACATTAGTATCTAATGAAAACAATTAATTAGCTTTCTCTAATTGATTCAGAATGGGATTCAAATCAGTATTTCATTATATGTGATGAGGCTTATGTAAAGCTGTGTATTCATTTTTCTACACTCAATTACATTCCATATAAAATGTTTATATCAACCCTATTAGATTATAAGTTATTAATATGTTAGGTGGTGGAAAATATTATTTTCACTGATAGTTTATTCCTCAACTAGAAGATATATGGGAAAAGAAATTAAATTATAAAACTTAGAGAAAAAGAATGGTTTAGGGGTAGTGAAATCTAGAATGAAACTTTTGATCCATCAATGTATCCTCTTAGACCAAGGAATCATGTGTATCAAGGTCTTGAGTTTGATAATGTTATAAAATATTTTTCTTATGATGAAGTTGAAGCTATTCTGGATGTTGAGGAAGTAAATATATAAATAGTTGATTTTAGTGAAAAAGCTAGGGAATACTTAGAGAATGATATGTAAGACTCTATTGATGTATCTTTTGGTGGTCCTAAATCTCCTATACCATTACCATACCATAAAGATGACATTTAATATAAATATATTGTTGAAGCTAATTTATTATGTTAGTGGTTTTGTTGATTTAATTAAATATGGTGACTTAGTTTAGTCTAATGAAGATGGGTAAAGATTGCATAAGTCATAAAATCTAATCCATTGGATTGGGAGTAATCCTATACACAGTATACTGATAAACCACATATTAAGAATAAGTTTGTAGGATGAGAATTTCTAGGTTGGGATTACACTGAGCATAATGATGATCATAGTGTAGTGAATCCCACCTCAAGGGAGTGTATCTTCTAACCCTTATACTCAATGATATTTAGAAGGATATATGATAGATGATAGTCACACCTATGTAATATATGATGTATTACATCTCAATTATTCTACGGACCAAGCTCTAGATGTTATTTTTGCCCGAAATCTAACCAACATTTTTAAGGAACAAGGTGAAGGAAATGAAATTGATACTTTTGGATATCTCAGAATAAATTTTCTTTAAATTGAAGAAGAATAAAATGATACTTGTCAGCCACAAGTTTTGTTGGAGAATTTAGAGATTGAGGATAAATTGTATGGTATAAAATCTTTTTATGTTTCATCTAATTATGTACATTCACATACCCCTTCTGTATCCTTTATAATAAGAGTGTTTGAATGATTTAAAATCATATATTATGGGTGTAATGAAATAATTATTCATTATAATCGGGAACTCAGTAGAACCAAATTTAGTGGAAAATATATGATGGATATTAACATTGGTAATTTCCAATCTCCAAACATGATCCCATCTGAAAATTGATGATATGAAAAATAATATTGGGGAATTAAGAGAACAAGTGGGTGATTTTTAGAATGATATGAATGATATAAATGATATTATGATAGAGTTAGATCAAATACTTATAAATGTAGATTTTAAATCATCAGCTGATCTTCCATCATCTTCCCCAAAGAAACTCTTTCTCCTATTACATATGTTGTTAATGTAGATGTAATAAAATATATTATAAGAGATGGAATATTTTTTTAGATTTTTTCAAAAAAGAAGGAATGTGGGTTTGATGATATTTAATATCAAGCTACTATGACCTTGGTATCGGTCCGAAATGATGTCAAAAAGATGGTAAAGATAGAGATACTATCGAAACATCCATAAATTTATATTTCAAAATAATATTCATATGTTATACTTGAATAATATTTTCAAATCTCAATCTAGTGATATCAAGACACCTCTTTTGACTCATGTGTTCAAAAATCAAGTGGAAAAGTATAAATATTTAACTCTCTTTCGAGAATCCTTCATTGAATAGGATGATTATTTTTGATAAATAGATCATTTTTAAAGATTAATATATGATTTTACAATATTTTTATATCCTTACATATAATCTAAAAAACTTCCATAAAATCTCCTTTTACCCTACACATAATATTCAACTCTCCTTCTATTAAAATTGATTCTTCCAATATCTTTCTATTTTTTCATAAAAACTCTATTCAACACCAACATATGGTTTATAGTAGTGTGGTAATCAAAGAAAATTGTTAATCCTTTTTAAAATACCCTATCAAACCAATCATATCCTTTACCACTAATGAAAATTTCCTTGTTCTCTATACTGACGTAAGGTACGTTCCAAATACGGATTCTGGTGAGCATTCATGATTGGGAAACTCAATATACTTTTTAGTAATAATTTGTGATATTAATGAGATACCTGGTTAATATCAATTTTTTCCTATTATCAATTATTTTCAGTATTTTGTTCATATTCCCAATTATATTTTAACCAGGATTTCATTTTTGAAAATCCAAAAAGGTGGATATATATTTTGAAATGGTGAAATTAATTTAAGATATTCTAAAATTTCAACATTTGAGAATCCATGATATTGAGAAATACATTTCAAATTTTATTTCAATTAATTTGACAACTAATTCTATTCATTTTATTTTATATTTCATGATTTGTAATCAAAGAAAATGTGGTGATTGTTTTTGTAGTCTATAATATCTTTATTTTAATGATCTCAAATCCTATTTCTTATGTTTCTATTGAATTATATGTTTTATGATAGTAAATTATCTTTAAACCAAAAATGATAATAATGGCTATCTTACAAAGATATTGTGAAAACATACCACATCGTTAATAAACATATATTATGATGAAGTTCATGTAACACCCGAGACTTTTATAAGAAATATTTTTTTTATTTTATATAAATCATCAAAGGAATCATTAACTACACACAACACTATCTTGGCTTGCTTTGCACGCAATCACGACCTTCCTTGATAGCTTGCGTCGCACCCAATACCGAGTTTCACTAAACAATGACATGCTATTAAAATATTATTAAAACTAGCTGTTATGAATAGTAATAACAAATTTTTGAAATTTTGTAAACATTATTTTTCAAAATGGACTTCATTTTTTGATTTGTAATATCGAAATTATTCTAGGGTGAAATTTTGGTATTTTTCTGAAAACATTCAATTTTTGATGAATAGTGAAAACACTAGGTTACTATTTAAAAACCAAATTTTTATTTAAATAATTATTTATTTTATTTAAATTTATTTTAGTTCAAAATTGATACATAATACCTGTATATGTTCAATTCAATTCATTGGAATAATTTTATAATAATTTTAGATATATACAAATTTTATTGAACATTTCACCTTCTTTCACCCACCTCCTAGGAGAATTTGAAAATTTACATAAAACATAATTTTACCGCTTTTGTGAATGGATTTCCAAAAATATGAGATACATGGTTGATGTCAGTAAGTAAAATGTGGTTCAATGAGATAAAAATATATTTTGTTGAATAGTAACTTTTTACTTTTTTTACCACGGTTAAAAGTAAATAGAATAATTAAGGGTAAAAATGATATTATTATTACCCTAACACATGTCATAATTCTATTGGATAAGTTTAATTAGACAAGTAAAAACATTAGGAATAAAATATGACCATTTAAGCCCACTTGGATTAGATTAGGACATTTATTATTAATTTATTCAAAGAAGGGATAAAATAGTTAAAACCACAGTTTAATAATTAAATCGTTTTTCATATAGGGTTGTACATATGATAAATTAGACTATAAATATTCATTATAAAGATAAAAATATTTACTACATAATTTTATTTTTAATTTTTAGAAAATAAATAAATAAATTTATATTTGACACAATGATGATGCAGTAATTATGTTATTAATAAAATATTGACATAATTGATGTTATAAATACCCAAATAAATGTAATTTGAGACTTTTTATGAATTAAAATAATTTTATATGTTAATGTGACATGTTAGTGTTGATTTAATTAAATTTATTCGAACTAATATTTCTGTTATTATTTTCACAAAAATCAATTACCAAATAGTGTAAAAATTGACATAAAATTGTTTTTAAAACAAATATTATATTATTAATTGTTATTTTATTCCTAAAAATCTAAGGCTTAGTAAAATGACTTAGAAAAAGTTATATATTTTAATAATAAACAACTTGGGGTTCTTTTGGCTTGTTATTGTATGTTTATTAACCTTATAGTGTAAGAAAACAAGAAGACGCGGTAAAAGTAAAATTATTTAACTTAAAGATAAATCTAAATGATAAGGTTAAAATAGAAACAGAAACTTTTCTAAATTCTATTTGATGAGAGGATTTAGACCCATCCCCACCTTAGCTTCTAAATAAATCAATTTGGAGCTATTTAACACCGAATATGACTTTTATAATAAAATAATATTTTTAGTTTTTTCAAAGGTGCCCCTCCCCTCCCTTATAAAAGGGAACCTCCTCCCTCTCTTCCTCACACCACTTTGAGCCTTCAAGCTCATCCAAACCATTCCAATTTCTCCTCTCCACTTTTCTAGAAACATCCTAGAGGTACTGGTCTTCTTCAAAGACTAATTTTAGTGCCATAAAAGGAGGTCTCAAAGAGGCGCTTCAAAGAAGAGGTAATGTCAGCTACCGATTCATTTAACTTTACTTTTTCTTCCACTTCTTCTTATTTAGTTGTTTCATTATGAATTAATAACATCAGTATCACTAATATACTGATATGTTATTATAAGTATGAAACACCCCTATTTCACCATCTATCTATTCTACGGAAAATGAAATCACCGCGCGTGCGTACGTACAGAATACCGTCTCCACGCCCTGGTGTAATCTACTTTCCACAACCACCTTACAAGGATGAGTATAATGGTGTAAAGAATAAATATATATGATTATTGTAAAGTGATATTGATTCTGAAATATTATACATACACTCCAATATAATTCCACGATCATGGGAACGATATCATCGCTCGTGCGTACGTACGGAATACCATCTCCACGATGTGATGCGACTCATTATACATGATTTTCATTGCATAATGATTACATAAATGAATTGAGTGAATAAATATGATATATATTACACTAATACCATTCTGGAAATGATGTATCTATAACCTAAAAAGAATAATAAGAATTTATTCGACAAAACACGCATAAGAACAAAACGTAATAAACACTCGAATAACAAGTATAAATGATATATTAATAATAAGAAGATAAGAATATGATCATATATGATATCATAAAAATGAGTATGATTCTGGAATAATTCAATGAAATTATTAAAATCATTATACAGGAGGTTCAGACACTTACGAAGCAAATCGGACCTAAGGTAAGGGAAAATCTCGCAATCTCATTTTTATCCGAGATTGTTTATACTTCGGTAATTACTGGGGAATATTTATCATCCAAATCAATGTTTCCTAAATATTTAATATTATTTCCATCCTCGTACAATTGTTTAAATATAATTGTACCCTTTGGTGAGTTTTTAGTAAAAGATATGAAAGGAATCTTTTGTCGTTTTTCATATGAGGTACTTTTTGACTTTTCTGGCCAAAGTATGGGAAGAATGTTTTTTTAACTTATACTGCATGAATGTATTTTCAGAACATTATTTACATGAAGCTTCCTTTACATGTTTTCAAGTTTATTTTTTATCAACTTCTTTTAGTTTAAAATTGTATCACATGTTAAGAAAGGAAAATGTTTTTGAAGTAGAAAGGATATTTTCCTCAAGAATGGAGTTCAAGTGTTTTATCAAAATTATTTTCCATCTAAGATAATATAGGGTTATGTTTCTATCCCTATTATTATATTTATTTGATTATGTTTTGATGGAATTATTTTTATGAATTCCTTTATCTTAAATGAATTGTTTTATGATGTCACGATGTTTAAGAATCCCATTTTTATTACTTGGGTTACGCAATGATGTATGATTTATGATTTTGTGGTACACATAAGAATGGTTTCATTATGAGATTGGTGGGACCTATATCCCTATCCAATTCATTGGGTAAAGATTTATATCTCGTGAGATAAACATGTCTGGAATGGAAGGTTAAACCGGTTCAGTGAAACAAAACTGAAATGAGGAGTGAACTCGGTTCAGAAATGGACTTTGTCCGCTAAGATAGTCTTGGGTATGAGTCTTGAATACTAAGAAATGATTCTATATGATTATGTGTGTATTCCAAAAAGTGTCATGTTTTAAGTTATGATTATTGGGATTACATTTCACTATCATTATTTAGCCTATGTTATGAAATTATAATCTCTTTTGTAGGGTACGAATTCCAAAATGTTATGTTCTTATGAATATGATGTGATTGATATTTCTTTTCTCTACCCTTACTGAGAATTTGAGCTCACACATTTGTATGTTTTCTTTCCCCAGGTCAGGAAGAAGGTTATTAAGTAAGATATGCCAAAAGGGACTATAGATACGATGAAATAAATGGGAGATAGTGTAGATCCCTTATGAACCAGTTGTTTATGTTTCCCAGTTTCTAAAGACACTATACCTATACGGTCATTTCATGGTTTTGTTATACCTTGTAATAATTATGCATCAATTTTGAAGTATTAACCATTTATGTAAAGTATGGGTCGTTATAGTTGGTATCAGAGGAAAGGTATTGTCAACCTTTGGAAACTAGGATGTGAAAACCATAGTATGAAACCTAAGGATATGTCTAAGCGTAGAAAAAAATCTTAGAAATGGCCATGAAAAACCTATGATATGACCTTAAGTGTGAAATTTTATTCTTGATTATGTGATTTTTCTATTATAAGTAGTGTTTCTCTCACTATTATTCATGGTTTTAGTCAATGGATGGAACCCGAAGGAACTGTGTTAATGCGGAATGCGACGAGCAATGAAATGATTGTCCCCCTGAGAAACCAAACGTTATGGGAGCTGGAATGCAAAATCTTTTAGCCTTGCTCACACAACTTTCTCAAGCTATGAATCATGCTGGACTTCCAAACTAGCAAAGGAAGGAGAAAAATTCTGTTGAATCCTTCATGAGGCAGCGTCCACCTTCATTCTGCGGGTCTACATATCCATTAGTTGCTGAAAAAATGATTAGTACTACTGAAAAGATATTTTCATTTCTTCAATGTTATGAACATGATAAAGTCATCTTAGCAGTTTATCATTTGGAAGTTGAAGCTGATCAGTGGTGGAATCTTATCAAGAATACAAGGCCAAGAGATGAAATTGAATCCATGGAATGGTACGAGTTCAAGAACTTAATTTTCAATAAGTACTTCCCTCGTATTCTTCGAAAAAAGATGGAGAAAGAGTTTCTTTGAACTAAAGAAAAAGGATGATGAATCTGTTGGTACCTACGAAGAAAATTTTACAAGACATGCAAGGTACACTTTTGGGATTATTATCCAACCTGAGAGTAAGATCGATCGATTTTTTAGTGACTTAAAACCAAGTCTTCGAAGGGCGTTATCCATATGGGACTTCAATAGCTATGAAGAAATCGTTTGATGTGCACTCAAAGTTGAGATGGAGATTGGAGTAACCCATCAGTCATATGGGTTTGATAAGAAGAGGAAAATGGAATTCAAAGGAAAATCTAAAGATCACACTCAAAAGAAGATGAGTTTTCCCTTATTCTCAAAGTGTGGAAAGAAACATGGAGGTATTTGTCTTAAAGGGACAAGTAAATGTTTCAAATGTGGAAAGGAAGGTCATCGGGCATTTGAATGTCGTAATGATGGGAAGAAGATGTCTAGTCATGAGAACAATGAAAATGCTACACATAGTGCACCTCCTACACTTCAATGTTATAAGTGTAAGGAAATGGGGAATTATGCCATTCAATGCCCTAATCCAAGGGTTTTTTATGATGATCGACATCAATAAAATCTTAATGCTAAAGAAAAAGGATAGTCACATGCAATTTCTATCAGCTATGTGGAGTATGATAATGAAGTGGTGAAATGTACACTTATCATCCACTCTAAAGTTGAAAATGTTTTATTGGATTCTGGATCCACCCACTCTATTATTTCTGAAGAATTTTCTAAGGTTATCACTGTATTACCTCAAAAATTAGATGTTGAGTTAGCTGTGACAACCCCTAATGGCACAACAGTCGCATCAAAAGTTTATAATTCTTCTCCGATTGAAGTTTATGGGAAAGTGCTTCCTGAAAATCTTGTGATCCTTCCTATAGTGGAATTTGATGTGATTCTTGGATAGATTTGATTTCTCTATATGGAGCTCATATCAATTTCCAAATAAGGGAAGTCACATTTCATATTCCAGATCAATCAATGATCGTCTATCGATGCAAGGATGAACATAACCTTCCAGTGGAAATTTCTTCCATCTTATGGGTCTTGATTCCACTAAATTGATGTTATTTATCTCAAATAGTTGGTGAGAAACTCATGATTAATAATATGCCCATTGTACGGGAGTTTGGTGATGTCATTCCGGAGGAATTACAGGGTCTTCCACCAGATCGTGAAGTTGAGTTTTCAATAGAACTCGTACCGTGTGATTTACCTATTTCAAAGACACATTATATGATGGCCCCAATTGAGTTACAGGAATTGAAGAAGCAACTCCAAGAGAATCTTGATAAGGAGTTCATACTCCCTAGTGTGTCACCTTGGGGAGCACCTGTTCTGTTTGTTAAGAAGAAACATGGATCAATGAGACTATGCATTGATTATCGAGAACATAACAAGATCACTATCAATAAAAAATATCCTCTCTCGCGCATTGATGACTTATTTTACCAACTATTTGGATATCAATACTTTTCCAAGATTTATCTTCATTCAGGGTATCATCAATTAAGGGTCAAAAGAGAGGTTATACCAAAGACGGCTTTCCGTACAAGGTATGGACACTATGAGTTTATAGTGATGCCATTTGGTCTTACTAATTCCCCTGCTATCTTCATGAATCTAATGAATAGAGTCTTTAGGGACTATCTTGATCAGTTTGTGGTAGTCTTTATAGATGATATTCTTGTCTATTCAGAGAGCAAGTAATAACATGAAGATCACTTGATAATTGTATTGAAGCCCCTGATAAATGAGAAGCTTTATGACAAATTTACCAAGTGTGAATTTTGGCTTCAAAAAGTTGCATTTTTGGGTCACATAATCTCAAAAGAGGGGATATCTGTGGATCCAGCAAAAATAGAGGATATCGAAAGATGGTTGAGACGAACAAAAATAATTGAGATCCGAGGTTTTCTTGGTTTCGCTGGATATTACCAATGTTTTGTGAAAGATTTTTCACTATTATCTAATCCACTCACAAAGTTTAATCATAAAGGAGTTAAGTTTGTTTGGATGGAGGAATGTGAAGAGAATTTCAAGGAGTTGAAAAGAAGGTTATCCAGTACACCTGTGCTCACACTGCCTTGTTGTGGAGAAATGTTTGTGATCTACAATGATGCATCCAAGAAGGGATTGGGGTGTGTTCTTATGCAAAATGATATGGTGATAGCTTATGCCTCACGGCAGTTGAAAATCAATGAGAAAAATTACCCAAATCATGATTTGGAGTTAGCTGCGGTAATATTTGCATTAAATATTTGGAGGCATTATCTTTATGGAGAAAGGTGTGAAATTTTTACTGATCATAAAAGTTTAAGGTATATTTTCACACAAAAGGAGCTGAATATGTGCCAAAGAAGATGGTTGGAGCTGATTAAGGATTACTACTGCTCAATTCATTACCACCCTGGGAAAGCAAACAAGGTGGAAGATGCATTAAGTCGACAAAACCATGCTAGCTTATCGATGATGAGGATCACAAAAGATCCAATATTTATGGATTTACAAAGGATGGATCTTGGAATTATAATGGAAGGGGAAAATCTAATCTTTCTCAACTGAATGTTCAACCATCTATACATGTGAAGATTAAAGAGGCAGAGAAAGAAGATGTAGAGTTACAAAATAAGGTGAGAAATGTTCCTGAATTCAAAATTTATTGTGATGGGATAATAAAGTTCAGTAATCAGGTTTGTGTTCCTCCCATCCCCGAATTAAAGAAGGAGATGCTAGTTGAGGCTCATAGTTCTTCATTCTCTATTCATCCTGGAAGCACGAAGATGTATAAGGACCTGAAAGAGTACTTCTGGTGGGATGGCATGAAAAGAGATGTTGCTGAATATGTCTCTCGATTCTTGGTTTTTCAGAAAGTTAAAGCTGAGATATAGAAGTCTAAGGGGATGTTACAACCATTACTCGTACCATAATGGAAATGGGAAAACATCACTATGGACTTTTTCACGGGACTTCATAAAACATCTAAAGGAAATAATGCTATCTAGGTCATAGTTGATCGTCTTACAAAGTCGGCACACTTCATCGCTATTAGAGAGGATTTCTCTCTAGATCAGCTTTCCAGGATTTATATAAAGGAAGTGGTAAGATTTCATGGAGTACCACTTTATATTATATCTGATCGGGATCCGAGGTTTACCTCAAAGTTCTGGAAAATTCTTCAGCATACTCTGGATATAGAGTTCAGTTTCAACACTGCTTATCATCCTTACACAGACGGTCAGTATGAGAGGACAATTCAAACTCTAGAAGATATGTTGAGAGCTTGCTCTATGGATTTCAATGGTGGTTGGGATCAACACCTACCTTTGGTGGAATTTTCTTATAATAACAACTTTCACTCCAGTATTTAGATGGATCTTTATGAATCTCTCTATGGAAAGAAATGTAGGACTCCAACTTGCTGGGATGAAGTTGGAGAAAGAAAGCTATTAGGACCTGATCTTGTTGATGATATGGCAGAAAAGGTCCGATATATTCAACAACACATAAGAGAAACTCAGAGTCGAAAAAAAAGTTATGCCGACAACCGAAGAAAATACTTAGAGTTTGAAGTGGGTGATAAAGTGTTCTTATGAATATCTCCTTAGAAGAGAGTAATGAGATTTGGAAAGAAGGGAAAGCTGAGCCCTAGGTATATCAGTCCTTTCGAAATACTGGATCGTGTTGGGAAGGTAGCTTACCGATTGGCACTTCCACCGAATCTCTCTCAAGTTCACGATGTGTTCCATGTTTCTCTCCTGAGAAAGTACATACCTGATCCTTCACATGTACTCAGCTCAGAAGTTGTACCGCTGGAACAAGATCTTTCTTATGAAGAACATCTGATAGAGATTCTCGATCGTAGTGAAAAAGTCCTACGGAACAAGACCACTCGTTTGGTGAAAGTTTTATGGAAGAACCACCAATTAGAAAAAGCTACATGGGAGCTTGAGGATATGATGAGGTAGAGGTATAATCATCTGTTTGTTATAGAGTGACGAATTTTGAGGGAGAAATTCATTTTAAGGGGGGTAGAATGTAACACCTGAGACTTTTATAAGAAATATTTTGTTTTTATTTTATATAAATCATCAAAGTAATCTTTCACTACACATAACACTATCTTGGCTTTCATTACACGCAATCACGACCATCCTTGATAGCTTGCGTCATACGCAATACCGAGTTTTACTAAACAACGATATGCTATTAAAATAATATTAAAACTATCTGTTATGAATATTAATAACCACTTTTTGAAATTTTTTAAATTTTATTTTTCAGAATTGACTTCATTTTTGGATTCGGAATATCGAAATTAGCCTACGGTGAAATTTTGGTATTTTTCTGAAAACTTTCAATTTTTGATGAATAATAAAAACACTGGGTTACTATTTAAAAACCAAATTTTTATTTAAATAATTATTTATTTCATTTAAGTTTATTTTAGTTAAAAATTGATACATAATACCTATATATGTTCAATGCAATTCATTGGAGTAATTTTATAATAATTTTAGATATATAAAAATTTTATTGAACTTTTCACCGTATTTTACCCACCTCTTAGAAGAATTTGAAAATTTACATAAAACATAATTTTAGAACTTTTGTGAATGTAATTTCAAAAATCCGAGAGACACAGTTGATATCAGTAAGTAAAATGTGGTTCAATGAGATAATAAAATTTTTGGTGAATAGTAACTTTTTACTTTTTTTACCAAGGTTAAAAGTAAATAGGGTAATTAAGGGTAAAAATGATATTATTATTACCCTAAAACATGTCCTAATTATATTGGATAAGTTAAATTCTACCAAAAACAATCTTAGGAATAATATATGACCATTTAGGCCAACTTGGATTATATTAGGACATTTATTATTAATTTATTTAAAGAAGGGTTAAAATAGATAAAATCAAAGTTTAATAAGTAAATCATTTTTAATATAGGGTTATAAATAATATAAATTAGACTATAAATATTCATTAGAAATATAAAAAGATTTCATACATAATGGTATTTTATTTTTAATTTATAGACAATAGATAATTAAATTTATATATGACACAATGATGATGCAGTAATTATCTTATTAAGAAAATATTGACATTATTGTTGTTATAAATACCCAAATAAATGTAATTTGAGACTTTTTATGAATTCAAATAATTTTATTTGTTAATGTGACATGTTAGTATTTATTTAATTAACTTCTTTTGAACTAATATTTCTGTTATGATTTTTACAAAAAACAATTACCAAATAGTGTTAAAATTGACATAAAATTGTTTTTAAAATAAATATTATATTATTAATTGTTATTTTATTCCTAAAAATCTAATTTTCGGCAAAATTACTTAGATAAGGTTATATATTTTAATAATAAACAACTTTTGGTTCGTTTGGATTGTTATAGTAAGTTTGTTAACCTTATAGTTTAAGAAAACAAGAAGACACGGTAAAATTAAAATTATTTAACTTAATGTTAAATCTAAATTATAAGGTTAAAATAGAAACCTAAACTTTCCTAAATTCTATTGGATGAGAGTATTTCGACCCATCCCCACCATAGCTTCTAAATAAATCAATTTTGAGATATTTAAAACTGAATATGACTTTATAATAAAATAATATTTTTATTTTTTCCAAAGGTGCCCCCCTCCCTTATAAAAGGGCACCTCCTCCGTCTCTTCTCACACCACTTTGAGCCTTCAATATCAGCCAAAAGCTACCAATTTCTCCTCTCCACTTTCCTAGAAACATCATAGATGTCCTGGTATTCTTAGAAGACCAATTTTAGTGCCCTAAATGGAGGTCTCAAAGAGGCTCTTCAAAGAAGAGGTAATGTCCGTTACCGATTCATTCAACTTTATTTCTTCTTACACTTTTTCTTCTTTAGTTTTTTCATTATGAATTAATAAAATCAGTATTACAAATATATTGATATGTTATTACAAGTATTAAACAACCCTATTTCACCATCTATCCATCTTACGGAAAGCGATATCACTGCACGTGCATACGTACGGAATACCATCTCCACGCCGTGGTGTAATCTATTTTCCACCACCACCTTACATGGATGGGTATAATGGTGTAAAGAATAAATATATATTATTATTGTAAAGTGATATTGATTCTGAAATAGTATACATACACTCCAATACAGTTCCACGATCATGGGAACGATGTCATCGCTCGTGCGTACGTAAGAAATACCGTCTCCACGATGTGATGCGACTCGTTCTACATGATTTTCATTTAATAATGATTAAATAAATGTATTTAGTGAATAAATATGATATATATTACACTAATACCATTCTGGAAATGAGGTATCTATAACCTAAAAAGAAGAATAAGAATTTATTCGACAAAACACGCATAAGAACAAAAAGTAATAAACATCAGAATAACAAGTAGCAATGAAATATTACTAATAAGAAGATAAGAATATTACCATATATGATATCATAACAATGAGTATGATTCTGGAAGAAGACAATGACATTATTTAAATCATTATACAGAAGGTTCAGACACTTACGAAGCAAATCATACCTATGGTAAGGGAAAATCTCGCAATCTCATTTTTATCTGAGATTGTTTATATTTCGGTAATTACTGGGGAATATTTATCATACACATCCATGTTTCCTCAATATGTAATATTATTTTCCATCCACCTAAAATTGATAAAATCAAATTTTACCCTTTTTTGAGTTTTTAGTAAAATATATGAAAGGAATCTTTTGTCATTTTTCGTACGAGGTACTTTTTGACTTTTTCGGCCAAAGTACGGGAATAATGTTTTTTTAACTTATACGGCATGAATGGAATTTCAGATCATTATTTAGATGAAGCTTCCTTTACAACTTTTCAAGTTTATTTTTAATCAACTTATTTTGGTTTAAAATTGTATGACATATTAAGAAAGGAAAAATGTTTTTGAAGTAGAAAGGATATTTTCCTTAAGAATGGAGTTCAAGTGTTTTATCAAAATTATTTTACATCTAAGATAATATAGGATTCTGTTTCTATCCCTATTATTAAATTGATTTGATTATGTTGTGATGGAATTATATTTATGAATTCATTTATCTTATATGAATTGTTTTATGATGTCACGATGTTTAAGAATCCCATTTTTATTACATGGGTTATGCAATGATGTATGATTTATGATTTTGTGGCACACATAAGAATGGTATCATTATGAGTTGGGTGGGACCTATATATACCTCCAATTCATTGAATAATTAATTATATCTCATGATATATACATGGCTGGAACAGCAGATTAAACTAGTTTAGTGAAATAGGACTGAAACAAGGAGTGAACTCAGTTCAGAAATGGACTTTGTCCGCTAAGATAGTTTTGGCTATGAGTCTTGACTACTAAGAAATTATTCTCTATGATTATGTGTGTATGACACAATGTTTCATGTTTTATGTTATGATTATTGGGATTACATTTCACTACCAAGATTTATCCCATGTTATTAAAATTATGATCTCTTTTGCAGGGTAAGAATTCCAAAAAGTTATGTTCTTATGAATATGATGTGATTGATATGTCTTTTTTTCCCTTACTGATCATTTGAGCTCACCATTTTATATGTTTTCTTTACCCAGGTTAGGAAGAAGGTTATTAAGTAAGATATACCAAAAGGGATGATAGATATGATGAAATAAATGGGACATAGTGTAGATTCCTTATGAACCAGTTGTTTATGTTTCCCAGTTTCTAAAGACACTATACCTATACGCTCCTTTCATGGTTTTGTTATATGTTGTAATAAGTATGATTCAATTTTGAAGTATTAACCATGTATATAAAGTATGTTTTGTTATAGTTCAAGTGTCCATAAAGGTAATGCAATGATGTAAATGTGATTATTAATTAAAGTCAATGTGACTATATTCAAATTCTTATGACCATGAACCAGATTTTAAAATTTATCTATATTTACAATTGAAAACATGTTAATGATCAAGTGATATCATGGAGTATTCAATCTATTGCATGAACATCTATGTTAAAATATGTTAGTGACCTCAATAATAAATAAAAAACCACAATAATTAATGAACCAATATTGCGAAGAAATCAAGTGATCATAAAAATATGTGAAATTATCACATGAAGAGATGAAGCTACAACATGAAAAAAATAGCGGACCATACAATCTAAAAAATATACTATGTGAGGAAGTGAAGTGACCATATATGGAAAATATTTGACTGAATTAAAAATCAATGTGACTACTAACTTTCCTTGAAAACTGAATATGCTATGTAATTGTGAGCCAATGTAATTATTCATTTAGCGATGACCATGTAATCATGTATAAATTAACCAGTAAGGTATTTTTATATCTCTAATTTATATATTTTTAAGAATTAACTATTGTGTCAGTTTATTTAATGTTTCAATAAGTGTCCTCCAATGGATACACAGAGAGGATAACTCTTGAAATGAAAATTTTTTGATGGATAGAAATAAGTTGAACATGGGTGGATCTCTATTCTAAGTTTAAAAAGAAAACATAAAATAATAAAGACATACATTGAACCTTCTATGGAATTATGATTTTTATAACCTCTCTATAAAGTCTAATTAGATTATTTTCGAGGAATGATATTAAAACATTATAATAACTAAATATTATTATATTGTGTTTTATCAAAACATCTCATCTACAATCTTATTATCTCTCTATTTTAGATTATATTTCAAGCTATGTTTATTATACTTCTTTTATTCATTTAAATAGGATCAATTATAGTAATAACAAATGATGGAAACTCAATTAATTCTTTAACATTTTTTATCCCAAGTAGAATCTTTGTTGTGCTTATTTCTCTCATTGATTGAATGTGTGTAGTTTTTATTTTTAAAAACAAGATCCATGTTGTGGATGAGTTTATTATTTAAGGAACCACTTAGTAGTGTGTAATTTCTAGCTATAGAGGACTAAATGTTGGATTCATACTAGATCACTTTTTTATTCCCTCTGTATTTTATTATTATTTTATCTATTTAAAAAGTTATTTTTAGTTTTGAAAACTATATATTAAAACAATATTTTGATTTTGAGCATTGATTATAGTTTTATATATTATGTTTGATACATTTAATATTGTTTCAAATCTTTAAGATATTTTAAATTTGTTTAAATTTAGTTGTAAATTAACTATTGATAGAATTTTTCAATGATAAAATTATACACAGCTAATATTTTTATTAACTATGACGTTTTTTAATAAACTAGGATATTTTGTAATAATTATTTTTTAAGAAAAATTTTAATTGGAAAAAAATTCACACAACCCCTCTGGAGTTTCATCTAGGACCAATGTAACGACCCAATGTTTTTCAATGTAAATTCCCTTCTTATATTTATGTCCTAAAAACACAAAATAATGAACTACTAAGTGATAAGTGACCTTTAAACATAAGTTTGTCACTTCAGTGTTTGGAATTTTGAAAATATGGCATACACAGTTATGTTCAAGATGATTTTTGGAGTCTAATTAAACAAAAACAATTTTTGGTGATTACTGACCTACCCTTATGAATAGTAACATACCCTTATGAATAGTAATATGACCCTTATGAATATTAAATCATCCAATATAAGAGTATCATTACCTATAGATAATTAAATAAAATTTAGTCATCTTAGAAAGTGACAATTTGACCTTTGTAAATGTTTTGGTATTTTCTAAGTCATAAATAAATAATTGTAATTAATTAATTAATTTAAAATAATATTTATTTCCATATAATGTATTCATAAATTATTTAATCAATGTATTATAGTTTTTAGATAATTTTATAAGATCCTTTGTAATTTTTGGAAACACTATGAAATCAGTTTTAATCTTAAAAACTATTTTTTAACTAAATTATGATTTTAATTAAATATTAAATTAATAAAATTTAGAAAATTATTTTTGAAAAATGGAATTCATTTTTGGATTCTACACGTTGGAAAATGATAGGGTTAAATTTTTGGGTTTATTCTGAAATACTTCAATTTTCGATTGAACAGTAATAAAATACAGTTTTTCGCATAATCTGTGTATACTAAATTGCATCATTAATGATGTAATGATGACATAAGAATTATAGAACATTAGTTTCGGCAATATTATATTAAATTTCATAAATGGTTCCTTAAAATAGAATAAATACAATTCTCAAAACTAAAAATAACTTTCCAAAGCCTAAAGTCAAAGGGTGATTTCTTAAAGTGTCTTTTCTCTTTCTTTCACTTTCCTTTTAATAAATTAATGAATTATAATTATAAAGAAGAATTACAGCCTAAAACGAATTATATTATATATGATTTAGGATGTCAAAAAAAACTACTATTACATGTCTAACTTTTGATATATTATTTTATTTAATATTTTATGCTAAAAACACCTCCCTCCTCATGTATAAATAAGCCCTCCCCGTCCTCTTGCCAAACCACACCTCTAAAGCTTCAAGAATTCTCTAAAATCTACCCAAAAAACTTCACTATACACTCCCCCACATCCAGGAGCTTCTAGTCTAATCAAAAGACCAAGATTAGGCCCTTAATAAGGATCTCAAGAGGAAGATTTAAGAGGACCTTAAAGAGAAGGTGGCATTCAGGTACAAGGTAAGGGGAAATTCTCGAACCCAACTTTCATCCTTCGAGTTCAACCTCTATAACTCCATTTTTGATATGGCCACTCCTTAAAGATCATTTTTTCATAATTGTATTTACTTTTATTGAATATACTTGCTTTCTAATGAATTTTATTTCAATACAAATGTTTTCCGAAAGAACTCTTCTCTTAAGAGATCAACTTTTACCTCTCATTCAAGGTTGATGGTTCTTGTATCAAGAATGTTGTTCCCTCTTTCTTTTGGGAACACAATGTTTATAAATGTGTTATTATGAGATCAAACCCATTCTTTTTCATGGGTTAATTATGCTCAGTTATGTTATATGTTCATTGTGGCATGCATGATAAATGATAATGTTATGATGTGACGGGTGCGCCCAGAATTATATTGCACAATATGAATGTTTAAATGTGACGGGTGCAACCAGAATTATATAGTGCTCCAATTCATTAGGTAAAGTGATGAATCTCATGAGTAAATTTGAAATTATGTGTGGACAAGATTCTAGCTTGGTTCACAAGTATGTGTGGTAGTTAACCACTAAGACATGATGTTTCATTTTTATGCATTTCCACATTTCAAGTCTATTATTTATGCTCCTCTCATGTTCATGATCTATTTCCTATGTTATGATTATGCTCACCCCATGATATAGTGTTCATATATATCCTCTTACTGGGATTTTAGCTCACCCCTTTTGATGTATATCCTCAGGTGGCTACATGTACTAAGGAGAGGACAAGTGCCAATAAGAAGGTATAGAAGAAGAAATTAAATGAATGTTTATTCTTGATGTTGTTTTTTTTATGTATGGTCCTAGTTTTCCCAAGACACTAAACCTTTGGATACTCTATGTTTAATACTATTATGTTGTTTATCTTTGAAATTATGTAATATTAATTTAAGAAAATTCTGGATCGCTATAGTTGGTATCAAAGGCAAGGTTTAGGTAATTTGGAAATTATGATTAGTGAACCCTAGAGAAAACCTCTAGTATGAGATTAAGTACAAATATGAACACAGGAATATTTACCTAGGGATCCCATATGTTATGATCTTGGTATAAATTTTTTAAATGAATAAGTTATTCATGACTTGTTTACTTATGTTTTGTTCTAACCTTTTTTATTTTAGAAAATGGTGGGAACTAGGAGAAATCAGGCCAACAACTCATGCGAGGGCCAATGCAACGATTTCCCGAATGACATCCCCAATGATTTGGGAGTTGGAGTTCAAAACTTCATGGCGATGCTTACCCATTTATCTCAGGTTATGAATAATAAACATAATAAAGGGTAATGTCCTCCTTCACCAAAGAGGGAGAAACTAGCTATCGAATGTTTTATGCAGAAACAACCACCGATGTTTTGTGGATCTTCTGATCCACTAGTTGTGGAATAGTGGGTCAAATTCATAGAGAAGTTCTTTTCTGTGCTTCACTGTTTTTAGATGGAGAAGGTGACTCTAGCCATTTATCGTCTACATGGAGAAGCCGATAAATGGTCGGATTTGATTAAGAACACCAAGCCAATGAATGAAATTGAAGAGATGTAATGGGAATACATTAAGATAATGATTCTTAATAAGTATTTACCAAGAACTCTTCACATGAAAAAGGATAGAGAATTCATAGAAATCAAGAAAAAATAAGGGGAATCTGTCACAACCTATGAAGTGAATTTCACAAGGCTTGCAAGGTATGCTTCGGGTTTTGTTATCAACAATGATAGAAAAATTAATAGATTCTTTAGTGGATTAAAACAACACCTTTGAAAGGCTCTTTCAATTCGAGACTTTGGGAGTTATGAAGAAGTTGTTCGGTGTGCTCTCAAAGTGGATATGGAGTTTGGAGAATGTTCCCAAGGCTATGGTGATAACAAAAGAAAGATGGAGTTTCATGCTGGTGGATCTAATGATAAAGGTGGGAAGAATAATCAACGACCCACATGCCAAAAATGTGGGACGTTGCACCATGGGAACTGCCTCAAAGGGATGGAGAAATGCTTCAAGTGTGGGAAAGAAGGAAACCATGCTCAATAGTGTTGAAAAGACACGAAAAGGAAGGATAATGTAGCTGATTAAAGGAGAGAACTACTCAGGGTTCAATGCTACAACTGTAAGGAGCTAAGGCACTATGAAAACTAGTTCACTAACCCTCTAGTTCTCGAGGGTAATCTGCGTCAGCAGCCACCAAAGCCAAAGAAACAAGGGAAGGCTTATTCCATCACTACTTCGGAGGTGGAGTATGATAATGAAGTCGTACAAGGTACACTTTCTATTCACTCATGAATAGAAAAAGTCTTATTTGATTCTGGTTCTACGCATTCCTTTATATCTTGCAAGTTTGCTAGAACTATAGAATCAAATCCCCAAAAACATAAAGTAGAGATATCTATAAAAACACCAAGTGGTGAAATCATTGAAACCCAAGTGTTTGACTCTTCTCCAATTGATGTATGTGGGGAGATTCTTCTGGAAAATCTCGTAATACTTCCCTTGGTGGAATTCGACGCTATAATGGGAATGGACTGGCTCTCGTTTTACAGAGCGCATATCAATTTTCGGGAAACGGGAATATCTTTTCATATTATGAACCATCCCATACTCCTATACAAATTCAAGGAAGATAATTAATCTCCTTTGAAAATTCCTTCAATGGTGTGGGTGTTGATTCCCTATGAAGAAGTATACCTCGCCCAAATGGTTGAGTCAAAGGAAAGTTCCATCCTTGAAGAAATTTCCATCGTGAGGGAATACGGTGATGTATTTCCCAAAGAGATACCCAGAATTCCCCCAGATTGTGAGGTAGAGTTCTCAATTGAACTCATACCTAGAGCTACTCCTATCTCGAAGTGTCCCTGTAGGATGGATCCTATCGAACTGGAAGAATTAAAGAAGCAGCTGCAAGAGCATCTGGACAAAGGGTTCATACTCCCAAGTGCATCACCTTGGGGTGCACCAGTTCTCTTTGTGAAAAAGAAGGATGGAACAATGCGGCTATGTATCGACTATCGTGAACTCAAAAATATCACCATAAAGAACAAGTATACTCTACCAAGGATTGATGACTTGTTTTACCAATTAAGAGGAGCTCAATACTTCTCAAAGGTGGATCTTCATTCTGGATATCATCAAGTAAAGGTGAAGAAGGAAGATATTCAGAAGACTACCTTTCGTACAAGGTATGGGCACTATGAGTTTTTGGTGATGCCCTTCGGACATACTAATGCCTCTGCAATCTTCATGGATTTGATGAATATAGTCTTTAGACATTACCTCGAAAAATTTGTTGTAGTGTTTATCGATGGTATTCTCATCTACTCCAAGATCAAGGATGAACATGAAGAACATCTAGGACTTGTTTGGGCGACATTAAGAAAGGATAAGTGTACAACAAGTTCAGAAAGTGTGACTTTTGGATGAATCAAGTCATGTTCTTGTGACATGTGATCACAAGTGAGGGAATTTCTGTGGATCCTTCAACGGCAAAGGCGATTGAGGAATGGACCAGGCCCTCTAGTGTCATAGAAATCTGTAGTTTTCTTGGATTAGCTGGGTACTACAGAAGTTTTGTGAGAAACTTATCATGATTGTGAAGCCCTCTAACTAAGTTAACAAGGAATGGGGTAAAGTATATCTGGACAGAATAATTTGAGGGAAGCTTCAAGGAGATAAAGAGAAAGCTGATCACCACACCTGTACTCACACTACCGAAAAGTGGAGAAAGTATTGTGATATACTGTGATGCTTCAAAAGAAGTATTGGGTTGTGTACTCATGAAAAATGAGAATGTGATAGCCTATGCCTCATGACAGTTGATGATCCACGAGCAGTACTACCCAACACACGATCTAGAGCTGGAAGCCGTGATTTTTTCCTTGAAAATCTGGCGGAACTACCTTTATGGTGAGAAGTGTGACATATGCACTGACCACAAGAGCCTAAAGTATATATTCACACAAAAGGAGCTCAACATGCGTCAAAGGGGATGGTTAGATCTAATCAAGGATTACGATTACTCTATTCATTATCATCCTGGAAAGGAAAACAAGGTAGCTGATGCTCTAAGAAAAAAAGAACATGCTACTCTATCCATGTTGCGGATTGAGAAAGACCCTATCTTCATAGATGTGCAAATAATGGATTTTGAAATAATAAGGGTAGGGCATACATCCTACCTTGCCCAAATAATTGCGCAACCATCCATCCAAGAGAGGATTAAGGAAGCACAAAGGGATGATGTAGAGATACAAAAGAGGGTGAATGTAGTAAAGGAAGGGAAGCTACAGGAGTTCCATATCGGCGATGATGGTGTGATTTGGTTTGGAACGTGGCTTTGTGTGCCTTTATCACCCGGGATAAAGAATGAGATATTGGATAATGCACATATATCAACTTTCTCTATCTATCCTGGGAGTACCAAGATGTACCGTGATCTCCAAGAACACATCTGGTGGGATAACATGAAGAAGGATATTGTAGAATATATATCAAGGTGCTTGGTATGTCAGAAAGTTAAAGCTGAGCGAAAAAAGTCCAAAGGTATGATGCAACCATTGCCTATTCCCATGTGGAAATGGAAAAAAGTTACTATGGACATTGTCATGGGTCTCCCGAAGACGTCAAAGGGAAATAATGCGATATGGGTTGTGGTTGATCGAGTCACTAAGAATGCCCATTTTATCGCTATTCGAGAAGATATCTCACTTGATAAAATTGAAAAGATATATGTAAAGGAAGTGGTGAGATTTCACGGTGTTCCACTCTCAATTGTCTCTGACCATGATCCAAGGTTCACATCTAAATTCTGGAGGAGCATTCAACTTTCTTTGAGTACTGAAGTAAATTTCATCACGGCGTATCACCGCCAAACCGATGGCTATTCTGAAAGGACTATTCATACGCTTGAAGATATGCTAAGAGCCTACTCTCTTGAATTCAAATGTGGTTGGAACCAGCATCTACCAATGGTTGAGTTCTCATACAATAATAACTTCCACTCGAGTTTTCATAGGGCTCCATATAAAGCTCTATATGGAAAGAAATGTAGAACTCCAACCTGTTGGGATGAAGTTGGATAAGGAAAACTACTTGGACCTGGTCTTGTTCAAGAGATGACAGAGAAGGTTCAATTTATCCAGAAACACATCAAAGATGCTCAAAGTCGGGAAAAGAGCTATGCTGACAACCATCGAAGGGACTTGGAGTTCGACGTTGGAGATAAAGTCTTCCTTCGTGTATCTCCATGGAAGAGAGTCATGTGATTAAGGATGAAAGGGAAGCTAAGCCCAAGGTATATTGGCCTATTTGAGATCCTTGACCATATAAGAGCCGTGGCCTATCGTCTAGTGATTACACCGAGTATGGCTCCAGTTCATGATGTGTTTCATGTATCATTGCTGAGGAAGTACATACCATAACCCTCACACATACTAAACTCATAGGTGGTGCAGCTGGAAGATGATCTCTCACATGCGGAGTAGCTAATAAAGATTCTGGATCGGAGAGATAAGGTTCTAAGCAACAAGAAAACCCATCTTGTCAAAGTGTTTTGGAGGAACCATAATTTTGAGGAAGCAACTTGGGAACCAGAAGAGGCAATGAAGGAGAAGTACCTTCACCTGTTTGTGCAAAGTGAAATTTCGAGGGCGAATTTTTTTATGCGTGGGAAGAATGTAACGACCCAATTTTTTTCAATGTAAAATTAACTTCTTATATTTATGTCCTAAAAACACAAAATAATGAACTACTAAGTTATAAGTGACCTTTAAACATAAGTTTGTCACTTCAGTGTTTGGAATTTTGAAAATCTGGTATACACAATTATGTTCAAGATGATTTTTGGAGTCTAATGAAACAGAAATAATTTTTAGTGAATAGTGACCTACCCTTATGAATAGTAACATACCCTTATGAATATTAATATGACCCTTATTAATAGTAAATCATCCAATATAAGATTAACATTACCTATAGGTAATTAAATAAAATTTAGTCATCTTAGAAAGTGACAATTTGACCATAGTAAACATTTTGGTATTTTCTAAGTCATAAATAAATAATTATAATTAATTAATTAATTTAAAAGAATATTTATTTCCATATAATGTATTAATAAATTATTTAATCAATGTGTTATAGTTTTTAGATAATTTTATAAGACCCTATGTAATTTTTGGAAGCACTATAAAATCAGTTTTAATCTTAAAAACTGTTTTTTAAGTAAATTATGATTTTAATTAAATATTAAATTAATAATATTTAGAAAATTATTTTTGAAAAATGGACTTCATTTTTTGATTCTACACGTTGAAAAATGGTACGGGAAAATTTTTTGTTTTATTTTGAAATACATAAATTTTCGGGTGAATAGTAAACAAAATACAGTTTTTTGCATAATCGGTGTATACTAAATTGAATCATTAATGATGTAATGATGACATAATAATTATAGAATTTTTTTTTGGAAAAATTATATTAAATTTCATAAATAGTTCCTTAAAATTAAATACATCCAATTCTCAAACCTAAAAGGAACTTTCCAAAGCCTAAAGTCAAAAGGTGATTTCTCAAAGTGTCTTTTTCTCTTTATTTCACTTTCCTTTTAATAAATTAATGAATTCGAATTATAAAGAATAAATAATTCCTAAAAATAATTATATTATACATGATTTAGGATGTCAAAAAAAAACTACTTTTACATGTCTAACTTTTGATATATTATTTTATTTAATATTTTATACTAAAAACACCTCCCTCCTCATGTATAAATAAGCCCTCCCCCTCCTCTTGCCAAACCACACCTCTCAAGCTTCAAGAATTCTATAAACTCTATCCAAAAACCTTTCCTAGACCCTAACCCACGTCCAGGAGCTTCTGGTCTCATCAAAAGACCAAGCTTAGGCCCTTAAGGAGGATCTCAAGAAGAAGATTTAAGAGGACATTAAAGAGAAGGAGGCATTCTGGTACAAGGTAAGGGGAAATTCTCGAACCCAACTTTCATCCTTTGGGTTTTCCCTCTTTCACTCCATTTTTGATATGATCACTCCTTAATGATCAATTGTTCACCATTTTCATTCCTTTTATTAGATATACATGTTTTCTAATGAGGATTATGTCAATCCAAATGTTTTCCGAAAGAACTCTTCTCTTAAGAACTCAACATTTACCTCTCATTCAAGGTTGATGGTTCTTGTATCAAGTATGTTGTTACCTATTTATTTTGGGAACACAAATTTTATGAATGTGTTCTTATGAGATGAAACCCGTTCCTTTTCATGGGTTAATTATGTTCAGTTATGTTATATGTTCATTGTGGCATGCATGATAATTGATAATGTTATGATGTGACGAGTGCACCTGGAATTATATAGCGCAATATGAATGTTTAAATGTGACGGGTGTGCCCAGAATTATATATCACTCCAATTAATTGGGAAAAGTGATGAATCTCATGAGTAAATGAGAAATGATGTGTGAAAAAGATGATAACTCGGTTCACAAGTATGTGTGGTAGTTAACCACTAAGGCATGATGTTTCATTTTTATGCATTTCCACATTTAAAGTCTATTATTTATGCTCCTCTCATGTTCATGATCGTTTGCCTATGTTATGATTATGCTCACCCCATGATATATTGTTCTTATCTATCCTCTTACTGGGCTTTTAGCTCACCCCTTTTGATGTATATCCTCAGGTGGCTGCCTATACTAAGGAGAGGACAAGTGACAATAAGAAGCTATAGAAGAAGAAATTAAATGAATGTTTATTATTGATGTTGTATTTGTTATGTATGGTCTTAGTTTTCCCAAGAAACTAAACCTTTGGATACTCTATGTGTCATAATATTATGTTTTTTATCTTTGAAATGATGTAATAGTAATGTAAGAAATGGCCTGGTCGCTATAACCATCCTTATCCGTGGGGTTCAACATTAAAAATTTATAAGATGTTGAATAGTACCCTAAGACTATGTGTGGAATATTTTGGGATGAATTATCTTGTATTTATGAACTGGTACCCACTTTCTCATATTGGCGATCTATTCGACCATCTCTGAGGAGCTTTAGTTATCTCAAATATTGATTTCATATTTGGGTATCATCAATTTAGAGATAGATCCTCTGATATACCATGTATAATTTTATGATTTATGTATAACATATTTGAATATCTAGTTATACCATTTTATTTAACATACAAATTTTTTTAATTTATAGACTAGATGAGTCTGGTTTTCCACCTGTGCCATGATTCCCTTATGGTCATTTTTGTGGGAGATAACTTAGTATACTATAAGACTAGAAAATATCCTTAAAAACACCATAATAACATACTGGTTATTATAATTTAACATTGAATATATTCCAAGATTGCAATGTTTAACTTTTGTATTGATAATGTTATCTTCCTTGGTATCATTATATCCGAATCAATGGTATATTTGGATCCAGTGAATGATAGATCCATTATTTATTGGGAATAGATGATGAATATTATTGATATTTAATGCTTCTTAGGACTATATAGTAACTATTGTTGTTTCATAAATTAATTTTCAAAAAATTTAGAACCACTTAAATGATTGAGTTTAAATGGTTCAAAGCTCACATGGTCCGATTCTTGTTAAAATAATTTTTAGGAGTCAAAGAGAAGGCTTCCCTTAATGTCGATCTTGATATTTCATTATCATATTAAAGGGTATAAAATTTATTTTGATGCATTAATTGTTAGTTTTATAGATATTTTAATTCAAGTGCAATAGTCTTTGTTGTACAATTCTCGTCATTTAAGGCACCATAAGCATAATTACCCAAAATTTGGCCTCAAGTAAGAAGTTGTTGTTCATGCCTAACACAATAGGAGACGTTACTTTCTGGTGAAGTAGTATGTGGTATATATCAACCATAAAATATTTAAATACATATTCTCTGTATATAAAATAAACCTATAGACAAGGATATGTGTTGAAAATCTTCAGTATTTTGACATTGATATTGCTTACTTTTTTAGAATGGTAGTATTTTCACTAATTATTTTATCCAAAAAATCAGACTGAAGCTAGTATTGAATAGATTTAGATATATATTATCTCTAAAATTCATATGGATGTTTATTAATTCATTAATAAATTCGTAATCAATGATTTCTCTATGTCTTCATCACTTCTTGATCGAGTTAAATGGAAGAAACTTTCCGATCCTGAAGGCTTGGTTGAGAGAAAATGTTTTTCTAGTGAAGAACCACTTCCATGTTTAGTTGTTAATGAAGATGAGATCATGTATACCATTGGGGGTTTCTCGGTTCCACCATACATGAATTAATAATAGATTAAATAATCTCATGATTCTAAATGGTCAGAACATCCTAGATTCACATTGATGTATCCAGATTTACACAACTAGTGTTGGTGTCCTAGTATGAGAAAAGGAGACAACATGATTTATTAATAGGTGATCCGCATGTCAACAGGTGAATGAGTAATTGTAGTGGCCTACTATCCATTTAAATCCTAAAAAATTAATATAATTTTATTGGGATGGAATCAATGTGTAATTTGTTATGGGGTTACCAAAATTGATGGCATTGTTGTCATATAGTTGATTATGAATAGGATGATAAAGGACTACCACTTACTACCTATCAGGGAGACCATTTAAATAGATGATAATTGGTGATTCTATTTATTATAGATCATAAATCGTCATGGGAACCCACTTACAATTTTATTAGACAGGTATGATAATTTTACTTTTTAATTATGATAAGGGTTGTAAAAGGATCTTTCTTCAAATTTAGTTTGAAGTACAGTATACCCCCTTAATGCTAATGGCCAGTCTGACTAAAATATACAACAAAAGAGGACATGTTGTTCTCATGTGTCTTTTATTTTGTAAGAACATGGTAAAAGAACTTTCGTCTTTTTTTGTCGATAAAAAATATTTAATGATATTGTACATATGGATCCATATGGGGCAATATATTGTAAGTTGTATCATTCTACTGTATTCTAGTTAGGGGATGGGGAGTTAGTCCTATAGGGACAATATCTAATATATGAAACCATGTAATTGGTATATGTGTTTAATAAATGAAGTTATATATTTATGTCTAGGAAGATATCATATAATGATATTCATTTCCATCCCCTAGAGTTTGAGGTGGGGGATCATTTTTTTTACATGTCTCACCGAGATTCGGCCATCGATGGATTTGGAAGCTATGAAAGTCGTCACATTAACTCTTCAATACATTCTTGATATTGGACAGGGTTTGTATTTTATATTATTAAATATATCTACCATTGTATAATAGAGCTATAAATAATGACTTCCATGTTTACCATCACTACAATTATTACATTGACTTGTGTCATGTCTTTGATCATACGGAATTTGACTTAGAGGGTAATTCTTCTTTTCAAGAGTATCTAGTTTTTATGATAAATCATAGAATAAAGAACCAATAAGAATTAATTGATCCACATTTTTTTTCTCATTTTCATGATGAGCATGTACATGAGGTTATGTGAGAATGAGAGTCTAACATGTATGCTGAATCGCCATATTTTTTCTCACGTGCGGCTCAACCTTTCTAAAAATCACAACATGTGGATGTGATTTCTTAAGTAGTGGATGTTGTAAGATATCAACCTTCCATAATGGTAAAAATACATTTTAATTTTATTTAAAACACATATAGTTTTCTAAATGGATATACACAAATTTATAAATGAGGTTTCATGATCTTCTGAGAGAGATTAGTGCCCGTATGTAAGGTTATTGTAGAGGTATCATGATTAAAATGGTTAGAACATGGTTTATTTAATAGTAAACCAGAACTATACATCCATGGAAATAAAGAAACATGGTTTGATAAGAAATAATAATGGATCCATAGAAATGCGAATATTATAAATTTTATTGTAGTTCTATCTCACATAGTATGTTTAACCTTTCCCCTTAACCACAAATGTTTTTGTATTATGAGATATTAGGGATGATGGTTTTTCCAACCGTTTAACTAATCCGTGGGATATATTAAAAGTGTTGGAATTACCATTTTCGCCTCATTAACTATAAATTTATTTTATCTTACTACTTCCACTTTTTTAACAGTATCCCAATATATTTCTCCCCCACTCCTCCATTTTCATTTTTTGTAACCCTATCACCCAATCTATGATTCATTTATCATTGGACACATTGGAACACCCTTGATAATGATGAAGAGTACATGAAATCTTGGGACTATCTAGAGGTTAATTATGAAGATATATTAAAGGATGATCCAAATAGCCAGATAAATTCTCTTCCCGGGTAACTATTTATGGAGTGTGATTCCAACTGACATAAACTTTTCATTAATAATTCTGTAGTCTTATTTTTTGATTGATCTGGTTATGTTGTGATGCTTCTCACATTCCCCTTAAATTTGTAATAAAATAAGAAGTTATTTTTTAGTGTAACCTTATTTTTATTGTTTTATTCACTATATTTGGTGTTATGTCTATATAATAAAGTATAAATTTTTTTAGGCTTTCATTAATGTTTTTATATTTATTTTATTCCATCCCAAATCTAATGTTGATACTTAATTTGGAGTCCTTTACATGTCCTAGGTACATGGTTTATTACTTTTCCTTAAGAGTCGCATTGTTTATAAATTTTTACATTATGCTATAACACAAAAATTATTTGTGTTTCCCCGAATATTTCATGTCCCTTAAATTAGTCTCATATACCTTTACCAAAATATAATAAAAGATATTTAGGATCAATTAAATACTAATGACCTCAATCGAAACAACAAATTATTGTGTGATTGATCATAATATGAAGGGAACCATTCATTGCCTATGTATCCAAACAACCCCTTCACTACAACAAATACGGCTTTTATCAGTGCTAAAAATGGCCTTTATCAGCGCTAGAAAAAGCACTGATAAAGCCAGTGAAGATAGGGGGTCCCCTTTATCAGTGCTACAAAAAGCGCTGATAAAGACCCCTTTTATCAGCGCATAAAAAGTGCTGATAAAAGACCCCTATATTAGTGCTTCCTTTATCAGCGCTTTAGTTTTAGCGTTGATAAAGGACCCCTTTTATCAGAGCTTTTTAAAAGCGCTGATAAACGGTAAAAAAAAATTTACAAATTAAAAAAATTTTAAAAATTTTAAAAAAAATTAAATCAAATTAAAACAAATTAAAAAAAATTTCAAAAATACTGCCAATCGGGGGTGCTTTTATAGCGCTTCAGCCACCCCTTTTACAGTGCTTTTCTTCCCCTATACAGCACCCCACACACCCCCTTCACCCTTTAATAGTGCTAGCTGCTATATTCCCTCATGCACGTGCGCCCCTACCTCCACCAGGATTTGAACTCGAGACCTCCCCCATGCGCGCCTAATCCTTTACCACTACTCTATTTTGATTTGTCTTCCAGTTCATCATATATATCTCTCTTTATATATTTATATATTTAGTTATATTTATTCATATAGTAATATATATTTACATTAATATATATATATATATAGTTATATTAATATATATATATAGTTATATTATAATATATATATGTAGTTATATTAATATATTTATTTAGTTATATTAATATATATAGTTATATTACGATATATATATATAGTTATATTTATTCATATAGTAATATATATTTATATTAATATATATATAATTATATTATAATATATATAGTTATATTATAATATATATATATATAGTTATATTAAGATATATATATATATATATATATATATTTATTTATTCGTATAGTAATATATATTTTTATTAATATATATATATAGTTATATTAACATATATATTGTTATATTAACATATATATAGTTATATTAACATATATATAGTTATATTAATATATATATACTTATATTAATATATATATATAGTTATATTAATATATATATAGTGATATTAATAGATATATTTATAGTGATATTAATATATATATTTATAGTCATACTAATATATATATATATATGTAGTTATATTAATATATATATAGTTATTAGATTAATAAATATATAGTTAGATTAATATATATATAGTTAGATTAATATTTATATGTAGTTAGATTAATATATGGTATATAAATATTCATATATTTTTATTTTAAATAAAATGGATGTTAGTTATTATTTAGATAAAGCTAATATATTTTATATGTAAATATATTTTATTATTTATATTTATAATTAAATTTTTAGGTGTGAATATATAAAAAATATGAATATATTATTATATATTTGATTATAAATAGTAGTGCATTATAAAAAATGATGAAATTTTAAAGACATAATATCAATATGAATACCTTGGAATAAATTCAGACCCCGCCAAAACAATCCGATAATACCCCCTTAAACGAGGCTGAAAATCCACAAAATGGTAAAAAATCGGGGTACCCCGACAAAAAACTCAGTTTTGGAGGCCATATGGACCTCTTTTGGCCTCTAAAATCCATTAACCATGGTTCCCCCAGGTCACAGCGACATAGAGATTGTCGCAGGCTTTGATTTGATATGTTATAGAGCTCAAACGGACACTCGGACCAAAAGTTATGACCGTTTGAAGTTTGAGTTGTGTTTCCAACATATTATGTATGTTTTTTTAATTTTTGAAGCCTTAAAATTGTTATTAAATAACTATTACTCCATAATAACTATCAAATTATTAATTAAAAATAATTTTTTAATTTTTTAAGAAGCCATGTTCACTAAATATCTTATATATAAAGTATATTAAGTGTAAATGTACATTTATAATTATCTAAAATATATTTAAAAATTATATATTATATTTACATATCAATATTACTATATTAATATATTAATATATTTTTTTAAAATTTTTTTGAAGTCGACCCTTTATCAGTGCTTTTAAAAAAATTGATGATAAGGACCCCCCCTTTATCAGCGCTACAAAAAAATCGCTGATAAAGGGGGTCCCTTTATCAGCGCTAAAAAAGAACTGATAAAGGGGGGTCCCTTTATCAGTGCTAAAAAAAGCGTTGATAAAGGGGTGCTATTATCAGGGCTTTTTTTAGCGCTGATAAAGGCACCCTTTATCAGCTCTTTTTTGATTACTGATAAAGGAACCCCCTTTATCAGTGTTTTTTCGTTAGCGCTGATATAGGGGGGCACTGCGAAAAACTGTTTTTGTGGTTGTCCTTATTGTGTGTATTTTTATCTCACTAGAGTTTAATTTTGAATTGAAAAAATTTAATTAAAAATTGAAAATATATGTCACTTGGACTAATGGTTAATTATTAATTATTTTGTTCTTCTACTATTTACAGGATCACACTATTAAAGGTGATGCATTACATGATAAATCTATGAATTATGGTCTTTTATTGAATTTGCAGAACTCAATGGATTCCACTTGATACATTAATTTGAATTCTATATGGTACACCATCCTTGGATTAAGTCATTTTTTTTATTTTGATGGATGACTTAAATTGATATCATGGGTTCATACACCTCTAAAAAATATTTATAATAATTAAAATAAATTCCCCATGTTTTCCAAAATTTGATCAGTTAATGAATATCTCATGTAATCCCCATGGATTATAATCTAGGAATACATAAGAAACTCAAAATAAATTCATGGTTCTCTAAGTGAATTATAAGAATGAAATTCCATGGGTTCACCCCATGGATTAAACATAAAAAAAATAGGTGAACATAATGTTTGATCATAGTGAGTGTGTTTGAATAATAAAGGAAATGAATTTCATTGGAATTCAAAAGATTTATCCTTATTATTATTTAGTGATTCCATGGCTAACTACCATGGGTCACTGACCAAACTAAAAGGTCATATTTTTGGAGACATCCTACATAGGATAAAATATAAGGGGTCTATCAAGTATACTAAGAGTAACCCAAGAAGATATGTATTATATTTATCTTACCACATATAAAAATTATACTACTAAATTTTACATATTATATTCACATACTAGAATTTTAGTAGTCATTTTGGTGGCCTAAATGGGTGTAATTCCACTATGATGAGGATATTATTTTAGAAAGGAACAATTTTCATTGATGTAGGTAATGATAAATCGAAATACCATGTTTTGGGTGCTTGATCTATTTTAGGGATTGAATAAAACGACCGATGTACTTATAGGTATTTCTATGGATAGTGTTTTTTTGGTATTTGTTTAGTAATGTACTAGTTGTATGCCTTTTACTATGTCTCTCCTACATCACATTTTCTATCACTATGAAATCATCTATATATTATACACTTTAATAATTTATATCTCCAATCCATTATCTGAATTGACTTTATATTTCTATTATCTACTATGGAACTTTAATTTAACATTATTTCTTTTTTCACTCTGATATCGTTGGTATAGTTTCTACATCATACCACCATATAACCTACCTTATAGTTGGTAGCCTCTAGTATATGGGGTGGTACATTTGAAGCATTTTGAAAAACCAGATTAGTGATTTGGTTATGATATATCCCCAGAATATCCTAATTTTTAATCTGTATAATATCTCCCATATCATTTTACAATTCATTTTGATAAAAAATGTTTTTGGTTCATGAAAAATTAGTTTATCTGTCCATTGAAACCCACATTTTTTTGACATTAAATTGTTATGAGGCTATAAGAATCCATGAATTAAACGTTTTTATCATACCAAAAGATTCTGGTTTCATTAAAGGTAATATTTTTTTCTAGTTCCCTATTGTTTTAAAATAGGTATGAAGAAAATTAAAAAATTAAAAAAATTATTAACAAAAAAATTAGAGAAAAAGGATTATTTATGTCCCTTTTCAAATATCACGGATCATTGTTTGGGTTGGAATTTTTTGAAATTTTATATACCCTTGGTGAAAACACTATTTCCTTTTAAAAGGCTTTTTTCATGGAAATTAGTAAAATAAGTATTTCATGGTTATTAATGCGCTTATAAAAAGGTTTTTAGTATACCTTTCTGAATTTAAGGATTAAATATTGTAATTTTATGTAGTTTAATTGTAATTGTATGGAAAAAACATCTTTTTTCAGATTATTGGATTTGATTTCATGATGATCAATGTACATGATGTGTTACCAAGTTGTTTTTTAGTATTATATAGACTATTTATTTGGTACATATTTTAAATATTCAAGGATTAAGAGGTCATTAACCATTACCCTAAGGTAATCATTTTTCATAGAGAGAAAAATTTACAGTTCTTCTAGTACTTACAATAAATTATATCCCTAGGAAATAATTATTTCACACTAGAAAACAATTATAAAATTATTAGTTTCATATTTAATTTTCTTAAGTTAACATCCCTAGGTCCATTAATTTTTTTATAGGAATATTATAGCATCATAGGTTTGGGATTCTTATATTTATAAGAATCTATGTCTTATTTATCATTCCACTAAACATTATTTCATTATTTTTCTTATTTGACCCTTTTCTCAAATATAATAATTCTCCAATATTTTATTTATAATATATAAACCATATTTCTATAAATTTTAATGATATTATCCTTTCTCATATGTGGCATACGCTTTTAAGTTAATTCTTTAGTGGTGTGAAACATCGATGCAACTCAACCTTCTCGTGTGTGTCTCTTTTGTGATATATTAGTTGGCATAGATCATAAATTATTATAGTAATTTTTTTATATTTTAAAACTTGAAATAAATTTTATTCCATCACTAGATGTTCTTATAGATTCCCACCCTCTTGGAAGGTTATCAATGAGAATTTAAAAATGAATTTCATTATCAAGATCCTTCTATCCAATTTTGTAAATACAGTTAAAAATAAAAGTGAGATCATACTATGAAATTGGCATATCTTTAACAACGTAATAGTAAAATAATTCATATTAAGAGATAATAAATTCTGTTTTATAAAATTTTCATTCATATAATTAATCATCCCATGCATTTCCAAAATCTCAAGGTCTATCCTAGAAGAACAGATATATCCATATGTATTCTGTGAAATTGAATATAATAGGGAATTTTTTTTATTTTTAATATAGAATTCATCATTTTCAATATTAGTGAATGTGCTACGATTAATAATATTTTTAATATTTACTTAGTATGAATCAGAATAACAATATTGATTTTATAATTATTTCTTCTATTTTATATATGTAATATTAATATTCTATTTTATAAAATAATTGTAGTTTATTTACATTTTGAGATTAAATATTTATTTGATAAATTTTTATGGTGATTTTGAAATTAATTTTTAGTAAGTGGTTAGTGTTAGAAAAAAGTGATATAGAGTCTTTTTCTGATAAAACCATTTTTCTTAGAAGAAAAAATCTAAAGTGTGTAATAAATCAGAAATCATAATATGAAAACAAAATTTGAAAAGGATATGGTATATTTTTGAAAGGAATACTATGTACTATATTTTTTTCAAACAAATCATAAAAAGATGAAAAATTAATGTATTTTTGAAGAAAAAGTTAATAAAAACAAGTTGAATCAAATTTAATGATATAATAAAAAATAACGATTTATTAAAAAACAAATGAAAAGTAAATTTACAATGTAAAGAACATGGAAATTCATGAAATAGTTTGGGATTAAAAGTCCCAATATCTATTTCTTTAACTAAAAATATATACCATGTTTCTATGAACAAAGAGTTTTCTATTTTAATATAATGACTTTAGGAGATATTATACCAAAATATTATATATAAACACTATGTAAAATCCATTTAATATTTTAAAAAATGTTTTCAATGAAAACTTATTCAATCTAATTAATTGATAAAATGATAATTTGTACAAATATTTATTTACATTCTGAATATTTAAATTGAAAAATACAAGAAAAAATAGGTAATTTTTTAATAAATAAATACAATTAAATAAAAAATAACGTGTAGATACCCAAGATTAATTTACATAAAAATTACATTACTTTTGTGGATTACTTAATACGTAACAGAAGTAGACACCCAAGGACCATAATAGTTTAGTGTCTTTGGAATCATGAAACACAATCTTCTAATAACGGTGAAAGGTCTTCAAAATCTCCTATAACGATCTTTCCCTTTTGTTTTCTTACCTAAATTATTTATTTATATCATAGGGGAAATAAAACATAAAAAGGGTGATTTAAAATGCTCAATAAGGGGAAGCATGGAGAAAATAAAACAAACCATTTACATTTGAACTTAAAAACATGAACATAATGTTTAAACATAAAAATCTTGTATTGTGAAATAAATCTCGGCAGTACGTAAGGCATAGATGATAAAAGAATATTAATCATGATAAAATAGAATGGTAATAAAGCATGTAATTGTGGAATCCATTAATCGCATGTTATGATTTTCATAGTATCCAAGGCACTGCTTCCAAGACCATCATAGTGGACAAAGTCCATTACTGAACCGGGTTTACATGCCATTCCAGCACTGTATTACTGAACTAGATTCACTTGCCATTCCATCCATGTATATATCATGAGATATAAATCATTAACCAATGCATTGGAGGGATATATAGGTCCCAATAATTTCATAATGAAATCATTATTTCGTGTTCCACAAAATAAATATATATCATTCATCAAAACCCAAAGAATAACATGGGTTTCATAATCATCATATCATCATAAAATAATCCATATAAATCAAATGGATATAATTTCATCATAAGAAAAATTAAACCATTTAAATAATATAGACATTATACTTGAAACATAAACATACTAAATAATGTCATCTTATATGGAAAATAATTTTGATAAAACACTTGAAATGAATTGTTGAGGAAAATATCCTTTCTTCTTCAAAATCAATTTATTTTCAAAAAACTCCTTGAAATTTTGAAATAAAAGGATTTTGTTGAAAATAATAATGAAATCTTGTATAGTAATCTCTATGTAAATATTGAGTTTTGAAATATTAAAAATCCATTCATGCAGTATAAGTTAAAAAAACATTCTTCTTGTACTTTTGCCGAAAAAGTCAAAAAGTACCTCATATGGTAAAAAAAGAAAGATTAATTCCATACCATGTGGTAAAACAAAGGATAAAAATGAATTTAAACATACATGGAAGAATATTAAACATTTTATGAAAGCATTTTGAGAAAACATGGACATGGATGATAAACATAACCCTACAAAATACTTATGAATAAAAAATATCGAATAAGAATGAGATTGAAATAATTATCCCTTACCAATTATAATCAGTGGAATAATACATGTCATAAAATGAAGAAAATGAAATAAATATATAAATATAATATTCTTCATAATAAATATCTTAAAACATGAATGGTATTCATAAACACCATACAAAATAAATAGTTTGTGATTAAGTCATATGTCTCACAGAAATAAAAGTGAGACGAAATAATCTCTTACCTTATATTTAATTTCCTTCGTATGTGTCTGAGACTCCTGTATAGTGGGTTTAAATGTATTATTAACCTTAATAGAACCATAATAATATTTATGATATCATATATTATTCACTTAGAACTTTATATTACCTGTTCATTTGTCAATTCCATGTTAAAGTAGTGTTTTGGGTAAAACTTTTTCATTGGTCAAACATGTTTTGACTTGTAATTATTCATATGATTACTTAGATCTAGACTACTCACTTCCAGAATGTAAAACATGATTTATTTATAATATATTCAGAATAATATATATATATATATATATATATATATAATATCGATAAACGGAATGAAATACCCCGTTTATGGAGACAGTAGACAGTACATACGCATGAACGCTATTTTCGTTTCCTTATTAAATTGAATTGAAGTAAATAAAATATACATAAATACAGTATCATTATTATTTCATATTTTCCAGATTATTTATTATATATACATTATAATCATTATTTAATGGTTAACATGGAGATTGAATCTCGTTGCGTCGTGGAGAAGGTAATCTGTATGCACACACGAGTGATGATATCATTATCATAATTATTGAATGGAAGTAGAGTTGATTATATAATATATAATAATATTTATGATGTTATAATAATCATATATAGTTAGTATTTCCACCATTATACCCATCCAAGTATGGTGGTGGTGGAAAAACAGATTACACCACGACCTGGAGACGGTATTCCGTACGTACACACGCGTGGTGATTTCATTTTTCATAGGATGGATAGAAGGTGAAATAAAGTTGTTTAATATTTATAATAAATTATCAGTATTTTATTTATACTTATGTTATTTCTTTATAATGAAACAACTAAATAAGAGGATGTAGAAGAAGAAATAAATTTGAATGAATCAGTAGAAGATATTACCTCTTCCTCGAATGGCCTCCTTTAAACTTCCTCTTAGGGCACTACAATTGGAATTTTGAGAAGACTAGAACCTATATAAAGTTACTAGAAAGGTTGAGAAGTGGAATTGTCTGGGGTTTAATGAGCGTGAATTCTCAAAATTGAATGCAGAGTAGAGAGAAGGAGGTGCCCTTATATAGGAGAGGAGAGGGGCACTTTTGGAAACCTCTAAAATATTAAATTATAATAAATTAAAACCCCACTTAAAAACCATAAAAAGTGACTCAAATTCAGATATGAGGTACTATTGGGTTGTAATATCATCAAAAAATCAAATTTAGACATGTTTTGATTTTATTTTACACCTTATCATTTTGATTTATCCTTATTTAATCTATTTAATTTTATTTTTGGTAATAATATTCTAATTTCTAAATTGTTATAAATAATACTTATGTGTTGTAAATTTTCCATAATTAGATACATTATTACATTTTAGACCATATAATTTTAAATTTGTAATTTTTTAATATTTTTGTGATTTTTAAACAATTTAATAATATGTTATTTTTATAAAATTTCAATAGTGTCAATTTTGAAACTGTTCAATTTTTTGAATTTTAATAAAATCCACACATAAGATATATTTGATCCAAAATATTTAATAGATTCCTAACATGTCATATTCATCTAAAATATTTTTGGAGCACATTAGTTAGTTTATATAATATTTATTTTAATATTTTTAAAACCACTTATTTGAAATTTCTCTTAATAAAATAATTACAACAACATTTTTGTATGATTGTTTAATAAACTTATTTGCTGCATAAAAATTAAAAATAAAATACTATGACAAATATAAATATAATTCATTTAATATTAATACTCTTAATATAATTTATACTCTTAAAATAGTAACATTTAAATTGTTATATTTATTAAAGTATAAGGGTGACAACTTTGACATCATTTAAAATAAAATAATATAAGTGTCATAATCACTTATATAAGGCTCAAAATAGTCATAAATTATACCATTAGATGATTATGGTTTATATATACATGAAAAAAAAGTTCTCATCAGGTGTTTGTGCCTTTTGATGTGTATTATTAATTTAATAAAAACTATATTATTGATTTTTCACTAAATAAATAATTTCTACATCAATAATGTATAAGCTATTAAGATAATTAAATATTTCTTAAAAATTACAAATAAATTACAATGAAAAAGAAAAACAGTTTAGATTTCAAATTAATATTTATAATTGAATTTATATTCTATATAAAATCATATTAAAAATAATCTATTTATTAAAGTTTCAGTGAGACATATTTCAGTTTCCATTAAATAAAATAAATAAAAGGTCTTAATCACATAAAAGTGGGTTCCAATAGATACCATTTTGACTCAATTATATTTTAGGAGTAAATATAATCATCCAATTATATTAAGATAAGTGTTAGGGTAATTTTATAATATTATTTTTACCCTTAATTACATGATTTACCTTTAACAATAGTAAATAAAATTTACCGTAGTTACTATTCATAATGCCTAAAAATAAAAAGTAATCTATTAACATAATTTACACCTACTGATTCCAAATAAGGAATCCATTTTTTCAAATTCAATACACAGAAGTTGCAGTATTTAATTTAAAATTAATCCCACTGTTGGGAAAACAGGTTTTAAAAGTTAAAACATTGCAAAAGTTTGAAATGATTTTACATATGAATTCAATTTAAAATTAATGGTAATTAATTATATTATATTAAATGGTAAAAATATATTCTATTTATACTTTAAAACCATTCAAAATTATAATTTATCCATATAAATTATCGCGACAAAAAAATTTGTTTTTATTTAAAATTTAGCATATTTTTATTATTCATCAAAACATGAAGGTTATTAGAATAATGTCAAAAATTTATCCAACGTAAATTTTTATATATTGATTCAAAATAAGTAGTTTAATTTTTCAAATTTAAACTTATAGACTTGTCAAAATTAGATTTAAAATGGATGCGCCATCAAAATGCGACAAAACTGCATTTTTTGACAAATTCTTCCTGTATCCGAAAAATTATATTTGTTCTCATACCATATTCTAGAAAATGTGTAAGATGAATTATAATGTTATAAAATTCAAAATGCGGTTAATACTGTTCATAATGGATAGTTCATAATAATATTATAATATATTATTGTTTAGTGAAACTCGATATTGTGTACCACACAAGCTATCAAGGAAGGTCTCTCTTGCGTGTAACACAAGCCAATTATATTATTTGCATATACTAAAAGCTAATATAGTGTTGTGTACAGTGCTAGATACTCTTGGTGTAGCGTACAACACAAGACAACAATGAAATTAAAAATATTCTTTCTCATAAAATCTCAGGGTGTTACATAATGATATTATTATATTTTAAGTGTAGGTGATATTGAAAATACCAGATTTTTTTTATGAAAATGTAGAACATTAAGATGAATAATATCCCAGATAATTGGGAATAAAGAAAATCATGATTGAAAAATAATATTTTTTAATGATCTACTCATTCCAATATATAGATTTCAATATGTGACTATTTTAAACACATTTATATTCTATATTTAATTTTTATTATGTAATTATTTTTTCTTATACTTTAAAAAAGTATCTATGATGATTTTGGAATTTAGTGTTCACTCAAATTGTTACATAATGGGTTTTTATGAATTATTATTTATCAATTAAATTGAATTTTTTTGATATTTTTTTTTACACACAATAACATGTTATGATTTAACTACATTCAACAATGGTTTTTCTTATGCTATAGACAATACTAGGTTAAACACCCCCGATATATTATAAATATAGTCATTTAAATACAACCATTATAAAATATATATTAAACACTGGTATATGAATTTTAATAACTAACTTTTAAATATTAATTAATTGTTTTCAATATATTGGAAACATATTTATAAAAAGTATTTAATTTTAGTTAAAGCCTTTATATGTTTCAAAAATAACATTTTCTCAAAAAATTTGGTTTATATTTCTAAATTTTTAAAATTTATAAAGATAAATTTTAAAAAAATTAGAAAATTCATTTTATATAATAAAATTCATTTTTTAAATCATAATTAAAAATTTATATAATAATGATAATTTTGGATTTTACTCAAATGTTAAATTTTTTTATGAATAGCGAAAAATGTATAATTTTAATTGAAAAATACCTTTTTTTTTTAATTTCTATATAATGTTAGATTATATTTTAAGATTGTTTTAATGTATCATTGTTTAATATAAAAATCCATTAATCCAATTTATTTCATTGGTGTAAATTTTAAATTGAATTTTTATATAAAAATATTGTAATCTTTTGAACATTTTGACATTAAAAATGCGCATTCACATCGCTTGTGAGGGGTTAATTTTATATTAAAATTATCTGCATTTGTGAATAAAATTTGGAAATATGGATTCAATATTTTTATTTAGTATAATTTTTTATTTTATAATAAGGCTAAAACAATTTTTGACCAAAATGAATAGTAAAAACATGACAAATTATTCAACTTGTTTAAGTTAAAAATGGGTTTATCAGGGGTTAAAACAAAAGGATAAAAGTAAAAAATAACCCAAATGTTTTCCAACACACATTTTCAGAATATATTTAGATATTATTTCTTATATAATCTATAACAATCTATTTTAGAGCCTTATGGTATGTGTAAAACATTGGTACAACATTTTATTTTCAAAATATTACTATTGTTCCACTCAACTAACTTAAGAGGGCCACCCCTTCTCATTTCCAATGAAAACCATTAAACATTTTTGGTTTCAAATGTACCTTACCAAATAACTTCTCTAATTCCCTAATCGCATCCAATAATATTTATTTTGGATATAAATCTAACATTGATTGGGTTTTGGTGCAATCCTAATGAGGAAACCCAAATAAGAGATAATACTCATCAATGATCATTTTTTATTTATTTATTCCTTTACCTCCATAAATTATTATTATGACATGGTTTTATAATATAAAAATTATGATAAAAATACCATGACGTTTTTATGCTAATTTAATGACTTACTACCATCACATCTTCCATCAAATATGTTAAGAAAGCATCTTTCATGTATACGGCGGACTACTGCCTCAAAAAATGATGTAATCCAATTTATACTTTAGTACATATGATGATTGTAATGAACCAGGATTTACAGGTAATTTTTTTAAATAGGAATTTTACGAGTCCACAAAAATTGACGGCGCGTGATTCTGAGGCCCGGAGTGCCCAGAATGAATTTCTGAACATTTTTTCAGGTACGTACAATAAACGTGTAAGAGGGTTTTTCTAACTATTGAACCAGTGCTCAGAATAGAAATTCAAGGGCACCGTTGAACTCGCATCACCTGTATTCGCTTAAGGAGACTTTCAATTAGACGGTAAATGGTTGAGGGTAAAAGTTAGTTTTTGGGTTTTTTCATGTAAGAATAAAATAAAAATAAAGTGTGTGACATTTTTATTTTTATTTGCAACACCCATATGGGTGTTTGGAGGTGGGGTCCACCGGAACTAAACTTACATGTGGGAGTTAGTGGTGGGGACCACCAAACCATTACCCCCCTTGAGAGGTTAAGGTGGTGGGGACCACCCTGGTTTAAACTCCCTTGAAACCCCACTTTTCAATGGGAGAAACCCCCCTTGAAACTACCACATAAATGGGAAAACCCCTCAACTCCCTAATAAATGTGAGGGGAGCCTCTTCAACACCTCCACAATTTATTTGTGCCAATGCACATAATTTCTTATGCCAAATCCTCAGCATTAATTAATTGATCCAACACATCAATTAATTAATTAAAAGTTTTTTAATATTATTCCAAGGACTTAATTGATATTTCAATCTATTATTTTGGATACTAATTCAAATGGGTGGAATTGGGGAGAGGAGGAACTTGGGAGAGAGATCCCAACAAAGAACGCTCCACCGACGAAGAACGCCGACGAGGAACGCCTTCGTCTACGAAGAACAACCTCGACCTCGACGTCAACTTTCTCTCTCGGAACTTCCTCTGACATTGGACGTGTTCATCTACAAAAAATTGACGTCTACCTTCTCTATCTAATGTCAACCAACAACAATAAAGTTATGGGATTTTTGGATGATTTTATATACCCATGTTATTTCCTTCTAGAACAAGGAATTCATATCAACTTCTTAACTAGTTGATACACATACATTTTACTTTTGCGGGTTCTGGGAAGAATCTTGGTAGGACGGTTTGATGTGATCTATTCTAGGGAACCTCTTTCTACCTCTTTAATGTGGAGAGTGTAGAAGAAACTAACATAGCCCGTCCTCTTCGTAGCCCTTGTGTTGTCTTGTGGGGTTCTTCGAATCAGAGGAAGGCGATGAAGGCGATGAAGGTGATGAAGACAACAACGCCGCCACCTGCGGCCTCCGCTACCCGTACCGCCCCCGCAGCATCCCGTGCCACCACCGGCCGAACCGGCCCCATGACCCCTCGTGGCTCCTGGGCCGAACTGGACATGCCCCCTCTTGGCACCCCGGCTGAACCGCCCTCGCGGTCTCCACCGTCCCGGCCGAGCCCCCCCGGACTGGGCCAAGCTGCCCGGGCCGCAGCGTTCGCCGGCCGAACCGGCTCCGAACACCCCAGCCGAACCGGCCTCGATCAGGCCACCCTTTGGCCGAACCGGCCCCAGTCGTACCACCCACTAGCTATACCGACCCTGGTCATGACACCCCATCCCCCGGGCCGAGCCGCTCCCCCGTGGCCCTCTGAGCTGAACCGAGCCCGTGCCCCGGGCTGATCCACCCTCATGGTTCCCTCCGAGCCATGTCGCCCATGCAGCACCCTCTGGGCTGAACCATCCTCATGATGACCCGTGGATGTTCCATGCCCTCATTTCCAGTCCACTCCCTCACGGCTTTCCACGACCCCTCACGGCCCGATGGGTTGGGACCAGCGGGCGGGGCCGAACCCAACGAGATGGCCCAACCAATGCGCGGGGCCATACCCAATAGATCAGGATGGGTCGTCTCAAACCGGTGTGGTCCAACTGGGTCGGACCAGACCCAAGCCCACTATGATCAAATTTTTCTCTTTCAGCCATTTCATTGGCACCAGACGTCCGTTTGAAAACCCGTCAGTGGTGATGGAATTCTCGAAGCGAGAAGATACTTTTGTGTATTCCCTAATCTAGTTTTGGGTATAGTTGAGGTATAGTCAGGTTGGATTGAGTACGAATCCAACTAGGCCCCCAGGACTAAAAGGCTAATAACAGACCGAGCGTCCGTTTGACATGCCTTCTGTTGTGTTTAGACCCCTATGATGTGGAAGAACTTTGAGATAATTCTTCATGGGACTTTGTGATAGTTGGAGTTTCAATCGGTAGATTGTGGAGCAGATCCTTCTGGAGACGAGCGAGCGTAGTGCAGAAACCTAGTAGCTGACTGAGACCTGACAACTACTGACCATTTTGACTCGGAGTGACTCTACTAGCGCAGTGGAGAGCACCTTGGTGTCATGGAAGAGCCATGGAAGGGAGCGCCTCTGTGTGACATGGCAGACCCATGGTACTCGACCGGAGTTTTACCTCAATAGGCTATGAGGGCGATCATTCTTGGTGATGCGACAGACCCACGGTGGGAATGGTCTTGGTGATGCAATAGATCCAGAGTACTCGATAAGAGGAGTACCTCAATAGTCCAAGGTTAGTAGGAAGAGTGCTTGGTGTTGTGACAGTCCCATTTTACTCGATAGAGGAGGAGTTTTCCAACACCCGAGGTTTTGACAATGTGACTGGGGATATTACTTGATACATCCCCTAGAATAAAATCATGGTTGAGCTGAGTCAGTTTTTTTGTGTATTCCTCATGATTGAGATGGATCACACAATAAAATAGGTATATGTATGGGAATATACCTATGTAAGGTTATTTGTTGATTTTCATACCTTTTGGTTTATCCTTGTTGGATATTGTAAGACCTTGAGGGTCTCAGGGTCCCAATTGAGTATCATTATACTCACCCCTGCACGGGCTATGCCCTCAACTTGTTTGTTGGATGCAGATGATGGAAATCATTGAAAAAGACTGAGATTACTATGACAGGACGATACCTGTAGGTGGACCTTACGACGAGTCAGTACACGGAGGAGACGAACAAACATAGGGTGCTGAGGAGGCGATATTTACCTACCCTTCAGGTTGGAACCTCAGAGGATGACCAAAAAGTGTTATCCTTTTTCTTCAGTTGTAGTTGTACTTTCATTTTATTGTACTTTACTGTTGGTCTTGTATTCTGACACCTTTTTACTTTTAGCACTCCTTTGTTATACAGTTTTACAAGGTGTTCCGTATCTTTCTTTGTTCATGGTTACATGTGATTACAGGTTATAAAGGCAATGCCTTCCCAGTTTTAGGGAATACTTCATGGTGCTAGTCACCATCCCCTGGCCTATGAATGGCAGGCTTGGGGTTTGACATGTCACAATCCTGGGGGACGAGTCGTGACAAATTGGTATCAGAGGAGTCAGTTCTACCACAGAACTAGGACTCAGATCTTTTCTATGACACAACTATGTTAAGGGTAATGAGTGTGGTTTTTAGTTTAGGGAGTACAGTGTTGGTGAGGTGGCCATAGTATCCATACACTAGGACCCTGACTTCTGTTTTATGACATAGAGCACAAAAACACTGATTGCGTGTGTGTTTTCAAAAGTTTTATTTAATTAATATAACTAGTTTAGCTCACCATATATAATCTTTTAACCATAGCACACCTATTTCTTTTCATGATGCCTCCACACATAATACCAACTAGAGTTACGAGATTTGTACGCACAGATAGCCCACCGAGCGATGAGGCCTCGGTGTAGGACCCTCTTACAGTAGAGGCACCTACGGAGGCACCAGTGGTACCACTCCCCGTTGTGACACTGATGCCAGCAGCCCCAGAAGCAGATAGTGAACGATGCTTGAGAACGTTGCACAAGTTCCAGCACTAGAGGCCACCCATGTTCTGGGGAGAGACGGACCCGCAGACAACTGAGGATTGGCTAGAGGCCGTGGTGAGAGTTTTCTGACTGGTAGTGACCCCGACCGATCTTATGGTGATTCTGGATGCCATCCTTCTACAGGTATCAATGGGAAGATGGTGGAGCTCGATGCTCTAGGTCAATGACAAGGTGATGCTTCTCTAGGAAGACTTCTAGAGCATGTTTCAAGCAGAGTTTGTCCCAATGACTCTCCGTCCAGTGTGCATTCAGGAGCTACTTCATACACAACAGGGCAGTATGATTGTAGCCCAGTACATAGCGAGGTTCACTGACCCCTCACAATACTCAACAGATATGGTGCATGACCCATTCTTCAGGTCCCGGAACATCGAGCAGGGAATCAGGTGGGAGATCAGGGATTCGGTGATCTCACTCAGTATCCCGACACAGGTAGGGGTGTTATAGAGCGCTCTCCTAGAGTAGAGTTTCCTTGCAGAGCATTATAAAGCAGCGTGATACACCACCAGTTGACATGTAGCGGAGTCTTCTGAAGATGATAGTAGACATACATTGCAGAGGTCCAAGAGAACCAGACATATAGGTGAACGACCACATGAATCAGGATCAGCTGTGTTGGGCACCCGAAGTGAAGCTAGTTATACCAAGAGTGGATAGTGTTATGCATGCAGTGGGAAGGGTCACATGGCTTGTGACTATACGACCAACCGTACAAATGATCAACATACAGTCGAGGGACCGCCTAGGCAAAGACAATGATTCGACCGAGGAGGTCAGCAGGGAGCAGGTGCATGTAGCTGTTGGTGGGGGATGATTCGAGGTGTTACCGCCACCACCACCAGGAGGTCCACCCCAACCACAGGGTGCAGATGGACAGGGGAGAGCTCAGCTCCAGGAAGCTGAGTCCTATGATCACAGTGCTCCAGAGATGATATGATGTACGATCTGTGTCTACTCCATTATAGCTGCAGTACTTATAGACACAGGTTCCAATCATTCTTTCATTGCCACTGCCGTCATTGGGAGCTCAGATATTCTGACAGAGTCGTTGTCTTGATCCTTACAGCTAGAGACTCCTACTGGAGAAGATTCTATTATTATGCACTGGTTCCGGACGTGTAAGCTTACTCTAGGAGGTGAGAGCATCATCTGAGATCTCTTAGCAGTGGCGTCAAGGCTTTACGACGCCAATTTGGGTATGGACTGTTATCTACATTCCATTCTTAGATTGACTATATTAGGTTCAATGTGCAGTGTGTCCGCATGGATGGGATCATGTTTACCTTCACCGGCGAGAAGGGATCCTTTGAAGCGTAGGATGGACTTACCCAGAGGAGAGTGCATCTGATCACTCATCATTTGGATAGACTTACCCTCAGAGCTGTTTATATGGAGAGTTTGAGCTATCCTGTAGTGTTGGACCAGTATGCTGATGTTTTCCCTGATGATGTTTCAGATCTACCTCCTCATAGAGATGTGGAATGTTACATTGACTTGTACCCCAGGACGTCACCAATATCTACACCATCATATCAGATGGCTCCTGCGGAGATACGTGAGCTGAAGGTATAGCTAGAGGACTTGCAGGGGAAGGGATTCATCTGGCCTAGTGTTTCTCCTTGGAAAGCCCTGATTCTGTTCGACAAGAAGGCAGATGTGAGCTTGAGGCCTTGTGTTCACTATCGGTGCTTGAACCAGGTGATCATGAAGAACAAGTACCCACTACTGAGGATTGACGACCTCTTCAATTAGCTGAAGGGAGCATGGTGTTTCTCGAAGAGTGTCCTTAGATCAGGCTATCACGGGCTCAGAGTTCGAGACAAGGATGTGCAGAAGATGGGTTTCAGATGTCTTTACGGCCACTACGTGTTCCTGGTTATGCCATTCGGAATAACCAACGCTCAAACAGTGTTCATGGGACTCATGAACATGGTATTTCAGCCATACCTTGATCACTTTGTTGTATTCTTTATCGACAACATTCTGATCTACTCAACTACTAAGGAAGAGCATTCCTATCATTTGTAGGTAGTATTGGATACACATTGAGAGCACCATCTTTATGGTAAGCTCTCGAAGTGCTAGTTCTGGATCCAAGAGATTCACTTTCTGGGACATGTAATATCAGAGGCATGATTTGCAGTTGATCCAGCTAAGATTGAAGCGGTAAATTCTTGGGAACCACCTAGGAGTGTGACTGAGGTACAAAGTTTCCTGGGATTGGCTAGATACTATCGATGATTTGTACCAGATTTCTCTAGAGTTTTTGCACCACTATCAGCCTTGACGGAGAAGGGGAAACCCATTTTTTGGTAGGATAAATGCTAACAGAGTTTTCAGGAGCTGATGCAGAGGATGACTAGTGCCCCCATCTTGAGGCTTCCAGAGGAGGGTGTAGGGTACATAGTTTACTGCGACAAATCAGGGACCAGTCTCGGATGTGTCCTGATGCAAGAGGGATTAGTGACCACATATGGTTCTCGGAAGCTGAGAGAACATGCTTAGAACTACACTACCCATTACCTGGAGTTATCAGTAGTGGTCTTCACCTTGAATATGTGGTGGAACAATTTGATGGGTGAACGTTTAACCATGTACTGTCATCACAAGAGTCTCAGGTATATCTTCTCTCAGAAAGACATGATCCTGAGACAACGACATTGCTCTGAGTTCCTCTAGGACTATGACTTCGATATAGTCTATACCTTGGGAAGGGGAACGTTATAGCATATGAACACAATAGTAGGTCTGGTATACAGTTTCTAGTCGAGGTGATAGAGCAGCTCGCCGGTTTGCAGATATCCTTTGTGGATAAAGATGGAGAAGATTTTCTTTAGTCTCTTACAGTCACTCCCCCACATCTTCAGTGAGTCAGGGAGGCATAGTGTGGGGATGTTGACTGCGAGACATGACGTGCTCAGATATCCATAGAACATGCACCTAATGGATTTTTTGAATGTGTGGAGCACGTTGTCCTCTTCAGAGGGCGTACCATGGTACAAGTGTCACTTTAGGTGGAAGTGTTGAAGGAGTTCAACACATTCCCTCTAGAGGTATATCCGGGAGTGATGAAGATGTATCGGGATCTCCGATGATAGCACTGGTGGCTGGGAATGAAGAAAGCAGTTGTAGAGTTGGTCTCTCGATGCCTCACTTTTCAGCAAGTGAAGGTGGAGCATCAGGTACCAGCAGTCTTGGTTCAACCTTTTGTGGTCCCAGAGAGAAAGTGGGATCAAATATCCATGGACTTCGTGATAGGACATCCACGTACATCTAGGGGACATGACTCGATTTGGGTGATCGTCGAACGACTCACTATGTCGGCCCCCTTCTTATCGATTAGAGAGAAGGGTTTAGTAGAGATCTTGGGATGCCTCTATGTTTAAGATATTGTGAGGCTACATGGAGTACCTTCAACGATTATCTCCTATCATGATCCACGTTTTACTTCCAGGATATGGAAGGGGTTTCAGGTGGATTTTATGACACAACTTCGTTTGAGCACCGCCTTCCATCCTCAGATGGATGGCCTGGCTGAGCAAACCATTTAGACCCTCGAGGACATGTTGTGTGCTTGTGTCCTCGACTTTGGTCATAGTTGGGAGGATCACTTACCTTTGGTGGAGTTTGCATACAATAGCAGTTATCACTCCACCGTTGGGATGAATCCTTTTGAGGCATTGTACGAGTGACCTTGCAGATCACCATTGTCCTGGAATGACCCATGGGAGTCCGCACTAGTGGGACCAGAGATGGTTCGGGCTACCACATAGAAGGTGCTGATAATCTAAGTGCAGATGAAGACTGCACATTGTAGGAAGAAGTCATATGCCGATAGGAGACGGAGGCCTATGGAGTTCGAGGATGGCGACCACGTCTTTTTACAGGTATCACCCTGACGAGGTCTACGTAGATTTGGCTGAGGCAACATGTTATCTCCAAAGTTCATCGGACCATTTCAGGTCCTTAGCAGAGTTGGAGAGGTGGCATACCGCTTAGCTCTTCCACCTTAGTTGCACCGGGTGGACAACATCTTCCACGTATCCAAGACGAGGAGACAAATTAATGAACCTTCTCACATCATCGACCATGGAAATCTGGATATTGATGATGAGGCGACTTTTACGGAGGATCCAGTAGACATTGAGGATTGATAGGTGAAGGTCCTTAGTGGATAGTCGATACCTATGGTGCGTGTTCGCTGGAAGCACGAGATCCTCCAGGAGAGCACATTGGACTGGGAGGCTCAGATGAGTGCTCAGTACCCCCACTTGTTCCCTTAGTTTGATTTGTGGCTTGTGGGGATGTAAATCTTGATCTGTGGAGAATGTAAAGACCTGTAATTTTTATGTAATGTTTTTTATTAAATGGGAATTTTATGAGTCCGCGAAAAGTGACGACGCGTGATTCTGAGGCCCGGAGTGCCCAGAATGAATTTTTGAACATTTGTTCACTTACATTCAGTAAAAGTGTGAGCATATTTTTCTAAATTTTGAACCATTACTCGTAATTGAAATCTGAGGGCACCGTTAAACTCATAGTGCCAGTATTCCCTTAAGTAGACTTCCACTTCGACAGTAGATGGTCGAGGGTAAAATTTAGTTCTTGGTTTTTTCATGTAAGAATAAAATAAAAATAAAGTGTCTCACATTTTTATTTTTATTTGATAGACGCATGTTGGTGTTAGGAGGTGGGGTGAACCAGAACTAAACTTCCATGTGGGAGTTAGTGGTGGGGACCACCCGACCTTAATCTCCCGTGAGAGGTTAAGGTGGTGGGGACCACCCGGGTTTAAACCCCATTGAAATCCCACTTTTGAGTGGGATAAACCCCCCTTGAAACTCCCAAATAAATGGTAAAACCTCTCAACTCCCATGTAAATATGGGGGTAGCCTCTTTAAGACCTCCACAAATTATTTGCGCCAACACACATAATTTTTAATGCCAAATCCTCTACATTAATTAATTGAGCCAACAAATCAATTAATTAATCAAGCCTTTTTTGAATATTATGCCAATGATATAAAAGATGTTTCAATCTATTATTTTGGCTATGAATTCACTTGGTTGTAATTGTAAAGAGGTGGAACTTGGGAAAAAGCTCCCAACGTAGAATGCTCCACCGACGAAGAAAGCCGGTGAAGAATGCCTTCGACTACGAAGAACGACCTCGACCTCAATTTCGACATTCTTTCTCGGACTTCCTCTGATGTAGGACGTGTTCATTTACAACGAATCGATGTCCGCCTTCTCATTCTAACATAATCCAACAATGAGATAGGTAGGGGATTTTTTTAGATGATTTTATATACCCATGTTCTTCCCTACTAGAACAATGAAATCAGTTAAACTTTCGAACTAGTGGATCCCCAAATGTTTTCCTTTTGGGGGTTTGGGAAGAATATATGTGGAGGGTTTGATGTGCTTTGTTCTTGTAAACCTATTTCTACCACTCTAATGCGGAGTATGTGGGAAAAAAATAACATGGCCCATCCTCTCCGTAACCCTTCTGTTGTATTACAGAGTTCTTTGAATCGGAGGAAGGCAATGAAGGCGATGAAGGAGACGAAGGCAACGATACCACCACCCATGGCCTATGCAACCCGCACCTCCCCCACGACGTCCCCTAACGCCGCTGACCGAATCAGCCTTGTTACCCCTCGTGGCACCCTGGCTGAACCGATCGCGCCCCCTCACGACCCCCCAGCCGAACTGGCCATGCACCCTCTCAGCATCCTGGCCAAACCGCCCTCGCGGTCTCCGCCCTTCCAGGCGAGCCACCCCGGGCCGGGCTGAGTTGCCCTGGCTGCTTCGTTGACTGGCCGAACCAGCCTCGGCCGCCCCGACCTCTCAGTTGAACCGCCACCGGTCACACCACCCTCTGTCCAAACCGGCCCCGTTCGCACAACTCCCTAGCCAAACCGGCCTCGTTCGTGCCACCCCGGCCCCCGGGCTGAGACACCCCGAGCCGCGCCCCTGCACCCCTCTTGCTGAACTATCCTCACTCCCCAGGCTGAGCCGCCATCGCGGCACCCTACGGGCCAAGCTTCCCACACGGCGCCCTCTAGGCCAAACCATCATCGCATCGACCCACGGCCGGTCCACGCCCTAATGGCTGGTCCATGCCCTCACGGCTCTCCGCAGCCCCTCGCAGCATGCCCGGACAAACCCAATGGGTTGGCCCTCCCAACAGGCCGTGCGGGACAAAATGGGTAAGGCTGGGTCGACCCGAACCGGGTCAGTCCGACAGGGTAGGACCAGGCCCAGGCCCACTACGATCCAGTTACACTCCTTCGGCTATATCATTTGCACTGGATGTTCGTTTGATGAACCATCAGCCGTGATGGAATTCTTAGAGCGAGACGGTCCTTTTGAGTATACCCTACTAGGGTTTTGGGTATAGTTGAGGTACGATCAGGTTGGATCGAGTAGGAATCCAACCGGGCCCGAGACTAAAAGGCTAATAACTCACAGACCGGGCATCTATTTAACGTGCTGACTATTGATTTGAGACCCCTATGATGTTGCAGACCTTTGAAATACTTCTTCATGAAACTTCGAGACAGTTGGAATATTGACCAGTGGCTTGTAGAGTAGATCATTACAGAGACAAGCGATCATAGTGTGAAGACCTAGTAGCTAGCTGAGACCTAACGACTGCTAACCGTTTTGACTCGGAGTGACTCTACTAGCCCAGTGGGGAGATCCTAGGTGTTGCGGTAGACCCATGGTGGGGAGCACCTCTGTGTGACACGACAGACCCATGGTACTCTATAGGAGGAGTACTTTAGTAGGATACCAGGGGAGCATGCTTGGTGAGGTGGCAGACCCACGGTGGGGAGCGTGCTTTGTAATGCCCCGACCCCAGTTACCCAGAGTCGGTGCATTATTACATAACATTGGAATGATCACAAGAAAGATTAAATCTCGAAAGACCGATTGGTTTAGTAGCCTTGGAAACACTAGATATATTCATATGTCTTACATTACATCATAAAAATGAAAACAACAACATATTTTCTTAATAGTCCACACTCATATCCCCACATACTATCCCTGAAGGTCATTCATAAATTACTTCTTCACATCCTGCAAAGAATAAAACATAGAAAAGGGTTGAGCTCAAATGCACAGAAAGGATAATAATATAGCAGAAACTTTCATAAATAAGAATAAAAATTTAAGTCAATGTATAACTAAAACAAAATCCTTTTAAATTTGAACTTCAACATAGTATGGAAAAAATAAAATGAAATAATGCAATTTACTTATTCACATGGATATTCTACTAATAGAATAATCAAATGCAATATCAATAACCACTTTCATAATGATGTAATGCATAATGCCAGACTATCATAACCACATAGCCAAGGCCTCGTGCCAAGAATACAAATAAGATTTTGTCAAGTCCTTATGCCAAGACACTAGTTTGTCTCATGAGACATACCGATGCATCGAGGAGCTATAGCGGGCTCCACCCATCACATATTAAGTCCAATACATTCATCATACGAACAAGTTTAAACATAACATAAACATTCGTATTAAAACTCGCATACGAAATGTAAATACTTCATCCATAAACCATGAATGGTATAAAAATAGCACATCCAAAGTCAAACATATCACAAAACCTTCAATACAATATAGATGTTTTGTATCATAATAAATCAACTTCAAATAAGCGTAAAATCCATCAAAGGATGTTGACATAGATGAAGTCAAAACTCTTTTTAGAGTAATATATATTTTTATTTTGAAATAATTTAAGATTCATATAAAATCAAACATTTTCATTGAAAATATTCTTATAAGCTTGTAAGGGATGCTTCGACGATTTTATAATGGAGGAAAATAGCCGCACCCACCGTATAAGTTAAAAAAACATTCTTACCTTAATTCTGTCGAAAAGGTTAAAAAGCACCTTGTTTGGAAAACGATGGAAAGATTCCTTTATAAACCTCTTATAAAAGTAAAAACAGGGTATAAATGACTTTAACCCATATTCTAGTAAATATTAAAAATGTTTTTAAATACATTTTTAAGAAACATGGATGTGGATGATAAAGAATTCCCAGTAGATTATTACGTATAAACAACCTCGGATAATGAAGAGATTGCAAAATAAACCCTTACCTTGTACTTTTCCTTGGTTGGGGTAGGTTAACCTCCTGTATAATGGTGAAATAATTGTTATTAAATTATACACGAATCATATACATTAATATGATATCATATATGATCTTTTAACATTTATTTGTTAATAATATCTTAGTATTATCGTTGTTTCGGGTGTTAACTTACTCATTTTATTTTATATGTTTTGTTACGTAAGCTATGTTTGTCATGGATAGGTTTTATCATAATCATATCCAGAATGATATCAAGTCCATAGATACTATTATTAATCATCAAATGAGAATTATACTTGAATGGATACGATGGAGAATGAATCTCATCGCGTTCGTGGAGACGGTAGTCCGTACGTACACACGAGCGACAATATCATTCTTTTGATATTAAAATAATATATAATTGGATGGTATATAATATATATAGAATCATTATCATGTTATATTTATTATTTACATGAATTACGCATCATTATTATACCCATCCAAATAATAATTTTATTGAATACCAATGACACCACGCCGTGGAGACGGTAAGCCGTACGTACGCACGTATGGTGACATGTTATTCAAAAGATGGACAGAATACTGAAATATGGTTGTAAAATATTTATAATAACATCAAATTATATATAATATACTGGAGTTATTATTTTATAATGGTAATAACAATGAAATAAGAAGTGGAAGAAGAAAGGAACTTGGAAAAGAGTGGTGAAATCATTATCTCTTCTTCGGGTTCTTCATTTTGATTTGATCAAAAGGGCTCTTAGGTTGGCTTTCTTGACTAAAGGAAGGCCTATAAGATGAAGTGAGGGAAGTTGAGAGAGTATTTGGGAAGATTTTGGCCGAGCCAAAAGGCTTTGAAGGTGTGAGTTAATGAGAAGGGGTAGTTCCCTTTTATAAGAGGGGTGAGGGGCACCTTTGGAAAAGCTAGAAATAATATTTTATAATAAATTCATATTTGGTTTCTAATGGATTCAAAGTGGATTATTAAAAAATTTTAGGTGTGGATAGGTCTAAAACACTCAACCAATAGATTTTAGACAGGTTTGGGTCATTATACTAACCTTATCTTTAAGTATTAACTCTTAGTTAATTAGTTTCACATTTACAATGTCTTTTTTTATATTATATGGTTAATAAACATACTATATACCTCCAAGAGACCCCCCAAGTGGTCCATTGATGATTACGATATCATGATATAAGTCTCTTGGCTGAACCTTAAATTTTTATTAATTTAATATTAATTAATAATATAATATTTCTTTTTAAAACTCTTTTATGTCAATTATGACACTATTCAATAATTGATTTTTGTAAAACTCATAACAGAATGATTACTTCAAAAAAAGATAATTAAAGCATTTATAACATTCCATATTAACCTAGAAATTTAGTGTAATTCATAAAAAGTCTCAAATTATATTTATTTGGGTATCTACAATATCAATCTTTTTAATTTTTCACTATTATGGTAATTACTGTATCACCATTGTGTCATAAATAAATTAAATTATTTAATGTCTAAAAATTATAAATAAAATACCATTATGTTGGAAATCTTGTTATATTTATAATTAATATTTATAGTCGACAATCCAAAAAATATAACCCTATGTAAAAATTGTTTTTCTAAATGATATTTGCTTGTGTCATTTTTGTATTCATTTTAACTTAATTAAAATAAAGTGTCCCTATCACTTACAAGTGGTACGATGGGGTCCCAAAATCGACCCAAAGATTCCCATGGTCGGACATGTATCAACCAATAAGGTTAGGACACGTTTTAGGGTAATTTTTTATTATTATAATATTATTTTAACCCTTATTTACGGGATTTTCCCTTTAACCATGGTAAATGAAATATTTAATGAAGTAATTATTCAAAATGTCTAAAAATAAAAGTTACCTATTTACACAATTTGAACATCCTGATTCCAAATATGGAATCCATTTTTCCAAATTCAAAACATAGAAGTGGCAGAAATTAATTTAAAATTAATTGAAGTTGTCAAAACAAAAAGCATGTTTTTATGATATAATAACTATTAAAAGATTGATACTTGTTTATGTTCAGTTTAATTGTGAAATTACGTCCAATGACCAACATTTTATTAAATGGTAAAAATATATTCTAAATATAATTTAAAACCACTCAAATTCAAAAAAATTCACTATTAATTATTTTGATTAAAAAAGTTTTTTTTATTAAAATTTAGTAATTTTCACTATTCATAAAAATATTAAAGTTATCCGAAAAGTACTAAAATTTCACCTTTGGCTAAATTAGATACCCCGAATCCAAAAATGAAGTCCATTATGAGAGATAAAATTTATGAAATTTCAACAATTAGATATTACTTTTCATAACGGCTAGTTTGATTGGTTGTGGTGTGTTAGAACTCGATGTTGCGTACAATACACGCTATCACATTATTCAAAGAGAAACGTATCGTATAAGCTTGGGGTGTTACATTCTCCCCTCCTTCAAATAATTTCATCCTTGAAATTTCTAGAATACTACCACATGAAAAGACTCGGGTGGTTCTTCATCATAAGTTCATTGGGTTCTAACGTTGCCTCTTCCATCTTATGGTTTCTCCAAAAAACATTTACCAGACGCGTCGTCTGGTTTCTCAGTACTTGTTCTCTCGTATCAATAATCTAGACGGGTTCTTTGCAATAAGACAGATCGGGTTCCAGTTCTAATTCCTCATAGGTGAGTACATGTGCTGGTTCAGACATGTATTTCCTCAACAGAGATATGTGGAACACATCGTGAACTTTGGAGAGACTTGGTGGTATTGCCAATCGGTACACTACAGCCCCAATTCGTTCTAGAATTTCGAAAGGTCCAATGTACCTGGGACTCAATTTACCCTTCTTACCAAAACATATGACTCCCTTCCGTAGAGATACCTTCAGGAAAACATGATCACCGACTTGAAATTCCAAATCCTTCCTTTGATTATCAGCATAGCTCTTCTGCCTACTTTGAGCTGCTTTGATGTGATTTTGGATTACCTTCACCTTTTCCATCATTTTCTCCACCAGTTCTGGGCCTTCAAGATTTCTTTCACCAACGTCATCCCAACAGGTTGGTGTGTGACATCTCTTTCTGTATAATGCTTCATATGGTGCCATCTGAATACTCGAATGGAAGCTTTTGTTATAGGAAAATTCTACCAGAGGTAAATATTGATCCCACATACCCTAAAAGTCAAGTGAACAGGATCTCAACATGTCTTCTAAGGCTTGAATAGTTCATTCTGATTGTCCATCTGTTTGAGGGTGGTAGGCAGTGCTCAAATGAAGTTCAGTATCCAAGGCTTTCTAAAGACTTTTCCAGAATCATGAAGTAAAACGGGGATCACGATTAGAAACAATCGATATAGGTAGTCCATGATGTCTCACAACTTCATTAATATATAGTCTTTCTAGACGTTCTAGTGGTAGATCTTCTCTTATAGCAAAAAAATGTGCAAACTTGGTAAGAAGATCAAAAATAACCCATATTGCATCGTTCCTACTAGGAGTCTTTGGTAGCCCCATGAAAAAGTCCATCGTAATATTCTCCTATTTCCACTCCGGTATAGGAAGAGGTTGCATGACTCGTCAAGGCTGTTGCCTTCTAGCTTTCACTTGTTGACAAACCATACATCTTGACACAAAATCAGCAATCTCCCTCTTCATGTTCTCCCACCAAAAATGTTCCTTCAAATCTATATACATTTTGGTGCTCCCAGGGTGTATGGAGAAATTGGAACTATGAGAATCATCCAAAAATTCCCTTTTTAGATCAGGTATATCGGGAACACAAAGTATCTTCCCGAATTTCAAAATTCCATCTTCATACACAAAGTATCTCAATCTCCCATCATTCATAGCTTTAATCTTCTTTTGAAATTATTCATCATCAGTCTAAGAACTTTTAATCCTTTCTAGTAAAGATGGTTTGGCAACCATTTGAAAAATCATTGATGGTTCACCTTCCCTGGTTATTCCCATGTCCATCTTCAATAGATCCATGAAAATTGGATCCCTTTCAATTCTTATATTGTTCAAAATTCCATGATCATTTCTGCTCAAAGCATATGCTGCCTTGTTTGCCTTCCCCGGGTGGTAGTGTATCGTGCAATCATAATCCTTGAGTAATTAAATCCATCTCCTTTGCCTCATGTTGAGTTCTTTTTGTGAGAAAATATATTTCAAACTCTTGTGATCAGTATAAATCTCACATATTTTACCATAGAGGTAGTGCCTCCATATCTTCAAAGCAAAGATCATAGCTTCTAACTCGAGATCATGTGTAGGAATGATTTGATCATGAATTTTCAACTATCTTGATGCATAGGCAATAACCATATCATTCTGCATAAGGACACAACCAAGTCCTTTCTTCAATGCATCACTATAAATAACGAACCCATCATTCCCCGATGGTAGAGTCAATATAGGAGCATTGAATAATATAATCTTCAGTTCTTCGAAAAATGCTTCACACTCTTTTGTCTAAACAAATTTAACACCTTTACGCATGAGCTTCGTTAATGGGTTAGCCAATCGGGCAAAATTCTGGACGAAACGTCGATAATAACCTGCCAAACCCATAAAACTGCGTTCCTCAGTTATACTCGTAGGTGCTGGCCATTATTGGATTTCCTTGTTCTTAGAAGGATCAACATAGATTCCATCTTTAGAGACAATATGGCCAAGAAAATAAATCTCATGAAGCCAGATTTCACACTTGCTAAACATCCCATATAATTCATGTCTTCTCAGAGTCTTCAGGATAATGCACAAGTGACTTTCATGATCTTCGTATCTTATAGAGTATACCAAGATATCATTAATAAATACCACCAAAAATTCATCGAGATATTCCTTGAAAACTTTATTAATCAGATCCATTAATACATGGGGTGCATTAGTCAATCCAAAAGGCATTACAGTAAACTCGTAATGCCCGTACCTGGTTCGAAATGCTGTCTTCAGAATGTCTTCCTTCTTTACACACAACTGATGGTATCCGGATCGAAGGTAAATCTTTGAAAAGTATTGATCTCCATGCGGTTGGTCAAATAAATCATTAATGCAAGGTAGGGGATACTTGTTCTTTATTGTTATAGAATTGATCTCCTTGTAGTCGATACATAACCTCATAGATCTATCTTTCTTTTTAACAAAAAGAACAGGGGCTCCCCATGGAGAAACACTAGGGTGAATAAATCCCTTATTACTCAATTACTATAGTTGTTTCTTTAGTTCAACTAATTCTACAGTGTCTATTCTATAAGGGGCCTTCGATATAGGCCTTGGTCTAGGAATTAAATCAATGGAAAACTCAACTTCTCATTCTAGAGGATGTCCAGTTAAATCTTCCGGAAATACATCTAGATATTCTTTCACAACAGGTACATCATCTATTTGAACATTCTTTTCCTCACCCACAGTCATTTCATTCTCTTCCTCCCCAATAATTTAATTTAGTTGAGCTATTGGGGGTGGGTCTATATAAGAATTTGGTGGTGACGATTCTGCTCTAAATATAAGGTGTACCTTATCATCATCATCATCAAAAATCATAACTTACTTCTTCTTACAATAAATCTTCGCATCATAATCTGAAATCCAATCCATACCGAGCATTATATCAAACTCAATCATAGGTATGATGATGAGATCAGCGGATAATGAACATTCATGTGCTCTAATGGGGACTGATTCACAAAACATTGTTGCAATGATACTTCCATTAGGAGTTTTAACAGATAACTCCCATGTTAAATCAAATTGGAAATATATAATTTTCTTAGAAAACTGGGAAGATATGAAACAATGCGATGATCCAGAATCAAATAATGCATTTTCTAAACTTGAGGAAACTATTAAATTACCTTCCACCACGTCTTTTGGAGCTTCTACCTCAGCAGTACTGATAGAAAAAGCTTGGCCTTTATCCCTTGGCCTTTTTTGAGGTAAGTTTCCATGACGATTAGGATATTCATTTGCATAATGTCCCATCTCCCTGCAATTGTAGCATTGAACATTGGTAGCTTCGTTCTTCCCTTTGCAATCACGAGCTTGGTGGCCTTTTTCACCACACTTGTAACAGACACCCATTCCCTTCAAGAAAGTACCAGGGTGTTTATTCCCACATTTACCACATGATGGATATTCAAACTTTCCCTTCTTCCTCTTATTTCTATTCCCATATTGATCAGCATATCTCTTCTTCTCTTGCTTTGCTTTAAAGTCATAAGACTTAGAGAATTCCTTTTCTGTCTTGATAGCACATGAGATAATGTCTTCATACGAGGAGAAAGATTGTGAAACTAATGCTTGACGGAAAAATGGTTTTAACCCATCAAAGAAATGATCAATCTTACTTCTTGGGATACATATATAATCTCCATCATACCTTTCTAACCTTGTAAAGTTAGCCTCATACTTTGCGACATTCACATCCTCCTTTTATCTCAGACTCAGAAATTGCCTTTCCCTTTCCACTCAATGGTCACGAGGAAAGTATTTTTCTAAAAAAAGATCTTTGAACTACCTCCATTCCATATTTGATACTACATCATCTTCCTTCGTGTTTTGAATCAATAACCTCATTGATCAGCATCTTCAGTGAGGCGGTAAACTGCCATGATAAATTTTTCCCTTTCACTACTCCCCAAAGCCTAAAATATTTTCTCTAGGGAATTTATACATTTCTTAGCTACTATGGGATTTGTACTCCCATTGAATGTTGTTGGTTATTGCCTCATGAATCGATCTAACATTGTTCCTCCATGCTGCGGATCAGGGTGCTCCATACGGGTAAGGTTATTATTCATAACCTGAGTGAGTTTTCCCAGTATAGTGATTAGCTGATCGGCACCAGTTGCATCACCAGCTCCACTATAATTTTCTTGAGCAGGAGGGCAATCCCTACATGGAGTACATGCATTGATACTGTTTCCATTTCTTCTAATAGGCGCCATTTCTAAACAATGGAATAAACTAGATCAGTTTATTAATCAAAATACATAATTCCATACTTATAAAACACTTAACATAAATTGAACTATTTATGGATATAATCCATAATCATAAAAATGTTTTCTTTGAGGAATTATATACTCATAGACCATTCATAATGATTTTTAATGAAAATGAGAGTTATCCTAAGCATATTCCCTGGGAGTGTCGTAACCAAGAGTGCAGCAAGGCCTGTTGTCGTGCACCAGTTCCCGTTTGAGTCTAGATCAAAGTGGTGTTTTGGGGTTTTACCACTAGGTAAATCTGTGCCAGAGCCGCCTCTACCCGCTCGTATCCAGGCAGGTATGTATTGCTAGGAAAACTCACAAAATCTCTACAATACCAAAATTCTAGGAAGTTCTTCTATACTAATCCTCAAAGTCCATCTTAGGTCTATGTTCTCTAATAAGAGTTTATCTAAATCTAGCTTCCAAGGTTTGTACTAAACTTCCTCTGATACCAACTGTAATGCCCCATCCCCAGTTACCCAGAGTCGGTGCATTATGACATAACATTGGCATGATCACAATAAAGATCAAATCTCAAAAGGCCGATTGGTTTAGTAGCCTTGGAAACACTATATATATTCATAAGTCTTATATTACATCATAAAAATGAAAACTACAACAGCATATTTTCTTCATAGTCCACACTCATATCCCCACATACTATCCTTGCTGGTCATTCATAAATTACTTCTTCACATACTGGGAAAAATAAAACATATAAAAGGGGTGAGCTCAAATGCCCAGTAAGGATAAAAATATAGTAGAAACATTCATAAATAAGAATAAACATTTAAGGCAATATATAACTAAAACAAAATCCTTTTAAACTTGAACTTCAATATAGTATGGAAGAAATAAAATGAAATAATTCCATTTACTTATTCACATGGATATTCTACTAATCGATTAATCACATGCAATATCAATAACCACTTTCATAATGATGGAATGCATAATGCCAGACTATTATAACCACATAGCCAAGGCCTCGTTCCAAGACTACAAATAATATTTTGTCAAGGCCTTGTTCCAAGACCCGAGTTTGTCTCATGAGACCTACCGATGAATCGAGGATCTATAGCGGGCTCCACCCATCACATATTAAGTCCAATGCATTCCTCATATGAATAGGTTTAAACATAAAATAAACATTCGTATTAAAACTAGCATACGAAATGTAAATACTTCATCCATAAAACATGGATAGTATAAAAATAGGACATCCACAATCAAACATATCACAAAACCTTCAATACAATATATAAGTTTTGTATCATAATAAATCAACTTCAAATAAGCATAAAATCCATCAAAGGATGTTGACATAGATGAAATCAAAACTCTTTTTAGAGTAATATATCTTTTTATTTTGAAATCATTTATGAGTCATATAAAATAAAACATTTTCTTTGAAAGTATACTTATAAGATTGTAATGGAATCTTCTACAATTTTATAATGGTGGAAAATAGCCGCACCCCACGTATATGTTAAAAAAACATTCTTACCTTAATTCTGTCAAAAAGGATAAAAAGAACCTTGTTTGGAAAACGACAGAAAGATTCCTTTATAAACCTCTTATAAAAGTCAAAAAAGGGTATAAATGACTTTAACCCATATTCTAGTAAATAGTAAAAATGATTTGAAATTCATTTTTAAGAAACATGGATGTGGATGATAAAGAATTCCCAGTAGATTATTACGTATAAACAACCTCGGATAATGAAGAGATTGCGAAATAAACCATTACCTTGTACTTTTACTTGGTTGGGGTAGGTTAACCTTTTGTATAATGGTGAAACAATAGTTATTAAATTATACAAGAATAATATACATTAATATGATATCATATATGATCTTTTAACATTGATTTGTTAATAATATCTTAGTATTATCGTTGTTTCGGGTGTTAACTTACTCGTTTTCTTTTATATGTTTTGTCACGTAAGCTATGTTTGTCATGGATAGGTTGTATCTTAATCATATTCAGAATGATATCAAGTCCTTAGATACTATTATTAATCATCAAATGAGAATTATCCTTGAATGGACACGATGGAGAATGAATCTCATCGCGTTCGTGGAGACGGTAGTCCGTACGTACGCACGAGCGAAAATATCATTCTTTTGATATTAAAATAATATATAATTGGATATTATATCATATATAGAGAATCATTATCATGTTATATTTATTATTTACATGAATTAGGCATCATTATTATACCCATCCAAATAATAATTTTATTGAATAACAATTACACCACGACGTGGAGATGGTAAGTCGTACGTACACACGTATGGTGACATGTTATTCAAAGGATGGATAGAATACTAATATATGGTTTTAAAATGTTTATAATAACATCAAAGTATATATAATATATTGTAGTTATTATTTTATAATGGTAATAACAAAGAAATAATAAGTGGAAGAAGAAAGGAACTTGGAAAAGGGTGGTGAAATCATTACCTCTTTTTCGGGTTCTTCCTTTTGATTTGATCAAAAGGGATCTTAGGTTGGCTTTCTGACTAAATTAAGGCCTCTATGATGAATTGAGGGAAGTTGAGAGAGTATTGTGGCAGAGTTTGGCCGAGCCAAAGGGATTTGAAGGTGTGAGTTAATGAGAAGGGGGATTTCCCTTTTATAAGAGGGGTGAGGGGCATCTTTGGAAAAGCTAGAAATATTATTTTATAATAAATTCATATTCGGTTTCTAATGGATACAAAGTGTATTATTTAAATTTTAAAGTGGGGATAGGTAGAAAACCACTCAACCAATAGAATTTAGACTGGTTTGGGTCAGTATAATAACCTTATCTTTAAGTATTAACTCTTTGTTAATTAGTTTCACTTTTACAATGTCTCTTTGTATTTTTATATTATATAGTTAATAAAAAAACTATATACATCCAAGAGATTCCCAAGTGGTCCATTAAATATACACCTATCATGATATAAGTCTCTGGGCCAAACCCTAGATTTTTAGGAATTTAATATCAATTAATAATATAATATTTTTTTTAAAAACTCTTTCATGTCAATTTTGACACTATTCAATAATTGATTTTTTTAAAACTCATAACATAATGATTACTTCAAATAAAGTTAATTAAATCATTTATAACATGTCATATTAACCTATAAAATTATTTTAATTCATAAAAAGTCCTAAATTATATTTATTTGGGTATCTAAAATATCAATCATTTTAAATTTTCACTATTATGGTAATTACTGCATCACCATTGTGTCATATAAAAATTAAATTATTTAATGTCTAAAAATTATAAATAAAATACCATTATGTATGAAATATTGTTATATTTCTAATGAATAATTATAGTCGAAAATCAAACATATATAACCCTATGTAAAAATAGTTTTTATAAAAGATATATGCTTGTGTCATTTTTGTATTCATTTTAACTTAATTAAAATAAAGTGTCCCTATCACTTACAAGTGGCACCATGGGGTCCCAAAATAGACCCCAAGATGCCCATGGTCGGACATGTATCAACCAATAAGGTTAGGACACGTTTTTTGGGAAATTTGTATTATTATAATATTATGTTTTAACCCTTATTTACCGGATTTACCCTTTAACCATGGTAAATAAAATATTTACCGAAGTAATTATTCAAAATGTGTAAAAATAAAAGTTACCTATTTACACAATTTGAACATCCTAATTGAAAATATGGAATCCATTTTTCCAAATTCAAAACACAGAAGTGGAAAAAATTAATTTAAAATTAATTCCCGCTGTCAAAACAAAAAGCGTGTTTTTAAGATATAATAACTATTAAAAGATTGATACTTGTTTATGTTCAGTTTAATTGTGAAATTATGTTCAATGAAAAAATTTTTATTAAATGGTAAAAATATATTCTATATATACTTTAAATCCACTCAAATTCATAATTTTTCACTATTAATTATTTTGATTAAAAAAGTTGTTTTTAATTAAAATTTAGTAATTTTCACTATTCATCAAAATATTAAAGTTATTCGAAATGTACCAAAATTTCAACTTAGGCTAAATTCTATACTCCGAATCCAAAAATGAATTACATTTTGAGAGATAAAATTTATAAAATTTCAAAAAGTAGGTATTACTATTCATAACAGCTAGTTTGATTGGTTGTGCTGTGTTAGAACTCGATGTTGCGTACAACACACGCTATCACATTATTCAAAGAGAAACGTACCGTAGAAGCTTGAGGTGTTAAATGCTTGGTGATATGGTAGATCCATGGTACTCTATAGGAGGAGTACCTCAGTAGTCCAAGGTTAGTGGGAAGCGTGCTTGGTGTCGTAGAAGGCCCACTGTACTAGATAGAGGAGGAGTTCTCCAGCAACCAAGGTTTTGACAATGTGGCAGGGGATGTTACTTGATACTTCCCCAATAATAAAATCCCGGTTGAGCTGAGTCAGTTTTTCAGTGATTTCCTCATGATTGAGATGGATCACTTGATAACTTAGGTATTTGTATGGGCATATACCTAAGTAAGGTTATCTTTTGATTTTCATACTTTTTGGGTTATCCTTGTTGGATTTTGTGACACCCTGAGTTTATCGGGGTCCCTTATGAGTATCCTTATACTCACCCCTGCAAGGTCTATGCCCACACCTTATTGTGTTGGGTGCAGATGACGGAAAATGCTGACTGAGGCTGACAGTAATAGGACTAGACGGTACCTGGAGGTGGAAATTATGATGAGTCGGTACATGGAGTAGACTGACGGACGTAGAGTTCTAAAAAGGAGTTCTATACCCACCCTTCGGGTAGGAACCTCAGAGGACAACCATCAACTATTTACCCTTTTCTTCAATTGTACTTGTACAATCAGTTTTTTTGTACTTTACTATTGGGCTTGTATTCCGACCCCGTTTTACTTTTAGCACTCCTTTGTTATACAGTTTTACTTGGTGTTTGAAATCTTTTTGTGTTCTTGGTTACATGTGCTTTTAGGTTATAAAGGCAATGCCTTCTCAGTTTTATATAATACAACTTGGTGCTAGTCGCCAGCCCCTGGCCTATAGAAGGCGGGCTTGGGGTTAGTCACAGCACGGGCCCCAGTGGACGGGTCATGACAATGATTGTACATCATTATAGATTTATTATTTATAAATTATATTTTTTATATTATTATTATCATGAAATTATTATATCACATATAACTTTATGATTTCCATTTTCGATAATATGAGGACATCGTTTGTGTGTACGGCTGACTACTACCTCACGACGAAATGGGATTCATTGACTGTTCACATTGAATAAATTAAGGATAGTTATGATAATAATATTATATATATATGGAATAAATATTATTCATTGATGATAATATATCATTTCTATTTCTTTCATTCAATAATTTGAGAACATGGAAATATCGTTCATGCATTTGTATAGCCTTCTATCTCAATGAACATTTTATATCAATTTCTATCTCTATATTTTATAGATTACTATAAAAACATATATAATAAAAAAATATGATATTTATATCATTTTATACAATTATATAGATTATTTAACCATGGTTAATGTTAGAGGACCAAAAATAACTAATCAAAAAACATATGAAAAACAAAGTGGTTATTCTCCAAAAAATAAATTTGAAATTGTATTGTAAATAAAAGAAAAAAGGTAATAAGAATATAATATATGTTATGAAACAAAGAAAAAATTCTCTGTAATCAATTTATAATAAATTAATAATTAATATATAGGAGTTTTGATAGTGTATGACCTTTGTCAAGTCCTATGGTACGGTATTTTTTCTCAATATTCTTACATTGAGAAGTACATTATGTTATGCACCTATATTCTTTCACATGGTGTATATACATCCCCTTTGACATGTAATGTATTGAATTTATTTATCCTCATGAATTTTTGAGTTCAATTTTATTTAATTACATCATGGGGATTATGATTCAAATATACCAATGTGGTAATGATTTCACATTATAATCTCATCATCATATAGGATTAATTATAAATATATATCCAATGATAAAATATTATTAAATATCCCTTAATAAACACTTTTATTTTATTCTCAAATAGTTATACATGATAGTTTCTAGTAATAATATCATTTTACACTATATTATATTTAAATAATTGTGATAATTTTTTATTAAAATCAGACATTATTGCTCTCTTAGATTGGGAATCTAATTTCTTCGAAATTAATATTTTCTAAAAATGTTTTTATATTTATATTATCCTTTTATGATATTTAAAAGTTGTTTGTAGCCATTTTTTAATTCAAAAAAATTGTTTTGAAAGGAAACTTCTTGTAATTTTCCAAATAATGCCAATTTGTATTTTAATGAAAATATACAAGGAATCCTTATTATAACATGTATGACATGAATGAAACTTACCATAATAATGAAGATTATTTTATTGAATTTTAATTTATATATTTTTAAATTTATTTTAAAATAAATGTATTTAAAAAATTATGTTTTTACAAGTTTTTTAATGTATAATGGTTATTTTCCCAAAAAATGTTCTAAATGACCATTCAAAATAATTTTCCTTCAAGGATGACTTCCATATATGTTTCTCATTCCTTACAGGGGAAATGATACAATAATACCATTATTATTATATATGTTAACTATTTAGGTCTATAATGAAATTATTCCTATGAAACTCATTATGTTCCATGGGTAATACCATAAAAGTATTTATTTGAAACCCACTCATTTTTTTCTATGAGTTCTATTACGATGAAATGATGAAATGATGATGAAGTAAGTATATTGTTCTTATTTTATGTTAAGATGAAATTTATATGAAACCCATTTTATTTCATGGGTTTTGATATGATGAATGTTTTAGGATATTTTTGAACACATTTTTCTAATTTTCATAATGAGATAATGGAGACCTATATCTCCATTAAATGAATTGGGTAAATATTAATTCTACATGTGATCAATGGTACACATGATGTTATCAAATATCAAATGAAGATACATGGACGGTCTACCCAAATATGAATTTGGTTCATAGGTGGTTATACTGAGGATAACATATTATTAATGTATCAGTGGGTATCCTTGACATAAGATCCTCCATGCTTATGTGTATTAAACAAATATATATCTTGTTATAATGTTATACCCTTATAGATTATATTATTTTATTCCCCTATTATTTGTTTCTTATGAACAAATTAAATAAATTCCTTGACTCAAGATTATGATATTCGATATTCATGGTACAAATTTTAAATTTTAATATCATGTTATCATACACTTATATAAATGTTACGCTTATGTATCTCCCATATTTACCCTTATTGAGAATCTGACCTCACCCTTTCTTATGCTTATGATCTCCAAGTTATGTAGAAATGTATTATGTATGACCTGTCTTTTAAGGGTTATAATTATTATGATTATAGTGGGAGATAATTTATTTTATATATGGACCAGTTTTTTGTATTTGAATGTTTCAAATTACACAAAATTATTATGGTCCTCATTCCCTTGTTTATGTAATATTATGAATATTCATAAAAAATAATGTAATATATATGTATGATAAGAATAGTTTTGTAAATTTTGTATAATAGGATATTATTTTTTAAACATGGGAAACTTGGATGAGAAAACATCAATGAGATCCCTAAGGAAATGTGTATGGATTCGCCTAAGGATGCGTTAATGTATAGGAAGATGTCATGGATTTTAAGTAAATGATAGAGAGATGGGTTTCCATGAAATTAAATCCATTTATAGACACTAAAAGTTGATCTGGCTCTACGACAAAGGTAATTATGGGTAATAACTGAAAAATGGATCATTGAGATAGAATTTATTGTCAGCTGGTGCACAACAACAAGGCTTGCTACACAACTGGTTTAACATTCCCAATGGATATGCTTTGAAAATTCACAAAATATATACAAACCATAATGAAGGATTTAAATATATCATGACTATGAATGATCAATGAATGACCTAATGTTACATAAATTATGGAAGGTTTCATTATATAGACTTCATATAAGTAATTTATCAGAACTATGTAGTTCCCCATCATGATTATTATTTCATACACTATGATTTTTTTAGTCAATGGATAAATCCTAAAGGAACCATGTAAATGCTGAGTGAGATAGAAAATGAAATTATTTTCTTTATAAGAATCCAAATTTTATGTTATATGGAACATATAAATCTAGTTATAATGCTCACAAAAATTTCTCAAGAAATGAATGTTTTTGGACTTCCAAAAAAATAAAGGATTGTGCAATAATATATTAATTAATTCATGAGAAAAATACACCTTATTTAATTATTTATTCTTATAAAATAGTTTATAAAAAATGTAGAAGAACCAATAAAATGATATTTTCCTTTATCAAATTTTCTGAAAATACAAAATCCATTTTGTCTCTCTATTATTTGGATAGTGAGTTAGATCAATGGTATAATTTTATCAAGAATACATGAAATTATGATGAAATTAACTTAATGTATTGTGATGAGTTAAATAAATTATTTTTAATATGTAAATTCCTTATACTCATTATATGATGAGGGAGAAAGAGTTCTACATGATAATGATAAATTATGGCGAGTCTCTTAGAACCTATTAGGAATATTTTACAATACAAATGTGGTACGATTCTTATATTATCGTTGAACATGAATGTAAGGTTGATAAATTATTCAGTGGATTAAAATAATTTCTATGAATGGAATTAACCATAAGATACATCATTATATATGAATAGGTTGATTGATGGGAAATCAATCTTGAAATAGAGGTTTTAGTTATGTATCAATGAGATGGTTTTGAAAAAAAGAGAAGATTGGAATTTAAAGGAAAATATATGAACTATAGAGACAAGAAGATGATATTTTTGTCAACATGTAGTAAGAAGAATTGATGAAATTTTTATATTGTAAATATTTAATGTTTTATTTTATTAATGGAAGGTCATCGAGTGGTGAAATTTTAATAACCTGAGATCTTGGGATTTATTTCTAATTGATTGGATATTTTCCATATTTTTTCTAACCTGAAAAAATGAGGTTGGATTGAATTAATAGTAACCCTAAGTTTATATTTCATTACATGTAAAACTATTTTTTTCTTATATTATGCACAACACCATGTTTATCATGTGTGACATGCAACACTATGTTTTAACAAAACATGTCATACATTTAAAATTCAATTATTTGATATTATAGTTATCACATATACATTTGAATGTTGTTTATAAATAAGAATGGATAAACTAAGAAAATTTTTGTTTACACATGTATTTATAATTAATTATTTATTAACCAATTAAAGAAAAATTAAATTAAAATGTATTATAAAACAACTATTCTTTTATGAAAACAAATGTGTTCCACCTCAAAAAAAATTCAAAAAAACATTTTGTGAAGGGTTTTAATCAAATTCATATAGAATATATATTCAATAAACTATTTCACATTCATCTGATGTGTTTTATATACAATATATAACAACTTTTTTAATTTTTTTCTTAAATTTATGTTTATCTAAAAATAGTTTCATAATTATTTTATGAGAAATTATTTTTAATAAAAATTATTCCACATTTAGAAAAGGAATTTGATAAAATATTAAAAATACTTGAAATATAAATATCTGAATTATCATTAAGTTATTTGATAGGATTTTTTAATAGATTTCTTTTTATGAATCATATAAAACTAGTGAATTTTAATTGAAAACATTTTTTTCATTAAAATTTTAATATTTATAAATTATATTTTAAATTTTTTTAAGGTTAAATTTGTTTAAATATATATATAATCATCTAATTTATTTCATTTCAATTAATTCAATATTGAGTTTTTATTGAAAAATATTTCATTTTTTATAGTTTTTCTCTTTAAAAACACACTTTATCAACACATATTTAGTGTTAATTTTAAATTAAATTATTCAATTCTATGAAATTAATTTGAAAAAATGGATTGATTACTTTGGAATAAAAATAATATGTTTTATTTAATATTGTAAATTTAATTTCTTACCATAATTACTATTTAAAACATTTAAAACTAAAATTTTTGAGTATGGTTAAAATAGAGTTGTGTGCATTTCATGCGTTTATATAAAAATTACTTTTCCACACACATAATATTTTTATTTATTAAAATTTATTACATATAAATAATAATTTGGTTGATATTATATTAAAAATATTTTTAATCGTAGAATTAAATTATAAATGACATAGATGAATAAAAAATTATACAAGTTACCATGGAAAAAACTTTAAGGATAATATTGGGTAAAATAAATTATTGTTGAATAATGTGATAAAATAATGTGTTTTTTGTGAATTAGTGGTGTGTCTAAAACAATGATTTATTTCCCTCCATTAGTTATCAATTTTTTAATGTAATGAGGTAATATTGACCTCCTAATAGTGAATTATTTTGGTTATTCATGAAAAATGCCACTTGTCCTCAATTATAATAGATAACTCACTACCCTCACTTCTCCAGACCTATAAATCCATTTTTATTATTGAAACCCTAAGAAAATAACATAAATACTTCCATAAACAAGTCATATAAGTATTATTTTGGGTATAAATCCATCACATGAAGGTTATTAATGGAATCATAACGATGATACTTAGAGAAGTGGTAATGTTTATCAACGATTTTTTTGTTTTATTTTTTCCTCACCCCCTTTAATTATTGTGATATCATGATAATATAATAAAATAAGTATAATATATATATATTTGGTAGTACTTTTTAGGAATATTACCTACAACCATATCCACTTCTATCAAATGGGATGGAGAATCATCATTCATTGATACGACGGACTACCGCCTTGCAAATCGATGTCATTTGTTTTTACATTACCACCTATCATGGTAGTTATTAATGATATATTTGTTCATTATATATTATATATGAAATAGATAATATTTGTATTTATTTATTTTATTATTATTTCACACATACATTAATAATTTCTATTTTTTGGGAATACAATAACATCACTCATGTATATGGAAAACTGATGTCTCATGATGTGATTTGATTCATTCATGAATTATGTGGAATGTATTAATGATGGTTTATGTAAAAATAAATGATATATATTACATAAAAATTAGTAATTAATTAATATATATATATATATATTATTTACATTCCATTCTTTCAATCCAACATTGAAATGGATAGTACATTCATGTGTACGTACGACATATCGTCTCCATAAATTGTGTATTTCATTTCTTGTCACAAAATTTTATGGAATAATATAAATACATATAAAATTAATATATATAATATTAACACAATGGTTAAAATTATGGATAAAATTAAAACATTATTCAAAAAATAATCCCCTAATAATTGATTACAAGTTATAACACATATGAAAAACCAAGAAGTTACTGCCCAAAACGTAACGTTAACATAGAATTGTAAATGAATGGGAGATAAATTATTATTAGAAAACCAGATATAGTATGATATATGTAAATATGGTTATGTAATATATGTATAATAAAATTATATATACTTTATAATAGGTTTTAATCTATACGAAGGAAGTCCAGACATAAGGTAAGGGATTTACGTCTCACTTTTACATTCTCTAAGACAACTTCCATATTCACCACATTTTTATTTAATGAAGTTTATATAGTTTACAATAGTGTGTTTTATGATTATTATACATATAATTATTGTTATTTACATATCCATTTTAGTACATCACTTTCCTGGGGTTTATGGTTCCAATGTTACCAAATTTGTAAGGAATATTTGACTCAATTTTTTTTATTTGAGATGTATGTTATGTTATAGAGCTATATTATTACACACGGTGTATATAATTCCCCATATAAATGTAATGTAATCTCTTAATATATACCCATGATATTTTATTTTTCATTTTATATTATTATTTAATGGGGAATATGATTCATTATTACCCCACTACTATTGATTTTATGTTTAAAACTTATAGATTATCTGGATTACTTATGATTAATCACCAAAATTTTAACAACATGATCTAACACTCATAATTTTCATAATTTTTCAACTACTATGTTTATTATTTACATACTAAATTAAAGGTAATATTTTAAACTCTTTATTACTTAAGATAATTAATAAATTTTTTATGAAAATATAACTTCATTTTTTTCTTCAGTAGGAAATCTGTTTTCATTCAAAACCATGTTTTACAAAAATATCTTAAAAAATGTTTTAAATGATATTTTAATATCATTTTTATGGAAAAGGGGTTATAAATTTTCTTAATTATTTTTAAAATTATATTCAAATTTTCTTTTACAAGATTTCATGGTTAATTTAATAGAAAATGTTTTAAACATGTTCTATGTTTTGAAAAAGTGTTTTTAAAGAGGAAATATATTTTTTAATCAATAAATGATTTATATTATTAAAATAATTTTCCATCAAATATTTTATCTATTTAGTTTCCCTAATCTTCTATAGGGATATGATCTAAAGATACTATTTTTATTCCATCTTTGAATGAGTCATGTTTACAATTGTAGGATGTCTATGTATATTGTTTCTCTTCCACAAGTTATACCAATATAGTATTAATATGAAAATCAATTTTTTTGACAAATGTCATACTATGATGATTATGAAAACAATTTATCTTCTACAGGTTATGATATGAGGAAATTTTTATGATAAAAATTTTATTTCATAGGTGATGATATGATTAATTTCTATGACCAGGTGGTACAAATCAATTTATTCTTCATTATGTGATGGGTGGGATCTATATCATTATCCAATGAATAATGTAATTATTTATATATCCTGAGATAGAAAACACTAGTAAATAGAGTTAACCTAGTTAACTAATATTTGTATGGAATGAAGAGTGAAATTGGATCAGTAAGGCATGCCTTGAATGGAGAGTGGACTCAGTTCAAAAATATAGTGACAAAACGGAGAGTGAAACTGGTTAAATAAAAAAAATATTCCCCTATAATTATCTTGGAAGTGGTCCTTTAATAATATGAAAACGATTTTCAATAAATATGTATATTCCACAAATTTCTTATCATATAGAAATGTTATTCTCTCATGGATAATTTTATTTTATTACCTTATGATTCATATCTTATGAACTGCCAATATATATACTAGGACTCATGAATATAAGCTTTGATATGTATGTTAATCTTTTTCCAATATTATTCTCATTTTCTCATACCCCTATGTTGACATTATACTATTTTATGACCCTTATTTACCCTTGGTGTGCATCTTAGCTCACCCTTTCTTAGATTTCCTTTTCCCAGGTTATGAAGATATGTATTTAATTTCATATGTCTAAGAAGAGTAGTAGTTATGAATAATATATAGGTATATGATATAATTTACTTATAGTGAAGTGTTTAATTTTACATGTTTACAAAGGCACTAAACTATTTCAGTCCCCAAGGGCGTGATTGTATAATGGAATAAATATTCATAAGAAATGATGTAACACACATATATTTATAATAATCCTTTTTCACTATAGTCAGTATTAGAGAAATATTTTCGTTAAAAATTGAAAAATATGATAAGAAAACTTTAGTGAGATCCCTAGGTATATTTCTAAGGATATTTCTAGAAGTGTCTCTAGGGATAAGTCTATGAATGAGTCAACATTTAGGAAAATGTTCCTAAATTTTGTAAATGGATATAGTTAGTGGTTTCCAGGAAATAAATCTCTATCTAGATAACACATGTAGATGTGTCTCTAGAACAAATGATTCTATCTGTAAAATCTTTGAAAACACTATATTGAGAAAGAATCGATCCAAAAAATGTGGACAACAATGGGCCATGCTATATAACTGGAATGACCCTCCCGATGGATATGATTTGGAAATAAAAAATTATTTATGAACTATCATGAAGGATTTAAATAGATGAATACTATGAATGACCTTAGATAATCCTAATATGTCATAGATTAAATAGATGGTTTCTGGATTTCAACTTCATAAATGAATTTTCAGGCTATGTAATTTTCCACTATGATTAGTGACACCTACAATTTCTTTTTGGTTTTAGTTAATTGATGTAACCTTATGGTATCATGTTAACATTTAATATACTAGAAAATATAGTGACTGTGAGAAATCAAATTGGATTATGACTTAAGATAATGATATTATGATTATTCCTAATCCTCTATGATGATATATGATTAATAATGTGATAATTAGTGTGATCCTTGACAGAAAAAATAAGAGTAAGTAGAAATGTTATTAATTTTTGTGGTAATGAACATATTGGAAAGTATATTTGGTTTATTACATATCAAAAATGTGGGAAGAATAACATGGTTGAATGTTTCAAATATAGGTGATGTTTTTTATGTGTTAAAGAAGGTAATATTTTGAATAATTATCAAGGAGTTCAATTTCTTATGTAAGACGAACATTGAAATTACCCAACTCTATTTCATAACATAATAATTAACTTAAAAACCATGGAAAGACCTATTACGTGCCAATAATTTATGTGGAAATAATCAATTATTTACGTACTTTGATTCACGAACTGTGATATATGGATTGTTATTTATATAAGTAATGTTCATTGTATGTTTTGTTGTTAATGATTTAAAAGAATGTGTTGAATGATTTTGATGGAATATAAAAGTGATTTAAGGGAAAGGTGATATATTTTTTATGGGAAGGTACAAATTAATATTTTCTAGATGATGAATTTTTTTTGTAGTTATATGAAGATATTATTGATATGGTTAATGTAAATATTATTGTATTGATTACCTCAGAACTGATATTGGATTTTTTGAAAAAGTGGTTTATGTTATCATTGATAGAGTTTATAAAATTATTGGATTTGTGGAATATATTCAATAATATATAGTTTTATTCCATTAATGTGGAAGAATTATTTTTTTCATTAAGGTTTAATAGTAATTCAAGTTATTTACACATTTTAATCGAATAAATAATTATGGTATTCATTGGTTTAGCATGTGAAAATCAAGATCTAAATTATGATATATGGGGGATTAATCTTTTGTTTATTTTGAGAAATTTAGTGATTTTTTTGTAAATTTTTAATTTTTTAAGGGTTATAATGTTAAACATTTATCGAATGGTTTATGTTAAACATTGGATGTGGTTTTAAAGTACAATGTATTAATTTAACCAACGAAGCATTATCCAGAGTGGATAACAAGTGTTAATTTTTTTACAAAGATAGATAGAATAAATTTTCATCTTATAAAATGTGTGTGGTTTAAGAATAAGATATACACCTTCATTTATTGTAGTATGAAATTAAGTGTAAATTGATCATTAAATAACCCAAGGTAGAGATTTTACTTTTGAAATAGAATGAAATCAAGTAAGTATATATTATAATAAATAATATAGGACAGTCATAAAAGTATCTTGAAACAAAAATATAATACTAATACATTTATTTATGATGAATAAAATATTCGATTAAATCATCATATATTTAATGTTTTCTATTATTTACCCTTACTTCGATAATACAATTTCTTCCGATAATTATTCTATATTACTCTATTTCTGTATTTGGGTGTTAATTTCCTCTTCTATATCCATTTTTCACTTCACACCTATGTTCTCCATTGTGAAAACCAAGATGTGGATTAATTTTGGAAAACATTATGTTTCAAAATTATCATATAAAAATAAGTATTATACATCATTTATATTATGTGGTTTTTTAGGAATGAATTTTCTACAGTAAAACCGTTGATATATGAGATGAATTTTGAGGGAAAATTTATTTTAAGGAGTGTAAAATGTATCATCTAGAGATTTCTTGAATTATTTTTTCAATATATTTGATCATTTTCATATTTTTGTGACAAGAAACAATGATTTTATATTTTTAAAAAACTAACACTAAGTTTATTTTCCATTACAAACAACACTAATTTTGGACTGTGTTACACATAATACCGATTTTATCTTACGTGACACAGAACATTGAGTTTAAACATAATGTATCATAAAATAAAAAGATTATTATATATAATATTAGAGATATCACATTTCCATTATAATAGTGGGTATAGACATAATTAACTATATTATGAAAATAATTAAAAATGTCAATATAATTAATTCCCTAGTAACTAATTAATAATAAATTAAACTAAAAACTATTTGAAAGTAAATGAACTATTTTTCTAAAAGAAATATTTTTTATGGAAATAAATGATTTCTACCTTAAAAAATATTCAAAAAAATTGAGTTATTTTTAAAAACATTATATAATATTTTTATTCAATTTAAAATTTATAATTCAATTTATGGGTTTTCTATAAAAGAGATAAGAGTAAATCAAACTATAAGGTGAAAAACGGTGTTTTCATAAAAAGATGTTTTGTCTCTTTTATAGGGAACACTTATTTTAAAAATAAATTAATGAAATATTTTAAAAAAAATCGAAATGTAAAAATAACATTTGAAATCCAAATATCAAAATTATCTTATGGTGTATTTTTTAGTTTTTTCATAAAAGTTTCATTTTTGATGAATAGTTAGCAAATACTAAATTTTGACTGAAAAATATCATTTCATTAAAACTATTTATATTGTTAAATTATATTTTTATATGGTTTAAATGTAAAATTATTCCAATTTTATATCAATTAATCAAATTTAGGTCACTTTAATAATATAAAAACATAATTTTTATATAAAATTATTTCTAACTTTGTTTGTTTTTCTCTTTAACATCTAACTTTCTCATCGCGTCTGCATGATTAATTTTAAATTAAATTATTCCACAACTATAAATGGAATTTCGAAAATGGAATAAATATTATTACTAATAATAAATTATATTATCAAATAATTTCAAACTAACGTTTGACCACAATGATTAAGGAAAATGTTAATATTAATTTGCAAGATTAATTATAAAACAAATTTCTGGGCATTGAATAATTTGGTATTACAAATAATTTTCATCACACATAGGATTGTAATTTAATAAATTTGATTTAAAATATTGAATAATTAGTTATAAATTATACAATAAATTAATTTTTATATCACTCTTGAAGGATAAATTTCCTTGGTAAATAAATAAGATGAATGTTACCTTTGTAAAAACTATAAGTATAAAACTATGTAAACATAATGAAAAAGAAATAACAAGATAATTTTTTTCCTTTTTGAATTTGAGTTATTTCTAGAATAATTTTCCCTCCTATCCATTATTTATCTATTTGGAGGCATAATATATAAGATTGAAATCCCAATAGTGATTGTTTTTGGGTATTTACAAAAGTGTCACTCCTCTTCAATTATAAAAGGGTACCCACTACCCTCACTTATTTAACCCTCTCAATAAATTAAGATCAACAAAACAACCCAAAATCACTTCCCAAATCCACTACAATTATCTTAGAAGCTTTATTTTGGGAAATTTTTTTTTCCATAGTAAGGATTTTAGTTTAGACCTAAGAATAATACCTGAGGAAGAGGTTACATCGACCAATAAGAATTTTTGTTTTACTTTTTGTCCACCCCATTAAATTATTAGTATATCATGATTATATAATAACCTCAGTATAATTAATATAATTATATGTTATTATGTTTTTATAATTTTCTAAAACCATCTCCAATTCGATTAAATGGGTTATGAAATAATCATTCAGATGTATGGTAGACTACTGACTCGTGAACCGATTTCATTCCCTTTCTCTCTTAGAATATATCAAGGATATTTGTAATAATATATTTATCATTTACATATGATATTTAAAAAATTTATGATTTTATTTTTATTATTTAATTACAATTTCACAAATAGATTCATAATTTCCATTTTGTGGAATATGATATCGTCGCTCGTGTCTATGGTGGATTCACTCCTCAAGAAGTGATTTGATTCATTCACGATTTACATGAAATGTATTAAGGGTGAGTTTCATAAAAATATGTGATATATCATAAATAAAAACAATAATTGAATTATAATATATATATATATATGATTTGTTTTTATTTCATTCAATCATATATGAAAATTTAAATAGTGTTCGCGCATACGTACAACCTATTGTCTCCCTGAACAGTGTTGGAGTTGGTGGTCTAGAACCAACTACTTTGTACATTATTCATTAAATAAAAGCCTTATCACATCTTGATTGTTCTTCTGCGTGACATGTCATGTGATAATTTCCTAAGGACAGGTGTTGCATTAAAGGTTTGTAGTGGATCTCTGCTATGATGAGAACCCGAAAGTTCCATAACACTGTTCTTGAATGTATGTTCTATGGCCGGATGATATTATTTGAGGGACACAAATAAAACAGGTCATTAGGGGTGAGGACTCATAAAACATTGAGGCACCTTCTCATGGTGTGCGCCTTTGGAAATATCCAGGAGGATATTATGAGAACGAGACCCGCCAGTAGGAAATCCACATTTCATAGTGTCATTGGATGTTCCTATCTACGGACATGTGTATTGGTCCTTAGACTTTAAGATTATTATTAATGGGTATTACAACTCGCGCACTTAGATGTATTGAAGAAAACTGTGACGACACACTGTTCGCAGTGAGGTAGGATACGTTGGCTGCGTCACGAGTAATACCGCATTAATAGATAATGTGAGAAAGGATTTTTCCCATTCGTTCCATAAAAAAAGTAGATATCTCAGGCCCTTTGATGGAATTGATATAGCCTAAATAAATCCATGGCCATGGTAAGGTATGGGAAAGATCAATTCTGGGAAGTCAAAGAAAGAATAATCAAGCACATGGGTTGACGGAACTAGCATGCAACCCACTTGATTGGAGATATCGAGACAAAGGGATTATATTACACTGTAAGCGTTCGTAGGAGGTGAGACGTCATTGCGGCGTTAACTTCTTTCTCTATGGGTGACTTGGCGTGTTTCTAGACGCTAACCTTGGAATTTAGGCAGGCTCAGCCTAATTCCACCGAGAAAGAGGCATGGAGGGTCACACACTAAGTGTGTCTATGTATCTCAGTTAAATATGAATTTAACAAATTAAATAAATATTATTCCCGACTGTGGTTTAATAATTATTTAAGGATGTGTGATCGCATTTATTTTGACACTAGTTATTCGAGAGAATATATTGTAGAGGAAATAATATATTTATTAGCGAGTAATGCAGTTACATTTATTTAAGAAATAAATAGTCATTACTCAAGGTCTAATAAATGTGGTGGAGAAAAATGGAAAATAAAATTACACACCGTGTATATTAAATATACACACCGTGTAGTTTTATGGAAAACAAGTACATGCCGTGTAATATTTATTACATGCCGTGTAGTTTTTCCAGTTGGGATTTTGAGGTTTTTATATTGTTTTAATAAAAGATATTTATTATAATCAGCGTGGGAGCATGTCAAGGAATTAATAATTCGACATGGGGGTTTCCAATAAGAGTTAATGAAATAAATAAAATGTGTAACATGTTTATTTATTGTCATAACTCTATTAACCTCAAACCCGATTATAAATATCCTTGCAACCCCAAAATTTTTTAGAGCCATTTTTGTGCACAACGGATTTGGAAATACCCTCAAGCCAAAGAGAGAATTCCCTTTCCACCAAGAACACCCTCAGGTTATGAGAGCAAGATCCTCCACTGGATCAAGGCAGTCGAAGGCGGACATCGCAAGCAAAGGTTCATTCGTGCTAGGACCCGGAGATCCCTTCGGTGAAGTCCGGAGATATGTGACACACGTGTGGATCACCACTAGAGGAATCCTACACTTGGATTCTACGACGCTATGATGGATCACCGAATCGTGACCGGACACATCGACGAAGAAAGAATTCCAACGAGGTAATTCTTATGCATTAATTAAATTATTTATTATCAACATATGATGATCCTCCTCAAGGGTTCCAAGACTCTTCTTTTCTTTTTGTTCTTCGTTGTATTCTGAAGATCCAGCGTTTTATATCGTGATGGATCTCGGATTGAACGTTGATTAATGTTAAAATTAATGTTGGGAAAACCCACCAACGTGCTTCCGCTGCGCCCGGAACCTACAAGTGGTATCAGAGCGGGTCATATCCTTGATTATAATTATTTAGTTTTTCGTTGGTAATTTATACATTTAATAATTTAGTTATTTCAATTCATGTTTAATTGTTCTGGAAATCTGAATATCGAGATCTATTCCTCCTCCCTCGTTTCTTGTTCACCTCACAGAAATGAATTTTTCATTTAATTTTGATTAAAATAATATAGAGGAACTCATCCAGTGGAGCCAACCATTTCGGACCGTATAACACCAGAATACATGGCGTGTATTCGGAAGTACATGTCTTGTAGTCTAGGTTCGATGCGTTGACTGATCCGCCAAATCAGGCGGTGTATTGGCTTTTTTCTATGAATTTAAGACACCATGTGTTAACGAGAAACAGGTGGCACATGGTTTCTGGAATAAATGACGCGTGGTCCAATGAACACGGCGTGTAGTCCCTTCGGGTTAGGGTTGGGCCGTGTACTCCGTACACGGCCTGCCCGGCTGGAAACCGTGTAATGTGGAAACTACAAGGCGTGTGTCCCACTGCACACGTCGTGTACTCTGAAAATTTCTCATGTACATTAACACGCCATGTCCCCGGGCGTGTACTTCGGATGAATGGTTAAGAAAAGTACACGCCGTGTAGTCGGAACTACACGCCGTGTACTCACCCAAATTACGCAGATTTATTAAAATTTATTATTATATTATACAAACCCTTGAGACGTGTACCATGGTGCATGAGTAAATCTGAGGCACAACACGTGATAGGTGTTTTATATATATGTGTTTAATTTAACATCAGCGTAATAAATGGGAATTCACCGGGTTGCCTCAAAGGTACAAGTTACGTACACGGATAATTTTAAATGAATTCATTTGTTTAAAATTATGATGGATGAGAATCTCAAGGAAATTCAGAAAAGGGATTTAAGATAAAAGGATTGATTAATTAAAGATAATTAATTGATTTGAGCGTGATTTATCTAAAACAAGAACAATTAATGAATTGAATGCTTTTTTTTATTTTTGCGTAACTATCGTTGCATGTATGGATGATCGTGAGCTAGACAGAGACCTTTCTATGTGAATGGTTTCATTTAATTAATTTATTTAAATTAAATTTGTTGGCCTGCGATCCATCTCCTCATTAATATGTAGGGCCTGCGCGCCCAAGGATTATTTTATCTAAAAAACCCCTTTTACCCCTCACCTGTATGTTAGATGAATGCATATGTAATGGATGGAGCTCCCAAGCTAGTGGAGGTGGCTCAAGTTAGGAGAAAAGGTGAAACAAATCCAAGGAGATACAAAGGTGGACAGGTGGAAAGCTGTAAACACGAACCCGAAAGGTTCAAGGTGTTTCTCCACTAGGTTTTGGGTTAGTTTATCAACCTCTAGATAAACTAACCAATAGAAAATCTCATGATCATACCATTTATTTTATTTCGGTCAGTTGCATGGTTTATTTATTGTGGGTGTGTTGTCATGATCACACAATTAATGAATTAAACGAGCATTGAAGATGGAACTAAAATGAAACTGGATTATACGTAAATATTATCTTAGACATGGTTAATCACTTACGTATATCCCACTAAATATTAAAAAACATGTAATAAAAGATAATAAAATGGAAATTTACGTATAAGGATAAAATCCCTCAAAATAAATATTATTTCGGCATAGCCTTCCATAATCTTGGTTAGAATCGAACCATAGTTCAAAGTGCTTGACCAACCCTAGTTTGGGTGCTTTCAATTATCGGGGAATTCTAATTCAAGGTTTTGGGTTGACTTGACTTGGTTCACATCAAGGGTTGACTGCCATAGCAGGACTTGGTGTGACCATGAGGTAAAGGTTGAGGAAATCCAAAAAGTATTTTAGGATTGGGGAGTCCACTCATTGGATAAATGAGCTGCGAGTTAATGCAGTTTGAATTTGGAATGCCTACCTAAAAACCTTCAAGTTTCTTGACCAACCCTAGTTGGGGTAATGCAAAGGGAAATATGGATCCTTTCCACTAGAATATTCATGAAACAGAATATTCTGGAGTCAATGGCGAGGGCTATTGGATTTCGATAAAATAGTAGGAGACTAATAAGTATTAATTTATTTATTTGTCTCAAATTTTGTAATAAAGTACTAAACCTTTGCTCATCTTAATTTGTATAAACGACAATAAAATGACTTCAAACATATCATTACACACCATACTCAAAAAAGAAAACCTTCTCACCGGCACCAATTTCCAAGAGTGGCAGAGGCGTTTATGCATCATCCTTCGCCACAAAAGGAAATTATATGTGCTAGAAGAGACTATTAGAGTTGCGCCTGGGAAAGAGGCTAGTGATGAGGAATTATCTCCTTACCTGAAACACACGGATGATGCCAAGGATGTCCAGTGTTTCATGCTATCAGCCATGTCTAATGAGATCTTAAAGAAACATGAAAACATGGACACATATAGCATGATGTCTCACCATAAAGATCTCTACCAAGAGAAGGCGAGACAGAAGAGGTATGAGATCTCCAATGCTTTGTTTAACATGAATCTTGGAGAGTCTGTGCCAGATGGGCCTCATGTAGTCAAGCTTATTGGCTACATTGAACGCTTGGACATCTTAGGGATTAAATTCCTAGATGAGTTGCGTACAGATCTCATCTTATCATCACTGCCCAAGACCTTTTGTAGCTTCATTTTCAACTATAACATGAGCGGAAATGAGAAGAGTCTATCAGAGCTTCTGACCTTGATTCTCCAGGTAGATAAGGACATGGGTCATAACAAAACCGCGGTCCTTATGGTGAACAAGAAAAGGAAGGACAAGGCAAAGGGGCCAAAGACTTATAAACGGTCTGAAGCCCCCGAGCACCGTCCCTCCAAGAAGGGGAAGATCCAGAGGCAGGGCAAGGAACGGGAGGCAGTGTTTTTTTCATGTGGAAAGCAGGGCCACTGGAAGAGGAACTATACCCAGAAGCATGGGGACTCTAAAGGTTCGTTTGTTATCGAGTGAAATCATTCTATTTCAACACATTGGGTATTAGATACAGCTTGTGGGGCTCACATTTGTATTCAAATGTAGGAACCAAGTAGATTTAGAAAGATCTCCAGAGGAGAGGTGAATGTTTGAGCTTCCAATAGCGCAAGGCTGGCTTCGTTGGCTATTGGCGACTACTACCCCTAATTGCTGACTGGGATGATTTTGGTTTTACATAACTGTTATTATGTGCCTAGTGTTACCAAGAACATAATTTATGTATCTTGTTTGGATATGGATGGATTTGTTTTCAAATTTGGAAATAAGGGTTGTATATTTTATAAGAACAATGTATGTTATGGTATGGAACATTTAAATAATGGTTTGTATGTATTGAATTATGAAAACCAAGTGTTGGCAATCGATAACGAAACAAACTCACATGACTCATACATCATCCAGTTATGGCATCACCGCCTTGGTCATGTGAACGAGAAGCGTTTGACAAAGCTCTGCCAAGATGGTTATTTAGACTCTACTGAGATAAAACCACTTGATAGATGTCATGCTTGTTTACAAGGAAAAATGACCAAGCCGCCTTTTGGTGGATAAGGTGAAAGGGCCACAGAGCTTCTAGGATTGGTACACACGGATGTGTGTGGACCATTTCTAGTAGAAGCTACAGGTGGATATTCTTACTTCATTACTTTTATTAATGATTTGAGTAGATATGAATATGTCTACATAATGAGGTATAAGTCAGAGTCCTTAGAGAAATTTAAGGAATTCAAGAATGAAGTAGAGAATCAACTTGTTAAGAAGATATAGAAGCTTCGATCAGATCGAGGTGGAGAATATCTGAACCAAGAGTTCATCGATCTTCTACGGGAGTCTGGGATTCTATCTCAGCTCACTCCTCCTTATCCACCACAGTGGAATTGTGTTAGTGAAAGGAGGAACCGCACCTTGTTGGACATGGTGATGTCGATGATGAGTCATGCAGATCTTCCATTATCCTTTTGGGTATATGCATTACAAACTGCAGCATAAACATTATACCGAGTACCAAATAAGGCGAAAAATGAAATTCCATCCGAGTTATGGAATGGAAGGAAACCCACTTTTTCGCACACACGTGTATGGGGATGCGAGGAATTTGTTAAGGCCTTCTTAGGAAACAAACTAGCACCCCGGAGCATGAAGTGTATCTTTATAGGATATCCCAAGGAAACGAAAGGTTGTTACCTATATAACCCTCAAGACAAGAAAGTGATTGTTGCCATACAATCCATCTTTCTTGAGAGGGAACACATCCTCAAGAAGGATAGTGGGAGAAAGATTGACTTCGATGAAGTTGATGCTCAAGATACATAGGAGTTGGTATAGGAACAAGTTCCACAGGTCCCTGTGGAAGAGGTTCTAGAAACACAAGTACTGCGTAGGAGCTCAAAAGAGGTAAGGGAACCAGAGAGATTGGGTTTCCTAGTCACCGAGGATGGTGAATCATTATTGTTGGAAAATGATGAACCTCTATCCTAAACAGAAGCAGTAGAAAGCTCAGAAGCTACAAGATGACTAGAAGCTATGAATTTTGAGATGGATTCCATGTATCAGAACCAAGTTTGGGTTCTTGTCGATGAGCCAGTTGATGTAAAGCATGTTTGATGAAAATGGGTATTCAAAAGAAAGCTGGACAGGTAAGGTCAAGTTAGAACCTATAAAGTAAGGCTAGTGGATAAAGGATTCAAATAGCATCAAGGAATTGACTATGATGAAACCTTCTCGCCAGTTGCCATGTTTAAATCCATAAGAATCATACTTGTCATTGCATCTTACCATGACTATGATATTTGGAAGATGGATTTCAAAACGGAATTCCTTAACGGGAACCTTCAGGAAGATGTCTATATGACACAACCAGAAGGGTGTGTGACACCAGGTAAAGAAAAATGGGTTTGCAAGTTGCAGAAATCCATTTATGGATTGAAGCAAGCATCCAGGTCATGGAACATTCGATTTGATGAAGCAATAAAGGAATTTGGTTTCATTAAGAACGAATGTTAGCCGTGTGTTTATAAGATGTTTAATGGGAATGTGGTCGTCATCCTAGTGGTATATGTTGATGACATATTGCTTATTGGAAATGACGTACCAGCCTTACAGCCTATTAAGGACTGGTTGAACAAGTGTTTCTCCATGAAGGACTTAGGAGAAGCAGCCTACATTCTAGGTATTATGGTCATTCATGACAGATCCAAGAGGCTTATTGGACTAAGTCAGGGTACATACATTGACCAGATACTAAAGAGATTTAGTATGGAAAAATGCAAGAGGGTATTGGTTCTAGTGTCACATGGATTACATCTTTCTAAGAAAATATGTCCCCAGACACAACAGGAGAAAGATAGGATGAGCAAGATCCCATACGCTTCGGCTATAGGATCCATCATGTATGATATGTTATTTACCAGGCTTGATGTTGCCTATGCACTAAGCATGGTAGGCAGATATCAAGCAGATCCAGGAGAACATCATTGGACTGATGTTAAGACTATCCTTAAGTATCTGAGAAGAACTAAGGATATGTTCCTGGTGTATGGAGGAGACGAGGAGCTTGTCATCAGAAGGTATGTTGATGCTGGTTTTCAAACAGATCAGAATGATCTGAAGTCGAAATCTGGATATGTTTTCTGTCTCAATGGAGGAGCTGTGAGCTGGAAGAGTTCAAAGCAGCTAGTTGTCGCCGATTTTACAGCGGAGTCCGAGTATATAGCGGCTTTTGATGCAGCCAAAGAAGCCATCTGGATTCAGAACTTTGTCTAGAAGCTTGATGTGGTTCCTAGCAGTAAATATCCCATTACATTGTACTGTGATAATACTGCAGTGATGGCTCTTGCGAAAGAACCAAGGTCACATCAACGGACAAAGCACATACTCCGGAAGTATCACCTCTTCAGGGATTTATATCAAAGGGGTAAAGTTGTAGTGAGAAGAGTGTCCACGGAAGAGAACATGGCGGACCCCATGACTAAAGGCCTATCTTAGCAGAAACATGAATATCATGTGATAGCTAGTGGGTTAATGGTTGTTAGCAGTTGGCTCTAGTCCAAGTAGGAGTCTGTTGGAGTTGGTGGTCTAGAACCAACTACTTTGTACTTTATTCATTAAATAAAAGCCTTATCACATCTTGATTGTTATTCTGCGTGACATGTCATGTGATAATGTCCTAAGGACAGCTATTTCATTAAAGGGTCATAGCGGATCCCTGCTATCATGAGAACCCAGAAGGGCTATAACACTGTTCTTGAATGTATGTTCTATGGCCGGATGATATTATTTGGGGGACACAAATAATACTGGTCATTAGGAGTGAGCACTCATAAAACATTGAGGCACCTTCTCATGGTGTGTGCCCTTGGTAATATCCAGGAGGATATTATGAGAACGAGACCCCCTAGTAGGAAATCCACATTTCATAGTGTCATTGGATGTTCTTATCTGTGGACGTGTGTATTGGTCCTTAGACTTTAAAATGATTATTAATGGTTATTACAACTCGCACACTTAGATGTATTTATGAAAACTGTGATGACACACTGTTCGCAGCATGGTAGGATACGTTCGGTGCGTCCCGAGTAATAATGCATTAATAGATAATGTGAGAAAGGATTTGTCCCTTTCGATCTATAACGGAAGTAGATATCTCAGGCCATTTGATGGAATTGATATAGCCTAAATAAATCCATGGCCATGGTAAGGTATGGGAAAATTCAATTCCGGGAAGTCAAAGAAAGAATAATCAAACACATGGGTTGATGGCACTAGCATGCAACCCGGTTGATTGGAGATATCGATACAGATTGATTATATTATACGGTAATCATTCGTAGGAGGTGGCACGTCATTGCGTTGTTAACTTCTTTCTCTATGGGTGCCTTAGCGTGTTGCTAGACGCTAACCATGGACTTTAGGCAGGCTCGGCCTAATTCCACTGAGAAAGAGGCCTAGAGGGTCACAAACTAAGTGTGTCCATGTATCTCAGTTAAATATTAATTTAACAAATTAAATAAATATTATTCCCAACTATGGTTTAATAAATATTTAAGGATGTGTGATCGCATTTATTTTGACACTAGTTATTCAAGAGAATATATTTTGGATGAAATAATATATTTAGTAGCGAGTAATGCGGTTACGTTTATTTATGAAATAATTAGTCATTACTCAAGGTCTAATAAATATGGTGGAGAAAAATGGAAAATAAAAGTACACGCCCTGTATATTAAATATACACACCATGTAGTTTTATGGAAAACAAGTACACACCGTGTATTAAATATTACACGCCGTGTAGTTTTTCCAGCTGGGATTTTGAGGATTTAATATTGTTTTAATAAATGATATTTATTATAATCAGTGTGGGCTTATGTCAAGGAATTAATAATTCGACATGGGGGTTTTCAATAAGAGTTAATGAAATAAATAAAACGTGTAACGCATTTATTTATTGTCATAACACTATTAACCTCAAACCCGATTATAAATATCCTTACAACCCCAACATTTTGTAGAGCCATTTTTGTGCACAACGGGTTTGGAAATACTATCAAGACAAAGAGAGAATTCCCTTTCCACCAAGAACACCCTCACGTTACGAGAGGAAGATCCTCCACCAGATCAAGGCGGTTGAAGGCGGACATCGCAAGCGAAGGTTCTTCCGTGCTAGCACCCGGAGATCCCTTCGACGACGTCCAAAGATACGTGACACATGTGTGGATCACCGCTAGAGGAATCCTACACTTGGATTCTACGATGAAACGAAGGATCACCGAATCGTGACCGGGCCCATCAACGAAGAAAGAATTCCAATGAGGTAATTCTTATAAATTAATTAAATTAATTATAATCAACATATGATGATCCTCCTAAAGGGTTCCGAGACACTTCTTTTCTTTTCGTTCTTCATTATATTCCGAAGATTAGGCATTCTATATCGTGACGGATCGCAGATTGAACATTTTTTAATGTAAAAATTAATGTTGGGAAAACCCACCAACGCGCTTCCGCTGCGCCCAGAACCTACAAACAGTGTATTTCATTTCCTTTCAAAAAAATTAATTTATTACTATAAATATATATATAATGAATATATATGATATTTATATCATAGATATCACTATGAATATTAAGAATCCATTATTTTTTAAGAGTCCCAGGAAAATAATAACAAGTAAAAATAAAAATGAAAAAAGAAGTTATTTCCTAAAACGCAACATTTAAATCAAATTGATAATGAATTGAAAGTAACATGTTACAAGATAAAAATACATTGTTTCATATATATGAATATTGTAACATCCCAAGTAGGTAATGAATAATAGATATTTTTCTCTATGTCTATTAATGATTAAGATAGTGTTTTAGAGGCTTGAAATGAAAATAAATCCCATCTTAAGCATGGAATACACTAATATTTTTAAAAGATTTTTTTACTGCCTTTTGATGGAAAACCATTTTTAAATATATCTTTTGACAATTTTATAAGCTATGTTTGTCAAAATAAACTTATTCTTTATGATTGGGACATCAAAATTTACTTTGTGTGAATTTTTGGTATTTTTCTGACAATGTTCATTTTTTTAATGAATAATGAAAAATACTGCATTTTACATCAAAACTGCTTTTTAATCTAATTTATTTATATGATTAGATTATCTTTTGAATTGGTTTTGAAGTGAAATTAGAATATATTTTTACCATTTTATCCAATGATGGTCATTTGAATCAATTTCACTTTGAAATTAGACTTAAACTGGTGTCAATCTTTTGATACTTATTGTTTTATAAAAACACGCTATTTGCTCTGACAGCGGGAATTAATTATTAAATTAATTAATGTGACTTAGATGTTTTGAATTTTCTAAAATAGACTTCATTTTTGAATTCGGAATATCAAATATAGCTTAGGGTGAATTTTTGGTAATTTTCTGAAAAACTTCAATTTTTGATGAATAGTGAAACCACTAAGTGGTACTTATAAATAATGATTTTCCATTTAAATGAAATTTTGCCATCATTGTGTTTTGAATTTCAAAAATACGACATAAATGGTTGTCATTAAAATGTAAAATGTGGTTTAATGAGATTAAAATAATTTTTTGGTGAATAGTAACTTATTAAGTTTTAATCGCGATTAGTGGTAATTAGTGTAGTTTAAGTTAAAAATAATGTTTTAATAAAATAAGATGAGCTTGAAACATGTCCTACCCTCATTGGTTGTGTCATGACCGACCAAAAAAATCCATGGGTCAACTTGGGGACCCCATGGATCCACTTTGGATTGGAAATGACAGAAATAACTTTTTATTTAATGTAAAAGTAAAAATGACACAAACATAATATGTTTTACAAAAAAAAATTTACATGGGGTTATAAAGATCAGATTTTTGATTATAAATAGTCATTGGAAAGATAAAAAGATTTCCTACATCATAGTATTTTGTTTATAATTTTTAGACTTTATATAAATTAAAGTATTTATGACATCATGATGATGCAGCGATGACCTCATTATTTAACGATTTAAATAAAATGGAATGATAATGAAAAATATAAAACCTACACATGGACAAAACCAATTGGATGAGTGGATTTCTAAGACTTATCACCTTATCCTTCAATTATAGAAATGTGGGACCTTTTTAATCCGAAACTCTTTTTAAAATAAAGTAACATATCTTTACTTTCCAAAAGTGCCCCTCCTCTCCGCTTATAAAAGACCCCCACCTCTACCTCATTTCACACACTCCTCAAGACTTTGTCTCGGCCAACCCCTGACCATTTACTATATACACATCCCTCTCCTCATCCTAGAGGATTCCCTTTGGGCAGAATCCTTTCAAAGGAAGCCTTTAAGCTCAAATCAAAAGGAGTTACACTTTTAAAGGTAATTCATTCTCTCATGTTCATTTGTTTTCTTTTGCTTCTCCAACCCCCTAAACTCTTTTTATTTACTTATTTTTTGACAAAACCAGTATCTTAAGTATACTAGGATGTTGTTATAAGATTTATTTGAGCTACACTCTCACACAACTACATCAAATGGTTATGGAACATACGGTTTCCGTGGATGGTGAAATTCTGCCTCCCGAAACGATGATTGTTCAATACTCATTTAACACCTTCAGAGGTGGACATTATGATGTCACTATTTTTATATATGATATATAATATTTTTATGTTTTCCTTAAGCTTCTTTTTTTTCATTTTGGGCATACCTTTATGGTTTCCATTATGGGTAAACACGATATCTTCATTTTAGGAAGTGCGGACTACCGCCCCCTAAAGTGATTTGATTCGTTAATACCATATGTGGGATGGGTAAAGGATAAAGTTAATGATATTATATATGTTATTATACTGGAATTATAATATACTCTTATATCATTATGATTCCGTTCCAGAAAATACGAAATAGAAATGGAAGTAGCATTCATGCGTACGTACGGCTTACCGTCTCCATGAACGGTGCATTTCATTTCATACATCTAAATGTGATGTAATATTATAAATACATGTATATGATGAATATATATGATATATATGTTATCCAAATCATTAATATAATTCTGTATATAACGACCCTTTGACCAAATTAACAACATGTAAGTATAAGAAGTCTATTTTTGACTTAAGAACCAAATACCGACAAAATGAACATTATTAACTTAAATGATTACATGATGTTAATAACATGGTATAAAAGGAATAATGAACTTGAAAAAGGTTCATAAGCCAGTAGAGATTAACTCATGTTTATTATTCAGGAGAGTAAAGGACGGTCGGGTCAAGTCGGATACGAGGTATGGGACTTTGTCTCAATCTCCTTTCATTGAGGCATATTTTATTTTATACACAAATTTCTTTTATACAGTTTATAAACCCTTTTGACTTTTATGTTTATTCATAAAGGAATATTTTTTATACGAAGCATTTACTAAACGCCAAAAGGGAATGTTTTTGTCGTACGTATGCGGTGACAATGACTTCTCCGCCGTCGTGACCGTTATTTGAGTTTGGGCTTCCTCTCCAAGCCATACCTTCTTTTTAAAAGAAAAATAAATACCAAGTTTTACTTTTCTTTTATTTTGGTATCGAGAATGGTTTTCATAATGTTTTATATATCAATGTGTTTTATTGATATCTTGTGATTGAAAGGTGGGAATGTTATGTTACCTTTATGCATGTTTTATGTGATATGATTATGTTGAGGTTCTTGGGAATTATTAGGAAAACGGGAGGTTCCGTGATAAACTAAGGGCGGGTGAGCCCGATATAGCACTCCAATGCATTGGGTAACGCGAAGGAGTGAAACGTTAAGGTTTCTCCGAAGATATTTAGGGAATATACTGTGATGGGTATTCCAAACGTAACCAAGAGGGTTACTTCCTACGTAAGAATGTTAAGAATTCCTTAAGTTACCTTTATGTCTTATGATTTCTATGATTTATTCATGATTTGATGAGGTATGTTAAAGTGCTTATGTTTTATTGGTAAAGTATGATCTCATCCTTATGTATATATGTACCCATGTTTCCTTTCCATATTTTTATATCCCTTACTGAGCTTTTTATGCTCATCCCAAGTTTTTTTGAAATGTTTTTCACAGGTCTAGGGAAAGGTACATGATATAATGATAGTGTCAAGGAAGTGTCAAGAAAGAATCCATGTTTATTTTAAATATGTTTCCATTGATGGGAATGAAGAATACTATCTTTATGTAACCATTTTGTTTTAATGTGGGTTGTAATGCATGTTTTATGATCTAATTCTCTAAAACACTAAACCTGAAAAGATCCTCAACGTGTAATCTTGTGATAACTCAATATTAAGTAAGGTTTAAGGCTGGGGCCTTATAGTTGGTATCAAAGGGAGGTTTAGACAACTTTAGAAGTTATAAAATTGTTAAATTATAAGTTAATTTATGATATGATTCAAATGATATAGCATTTACAGATTACCATGTTGCTTCATATAAGACATGTTTGTTCAGAATGGTGTTCCGCAGAGGAAACAGGGAAGCAGTGCTAGGAAGGCATACAGAAGGAAATATCCTTCCGAATCAGTATCCATAAATGGTCGGAATTGGAACTAAACAGTTTTTTGCAGTAATGACATAGTTGACTCAAGCGATAAATGGTGGTGGTATCAATGCACGAGATTAGCCAGATCAATCGCAGAGGAACATGTCAGTGGTGGAACATTTCATGAGGAAACATCCCCCATCATTCAAGGGATCATCTGATGCTGTGCTAGCTGAAGGGTGGATTAAAGCACTGGAGAAGATTTTTGATGTCATGGGGTGTTCAGACAATCAAAAGGTTAGTCTTGCTATTTACCATTTGGAGGGTGAAGCAGATCAGTGGTGGTCTATGGTTAAAAATACCAGGGATGCCGATGAGATTGATGCTCTTGACTGGGATGAATTCAAAGGTATGTTTCTTGAGAAGTATTTTCCTAAGGTTGTTCGACTTAGGATGGAAAAACAATTCTTGGAGTTGAGGCAAGAGGAAGACTCAGTGGATGCCTATGAAGAAAGGTACACTCGATTGGAAAGGTATGCTCCAAATTTTATCCGAGACCTTGATAGTAAAATCAATCGTTTTTACTCAGGATTAAAGACAAAATATCGAAGGGCATTATCATCTCGTGAGTTTAAAAGTTATGAAAATCTTGTTCGATGTGCTGAGAAGGTGGAAAGAGAGTTTGCCGATGACCAAGTGTTCTATAACAACCAGCAGAAGAAGAGACCGAGGTGGCAGGAGAAAGGTAAGAATTCTTCAAAAAAGTCTGATGGTAAGAGAACTAAGTTTCCAGTTTGTGATAAATGTGGCAAAAGGCATGCTGGGGAATGTCTTCTGAATTCTGGAAAGTGCTACCAATGTGGTAAGATGGGACATAAGGCTCGTGATTGCACTGAAAAGGATCAAGGTGAAGGTAAGAACAAATTTGATTTACAGTTAGTGAAATGTTATAAGTGCAATGAGATGGGTCACTATGAAAACGAGTGTCTGACAATGAGCTTGAGTGATGGGAAGAAGTTAGACTACAAGCAGAAAGGGGTGGTGAAATCCGTTGAAACTAATTCAGCAGATGTTGGGCCATCGAATTAAGTAGTATCAGGAGCTGAAAAGAAGATTGTTGAATGCTCCAGTTTTGGCAGTACCTTCCATGAATTGTGAGTTTGTTATATACAGTGATGCTTCATTGAAAGGACTTGGTTGTGTTATAATGCATAATGATCAGGTAATTGCTTATGCTTCACGACAATTGAAAGCACATGAGGTAAATTACCCTACACATGATTTGGAATTAGCTGCTGTTGTTTTTGCTTTAAAAATTTGGAGGCATCATTTGTATGGAGTAAAGTGTGAAATATATACCGATCACAAATGTTTAAAGTATATATTCACTCAGAAATATTTAAACATGAGACAGAGGTGATGGCTAGAATTAATCAAGGATTATGATTGTACAATTCATTACTATTCGGGAAAAGCAAATAAAGTGGCTGATGCTTTGAGTCGAAAAAGTAATGCTTCATTAACAATGTTACGTTTGGAACGTGATCCTTTGGTTAAGGATTTGATGAAATTTGGCATAGAAGTTGTTGGTGCAGGAAGTCCTTCTGTTTTGTTTCAGGTATCAGTGAGATCTTCTCTATCAAATAGAATCAAGCAAGCATAGAAGCAAGACAGTGAGTTGCAGAAAAAGGTAGAGCTGGTTCAGAAAGGTAAGTTGCCTGAATTCAACATTGATAATGATTGTGTTTTGAGATTTGGGAAGAGATTGTGTGTGACTTGTGATTCACAGTTTAAGAGAGAGTTGTTATGTGAAGCTCATAGTTCTCCGTTTTCAGTTCATCCAGGAGGTACTAAGATGTATAGAGATCTGCGAGAGTATTACTGGTGGGATGGAATGAAAAGAGATATTACTGATTTTACTGTGAAGTGTTTGACTTGTCAGTAGGTTAAAGCAGAGCGGAATTTACCAAAAGGGATGCTTCAGACATTACCAGTGCCAGAGTGGAAATAGGAGAATATATCCATGGACTTTGTTGTTCGATTACCGAAGACATCTCGAGGTAATAATGCAATCTGGGTTATTGTTGACCGCTTGACCAAATCTGCTCATTTCCTTGCTATACGAGATACTTTCTCTCTTGATCAACTTTCCCGTTTGTATCTTAAAGAGATAGTCAGGTTACATGGAGTTCCTCTCTCCATTGTATCGGATCGTGATCCCAGGTTTACTTCTAACTTTTGGAAAGGCCTTCAGATGTTGTTGGGTACTGAATTAAATTTTAGTACAGCTTTTCATCCTCAATCAGATGGGCAGTCAAAACGAACAATTCAGACATTGGAGGATATGCTACGAGCTTCTTTTATGGATTATCAGGGAAGTTGGGACCAACATCTTTCTTTGGTTGAATTTTCATATAATAACAGTTTTCATTCCAGTATACAGATGGCACCATTTCAGGCATTATATGGGAAGCGGTGTCGAACTCCAGCTTTCTGGGATGAAGTGGGTGAAAGGAAGTTGATGGGACCAGAATTGGTAGAAGAGATGGCAGAAAAAGTTCAGCTGATTCAGAAACACATGAGAACAGCTCAGAGTAGGCAGAAGAGTTATGCGGATAACCGGAGGAAGGATCTATCTTTCGAGGTAGGTGATCATGTTTTTCTCAAGGTTTCTCCGTGGAAAAGTGTGATGAGATTTGGTAAGAAAGGAAAGTTGAGTCCAAGGTTCATTGGACCATACGAAATTCTGGAGAGAGTTGGAACAGTTGCATACCGAGTGGCTTTACCTCCGAGTTTATCTCAGGTACATAATGTTTTTCACGTTTCGATGTTGAGAAAGTATATGCCAGATCCAACTCATGTTTTGAGTCCAGAGGTAGTTCAGCTGGAAGAGAACCTATCTTATGAGGAAAAACTGGTCCAGATTCTTAACCACAGGGAGAAAGTGTTACAGAATAAGGTGATTCACCAGGTAAAGGTTTTGTGGAAAAACCACATGATTGAAGAGGCAACATGGGAATCTGAAAATGCAATGAGGGATAAGTACCCCCATTTATTCGATAAGTAAATAAATTACGGGGATGTAATTATCTAAAGGGAGGAAGGATGTAACATCCCAAGTAAGTAATGAATAATAGATATTTTTATCTATGTCTATTAATGATTAAGATAGTGTTTTAGAGACTTAAAATAAAAATAAATCCCATCTTAAGCATGGAATACACTAATATATTTAAAAGATTGTTTTACTGCCTTTTGATGGAAAACCATTTTTAAATCGTTCTTTTGAAAATTTTATAAGCTATGTTTTTCAAAATAAACTTATTCTTTATGATTGGGTCATCAAAATTTACTTTGTGTGAATTTTTGGTATTTTTCTGACAATGTTCTTTTTTTTAATGAATAGTGAAAAATACTACATTTTACATCAAAACTGCTTTTTAATCTAATTTATTTATATGATTATATTATCTTTTGAATTGGTTTTGAAGTGAAATTAGAATATATTTTTACCATTTTATCCAATGATGGTCATTGTAATCAATTTCACATTGAAATTATACTTAAACTGGTGTCAATCTTTTGATACTTATTATTTTATAAAAACACGCTATTTGCTCTGACAGCGGGAATTAATTATTAAATTAATTAATGTGACTTATATGTTTTGAATTTTGTAAAATAGACTTCATTTTTGAATTTGTAATATCAAATATAGCTTAGGGTGAATTTTTGGTAATTTTCTGAAAAACATCAATTTTTGATGAATAGTGAAACCACTAAGTGGTACTTATAAAAACTGATTTTCCATTTAAATGAAATTTTGCGATCATTGTGTTTTGAATTTCAAAAATCCGACATACATGGTTGTCATTAAGAAGTAAAATGTGGTTCAATGAGATTAAAATAATTTTTTGGTGAATAGTAACTTATTAAGTTTTAATCGCGATTAGTGGTAATTAGTGTAGTTTAAGGTAAAAATAATGTTTTAATAAACTAATATGAGCTTGACACAAGTCCTACCCTCATTAGTTGTGTCATGGAAGACCAAGAAAATCCATGGGTCAACTTGGGGACCCCATGGATCTAGTTTGGTTGGGAAATGACATAAATAACTTTTTATTTAATGTAAAAGTAAAAATGACACAAACATAATATGTTTTACGAAAACAATTTTTACATGGTGTTATAAAGATCATATTTTTTATTATAAATAGTAATTGGAAATCTAAAAAGATTTAATACATCATAGTATTTTTTTTATAATTTTTCGACTTTAAATAAATTAAATTATTTATGACATTATGATGATGCAACGATGACCTCATTATTTAACGATTTAAATAAAATGGAAAGATAATGAAAAATATAAAACCTACACATGGAACAAACCAATTGGATGAGTGGATTTCGAAGCCTTGTCATTTTATACTCTAATTATAGCAATGTGGGACCTTTTTAATCCGAAACTCCTTTTAAAATAAAGTAACTTATATTTACTTTCCAAAAGTGCCCCTCCTCTCCTCTTATAAAAGGCCCCCACCTCTACCTCATTTCACACACTCCTCAAGCCTTTGTCTCGGCAAATCCCTGCCCATTTACTCTCTACACATCCCTCTCCTCATCCTAGAGGATTCCCTTTGGACAGAATCATTTCAAAGGAAGCCTTTAGGCTCAAATCAAAAGGAGTTACACTTTTAAAGGTAATTCATTCTCTCATGTTCATTTGTTTTATTTTGCTTCTCCAACCCCCTAAAATCTTTTTATATACTTCTTTTGTAACAAAACCAGTATCATCAATATACTAGGATGTTGTTATAAGATTTATTTGAGCTACACTCTCACACAACTACATCAAATGGTTTAGGAATCTACGGTTTCCGTGGATGGCGAAATTCTGCCTCCCGAAACGATGATTGTTCAATACTCATTTAACACCTTCAAAGGTGGCCATTATGATGTCACTATTTTTATATATGATATATAATATGTTTATTTTATCCTTAAGATTATGTTTTTTTTCATTTTTGGCATACCTTTATGGTTTCCATTATTTGTAAACACGATATCTTCATTTTAGGAAGTGCGGACTACCGCCCCTGAAAGTGATTTGATTTGTTAATACCATATGAGGGATGTGTAAAGGATAAAGTTAATGATATTATATATGTTATTATACTATAATTATAATATACTCTTATATCATTATGATTCCATTCCAGAAAATACGAAATAGAAATGGAAGTAGCGTTCATGCGTTCGTACGGCTTACCGTCTCCATGAACGGTGCATTTAATTTCTTACCTCTAAATGTGATGTAATATTATAAATACATGTATATGATGAATATATATGATATATATGTTATCCAAATCATTAATATAATTCTGGATATAACGAAACGTTGACCAAATTAACAACATGTAAGTATAAGAAGTCTATTTTTGACTTAAGAACCAAATACCGACAAAATGAACATTATTAACTTAAATGATTACATGATGTTCATAACATGGTATAAAAGGAATAATGAACTTGAAAAAGGTTCATAATCAAGTAGAGATTAACTCAAGTTTATTATTCAGGAGATTAAAGGACGGTCGGGTCTAGTCGGATACGAGGTATGGGACTTCGTCTCAGTCTCCTTTCATCGAGGCATATTTTATTTTATACACAACTTTCTTTTATACGGTGTATAAACCCCTTTGACTTTTACGTTTATTCATAATGGAATCTTATTTATACGAAGCGTTTACTAAACAAAAAAAGGGAATGTTTTTGTCGTACGTATGCGGCGACAACGACTTCTATGCCGTCGTGACCGTTATTTGAGTTTCGGCTTTCTCTACAAGCCATACCTTCTTTCTAAAAGAAAAATAAATACCATGTTTTACTTTTCTTTTATTTTGGTATCAAAAATGGTTTTCATAATGTTTTATATATCAATGTTTTGTATTGATATCTTGTGATTGAAAGGTGGGAATGTTATGTTACCTTTATGCATGTTTTATGTGATATGATTATGTTGAGGTTCTTGGGCATTATTATGAAAACGGGTGGTTCCGTGATAAACTAAGGGCGGGTGAGCCCGATATAGCTCTCCAATGCATTGGGTAACGCGAAGGAGTGAAACATTAAGTTTTCTCTGAAGAGATTTAGGGAATATACTGTGATGGGTATTGCAAACGTAACCAAGAGGGTTACTCCCTACGTATGAATGTTATGAATGCCTCAAGTTACCTTTATGTCTTATGATTTCTATGATTTATTCATGATTTGATGAGGTATGTTAAAGTGATTATGTTTTATGGGTAAAGTATGATCTCATCCTTATGTATATATGTACCCATGTTTCCTTTCCATATTTTTATATCCCTTACTGAGCATTTTATGCTCATCCCAAGTTTTTTTGAAATGTTTTTCACAGGTCAAGGGAAAGGTACATGATATGATGATAGTGTCAAGGAAGTGTCAAGAAAGAATCCATGTTTATTTTAAATATTTTTCCATTGATGGGAATGAAGAAAACTCTCTTTATATAACCACTTTGTTTTAATTTGGGTTGTAATGCATGTTTTAAGATCTAATTCTCTAAAACTCTAAACCGGAAAAGATCCTCAACGTGTAATCTTGTGATAACTCAAGATTAAGTATGGTTTAAGGCTGGGGCCTTATAAATATGGTTATGTAATATATTTATGATAGTAATAAATTAGTTATAAAAGAGGTTTGAAATTGTATGAAAGAATTATAGACTTAAGGCAATGAATTTTCATCTCTCTATTACATTAGGTGAGACAAATTCCATATTCACGACATGGTTCTTTTCTATAGTTTTTATATATCACATGAATATATTTTATTATTACTATAAATAGAATTATTTTTACTTAAATATCCATTTTATGATATCTATTTCATTAGGATTATGGTTCAAAATCTCAAAAATTAGTATGGGATTATTGTGTCAATTTTTCTTTTTTTAGACGTACATTAAGTTATGAACCTATATTCTTTCAAAAGGTACATATACATCCCAATTAACAAGTAAAATATAGTATTTATTTTTTCTCATTATATTTTATATTTCATTTTATATTTTTCAATCATGGGTCTTATGATTCAATGTTACCCATGTTCTAAAAATACTATGTTATAATTTCAGATTTTATCAATGATGATTACGATCAAGTCTCCAATGTTGAAACCATAAGATAGTAATCTCACAAAATATCATGAATTGTCATCTCTTGTATTTATCTATAAATATTAAAGTATTGGTTCCATATATTCTGTCTTTTTTTCATAAGATAATTTATAAAAAATGTTAAGAAAATTTTACTTTATTTCTCTCTTCAGTTGGAAATATATATATTTTCCCAAAATCAATTCATCTTAAAATGTTTCAAAATTGTTTTGAATGAATTTTAAGCACTAATTCAAAGAAAAATATTGTGATTTTTTTTATGTTTTAAAAAGTGTTTATAATTTTCAAATATACCTTTATATGTTTTCCAAGTTATTTTCAAATAAAAATGTTTTCAAAATATTTTTAGGTTGTACAAAAAGTGTTTTTGAAAGTGAAAAGAATAATTTACTCAAAAAATGTATTAAATGATCCAAATAATTTTCCATCTAAGATTACAAAAAACAATATTAAGTACTAATTATTATAGATATAATATAAAGAGACCATTATTATTCTTCAAATGAATGATTTTTTATGATTTCATGATGTTCATTAATATCAGTTCTCATCCATGGGTTATACCCTAATATGATTCATAAAAAACACACATCTTTTTTCTATGGGTTATACTATGAAAATAATGAAACCTATTTTTTCACATTATATTATATGATGAAATTTTTATGATACCCATTTCATTTCATTGTTTATGTTATTATGAATGTATATGATCATATATAATACATAAATATAATTTTAATTATGTGATTTGTAGACTTATATCTCCATCCAATGTGTTGGGTAAAGATTTATATCTTATGAGATAAATTGGACTAGAATGGGAAGTGAACATAGTGAAGTACAATAGGCATGGAATAAGGTGTGATCCAAGTTTAGAAATATTTGGCTAGAATGGGGAGAAAACCCAATTTAGTAAAGGAATTTTCCCAAAATGATGGTCGTTGTAGTGGTTCTTTACTTGCATGGGAATTATTTTCTATTCTTATTTATATTCCAAAAATTTCATCTATTTTACCAATGCTTTTCTCCCATTGATCATTTTATTTTATTCCCTGATGATCAATGTATTATAAACAACCAATCAATATTCAATGACTCGTGATCTTGATATTTGATGGGGATGGTGTGATTTTTAATTGTTCTGATAATGTTATGATTCCATTATGTTCAAGTTTTGCTATTATATATCAATTTTTAACCATAATAAACATCTAAGACCAACTTTAATTTGTTACCTTTTTCCATGTTATGAAGATATGCATTATGTAAAATATGTTTAATAATGGTGAATGTTTAGAACATCATAGTGGGACATGATATAGTTTACTTATGGTTCGGGGCTTATTTTTACATGTTTCCAAATGAACTAAACTATTGTGTTCCTCAGACATGTGTATGTTTAATGCATTGAATATTTCTAAAAATGATGTAATATCAATTTATAAAAATACTGGGTCACTATAGGAATAGAGAACAATAGAGAAGAAGTTAGCTAATCTGATTAATAATGAGATATATCCCAAGAATGCACCACCCAAACCCCAATGTTTCAAAATCAAATAGTTTGTTCATTATGCTAACAAGAGAAAAAATATAAGTGTTATGATAGAAACTTATTTAGATAAGGGAAAAGGTGAAATCTAATGACATCACTCTTTCTTATGAGGGGTGATATAACAATAATGTTTAAAGTACACTTATCATCCAATCTAGAATAGATAATTGGATATTTGACATTGGGTCTTGCCATTATTTCATATCTAAATTTTTTCAAAGTGTATAAATATCCGACCCAAATGATAATAATTATAATTAAGAATAAAAAACTAATTGTATTTATAAAATATCTAATTCTTATGATTCCACTCTAGTAGATTATGAAGAGATTATACTTCCTACAAATATTTTTTATTTTTCCTCTACCTCAATTTTATGTAATTTTTGGAATGGATTGGATTTCTATACAAAAATAACACATAACTTTTCAAGGAAGGAAAGTTAAATATGATATCCAAAACAAACATATAATTTTACATCAATGTTATAATAATTAAAATCATTCATTAGAAATCAAATCTATTATATAGACCGTAATACCCATTCATAAGGGGTACATATCTAAAATGGTTTGAGGGGAACATGAAATTGATGATATTAACATTGTGTTGGAATTTTTTGGTGTCTTTATAGAAGATTTTACACTCTCTCCAGAAAAACATGATGTTATGTTCATAATATAAAACATGATCATTTCTGTACTAATTTCAATGAATCCCTATAGAATGGCCCTGATTGAGTTGTATGAATTGGAGAAGAAACCCTAAGAAAATCGTGATAAGGGATTCATTCAGCCGTATGTTTCATGTTGGGGTAAACCTATTTTTTTTAAAAGGAATGAGGATCATTGTGAATATGTATTGATTATCATGATATAAAAAATATCAAAATAATAACAGGTACCATCTTCCTCATATTTATGAATTTTTTGATCAACTACATGGAGCTCAATACATTTCCATGATTAACCGTCATTCTAGAAACCATAAATTGATGCTAAATATGGAGGATATTTACAAGACATCATTCTATACAAGATATGGACACAATTATTATATAGTTTTTTATTTAGTCTTACTAATTTCCCATAATATCATCAAGTATTAAATGAATAGATTTTATAGAAATTATCTTGAACATTTTGAGGTAGCCTTTATAAATGGTATTTTTATAAACTCAAATAGTATTTAATAACACAATCAATTCTTGATAATCATACTAAATACCCAAATAAAAGAAAAACTATATGAAAAATTTAAAATGTGTGAATTTTTGATAGAAAATTATTATTTTTTGGGTCAAATTATGTCAAGAGAGGTTATATCAGTATATCCACCAATGATGGAGGCTACTTAATCTTAGCGTAAAAATAAAATCATGTATCTAATCAGTAGTTTTCATGGTTTTTATTGATATAATTTTTTTATTTTGGATTATGTTTCATGTATATAATATTCTCTTATAATGTTAATTCAAAAGGGACCCATGTTCTTAAGGACATATGAATGTGAGGAAAATTTAATCAAACTAATGAGAAGGTTAGTTAAAAACATGTGCCTACATTGCCCAATAGAATAGAACTGTTGGTAATATATAGGGATAAATCCATTAAAGGATTAGGATTTGTTCTTATGCATAATGAAATGTTTTTAACCTAGGCCTCATTATAATTGACAATTGATGAAAAAAATCACCAAACATATGACTTGATCTTAATGGTAGCAATTTTTTAAAATTTATTTTGGAACTATCTTAATGGAGAAAAGTTTGATATATATATAGATAATAAAATATTAAAGTATATATTCACACTTTAAGAGTTAAATATTCTCCAATGAAGTTGGTTACAACTAATTAATAGTTAATAATACACAATAAATTACAATCCTGGGAAAGAAAGCATGGTTGCCAACACATTGAGTCAAAAGGATCATACTAGATTACCAATGATGAGGATTAATTAAGATCCAATATTTTAGAATTTGTAATTTAAGGTTCTAGAAATAATATAAGAAGGATAAAATAATATCTTTCACAATTGAATTTTCAACCATACTTCTAAGTGAATATTAAAGAGAAATAGACGGAATATTTAGAGATACAAAATAAGATTAGAAATATTTCTGAGTTTAAAATTGATCATGATAGAATGATATGGTCCATTAAGTGTTTATGAATTTTATTTTTTATAGATTAAAAGTATGAATTTATAGATAAATTTCATAGTTTTTCATTCATTATTTAGTAGGGAAGTTAAAATATGTGTAGATATTTTAAGGTGTATGTTCTTGTGGTAAAGAATTAAGATATATTTCATTAATTTTATATATAAAAAATTGGTATTTCTGTAGTGTAGGGTTGAAATAAAAAATTATAAGGTGATGTTACATCCAATAACCATACAAGAATGGAATTGGGAAAACATCACCATGTATTTTGTCATTGGACTCGCCAAAATGTCTAAAGGGAATAATGATATATTGGTGGTAGTCAATCTTCTTACTATGTAATAAAACATCATAACGATCAAGGAATACATATAATTAGATCATATTTATAAGATATAATTTATGAATGATTTTTATTTTCATGGAGTACCACATTTCATAGTGTCTGATCAGGATCTGAGGTTTACCACAATGTTCTAGTGATGTCTACATCAAGCTCTTAATAAATAGTTGAGTTGCAGAACTTCTTATCATCCATAGAAAGAGGGTTAGTATGAAATAAATATTCAAACCCTAAAGAATATTCTTCTTTGTATTTCAATGTTTTTTGGGATCTATAACTTCATCTAGTTAAGTTTTCATAGAAAAGTATATTTCACTTCAGCATTAAGATAGATCCTTAAGAATCTTGCAATGGAATAAAATTTAGAGATCCAAAATGTTGGAAAAACGATTAATAATTAATGATAAAATAACATGAGATAGCTAAAGAAATGGTATAGAAGGTTAGAGACACTATGAAACATGTCAAGGGAGATTAGATTTGGCATAAAAGGTTTTTTTTGATAATCTGTATAATGATCTAGAATTTTAATTTGGATATAAATTTTTTTTGATGAATTTCTCCATGGAATATGTTAATGAGATTACAAGAGATATGGAAGTAGATACCTAGGTATATTAGTTACATTAAAATTCTTGATCATACCTGTATGGTATCCTATTGAATGTTGATTCCACTAAAACCCTCTTATGTATATGATGTGTTCAATGTATCTCTCATGATGAAGCAAAAACTTCACCCTTTAAATGTAATAAAACAAAGTTATATACCAATTTGTAATGAAATTTAACATGAGGAATAACCGGTGGAGATTATGGATTATACACAGAACATTATATGTAAAAATACCATTAATATGGTGATAGTTTTTTTGGTTAAACAACAAGTTTCAAGATGCTACGTGAGAACTTTAGGATTTGATGAGACACAATTATCCAAATTTTTTTGAATTGGATTTATGAAAATTGAGGTTGAAATTCAATTTATTAGGGGGGGAGAATTTGACACCTTGAGTTTTTGGGAATTATATTTTCTGAATATATTAAATTCATTTGATATCATGTGTTATACACAATACCAAATTATGAGTGTACTACACACAAAATTGGGTTATCCGGGGTTATACAAAATAGTGAGTATTATCAAACCCAAGATATATTATTAATATAGTTATTAAAGATTACCCTTATAACCTATTCATAAAACACATGGACATGAATAGTAAGAACTATTTTTTAAATATTAATTATAATCATTTTACATAAACGAATGAAATTTATAAAAAATAGTTTATTTGTGATTAAGTATTTATATATATCAAAAATACTGATTAAAAAAACTTTTATTCATTATTTTTAAAACTAATTACATTAATCTTTCACAATTTTAAAAATTTTATTTTTTAGATAAACTTATTTTTCTAATCAATATATCAATGTTATCTTATGTTTAATTTTTGGGATATTTCTACAATTTTTTAGTTTTTGATAAATAGTAAAAAATTCTGAATATTAATTGATATATATTTATTATTTGATTTATTTATAATTTTATATTATATTTTAAATTGGTATTAATGTAAAAATTTTCATTTTTACATCCATTAATCCAATTTTAGCCATTAGAATCAATTTTATATTGCCTTCGACATGAAAACATTATAAACTGTTGAACAATTTCAATTTAAAAAACCAATGTTCTAATCATGTATGTGAGGTTAATTTTAAAATGGTTTTTTTATAATTATATGAATGGCATTATAAAAATGGATTTCATATTTTTTATCAGTATAATTTATATTATTTAATATGTTCAATATTATTTTTTACTAAAATGAATTGTAAGAATAGTAAAAATTATTTACTATGAAAAAGGAAAAATGGGTTTACTAGCGGTTAAACAAAATAGATAAGGGTCATAAAGCACCTAAAACCTATAAAAACCATTTTATGGAAATATTTGGGCTTTATGACCACTAGATTATAGAATACACCATTTTGGATCCATGTGGTACGAAAAAAATGTGGGTACTTCTTTTATTGAAAAAATTTCAAGTGTGCCACCCACCTCACTTAAAAAAGGCCATCCCTTATCCTAATCGATTAACACATTAAACCCCCTTTTTTGGAAAATACATTACTATATAAATTCTAAAATTCCATCATATAATCCTAAAATATACAGTATAGAAATAATTGCATCATAGAAACTATTTTGGTAAAAATGTTTGGATGATACCTAAAGAATAGGTGACGTTCATCAATGATAATTTTTCATTTATTTATTACTCCACTTCCTTAAATTATTAATATAAAATTATGAAATAATATCCACATTATCTAAAAAAGCTTATTTTTTTATTATGTTCATAACCTACATCAATTTATACATCCATCTAATGGGTTACTAAATCATTTTTCTTATGTACGGTAAACAACCACCTCATTAACTGATTTCATTTGTGTTTTCATTACCAACTCACATGGTTGGACAAAATGATTGATTTATTATTTATCTATGATATTTATGATATTATTATGATTTATGTTTAATTATATCACATATAAATTTAGGCTTTCCATTTTTTGGGAACACAACGACGCTGCTCGTGTGTATATCGGACTACTTCCTCGCGAAGTGATATGATTCATTCAGGATTTTCATGTAATGTAATAAGAATGGGTTTAATTAAAATATAGGAATAATATAACAAAATAATTATGCTGGAAATAAAATATAACATTTTTCACAATTTTTTCAATATTTGAAGTAAATTGAAAAATAATTCATGCGTACATATAACCTACAATGTCAATGAATGACGCATTTCATTTTCAATAACTATATTTTATATATTCGTATAAATAAATAAATATAAAATAAATATAATATTTATTTCATGTTTAACATTATAAATTTTATTGAATTATATTCAAATAAAGGGGAAGAAAAATAAGAAATCAAAATATATAAAAAAATTGGTTATTACCCAAAAGATATATTTTACATAGAATTTTTAATAAAATGGTATTAAAAAAAGAAAATAATATATGGTATGATATATATAAATACGTTTTAATCATAAATGTATAATAAAATGATACGTATAATACATGGAAATTGCACTTTTATGATATATGTTATGACCTAAGGTAAGGGATTTTTTTTAAATATTCATTTTTTTGGTTGTACATTATGTTATGAACCTAAATTTTCACTAAAGGTTTTTATAAAGAAACATGAAAATTTAATATATTGAATTTATTTTTCCCCATGATAATTTATGTTCCATTTTATATTACTCCTTTATGGGGCTTATGATCCAATGATACCAAATTGGTAATAGTTTTTTGATACAATTTAATCATCAACCAGGACTTACTATGATTATTTTTACAATGATACAATTTTATGATCCATCTATGAATAAACTATTTATTTTTACTCTCCTGTAGTTATTCATGGTATTTTATTGTAATATTATAATTTTCCAATCTTTGGTACTTAAAATAAATGATTTTTTTTAAATAAAACCAGACATTATTTCTCTCTTCGGTCAAGAATCCATTCTCTTCAAATACCATGTATACTAATTTTTTTATTATTCTCATAGGATTTAAAAAATAAATTCCTAACCATATTTTACTTTTTAATGATTTTTTAATGGAATATTAATGTTGTTTTTCTAACAGTTTCTATTAGGAATTTACTAAAAACGAGAAACAAATCATTATTTTAACATGTATTACATGAACAAAAGATCACATTTTCCTGACCGTTATTTTATAACAATGATACTTTATATATTGTGAAGGTTATTTTCAATGAAAATTATTTTAAAATTGATTCATTTATTAAATATTTTTTTCCAAAGGGGGAAAGATATTCTCCCCAAAAATGATTTATATGATTGTTCGAAATCATATTACATCTAAGAAAACATTCTTTGATGTTACCCATGGCTTACAGGGGATATAATATAATGATTTCATTATCATTTTTTCACATAATTGATTATGTTTACAATGAAATGATTATTATGATACCCATTTCTCTCCTATATGTTATAACATGATAAAATTTAATGAGAGCCATTTATTGTTCATCAGGTGATACTATGATGAAATGATGTAATTATTATTAAACCTATCTCTTTTCAATAGGTTTTTTAATGATGAAATTTTTATGAAATCAATTTTATTCAATGGGTTATGATTTGAAGAATTTTTTATGAAGAGGTTGAAAAGTTTTGTATAAATTTCATAATGAGACAGGTGGAACGTATATATCCTTGTGATGAATTATTTATTGATTAATCATAAATGTGATCAATGGATGCATGAGAGGTTATCCCAATCGAAAAATAGGGAACACATGAGGTTATACGATGCCCGAAGTATGTACAAGGGAGGTAAGACCCAGACTAATGTGTTATCAATATCTTCAGGGGTTTCCCTGACATAATATTTTCTATTCTTATATGTATTCCATAGATCTTTATATTATGACAATGTTATTATGTTATAGATAATTTTATTTGATTCCCTTATTATTAATTTATCTTTAATTATAAATCATTATTCCAAGAATCATGATTATTATCTTTTATATATAGGGTATGGTTAACAAATGTTATGATAATGTTTTAATTCCTTTATATTCATGTTATGCTAATGTATCTCCCTTGTTTACCCTTAATGGTCATTCAATATCATCATTTTCTGTTACTTTTTCCAATTTTATGAACATATTTTTTACGTATGATATTTCAATGAAGGGTTCTAGTTCGGAATGTCATAATGGGAGATGTTTTATTTTACTTATAAGACACTATTTTGGGTTCCCATGTTTCCAAATGAACTAAACTCATATGGTTGTTAGGAATGTGTTTGTGTAATGTAATTAATATTGATAAAAAAATTATTTTATATCAACGTATTATAAGCTTGTGTCTCTATAAAAATATGCATAATAAATTCATTCAATTGTTTTAAATTTTCACACACACACACATATGTGTGTATATATATATATATATTAATCCAGTTAGAATGAAAATAATTCTTTATGTATTTGAGATAAATTAATTTATTTTTATTATCATATGAATATAATTTTCAAATACAATCATAAATGATGAATTTTTCTAATTTAGGACATATTTGGTACATCCAACACATCTCTTAGTTAGTGTACTAAATTTTGGTTGACAATTTAGTGTATCAACCATTTGGGTAGGAAACATTCATTTCATCATGAAATCTTTCCATGTAATAATTTTTTTCATAAATAAATAAATGTATTAAAGATATATTATTATTCTAGTAGGTAGATACATAATATTCTACAAATTTATCTAAATGTAAATAACAAACGTGTGTTTTTATGATCAAAATCATGAAAAAAATTTAGGATAAATACTTAAAAACTATATTTCATATAATTTTACCTTGAAACATGATTATAAAATTCATGGTTGATGGTTTTTTCAATCTCATGACAATACAAAACATGAAACCATGCCCCTTTTGATAAAAGAGTCTAATATTTTATAAAATCTATTTTGGAAATCTATACCGCCTTGTTGTTATTTTAGTTTATCTCATTTATGATCAATTCATTTCCATATTTATCTATTTATGGATTGATGTACTATAATCATATTTTTTATATCATTAATGTCATATTTTTTATACCATATATTATAAATTCCCCTTAATTAAAATGTATCTATTACTCAATTTTTATTTCTAAATGATACATAATTATTAGAGAACCACATGTATTTCATATCTTATTATACTAATTCCCTATTTCATTTCAAATTTCAATAGGCTTTTATTCATTTAAAATTAAATTATTTTAACAATAAATATTTCTTTTATGTGTTTAAATATTTTATTCATCCATTGACATGGGTTTACCCCTATTAGTGTGCCCTCATTTAGAACTATATCGAGATTGATATCTATTAATAATGAAGACATAGAAATTCATTATCCTATAATGATAGTCCTAATGATATTTAATATTAGTACCTTTTTCCATTCCACCATGATATTTTATTCTTTAAAAAATTAGGTAATATATAATTTATCACATTAAAATCATAGTTTCTTTTATTCATAATCTATATCCATTTTCAAATTCCAGTGAACCACCATATAAAACAATATATATCTATATTTATACAATCACATCATACATTTTGACACCCATTATTTTTTTGTTAACGGTCCAATTAATTTTCCTTTGATTCACCCATATTCAATCATTTAAAGTTTAATTTCACTTTATTCACTATGAATGAATACATTTCTATGACCATGATTATTCCAGGAACTCCCCAATTTATCTTGTGGGTAAAACTATGCAATATAAAACACTAATAACTTATGTTTGTAAAATTTATATTTGTTGATTATTTATATATGTGTCCACTTGTATCATCATTTCATTGGTATCTCCCTTTATGGGTTGCTGATATTTCAAGTATATGTGTTTTAAGATGAGTTTTCTGAAATAATTTTCACAATAAGAATCAATATTACTCCATATTACCCAAATTTATTTTGAAATTTTCGTTTTCAATTATAATAAATTCATTTCATAAATTCTTAAATCACAATAAAACCCTTTATATTTATTCATAATTTGTTTATCTAATTGGAGAAAGGAATGCCTCAATACTATCATAACAAACTCACCTACCTTTTGTCTATTAAAAATAATTTCTATTCATATGTATGTTTTATGAGAAAGATCTAGAATTTACTTATTACTTGAATAGTGTGACAATAGTATCTGTATTTTAAATTTATTTAATGATCATTGAATGTTTGTCTATATGAGAATATAGTGACGAACCCATCATTTGAACATAGTTAGAATTCATCACATCATGCCTAATATCACATCATCAGTCCCAATTAATGTATCTTAATGTATGGATTATGTCACATGTGTTCTTAAAATGGGTTTAATACAAGTAAATATGGTTTATTTATCTTTCTTACAATGCATGCATTAACAAGAATTAATTCCAAGTTTATATTATGATTGAAGCATATTTTCCCCCCTAACCTCTGTAATTTTCAACAATATTCTTATTAATACCTAACACATAGATATCCATCAATCTATTATTATGTAAATCCCAATATATAATTAGGGAATAAAATTCATGATCTGTTAGCCCATGATTTTTGAACATAAAAATGAAGAAATATTTTCTACAAGATTTATAACATCAACAAATGAAACGAAATTTTTATTTATTTTACAACCTTAAACTATGAATAAAAATTAATTCCACTTTATAGGAACTTAAAATATAATATACCATTAAATGGACAATGAAATAATCAAAAATGTTTTTTTCATGGATATCCCACTAAGGGAAACTCACGAAAAAATCATATCAATGATCTTTGAGATTTTTAAAATGGATCAAGAAATATTGAGATCTTAAAACTATAATGGAAACATTATTTAATGTTTTATAGTTAATCCTAAAAAGTCAAAATATTACTTGGTCCTTAAAATTTATAAATAAATATAAGAAAACCTAATTTCCTCATAAAAATTATAAACATATATGGATCATGTAAATAAGGTTCTTACCCTTGGAAAAAATATATATTCAAATGATAATCAATTATATAAATTAATGAAATATATTTTGTGACTAATTTAATTCATTTTTGGGTGTTTTTAATGAAATTTTTCAAAATCATAGTAAAAATTGGTAAATTTTATATCATTAAATGGAGATGGGAATGTATAATTTAGATACTCCCCTTTGTAGTTATATATAACATGGAAAAAATATGATGATTGATTCTCTAAGATAATAGATGAATCATGAATAATATATGTGTTAAATGATCAATAAATGGAGTTCATTTAGATTAATAGATTATTTTTTATACAATATCAAGTTATACTCCTTTTTAAATTTTCTCGTCCTTTAAATTTGGGCTTACCCATTATTTCAAACATATTATATCATTTAAAATGCCTCATTTTTCTAATCCTTTATATCCACTATTTGTAATAGATGTTTTTATTCTTTATATGGTTATTTTTTATAAAATCATGTATTCTATAAAAATCCTCCTCATATATACTCATAATTTATATATATATATATATATATATATATATATATCAATTTTTTGTCATATAAAGATTATATTCTAACTTATGAATTTATATGGTCTATTTTGGGTGCCATGATTTACTCTCTGTTAAAACTAGAAGGAACATTTATCTCTCTTGATTTAACTATTTTCAATGAATTTATCAATATATGATATATTCAATATAATACCAATTACTTTTTTCTATAAAATAAAATTTTATAAAGGGATATATATTCATTAAATTTTATTTCTACAATATTAAAATGAACATCGTTAAATGATAATTTTTGTATAGATATATTTAAATTTTGTTTTAGGGATTATAAAATTAAATTAATAAGACCCAAATGGGATCTCAATGTGAGACAATAATTATCACACATATAATAATTATTATTCTTAAAAAAAGCTACTCAATCTAGTGATGTATTGGTGAAATCATCCTATTAAAAGTTATCCTCAAAATCTAGACATTATTTTTAAATGGCTATTAAAATTAATAAATAATATGTATAAAAAATTTTCTAACACATAAAAAAATATATTTTGATGATATTTGTGAAATATTTGATAACAATAAAATTGTTCATATAATTCACTTGAATTACCTAGCTTAATCCAACAATTATTTCTAATCTGATCATTGTTTATATTTTATTTTCAAAAAAATGAAATGTTTCTAAAAAACCATCAGGTATTTTCTATAAATTTGATAAATTGAAATTAAATTTCATATACATATATATTAATTCAAATATACACCAAATTATTGGACTAAACTCTCCATGATAGCAAAAAAATTTACAAATAATATAATTATAATTTCCTAACAAAATTGGAAGGCAACAATGTTTCAATGTTAGTAACAAAAGTACCAATATTGTGATTTTTTATAGGGGCTTATTTGTGTAGGTTCTAATATAATATTTAAGTGAAGGGAAAAATTTATAGAGTTTTATTATATAGAGTAATTTGTGTGACCCTCTATTAATTAGAGTTACCTCAAAACATTTATAATGAATTTATTGAAAAAGGCTTGTTGAAAAAACCTTAAACCATTTAAAAGGAATAGAATATGAATATAATTAAAACATTTATGTTTATTATGTCAACATATATAAATATATTATTAGTGTAAAGACAACTACCCCAAAGTTATACCATTCACAAACATTTATAAGTACTATATCATGGGGATATTTATTTTTTAGCTAAGGTATTATATATAGGGTTCAGTTTATTATTTTTATCCAAAAAGGTTATGATACTTTGATTATACAATATCCTAGGATAATTTTGACTAATTATAAATCCAACACTTTGTTTTTTATATTATCCCATCAAACAATAATGGTTAAAAATTATAAAATGTCATAGTCACCGTCTATGAAGGTATTATAACTTCATTGGGATATTTTAAAAGCCCCAAAATATATTCTAATCAACTATAATTTCCATTTCACCATATATCCATGGAATTATTCTATAGGTAAGTTACATGAAAAATTCATTCAAATTACATAGTAAAGGTCCTCGCTAGATGAATATAATGCACATTGTAGTGATTCTTACAATCAGTTAATGAGGAAAAATAATTTCATTAAGTTAATTGTGATTCCAAAACCACATAGAATTACTCCTTAGGTATAATAACCAATCATGGGAAAAACTATAAGTTTTATTTCATTATTTTTTTACATTGTTATATATATTTAAACTATTTTTATACCGCATCAAAATATATAGATTTTTATTCCCTTGGCATTGATATAAAAAAAGCCTATTTGAGGTTCAATTTCATCAATGTTTTTATCCCTTATTTGTATCATTAAAATATAATGGGTTTATCTTCAATGAATATAAATTTATCTGCATGGCATTATCCATTGTACTTAATTATTTCTACTTCTCCCTAAGGGACCAAAAATAACTATCCTATAGATACTTTAAACTCTCATGTGACATTTATAAATATATTTATCCAGTTTCAATTATAGATCATATTTTTACATAAATTTAAACATAAATGTGACATTCTGAAATTCTTATGGATCTTTAAATCCTAGATCATAATCGTAGAAAACATAAACTATAAAATTAAAATTTCAAACCTCATATAGATTCATATTGAATAACAATAAACACTTAATTTTCCATGACGAATTCTTTTAGGTATTTAAAAAACAGTTGTTTTTTAATAGTTGGGTTAAAATATCAGGTGTAAATAATAATTTCACATATGATATTAAATCACTATGTTCCATCCCTGATTAATTTTAAAATAAATATGACCTTCATAGTTTCCCATGATTCTTTAAATCACTAGGCATCTTTTGGGACAGATTTTGTAACACCTTGATATATTCAATGAGTGACATTCTATTGGAAAATTTATATGACATGAAACTCGAAGAATACAAGATAATATAGCACCCAAATACATTATGATAAATTTTTTAAAATAAACTCAATATCTTGGATATCGTGCGATTCCTAAAACACTAGTTTTGAACGTAACAAAATACTATACTAAATTATTATTGTTTAATCACGACCATTATACCCTAAAAATTAAATATGTAGGTATTAATAGTAAAAAATAAATTAAGAATGTTACATGTTTTTTAAATAAATAATACTTAATACATTTGTAATATATTTATTAGAAATAAAATAGGCATATTTTAAATGAAACATGATTTTTTAAAACATTATTACTTAAAAATAGGTTTAGTAAATCATTGTAATCATAATATAAAATTAAATTTTTTACTAATTAAAAAATTTGTCTGGAAATATAAACGTAATTTTTAAAATTTAAATATAAAAATTGGGCTTCGGTGATTTTTTTATATTTTCCTGAAAATAATAAATTTTTTGATGAAAGTAAAAAATAATGTTTTATAATGAAAACTGCCCTTTTGTTTAAATTATTTAAAAATTAAAATTATATTTGGAAATAATTTTAATTTAAAATTAATTTAAATAATTTAAATTTTATTAATTTATTTCATTTTTATCATTTTGATGTAAAATTTTTATAATAAAACATTATATACGTATGGGAAATTTTCTATTTGGAAATAGCTCTTTTGTCACATCTATAAGATAAATCATAAATTGAATTCATTAACTCTTATGAATATAATATATAAAATTAATTCCTTATTATTAATAATATTAACTCATATTATATAATATATTGAGAATTATTTTTGTCAATAATTAATAGCGAAACAACAAAAAATTAGTTACCACAGTTAAGGTAAAAATGTGTTTACTAGGGTTTTAAACTTAGAAGATAATGGTTAAACTAAACTAAACCATGTACAATAACAATTTTGTGACATATTTAGAAAATATTATATATAATTTTTGATAATGACAATATTTAAAGATTTTGGACTGAGAAAAACATGTTTATCACATTATCATTTCAAAATAATTATGTGTTTCCTCTCACCAACTTATAAAAGAAAACCAACTATCAAACCCTCTTCACACATTCAATTTTTTTACAAAGTCATATGAAAATATAATACATAATCCCATTCCCAAAATATATTGACCTTATATTTATTATTAATTACTCCTATGAATGCTTAATATATAAACATAAAGATGATCTTTTAAGAAGATGTAAAATAATTAAATATGGGTATTTTTATTTATTTATTCTCCCCCTAAAACATTGTTCATATATTATAATATAATAACACCATTATTCCATATATAATAATATTTTATTCTGTTAATTAAAAACCCATATCAAACTCCACTTCCTTAAAAAAGGAAACATAAATGATATTCATGTGTATAGTGGCCTACCGCCTCACGAACTGATATAATTAATTTTCCATCACCACTTTTTAAGGATGGATAAAATGATGGATTTGATTTTTTTATTATATTTATGAAATTATTATACATATTCAATTATGATATCACATACACCTTTTAACTTTCAATTATTTGTGTAATATGATAATGTCGCTTGTGTGTATAGAGCGTTATTTCTTCTTGAAAGGATTTGATTCATTTATCAATTATGATATAAAGGGAAGTTATTATGGTTAATATTAATTAATTTATATCATATTTATTACCCAATAATTCTTTTTAAAATATAATATCACTTCTGAAAGCATACATTCAAGTATGATGGAAACAACAACAATGCTCGATTATACTTGTGGACAACCACACAAACGTAGTAATGTGAAATGTTTGTAATTTTATTTTTTCATGAATGATAATAAGGATTTATTTTATTAATATAAATTATACATATAAAATAATTATTATTATGGATTAGTGAATTAATATTTATTTTAATTCCATTCCATCTGTCCTGGAAAATTAAAATAACATTCATTCATACGTACAACCCTACTATCTCCATAAATGGTGTAATCCCTTTTTTACCATTAACAATTTTAGATTATAATAAATAAATACATAAATAATATATATTATATTAATATCATATTTTAAATTATGGAAATGATCTAACTTTAAATAAAGGAAACTCTAAAATAATTACATTGTATTCAATAGCTTATATAAAAGACAACACCATTCATAGAAGAGATTAGAACACACCGAGACATTATGATATATTTAAATTTAAATAAATTAAATATATTAAATATATTAAATTACTTTCAACACTAATTTTATCTTATGTATCATGAAATCCCATTTTTAGCGTGCATTACATGCAACACTAAATAGAAAACAAACATGAAATATTATTAAAATATAATCATTCATTTTTATAGTGATCACATAGATTTTGAAATGTAAGGTATGAATATACATACCTATATTATGAAATTTTTGGTTAACTATAATTTGAAAATAAAATAATAACCATTTTAATGTAACTGAAATATTTTTTGAAAAACTATATCTTTTTAAACAGTTGTTTAGTTACACTTCGTAAACACGATATTAAATTATTTTTTACAACATTTTGAAAATATATATGATAAAATAAAATTATTTTTTATATTTTTAATACTAAAATTATATTTTTGTAAATTTTAGTGTTTCATGATAAAATATATGTTTTTTCATTTATAGTTAAAAAATACATATTTTATTTGAAAAATTATTTTTTAGGTGAAAAACTTATGATGATAGATTATACTTTTAATTTTTTTTTAAATTATAAATAGTTAAATAATATATCTATTAATATAATTTATTTCATTAGAATCAATTTCATCTTGAATTTTGGAATAAAAAATATTGTAAACTTTTCATCATTTTCTCTTTATAAAATCACATATTCATCATGTCTCTGGAATTAATTTTAAACTAAATATTCCCACTCATGTAAATTTAATTTTAAGGAATGGATTTAATATTTGGAATAATCATAAGTTATAATTTTCATTAAAAATAATATATTTTTTTTAACCAAGATGAATGGTAAGAAAAGTAAAAATTATTTACAATGGTTGAGGAATAGATGGATTTACTCAGAGGTAAAACAAAGAAGATAAGGGTTGAAAATGACAAAACAAAACGTTCCCAAAAACCATTTTATGAAAATATTTTAACCTTTTATTATTTGGGTTTGATAATTTAATATATTGGGGGATTTTTACATGATAAAAATGTGGGTGTGATTGAATATTTTCAAAACATTACAAGTGTGACACTCACCTCACTTATAAAAGTCCACCCACTCCACTCTTTTCTTTAAACATTAAAAAGACATAATATTGTCCAAGACCTTCCAAATTACTTTTACCATTCACTAAAATTATACTATAGGACTTATATAGGCCACAAATCCAACCAAATAATTCTTTAGTGGAAACTAAATGAGGATATCTGAAGAAGATTTAACATTGTTCAATGAGTGTTTTTATTTTATTTCATCTTCCTCCTCCTTCAATTATCTTTAAAAAATATAATATAAATAATAATTAAATAACATATAAAAATATTTCTTAATATTATTTTAATTACCTAAAACCACCCACAATTCCATTAAATGGGTTAAAAAATCATTATTCATGTGTACGATGAACTACTACCTTGAGAATTGATGTCATTCATTATTCAATTACCACATTTTATGGTTTGTTATGATGATGGATAATATATATATATATTGTGATTATAAAATATTTATACCTATTTAGCTATTATATCATATATAAAATTTTTACATTCCATTCCGTAGGGGATACAATAACATTTCTCCCGCGTACAGTGAACTACCACCTCACGAAGCGATGTGATTCATCTTTCCTAAACACTTTACATGGAATGTAACGATTTCAAAGATAAATATTTTATATAATTCACATTATATTATTTTGTTATATATGATATATTAATAATTATTTAATGGTACTATTTATCATTTCATTTCTCAAATTTTCACTCACTTTATGATGATATCATTATTCGTGTACATGTGGACAACCAGCATCATAGACCAATATGACTCTATTTTAATTACAACACCATATGGATGATATATATTATTTTATTATATGGTATATATGATATTATTATCATTTTTTTAAAGATAATATTTTAGTTTCCTTCATTCCATAATCATCATTGGATAATGGAATGGTTACACATTTATATATATGACATACTATCTCCATGGTCGAAACATACTACATTTTTCATAACCATATTTCATGATTTGTTTTAATAGTATAATATATGAATAAATAGGATAATTTTTAAATTATTTATACTATTTAGATGATTGAACTATATAATTTGTTCAATCATGTAATCTTTAACTATGACACACACATTGGAAAACAAGGAAATTAACACTTGAAACAATGAAAAATATAAAATATTATTAAATAATGGGTGATAATATATAATATAAGGATCATATATGATATTTTAAATACTAATATGGTTATATTATAAGTAAATAACCCATTTAAACCCACTATATCGTAGGTTAATTAATTTCCAATCAAAAGGAATCATGAGGTAGTGGATTTCCTCTCAAATTCATTTCATTGAGGAATATTTTAATGAAATGAACAAAATTTCATTTATGTCATGTATATAATATCCATTTCATATGTAATTTCAAAAAAAAATTATTATTCATTTTGTTAAAATTTTAAATTTTAATTATTTTTTCTATGAGGATTTGAATTTAATTTTACAAATTGGAAAATAATTTGAAAAATAAATTTCTTATTATTAAGTTATAATAATTATTTATTTTTGTGAAATTATAAGATTATTTTTATAATGGATAATGATTACTTTTTATTGAAAATAAATTTTTTATATGGATATATAGTTGATACTCATAATAAGTTCATTTATTAATTCCTACTTCAATTTCATCACCATTATAAGGGTTTATTTCATAATCTCATTTTAATTTATATTGATATTTTTCTAATTCCATTTGAAAGAAATTATTCAAATTTTTTTAATAAAGCCATTTAATTTTATTATATTTGGGTTATTAATTATATTTTCATGTAATGGTACCATTATCCCTCACATTGGTCGATAAATTTTTTTAGAGAATGTTTTTATGAAAATCGAACTTCATTTCTCTCTTTGGTTGCAAACCTGTATTCTTCCAAACCTATTTATTCTAAAAATACTTCCAAAATTGTTTAAATGTTTCAAAATTATTAATAAAATAAATTTTCACCAATTTTTTATTTTTAAAATGTGTTTTTAAAGGAATATTCTTGTATTTTTCTAAATAAGACACTTTTCCATCATTTTTATAGTTCCAAATAAATACTCATTTTATATTGTATATAATGTATGAATTTACCCACTAAAATGACAATAATTTATTTTGAACATCCTTAACATGTTTACAAGGTTATCTTTAATGATTTTTTTTTCATTATTTGGATTCAATTTATTTAAAAGTTATTTTTCAAGGAAATTATTTCAATAAAATTTCTATTAAAAATGTGATTTTCAAAATGAATAAGATATTTTATTCAATAATGTTATTATGGTAATTTCTATGGTATTTCTATTATTCAAAAAAATGCTTCATTTTACATATACTCAACAAGGGATATTTCATATTGATAACTTTTTAATTCTTCCTTTGCATGGTTTATGATTATTCTAACTAGAGATAACGTTAACATAAACATTCTTGATTAATTTTTTTAGTCAATAACACCCCTAAAAATATTCAAATGAATTTGACGATTGGACATTTCATATTCCCTAAATATTTTTATTAATTTTTGTGGGTATGTATATTACAAAAACTATACATCGTTTCAATGTACACTGTTCTATATTGAAATTCATTTCCTTATCTAATGATATATATATGAATATTTATCCTTTGTCCAATATGAATATTTCATTTTACGGTGAATGAATTCATGAATTAAACTAAATATTCGGTATATGATGAATTATTTTTACCTACACTGATAGGTGGGGCCAGATATTATATATCCCCTTGATAAAATGGTAGGTAATCTTGGATAAATCAGAATGCTAAAATTTAGTGGGATTCTACCTATAGTTTAAACCATCTTGTGAAGGGTCTTGACAGTACATGTATCATGGGTCCAATACGTGTTTCCAATAATTAATCATTTCTTTCATTAAGAGTTTATTTATTATTATCCATAAGATTTTCACTATGATATTATCTCCAGGAGAATTTCATTCTTAGTTTATTAATTAGATGGAATGTGTCTTTTTCTATTTACTTTTCCATACTATTTATGCCATATCTAATTATGATATCCATGTTATTCATTAAATGGAATGAGTATTCTGTTATTTACCATTATATATGGTTTATTGACCACGATATATTTGTATTGATATTTTATCTACATGAAAATCCTTATAATTATATTGATTTCAGGGAATTGTTTTCAATAATTTACCATTCTATATTGATTATTCTTATTAATACAAGATTTATTCCACTGTACATATCAATTACAGATAATTTGAGCTCACACTTTTTTGTTTCATTTCTCATGAATCTGTGAAGTGTAATCTATTTGATATGTAATGATTTTTATGTGGACTTATTCTTTTCATGAAATAAAATTATGGTGAAATGTTTCATTTCAAATGTAATGAATGACTCAAGTATTTATATATATATCCAAGACTGGTAAAATATTTGTTCATTTTAGATTTGATTCTAAGTATCTTTTCCCAATGAAATATAGAATACATCAAATCTAGGATACTAGGGTCAGGGATACGTAGTTCATATGAGGTAATGTTTTATTAAAAACCTTGTGAACTAGATTTAGGATTACATATAATAGGATATGCAACACTATGATAATTTTTTTTATAATTTTTGTTTAAAATCCTAAATTTTTTATTGATTTTTTCTTAAAATACATTGTTGTCTATATATTATAAGTGGAAATTGATCTAAATAACATGTACCTGCGGTTAAAAACTCTGAAAAGGGTGCATTGGTCTTTACATGATCATCATTATGTGAATTACATTGATCCTTACTGCAAACCAAGTTTGACACTCCCATGGGATATTCCTATGATAATTTTCATTTTATTGAAAACAAATTAAGAAATAATTGAGTGGATGATGACAATTAATAAGCTAGGTTAAACCTTAGGTGACTTAATTTTGAAAATAATGTGTATTGATGGAATAAAAAATGTTTTATACAATTAAGAGAAGGTGATAATGCAAACAATTTCTAAGGAAAAAATGAACTGTACGATGGAAGGAAATAAATCCCATCCTAAGGATCCATTAACATTATTTTTTGTGATAAATGTAGGGAGATAGGTAATTATATGATTCAATGGACACTTCATAGGGTTAAATAATAGACTAAAGAATAACATATATTAAAATAAAATTGATGATTATTTTTATTTTGACACAAAAACGAAATTATAAAAGTTATTTACCAATGTTATATTGGTTAAAAGAATCATTTTATATCTAATTATTGTGCTAAATTTAGAATAAAATTTTTATTATTTAACTTAAGAGTTCAGGACACCATCACAGTATTATGAGTTTATAGTTAATCATAATTTCAAATTCATAACCACTACTTCATAGGTTTTATGTGATTGGAGTCTACCAAGACTAATTATATTTTAAAATAAATTTATAGAATATTACCCATTTGTTTAGTATGTGTTCTATTGGAAAATTAATTTGAGGAATTTTTTCATTACATTTAACAGATATTTGTTTAAAGGTATTGATAAACTTAAGTGTATACATGATCATTAATGACATTGTAATAATATTCAATTAAGATTATCTGACATTGTGATAACTAAATTAATAAAATAAGTTTTATTGGAACACTTACTGAATGCTTATTTAATTATTAATTTTATTTCAATGATTTTCATCATATTTTTGGGAATTTTATAAAAATTATTTTAATATAGGTTATAAAAATGAAAACCTACATTATGGGAGATAATATTTTTCATCCCATAAGGCCACAAGGATCAAACTCATCATTGGTGGGTGATACAGATTTAAGCACCTACCACAAGCCTATGTGATATCCTGTTAAACATGTCATTGTATTTAGTTATACAATTTGATAAATAAATATCAATGATGAACCACTATTGTCACATTATAGCCTTATTTTATTTTAATTATTTTATTTTTCTATACTTTGTGATGTGGGATCTTTTGGTTGAGGTTTGATTCATGTTTTCTATAATGTCCCAGAAATTCAATGTAATTTTTTTAAATATATGTAATTATTTCAAGACCAGACTCTAAAACAACATGTTATCTTAAGGCTTGGAGTGACCAGAATGAATTTTCAAACATTTTTTAATGCTTATTAAATAATCATGTGAGCGGGTTTTTCTATATTTTAAACTGGTGCGAAAATTAAAAATCGGAGGGCACTGTTGAACTAAGAGCATCGAGATTCACCTATAAAGGGATTAATGATGGCTGATGTGAGCCAACAATGGAAGTCAGTTTTAGGCCGTAAATAAAATAATTATGTCACAATTTTTTTATTTTAAAATCCTTATACCTCCTAAACAATAACTATGATTGGAAATTTGAGAGTAATGTTGAGCTCATGAAGGCATATTTACCTTATCCAGAGCGTAACCTCGATTGGCGTGGGTCGAGGATGGGATATATTTTTGGAGCATTTTTAAGAGAATTAAAATGTAACATGTGCACAATTTTGTACACTTCTAGATGGGTTCCTGGATTAAAAATATGAGGGAACCATTGAATAGATAATGACGAAATTACCCAATAATTTACCTAATGTCAACCAATGCATGTCAAGGGGAAAAGTAAAATTTCGACCCTTTTAAGAAAAATAAAAAAAAACCTAGAACGATTATTTTATACAATAATTGTTTTTGCTGCAATGAATCGATGAGCCTACCATTTATGTCCATAAATGAAATAGAACGATGAATAATTAATTGAAGCATAATCGATATGTTGTTTCATTAATTAAATAGTGTAACGACGTGACGACACAACATAACAGAAATGGTGTGATGTGATTATCTTTTAATAAGATAACTGGTTAGAGAATCAGAGCTAGAACTCCTATGACAAATTGATGGTGGGGAATCCTATCCAATAAATGGTAGAAAGTCTCTAGAGACATCGACACACCTCGAAAAACAGGAATGGTGAGCGGCGAATGCCGATGTCTTAGAACTGTTAAATCTCCATAGACAGATCTCCCTGAACCACGGGTCTCCCTTCAGTGTGAATCTATCCTAGGTAGGGGTTTCTTTAATTTGAATTTCCTTTTTCTGTTCGTTATTCTAAAACAAGGAATGCGGCTCAACCCAAAAATAGGTTGACCCATGAATTTATTATTCTTGCAGAAGGGTACCTTTTATTAGGGTATTGTATCAGGATTAAATTCATTTATTTGTTATAATTTCAAACCTAATCCTCTCCATGTTTAAAATCTAATGCGGTGGGCATGGGCTGACAAGAATAAGGCACGATTCTCTCATCCTTGTGCATTCATTGTGCCTGAACCTTCGAAATGTAGGCAATATGTTTTTGAGTCTTTTACAGGGAAGGAGACACCCCATGGAGGCTGGATGTGGATATGGAGTGAAGAGCGGACCACCAGAGTGTACCTGGTGGTCCGTAGAAGAGGCTGTCGGTGTGGCACAATGGTGTTCCGAGGGAGACGTCGCGGCCTACTCAGGCCGCGGTGGTATGGCAAGTTCCACCAGTAGTGATCTGGTGATGAGTGGCAGGACACGGACATCCGGTTGCATCTGGAAGAGTGGCCCACACCACATGGGATGTGGCACTTTTTGGAACACTGTCCAATGACCGTGTGTATAGGGGGTCAAACACAGACGACATTGTCGATTGTGAGGAATTGAAACTGGACACCCTACTAGGTGTCCCAGCTAGAGATGTATAGAACACAGAGCAGGTCTGATGGGGGTGTGAAAATCACGCCGCTATGCAGCGTGGGCTTGAAATGAAGTCGACCCTCCAGTTGCGGGCCATGCCGGATGGGACCGAGTCGTCGGGCGACACGACTGGTGGAACCCCCCACTGAACTAGGCCAGGTCCAATAAGGACCAATGGTGTTGGCATGCTAGGTAGGCATGAATGGGTCAGGTTGGGTTAGTCGAACTAGGCTACGTCACGAGAGACTGAGAGTATGGGTTGATTGGGTCGGTCTGATCGGGTCAGAATGGCCTTGATGGAACTTGCCCATGTTTTACTAAAATTCCAATATCTCTCAAGATGGGTGTCTGATTAATGATCCATTTTGCAGAATTGGAACCCTCACGGAGAGGCTGATATTTTGGAATACTATAATGAGGCTTCCATGTAAGTTGGTATATGAAAAATGGCTAGAGGAGTGATTTCTCCTAGAATCAAGCGCACTACTTGTGGAGATCCTATGATTGACTAAGACCCAAAGACTACTGACAAGAGATCCTGTGTGGATCATCTATGATGGACTAGTGGGAAGTGGATCTGTGTGACTAGGAAGGATCATGGTGTGGATCAGCTCTGTGTGACCTGGTAGACCCACGATACTCATCGAAGATGAGCACCTCATTACGATGGAAAAAGTGGGAAGTGGCTCTATGTGACCCTATAGGCCCACGATGGTGAGTGACTCTGTGTGACACATCATAACCATAGTACTCATCATGGATGAGTACCACAATAGTCCATGGATAGTGGGAAGTGGCTCTGCATGAACCGGTAAGACCATGGTGGAGAGTGACTCTATGTGACCCAACATACCCACAATACTAATTATAGAGGAGTACCCCAACAACACAAGGTGTTTATTTTTGTAACTGATAATATTTATTTCTATACTTTAGATTATACCTGAGTAGTACTCCCTTACCAGGTAGGGTACAGGTCCTCCACATATGAAGTAGTACTCCCCTGTCGTAACAGGGTGCAGGTCCTTCAAGAGCAGTACTGCCCTGTTGGAACCAAGGAGCGAGTCCTCTCTTACGGAGTATTACTACCCCATCTCCAAGTAGTAATGAGGAGAGGGTCCTCGATAAGATTCTGGAGAAGTCCTCCCTAAACTGAGTATAGTTGTGGGGATCAGGCCTCTTCACTTTGGTTTCCTTAGTCTTATGTTGGCCTCCAGACTATGATGACTGGACCTCTAGTTTGAGGCACTAGAGTTGTACCTAGTAGAATTTTACTGATGGAGTGTATCTCTCTTACGGGTTCCACTAGATATGTATGGGCTCATGGAGTGTTATCTCTTGGTTTGAGTGCAATTACTTGAGCCTTTGGTGAGAATCCTGACGCGGATATGAGGTTGGGACCTTATGTTTCTTATTAGATGAGATGAGTATGTCTAGTTGCTAATAGTATATGTAGGAAAATATACCAGGTTAGATATGATTAAGAATTCTTTCATGGATTTTCTCATTATATTTATCCTCTTATTTTAAGCATCCCCTACCGAGTATTGTTTTACTCACCCATGCACGGGCTTCACCCGCAAGTGTTGTGTTTGGGGAAGATGAAAGGTGCTTTAACAGAGACCTATGCTACCCGGGACTAGGCAGTTCCCTATGAGATATGATAGGTAAGATGTACATCCACAACTTCCAACATCCACTCTTTTCCCACCCTTTAACTGGGGTCTTCTGTAGACGTTTTATAGTGTTATTTTTTACTTATCTATTTTTGGTATGTCTTTTTTTGGGTTTTCATTCGAAACCATTTGACTTACAACTGGTACCTTTACTGATTGGTTGTTTAGTGGAATGCATGTTTTCCCTTACATCTATCCGGGACATGGTTGTGTGTGTGTGTGTGTGTGTGCATACAAGAACTCAAGAAAATGCCTCCCACTCGTGGGATAATGCTTTCGGTGCTGCTCGCCAGCCCATGGCCTTTAGGAGTCGGTATTTGGGTAGTCAGGACATGGGCCACAGGGGATGGGTCGTGAAAAATTGGTATTAGAGAAGGAAGGTTCTACCTCAATGAACGAGTGTATATGGTTTTGTTTTGAGGAAATAGTTCTATGTTTTTCGAGTTCATCTTTTAGGCCAACGACTCTACTATTGGTGTAGTGGCCGATGTATCCATACACCAAGACTCTAAACACCAGTTTTCTGACTCAGTACATGGAAACACTGGTTACGGGAAATAAGGGTACATGCATCATATAATAATTTTTTATGATTTCTATGTCCTTCTTGAGTAAGATATCCAGATATACTCTTTTAACCATAGTTCAACTTGATTCATTTCATGATACATCCATAATGATAGCCAGATAAGATGTTATAGTTTGATCGCAATAACGATCAACCCAAAGTACAGACTTCAGGGAAAGGCACTGATTATGTGGTGATATCTATGGGTGGTGATCCCATGATGTCACTACCCTTCGTTCAGTATTTTTTACCAGCACTACCATTAGAGGATGCACATAGGCTGAGTTTTCTACACACGTTCCAGAGACATGGAACTAGCAAGTTCTGAGGCGAGAAAGATGAGGATTGGCTTGAGGTGATTACACTAGTCTTCTGCCTAGTGAGGATGCCTCTCAACCATATGTTGATCTTATCCATGATCCTTCTTTAGGGATCAACAAAGAGATGGTGGGGCTTGACGATCTAGACTCATGACTCGGTGACACTCACATGGATAGACATTGAGCGCCTCTTTAGGGAGGAGTTCTTTTTGGAGACTTTACACTCTGTGTGTATATAAGAGCTAATGATACTATGGATTTACAACATGGAATTTGTAGAGTACATGGTGAGATTCATGGATCTAACTCACTACAGAACAAATATGATTCAGGACCCATCATTCCGGTCCCAGACAATCGAGCATTGGCTATGCCAGGAGATCAGGGCATCAGTGATACCCCATTGCATTTTTACATATGTTGGGGTGTTGTTGCAAGCCTTGGTGGTCGATCATTTCCTAAGTAAATAGAATATGGATGTTACCTAAAACAATGTTCATAAGGTATAGGCGTCTCTTGGAGATACCATAAAACATGTGACATGATAGCGGCATTGTAGCTATACACAAGCCCAAACATAGACATGGGGTACTGTTGTTAAGGAGCAGTTCCAAGGAGAAGATCAGCCATAGGAGAGGCGGTACTACACTTTCAATGTACACAGACACCATATAAGAGATTGTATGACCCATTGTGTCATGGAGATGGAGCCGACTGACGAGCCTCTTTAGTAGATACAACACTTGGAATAAGGAGTTCCCCAAGATGGTAGGCGAGGCAGTGTAGTTGGACAAGTGGAAGGGGGTGGTAGACAGGTTTTAAAAATGCCACCACCACCCCTAGGTGGTCTGTGTTAGGCTCATGGATCCATAGGGAATGGGTGAGGCTAGATGCATGCAGTCAAGGATTATAAACAAGAATCACCAGTATAGATTCAATATATAATCTGTGTCTTTTCTCTTGGATTCCATTTTAAATTGACACATGTAATATTTTTTCTGCTTTTCCAAAGTTTTTTTTGAGAATTAGGGGTTCCGATTGGACTTTGGACTTCACCCTCATGATTTGAGACTCTTATGGGTGGAGACCCTTTGACCACACACTAGAACTGATAGTGTGACCTGACTCTTGGTGGTGAGAGGTGTTGTTGGGAACTCTTAGTCATGGCATAGAGGACTTACGACGTCATTCCTGGTATGGATAACTAACGTTTATACATGGATAGATTTTATTAGGAAAATTATGTGGTGTGTTTGTGATGGTGAAAAATGGTTTTCCTTTACTCATAAAGGGAATTTTAGGCAGCACAAGGTATAATCTTACAAAGATTCATGATTGGGATCATTTCGTGGTGTCAAAGTTAGACACCATGAATTTTCCATAGTATAGAATGGTTTCTTACAGTCCATACATAGCTAGGATTCCACTAGTGAGTATGGTAGTGTTCCTGTTTCAGCAAGTTGTGTGGCCTCTAGAGGTTGTAAACAGAGGGCCTAGTAAGACCCAATGTTCTCTCTTGGGCATCAATGTTTCGCTCGTAAATACCCCTGAATTTTTTTCACCAACCCTAAATGTGTAACAGTTGTGGAGGATTTAACACAGTTCATCTAGGGGTGGATGTGAACTTTGTGTTTCTGTCTGTATCTACATCAGGTCAGCATGGGGGTGATCCACTAGACCACATGACTCCAGGTGGATCATAGAGCTTGGTGCTTTCCCACATGTCTCATAAAAAATACATGTTCCCGTTATCAAATGATTTTGGCCTAGAAGAATTTGGACATGAATGTGGTCAATCTCAGTTGATCCTTGAATTACATGCTTTGTAAGCAGCACATGGACCCTTTTGAACTCAGTTTTCTTCCCTTGAGTGTGAGACTTTTCTTTTTGGGGTTGAAAAGTCTTAAGGTGGGTAGAATGTAATTTCTCAAAAATTCCATGTCATTTTTTAAATTATATAGAATTATTTCATGACTATGCTCTAAGAAGACACATGATTTTGGGGCCTAGCATGACCGAAATAGATGTTAGAACATTTTTTTAAAGCTTATTAAATAATCATATGATTGGGTTTTTCTATCATTTAACCCAGTGCCCAGATAAAAAAATTAGAAGGCACCATTGAACTCAAATATTTTGGAATCTCCAAGAATTGGTGTAAAATTGGCCGACAGACCCCAACAATGAATGTTACTTTTTGGCCATAAATAAAATAATTATGTAACAATTATTTTATTTTCATATCCTTATAACTCTTAAATTGTATGTTGGATTTGGAATCAGAAGTACCATTGATATTGTGAGGGCGTGTTTTCCTTAGGTGGAGTATAACCTCGACCGACACTATTTGAGGGTGAAAGAATGTTTTTGAGATTTTTTAAGCAAATTAAAATGGCCCATGTGTATGGTTTTGAAAACATTTAAACGGGTCTCCAAATTAAAAATAAATGGTCATCGTTACTTCCAAAATGATGACATTACCTAACAATTGACCAAACCTCAACTGGTGCGGGTCGAGAGAAATAGTTAATTTTCATCCATTTTATGAAAAATAAAATGAACATAAAAAGTTTATTTTATTCAAAAATTGTTTCACTGGAACACAACGATGAGCCAACTATTTCATTCCATAAATGAAACAGTGCAACAAATCCTTAATTGATGCATAATATATATGTTGTTTTATGAATGAAACATTGTAACGATGTGATGACGCAAAGAAACAAAATCTATGCGATGAATTTCTCTTATAATGAGATAATGGTTTGGAGAATCATATCTTGAACTCCTCTAATGAATTGATGGTGTGGAATCATCTCCAATGAAAATTCGAGAATTACTAGATACATCAACACGCCTCAAAGAATGGGAATGGTGAGCAATGAACTCCGATGGCTTCAAACTCTTGAATCTCTGCAGACGGATCGCCACTAAGAATGAGTTTCCCTCCGAAGAAAATCTATCCAAGGTAGGGGTTACTTTGATTTAAATTTCCTTTTTCAGTTCTTCATTCTAAAACAAAAAAAAATAGATCAACCCACAAATAGGTTGATCCGTGGATAACTTGTTCTTTCCATAGGGTGTCATCTCTTGGGGTTTTGTGTCGGAATTAAATTAATTTGGTTAATAGGACTTCAATCCTAAACCTCACCAGGTTTGAGCTCTAATGTGGAGGGTGTGGGAATAAATAAATAAGGCTAGATCCCCTCTTCCTTGTCTGTTCATCATGGTTGAACCTTCAAAATGGAGTCAAGAAGGTTTTTATCACTTAATAGGAATGGCAGCACCCCCTTGATGCCAGAGGCACATACTGTGCGAAGAACAGTCCACTGGAGCGGACCCGATGGTCTGTGGAAGAGGTCATCATCACTCTGGGATGAAACACCAGGGGATACGCTACTGCCATCTCAGTCTACAACGGTTTGGAGAAAGGCACCAAGTGTGGGCTGGTGGATAATAGAGGGACACACCATGTGCCACGTGGGGTGAGCCAGACGGGACGGAACTCATGGTGGCACGTGGTCTAGAGACCGTGTGGTGGGGGGGGGGGGTAAAACATGGTCGGCTTAGCCAGATGTTGTATAGTGGAACCAAACACACCACTGGGAATCTGGGCTAGAGATTTCTAACCCACCAGGAGAGCCCGCCCGAGGCGTGATAACCGAGCAACTATTCGGCCCAGACTAGAAATGAAGTCATCCTGCTTCTATGCTTCATGGTAGAAAATTAACATCGGGTCATCAAGTGTCACAGGATTGGAAAGAATCAGCCTATTAGTTGTGGGCTGGTCTATATGGGACCCAGTTGAACCAGGCTGAATGGGATCGGATTTTCAGTGACCCAATGGGATAGACCCATGCCTGAACTGGGCTGAACCTAGCAAGGCCTAACGGGTCTACCTCGCTGGCCATGCTAGACTGGGCCGACCCAGACCCAAAATGGGGTGGGTCAGTTCAGTTGAACTAGACCCAGTCATGAGAGACCCATGGTCCGGGTTGGTCGGGTTGGTTCGACTGGGTTGGACCAGGCCAGCACGCAACCAAACATTGTTTTACTAAAATGCCAATATCTCTCAAACTAGGCATCCAATTGACGATCCGTTTGCGGCGTTTGAATCCTCGCGATGAGGATGATATTTTTACATACTCTAAGAAGTATTCCATGTAATATGGGATACGATTAATGGATTTAGGAGTGGTTTTTATAGGAATCAAGCACACTACGCGAGGAGATTCTACGGCTGACTGAGACCTAAAGAATACTGAAAAGTGACCCTATATAGATTTTCTACAATGGCCCAGTGGGACGTGGATCTATTTGACCCTATAGGCCCACGGTGTGGAGCAGCTCAGTGTGACCTAGTTGACCCATGATACTCATCAGGAAGAAGTACATTAATACAATGGACAAAGTGGGAATTGGATCTGTGTGACGTAGTAGGCCCACGATGCAGAGTTGATTTGTGTGACCCTGCATACTCATGATATACATTAGGGATGAGTACCATAGTAGTCCAAGTCTAGTGGTAAATGGATCTGTGTGACCCAGTAAGCCCACAACGGGGAGCGTCTCTGTATAACCCAATATACCCATAGTACTCATTAGTGAGGAGTACCTCAGTAGCCCAAGGTGTTCAGTGTTGTGACTGGTAGTCTTTCATTCAATACTTTATATTATTCCTAGGTAGTACTCCCCTACCGGGTAGGGTGTGGGTACCCAATATAAGAAGTAGTACTCCCATGTCCTAATAGGGTGTATGTCCTTCTTGAGTAATACTCCCCTGTTGGATCCAGGGTACAAGTCCTCACTTATGGAGTAGTAATCCACCATCTCCTAGTAGTGATGAGGAGCAGGTCCTCTATATGAATATGGAGAAGTGCTCCCTCAACTGAGCACAGTGGCGAGGAGTATGCCTCTTTACATGGGTGTCCTTTGTCTTGCACTAGGCACAATACTATGATGAGTATACCTCTACTGTCTGGAACTAGAGTTGGACCAAGTATAATGTTCCCAATGGAGTGTATCTCTATAATGGGTTCCACCAGAGATGGATGGGATTGTGGTGTGTGATCTCCTAGTTTGTGTGTTACAATTTGAGCCTTCAGTGAAAATACTGATGCGGGTTATGAGGTTTGGACCCCATGTATCTTAGTGGATGAGATGAGTATATCTGGAAGTCCATGGTATATTTATGGGCATATACCTAAGTAGATCTAACTATAAATTCTTTCATTGTGTTTCTCTTGTGATATATCTTTGTGGTTTCAGGTTCCCCTGCTGATTATTGTTTTAGTCACCCTTGTAAGGGATTCTCCCACATGTTTTGTGTCTGGTGCAGATGAAAAGAGCTTCGATAGAGACCTCAATAGCCCAGGACCAGGTGGTTCCTAGTGATACATGATACATACGACATACTTCCACAAATTCTAACAAAAACTCCTTGCTACCCTTTTGGTTGAGTCTTCTATGAATGTCTTATATTGATCTTTTGTACTTTCTTGTTTTCATTTTGTTTTTTTGGTTTGTATTTTAGCCCATTTGACATACTGATTCTACCTATACTCAGTGGTTGTTTAGTGGAATGCATGTTTTTATTTTCCTATTTTTTGGGATGTGGTTTTTTGTGTGTCTGTGTGCATAAAGGTACTTAGGGAAATTCCTCCCTATCATGGGATAATACCTTTGGTGCTAGTAGTCAACCCATGGACTTTGGGAGGAAGGCTTGGGGTAGTCATGCCACAATCCCTAGAGAAAGCTTCATGACATTTTCATGGATAATTCATTAATTTTGAGTTTTTGGTCTATTTGTTTCCCTAGGAATGGTTACTGTGTATGGGTTTTCTAGAAACCATGTAGATGTTGAAGGTAGAGTTTGTTTTCAATTCATTTTGTTCTATCATGGTTGGCCTTTCATGGCTTGTTTAGATTTTGGACCAAACCATGCACGGAAAGTGAGTAAATTTTTGTCTTATTGGTGGTTTATAATGAATGGTGAAAAGACTGCACATAGTTAGTGGGTACCAGGTGGTAAGTGTGTGAGTGGGCCTATAATTTTGGTAGACCCAAATTGAATAGATAGCACATAGCTTCCCATACTATGTGGCCAACCCATGTGGGTGACACTTCCTTCTAGTCGGGTGTGTATGGTTGGCACTGGGTTTGGCTAAGCATTCCGCAGAACCGTGGGACATAAAAAAATTCTTAAAATCAAGAGATTCCAATTTAACCGCTCCTTTTGAACCATATTTCTGGTTCATCATCCCTTTCCTGATTTTTGGGCACTAGGGGGCTGCAAAAACCCTATATCATTTTCACTCCATGGATCCTTGTTTCTCCTCCTTCAAATATAGGTGGGGTGCTCTATAGTTTTTGTCATTTTCTCTTCTTATTCTCATTATATCTTGTTTTTTTATTTTACATGGCTTGGATCCCTCATGGATGAACCCTTGGGGGATGTTTGGCTGATGTGGGGTTTTTTATTTTAGGGTGTTTAGTTTGTATATCGATCTTGGTTATTTCCTCTTTAATAGTTTCATCGGTTTCTCACATTGTTGAGGTTGGTGTTTTCATCCATTTCCTCTATAGAACATTCCATTTTATTCTTGAGCCCTTAAAATTATTCTCTAAATGTGGTTTTAATGTTTGTGAGGTACTGTATTTATTTTTTTGGAATTTATATGTATCCAACTTGATGAAAAGGGGATTTAAAGTGATTCATATAATTATTCTTATATGTATATGGATGCAAGGTGTTTGAAAAAATTTAATTTTTTTTCAAAAAATAGATTTGAATATTCTTAGAATGTGTTTGAACTTCTTTGTACTTTTATAATTGGGTAAAATATTGAATTTAGCATTGTGTGGGGATTGTGGTAATTTTTTTGGATTTGTTCTTTTGTAGGGTTCTTTGTATTTGATTTTGGATCTTGTTTCAATTCATTAAATTTGAAAATTGTTTTTTATGGTTTTATATGTATATTATATTACATGTGGGTATATCAATATGTGTGCTTGGTGAAAAAATGGATGGTAACACACATTAAAATAACTTTCCTTTAAATTTTCCATCTTGAACTCCAGTTTTCAAAACACTATTCCACCATACCTTTATCTCTTCCACTCCATCTTCTATGTAAGTTTTTTTAAAAAAATTCATGGATCTCAAAATGAATATTTCATTTCCAAATGAACTCAAATGTGTATTTCAAAAAATATTTCCAAAGCACAACCAATTCATTAATTTTAGGTGTTATTTGTTAACTAAAAAACATAAAATACCCATTCAACATATTTCGATCATGAATGATTTTTTCACCATGGTTTTTGAAATTGTTATATATTTTTAAATCTTATGACATAGTTGGTACATTATCTTGTTTTCTAAATTTTTATTTAATTCACATGACATGTAGTCCCTATTGCAACTTCTAAATGGTTCCATGTAAGATGGGATCCCTAATCGTCATCCTTCTGATGAGAGGTCCTTCACATAGTTTGTGTTATATAATGGGGAGGACATGCATGTTGGAAACTATAGGTTATACCAAACATGTTATGACCTCTTGAATCCCCTATATACTATTATCACGGGATTATCAGACAACATCTATAGTTTTAGGAGAATATTGATTTGTAGTCCAGATTATATGAATTAGAATTCCCTTTCAAGAGGATTGGATATGTGGGATTTTCCACTAGGGTGCTAGTTTATGGAACCTATGTTGGTTATTAACAATGGAGGCACACCATATAAAAATATTTGGGTCCAAACTGTGTGCGTCTAGGGATTATTTGTATGTAATCTATGGAAATACCACTGATTACATATCTGTATGCTCTAGATTTATTTTGTATAACATTGTTTACATGATCCCTAAGTTTTTTTATGTACCTCCTTTATCTCGTTTTTGGATTTGTTTGATATACCATGATAATTTTTATTAGATAAGATATTATTTACTTTTATACATTGTTTGGGTTTTGTTTTCATTTTTATTTTGGGGTTTAGGTTGTTTTTAAAAATGTAATGGATATGTATGAAATTTTACTTGTCAAAATCATTATTATACAAAATGTATTTTCAAACCATCAATTATGGAATATTCTAGAAAAAATATTTAAGGATTGTTTTTGCATTACTTCTATTCTATTTTAATCCTTACACCCTAATTGTTCCACTCGGCATCAGTGGACCTAATTTTTCGTCAGGTTTAAGATTTGTTCATTGTTCCATATGGAGTGTGCTGGTTTTATAGATGTTGTCGAAAAATAGGTCACATGGAGATCAGGTTTGTTTTGGACTAATTTTAGTTTTATATTTTGATTTAGTATTTTCTATTACATTTATCTATAATTGGATTTGGATCTAGAATTGTTTTTTTATCAAACTTTAGGTATTATTGGATTTTATTCTTTATGATATGTAATCTATTTTCTTTCTTTTATGTTTTTTTGTATTGGTATAAATATTTCCCTAGTGTATGATTAGTGATTTTAGATAAAAGTTTTTCCAAACCATGAGGATTGGGAACACATATCATGCCATGTCGCTGTTGGCTTGGATGATCAGTTTCAGGGTCGAACCGGGATGGATTGTGAATGAATGGTATCCAAGAATCCCATTATTATTTATGTTGTCAGGTAGTATATAGATAATACTACCAAGACATGGGAGGTAGGTATGGGAAGAGAACCATGAACTCTTTCTCATTATCAGCCGTGAGTTAAAAGGGGTAGTCTAGGACTAGAGTATTTAATTTTTAATTATGAGGTTATTCCATTTGTGAGTGTCTAGTTTTTCAGAATTCTAGAATGAAAATGGAAGTGAATAGATGCAACCCAATTAGTTTTCATAGAGTAGGGACCCATGTGGAACCCTAGTTAATGCGTCATGATACTTCCAGTGGTTTCCGGTTTCTTGGGGAATGGTCTAATAAACCATGTGGTCGGGTTATGGATGGACATGAGTTTTCTATTTCATGAGTTTTGGTAGGATTTATGTTAGGTTTTTTTTGTGGGTGGATTTTTGAATTGATTTTTTCTGTGACTTTTTTCCAAAAGTAAATTAATTTCATGAAGTGTTTTTTTTAAATTGTGATTTGGTGATTGAGTTGGATTTAAAAATTATTTTTGGTATTTTGGGAAAGTGTCATTGGAATAAAGTTGTATTGATCTTGGAATTTATATAGTCATTTCAGAAATAGGATTTTGGTTTCAATTTGCAATGTTTTGATTTATGATCTTGGTGTTTCATTTTGGAATATCATATTTTGTTAATTTTTTAGATCTAGTTTCATGTTGAAACAATTTTTTGTTTTCCTATTTATATTCAACTACATAGAAAGATCCAAAAGTTTTATAGTTTGTCTTGTTCAGTCATTAGCTCCATCTAGACTCCCAGTTGGGTTGTAGAGTTTATTTTTTCATAGTTTTTTCTATTTTTCCATGGTGATCATGTTCATTTAGTGACTATAGAGTTTCATGAGAATGTTGATAGTGTCTTAAGGTATTTAAAATGTCTTCGAGATATAAGGGGTGAGATATTCTATGTTTATTCAAGTTATTTTGTTTGGATTTGTATAATGTGATCATTTTATTATTATTGTAATTTGGTATTTCTTAGGATATAATTAAGAACACTTTTATATGATAGTTTCAATCTAATGAGGTGAATGTGAATAAGGTGTTAGAGATCTTGTGTTTTTATAAAATTCAATGGATAGTGAAGGCCTATGTTTACTAATTTGAAGAATTTAATTGCTCTTATATAGTGATAGAATCAATAGAAGAGATAAAATATCCTCTCTTCAACTAGGGTTTCTTCTGGGAGAGTAAATATTGTATTCTCTCAATTATGGTAGTTCATGTATGAAAGATAGTTTATTAGTAATTTCAATCTGAGTTGGTTCCCAAGGAAAAATATATGGATGTTGGAAATCTGGTCACTCTTGGTGCTCCTAGAGATTCCCCATTTGGCGATAGGTGTAAACCAAAGGAGCCGATTTCTATGAATTCTCGTAGGTCAGTTCCTGCTTCTTGTTCACCAGAACACTCACATGTGTTTTTTCATTGTAGTTCATTTGGTAATTTTAATATACATTTTCATAATCATATGAAAGATATTCTAGAATGTGGTTGTTTGGGTAGTCTAGAGAAGTTTTTCATGCGGTTTTTATGGAAGAGGAAATACTAGTCTGAGGTTATTATCTCTTGACTATGGGGTAGTAGATGATTCAAGGCACCAGGTCTCCAGCCATATACCCTAGAGGGAATCTCATTATGTAGTTAGTAATTTTTAGATTTTGGGTTATCATATAATATTATTCCATCAATATTAGAGTGAGAATGGTTTCATATCTTATTATTGGAGTATCCTTTGGTTTTGATAATCTATCCGATATTAAGAATATTTGTAGCCTTGTATTCCTTTAAAAAAAATTAGCTATGATTTGTGAAAGGTAATAATTAAACTAATATTATAGTTTTTCTTTTTTTGGTCTCTTTTGGTTCCTATTTGGAGATGATCATGTCATTTGAAAATGATGAATTGTGGTTTGGATCAATTTTTGGTTTAAGATTTATTCCTATGGATCCCTTTATTTTGTGATTTACAAGGCTGGTCTATGCTAGTAGAATTTTAAATGGTGTAGAGACCAAAAATTTATCTTCTTTTCATTTAATCCAATGTTCTTTGGGTGTAACGTTTGTAAAAGAAAGGCCACACTGAGGATTATGGTTCCACTTGGATTTGTTTTCTTATGTGTTATAGATTTATTCCTTGTTTGGTAGGGTGCAATTATGGGGGAAGTTTTTTTGTCATGGGTATAATTATCACCCACTAACCAAAACCTTAATTTATTCATTATTTTCTTTATTTATTGATTTTAGATCTTTTTATTACGTTTTGAGTCATGTTCAATGTGATAATTCAATATTTGTTTGTAGTTTTTTGTCTGGTTCATGGCATTTTCATGTTTAGTACCCATAGTTTGGGGAGAAATTGTATCACTTGTAAATGCAGAGGTTGTTTTCAGTTCATTTTGTTCAAATATTTTTTCATCTCATGGATAATTCTTTGATTGGCCTACAATTTTCAACAAAAAATAAAAAACCATGTGGCTGGTCGTTGGTGATTGAGGAAAGGCTACCTACTTACCCTTAGTAATAAGGGACTTTGAAGCAATCGTAAAAGTGGTTCTACAATATTTAACGATCTATATTTAATGATTGGTTCATGGATTCCAAAAATATGCGGGTAGCATTTGTACATTCCCCTTCCTTCTATTAGGGTGTATATGGTTGGTACATAGTTTAGGGAACTTTGCTGCCTAACAATGTGGGTTATGCATATTATTAAAATCTTGGGTTTCCATTCCTACCCATATTATGTTTAAACCCCATTTCAGGTTCCAACTACCATTCTCAGTTTTGAAATATCATAGCCTCCAAAATCACTTCTAGTTTTTCTCTCGTTAGATTATTGTTTCCATTTATTCAAAAATTGGTGAGTTTCATTGAATTTATGGCCATTTTTTGCCTCTTCCCCTCCTCCTCTATTGTTCATATTCTTTCTTTTCACTTAGAACCCTTTTGGTCAAACCCTAGGGTGAGGGTTGTCCGACTTGGTATATTTTATTTCAATTTAGTGTTTGTGGTCTACCAATTGGTCTTGGTTCTTCAATTTTTAAGAGTTTTATTACATTTTAACATCATTGAATTATATGATTATATTAAACTTCTCTCTAAAACATGCCATTTGATGCTTGACCCTCTATAACTGGTCTCTAAATATGTTTTTAATGTTTTCAATCTGGTTTATTGATTTTTTTTTGGAATTTATATATTCAAAATTTTCTAAAATTGGGGTTTTAAGGGATTTATATAATAATTTTTATGCTTATATTCATGAAAGGTGTTTGAAAAAAATCAAATTCGTCTTTTAAAATGATTTTGAATACAGTGATATTGTGTTTGACCTTTTTTGATATTTCTTAGTTAAGTAAAAGGTGGAAGTGAGTTTTTTTGTGTGGATTGTGGCACCTTTTTATGATTGTGTTATTTTGTGTGGATCTTTATGATTGGTAGTGGCACTTCTTGAGATTATATAAATTGAAACCTTTGTGTTTTTTTTGGTTTTCCATATACATTATGATAAATTTTGGGATATCCATATATGCATTATGTGAAAAGATAGAGGGGAAGACACATGATGAGAGATTCCAATAAAAAAATTTCCATGATGAATCCAAATTTACAATACACTTTATCCATTTATTCCACCCCCTCAATTAATATTCTAAATGTATTTTCATATATACTAATTACATTCTCTAATTGGAATTTTGGTTTCCAAACGAACTCAAAAGTTGGTTTCAAATGTATCTCTTATGTAATTTAATTTTATAAATTTTGAGGTTTAATTTGGTAACTAAATTACATAAAATTACCATTTATCATATTCTAAGTATGAATGGAGTTTTCTCATTTATTTTGGGAATGGTTTTATAATTTTAAATATTAAGGCCCGATTGGTAATTTCCGATGTTTTGGTGTTTTTTTTTGTAAAATTTAGATAACATGTAGGACCATTTGGAAATATTGAATTATTACATTTCTGATGGGAACCCTATGGTCATACATCCAATGAGAGGGCCTTAACAAAGATTTAGTCAGAGAATGATAAATTCATTAAGGGTGGAAAATGTTGTACAATAGGGGTTTGATGAAATTCTAACTCTCTTGTATCCTATTATCATGGTATTCTATGATGTCATCTATAGTGTCAATTGATGATAGATTTTCAATCACAATTAGAAAGATTAGATCCCCATGGTAAGATGATAAATGATGTGGTATTTTCAACTTGTGACACAAGTATAAGGTATCCAAGTTGGTAATTGACTATGGATGTTCACCATATGGAAGAAGGTGGGTCTTAATAGAGTGATTTTAATGAATGATTATAGGGATGTTTAGGAAATACCCATGATTACATATCTGTATGATATAAATTTATTTTGAATCAATTTTTTAATGATATATTAATATTTTTGTTCTTATACTTGTCTAGTTTTCTTGATTTAATGACTTTAATGTTATAACATGTTAAATGTTCTTAGCTCAGATCATCCTTTTTATTATTCATTGTTTGGTTTGTGTTTTAATTTTGGAATATGTTATTGAAATAGAGTTTCAAAATGTAAAGGATGTGTTTTACCATTTAAATGATAGAACCCATTTTCCCAAAATTTATTTACAAACTATCATTTATTGATTTTTCAGGTAAAGGAAATATCTAGATTATGTGGTTCTATCAACCATAGCTATTTTTTATACACACAAACCACCTATTACACTAGCATCAATATACCTGAGTTATCTTGAACGTTCATTATTTTTTCATTTTTTTGTATGGATTGGGATACTTTTTTGAATGGTGTCGACCAATAGGTCTTAAGGTCACTATGTTGGTTCTTGATTGGTTTCATTTTTATCTATTTCGTTTTTTCATTTCTCTTTCCATGAAGGTTTTATTTGGATCTGGTTATGTATTTATTTATGATCAGTGGTTATTTTATTATCTTTTTTATGATTTGTACACTATTTTTTATCTTTTATTTCAGTTTATACTAGGATAAATTCTTCTTAGATGTATTCTCATGGATAATAAATACTAATTTTCAGACTGGGAGGATAAAGAATGCCTTTGAAAACTTGTCATAGGTAGGTTGGTTGATCGGTTCGGGGTAGACCTAGGTTGGTTCTTGAAACATAGTATTACATATAATGTCAAGGGAATTATGTATTATATTGAGTAACATGTTTTAAACATAATGGTTTTGGAAAATATTTCAACCCTGATGGAAACACATGTCAGTATTTGACTTCTCTTTTTATCCATTAAATGTAAATTTATGTTAATCAGACATAAAAAATTCATAATTTGAAAATCATTATTTATATTAAGGTATGAATTTGAAATTAATTGAATAATAAAAATGGATGAAATTTTGATAATGAAATAAAAAAATATCATGTAAGTATATTTACTTATATTCTGAGAAGATACAATAATTTTTCAATATTAGTAAAAGGATCATGAAAAAAATGTAATCCTTTTACATTCATATATGATAAATTAAATATAAATTTTAACCCTTAAATATTTATGGTTTCAAGGCCATTAAGATTCCAACGATCATTCACATTCTTGTGATAAATGACCTATATTACTCTCTATAAATATTATGCTTTTCTTCCACATGTATATCTTCACATGAAACCAATGTTCTCCAACATAGAAACATAGGAATTTGATATTTCATATGACCTTTAAACCACCATTTAACCATTATCGGAAAGATTTTAAATCAACCCTTCTCAAGATGCAGTCTTTCAATAATTTATTTTGAAATGTCAAACCTTGATTACTATGAGAGAGTCAAAAATGTGAGGAGAAAATTTATTTAAGGTGTGGAGAATGTTACACTATGAAATTATAAAATAAGAACATTGTATTCAATAACGTGTATGAAATGAAATAGTTAGAATATAAGTGAATATAACATCCTGAAACATTTTGATAAATTTATTTTTAAATAATTTAAATCTCTTTAATATATTGAATAACATGAAACATTGAGTTTATCTTACAATACATGAAACACTAAGTTTGTCATTCATTACACGCAACACGGTTTTTTAACAAAACATAACATATTATTAAAATATTGTTATTAAATATGATAGTTATCACCGAGAATTTGCAATGGAGTGTATGAATAGTACTAACCATTTTACTAAAATCATGGTTAACTATTTATTAGAAATAATATAAGAACCAATTGAATGTAAATAAAATGTTTTATGAGATATTGTATTTTTCTAAAAAGTTGTTTTGTTTCACTTTCCACAGATAACATAATATTAATTTTTAATTGTTTTATAAAATTAATTTTAAAAAATAAATTTAATTTTTCAAATCAAAATACCAAAAACTACTTCAGGGTTAATGTTTCTTATTTTTCTAAAAAGATTTATTTTTTGATCAATTGGGAATCATTTCTCTTTTTAATTAACGAGTTTAATTTTAATTAAAAAATTTAAAATTATAAAATATATTTATAATGGGTTTTGAATGTTTTAATTTTGGTTTTAGATAAATTATATATCTATTAATCTATTTCAGTTCATTGAAATCAATATTTTAATATAATCACATTTTAATATTTTGAAAATTTTCTTTTTAAAAATCCACTTTTTCGATGCGTATACAGGATGAATTTTTAAATAAAAATTTAATCTAATATGAATTTAATTTGGGAAAAAAAGATTCCATATTTTGAGTCATAATTATTAATAATTTCTTTTTCGTTCAATGTAATTTTGATGAAAATCATCAGTGAAAAAAATAAAAATTATTTACCACGGTTATGCTAAAAATTGTTTTACCGAGAGGTTAAACTTAGAAGATAAGCATTAAACGTTACATGATCACTTTTAAACAAAAATATTACGCCCATTTTTAAACCATAACTCATATCTAATCAATAATGGACCATTATTGGATTTTAAAAGATATAAACATGGTTATGATTGAATATTATTAAAAAATTAGAAGCGTTCCACTCCACAAAATTATAAAAGGCCACCTCATCTCTCTCTTATTCACAACATGTAACATCTCTATTTTAGAAAATACCTACAAAAATCCCATCCCCACATCCATAAAATCATAATATAAGACTTATTTAGTGGTTAAATCCAATATATTAAGGATTTGGTGAAAACATATAAATGATAACTGATGTAGATGCAACGTTCTTCAATGAGCATTTTTATTTTATTTCTTCCTAAACCTAAATCAATAATTTTTAAACTGTGATGATATAATAACTAAAGTATATTAAATATAATTATCTATTTTTATGGTAATATCATGTCCCTAAATACACCTCCAAATCCATCAAAAGTGTAATGTAATCATCGTTTTTATGTAAGGCAGACTACCACCTTGTGAACATATGTCATTTATTCTTCCATTAGCAGAATTCAAATTTTCTTATGGAAATGTATAAAAAGTTTATATAATGAATTTATGACATATGTATAACAATGGAGTTATTTTAAAATATATATATTTTTAAATTTCATGATGTAGGGGATATTATAACATTGCACGTGTGTACAACAGACAGCTGCCTCATGAAGCGATGTGATTATTCTTTCACTAACACATTACAATGAAATTAATATGGTTAATGTTAGTGATTATTTATGATATACATGTAATTTTTATTATATTAATGATAGTTTAATCATTCATTAATAATAATATATATAATATTTTTTCTTTCCTTTTCACTCACTTAAATATGACAACATTGTTTGTGCATGTCTGGACTACCGCTTTCACGAAGCTGTGTGACTCTATTTTATTCACCAAACATCATAGAAGATTTATATATGTATATAATATGGTATATGTTATATTGTTATAATTATGTAAATATAATATATTACATACCTTATTTCTATATTGATCAATGAAAAATGGAAACATTACTCATGCGTATGTACGACCAACAGTCTTCTTGAACGTAAAGTATTTCATTTTTAATATCCATATATCATATTTGTTTTCAAAATTTTAATTGATTTATAAATATGATAATTATTTTATTATTATTATTCTTTATATGATATAACTACATAAAATTTGAAATAATAAGATCTTTTTTTAAGAAACATGTTTGAGAAAACAAGGCAATTAACACAAAAATCAACCAAAATAATAGAACATTACTAATAAAAAAGAGATGGAATTTTATAAAAGGATCATATATGAAATTAAAAAATTTAATATTGTTTTGGTATAAGATAATAAACGTATAAAACCACTATACTGAAGATTATATGACATTCAATCAAACGAAAGCATGAGGTAAGTGTTTTTATCTCAATTTCATTTCGATGAGGCACATTATAATTGTATCCACCAAATTTAATTTATATGGTGTATATAATATCCCTTTGAAAAATAATACAATGAATACATAATTATTAACGGTATTTTATGACCCAATTTTAATTTCTTCATCTATCTGGATTTGAATTAAATATTTCCATGTGGTAATGATATTTATTCATCAATTTTTTTCATTATGTATTATTACTTATTGTTTGTCATTCCCATTAACTGATAATGTGTATAATGAATTTTTATTATCTAATGTTTTATTTAAACTTGTTTAATGTGGAATTATAGATCCTACACATAATCTATTCAATATTAAACGTCATTTCAATGTTATTATAATTGTAAGGGGTTATTTCAAAATCCAACTCTAATCGAGATTGTTTATTCTTAAATTTAATTAGAGGATATTTATTTGATCATTGTCTATAAAAAAAATTAAATATATTATCATTTTGTTATTGATGATATTTTTATGTAATTTTACCATTATCACAATATTTTTACTTCAAATTTTATTGAATGTTTTTTATAAAATTCTGACTTCATTTATCTCATCAATCAGAAATTTGTTTTCTTCAAAAACCATGTTATTGAACAATGATATGAAAAATTTCTAACCTTTTAAAAATGATTTACTAATGAAATTTTATGTATAAATTATTTTTAATTAATTTTTCAAATAAATATTCTTTTCATTTTCAAAAAAAATATATTTTTTACCCTTTTTATAGAGAAAAAGGAATTTTCATTTTAACATGATTGACATGTCCCGAATAACCCACTGACATGACCATCATTGTATTGAAACTTAATTTGAATGTTAATAATATTATTTTTATATAAAATATTTTCCATAATACTATGTAGAGTCATTTTTTAAAATTTGTTTTTAAAGAAAAGGATCTTCATAATGTTTTATGTTTGAAAATGTTATTTTTAAAATGAAAGGATATTTTCATCGATATTGTATTTAAGGAATTTTATATGGAATTTGTAATTATAAATGAGAAAAAATCATTATTTTAAATATAATATAATAGGTATATGAAGTATTTAAACCATCCTAATACATCCCATGGATTATTTATGTTTATTTTTGTCAAGGATATTAATGACATTAACTTATTCCATTCCTTTTTATAGGCGAAAAATTCCCCTTGAAATGTTCACTTTCCAATGATCATTGGAAATTAAATTTAACTTAAATATAAGTGTTATTGATAAGGGATATTATCACAAACCAACCCATATCGACCTTGAACCGGTAACTCGAGCGGATCCACAACAAGGCCCGAGAGGCGTTCCTGATTCTCCCGGGCTGGCAACAAGCACCAGGGAATCATCAGAGTTACGAAGGGAAAGATTTTAGACAACATAAATGAATAAATATTGTGAAAATAATAAAGATAAGATCATAATAAATAAACCAAATTTAATGAATAAATAATCACAGAAGAAAATAAAAATAACTGAACATGAAAACCATTATCTTCGTGCGTCCTAGCGAGTCACTCTCCAACTCACAACCGAGCGTCGCCCAAGGTGAGCGCACCAAAGGTGGAACTTCCACAAGGACTAAAAATAGAAAATAAGTAGATGTGTGACTGTTAAAACTCAAAGGTATATCCTAGTATTATATTTCCTAATGAAATACCTTTATAACTAACAAAACAACGATGCCATGTTTGAACTACTATATATTAAAGAATGCATTACAAAATTTTTTACTTAAAATCAAAGTACAATCCATTTCCCTTAATGATTTGCAAAACTAGATTATAAACTTAAGTATTACCATGGTATTTCAAGGGTAATGTGATGATTTCATTGAAAATCCACAGTAAAGAGTTTTGAACACATTTGATTTTGAAAAACATTTTCATATTAGTTACAAATCCAAAACATCATTTTCCCTAAAAAACAGCCAACAAGTGTAGCAATGCAGTCATATATCTAGGGAAATGTAAATAGGCATACATGTATCTCAACAATAGTTGAAATAGATAAAATCCACTAGAAATAGGCTAACATGAGAGATCAATAATTGTCTAGACAACACTAATACCTTCGACCCCATCTATAGTCGCATGCCACACATGATGAAATCTAATGCTCCATATTCTCCACCACCCTTTCTCAGGACAGGATGAAGGAAAATCCCATAGAAATGAACCCAAACATATCTACCTACTATGGACCATGGGTCAGTACCACAACCTACCAGTGTAGTACTCATCTCAAGCAATTCCTTGAATATGCTAGGCTCTAATGTCTTAGGTATTAAAAAACAATGAGCTAATCAATTCTAGATGAGCAACAAATCACATATATATAATAGTAATGCACAATAGGTATCACCCTGAGTCTCCCCTAGGACCATTATTATGCCCTTATAAAAAAAATTATAATGGATTCTAACTGAGTAACCCAAAAAAAGATCCTGAGAATCCCCCAACAAGGACCTCCTACCCATTGCATTCAATTGGTTCATGAGAGACATCCAACAAGGGATTTCATAATAAACACCTTTCACTAATTTCACGAAATGGTCAAACGGGACCATAAACATTCACAAAAAAACCAATATTTAAAAATTAAATCACACTTCAAAATTGTTGTCACACACAATGTTTTCACTCAAAACATTTATAAGTATTTTTCAAAACCGCTTTACACGAACATGCCAATCGGGCCAAAATTTGACATTTCATGTCCAAACAATTTAAAATACACAAAAAAATTCACAAACAAAAACTTATTTAAAAATGAAAATACATTTCAAAAGTGGTTTCAAGAATAATGTTTTCACTCAAAACATTTATAAATATTTATCAAAACACATCTTTCGTACATTAAAAACAAAACCTCTTTACACAAACATGCCAACCAGGCCAAAATTCAACATTTCATGTCCAGCCAATTTAAAATCCACAACTACTCTTTTTAATTTAAAATCATTTGAAACATTATTCAAAAAAAAATCATTTACCAACACACACATGCACTTTTTACAAAGGTGTGAAAACACACAAAAATTACATGAAAACTGAAACTCATTCCTTTATAAATCCCCAACCATTTTAGAAACCATATAAGAACCCTAAAACATCATTTATCATGACGCCACAACATTTATAAATCCAAGAAAACCATTTTTTAAATCACACTTAACCTATAATATCAAACTAATCATTTTATATATAAAATAAGGCGACAAAAGACATGAATATTTACCAAATTAATTTCTATTTAATACAATACAATGCATAAACGCCTAGTGTTAAAAACTACCCAAAACAAACCATTTAAATAAATTCAAAAAAATCCCACAAAAAATTTCATTACACCCCGAAATGAAAAAATTCTTTCAAAATTTCCAACTAGACTATTTATCAGTGACACATGAAATTATTACTAAAACAGTTTAAAATTAAGACTCTATAAGGTGAAAAGAAAAATTTCATAGCACAATCTTATTTAAATTGATAAACCAGGTTCTAAAAATAAAAAATCAGGTGAAACACTAATGAAACAATTAATTAATCAAATGGTGAGCACAAACATAACAAAACGACATTTTTTTCAAAAAATAATAAATGAACATCCAATTTGCATGAAAAATAAATTATCCACAATTTTCACAAAAATAATTATCACATATATAGGATGTGAACAAAATAAATAGATGAAACTTATATTATAAATGAAATATCATTGGAAAACCTACCTCGGGACTAAGGAACGATGAAATTGAAAACATGAAACTACTCCGCATGGGTTTCAAAAATAATAAACCTTCTAAAATAATCCTTAAAAAATTAACTCCCCCAATATATCTAAAATAAAAATGTTGAATAAGGATAATTATACCAATGGGAGGGGTGAAATGTGCTGGAAGGAGGTGGTGCACCAGTAGGAGGTGGCAGTATAGGCTGGGCTCACCAAAAACGGGGACGACGCCAGCTAAGAGAGGGGCGATCGTGCCATTGAGCAGGAGGGGAGACAAGGATCAGTCGGTCGATGGCAGAGCAAGCGGAGGAGGCCAGGGAGGCACTACTGAGCATGGAGGGGGTGGGTAGCTCCGCTAGAGTAGAAAGGGGAGGAGAATTCGACCACGACTGGGAGGCTACGCTGCTGAGATGGAAAGGTACCATAATGGGAATGGAAGAGTTGGAGAGGAGAGGCTGTGACTGTAGGCAAGAAGGTGCACAAAAGAGGAGGCGAGCTGCACTGAGGGGTCACGCCACAATGTAGGGGAATGGGGCTGTGTTGAGAAGGTAGAGGAAGAGATAAAAAATTATGAAAAAAAACCTTGAAAAAAAATGAAAATAAAATCTAAAATAAAATTTTTAAACACATAATTAATAATTATTCAATTAATAATAATAATCATAATAATCATCATCATCATAATAATCTTAATAATAATAATATAACAATATAATAATTCATAAAATTATTTTTAATTAAAATAAATTTTAATTTTAATATTTATAATAGAAAAAATAATAAACTACAATAATAACAATAATAATTATAATAATAATAATAACATATAAATAAAATTATTTATAACTCTCATTTCTTTTTTAATAATATTAAAATTAATGATTTTTTTAATAGTAATAGTTTTATTAACTATTATGAACAATAATAGTTAATATTATTTATAATAACAATAATAATATTCCAAAAAATGATAATAAATTTATTAATAAAAATAAAAATATTAAATGACACAATAAATTAAAAAATTTAGTCATTTTAAATTTTCAAGGATGAATAATCTATGTAGTTTCCCAGGTAAATCCACACAGGGTTTCCAAAACATGCTCTGCCTGTGCGCCCAATGACGTTGTACCCAAACCATACACTTTTTAACAGAAGCATGGAAATTTCAACCAAGACTCAACCTGAACCCCAAAAAAATTATTTAAGGAAAAATAAATAATAAAATAATATAATATAATTGTTCGGGGAGTGACATATATTCTTATTTATTAAACTATATATCATTTATATATAGTATATTTTACATTAAAATGCTTTGGTTTACCTTAGGAAATGTTTATAAATTTGTATCCTTTAATAAATATAGATATTTCATGTTAAGGCATTTTTTTCTTGAATTAAATATATTAATTCATTTAGGAAGAATAATTTGTACCATGAGTGATGGGTGGGGCCAAGTATCATATAAACCCTCAATTAATTAGTAGGTATCATGATAAAAATTAGTAGGCCTATATTAAATGAGTTTCAATCTGTAGTTTAAATGTCTTATTGGTAGAAGCGTCATATGCCTTAGACATGACATCTAATAACTAAAAATTTAAATAAATATGATTTTATTTATTATTAAGAAAGAAATTTTTACAATTAAATTATCTCTAGATGAATTTCATTCTAATTATATTGATCTAATATATTGTGGTTTCATTAATTTACCAGTCCATGCTATTTATGCCCCTTATAATTACGATAGAAAGGTTATTAATCAATGGATTATTTGTTTAGTTGTTTACATTTTAATATATACTATTATCATTCATATTATTATTTTGATATTATCTTTGGATTCAATCAATTTCATTTTATTGATTACATGGTATGTGTGTCCAGTAATTTACAATTCAAAATCGAATATTCTTATTGATAAATGATTTTTCCTTCGTACTTAACCATTATGGGGAATTTAAGATCACCGTTATTTTCTTTTCCTTTCTCAAAAATAAATGAAGTTTACTATATTTTATATTCAAGAATATGATATATTGAATAAATTTGTTCTCAAAAAATATTATGTTTTAATTTTTGGTTTTCAAATTCTATGAACAAATCTTGTTTGTCTATAGTGTACTAATACTAATAAACTATTAGATCCACCAGGATTAGATTCCATGTATCTTATGAAAATTTAATAAATTTCACACTAGATTCGGGATACTAGGGTATAAGTATCTATTGTAACCAAGATTAATATTAATGAACTAAAATTACCGAACCAAACATAAATGAAAAATGATTGAATTTTCACATTAAATAGAGACTTAAACAATGAATTGTTAGTAGACAAGTGCTAAGAGAGAATAATTAATTCATATAATTTTTTAAATATATGAGTTTTGTCCTTAAATATATTTTTAAAGACATATATTTATTATATTGGAGGTTCTAACACATTTGAAGCATGTCAAACTATTGTTATTTGTTTCACATCTCACATTAACTAATGTGAGACATATTTTGTATTCACTAGTTATGTTATTTACTTCACCTTTGATATAAAATGTCATGAATATTTATCTTAATTGCTTTAATGTTATATTTTATGTTATCTATTATAATTGGATTATGATTTTTAAGTTACCACAGTGTTAAGGGATTATTTCACAATTTAATCATTATTTTGGATTTTTTCTATAAATATATATTATAGGTATTATTTGAATGTTTACTCATAAAATTAATCTATTTTACACTAATTGGGAGTTTAAAGGATTAAGAAAATGTTTATAATTAAATTCTTTTTGATATCACTCTTCAGTCAAGAATATTTTTTTCTTCTAAAACCATTTTTTCTAAAAACAATAAAAAATATCATTAACCATTTAAAAAAGATTTAATATAGACATTATTTTTTTTACTTTTTAAAATCATTTCAATGAAAAAGTTTATTATTTTCAAAAGAAGAACCATTTTTCTTTTACGTAAAATGTGAATGGAATGTTTTTTTTAACATGTAAGGACTTAATTGAATTTTCTACCGTAAAGAATTGTTAATGTTTTAAAGAATATTCCACATTTTTTCAAATGTAATATTCCTATAAAAGTTTATTAAAAAAATTTGTAATATTTTTATATTAAAATTTTTGTTTTATAGTGAAAAGGATATTTTCCTCAATAAGGTTAGTAATAAAATTTTTTTGGAATTTTTATTCCTTGATTACATAATCCCTTTAATTTACATATGGTCAACTTGAGATATGTTGTGTTGATATAATCCTCATTATTTCATTGGATAGTTCTAGATAAGTTGGAATATAATATACTCAATTATTATCATTAACCATATTACTATGGATATTTTATGATTATTTTGATTTGATTGGTGTATGTACTAACACTTTATAAGACAGTTTTCAAAAAAAATTATGATGATTATGTTTCACCAATTCAATTTCATTAATTCATGGGACTTAGTTTGTGATGGGCGGGGCTTGGTCATGTTCTTTCCTTTGAGGCATCAACATTCCTCATGATTTAAATGTATTGTCCAAATTAGATGTGTTTTACCCCAAAATTTAAACTATATATATAACATCTTGAGAGTATGTTTTAAATGTCTAACATTATGAATTCACTCATTATGAGATAAATTATGGATCTCCCTTTTATTTTTATAATATTTATAATATCCATGTATAAATTTAGTGATCATGCGATTATTTATATAGTTTTTTGGATCAAAATTTATTTCAAAATATTATGGGCATTTAGTTGAATAAATATAATGATATTCAATTATCTACAATTCTATATTTAATATGATTATTTTTTATGATAGTTTCCATTATACACACTCATATTGAGAATCAGAGTTTACCCCTTTCTTATGTTTTATTTTTCCATAGGATACCCAGAGATGTTATGTGATTGATAAGTAGTGATTATCTAAGAGGCATAATTTCATTATCAAATAAAAAATATTCTATAATTTATTTTTTTCAATGTTCAAATGAATTTCTTGTTTGAATCTGGTTTACCAAGATAATTAAAATATTTAGTTCCTATAGATGTGATTCATTGTATAATATTCCAATGTAATAAGGTCACCTATATCTCTAGGATACCGGTGTTTCATTATATACATTTAGAATCAAAGAAAGTTTTGTATAATCGTTGAAAATAGACTTTGGAAAACACTAATTAGGTAATTAGACCCTGCAATAGAAATTTATGATATTTTTAAAATTAAATAATCTTTTCTTTAATAAGGAATAATTTTTTTTCTAAGAAATACATCCCTGTTTGAAAACTATAAGTGGATGTTGATATGGAACAAATGTAACTAAAAGCAATAACTCTAAAAAGGCTGCATGGGATTGACTTGAGCATTATCTGGTACAAAATATCAGTACCTTTCACCAGGTTTGACACTCCCAATGAATATTATTTGGGTAATTAAAATTTTATTTAAAATAAATTATGATGTATTTGAAAGTATTTTTATTAATTTTAATCTTTTAAAAAAATCTTGTTTATGATTATGAGATTATCCATGCATATATTTCACAATTTATGTTAAGTTCTTCAGATATTTTCGAATTATAAACTATATTAAATGATTTTATGATCTAATATGGTATACTCAATTTTTTAGAAATGGTACATAGTAGAATAAATAGAAACTATATTAATTAACATAATCCAAAGAGTAAGAATTATCATTCCTTTCAAGGGATTAATCCAATATTTAAAAGGGAACTTGTCTCTAAACCAGTCAAACAATAAAAGGACATAATATAATGTGATATATAGAGAAATAAATAATTCTAACTGTATAATACATTTGAAGTGATGTATGAAAAAATTAGGATAATAGAGAAAAATGGATAAGGAGAAGAGTGGACAAAAGGGGTTTCCCACATCTGATAATTGTGGAAAGAAAAAACCTTGTACTTTCATGAAGGGAATTAGAGTTTTATTCAAGTGTAGTGAAAAGTTCTTTTAATATCATGAATTAAAGGGTATTAAAAAAACTAGTTTGATTAATGTTTCAATTATAAAGATACAATTGACTATGAGAATGACATCCCCAAGTGTCAAGGGAATATATCATAAAATAAGATAAAGGATTAATGAAATTATTTAGGTATTACTATGACCAATGTGGAATGATTAATGTTATTTGGTATTTGGATTAAAAAATTATGATATAAATTTATTTTCTCAATGAAACTCTTTTTATGAATATTATGATGTGTATAATTATTGAACTATAGTACTTTTACTTTAATGATTTGAGAAAATGTGTTCAATGGTATTGATGATCAGGGAAACTAACATACTGGATTGTTGATGTTTTTTGAGAAAAAAATATTGAGGGAAGATATCATTTAATATTTTATTGATGTTGAGTTAATAATTATAATTAGTTTTTTATGGGATTTTATTGGTAACCATGAAATTTCTTAATAATTTTATGGTTGTAGTTATTTTTATGGAGTTTTCGGCATGTTTGGATTTATCGAATATAATCAAAAAACTGATTTTTTTAAATAATGCATTTTTTTTCAATTTGATTTTATGGTGATAAATTTTTTAAACCATTTGTAATGTCAATTTAAGAGCCACTTTATAGTTTAAATGGAATATAATTTTTTTTAGTAACATCCATTCTATATTTTTGGACATTGAATTTGGAAAGACATATTTTGGATGAGTCATAAGGATAATCATTTGTAAAATAGATTATCATGAATTTTGGGAGTTACTATTGTGGTATCACATAAAATAATATTATTTTGGATAACTTGAACAAAACATTTTAGTCTTAGAAAATATCTAGATATTGGAGGAATTATTTTTCATTTATTTACTCATCTACATCAAGAATTAATATTCAAATTGAAAATTCTTTTCATAGTGATAAATGTGAAGTTGGAATTAATCAATTCATAGAAAAATTATTAAATTGGGCCTATGAAATTTAAAGATATCATGTATGTATATTATTATTTGTTTTAATTATATATGGTAATGAAATTCTTCATCTCTGGTAAAAGGACTGTAAAATAATAATTTTATCATTGTACCTTAAATTAGGATGAATAAAATTGAACATTAAGTCATCTCAGATTTATGGATTTTTGGTCATTCAATTTCTAAATCTTTTACTTTCTAGTTTTTAATTATCTCTATCACACTCCAAAATTATTTTTTCCTTTTCTTCAAATTAGTTTCTTCCATTCACACTAATGTTATCCTATATGGAAACATAGTAATGTGTTGTTATATATGGCCAAAACACTTAACTCTCTCTCACTCTCTTATAAATAGGACGTTTTATGTACCATTTTTACAATGTGGGTTTCTATAAAATTTATTTTCAAATGTCATCCCCTTGATTATTGAGATTAATATTAAATTGTGAGGATGAAATTGTTTTAAGGGGGTAGAATTTATTAACCAGATATTTTAAAAGAGGAAGATTATATTGAATAGAATATATATAATAGAACACAAATTATTGAAGAGAATATTACAACCCAAAAAATTTTGATATATTTATTTAAAACAATCATTCTCTTCTATAGATTTCAATGAATGCCACACTAGGAATAAATGAAATACAATAATCTATTTAAATATTATCATTTAAACATGACCATAAAAACACATCCATATGTTGGAGGCCATGAATAGTAATAAGGAAATTATAAAAATTATATTGTTTAAATATTCATGAAATAAATTAAATTTTTATTTATTGACCATAAATAAAATAATAACCATTTGAAATAAAAATATATTATTTTTTAAGAACAATAATTTTTAGGAAAATGTTTAATCATACTTTAACACATAATTTAAATTTAATATTTGGAAATTATTAAAAAATATTTTACAAAATAAACATCATACTTAAAATATAAATTTTAATACTCTATTGTGGTAAATTATTTAGATTACTCTGAGATTATGGATTTCATGATGACTTGTGAAAAATATAATTTTATATTGAGGATATCATTTTTCATCTAAATAATTTAAAAGGATATATTATATGTGAAATTGTTTATAATGGAAAATTACTCAAATTATATTAATTTATTTATAATTTTGTTCCATATAATCAATTTCATATTGAATATTTATCTTAAAATATTATATACTTATGAGAAATCTTCTCTTTGAAAAATGATTTTTCTTCTCATATGAGGGATTAATTTTAAAATTTATTACCCCCATTAGGTGAATTTAAATTATAAAATTCATAAAATATTTTGATTCAAAATAACTAATATTATCTCAAAATATAATATTTATTTTCATTCATAATGAATAGTGAAAATTTTAAATATTAATTATCATGGATAAAGTTAAAATAATGTTACTAAGGGTTACACTAATAAGATTTGGGTTTAAAATGAAATAAAAACATAAAAACACCATTGGATGGAAATTTGTTTTACCGTATTACCTCAATGGGTTGACAATAATCCAATTTAGAGGTTTTTGGAATTATAAACACATGGGTATCACTTTATCTTTAAAAAATGTCAATGTGTGTTATCTCACGAACTTATAAAAGGTCACCCCACTCTTCCCCTATCTACTCTTAAAAAATAATTTGGTTTGTATAATGACTTACCAAATACCATACATAATTACCTCTCCACATCTTATTGATATTATTGAAATTATTATGTTATCTAAAAAATACTTTACATATAAACCTAAACAAGATCTTGCTAGAAGTGCTCAAATTCAAAAAAGTTAGTATTTGTTTGGATTATTCTTAAACCAAGTTAAAACCTTATTAAAATTATAACATAACAATAAAAGTATCCTCGATATAAATTGATTTTATTTTTTAAATTTAACATGCAAGACCTTTCTTCACTTCTGTCATATTAGAAATGATATCATCAAACGAGTGTACGACAGACTACAGAAAAGCGAACCCATGTATTTTTATTTCCATAACTACATTTCCAGATAGTATATAATGATGTATAAAAAAAATTTATACGATATTTATGACTTTATAATATTTAATTGATGATCATATCTTATATATCTCCTTATTTTCTATTCCACTGGGTAAACGACAATGTCACTCGTGGGTATGGTGAACTACAGCCTCGTGAAGCCATGTGATTCCATTTTCAAATAAACTTGACATCGAAGAGACTAAGATTAAAATTAATGAACAAATTTGATATTTATAACCTTAAAGTAATTATTTAAATATAATATCAAATATTAATTTTACCTTCTAATATTTTGGAAAATAATAATATTGCTCGTGTGTATGAGTGGACTACCGCCTCCAAATAATGATATGAAAAGGTTTTCATTTAATATTTTCAAGGAAGATAATATGTATTTTTTTATCTATATAAATTATATTTATATGAAATGTTAATAAATCTTGAATTTTTTATTAATATTTATTTTGATATCATTCTATATATTGAGAAAAATTGAAACAAAATTCATGTGTATGTGTGATCGACCATCTCCCTGAAAGGTGTAATACACATTCTATATCCAATGCTTGTAGATTAATATAAATAAATATATAAGTAATATAAAGGATATTTATATAATTTTTAAATTATATATATTATTTAACCAATATAAACATAAATTGACTAAAATTACGGAACCGAAACATACATGAAAACAAAGCTATTATCAACTAAAACAATTATTTTAACCATGAATTATTAATAAATGGGTCATAAAAGGAACTAATTAAATCATATATAGTAAAAAATATATTAATATGGAAGAATAATATATTAATAATAGAAATATATTTTTTTAAATTGGAGGTTCAGAGAAATATAAAAGAACTCAGACATGAGGTAAGAGTTTCTCATCTTTCTTTTACTTCGGTGAGACATATCCACATTCACTAATTAATTAATTTTTATAGTTGACATAATTCCAATTTTATATGTTTTATCACTAATAACATTAATTTTGAGGTATTTTATGTTTTATTTTATCTTATTTCTCTTATGGGGATTACGATTAATAAGTTTCTAATGTGGTAAGGTAATATTTCATAATCTCAACATTATTCGTGATTATTTTTGAATAAATCTTTATTGGGAGTAATTATTTTATATTTACATCATAAAATAAAATTTTCTTCTTATAATAATTATATTCATGAATTTTTTTATGTAAATTTACTATTTTTCAACTTTCCGGTACACAACAATATTGATAAAATATTTTTCAGGAAAATATTACTTTATTTATCCATTCATTCAAAAATAATTTTACCTTTAAAACTAGGTTTTATAATATTGTTTTCTATAATTACATTATCCAGTTCAAAATTATTTTTAAAATAATTATATTTAGTTAAATTTAGTTTTTTAATGGAATCTTTATTTATTTTTCAAAACACGATCTATTTGGTTTTTACAAAAAATGTTGGTGAACTATTTTTTTCAATGTGTAAATCATGAATAAAATTTTCCTTTGTCTTGACAACAAACTATTTAATACTTATTTTTATATAATTTATATTTTATTTTAAAATAACTGTATTTTATACAAGTTTGTGAAATTTTTGTTTTAAATTATTATTTTCATATTGAAAAATGATATTTTCACCAAGAGTATTTTTAATAACATTATTATGGTATTTCAATTCATTGATGATAAAAAAAATTACAATAGTTTAGATAAATTGAGTTTTTTTATTGATTTCATCCTAATTTTTTCTTTTGATGGTTTATAATGGGTTTGACCTTGTATGTAATATTTCATTACCATTCACAGTATTACTCTAGATGGTTTATGATTATGTTTATTTGATTGGTGTATTCATTATTATTTATCATGTTTATTTTTCAAAACAAATGTTTGTGTTGATAATGTTTCATCACTATATTAAGATAAATTAACTAGACATTGTATGTGATGGGTGGGTCTTGATTATAGATATACCATTAATTTAAAATGGATCTCATGAGATAAATCAATTGGATAAATTAGATGGGTTTGAACCCATAAATTTAAACGATCATGTGAATGGTATTGATTGTCATGACCCGTCCCCCGGGGCCTGTTCCATGACTACCCCAAGCCCGCCTTCCATAGGCCAGGGGATGAAAACTAGCACCAAAGTCGTAATTCCCTAAAACTAGGAAGGAATTGCCCTTATAACCTATAAACACAGACAACAGAGCACAAGATGGAAACTAAACAGTAAGTAAAACTGTATAAAAAAGTGTGATGGTAGTAAAAAGGGGCAAAAAATACAAGCCTAATAGTAAAGTACAATAATCTGAAAGTACAACTAAAGAAAATAAAAAATGATGCTAGGTCATCCTCCGAGGTTCCTACTTGAATGGTAGGTACAGATCGCCTCCTCAGCACTCCAGGTCCATCAGTCTCCTCTGTGTACCATCTTGCTGTAAGGTCCACCCCGGGAACCATGCAGTCCTGGTACTCTTAGCCTCAGTCAGTGCTGTCTGTCATCTTCATCAAACACAGCGAGTTACGAGCATAGTCCCTACAGGGGTGAATATAAAGATACTCAGTAGGGACCTCGAGACCCTCAAGGTCTCACAAAATCCAACGAGGATAAACCACAAAGAGTGAAATCAACAGATAACCCCACTTAGGTATATGCCCATACATATACCTAAGTTATCAAGTAATCCATCTCAATCATGAGGAAAACACGATAGTATTCTTTATGTCGGATCAACCAGGTCATCTCAACATGTATAATCTTTTGACTCTGTCACATCTATTTCTTTTAGGATGTCTCCCCGTAGACGACCAGCTAGAGTCCCAAGAGTTGTACACATAGATAGCCCACCGAGCGACAAGGCCTCAGTGCATGGCCCTTTTCTAGCGGTACTACTTCCCGTTGGGCCACTGAGACCACCATCCTCAGCAACAGATGATGCACACTACTGGAGTGCATTGCACGAGTTCCAGCACCAGAGGCCACCTAGGTTCTGGTGAGAGATGGACCCACAGGCGGCTGAGGATAAGATGGAGGTTGTGGTGAGAGTTTTCCGACTGGTAGGGACACCAGCCGACCTCATGGTGATTATTGATGCTAGACTTCTACAGACAGTAGTGGGTAGATGGTAAATCTTGTTTCTCCATGTTCATGATGAGATGATGCTTCTCTGGGAATACTTCGAGAGCCTACTCCGGGCAGAGTTTGTCCCAGTGACTGTTTGCGCGGTGCGCAAACAGGAGCTACTTCGTTTGCAGCAAAGCAACATGACTGTAGCTCAGTAATCAATGAGGTTCATAGACCTCTCATGCTACTCCTCTGATATGGTACGAGACCCATTTTTCAGGGCCCTGACCTTTGAGTAGGGACTCGGGCTGGAGATCATAGCTTCAGTTATCTCACATAGCATCCTGACGCATGCAAGTGTGTCAGAGAGAGCACGACTAGTGGAGAGTTTCTTTGCTGAGAAGTTTCTAGCAGTAAGATCCACCACCAGTCAACACGTAGCAATGTCTTCTGTAGCTGGAAGAAGATAGATGTCGCAAAGGTCTAAGAGGACCAGACCTACAGGTGGACGACCGCATGAATCAGGATCGGTTCTGCGTGGCACTCGGAGGAGAGACATACCTGCTAGGAGTGGTCAGTGTTTCACATGCAGCGGACAGGTTCAAATGGCTCGTGACTGTCCGACCCACCATTCGGATGATCAACAGATGGTCAAAAGACAGCCCAAGAAGAGACATGGATTCGATCGAGGTAGTCCGTATGGAGAAGGAGGATGTGGCAGAGGAGCTGGTCGTGCAGCTAGATGTGGAAGATGATTCTAGGTGCCACCACCACCACCACCAAGAGGTCCACCCCAACCATAGGGAGCAGATGGATATGGGATAGCTCATCTCCAGGAAGCTGAGGCCTCCGATCAAGACACTCTGGAGATTATTTAAGGTACCATCTATGTCTATTCTACCTTAGCTATAGTTCTTATAGACACAAGTGCTAGTAACTCATTCAATGCCACTGCCCTCATTCAGAGCATGGAGATTCCAATAGAGCTATTTTCTTGATCTTTACAACTTGAAACTCTTACAGGAGTAGACTCGATGATTACACACTGGTGCAGGCAGTGTGAGCTTACTCTAGGAGGTGAGCGCTTCGGCTGGGATCTCATAGTACCGGTGTCGAGGCCTTACGACGTCATCTTGGGTATGGATTGGTTATCTACATTCCATGCTCATATTGACTGTATTAGGTTCAATGTGTGGGGTTGTCCGCATGGATGGGACGAGGTTTACCTTCACCGGTGATAAGGGATCCTTTTCAACACACGATGGACTTGCTCGAAAGAGAGTGCAGCCGATCACTCATTAGTTGGCAGCCCTTACCCTCAGATGAGTTGATGTGGAGAGTCCGAGCTATCCTGTAGTGGTGGACCAGTACACAGATGTTTTCCCCAATGATATCTCATGTCTACCTCCTCAGAGATAGGTGGACTTTTATATTGACCTGTACCCCAGGACGACATCGATATCTATACCAGTGTATCGGATGAATCCCATAGAGCTTCGTGAGCTGCAGGTACAGCTAGAGGAATTGTAGGGGAATGGATTCATATGACCTTGTGTTTCTCCCCGGCCAGTCCTGATTCTGTTCGCCAAGAAGGCGGAAGGGAGCTTGAGGCTTTGTGTTGACTTCCAGTGCCTAAACTAGGTGACCGTGAATAACGTGTTCCCACTCCCGAGGATTGACGACCTCTTTGATCAGTTCAAGGGAGCACGGTGGCTCATGAAGAAAAACCTCAGATCAGGATATCACCAGCATAGAGTTTGAGATGAGGATATACAAAAGACGGCCTTCAGATGTCATTATGGCCACAACAAGTTCATAGTTACATCATTAGGCGTAACTAATGCTCTACACTACAAAAAATGTGTCTTCTTCCAATAGGGACACATATGTTGGTAAAAGTGCATTTTCTATTGGTAAAACATTATACAAACACATATGTTTTTATCACTAAACTTTTAGTAAAAACTCTGTCACTAAATGCTTTTGCGAAATATAAAATTTTTCTGTTACAATTATAATAATACCAACAGATAATATATATGTTGGTTAAAGTATTTAGCAACAAATTCTTATGACAATTTTTTCTGTAGGAAATAGTATTTTTAACATATAATATCTATCTATAAATTACATTTAAATAAAAATTCTAAAATTGTATATTTATTAATTTATAATATAAAATTCATCTCTTTTAATTATTATACTGAATACGATTGACATGAATGTTAAAAATTAGAATAAAAAAAGTAATTGTATTGATAATGAAATTTAATAAAAAATATTGATGAAAAAATACGGGACCCCCCCCCCCCAAACAAGATCCCCCAGTGGGATAAATCACACCCCCAAGTACCAGAAACCCATTCATGCCCCAATGACTCAGCTCCAGAACAATCAACCCATCCATACCCAGGGACCAGCGAGCCATCTCCAACTATACCACAACCTTCAGCGCATACAAACAGTGTCCCATCCATGTTCCAGGACTAGCAAGCCCGCTCCAGCACCAATGGAAAAAAATTGAGCAATCTCCAATACCTACGAGAAACCTCAAGTCGGTGCTACGCCACACCCTTCGTCTCTAATATCTACATCACAAACAACCAAAAATCATATCCACAAATCAGTAAAAATTTTCTATATGAATTTAATCCCAAAAAAATTATGATAAATGATACATGATTTAGAAACCCAACTCATACCTCTGAAACATTTATAAATAAAAAAAACTTGTAGTGAATACCCAAGGTTTTTCGAGCTTACACCAACATGCAATTGAAAATTTTTGAAAAAAAGACACAAAGAAGCAAATGAAAATAGACCATATCATCTCCAAAGAAATCAAGGCCATGGTATATATGGATCCATGCTTTGATAGTCCATCCATAATCCAACCTGTCAATGTAAAACCAGATCTGACATATCTGCAGAATGCTCAGATAAGAGGTTTCCATAACATGAAGGTGTACACTTAGATTGGATTTCCGACATGCATTCTTCCTTATGCAGATGCCCATGCAATACTGATCCTCCATTTTAGAACTGGTTGCTTCTTTGGAAATTGTTGAATTCTTCAAGAATAAAAGATACATATGAAGCGGAGTCCTAAACTCTTAAAATGTTGATGAAGGCATAAGCATACACAAAGAATTGAATGAGGAATGGATCAGTTCATCCTCCAAGAAATAATCCTTATACATATAGAGATCCAAAATATGAAGTTCGGAAGAAATATGATTCCACGTTCAATGACTATCCATCAGATTGTGAAAGCTCATGATCTAGGGACATCATGACCTAGTTGTCCTATGTAGAGAAAGATATCATACCTATTTTCAACCAGTCAGAAATCCGAATCATGAAGAAATTTAAATCTCAGATCGTAGTAGTCCCAATAATACTTGCTATCAAACCATCTTCAAATTTCTCCATCATACACAAAATCATGAAACCTGTCTTTGAAGGCAGTGTAATTCCAATCCAATTGATTGAAATAGTATATGAATTAGACAAATCAAACATGAAGACAACAAAAATAATCCCCCCAAAAAGGCCAAAAATTGGGGTTTGGAAGCTCAATCCAACCACCAAAACATAGAATAAAAAACAATCATTGGAGCCCTCCTCTGCTCACAAATGCCAAAAATCCCAAAAAACATCCAGAAACAACTTCAATTTTAAAATTAATGATGCACTCAACAGCAATAGTTGAAATTTATTTATCTAAAATTCAACATAAATATAAAAAACAATAAGACTATATACAGTGAGTTACATCTAAAAAAAGTGTTCAAATGAAGATGAATCATGTCAAACAACTAAAAAATTAGCATCTCAATAGTACTAAGATCTAAGACTTGTTTCACTATTAAAACAGATTCATCCCTACTTCAAATCCATCAGAAAATCCACATGCAACCACAAAAAAAAATAAGACCAGAAGAGTCATTTCCATGGAGAGTATCTGCATTTAAACATAGGATTTCATTTATGTTCTTCCAGCATTTTAGGAAGCATTCATTCTATGGTTTGATGATAAAATTCCATAGTGACTTCACCATCATTAATTTTTTGTAAATCTAATGCATGTTGTTCCATGAAACAAGAAATAAAGCAAGTGGAAGCTCATAAAATCTAAAATAAAAACACAAAAACTCACGTTTTTCCCATGATTGAATGCAAAAGTACTGAAAATTCCCATCTCTTCAAAGCCTTCAATAATGACGTTTATGTTCAACAACTGTAGATGGGTGAATGTAATAACCCAAACTTCTAGCATTCCCTTTGAAGAACCAATGTATAGGGTAAAAATGTTTATTATTTATGCACCTTTGAAGAGTGGGATGAAAGCTACTAAACATCATAATGTGTGTATGGTTGATATTTCGGATGAAGTAGAAATATATGAATAAGTAAAGATTCTATGACTCTAATGTGCATAGGGCCATGATGGTTTTATATGATCTTTTAATATAGAAGAATGGGAGATAATAAAAAAGTATCTAATTAAATCAATGCTCTATTTCTTTAGTAGTGGGCATATACTCATAGATACAAAAGTAACGTCTCTTGTCTTTGTTCCCAATACTACCCAACTATTTATTTTTAGAGATTATCATTAAAATAATCTATGTTACCTCTCATATAAAATCATTATTAAACTACATAATGATAAATGGTTTATCTTCATCACCCTATTATCTCAGAGGAACAATATGTTCTTCGAAGTATGAGTCTTCATAGGGTAGTAGTTTTATTATAAGAGATATTGATAGATCCATATGTTGTTCTTTAATGTGTAAGTCAAATAAAATTGGAATTACTAAATCAATATTTTCATATACAGGTACTATCGTGACTAAACAATGGCCCCTGGATTCCATGTAAATAGTTTCTAAGAATCTATGATAGCGCTTAAATGTGAACTATAAAAACACCACTACAAAATGGATAGACCAAATTAGCTAACAGCATCTCAAAAGATATACATTGAAGCATTAAACATTACTCGCATTCTTAATAATATAAGCATTTTAGCATTCTAGCATATTAGCTACCTCATCCTAAATAAAAATGTATACATCCATGTAACGAAATTTCCTTTTTTTTCCTACATTCTACCCTTGAAGAAGAATATTATTAATAGGATTTAATAATTCTATCTTTAAAGAACCTAGGGTTTTCATAAGAACTCAACAATCGATAATAACATGAAGAGTGTAGGATTAGTAAAATAAGAAAAACTAGATGATCATGCTATAAAATGTGTTGAATTCTTAAAAATTTGTATCCATTATTATAGTTTCAAAATCCACATTCATGAGAGTATCAATAGCTTGATCATAAAGCTATATGAGGAATGGGTTGACAAATGTAATGGGTTTCATTTTATGATGTCAATTGGAATTGCTGCATAAATATTCTGTTTTTGAAACATAGTAATCCACATATCACATGGATTCACTAAAAATAATAAGAAACACAACAAATAATTATTCAATGGAGTAAATATAAAAAATAAATTGGATATGGAGGAAGGATATGGAGTAAGAAAAATGCGAAATTTGAGAGATATACATGTATATGGAGTTACGAAATTTATAAGTATAGATATTCAATAACAATTAAGATATATATGTAACAATATAAAGATGAAATGTTTTTCATTTGTTCCTTGAAACAACAACTCTAGAATTAGGTCTAGTACTCAAAAGTTTTACCAACAGTTATTTAATTAATAGAACCACTCTATTTTGGGATTCCATCAACTTCTTGAGTTCTATTTTTTATTATTCTTAAACATTGAACAGTTTCATCACATTCCCCTTGTGACACTTCTACTAATTTGTATGTATTAATACATGTTGTTTTTCATGGAAAATGTGGGGAAAGGGGCTATATTCCTAACATAGAATTATAATAAAAAGGAGAAAAAATATAAAATGAATAGAGAAATTATTTCTTATCTATATCAGATATGGTCGAGCTGGGGCACTAGAGATAGAGGGGTCGTGCAGGATACCATGATAAAATGATGTGGACAATGATGGTGGAGCAGGGACGACGGGTTGGAACACCTTGGATGAATGGTCTGGTGAGGGGTTTCGCACGAGGATGTCGTCCAGGAATAGAGAGGGGGTTTGCGTGATGATATTGCTGGGGGACATCGATTGGGAATAGGAACAGTTTATTTTGAAGATCTGAATGAGGAATGTAGATCGATAACAGTGAGGGGTTCCCGTGAGGATGTTTGCGAGGAACACCGGTGAATAACGCCGGTAAGGAAAGGGTAGGTAGGGTTCAGGAAGGGGGGTCACGGGGATGCCGGATAGAAAGGCCATGGGTGGGGGGTTTTTCTAATATATATATAATTGAAATAAAAAATTATATTGTATAAAAACTATGATTATATATATATTATCATATATTTTTATGGGTATTCTTTTAAATCATGGATATTTTAAATAATCATATATTTTTATTATCAAAATTATATGTTTGTAATAGGTAATATATCTATCTATATATTCATTTTTTTTGTAAAATATTTGACATTATCAAATAATTTATTACAACATATTTTTATAATGGAAAATTATTTTTTGGTAATAATAATCAATATCAGTGGATTTATTTTATCGGTAAATCAATTGTTGGTATTGTTATGATAATTCAACAAATTTAAATGTTGGTAAATTATTTTTTGGTATTGAACAATAAATACAAATAGATATATCTACTGGTAAAGAAAACGGTTGGTGTCTATAGTTAATATCAATAGAAATTAATATCTATTGGAATTAATCATTTTTACCAATAGATATATTATATATTGGTAATTTTCTGTTGGTAAAAGACACATTTTCTGTAGTGCTAGCAGTGCTCATGGGACTCATGAACATGATCATTCATCCATACCTAGATTGCTTTGTGGTAGTCTTCATAGACTTCATTCTGATATACTCTACTTCTAAGGTGGAGCATTCCTATCACTTGCAGGTAGTTCTAGAAACACTCTGAGAGAACTACCTTTATAGTAAGGTCTCTAAGTGCCAGTTCTAGATCCGAGAGGTTCACTTTCTAGGACATGACATCTCGGAGGTTGGAGTTGTTGTAGATCCAATGAAGATTGAGGAGGTACTTTCTTAGGATCCACCCATGAGTGTGACAGAGGTACATAGTTTCTTGGGTTTGGATGGATACTACCGGAGGTTTGTACCAGACTTCTCTAGAGTTTTAGCACCACTATCAGCCTTGACGAAGAAGGGGTAACCCTTTGTGTGGTCAGAGAGATGCTTGTAGAGAATTCAAGAGTTGTGACATAGATGAACTAGTGACCCCATCTTGATGCTTCCAGAGGAAGTCATAGGGTACGTAGTCTATTGTGACTCATCAGGGACCAGAATCAAACGTGTCCTGATACAGGAGTGATCAGTGATCGCATATGGATCTCAACAGCTGAAACAAAATGAAGAGAACTATGCTACACATGACCTGGAGTTAGCAGTAGTGGCCTTCACCTTGAATATGTGGCGACACTATCTGATGGGAGAACGTTTTATTGTGCACTCTAATCATAGGAGTATCATGTATATCTTCTCTAAGAAAGACCTAAACCTGAGACAATGACATTGGCTTGAGTTCCTCCCGGACTATGACTCCGAGATAGTCTATACTCATGGGAAGGGGAATGTTTTTGTAGATGAAATCACCAGGAGATCTGGTATACAGCTGCTGGGTGAGGTGACAGAGAATATGGATGCATTACATATATCTTTTTTGGATAGAGATAAAGCAGCCTTCCTTCAGTCTCTTACAGTCACTCCCCATCTTCTTCAGTGAGTTAGGGAGGCCTAGTGTGGGGATACTAACTGTGAGTCATAACGTGCTCAGATATCGACAGGGCATGCACCTGATGGTTTTTCTGAAGGTTGGGAGCATGTCATCCTCTTCAAAAAATGTACTATAGTACTTGTGTCACTTCACGGGGAAGGGTTGAGGGAGTTCCACACATACCCTCTAGCGGTACATCTATGACTGGAAAAAATGTACCAGGATCTCTGAAGACAGCACTGGTGGCTGCGAATGATGAAAGAAGTTGTAGAGTGTGTTTCTCGATGCCTCACTTGTCAGCAGGTGAAGGCTGAGTATCAAGTAACAACATTCTTGGTTCAGCCTTTAGAGGTCCCATAATAGATGTGGGATGGTATATCCACGGATTTCGTGACATGACTTACACGTACATCTAGAGGTCATGACTCGATCTGGGTGATCGTTGACCGACTCACCAAGTCAGCCCTCTTCCTACCAATAAAAGAGAATGGTTAATTAGAGAGCTTGAGATTCCTCTATGTGCAGGAGATTGTGTGGCTACATATAGTACCTTCGATTATTGTCTCCGATCGTGATGCACGTTTTATTTCCCGGCTATGGAAGGGGTTGTAGGAATCTTTCGTGACACAGCTTCATTTGAGCATCACCTTCCATCCTAAGACGGATTTCTAGACTGAGCGGACCATTTAGACCCTCGAGGACATGCTGCGTGATTTTTTTTCTCAACTTCTATCACAGCTGGGAGGATCACATTCCTTTGGTTGAGTTTGCATACAACAATAGCTATCACTCCACCATTTGGATGACACCTTTCGAGGAATTGTACGAGAGACCTTAAAGATCACCTTTGTGCTGGACTGACTCAGGGGAGTCAACACTAGTTGGACCAGAGAAGGTACGGGATACCACGGAGAAGGTTCCGATATATTGGAGTGGATAAAGACTGCACAGAGAAGGCAGATGTCATATGCTGATAGGAGACAGAGACATCGGGTGTTCGAGGATGGCGACCACGTCTTCCTACAGGTCTCACCTCGATGAGGTCAATAGAGATTTGGTCGAGGCAACAAGTTATCTCTGAGATTCATCAGGCCTTTTCAGGTCCTCAATAGATTTAGTGAGGTGTCTTATTGCTTAGCTCTTCCACCTCAGTTGCATCGGGCGCATGACGTCTTCCACGTATCCCATCTGAGGAGATACATGCACGACCCTTCCCAAATCATTGACCATGGAGAGTTAGACGTCGTCGATGGGGAGAATTTTACAGAGGTTCTAGTATAAATTGAGGATCGATAGGATTTGGTCCTTTGTGGATGGTCGATACCTCTGGTGCATGTTTTCTGTTATCATAGGAACCTCCAAGAGAGCACATGGGAGCGAGAGGCTCAGATGCGTGCTTAGTGCCCCCACTTGTTCACTTAGTTTTAGTTGTGGATTACGGGGACGTAAATACTATGGTGTGGAGAATGTAAACACCCAGAAATTTCTATGTATTTTTTTTAATTAAATATAGATTTTTTTATGAGTCCTTGAAAATTGACGGCGTGTGATTCCGAGGCCCGGTTTTCCCAGAATCAGTTTCTGAAGTTTTGTTCTGGTACGTTCAGTAAACTTACAAGAATGTTTTTATACCTTTTAAACTGGTGCTCGGAATTAAAATACGAGGGCACCGTTGAACTCATATCGCCAATATTCTCTTAAGGATACTATCACCTCGACGGTAGTGGGTTGATAATAAAAGATAGTTATTGGTTTTTTTGTGGATAATAATAAAATAAAATGAACTACACTTTATTTTATTTTTGAGCCATCATGTGGAAGTTGGACGAGGAGTCCACCAGAACTAAACCTCCTTGTGGGATTTGAAGTGTGGGGACCACCCAACCATAACCTCCCATGATAGGTTATGGTGGTGGGGCACCCTCGAACCTAACCACCCGTGAGAGGTTACGGTGGTTGGGACCACCCGGGAATCAACCCCAATTTTAATTGTGCAAAACCTCTCAACTCCCCTGATTAATGTGGGGGATCCTCTTGACATCCTCTACCCAATTACTTCGGCCAATGCACCTTCTATTAATGATCCAAATCCCCCACATTAATTAATTTATCACATCAATTAATTAATGTTAATCTTTTGTAATTTTGTGCCAACAACTAAATAATAGATATCTTAAATCTATTATTTTGTGTTGGCTCACTATCATTTTGGTGTAACATGGGAGAGAGATTGGGAGAAGCCTTCCAACAAAGAACCTCATCTTCCGATGAAGAACTCTCCTCCGATGAAGAACAACTTCAACTTTCTTCCTCGGAACCTCCTTCGACGTAGGATGTGCGCATCTACAATGAATCGACGTCTACTCTCTCGCACTAACGTCAACGAACAAAAAACAAGGTATGGAATTTAATAGAACATGATTATATTCCCTTAATCCTTCCCTTCTGAAACAAATAATTGTTGTGGATGTTTTTCCTTGCAGGTAGGGAAATTGTTTTTGCGGGAAGATGTGGGGTGTTGGAATGATTTTTCTTATATTTTCTTTTCTTGTTAATTATTTGAAATTCAATGAATGAATTGATCTGCTTGCTACCACCCTAAACACGGAGGGTGCGAACCAAACCAAAAATTCCCTACCCCTCGAATGTTCTTCTTTTTTATGTTCTTCAGATTGGTGATGAGGTGACGAGATGGAAAATGCGATGAAGGCAACAACCACACTCCCGCGACCTCTGCGACCCGCGCCGCCCGCCAGTCGTGACGCTTGCCGTCCGAACCGGCCTAAGACACATTTCACACCGGTAAAACTCGCCTTGGCCATGCCGTACCTTGGTCTAACCGGCCTCGGTCGCAGCGCACCCCAGCCGTGCCGCCCTAGCCGCTCCCTCCGCCCGACCGAATAGGCCCTGGCCACCCTGTCCGTCGGCCGAACCGGCTCCACCGCCCCAAGCCGACCACCCGTGCCTCCCGGCCGCCCGTGTCCTGCCAGCCACCCGCATCCTCCCGGTCACCCGTGCCTCCCGAACAGCAGCACCCTTTCGGCCACCTGCGCCTCCCGCATTGTGGCGCCCTCCCGGCCGCCCGCGCCTCCAGAACCGTGGCCCCCTCCCAGACCCCCACACCTCCCGAAACGTGGCGCCCTCCCGACCGCTCACTCCTCCTCACTACCCAAGCCCTCGTGGATGCCTGCACATCCCGTCCAAATTTTCTCCTAGCCGAGCCGACCTCCCGAGCCCCCGGAAGAACCGCGCCCTCGCGACGCCCCAGCTGAGTCATCCTCCTACGCCCCCGGCGGCGCCCCGGCCGAGCCAGCCTCCCAAACCCCTTACGGTGCCCTCCGGGCTGAGCTGCGCCCTTGTGGTGCCCTACAGGTTGAGCCGCCCATGTGGTTCCCTCTGGACTGAACCGCCCTCGCGTCGACCCGCGACCGGTCTACACCCTCACGACCGGTCTGCGCTCTCACGGCCCTCCGCGACCCCTCACGGCTAGCTAGGCTGGGCCCGGTGGGCCAAGCTGAACCTAACAGGATGTCCCACCTAACAGGTCGGTCCAGACTCAATGGGTCAGGCTGAGTCAACCCAGACAAGGTCGGTCTGACCGGGTCAGACCGAACCCCGAGCCACTATGACCATTCACTTTCTTTTGGCCTTATCTTTGGTATCGGGATTCCGTTTGAAGAACCATAAGCGGCCCTGGAAATCTTGTAGCATGACGATCCCTTTGAATATACCCCAATTGAGTTTGGGGTATAGTCGAGATACACTCAGGTTGGATCGTGCACAAATAAAATCTGGCCCCCAAGACACAAAGGGTAATAACTCACAGACTGGGCATCTGATTGACGCGCTATTTGACCCGTTGGGTGGTTCATCCCAGAGGGCGCCGCGTGGGCGGTTCATCCCAGAGGGAGCCTTATGGGCGGCTCGACCCTGAGGGCACCGCGAGGGAACAACATGGTCTAAAGGGCACCGTGAGGGCTGCGGGAGGCCGGCTAGGCCGGGGCGCTGCAAGGGGCATGCGAGGCCGGCTCGGCCGGGGCACCGCGAGGGTACGGTTCAGCTAGGGGATCGGGGGGCCGGCATGTCCAGGAGCTGAAGGCGGCTGGGAGGTGTGGGCGGCTGGGAGGGCACCATGGTTTGGGAGGCACGGGAACCAGGGAGGGCACCCTGGTTCGAGAGGCGCCGGAGGCCAAGAGGGTGTCATGGTTCAGGAGGCGCGGGTGGCTGGGAGGGCGCGAGCGGCCAGGAGGCGTGGGCGGTTCGGTCTGGGGCGGTGGAGCCGATTCGGCTAGCGGACGTGGTGGCCGGGGCCGGTTCGGCCAGTTCGGTCTAGCAGAGGGCACGACTAGGGCGGTATGACTGGGGTGCGGTGTGGCCGAGGCCAATTCGGCCAGGGTAAGGCGAGGACGATACCGGTTTGGCCGGGGGTGGCGCAGCCAACAACGGTTCGGCCAGGGCACGGTGTGGCTTGGGCCAGTTCGGCCGGTGGGAGACGCGGGTCATGGAGGTCGCAGGAGCATGGTTGTTTCCTTCGTCGCATTCGTCGCCTTGTCGCCTCATCGCCAATCCGAAGAACATCACAAACAAGAATGACGGAGGGGTTAGGCCCTGTTGGTTTGGAACGCACCCTCCGTGTTTAGGGTGGTAGAAAGCGGATCAATTCATTCATTGAATTTCAATGAATTAACAAGAAAAGAAGACAGAATAAAAATCAATCCAACACCCACATCTTTCCGCAAAAACAATTTCCTAACCCGCAAGGAAAATAAATCCCCAACAATTCCTTTCTTTAGAAGGGAAGAATTAAAGGAATAAAATCATGTTCAATTTGATTCCCAAACTTTTTCTCTGTTCATCAACGTTGGCATGAGAAAGCGGACATCAATTCATTGCAGAAGAGAACATCCTACGTCGAAGGAGGTTCTAAGGAAGAAAGTCGAAGTCGTTCTTCTTTGGTGGAGCATTCTTCGTCGGGAGATGCTATTCTTTGTTGGAAGCCTTCTCCCATGCTCTCTCCCATGTTCCACTAAAATGAAAGTGAGCCAAGACAACATAATATATTTAAGTTATCTATTTTTTAATTGTTTCCACAAATTTGAAAAATATTTAAATTTAATAATTGATGTGCTCAATTAATTAATGGGGATGATTTGGTACCTTAATGGGAAGTGAATTGGCAGAACTAATTGGGTAGAGTAGGTCAAGATGCTCCCCCTCATTAATGAGGGGAGTTGAGAGATTTTCTACAATTAAAATGGAGGTTTAGTACTTGGTGGTCCCCACCACTGTAACCTCTCCAGAGAGGTTTGGTTTGGGTGGGCCCCACCACCATAACCTCTCAAGGGAGGTTATGGTCGGGTGGTCCCCACACTTCAAATCCCACAAGGATGTTTAGTTCTAGTGGACCCCACCTCCAACTTCCACATGGTGGCTCAAAAATAAAATAAATTGTATTTCATTGTATTTTATTATTTTCTACGAAAAACCCAAAATATATCATTTATTCTCGACCCATTTCCGTCGAGGTGAGAGTCTCCTTAAATGAATAATGATGCTGCAAGTTCAATGGTGCCCTTAGATTTCAATTCGGAGAACCGGTTCAAAATTTATAAAAACTCACTCGTACGTTTACTGAACATACCTAAACAAAACTACAAAAATTTATTTCGGGCACACCGGGCCTCAGAATCACACACCGTTTATTTTTGCGAACTCGTAAAAAAAATTCACATATAATTAAAAAAACATTACATGGAAAATTCTAGTTATTTACATTGATAATATGTTTAAGATTTCTTCCATTATGCATTACTCATTATGAGATTAGTTATTGATGTCCATGTGATTATTCTATTAGTTATAATATCTATCGATAAGTCTCAATCACATGTGGTCATCTTTTACATTATCTATATTATGTTCAATTTATTGAGTAAATTGATTTTTTCAATAATTTACCTATCTTTATGTAATCTATATTTTTTTATTTTAATATGAATTTCATATTTAAATACACATTAAATAGACTACTAAATGATTTGGTCCCCCTCGATGTGATTCCTTGTATCTTAGGAAAATGTAATAAAGTGACCATCGACCCCAAGCTACAATGGTCAAGGTCTTTACAGTTTCAAACTCATTAGTATGTACTATATCATTTTGTTGGATTTTCAAAAAACATTTTCACATTTGATCCTCCAAAAAAACATTAAACTACATAGTGAATTCTACATATATTTTGATTATGTGTAACACCATGAGATTTTTAATTTTATTTCATTAAAAATATTATTCATTCAATATCTTTTTTCACACTAAATTCTAAAAAAAAAATTGGTCACGATGTTTTGGAATAAAATTATTTTTGATTTTTGAAGATGAATGAAACTTATATAAATTTTTTTAATCAATTGTAATTTCCCACATATATAGGATTAATAATTATTCTGATATAATTTTTAATAAATATTTTTCCTCCAAAAATATTTTTTAATTTTTTTAATAAAATAAATAATTCATCTTTAAATTATTATTATTAATATATGTGAGATTAAGATATATTAAATAATATATTAACATACTATAAAATAAATATATGAATGAATATAAATAACACGTAATTATTAATTTTTTTTAATAAAATTAGTTTTTCTATATACTTTTAATTTTCAATTACAATATAAATTAATAAATGTTTGAATTTTAAAATTAAATTATTAGTTTTGATAATTCAAAATAAAAATATATTCATATGGTGAAATTTTTATTCTTTTTTAAAATAACTGATTTTTTGTTAATAACAAAAAATATTTTTTTATTAAATATCATACCATTTATTTCCATGTTAAGATGTAAGTGTAACATGAAAAATCATGAAAAATATTTTGTGATCAATATATGGATTATAAAGTAAAATTTTAACTTAATAGAAACTAATATGAATTAATAAAACATATGTTAAACCAAAAAAGTAATATTTTATAATAAAAGAAACTACTTTCCCTTTTATTAATTTATTGTTTTTTCAAATTCATTTGTGAATTGATTTTAAATCTATATAATTTTCTTTATTTTATAATAAACCAAATTATATCATTAAAACCGTATAAATTTAAAGTTTATTATACACATAATTTTTTTGTTTTAAAATACAATTTGTCTACAAATTGGTTTTTACACGTTACATTAACTATTGTTAAAATTAATTTTTATGAGGAATATATATTTTTTCAACTAAACATTATTTTATAATTTCAATCAATATGTATAAATTTTTATACAGGGAATATTAATTTTTAGTCATTGAAAGTAAATTACATAGGTAAATATTTTTTAAGACGATAAATAATATTACAAGTGAATAGTTTAACTATAAAAGACATAAACGAAGATTATAACTTCTATGAAAATAAATGGTAGAAGTATTGTAGACCTTATATCTCTCCCTAATAAACTATTTTTTATTTTTTATTCTTCTTAATGTGTGAAAATTTTCTCACATTATATTAAGATCCAATATTTTCAAAAATTCAATTTTCACAACCTATAAAAGGGGACCCATCCAAAAAATCAAGTCAATGACACAATTTTTGTATCATCTTGAGAAAATAGACATTATTAGTTACCCTAGAATCTGATAATGCTTTTTTTTCTTTTGGTCATAGGTAATTATTTTAAGTCCTCTATTATCATGGTGTTCTCTATGGGAAAAATCCATCCCTCTATATGACTACTAAATTTTCAATAACTTCTTTTATCTTATATTTTTCATCCCAATATATAATTTTATAATAGTCATATAATTAAATTATTATTGATTTTATAGTATCTTTTATTGTTATTTTTTTAAAATTGTTAACTAGATATCCCCAATTCAATTATGAAAAATGATAACATCATTTGTGTTAGTGCGAACTACAACCTCAAAAATGTAAATTATTTCATTTTTTCATCCTAAGTTGTTCATATAAAAAATATATATAATATATTTAAAAACCTTAAAATAAGATAAATAATATTATTATGTTTTTATAGAAATGATATTATTTCAAAATAACCCACATTCCTAATCATAACTATACTTTTGTTATGGTATTTTCATATTTAGTTGAGTTTAACAACCTACTAGAACAATGATATAAAATAATTCAATGAATGAATATGTGAAATTAATTCTAGATTAAATTTGATATAATAAGTAAATAATTATTTTATTTTAGTTATGGAATTGAGACATTAATATAAATACATTAATTAATATACCATTTTTTTGTTAAATATTACTTAAATATGTTTTTGACAATTTTATTCTACAAGAAAAATGTATAATAATATAATATAATTAAGTTATTAATTAATAACATATCCTGAAACATTAGTTATATTTCCCTTACATATATTATAAATTTATGGAATCACTTCTTTCTTGAGGTATATATACATTATTTCCATCACTTTCCAGAATAAATGTTCAAATATGGCCTAATGTTAATGTCCATTAAGGTCTTCGAGGTACCGAGGGTGTTTGGGGATGGTTTGGATCCTAGAACCCAACACATGGGGAGAATGATTCCTGGAACACAATTTTAGGAAACTGTATGGGGTAGGACTCCTGGTTAGGTAAAAATTTATGAGGTAGGATAATGGAATGTAACATGAAACACATTTAGAATAAACTTCGTGATTTGGAGTACACAACCACAAGAACATGTTTTCAATTTTGATAGAGGAATTTTTCATGGTTTTCACCTTGTTAGTTAACCATTCATAAAAATCATGTGATGTTCCCTACCCTATAGATAAGTGTGCAAGGTTAGAATTTGGTTTTTCCAACAGTGAAACCAAACTATATGACCTTATATTTTTGTTGAATTTTCGAAACTACCCCTAATTTAATTTATTAACAGAACCATATTACTCCAATTCTTTAATTGAAATACCCCACGCCTATTAAGAGCTTCCTTGGATGACTATTATAGGAATTTTGGGAGGATCTCCATCTAACATAATAATCATGAACCTTTTTTATCATTGGATCTGTATCAGTAAGATTTTAATTTCTTTTTTGTCTTTCCTCATATGGATCGGTATCTACAATTGTATTTAGGTGTAAGACAATATTACCTATTATTAGGCTCTTCATTTGTTCTTAAATATTTCTAGGTATCTATGTCATATAAAGATTCTTATATTGGATGAGCTATACACTATGGACCTATGGTAGGTGGTCTCATGCCTTTCATGAAAAGTTAAAGTTTTTATAAATGTGGTGGTTCAGTGTGCAAAATTATGGGGTGAATCCATGTGATGAATTTTATTCCTTGATTTTTGTTGGTATGTATATCTTACTAAATTAATGATACCCAATGATAAATGTTTAATGGTTAAGCACTTTGAGTGGAACCACCCCTCTGGGAGAATTGTGTATTAAATGGTCCATTATGACAGAACTCAAATTTTGGATACCTTTGAGGTATTACCTTTTACCCATTGTCTTAGGATGTTCAAATATTGATTTGTAAATTGTAATTAAAGTGAGTTATAATTGGATTTGGGATATGAATTGGGAATTTAATCCATGAATTGAATTGTGAATTGATATTGTTATTGAATCACCACTACAAAACATTCCTTTAACAACACTTTAATCAGCATTTATCTGTGCTATAAAAATGCGGAATACCTTAGCATGGTTAAAAGTACATTGATTTTATTAGTGATACAAAATATAAGATAAAGGGTGTATTTATGGTGAGTAAATATAAGAGATGACAAATCAAACTTTTATCATCACTTTTAAAAGCACTAATAAATGGTGACTTTTATCAGTTCTTTCAGAACCACAGATCAAAGTACGATTTAGCAGTGCTTTTTAATACGCTGATAAAGATTGAATTTATTAGCACCTATACAAGAGATGATAATGGAGTCTTTTATCAGTAATTTTAAATTCACTATTAATGGGATCTTTTATGTGGGATTTTAAAATCATTGATAAAGGTTATCAATATCATTTCATATAGTGGCACTGATAAAGGTGAAAACTACAGTGTAATGTTGCAGCACACTACTTCACCAGAAACAGGTGCAGTGTGCTGCAACAACACAATGCATCAGTAGAAACAAAAAAATTACCAAAATAAGATACAAATATATAATTGAAATGAAATTAAATCTCTAACAACCATATAAAAAAATAAAACTCTATTATAGAGTATCTCTGCTTTATTTTTACTAAAATTAATTTAAAATTTGAATAAAATGGTGCAATTAGAGCCATACTGGTAACACCATGAGTCTAATTGAGCTGTGAATAATTCATACACATCCCAAATGACTTATGGATCATTTTTATAATGTACCCAAATAATTGGAATTCATTTTATCAGTTTTGAGTATGCCAGTTGTTTTTTAGATTAAAATTAATGTCAGTTTTTAGCAAAAATGAACTTGGAGCCATACCTATAATACCGTGCATCAGATTGTGGTTTTATTGGTCCCTACACATCCAAAATGAGATATGGATATTTTTACTAAAGTACCAAACAATATGAATTTTTATTTCTTTATTTTCATTATGTTAGTTGTTTTTTTAATAAAATTAATATCCATTTTGAATAGAAAAGATGAAATTAGAGTCATACCCATCACACCGTGTATCAAATTGCGGTGTGGATGAAAGTTACATTTCTCCAATGACTCATGGACCATTTTACTAATGTATCAAAACCATCATAACGTGTTTTCTTAGTTTTCAGTATGTTGTGTTTGTTTTTTTCAAAATTACATTTTAAACTAGAAACATGCACTTTGAGCCATATATGTAGAATATTGTGTGGGTTTGACATGAGTGTGATTTATACATATCAAAAATGGATTATAATTCATTGTACCAAATTATCGAGACAATTATAGCATGTTTCTTAGTTTTATGCGAGTGACAACTTTTTGTAATAAAAATCAATTTTAAACTGATAACAGACACTTGGAGTCATATCGGTTACACTATTGGATGGATTGAGGTTTGGGTGATTCCTACACATCAAAAATTATGTATGAATCATTTTTCTAAATTACTGAAACAATAAGAATCCATTTTTGTGGTTTTGTGTATATTAGTTTTTTCGCTGAAAATAATGTCAATTTTGAATAAAAAAGACACACTTGGAGTCATACCTGTCACACCAAGAATCTGATTAAGGAGAGATTGAATTATACAACTCTCAAATGACTCATGGATAATTTTAATAAATTATCAAAAAAATATGAATGTGTTTCCTATATTTTGAGTATTCAACATGTTCATTTTACTAAAATTTCATTTTAAATTGGAAACATGCACTTTGATCCATACAGGTGTAATTGTTTGTGGGTCTGAAATGAGACTAATTCCTATAATACATAAAGGAATTATGAATCATTATCCCAAAATATCAATAAAATACAAACATTTTTTCTTGGTTTTCAGTGAGTGGAACTTTTTTATATTAAAATATCAATTTTAAATTGATAATAGACACTTTGAGTCATATCGGGCATACCCTGTGTCATATTGGGGTGCTGGTGATCTCTACATGTTACAAATGAAATGTGGATAATTTTCCTAAAAAACAACACAATATGATGTTGTTTTCTATGTTTTAAGTATGTCAGTTGTTTTTTCCACTAAAATAAATGTCAATATTGAATAAAAAAGAAGAAATTAGAGACATACTGATCAAACCATGTATATGATTGAGGCATGGTTGAATTTCACATATCCAAAATGACTCATATATCATTTTAATAATATTTCAAAATAATCGAAATTTGTTTCCTCGATTTTGATTAAACCACATGTGTTTTTTTACTAAAATGTAATTTTAAACTAGAAACATGTACTTGGTTTCACACATGTGGAATCTTGTGTGGGTTTCACATGAGACCAGTTCATACACATCAAAAATGAATTATAAATCATTGTACTAAATTATATTAAAACTATGATCATGTTTTATTGGTTTTTAGTGAGTGTACTTTTTTGTATTAAAATGTCAATTTTAAACTGATAACTGAAATTTGGATTCTACCGTTCACACCATTCGTCAGATGGAGGTTTGGGTGATCACTACACGTCGTAACTTAAATAAGGATCACTTTTATAAAATAAAAAATGAGTCCAAATGTGTTTCATCAGTTTTGAGTGTGAAAATTTTTTTTTCACTAAAATTAATGTTAATTTTGAATAAAAAAGATGCACTTAGAGTCATACTAGCCACACCATGAATCCGATTGAGCTACAGTTGAATGATACAAGTCCCAAATGACTCATGGATTATTTTATTAGAGTATAAAAACAATCAGATAGTGTTTCAAAGGTTTTGAGTATGCCATATGTATTTTTACTAAAATGTAATTTTAAACTAGAAACACACACTTAGAGCCACACTAGTGTCATCATGTGTGGGTTTAAAGTGAGACTGATTCATAAACATCATAAATAAAATTTTAATCATCACTGAAAATTATCAAGACAATCCAAGTGAGTTTGTTTTCTTTTCTGTGAGTGATACTTTTTTGTATTAAACTGTCAATTTAAACTCTTAACAAACACATATAGTCATACCAGTCACACCGTGCATTGGATTGAGGTATGGGTGATCCCTCAAAAAAAATTATGTTTATATCATTTTTCTAAAATACTAAAGAAATCAGAATGAACTTTCTCATTTTTGAGTATATCATTTGTTTTTTCACTAAGAATAATGTCACTTTTGAATAAAAAATACACACTTGGAGTCATACCGGTAACACTGTGCATTTGATTGAAGCACAATTGAATGATATACATCCAAAATGACTCATTGATGATTTTCCTAAAGTATTAAAACTATTAAAATGTGTTTCCTTGGTTTTGAGTTCACCATGTGGGTTTTTTACTGAAATTTCATTTTAAAATTGAAACACATAATTTTAGAAATAAAACTATCATCATGTGTGGGTTTGATATGAGGTTGATTCATTCAAATAAAAAATTAATTATGAATCATTATCCCAAGTTAGCAAGAAAAATTTATCTCATTTTCTCGGTTTGTAGTGATTGACACTTTTTTATATTAAAATTTCATTTTTAAAATGATAAAGGATATTTGGAGTCATACTAGTCACACCATATGTAATATTGAGGTTCTGGTCATCCCTACACATCACAAATGACACATGGATTATTGCCCTAATGTTATAAAATAATATGAATTCATTATCTTGTTTTTGAGTATGTTATGTGTGTTTTTTTACTAAAATATAATTTTAAATTGGAAAGATGCTCAATGTCTCATATTGTAAGTTACAAGAGTTGGGTACACTCTTTAAAGAAATATTATCAAACTCAATTATGGTATGATTGTTATTTGACTTCATTTCCCAACAATTTTATTGTTTTCAATCCAGTGCTTATTATCACCCCGCACCTCGGTCTCCACCTTGGTCTTGGCCTATGCCTCCCCTTCTACACTAGACAGTGACTCTGAATGTGCCACCAACATCGATTCTGCCTCCACCTCCGCCTCCACCTCTATAATTTCCCAAATCTTTATTGTTTGTAGTTTAGTACATTTAAAAAATATTTTTCCTCCATTACTCTTCCCCATGAGAAAGATATCAAAAATAATATATAATCATTTTGAGACTAATGCTTCACATCCCAAGTATCTTTCGTAGGACATAACTCATATTAGATCAAAAACATAGTAGGCAATCACCTAATTTATTTCGACAGACATTCTAACAAAAATTAAACTATCCACTCATCTCTGACCAAATTGATTTCCACTTTTGAGTAACTCTTTTATTGGAAATCACTATATTACAAAGAAATTATAAATAAAAAATGATTATGAAATACATTTAAATAAATTTTAATTACCTTCAGAAATTACCTATTAGGGGATACTGGTATTTCAATGCCTTATGATTTCACTCATAGATTTGCATACATAATATCCACAATCAATTGATTATCTTATTTCAGACACTGTAGAAACATTGACCAAAATAAGTAAATTGTTTTGAAATGTTCTGATAGTTAAATATTTTTATATATTCCTTAATTTGTTTCTATTTTTAGAAATCCAGAGGCTTTAGATTCTTTGAAACCAACTTCTTTCCCTGATCTATCCTATATTTAGCGACCACCATATCATAAAATATTCTCATTAGATTTTACATAAAATTTTATTTTTATCAAAATAATCTTTATTTTGTAGAGTATTACATGTTCACAATACACACCATGTGTGGTCGTTTGGTCTAAAATAGATGTATTTAATCAAAAATATAAATATTTAGGGGGTCTATTTTTGACTACTATCAGCATCCATTTCTTCTTAAAAAAACATAAACAAATATGTAATGAAAAAATAAAAAATATATTATATGGGATTAAATTGTAGTGTTTTACCATTGAAGAGTAGGGATAAAAAATAGTCTATCATCCGATGTTTTTTTATTAAAAATTTTGTGTAACATTTATTTTTTTTCTTGTTAATTTATTCCTCAATCAAAGTAATTTCTAGCATAGAAATGATACAGAGATTATTGAGTCCAAATCGTGCTTCGCATGATCACCCCTTTATATAGTTGTAATATAAAATCTTGTAAAAAATATGAATGTTTGTTAGCATTAATAAACATATTTAGAAAACTATTTGGATAGATTTATTATGAAAATGTACCTTATGTATGTATTAACAACTAATATGCCCAACCATTCATGTCTGAGAATTTCATTTGGAGTCTCGAGACCAATTTCGTCTATCAAGGAATATCCATATTCTTCTTCTTCATATTCAATTAAGACATAATTTTATATTTAAATTTGGTCTCTTCATAATGTTTTAAGGATAATAAGAATTTCAATGGAACTATAAGGGAGTAGGTACTCTCCGAAGGTCATTTTTTTCTAGGTCAATTCACTAGATTTTCATGATTCAACCTTTCGTTTCTCCACTACTTTATCCATTTGTAATATCATACCTCACTTCAGACATTTTTTCATAAACTATTAAATTTGTTTCATATCAAATTTCTTTTAAAGCAATACCTCATGTTTCATTATATGATTAGATTACCGTGCTTTGAAACCACAAATAGAAGATATTACCATTGTAATATCTTGACCATCAAGTGGAACACGAAACTCATCATTCAGCTCTTAAGATACCTCAATCCCCAATCTCATGTGATTTTTCAGGAGGGGTTGATTTTGTATCTGATCTCTTAGGATATTATACACTATACCCATCACAACATCGAGGTTTGTGGGTGGTGATAGATAAAGTGACATACAACTATACCCTGCATAAATCCATTAATACAAAGTTATCACAAATTATTTTATTCACATGTAAGAGAAATAATGTTGAAAAAATTGATTACCATTGGTAAGTTATGCGATTGAGGGGAATGAGTAGACTCAAATCTAGTGGGGTCATTTGGTTTATGTGAGTATATTTTCTCCACTGCCAGTTCTCTTTGATCCTTTCTTATACATTGCTCTGCCAAACCAGACCACAAAATAATATCTTGTAGTGAGTCTATTTATGTATGAATTTGTCTCATTCCATTATATGTATCTTCTTATGGTTTTTTATTATTGAAATATGTTTTAGGAGTGGTCCAAAACATAATCCTCTAAAATAACCATATTATTTAGATTTCTTCAATGCTACTGAATGTTGGTTTTCTTCTGCTACAGTATGTGTTGATTCTTGAGTCTAAACCATATAAAAAATATGATCATATTTATATTTATGTAAAGTTGTTATAAATCATAAAAAATTAAAATTATTTTATACATACACATTATTCCCATAATGTTTATGTGTTTTCATCAACTAATATAACATCCTTTATTTACATAGCCTCCTTCCATAGCACTTGACGTGAGATGGATGTGGCTTCATATTTTGATTCATCAGTCTTAATAAATAAAAGAAACATATGTTTTTTCTTATTACATAATTAAACATTTATTATTGATTTCAAATACATACCAATTTATTCTCTAATGAAGCGTACCCCATCCTTACATTGAGATAGTGGTATGCTGGTTTTGATGCTTCAAATCATTTTTTATTATCAAAAGCCGATTTATAGGATCCGGTTCCCAAACTTACAAAAACAAACTCAAAAAAGGGAAACACAAACATAGGAAACTTAGCTAACATAGAATTACACATCATAAAAACCATAGTCATCTCTGCATCCCATGATAGATTCATCTTCACCTATAGCCATAGCTGATTCCCACTCTGGCGACCTCCAGTAGCTTACACTTTGTACCTGACACCTGAGTTGTTCTAGTGCTGATTGGTCTGGTGATGTCCCCTTGATCAATCTACCCTTCTTAACAGCCATGGTCACCTCACTATTCCTCTTATAGGTGGACCTATTCTGCATCGGCCTTGGGAGATAAGAATAATCTCTCCTTGGCCGTCATTTTGGTGTAGCCGAAACAAGACCTTCAACTATATCCAGAGGATGCTTCCCACCTTGAACAACCTCACAGAATGAACGAACAACTAGGTCACTCACATTTTCTTTACCACCCACAGAGATCCCCATTCCATTAATGGTTTGATCCCCCAATACCGAGATAGGACTCCCATCATTTTCCCCCTCCATTGATCTGGAGTATTATACTCCATCAAAGGTTGGTAGTCACACTCTGGAAACACATATTCCATAGCCACCGCAGAAGCCTCCTTCAAACCACCACCAGCCTGAAGATCCAGAATCTTATCTGTTTCAACCATATTAGAGCTTGTGACCACTATGTGGTTTTATTCCACTATCAAATCAACAATATCAAGCCCCCTGACTCCAGCCTATGGAACCTCCACTGACTGTCTCTCTGGAGCCACCTCACCTACAGTCTCTCTACATTCGTCAACTGGTTGACTCTCTGGATGTCCCATGTTTCCAACGAGTTCATTTTCCAAACCTTCAATTGGATTTCTCACTAGTGCCTCCTCACCATCAATCCCTCCAATAAGACCAGCCTCCTTCATACCCTCAACCATCAAACCATCAGACAGACCATCAAACCTCTTACTGAAAGAAAGAAATGGTGGGGCCAAAGGGTCCAAACCTCTAGACTCCTTAGCACCAACAGATCTAACCAAATCTGAAAAAATCAAATTTACCCCATTCCCATTCTTCCCTACACTCTCACTGACCAATGATCTAGTGGAAACTCCAACCTCCTTCCTTAACCTGTGAAAACTTCCAGCAACTTTCATGTTATGCCACTGACCCCCTGAAGCTCCAAGATCATGACTGCTACTCTCAAAAGACACCATACAAGACCCAGCTAGCTTATCATTCAAGGCTGGAGAAGACCCACCAGTGCACCATCCTCTATCAACATGCCCTATCGATCCCAGTTCGGGATCCATCTCTAAGCATGCCTCCAATCGGGTATCATTAGCTGTTCTCACCAGAACAGATTTCCCTTTATGGTGGTTCTACCTCAACCGTGGCAGATATCCCCTTCGACATACCTCCGCTGAATGGTCCAAACTCCATAACGAATCACAAAACTCGATCCAATCTTCATAAATAACTCGATGTCTACAATGATACTCTTCTCCAATTGTAATACAAACAAAGTCAAATAGAAGGTGAGAATCATCAATTTCAACACACACCTGGGGGTTCACTGGATGACAAAACAACTCGGTGTGACTATCAGAACATAATAATAGACTTGTTATGTTGCCCAGTATTTGAATAATTGATGTGTTTTGAAATAGAAATAGATGTTTGGAAAATCATACCCAAACTGCGATGGAAGGTGAGTCACAATTCATATGAAGATTGAATGACCAACGAAGAAGAAAAAATCGAGTACCCTTGAAGTAGTGTGGAGCCCTCGACCACACTTGAATGAGATCTGCCTCTGTCTCAAAACAAATAATAATTTTCTTATTATAAATCATGCCAACAACCGCATGTTCCTAGAGATCCCACAGTCTGAAAAAAAAAAATTGGTCGAAGTCATCCACAGAAGGCCTCTTGTTCTTGAACCGAGACACACGAGTGAGATTCAACAAGATCGAAGATTCTGCAAACTCATAAGGAGAAAGTTGAAGGTTCAGCACCTCGTTGACCAGATTTGGGACCTTTGGGTTTATAGCATCATTTGGGAAAGGAGAGAGAAACTCTATATTAGAGAAGGGAAATAAATTCCTTACTCTCCTATGGGATTATAATTACCCCTCCCCCACAGAGGGGGGAGCGGTCAGCACGGCAGCCACCATTGTCACCTGCAGAGCAGAGGTATCGAAGGATCGAGAACACTCCCCCCTTGCAAGTCCTAGTTTTGATGCACATTATTTATTTTTAACAATTTTTTACTGATTCATAAATTAACAATTTCTAATCAAGTTGGATAAAATAAATCATGTAAAATAATATATTATCGACCAAAATTCACCTGGAATTATTTCTCTTTGTAAAAACTACTAAAATCAGTTCATATTTCCTAGTTTTTAATGTGTGCATAACTATGTGGTGGGTGAGGGTTTTTCCCCATAGCATCTTTAAGATGTAACTTTGTCAGAAGTGTCCAAAAGACACTATGGGATTTTCAAGCAGCCATAAAGATAAATTTATTATGGAAATATTCTAAAATAAATGAATTCTACAAGGAATAATGAAAACATAATCAATATTTCAGTATATAATTTTGTAGTAAAATAGTTAAAGTATATTGTATCATTACCTTTATATATATCCAATGGATTACCCTCATTATAAGGTGGACACAGTGCCATGAGTTAATATTTATCAGTTATTTATCGTCACTGTGACCCCATGTTAACTAATGAACATTGACTTGTTGGCGTAAATGTGTTAGCTGCATTTATTTCAACCAACCTCAAATTTTATACCCTAAATTCTTTCCGTGATAATTTTATTCAAAACAGGGATGATGTTCCAGTCATTTTGTTTCATTTTATTCATCAACATGTTGTTGATCCCCGAGGAATTCTGTAGTTTCATCATCAACAACCAGATATTTCTTAGGATTGGCGACATCATCATGTGTAGAACACATTGTATGCATGAGTAGGTAAACATTTAACTTGTCTTGAATAATAAAAATTCAATAAACTTCTTTCATACAATTCCACAGTTGGATACATATTGCATGAAAATTGTAACTATCTGGAACAAAGATATCAAGCTTCAATACTATAGTACAAATAACATCCATTACCTTTAATTATTCCATACTCAAATACTTGATTTCATTCCATATCTTGAAGATGTATTTGAGGATCTTCATTCCCTCTATCAAACTAGTATTCCTCCCATCACTGTTTGGGAGGTATGTAATCAATGATCTTTGGAACCATAATGATGGAAGGAAGGAAAGTTTCAAAGTTGGAGTCCAAACCATCATCAGGATATGAAATACAATCAAGATTAAAAGGATTAAAGTTTCCTAGGAACATACAATAATGGGATCACTCAAAAAATATCCTCAATTGAAGAGGAATTGGAATACATCCACTATAATGCCTAGAAGAAATTAATCTCAAACCACCTAGAATGGAAATCAATTATATCACCTCAAGGATTTCTCACCTTCCAATTTTGGATATTTTTTAATCAACCATAAGATTTCTCAAAAAAACATACATCACTTTGAAGGTTGAATTTTTCAACTTATTCTAATCATTGATCTATAACTTTATAACTCTATTAAAATAAATGAGTCTATTCAATTCAATCCTAAATTTATTATTATGAGATATTACCATAAAATTTTAGAGTAAACATAGATACATTCCGTTATTGAAAATTATACCACATAGCATGAAGTATCTCTACATATACCTATAATAATGTCCCAATTTGATACTAATAATGATATTATTGGTTGTAAACAATTATATTAGAGATAGGTATCCCCACAAAAAAGTATTCAATCATTTGAGGAGATTACACTGGCCTCCAATCATAGAAATAATCTTGAGGGTTGTCGATCACCAAAGGAGTTTTAGAACCATAACCTAGGAATTCATAGTGATCAAAGAAGAAGATATGTTTGAAAATGGAATGGAAAAAGGTTTAATTACAATAGGGGTATCATATCTGTATATAGGGACTATAATTAATAAAGAGTGACATTAGCATTGACCGCCATCTCATGGAAACTACTAATATCATCATGTTAGAGTACTTTTTTCATTGAGAGTTTCAATAAATGTTTTAGTAAATCTATTATTCTTTTTATGAATTATAATTTCTGATAAAAAATTTTGGATAAGAATCCAAATTCATTCATACAATATCATACATTTAATTCCACAAAAAAAATCATTGTTGGTCATATGTCATTCCCTATGATAAATGTATATATAAGATTAAATTTCCATTTATGATTCAAGGATATCAGTAAATATGATATCTCTGCATTGTTCATTTTGTTCAGGGATAAAAAATTACATGAATTTTATGACATAAAGATCCAAACAATCAAAAGTACATTTTAATAAATTTTTGTTCTCTCAAAGGTTTTTCACCATGTTAGATGAATTTTTATATGAATTTTTATCCTATGAATTAATTATATCTATATTTTGATTAGTAAATCTATTAATAAATCACATATCATAGTTTTCTTGATCTACTATCAAACCATATATAAATCACTTACTTTTGGAAAATGCACTCTTTATATGTTGTTAGTTATTTCTATGTCTATTTACCCAATAAATTTTCAACTCTATGTAATCCTGGAAATTTAAAAAAAAATATGTTTAGCATACTTTTCTCACCAAATTAATTCCATATCACACTTTTTAACCCATGGTTAAAGATTAATAATATTATAGAATTAATTAAAAAAACTCACACAATGTGAATCACTAAAATAATTTTTTGGGACGTGACTAATAATTTCAATATTTTTTTCAATTCAATAAAATATTATTCCTCAAAATCACAAATCTAAATAACCCATTTCATAGTTTAACATTTTTTCATGAATAACCAACATCCAAAAAACTTGTTTTAATGATTTTTACACTTACCTTGTCCCCTATATGTTCATCACCCATAAAATATGGACACTACATGGTATCCCATGATCCTTAAAAACCATCATAATTCATCCTTTAGAATCTTTAATCTAGTATATAAGATGAATTTAATTTCAAAAACTACCAAGATTTTGGAACCATATTTAATTCAAATGAAGAGAAAAGTGAGAGTGGATGAGTGGTTTACTTTTTAATCTCAAGAGAAGAGTAAAATATCTCTGTGTGACTCTAGGGAAAAATTATTTAAACACTCAAATACATATGAAATGAGAAAAATGATGAAATAGAACCACACTTGTTGTATTTCAGTAGTGAGGTTAAGAGATGTAGGGTTTTTTCATGTTTAAGAACAGTACAAAAAGACAATATGAAAAACCCAAAACATCAAAAAATGATAGAGGAAGTGTAGAAAATAATATACATTGGATTATTACCATGATTAATATGAGGGAATGTAGAGGAGTCGCACTTGTAGTCGAGGAGTTTCATGAGAGATTGAGAATCGCATGTGACCGACTCATGGTTTGTATTTTTTTAAATATACTAGGGACACGCTAAAAAATGCTTTAAAAAAACTACTAAAAATTATCCCTATTATCAACTCTAAATTTATAAGCCTTGGTAAAATGAATATTTTTCAGTTCTTTTTTAGCGTTGACAAATCTCGAGATTTATCAGTGAAAAAAATGTGATGATAAAATATATATTTATTAGTGCTAACATTTTAGCACAGATAAATATATCTTTTAACTGGGATTTTATAGCGGTGTTAAGCATTTTGAATTATAATTATTTATATAACTTTATTATAATTATATAATTATTTAAATAAATATATTATAATTATATAATTATTTAAATAAATATAAGATAATGTTATAATTATTTAAATAACTGTATTATAATTTTATAATTACTTAAATAAATTTATTAAAATTTTATAATTAATTAAATAAATTTATTATAATTTTATAATTATTTAAATTTATATAATTATTTATTTATAATTATATAAATACTTATTTAGAAATTAATAATATTTTATTTAGAAAAATTGTAAATATATTCAATATACATTTATAATTATATTTATTTATATATATTTATTTAAAAAAATTATCATTATTAATTATTATATAATCTTAAATAAATGCATTTTAAAAATATGTGAAATTGAATAATTCAAAATTAGAACGCTTCAAAAATATTGAAAAAAATGAATAAGTTTTATAAAATAAATATATTTTATTAAACAAATATGGTTATATATATATTGAAGTAGATGAATGCATGTTGAAAATACAAAAACATAGTAATTAAATCTATATAAAAAAATATTATAAAATGATCAAATTCAAAAATAAAATTAAAAATTAAAAAATTAAAAATGAATACTTTAATTATAGTATTAAAAATAAATAAATAAAGTTTTTCTATTATAATCATAATATATATTAAATTTATCATGTAATAATGAAATTATAAAATATACTAAAAATCAAATAAATTATATAAATATAAGGTTTATGTGTTTTTATATATTTCCTAAATATATTTGGGTGTGAGTTTGTGTATACAAATTCATATATATATATATATGAATGTGAAATAAATTCAACACACGATGTGTGATATAGGTTTAATTTATAGAAAAGAACATTAAAAATGAATAAGACATTAATATGTTTTAATTAACTTTCTATTTATATTATACTTATTCATATTATACATCTATATTTTGTATATAATATTTATTATTATTTATAATCTATATATATGTATATGAAATTATTTCTTTTTTACCAATAATTATTTTATTAATAAAATGTTTCATGTTTTTTGTGATTTTACTCATTTTATTTTTATTTGTTTAATTATTCATTTTATTCTAGACCTTTATCAGGGCTACAAAAACATTGAAAAATTGAAACATTTCTCAGATCTAAAAACATGCTCACAAAGGGAACCTTTTATATGTGCTAAAACTAATGTGCTGGTAAAAGCTTACTTTATCTGGGTAAAACTAAAGCACTGATAAAGGTTACCTTTTATCAGTTCTTACTTCAGAACTCATAAATAAGAACATTGTCATTTATTTTTTTCCAGCATTGATAAATTTCAGTGGTGCTATAGCCATGTTTTTTAATAGTTAATTGTGATATAAATTGTAATTGAATTTATTAATTAGAATAGATCAAAGGACCATGAACCTTGGTCATTTCCTTGTAATGTATTTTTTAAGCATGTGATGTTTGTTGAAATGAAATTATAGTGTGATTAATAATATTGGATAAGCCTTTTAATCTTATGCCATGCCTTTAGACCCATTTTTAGGTGAGATATAAATGAATTGTTATTTTTTTTGATCTTTAATCTGTTAAATGGAATCGATTAAATGAAACTGACTGAATGTTGTTGAATAATTATGAATATTACTTGGGTGAAACAAGGATTCAATGATTATTTCCATGGACAAACTCATTTGTATTTTACCATTATTTTTCCTTAGTGAAACCTTCACTTCATATATGTACATCCAAGGATAGACTCATAGTGGATGACTATTTTATGTTGAGTGATACTATGATTCCATAAAAATTACCATGTACAGTCTCACGGAGAATTTGATCATGTATTCCATGGGTGATACATGGGCTCCCTTAGTGGACTGCCATGGAGAAACTCAAATGGTAGATTTGTTACACCACACCTAGTGCAATTCATGGGTTCTTGTGGTGATCACCATGGACATTCTTTTAGGGTGTTTGTTTATATTATGCCTAGAGTGACACCTGGATTCCAAATTAGTAATTTCATGGATGGGACCATGTTATAAATTTAATAAATAATTAAATGAGATATATAACACGTCTTCCAAGACAAATCAAAATCTTTGATTTAGTCTTTGTTTATAATTTGTTGATGGTCTATTTAGGAATCGTTTGATCATGTTTTCATGGGGGGTGCTAGAAATTATTCAACTTATTGATATGTAATTATTAAATTTAATTTGATAATTAAATAAATGAGTTTTTAAATGAGAACAAGGAATATATATAATGTTTACTTTATATATTTACTTCTCATAATATATTATTGCCAGTACGTTTTGGTTTTTATATATTCACTGACTAGATAGTACTGGAACATGAGTGTTTGCCAATATGAATTATGTCTCACACTATATCCGAGCTACCTTTGGGTACCTGAACAAATTATTAAATTTCTGTTATTGATAAGGGAAATCCCCTTGGAACATGTTATTGATTTCCAATTTGGTGTAGTAGAGCACGGGACTAGGCCAGGGAATGGGGTGAAAGATGGATTTCTTTTGGTCAATTTTATCTTTTGATACATGTATGGTATTTTACCTCTATATACCTATTTTGGATTATTTTTAGAGACATTTTTCATTATCAATGTATATTATCTTCATTTTGGTATTGTTATCTATTTCTACTGAGTATCTATTGTCTACATAATAATCTTATTCCACTATCTATCTATAATTGATACTCTACTGTGATATTCTTCGATGACGAGGGAATAGTCTCCAAAACATACACATATAGGCCCTCACTACTATTCTAAAGACTTTAGAATGGATATTCTCTTGAGGACATATATCCAACTGGTCTCAGGTAATTGTTTAGTGGCATCTGGGTTCGAGACCTTACAAAGTCTTATGAGAGTATTATTTTCAAGTTTGCCATACTATTTTAAAAAAAAAGGAAAGGTAAAATAAGGAAATGAAATTTGGTAATGATTTGTGCCTTTGAATAACTAAACCATTTATAGAAAAAAAGGAAAATTTCCTCGAATTAATGTTTTCTTCTAAATTTTGACAATTACAGCTGAATTGATTCAAAATTTAAGAGATTCACTTGAATTGTGATGTTATTATTGATATGAATGTGGGTTATTTTTTCTAAAACCCATTTAGACAATTAGTTTCCATCTAATGCATCATTTTAGGAACATTATATGAATTACATTCCATGCATTATTCCACCACATTCAGGATGAATTAATTACTACATGCTGTTATGATAGGTCCCATTATTGTTTTACATATTGTTATGATTGGTATGAAGGAATGGTTTATGATTTGGATTATATGGGCACCACATTTTTATTCATGAGATGTATGGGCCATTATGGATTGAAATTTGGTGAACCATTACTTCAAAATTTTAAAATGACTTGTGATATAAATGTGAAATGATTATTAAATCAAATTAAATGATAATAACATGGAAACTAAAATTTCTTAGAGTTGACAACATAACCTAGAACTGACCATAGTAGCAGGCAGTGTGTAGTATTTATTTCTTGTATATGATTTGTCTGTCTCCCAAACCTAAATCAGGTTTATGGTAGATGGGTGTAATATTATAGGGGACTAATTTAACCTATCCTGATTAAATATCTACACTTTGAGCTGTAAGCCTCAATAATTATCTTGATAAGAGGCATTCACTTGAAATTTTTAGTGATGGGCCTTCACAAAATCTTCTATTAATAATCCCATATTGTGGTGATAAGAGCACTTTGATGGTGATGGTATAAGGGATACTGTTGGATCGTCCATTAGTTCAATCTGTGGGATTATTAATTTTAATAGACATAAGTGTTGATCTTCATTTCTAAAAGGGATTTTTTTCTTTTTGCAGACAGTTCACGGAATACTAAAACCTTCCCAAACAATAGTATAGTTGGATATGAGTTCCAAAAGAATCATCCAACCCTGTTTTTGGGTGATAGAGGAACAATGGCTTCTAAACCATGTCTAGGGGAATGATATATATCATCTAGAATTTAGTGATTCCTCTCGATAGTAGGGAAATTATCACCATGTATGTGCAACATGATTCTTACAAGAGATAGTGAAATTTCATTACATTGGAGGATAATTATTATGATATGGATTAGTGAGATTTTTATATGGAATTATAAAATTAAATCTATCCAAATTCATTGAGGGACGATATAGCCTGGGTGTTCTTGCATCTTTTGTAGCGAAGACTGTCAGTTATGGATTATTCAGCCTGTTTTACTGAACTCCAATAATTTTCACCTATTCTAAAAGATGATGTGTAATATAAAGTAAAAAAGAATATTTGATGGACTTATGTATTACATCTAATAATAGTTGAATGTCATTCAGCTAACTACCATTTAAAGAATAGTGAATCACATTCTTATTAGAGATCATAACCCGAGAGAGGTCCAGGGTGAGATCCAGGGTGTTCTAACAACTTGATCTAGTACTACGTCGACCGGTAATAGGAAGCATCATCAAGTGATTTTGAATGGTGATATTAGTATCCAAATTACATACTACGGTAGTAATGGGAGGTACTACTAGTGTGGTAGACTAGAACAAATGAGGCCTTAGTGTATGATGGAATCAGTCGAGTGCCGATACTATTGAAAGATAGGCCATCTACAGTGATTCTATATAAATTTATATCAGGTATCTTGTGAGATAGGGTCTAAAAAGAATCCACATTTAGGAGGGGGGTTAACAAATTATCATCAGGTAGGGAGCTGTAGTACACAAGGATAATCATGTCGAGGTGGTGGTTGTGGTCGTGGTAGTAATACTCTAGTTTTATAGTGACATTAGAGAGGATTTTTGCATGGTAGCCATGTAGTATCACTGGGATAAGGATCAAGATAGATATTTAAAGTGGAATATACCATTAAATATAATGATTATGGACCATCTACAATAATAGTTTCCATTAGAAAATCCTCTAATTTAGTTTATTCACTTTTTGTTACATGATCCACTTATAGATTTGTCTATCTTCTTATTGTGAAGAGCTTTGGGATAAGTTTTCATATGTCATATAGATTTATGGTTCTTGACACTCTATCAGGGATTAGAACGTATGGTTCACATTAATATAGGATGCGACCCCTTGAGATTGGTGGTTTCACTTCGTACGAGACCTCTTTTTCCTGAATATGATACTTTTTGACTTCATTCTCAGGTTGGAATGAATGGTTCTCTTTTATTTCATTATAGATATTTATCACTAAAGGGTTATCATCACATCACCATAGGGCATAGAGTTTCTTCCCAAGGTTGATTGGGATGTCCTACCTAATCGAGATGGATCCGAGTATCATTGGATGGGTGGGATGTAGATCAGATTTTGAGTTCATATATGGATGATTAGGGAATTTTTAAGGAATATTTCACCCCTTCCACTAATCATTTCAGAAAAAGTTTCCTAGATGGCATTTTAGAATTACCTCAAGTGAGAGAGGCTGATTTAACTATTGATCAAGCCTCGGGATTTTCAATGGTATCCATTGATCCTTAAAGAATGTCTACTATTGATATGTAATATCTCAAGAGGTAGAAATAGTGTTTTTAGGAAAATGGTTTTCTCATACCCATTAATTACTTGTGGGTATTTCCAATAATTTTTTTTGAAAAAGGAAGACAGTTTTCTGAGTCTATATGTGGAAGACAGTAAATTGAAACAGCTGATAGCTAAGTGCTGGTTTCCCCTTCCACAGATAGATGAACTCAATGACCTTCTTCAAGGAGCTCAGGAATTCTCAATGATTGATTTTTTATCAGGTTATCCTAAGGCGTGTGTTAGACCATAAGACATAACTCACATATATTTTCAAATCAGGTATAGTCTATATGAGTATTTTTTTATAGCGTTTGGTATTATAAATGTGCTAGAAGCCATTATGGAACTGATGAAACCTATTTTCCATCATTATCTAGATTAGTTTTTTGTGGTTTTAGTGGATGGTATTTTGGTTTATTCTCACAATCTACACAAAAAGTCCAAAAATAATTAGATCTAATTTGATACATGGAGATAAAAAAGTAATATTATATGCTTGCAAAGTAACACTTCTTGGTGGACCAGATTCATGTCTTGGGTTACATTTTCTCAGAGATAGGAGAATTACTTAACACTGAGAATTAAAGAAATGTAGTTTCCCAAGAGCATATGAATAAAATAATTGAGTTACAAAGTTTCATGTGTCTATATGGTTACTACAAGAGTTTCATACAGGAATTATCATTCCATTAAGAACTGCATATTTTCTAGACTAAGAAGTGTGTGAAGTTAGTATGGTCAGATTCCTGCGATATGACCTTTCAATAACATAACAAGAGATTAACTCCAATGACAAGACAAATTTTTCTATTGTCATACAAGAGTTATAATATTTACTACAATTCATTAGGTATTAGTTGAGGATAATTCCTTATTCAGGTATATAGAGTCGTGGAATATATGTCTCAGTAGTTGAGGCTACAGAAGAGGAATTACCAGACACATGATCTTGAGTAAGCTGTAGTCCACACATTGAACTATTAGAGACATTACTTACTGGAAAAGTTTTTTGTGGTATAAAAATACTATAAGAGCCTCAAATATATATTTAAATAGTGTGATATATTATGTTATAGAAAATATGGGTTGAATACCTATAGTCTTTATACATTGATATTTCCTACACGCCTGATAAAGGTAATATAGTGGCTGAAGTAATGAGTATTAGGAATCAGATATATGTAGTTTAACATGACATTATAGACCGTATGCTCTTGGAATTGTTCTATAATACGAACTTAGAAGTTCACAATAGTAATGGAATGAATGTTTTTATCAACATTATCTTTTACCTATACCCTTATGGATAAATATATATAATGAATCTGTAGAACATAGAAGGCCTAGTCCTATGGGGGAGTGAGGAAGGTGAGGACCCTTATCCTGGTTGGACCACAGGTGGGGATGAGATACTATTTATAAATGGTAATGTATGGGTTTTAGTAGGAATTAATGTGGATAGTATGTGTGACATTCATGATTTATCATGGAAAGTTCATTCTGGAGTCACCAAGATGTATCAGGATTAACATTACCATTAATTGTGGCCTAGTATGAAAATAGCTGTCAATTGTTTTGTCATGTGGTGGTCCACCTGTTAGTATGTGATGGTGGAAAAATAATGAATATCCTTAATTTTAGAGGATTTACCCATCCTTGAGTGGAAATGGGTTGAATTCTTGAAGGATTTCAAGATAAGTTTACTAAGGTCTCCATAATGTGGTGATTTTTAGGGGTCTTTGTTGAAAGGCTCATGAAGGTCTCACATTTCTAACCTATCAATGAGACCTTTTCAATGGATAATATTTTTTGGATGTATATTTATGAGATTTTATGAATTCACATGGTCCCGTACACTATCCTTTATGATAGAGATTCCTGGTTTACATCATGGTTCTAGAAATGGATAAAGTGGGAATTGGGTACATACGTTTTTCTGAGCATAGAATCCCACCCAAGACATATGGGAATTCACAGAACATGATTCATGTTATTGAGATAATTCTTTGAGCATGATTCCATGATTTTGAGGTATCTTGGGAGAGGAACATACCCCTAGTTAAATTATCATATAAAAATAGAATCTAGGATACTATTTTGATGATGAATTATAATGATTTGTATGGTATTCAATGAAGATCACCCATGTGTTAGTTAGAGGCATTAGAGGACCCTATGCTTCGACCTATTCTTGTTCATGAGACCAAAGATAAGGTTAAGTAGATTTAGAATTAGATGAATACTAAATAGTCTTAGAATAAACCATACACCTATTTCCATAAATGACCACTAGAGTCTAATGTAAGGGATCTTTTCCTTTTACGTGTTTCACTAAGGATGAGACACATGAGGATCATGATATAGGGTAAGGATTCACTACATTATTTCAAGCCATTCAAGATTTTAGAGAGAGTTAATATGTTTTCCTATCAGTTATAGTTACCTGAGAGGTATTGGACAATGTATGATTTTATCCACGTATCTCAATGTTTCTTCTATTATTATGAACTGTCTCATTCCTTTCAGCATGAGGTTATTGAGTTACTAGTTGATGCATCCTTATAGGATAATTTTATATGTATTTTTCATCATATCATGAAGGTTATATGAGGCAAGTAAGTTATGATAGTATGGGTTATTTTAATGTATGACCAAGTATAGGATGACACATAGGAGTAGGAGGCCAATGTAGGTTCACATTAGCCAATGTTATTCCTATATAATCATTACCTCTATTGAGAAGGAAATTCAAGGATTTATTACATTAAAAGTGGAAGTTTTTATGAACCTAGTTCTTTATTGAAGTAAAAGTCCATTATTTTCTATTAATTTATCATTCAATTAGTCAAATATTTCCTTATTTGAATCCCAATTGAGGTCATGGAGTTATCTTGGGTGTACTTGTCTGGTTGGAAGACCGGAACCATAGTATTAGGGTGAAATATGCCTCACACATGGTTAGTATATACAATGTGGGGAAAGCCACATGGTTAGATAAAATCATGAGAGGCTACATAGAACATATCTATATGCCACATTGTTAGAATAAATTGTAAGATTTGGGGTGCATAGTCATGTGACCAAGTCTAAAATTTTGACCGACGATTTCTGAACAGTTTCTACATTGTTAGTCAAGCTATGAATATAAACCTTGTGTTGTGATCCTCCCTATATCTATGTATGCATGGTTGGTTCATGTTTTGGACAACCATGCATCCAAACAATTTGACCCTTTGTTTTTGGTGAATTTTCCACACTAGCCAAAATTAAATATTTTAACTCAGCTATATTAATCCCTTTCTCCTATGGAATGATTCCCCAACTCTAGGGCGACCCCATATAACTATATTCTAGAAATATATGCTACATATTAATATGATATCAGAATCAATAATTCTTTTTCCATTTGGATCCACATCAATATGATATAAATTCATTTTATGTCACTCATTATTTGTTTTAGTATCAGCTGTTCTATTTAGGTGCAAGGAAATTATTTCTTTTATTAGGTTTATAATTTATTTTCCTATTTTCATACATATCTGAGTAAAATCAAGAGTTTATACTAGATTAGCTATCCTTTATATACCTATGGTTTGTAGTCTCATGCCTTTAATTAAAATTCACAGTGTTTATATATTCCATTGTGTCGCCCCTCCTATTCTAGGGAAACACTGTGTAATGAATATTATTCATTGAATTAAATTGATACATATTTCCCATTCAATGATTGGTTCCAATTGATACTTGTTAAATGGACAAAAACCTTGACTAGAACCAACCCTTCGGGTGAATTATGTATTTATGTGGTCCATTATGATGGAATATGAATTCTTGATACCTTTGTAGTGTGCCATTTTACCCCTTATCATGGGAAGTTCAATATTGATTTTTCAAATGTGATTGGAGTGAGATAAAATTATATCAGTGATATAAATTGTGATATTAATACGTAAATTGAATTTTCAATTTATATGGGATATGAATTTTTATTTCAAATTTAGTTGAATTGATTAATAGGAAGGGTTGAAATAATCATGACCCGTGGAAAATGACTTGTAAAGGCTTGTTTAATCATAAAATACTAGTTGAAATGAAATGAAAATGTCCGTAAAACAAAATGATATTCCTTATATGCATATCCCAAGAATTTAGGAATCTCTTAAGGTGATATATAAATGATTTTTTCTTGGTGTTATCCTTGAAATAGTTAAATGGAATTGTTTAAACGAAATTGATTGAATTTTGTTGATTAATTAAGAATATGCCTTGGGTGACACATGGATTCAATGAAAAATTCCAAGAATAGACTCATATTACTTTTTCCAAGATTATGCAGGAGTGACACTTGGACTCCATATATGTACCGCTAAGGAAGGACTCATAGGAATTGACTATTATTTTCCTAGTAATACATGGATTCCATATGGATTTCCATGGATAGACTCATGGGAAATTTGATAATTTATAAAATGGGTGATACTTGGGATCCCTTAGTGAAATAACATGTACATACTAGAATGGAAGAGATTTTACACCACACATAAAGTGATACCTGGGTTCTTATTTGGATCTCCATGGGAGAGCATGTAGGGTGTTGGATTATATTATACCCGACGAAATACCTAGACAACAAATTAGGAATTCCATATATGATATCATGTTCTAAATTGAATGATGAATTAAATGAGATATATAGTGTATCATCCAAGACAGAGAAAAATATTGGATTTTGTCTTTTTTATGCACTAAGGATGGTCTATTTAGGCATCCTATGATCATGTTATCATAGGGGACACTAGGCATTATGCCATGTATAGATACTGAATTATTAAATGGAATTTGATCAATAAATGAACTTTTTATAAAAGAGAACATGGAATTTATAGGGTTCTAACTTTAAATATTTCATTTACAAATTATATTACAACACATAAACTGTGATTATTATATATTAACTGATTAGAAGTGACTTGACTTTTGGAGCTAAAGGGATTATATCCCACACCTGGTTTGTGATTTCTTTTGGTACCTGATAAGATTGTTTGATTACAAGTATAGATAAGGGAATGTTCCTAGAGAAATATTAATGATTTTTTCTTAGGATCAGGGGAGCATGGGATCAAGATGAGTCTCATGATTCTAGTAGGATAGATTTTGGCCTATTTGTAAATTTTATGCATGTATTGTATTCTAATGTTGTGTACCTGTTTTGGCTACATTGTTGATACATGTATCATTGTCTTAGTAATTGATCTTCATTTTGGTATTTTTAGTTGTTCCTACTGAGTATATATTTCTTATATGAAATATTGATTCCTCTATCTACCTGTTATTGATAATATATTATGATACTCTCTATTGATGAAGACATAATCTCCCCAATGACACGCCATGTCCTTTACTACTAGTCGGTAGCCAGTGGAATTTGGGGAGAAGTGCTTCAAGCCATGTAACCAACCAAGATCAGTGAACTATTGAGTGGAATCTATATCTGATAATTTACACGAATGATGATATTTTCAGAGAATAATGATGAAAAAACCACTATTACAAAACTAGTTTGAAATGATAAATAATATTAACATCTGATATCAAGTACATAGAACAATTAACTAATATATTTATATGTATGATAATTATAAATGAATTTTATAAAAGGGTTATAGAGATTAAAAAGGTTCTAAAATAGGTTATTATGATAGTTATTTGTTTATACATGAGATTCAATAACATTAGTGGACGTTAATAATTAAGGTAATGAGTTCCTTACCTCTGCTTTTATTCCTCAAGACATATTTCTTTGTAGGTACCAAGATAATGTTTCAATGGAATGATTACTAACCTAGAATATCATTTATCATATTCATTAAATTCATATTGTTTCAATATTAATATAATTATTTATCTTTAAATGGATTTCAATTAAAATTATAAAAAATTATAAGATTATTGTTTTCTCTCAACTCCTTTTGTTGAGTTATAAAGATTCTTTATAAACATATCTTTTTTGTGATTGGTTCCTTCCATCAAATGAATTGGTTTCATGGAACTATCTATTCTTTTGTAGGGATATTGAATTTTTTATTATAAATTTAACTTCTATTTGGATGAAAGGAAAAAAGAAAAAATCACATGAGGGGGTGAATTATTTCATTTAAAAAAAATTAAAAACTCAAAACAACCATATTGAAATAAAGAGACTCATTTTTTCACTTAATTGTATATGATTATCATAAAATATTTGATGTAAATAAATAAAAATAGAAATGTATAGTGGTTCATGGTAGTAAAATCCCGAATCATACACCATTAATGCTCTCTCCCTTAGATTGGTGATTTTAACTAGCATGTCCTTTTACTGGGGACCTCCACTACTTAGTGAAAGAAGATGACACCTCGCACCACCTCTATATCAATGAATTATGGTTCTTTTTTAGGGATAGATGTATCAAAATGATTAGTGTGATAATATGAAACTCCACTAATGACATAGTATAATTTTTTTTAAATTAGTGAAAATAGGTTTGATGTTGAGGTTTAATACTGGTCCAGCACACAATTGCAACAATAAACAAAAGATGAAATTATATTTAATAAAACATAGCAATGGAAAAAATAATCATAAATGTTGGTTATGATACCTATTTATTTAAACCAAATAATATTAAAAACACAGTATATGATAAACATGTCTATTTACAAAGTGTATCCAAGATAGTTTCATTGATAAGATGCAAAAAATATCGACAAAGGACATAGAAAAAAATTTATGAAGAAACAAAAAAGGGTCAAAAAAAAGTTTGTATGAAAAGTGATGATCTGGTAAATAACTATGATGTCACACTATTATCTCAACTTATATATATTGGGTAGAATAAAATCATGTTAGATAACATTATTTATGACTTATATAAGGTTATAAAGATCATAAAAATCACTGTGATAAATCATAATGAAAAACTAAAACTTCCCTTAAAAATAGAAAATATTTAATCCTTAAAATAGTCTCCTTTGAATTGGTCTTTAAACTACATTAGAATATAATTGAAATCTAAAAAACCCATTGAAACAATCACAGAAATAATTGAAAATTAAAATCTCATACATTACTAGGTCAAATGTTGGGTTTCACCCTGAATATATAATATTCAGAATTATAGTTGAAAATTGATGTCTAATTAAAAAAGATTAATTGATGAACCATACATTAATTATGAAAAAATTGGGTATCCCACAAATTTATAGTTCCCAAACATTACATTCACTTCACATATATTTGGTTTTTAAAGAAAATTAAGTCACTCAATTCTAAGGTCTGATGAAGAATTTGTTCCAAAGCCTAATATTTGGTTTCTAGAGGAGCTCCCCTACATCCCTACTATCTAATGGGGGAAAATTTTGTTTTAATTTATTTCAAGGTAAATTTGATCATTTTACATAAAAAAATATGTTTCATAAAGTTTTCCAACTTTTTTTGTCAAACCATTCGCCAAATGTGTGCCATATGTTGTGTTAAGGGGCACCATGCTGTTACTATGTACAGTTTGAAAACCCATGTGAAAAATATTTTATTTGAATCAAATAAAAATTTCAAGTGCCCAACATGGTAATGAGTCTCCATCACCATAGTTTCTTCCAACCGTTCGGGCACATCATGCCCTCTATCCAGGTCTCGCATGGTTAGTCAGACCGTGTGGCATGCCCCACATGATATCGACTTATCGTTCGTCCACTTTAATATTTCAAAAACATTTGGTTACGGGGAATGAAGAATACCTAAACACCTATGATACCCCATGTACTCATAGGGTATTGACATTAGGCCATGAAAATACATTTGAATGGAAATATAAAATAAATGTACCTTGAACAAAAACCCAGGATCTTATAATCTTCAGCCCTTAAAACAATTTGTACTTGAATTTCCCTCTCAAGGGTTTTTTAGAATTTCCATAGAATAAATATTTCCACTAAGTACATATATCATGCACCCGCTCTAAAGTTTCATCTTGTAAAAAGACATTCTTAGATAACACCATACTAGAGAAACTAACCAACCTCCAAAAAACTTTGTGCACCTATCAACGATATGAATAAAATTATCTTGAAAGGATAAATCAACCTGTAAATCCACCTCCTTTGGATGAAATACATTATATGAATCTTATTGATAATGATAGAGTTGAGATATATGTATGATTTCATGAATATCTTGATATCTCTATGGTAACTATGACTAATAGGATACCAACCAGAATATACATAGAATCTCAAACAGCCTGACATATCATGGTGATATCTTACCAACTATCTTAATCATTCGGTTTCCCAACCTCAGTGAGATACATAAAATGACCTGATACCTGACCTCAAAATCTAAATACCATATTTAATGATCTGTGTAATAATTCTTTTGAGATGGTTCTATATCCATCAGGTCTCAGATAAATTGGACCTACTACGTATTCTTCTTCACAAGACATGGTCTATGTAAATCTGCCTCACCTCTCTCTAACCAGCATTGGGTAGATTTTCATTTCATACCATACAAATCCTCTTATAGATTCATATGAATCATTTCCTAAAATATATTTTTGTTCAATAACTCAACTAAGACTATATACCCCTCCCAAGAGCTCCCAAAATCTAGGATGAATTTCTGAAGCAAGTCCTGAAGCACCTTTATCTTAATCTTTGAATGTACATCACTATGAGGGTGGTATGTTTTCATCATAAGAACCACTATAGCAAACACCCTATTCAAGAACTACTGTAAATGAGAGACAAATAGATAATCCCTATATGAAAAAAGTTTTTGGGGGACAATATGAAATCATACTATCTCATGGATACAAAACATTCCAAGCTCATCCACACTTAATTTTTTCTTTAATAGGATAGAAATAGTACCATTGTGATCCTATAAAAACAACCCCTAAAACATCACTACCTCAAGGAGTCCTTGGAAAACTATTCATGGTATCCACCAAAACTTCATCCAATTTTAATTAGGGAATATGAAACTATTTTTAATGTCTATATAGTCATTGATGTTCTACATTAACCTTATAATAGGGGGAACACATCATTGAAAAACTAACTACCTCAAATTTCATACCCTATAACTAGTACTAACAACATAATTCCAAATACATCATGGGGACGTATGGCTGTACTACCCAAAATAATTCATGAATCTCCCACATCATCCTCTTGAATGTGTCTAGAGGAACACAAATATGACCATGGATATACATGATCTCATCCTCACCTACCATCAAACAAAGAGGTGGGTCCTTACATACCACAATATCGAATACAAATCAGACCTCTAAACCCAATAGTTTCCTTATGATGAATATTTCCAAAGGGGAAGAAGACACAACTAAGGACGAAATAAAATTCCACCTATAACAAATATTCACCTCAAAGTACATCTCATTTAATAAATCCATAAGCTTTTACTCACTTCTATAATTTTTGAATACTTATATCTTAGTTATCACACTTAATGAATGGTCATCGTATTACCATTTCTAGGCTTATAGTATTGTTCAACGTCGAAACACAATAGGTACACAACCCAAATTCTCTTCATCATATTTAGATCAAACTATATAAATATTTTATTAAGACTTTTGTGGTCTATGTAAACCACAAAACAATATTATAGTAGGTAATGTGTCCAAAGGTGCAAATAATGAACAACCACAACCTTATTGAGATCATGTGTTGGGTAATTCCTCTTGTGTGGCCTCTACTGCTGATACCCGTACTCCATGAATATATCCCCACAACATCAGTACTTCTCATTTCCCAATACCTAATGTCTCACAATTCACCTGGTTTCTTCTTCCCTTGCATGTAAGAATCAAGACTACTGTATAATGTCAATCACATTTTCATCTTCCGAAAGGATGTCTCCTTGGTGTCATACCATAATAACATCACATCATTCTTTTCAATTTCCATCAACAAAACTTCTAGTCATGATAAGTCAGTATGAAATGAGAATAATATTTAGACTATATCAATAAATTACTTCTTTCAATGATTTTCTTTGGATGATCCCATGAAACTATAGCTCTCCCATTATCTAGGTCTACTAATACTTATGTCTCTAATATATTATTACACTATAAGTGAATCTTATCCATCCAAAAGTGGCACTTTGTTAGTTTATCATATAAATAATTCTCTAATAGTGTATCCCAAATGATCTCAAGAGGTTTTCCATGGTTGCATCAATTGTGAGAATACAATATGATATCATCCATGAAAACTATCACAAAATAATCTTGATAATGATTGAAAACTCAGTTCAATGAATATTACTGGTTCATTCATGAGACCAAATGACAAAAGAAGATAATATTATAGATCATACCGACTTTGAAAGGTTGTATGAGTTATGTATATAGTTATAACATTCACCTGATCATATCTGAATCTAAAATCAACTTTCGATGACACCTGATATCCACAAATATGTTAAAAGTCATCATCCATTTGGGTCAAGCAATTCATGTTCTTAGCAATCAACTATTTCAATTTACAATAATCCGATTATAGCATGTAGGTTTCATCATCCTTTTTCATAAACCAGATTGGTGAACTCCAAAAATAAGTACTGTGTTTAAAGAAACCATTTTCCTCTAAGTCCTCTAATTGCCTCTTGATCACTTTCAACTTTATAGTATTCATAAAATAAGGTGTAATGGATACCGATGAATCTCATGGCCATGTATCTATAGGGAAATCAAACTCTATTATCTTAGTTAAACTAGATTTTTTTGTTAATACACCTCTAAAATGATGAACCATGTGAGGGATGTACACCTGAAACTCTCCCAAGTCATATAGATTTAAACTAGAAATCCGGCCTATCATCCCACCCAAACCATGAAGCTTTGGACCATCTTGGCTCACATGGATATGACAACCCTGCTTTTTATTACAAATTAAACATTCTTTATTACATAAAACTTCACTTGATACAACAAAGAAGATCGTGAGGTTTAGTGTCTTTGGGGCTTAGGATCATTACATAAAAACTTAATACATGAAATACAACATCTGTATTGAAAACTTCCTTTACATGACCATCATTCCCTCGTACTTAGCATTGCATGGGATAACCTGAGGACATGCATAAGAAAAGGGTGATCTATAAAGCCCAGTAAGGGAGTACACATGGAATAACATGAGGAGTACAATACATGTTAGGAAATAGGTATGTTAATAGAGCATAAGAGAAACATGAACATAAAAGCATGATAAATAATGATAATCATAACATGGAAATGTGGCAATAACACTTAACATGGATTTAGCATGATCCAAGGATCATTGCACATAAAGCATGAGTAAACCCTCATTGCACATGAAGCATGAGTGAACCCTCGTTGCACTTGAATTATAATGAGTCAACATTCATTGCACATGACTTATCATTATACTATACTTTACCCAATGCGTTGGAGCGCTATAAGGGTGCACCCTTTTAAAACATTTCATTTCATGCATAAGTGTGCCACATGGATCCTAAAACATGGATTCATAAAACACAATCATTTATTACATGATAAAGAAATGTGGAATTCATACATGAAACATTATAAACAATAAGTAAATTTTCATAAAGGTGAATACCCTTGTTGGAGAAATGGGCATGGTTATAACGACCCATACTTTACATACATCGTTAATACTTCAAAATTGAATCTCACTTATTACAACATATGACAAAACCACAAAGGACCGTATAGGTATAGTGTCTTTAGAAACTGGGAAACATAAACAACTGGTTCATAAATCTTCTACAGTGTCTCCCATTTATTTCATCATATCTAGGGTCCCTTTTTGCATATTCTACTTAATATCCATCTTGCTGACCTGAGGAAAAGAAAACATAAAAGGGTGAGCTCAAATGCTCAGCAAGGGAAAATAACGGAAATAAAAATCATATCATATCTTTTTGAAAATCAAAACCTGCAAAAGAGATCATAAAATCTTAACATGGAATAAATCATAGAAGTGAAAATGAGATCCCCATAATCATAACATAAAACTTGAAACTTTGTGGCATGCACACATAATCATGGAAAATCATTTCTTGTTAGTCATGACTCATTTCCAAGACTATCATAGTGGACAAAGTCCCTTTCTGAATCGAGTAACCCTCGTTTCAGTCATGTTTCACTGAACCGGTATAACCTACCGTTCCAGCCCTGTCTATCTCATGAGATATAAAATCTTTACCCAATGCATTGGAGGGAGATATAGGTCCCACCCATCTTATAATGAATCCTTTCTTATGTGTGCCACATAATCATAAACCATACATCATAGCGTAATCCACGTAATAAAAATGGGATTCTTAAACAACATGACATCAAAAAACAATTCATATAAGATAAAGGAATTCATAAAAATGTTTCCATCACAACATAATCAAATCCATGTAATAATAGGGATAAAAACAGAACCCTTTTATTGTCTTAGATGGAAAATAATTTTGATAAAATACTTGAACTCCATTCTTGAGGAAAATATCCTTTCTACTTCAAAAACATTTTTCCTTTCATAACATGTCATACGACTTTAAAATAAAAGAAGTTGATTAAAAATAAACTTGAAAACTTGTAAAGTAAGCTTCTTGGAAATAATGTTTTAAAAATCCATTCATGCCGTATAAGTTAAAAAAACATTCTTCGTACTTTTGTCGGAAAAGTCAAAAAGTACCTCGTACGACAAAAGATTCCTTTCATACATATTACTAAAAACTCACCGAAGGGTAAAAATGGATTTAAACAATTGTAGGTGGATGGAAATAGTATTACATTTTGATGAAACATGGATGTTGATGATAAAATACACCCTAGTAAATACTTACGAATAAACAATCTCGGATAAAAATGAGATTGTGATATTTCCCTTACCTTAGGTCCGATTTTCTTTGTACGTGTCCGAAGCTCCTGTATAATGGTTTAAATAATGTTATTGACTTGTTCCTGAATCATACATATTGATATGATATCATATATGGTCATATTCTTAGCTTCTTGTTAGTAATATTTCATTGTTACTTGTTACTCGGGTCTTTATTGCCTTTTGTTCTTATGCGTGTTTTGCCGAATACATTATTATTCTTCTTTTAAGGTTATAGATACATTATATCCAGAATGGTATTTGTGTAACATATATCATATTTATTCATTCAATTCATTTATATAATTACTATGTAGTGATGATCATGTAGAACGAGTCGCATCACATCGTGGAGACGGTATTCCGTACGTACGCACGAGTGATGATATCGTTCCTATGATCGTGGAACTGTATTGGAGTATATATATATTATTTAAGTATCAATATTACTTTATAATAATTATAAATAGTTACTCATTACACCATTATACCCATCCTTGTAAGTTGATGGTGGAAAATAGATTACACCACGGCGTGGAGACGGTATTCTGTACGTACGCACGCACGGTGATTTCATTTTTCCATAGGATGGATAGAAGGTGAATTAGGGTTGTTTCATATTTATAATAACATATCAGTATGTAATTAATACTGATGTTATTACTTTATCATGAAACAACTAAAGAAGAAGCAGTTGAATAAGAAATAAATTGAAAATATCGGTAATGGATATTACCTTTTTTTTGGAACGCCTCTTTGAATCCTCCACTTAGGGAACTAAGAATTTTCTTTGAAGAAGACCAGGACCTCTAGGATTATTCTAGGGAAGTGGAGAGGAGAAAATGGCAGGGGTTGGCCGAGTTTGAGTGCTAAAATTGGTGTGAGGAGGAGGGGGAGGAGGTTCCCTTTTATAAGGGAGGAGAGGGGCACCTTATGAATATCTCAAAATATTATTTTATATTAAAGTCAAAATCGGTTTATAATGGTTCCAAAGGGTCTTGTTTCGAAGATAAAGTGGGGATGGGTCGAAATCATATCAACCAATAGGATTTAGACAAGTTTAGGGTATTATTTTAACCTTATCAATTAGATTTAACTCTAAGTTAAATAATTTAACTTTTACCGTGTCTTTTTGTTTTCTTTCACTATATGGTTAATACACTTACTATAACATGCAAAACGAACCCCAAATTGTTTATTATTAATATATATATCCTTATCTAAGTTATTTGGCCGAACCTTAGATTTTTAGGAATAAAATAACAATTAATAATATAATATTTGATTTAAAAACTATTTTGTGTCAATTTTGACACTATTTGATATATGATTTTTGTGAAAGTCATAACAGAATTATATGTTCGAACCAAGTTGATTAAATCAACATTAATATATCATAGTAACCTAGAAAATTAGTGGAATTCATAAAAAGTCTCAAATTACATTTATTTTGGTGTTTATAACATCAATTATGTCAATATTTCATTAATAAGATAATTTCTGCATCATCATTAAATTATTTAATGTCTAAAAATTACAAATAAAATACCATTATGTAGGAAATCTTTTTAGCTTTATAATGAATATTTATAGTCGAATTTATCTTATATATAACCCCATATTAAAAATGATTTACTTATTAAACTTTGATTTTAACTATTTTAACCCTTCTTTAAATAAATTAATAATAAATGTCCTAATCTAATCCAAGTGGGCCTAAATGGTCATACTTTATTCCTAAGTTTGTTTTTGGTCGAATTACACTTGTACAATAGAATTAGGACATGTGTTAGGGTAATAGTAATATCATATTTACCCTTAGTTACCCTATTTACTATTAACCGCGGTAAAAAAAGTAAAAAGTTATTATTCACCAAAAAATTATTTTTATCTCATTGAACCACATTTTACTTACTGATATCAACCGTGTCTGTCGGATTTTTGAAATTCCATTCACAGAAGTGGAAAAATTAAGTTTTATGCAAAATTCAGTTTTTAACCTACCACTTAGTTGTTTCACTATTCATCAAAAATTGAAAGTTTTCAAAAAAATACCAAAATTTCACCCTAGGCTAATATCGATATTCCGAATCCAAAAATGAAGTCCATTTTGAAAAATAAAATTTATAAAATTTCAAAAAGTGGTTATTACTATTCATAATGGCTAGTTTTAATAATATTTTAATAGCATATCGTTGTTTAGTGAAACTCGGTATTGCGTACGACGCAAGCTATCGAGGAAGGTCATGATTGCGTGTAAAGTAAGCCAAGCAAGTGTGTAGTGAAATATTCCTTTGATGATATATAAAAACAAAATATTACTCATAAAAATCTCGGGTGTTACATTCTACCCCCCTTAAAAAGAATTTCGCCCTCGAAATTCGTCACTTTGTTACAAACAGTTGAGGATACTTCTTCCTCATCATATCCTCAAGCTCCCATGTAGCTTCTTCAAGTTGGTGGTTCCTCCATAAAACTTTCACCAATTGAGTGGTCTTGTTTCGTAGGACTTTTTCGCTACGATCTAGAATCTCTATCGGCTGTTCTTCATAAGAAAGATCTTGCTCCAGCGGAACAACTTCTGAGCTGAGTACATGTGAAGGATCAGGTATGTACTTTCTCAGGAGAGATACATGGAACACATCGTGCACTTGAGAGAGATTCGGTGGAAGCTCCAATCGGTAAGCTACCTTCCCAACACGATCCAGTATTTCGAAAGGACCAATATATCTAGGGCTCAACTTCCCCTTCTTTCCAAATCTCATAACCCTCTTCCAGGGAGATATTCGTAAGAACACTTTATCACCCACTTCAAACTCTAGGTCTTTTCTTCGGTTGTCGGCATAACTTTTCTGTCGACTCTGAGCTGCTCTTATGTGTTGTTGAATAGATCTGACCTTTTCTGCCATTTCATCAACGAGATCAGGTCCTAATAGCTTTCTTTCCCCAACTTCATCCCAGCAAGTAGGAGTTCTGCATTTTTTTCCATAGAGAGCTTCATAAGGAGCCATCTGAATACTGGAGTGAAATATATTATTATAATAAAATTCCACCAAAGGTAGGTGTTGATCCCAACTTCCTTTGAAATCCATAGAGCAAGCTCTCAACATATCTTCTAGGGTTTGAATTGTTCTCTCAGACTGACCGTCTGTCTGGGGATGATAAGCAGTGCTGAAACTCAACTCTGTATCTAGAGTATGCTGAAGACTTCTCCAGAACTTCGAGGTAAATCTCGGGTCCCGATCAGATATAATAGAAAGTGGTACTCCATGCAATCTTACCTCTTCCTTTACATATATCCTGGCAAGCTGATCTAGAGATAAATCCTCTCTAATAGCAATGAAGTGTGCAGATTTTGTAAGACGATCAACTATGACCCAAATAGCATTATTGCCTTTGGATTTTTAGGAAGTCCTGTGAAAAAGTCCATAGTGATGTTTTCCCATTTCCATTCGGGTATGGGTAATGGTTGTAACATCCCCTTAGACTTCTGTCTCTCAGATTTAACTTGTTGACAAACCAAGCATCGAGAGACATATTCAGCAACATCTCTTTTCATTCCATCCCACCAGAAGTACTCTTCCAGGTCCCTATACATCTTCATGCTTCCAGGATGAATAGAGAATGATGAACTATGAGCCTCATCCAGCAGCTCATTCTTTAATTCGGGGATGGGAGGAACACAAACCCGATTCCTGAACTTTATTATTCCATCACAATCAAGGTTGAATTCAGGAACATTTCTCACCTTCTTTTGTAACTCGACATCTTCTTTCTGTGCCTCTTTAATCTTCACATGTACAGATGGTTGAACATTCATTTGAGAAAGATAAGATTTTTCCCCTTCCATTATAATTCCAAGATCCATCCTTTGTAAATCCATAAATATTGGATCTTTTGTGATCCACATCATGGATAAACTAGCATGGTCTTGTCGACTTAATGCATCTGCCACCTTGTTTGCTTTCCCAGGGTGGTAATGGATTGTGAAGTTATAATCCTTAATCAGCTCCAACCATCTTCTTTGGCGCATATTCAGCTCATTTTGTGTGAAAATATACTTTAAAATTTATGATCAGTATAAATATCACACCTTTCACCATAAAGGTAATGCCTCCAAATATTTAATGTAAAGATTACCGCAGCCAACTCCAAATAATGTGTTGGGTAATTTTGCTCATGGATTTTCAACTATCGTGAGGCATAAGCTATCACCATATCATTTTTCATAAGAACACACCCCAATCCCTTCTTGGATGCATCACTGTAGATCACAAACCTTTCTCCGCTATAAGGCAGTGTGAGCACAGGTGCACTGGATAACCTTCTTTTCAACTCCTTGAAATTCTCTTCACATTCTTCCGTCCAGACAAACATAACTCCTTTCCGAGTCAACTTGGTGAGTGGATTAGATAATCGTGAAAAAATCCTTTACAAAACGTCGATAATATCCAGCCAAACCAAGAAAACTTCGGATCTCAGTTACTATTGTTGGTCTTGACCATCTTTCGATAACCTCTGTTTTTGCTGGATCCACAGATATCCCCTCTTTTGAGATTATGTGACCCAAAAATGAAACTTTTTGAAGCCAAAATTCACACTTGGTAAATTTGGCATAAAGATTATCCTTTCTCAGGGTCTTCAATATAATTCTCAAATGATCTTCATGCTCTTCCTTGCTCTTTGAATAGAAAAGAATATCGTCTATAAAGACTACCAAAAATTGATCAAGATAGTCTCTAAAGACTCTATTCATTAGATCCATGAAGATAGCAGGGGAATTAGTAAGACCAAATGGCATCACTATAAATTCATAGTGTCCATACCTTGTACGGAAAGCCGTCTTTGGTATATCCTCCCTTTTGACCCTTAATTGATGATACCCTGAACGAAGATGAATCTTGGAAAAGTATTGAGCTCCGCGTAGTTGGTCAAATAAGTCATCAATGCGTGGGAGAGGATATTTGTTCTTGATAGTGATCTTGTTAAGTTCTCGATAATCAATGCAGAGTCTCATTGATCCATCTTTCTTCTTAACAAATAGAACAGGTGCTCCCCAAGGTGACGCACTAGGGCGTATGAATCCCTTATCAAGATTCTCTTGGAGTTGCTTCTTCAATTCCTGCAACTCAATTTGGGCCATTCTATAAGGTGTCTTTGAAATTGGAAAAGCACCTGGTACGAGTTCTATTGAAAACTCAACTTCACGATTTGGTGGAAGACCCGGTAATTCCTCCGGAAAGACATCATCAAACTCCCGTACGATGGGCATATTCTTAATCGTGAGTTTCTCACCAACGATCTGAGATAAATAACCATCATTTAGTGGAATCAAGACCCATAAGATGGAAGGAATTTCCATTGGAAGGTTATGTTCATCCTTGCATTAATAGACGATCGTAGATTGATCTAGAATATGAAATGTGACTTCCCTTCTTTGGAAATTGATATGAGTTCCATGTAGAGAAAGCCAATCCATGCCAAGAATCACATCAAATTCCACTAAAGGAAGGATCACAAGATTTTCAGGAAGCACTTTCCCACAAACTTCAATCGGAGAAGAATTATAAACTTTTGATGCGACTGTTGTGCCATTAGGTGTTGTCACAGCTAACTCAACATCTAATTGTTGAGGTAATACGGTGATACCCTTAGAAAATTTTTCAGAAATAAAAGAGTGGGTGGATCCAGAATCAAATAAAACATTTGCTACTTTAGATTGGATGGTAAGTGTACCTTTCACCACTTCGTTATCGTACTCCACATCGCTAATAGAAATTGCATGTGACTTTCCTTTGTCTTTAGCCTTAAGATTTTGTTGACGTCGACCATCATCATCAACCCTTGGATTTGGGCATTGATTGGCATAATGCCCCATATCCTTGCACTTGAAACATTGAAGTGTAGTAGGTTCATTCTGTGTATCCCTTCCTTTGTTTGCATCATTAGTCATCTTCTTCCCATTATCACGGCATTCAAATGCCCGATGACCTTCCTTTCCACATTTGAAACATTTACTTGTCCCTTTAAGACAACTCCCTCCATGTTTCTTTCCACACTTTGAGCATAAGGGAAAGCTCGTCTTCTTTTCAGTGTGCTCTTTAGATTTTCCTTTGAATTCCTTCTTCCTCTTCTTATCAAACCCATGTGACTGATGGGTTACTCCAATCTCCATCTCGACTTTGAGAGAACATCGAACGATTTCCTCATAGCTATTGAAGTCCCTTATGGCTAATGCCCTTCGAAGAATTGGTTTTAAGCCACTAAAGAATCGATCGATCTTACTCTCAGGTTGGATAATAATACCAGAAGCGTACCTTGCAAGTCTTGTAAAATTTGCTTCATAGGTACCAACAGATTCATCATCCCTTTGCTTCAGTTCAAGGAACTCTTTCTCCATCTTTGTTTGGAGAATACGAGGGAAGTACTTATTGAAAAATAAGGTCTTGAACTCGTCCCATTCCATAGACTCAATTTCATCCCTTTGCATCATATTCTTAATAAGATTCCACCATTGATCAGCATCTCCTTCCAAACGATACACTGCTAGGATGACTTTATCATGCTCAGAACATTGAAGAACTGAAAATATCTTTTCAGTAGTACTAATCCATTGTTCAGCAACTAATGGATCAGTAGACCCGCTGAAAGAAGGTGGACGCTGCCTCATGAAGGATTCAACAGAATGTTGCTCCTTCCTTTTCTCGTTTGGAAGTCCTGCATGATTCATAGCTTGAGAAAGTTGTGTGAGCATGGCTACAAGATTTTGCATTCCAGCTCCCATATTGTTTGGTTGCTCAGGGGGACAATCATTGCATTGCCCATCGTATTTCGCATTAACACGGTTCCTTCGGGTTCCAGCCATTGACTAAAACCAAGAAGAATAGTTTGAGCAACACTAATTATAATAGGAAAACCACATAATTCAAGAATAAAATTTTCACGCTTAAGGTCTTATCCTAGGTTATTCATGGCCATTTCTAAAACACTACGATTGTGTTCTATGCTTAGACTTATCCTTATGGTTCCTACTAAGGCTTTCACATCCTAGTTTCCAAAGGTTGACTATACCTTTCCTCTGATACCAACTATAACGACCCATACTTTACATACATCATTAATACTTCAAAATTGAAGCTCCCTTATGACAACATATGACAAAACCACAAAGGACCGTATAGGTATAGTGTCTTTAGAAACTGGGAAACATAAACAACTGGTTCATAAATCTTCTACAGTGTCTCCCATTTATTTCATCATATCTAGGGTCCCTTTTAGCATATTCTACTTAATATCCATCTTCCTGACCTGGGGAAAAGAAAACTTAAAAGGGTGAGCTCAAATGCTCAGAAAGGGCAAATAAAGGAAATAAAAATCATATCATATCTTTTTGAAAATCAAAACCTGCAAAAGAGATCATAATATCTTAACATGGAATAAATCATAGAAGTGAAAATGAGATCCCCATAATCATAACATAAAACTTGAAACTTTGTGGCATGCACACATAATCATGGAAAATCATTTCTTGTTAGTCATGACTCATTGCCAAGACTATCTTAGTGGACAAAGTCCCTTTCTGAATCGAGTAACCATCGTTTTAGTCCTGTTTCACTGAACTGGTATAACCTACCATTCCAGCCCTGTCTATCTCATGAGATATAAAATCTTTACCCAATGCATTGGAGGGAGATATAGGTCCCACCCATCTTATAATGAATCCTTTTTTATGTGTGCCACATAATCATAAACCATACATCATAGCGTAATCCACGTAATAAAAATGGGATTCTTAAACAACATGACATCATAAAACAATTCATATAAGATAAAGGAATTCATAAAAATGTTTCCATCACAACATAATCAAATCCATGTAATAATAGGGATAAAAACATAACCCTTTTATTGTCTTAGATGGAAAATAATTTTGATAAAATACTTGAACTCCATTCTTGAGGAAAATATCCTTTCTACTTCAAAAACATTTTTCCTTTAATAACATGTCATACGACTTTAAAATAATAGAAGTTGATTAAAAATAAACTTGAAAACTTGTAAAGGAAGCTTCTTGGAAATAATTTTTTAAAAATCCATTCATGCCGTATAAGTTAAAAAAAACATTCTTCGTACTTTTGTCGGAAAAGTCAAAAAGTACCTCGTACGACAAAAGATTCCTTTCATACATATTACTAAAAACTCACCGAAGGGTAAAAATGGATTTAAATAATTGTAGGTGGATGGAAATAATATTACATTTTGATGAAACATGGATGTGGATGATAAAATACACCCTAGTAAATACTTACGAATAAACAATCTCGGATAAAAATGAGATTGTGATATTTCCCTTACCTTAGGTCCGATTTGCTTTGTACGTGTCCGAAGCTCCTGTATAATGGTTTAAATAATGTTATTGACTTGTTCCAGAATCATACATATTTATATGATATCATATATGGTCATATTCTTAGCTTCTTGTTAGTAATATTTCATTGTTACTTGTTATTCGGGCCTTTATTGCCTTTTGTTCTTATGCGTGTTTTTCCGAATACATTATTATTCTTCTTTTAAGGTTATAGATACATTATATCCAGAATTGTATTAGTGTAACATATATCATATTTATTCATTCAATTCATTTATATAATTACTCTGTAATGATGATCATGTAGAACGAGTCACATCACATCGTGGAGACGGTATTCCGTACGTACGCACGGGTGATGATATCGTTCCTATGATCGTGGAACTGTATTGGAGTATATATATATTATTTCAGTATCAATATTACTTTATAATAATTATAAATAGTTACTCATTACACCATTATACCCATCCTTGTAAGGTGATGGTGGAAAATAGATTACACCACGGCGTGGAGACGGTATTCCGTACGTACGCACGCGTGGTGATTTCATTTTTCCATAGGATGGATAGAAGGTGAATTAGGGTTGTTTCATATTTATAATAACATATCAGTATGTAAGTAATACTGATGTTATTACTTTATCATGAAACAACTAAAGAAGAAGAGGTTGAAGAAGAATGAAATTGAAATGATCGGTAATGGATATTACCTTTTCTTTGGAACGCCTCTTTGAATCCTCCACTTAGGGGACTAAGATTGGTCTTTGAAGAAGACCAGGACCTATAGGATTATTCTAGGGAAGTGGAGAGGAGAAAATGGCAGGGTTTGGCCGAGCTTGAGTGCTCAAATTGGTGTGAGGAGGAGGGGGAGGAGGTGCCCTTTTATAAGGGAGGAGAGGGGCACCTTAGGAATATCTCAAAATATTATTTTATATTAAAGTCAAAATCGGTTTATAATGGTTACAAAGGGTCTTATTTCGAAGATAAAGTGGGTATGGGTCGAAATCCTATCAACCAATAGGATTTAGACAAGTTTAGGATATTATTTTAACCTTATCAATTAGATTTAACACTAAGTTAAATAATTTAACTTTTACCGTGTCTTTTTGTTTTCTTTCACTATATGGTTAATACACTTACTATAACATGCCAAAAGAACCCCAAATTGTTTATTATTAATATATATATCCTTATCTAAGTTATTTGGCCGAACCTTAGATTTTTAGGAATTAAATAACAATTAATAATATAATATTTGATTTAAAAACTATTTTGTGTCAATTTTGACACTATTTGATATATGATTTTTGTGAAAGTCATAACAGAATTATATGTTCGAACCAAGTTGATTAAATCAACATTAATATTTCATAGTAACCTAGAAAATTAGTGGAATTCATAAAAAGTCTCAAATTACATTTATTTTGGTGTTTATAACATCAATTATGTCAATATTTCATTAATAAGATAATTACTGCATCATCATTAAATTATTTAATGTCTAAAAATTACAAATAAAATACCATTATGTAGGAAATCTTTTTAGCTTTCTAATTAATATTTATAGTCGAATTTATCTTATATATAACCCCATATTAAAAATGATTTACTTATTAAACTTTGATTTTAACTATTTTAACCCTTCTTTAAATAAATTAATAATAAATGTCCTAATCTAATCCAAGTGGGCCTAAATGGTCATATTTTATTCCTAAGTTTATTTTTGGTCGAATTACACTTGTACAATAGAAATAGGGCATGTGTTAGGGTAATAGTAATATCATATTTACCCTTAGTTACCCTATTTACTATTAACCGCGGTAAAAAAAGTAAAAAAGTTACTATTCACCAAAAATTTATTTTTATCTCATTGAACAACATTTTACTTACTGATATCAACCGTGCCTGTCGGATTTTTGAAATTCCATTCACAGAAGCGGTAAAATTAAGTTTTATGCAAAATTCAGTTTTTAACCTACCACTTAGTGGTTTCACTATTCATCAAAAATTGAAAGTTTTCAGAAAAATACCAAAATTTCACCCTAGGCTAATTTCGGTATTCCGAATCCAAAAATGAAGTCCATTTTGAAAAATAAAATTAATAAAATTTCAAAAAGTGGTTATTACTATTCATAACGGCTAGTTTTAATAATATTTTAATAGCATATCGTTGTTTAGTGAAACTCGGTATTGCGTACGACGCAAGCTATCGAAGAAGGTCGTGATTGCGTGTAAAGTAAGCCAAGAAAGTGTGTAGTGAAAGATTCCTTTGATAATATATAAAAACAAAATATTACTCATAAAAATCTCGGGTGTTACAATGGTATTCACTACACAATGGCATTGGCTTAGAAAATCGGTGTGATTTCGGCAGCATAACGGCGTGACATAAGAATTCATAAAAATGGTTTGATGAGAGAGAAAGGGTGTCTCATCATATTTACATGAAATGGACAGTAAGGGGGTCATATATATACATGTCCAATCAATTGTAATGGAATTTTGATTCATGATACAAAAGTATTGATTGAATTTAAAGAAGATAGAGAAGTTCTTTTCAGAATTTTGCCATAGTAACAGGTGTACATGGGAGGCATTTAATGAGAGAGAAAGGGGTGTCCCATCATTCAAAGAATAAGATGGAAGTATGGGGGAGGTGAAAAACCATACCCCAACATTGATAATTGAAATTAAAAGGGCAATACAACTTAAAGAAAATTGACAAAAATGAGAAAGGAAGGAAAAACCCTTACATGGAAGTGTGCTTCCAAAGGCTAGAGAGAGGCTTGTGAGAGGCTTCTTGGAAGCTTTGGGAAACTTGGGAGGATTCTAGAAAAAGTAGGGAAGAGGTTGGACGAACTCCAAAGGATTTTATTGAGGAGGAAGTGGGATATTTGGTGGGTTTATATAGGAAAGTGAGAGAATTCTTTATTATTTAGGTTTGAGACCCCTTATATTAAACTAATCCAAACCACAACCCATCCCATGGTTTTTGCCCATGGTTTCTGGAAAAGGAAAGTGGAAAACAATATTTTACAAGGCCAAGGTCCGAACTTATTAAAATAATAAGGTTTCTTATGTGGAGGTGAGTCACACTCCCATGGAAATTAATTTAAAAAGGCAAAGTGTTGAATTAGTCATGAGGGGTTCACTAATGCTTTGACAAGTATGTCAAACAAACCCAAAATCACTTTATTTTAATGGTAAAATATATATTGGCCGAAGATAAGGATTATAGTATTTTATTACATCACCATTGGGTCATTATGATGTCATAAAACACATTATATATTTAAACGGTATTAAATTTTTACCCAAAAATTTGACTGTCTCAGAAAATTATGAAAAATTCACATTTGGATAATTTCGACGTCCTGATTCCTGAAATGAAATTTATTTTATCTAAAAAAAATTCTAAATATGTTATTTTTCACTTTTAAAATAAAAAGCAACATTTATCGAAAATTCACGGGTTTTGACAAAAATGGATTTCAAACCTTAATATAACATTTTAATTGCATTCATAAATTTAGAAGATCATTTATATTTAATTAATTTAATAAAAATATTATTATTTTATAAAAATATTATTTAATTAAAAAATCCCTTAATTTAATAAAATAGATTTCTTAATTAAATAATAACTAAAAACACCATTTGTACTTTAAAAACTATTTACAATGTATCAAAAATTACTAGAGATTGTATTCATTATTATATACAAAAATAATGTACATGAACATAGTACTACTTATTTGTCACATAACCCCTTAAAATAGCCGCATAAGACCTAAGGGTAAGGTGTGCGATGGTGGCAGACACTTGGGGTGGCTCAGATAACATCGCTCGAGTGGTAATTTCAACCAACTTACACTTTTCCCGTAGACGGTCACGTTTGAGCTTGACATAATGAAGCTCAGCTTGGGATTGGTCAAGGGAGAAGCCCAAGGATGACACCTCTTGTCCGAGCTCCGACAAATGGGCTTCTTATGGGGAAATTCTACTAGATGAGGCCATCGCTTCCTTTGTCTGAGTAAAAAAATGGGTTCGTTAAACCCTTATATTTATACTAATCATGTGATCACTATTCAACAGCTATAAAAGTAATGGTTCAAACATTTTCATAAAACCAAAGAAGGTTACATCTTATAAATACATTTTTTTATAAAGAGACAATTAACTGGATGAAGAGGGATTTTCCATTAATGAAACTTTGGGTCGTTACAATATTCCCCCCTTAAGAAATATCGCCCTCGAAATTTTCCTTTTCCCACACTAAAACAAATATGGGTAACTCAGCTTCATCATATCCTTTGATTCCCAAGTCGCGTCTTCAAACCTGTGGTTTCTCCACAACACCTTGACGAGGGGCATTGTCTTATTTCGTACAACTTTTTCCTTACGATCTAAGATCTTCACTGGTTTCTACTTACAAGAAAGATCATCATCCAATTGTACCACCTCAGAAGAGATTACATGTGAAGGGTCAGATATGTACTTCCTTAAGAGGGATACATGAAAGACATCATGCACCTTGGCCATAGTAGGTGGAAGTGCTAGTCGATAGGCCACAACCCTAACACGATCAAGAATCTCGAAGGGTCCGATGTACCTTGGACTTATCTTCCCTTTCATTCCAAACCTCATGACCTTATTCCACGGAGATATGCATAAAAACACCATGTCTCCAACTTTAAACTAATGGTCTCATCGACGATTATTTGCATAGCTCTTCCGACGACTCTGGGCTGCCTTGATATGCTTCTGAATGGTTTTCACCTTCTCCACCATTTCTTCGACCATTTCTGGTCCAAGAATCTTACGTTCACTGACCTCATCCCGACATGCTGGTGTTATGCACCTTTTCCCATAAAGGGCTTCATATGGTTCCATTTGGATGCTCGAGTGGAAACTATTATTATAAGAGAACTCAACCAGAGGAAGATGTTGATCCCATACTCCTTTAAAGTCCATTGAGCATGCTATCAACATATCCTCAAGTGTTTTGATAGTTCGCTCGGATTGGGCATCAGTTTGAGGATGATAGGCCGTACTGAAGTTTACTTCAGTATTCAGAGCATGTTGATGAATCTTCCAAAACTTAAAGGTGAATCTTGGATCTCGATCAGACACAATAGATAGTGGTAATCCATGCAACCTTACCACTTCCCTAATATATATCTGTGCCAGTTGATCCAATGAGAAATCCTCCCGAATAGCAATGAAGTCTGCGGTCTTTGTAAGACAATCCACAACAACCCAGATTGTGTTGTTGCCTTTGGATGTCCTCAAAAGTCCGGTGGCAAAGTCCATAGTGATGTTATCCCATTTCAATTATGGTATGGTCAATAGATGCATCATCCCCTTAGACTTCTGCCTCTCTTCCTTCACTTGCTGACACACAAGGCACTTTGATATATATTTGGCGATCTCCTTCTCCATATTATCCCACCAAAAGTTTTCTCGGAGATCTCGATACATCATTGTGCTCCCTGGGTGAATAGAGAAATTTGAACTATGTACATCATCCAAAAGTTTCTTCTTCAGCTCTGGACTTGATGGAACACATAGTCTTTTCCCAAACCGCACAATTCCTTCTTCATTAACATTAAACTCCAAGGATTTCCCCTTTTTAATAGCTTTTACTTTTTCTTGAATTCCCACATAATCCATTTGAGCATCCATTAAACTTTCCAAAAGAGATGGTTGAGAAATCATTTGTGAAAGGATTGATGATGTTCCCGTCTTTATGATTCCCACATCCATCTTCATCAAGTCTAATATGATTGGATCCTTCTCAATTCTCATCATTGATAGAATCGCTGGATCCTTTCTACTTAGGGCATCCGCCACCTTGTTCGCTTTCCCAGGGTGGTAATGTATTGAACCGTCATAATCCTTGATGAGCTCTATCCATCTTATCTGGAAAATATTAATCTCTTTCTATGTGAATATATATTTAAGACTCTTGTGGTCAGTATATATCTCACATTTCTCTCCATAGAGATAATGCCGCCAGATTTTCAAGGAAATGATCACAGCCTCCAACTCCAGATCATGTGTTGGATAGTTTCGCTCATGGATTTTCAACTGTATTGATCCATAGGATATCACATTATCATTCTGCATCAGCACACAGCCTATGCCCTTCTTTTAAGCATCACTGAATATCACAAAAAACTCCCCACTTGTGGGTAAAGTGAGCACGGGTGCAGTGATAAGCCTCCTTTTCAACTCCTTGAACTTTCTTCGCATTCATCACTCCAAGTAAACTTTACACCCTTTAATGTTAGCTTGGTAAGAGGGTTGGAAAATCGTGAGAAATTTCTCACAAATCATCGATAATACTAGCTAACCCCAAGAAGCTACGAATATCGGTTACCGATGTTGGCCTCGGCCATCCCTCAATTGTGTCTGTTTTGGAGGGATCCATAGATAACCCATTGCTTGTGATGATATGGCCCATGAATGAGACTTCCTTCTACCAAAACTCACACTTGCTGTACTTTTCATAGAGCTTCTCCTTATGCAAAGTCTCGAGTACAGTTCTTAAATGCTCCTCAGGGTCCTCCTTAGTTTTGGAGTATATTAGAATATCATCTATAAACACTACCAAAAATTTGTCATGGAAACCTCTAAAGACTCTATTCATCAATTCCATGAATATTTCTGGAGCATTGGTGAGTCTAAAAGGCATTACTATGAATTCATAGTGCCCGTACCTTGTACGAAAAGCAGTCTTGGGGATATCTTCTTCTTCACCCTTACTTGATAATAACCCGACCGCAAGTCCACCTTGGAGAAGTATTGTGCTCCACGCAACTGATCGAACAAGTCACCAATTAGTGGGAGTGGATACTTTTTCTTTATCTTGATTTTGTTATGTTCACGATAATCGATGAAAATCCACATTGACCCATCCTTCTCCTTGACGAAGAGGACTGGTGCACCCCATGGTGAAGCACTTGGGCGTATAAACCCTTTATCCAGATTCTCCTGTAGTTGTTTCTTTAGCTCTTCAAGCTCAACAACAGCCATTCTATATGGAGTCTTGGATATTGGTAGTGCCCCAGGTATATGTTCAATTGGGATCTCAACATAGCTTCTTGGAGTAAGACCAGGCAGTTCCTCGGGAAACACTTCAGTGAATTCCCTCACAATAGGCATTTCTTCAAGGATGGTTTCTTCCTTGTACTCAATCATCTGAGCCAGATATGCGTGCTTATAGGGAAGTAATATCCAGGCTTGAGATGACGGAGCTAAAGGAGATTCATCTTCCTCCTGACACTTCTAAAGAATCGGGGTTCGATTCTTCATATGGAGTGTGATTTCCCTCTCCCGAAAATTTATGTTGGATCTATATAAGGAAAACCAATCCATGCCAAGAGTTGCATCAAATTCAACGAAAGGGAGTATGATGAGGTTTGCCGAGAAATTCAATCCACAGATTATAACAGTGGAGGACTTATATTCATGGGATGCAATGATTTCCCCATTTTCCGTACTCACCGACATCTTTACTTCCATGATTTGTGGTGGTGCTGGGATTGTTCTACTAAACTTTTGAGATATAAAATAATGTGTAGAACTTGAATCAAAAAGTACATTCACTATTCTTGAATGAATAACTAGCATACCTGTCACCACTTCGTTTTCAGGGTTCATTTCGGCAGAAGTGATGGCAAAAGCTCTTCCTTGCTGTCTTGGAGGTTGTTGGTTGCCTCCGATAACCCTTGTATTAGGGTACTAATTTTCAAAATGACCCGTTTTATTGCATTTTTAGCATTGGACAACGCGTTGAGGTTCGAACGGAGCATTACTATCCTCTGTCACAGCCGTGGGTCCTTCTTGCCGACAGTTAATAGCTAGGTGCCCTTCTCTTCCACACCTGAAGCATTTTATCGTCCCCTTAAGGCAATTTCCAGGGTGCTTCTTTCCGCACTTTTGGCATGTGGGGTGCTGGAAGCGTATCGTGCAAGTCTTGTGAAGTTTTCCTCGGACGCTCCCATAGATTCTTCATCTTTTTGCTTGAGGGAAAGGAAGTCCCTTTCCATCTTAAGACGGAGGGTGCGCGGAAAATATTTATTGAAAAAAATATTCTGGAATTCCTTCCATTCCAAGGCCTCGATCTCCTCCTCAGGCTTCATATTGTTGATCAACGTCCACCATTGATCAGCTTCACCCTCTATACGATAAGCCTCTAGGAGAACCTTCTCTTGTTCAGAACATTGGAGGATGGAGAATATCTTTTAAATGGAGTTGATCCATTGTTCGGCGATCGTGGGATCAGATGATCCACTAAAAGTAGGAGGCCTTTGTCTCATGAAGCTCTCGATAGCGACTTGTTCTTTCTTAGGGGGGGGGGGGGTTGAACGTTCCTCTTGACCCGTGTTTCTATTCAAAACATGAGTTAGATGAGAGAGAAGCGTGACAAAGTACACGATTTTCGCTCCCATTGGATTGGGCATCTCATTAGTACAATCATCACACTGATCTTCACAATGGTTGTTAGACCGAGTCCTCCTATTACCGGCCATTTGATGGAATAAAAGAAAAGTTAGGGGTAACACATAAAGTGTAATCCAAAGAAAAAAGTTGATGACGTATAAATAATCTTTAATTTCTTTAACTCATGAGTCTATAGGATTCAATCTAGGCTTTTCATGATCTACTTTATAACATATATTCTTAGGGGAATTTTTCCCTTAATAAGGGTTCATACAAAGATTGTGAATTTATCAAAACATATCCCCCAGAGGGTCGTAACCAAGAGTGCAGCAAGGCCCGTTGTCGTGCACCAGTTCCCGTTCGAGTCTAGCTCAAAGTGGTGTTTTCGGGTTTTACCACTAGGATAAATTTGTGCCAGAGCCACCTCTACCTGCTCGTATCCAGACATGGATGTATTTGTTTGATAAACCACTTACTTAGAATTTAACAAATCTTAGGTATGTTTTTATTATACTTAGTCTTGTATCTAAGGCTTTACTATGGTTTCCTAATCCCAAAAATAACTAAACCTATCCTCTGATACCAACTATGACAACCCTGCTTTTTATTACAACTTAAACATGCTTTATTGCATAAAACTTCACTTGATACAACAAAGAAGATCGAGAGGTTTAGTGTATTTGGGGATTAGGATCATTACATAAAAACGTAAAACAAGAAATTCAACATCTTTATTGAAAACTTCCTTTACATGACCAACATTCCCTCGTACTTAGCATTGCATGGGATAACCTGAGGACATGCATAAGAAAAGGGTGAGCTATAAAGCCCAGTAAGGGAGTACACATGGAATAACATGAGGAGTAAAATACATGTTAGGCAATAGGTATGTTAATAGAGAATAAGAGAAACATGAACATAAAGGCATGATAAATCATGATAATCATAACATGGAAATGTGGCAACAACACTTAACATGAATTTAGCATGTGCCAAGGCTCATTGCACATAAAGCATGAGTAAACCCTCATTGCACATGAATTAGCATGATTAAAAACTGATTGCACATGACTTATCATGATACTATACTTTACCCATTGCATTGGAGCGCTATAAGGGTGCACCCTTCTTAAACATTTCATTTCATGCATAAGTGTGCAACATGGATTCATAAAACATAATCATTTATTCCACGATAAAGAAATGTGGAATTCATACATAAAACATTATAAACTATATCTAAATGTTAATAAAGGTGAATACCCTTGATGGAGAAATGGGCATGGTATTCACTACACAATGGCATTGGCTTAGAAAATCGGTGCGATTTCGACAGCGTAACGACGTGACATAAGAATTCATAAAAATGGTTTGATGAGAGAGAAAGGGTGTCTCATCATATTTACATGAAATGGAAGGTAAGGGGGTCATATAGATATATGTACAGTCAATTGTAATGGAATTTAGATTCATGATACAAAAGTATTGCTTGAATGTAAAAGAAGAGAGAGAAGTTCCTTTCGGAATTTCGGCATAGTAGCAGGTGTACATGAGAGGCATTTAATGAGAGGAAAAGGGGTCTCCCATCATTAAAAAAATAAGAGGGAAGTATGGGGGATGTTCAAAACCATACCCCAACATTCATAATTGAAATTAAAAGGGAAATTCAACTTAATGAAAATTGAAAAAAATGAGAAAGGAAGGGAGAACCCTTACTCGCAAGTGTGCTTCCAAAGGCTAGAGAGAGGCTTGTGAGAGGCTTATTGGGAGCTTGGGGCACCATGGGAGGATTATAGGGAGAGTAGGGTAGAGGTTGGACGAACTCCAAAGGATTTTAGTGATGAGGAAGTGGGATCTTGGGTGGGTTTATATAGGAAAGGTGAGAGAATTCTTTATTATTTAGGTTTGGGACCCCTTATATTAACCTAATCCAAACCACAAACCATCCCATGGTTTTTGCCCATGGTTTCTGGAAAATGAAAGAGGAAAAAAATATTTTACAAGGCCAAGGTCCGAACTTGTTAAAATAATAAGGTTTCTTATTTGGAGGTGAGTCACACTCCCATGGAAATTAATTTAAAAAGGAAAAGTGTTGAATAAGTCTTGAGGGGTTCATTAATGCTTTGAAAAGTAAGTCAAACAAACCCAAAATCACATTATTTTAATAGTAAAACATATATTGGACGAACATAAATATTATAGTATTTTATTACATCACCATTGGGTCATCATGATGTCATAAAACTAATTATATATTTAAATGGTATTTAATTTTTACCCAAAAATTTGTCTGTCTCAGAAAATTATGAAAAATTCACCGTTGGATAATTTCAACATCATGATTCCAAAAATGAAATTTATTTTATCTAAAAAATTTCTAAATATGTTAAATTTCACTTTTAAAATAAAAACCAACATTTATCGAAAATTCACGGGTTTTGACAAAAATGGCTTTCAAACCTTAATATAACAACTTAATTTCATTGATAAATTTATAAGATCATTTATATTTAATTAATTTAATAAAAATATTATTATTTTATTAAAATATTATTTAATTAAAAAATCCCTTAATTTAATAAAAATGATTTCTTAATTAAATAATAACTAAAAACACCATTTGTACTTTAAAAACTATTTACAATGTATCAAAAATGACTAGAGATTATATTCACTTTTATATAAAAAAATAATGTACATGAACATAGTACAACATATTTGTTACGTAACCCCTTAAAACAGCTGCATAAGACCTAAGGGTAAGGTGTGAAATGGTGACAGACTCTTGGGGTGGCTCGGATAACATCGCTCGAGTGGTAATTTCAATAAACATCCACTTTTCCCGTATACGGTCATGTTTGAGCTTGACATAATGAAGCTCATCTTGGGCTTTGTCAAGGGCGAAGCCCAAGGATGCCAACTCTTTTTCGAGCTCTGACAAATGGGCTTCGTATGGGGAAATTCTACTGGATTAGGCCATCGCTTCCTTTGTCTAGGTAAAAAAATGGGTTCGTTAAAGCCTTATATTTATACTAATCATGTGATCACTGTTCAACGGCTATAAAAGTAACGATCACTACTCTTATCATAAAACCAAAGAATATGACATCTTATAAAAACATTTTCTTTTATAAAGAGATAATTAATTGGATCAAGAGGGATTTTCCATTAATGAAACATTGGGTCTTTACAATATTCCCCCCTTAAGAAATTTCTCCCTTGAAATTTCCCTTTTCCCACACTAAATCAAATATGGTTAACTCAACTTCATCATATCCTCCAATTCTGAAGTCGCTTCTTCAAACTTGTGGTTTCTCCACAACACCTTGACGAGGGGAATTGTCTTATTTCGTAGAACATTTTCTCTACGATCTAAGATCTTCACTGGTTGCTCCTCATAAGAAAGATCGTCTTCCAATTGTACCACCTCATAAGAGATTAAATGTGAAGGGTCTGGTATGTACTTCCTTAAGAGGGATACATGAAAGACATCATACACCTTGGCCATATTAGGTGGAAGTTCTAGTCGATAGGTCACAGCCCCAACACGATCAAGAATCTGGAAGGGGCAGATGTACCTTGGACTTAACTTCCCTTTCTTTCCAAACCACATGACCTTCTTCCACGGAGAAATGCGTAAAAACACAATATCTCCAACTTTAAACTCAAGGTCTCGTCGACGATTATCTGCATAACTCTTCTATCGACTATGGGCTGCCTTGATATGCGGTTGAATGGTTTTCACCTTCTCCACCATTTCTTCGACCATTTCTAGTCCAAGCATCTTACGTTCACCGACATCATCCCCACATGTCAGTGTTCTGCACCTTTTCCCATAAAGGGCTTCATATGGTGCCATTTTGATGCTCGAGTGGAAACTGTTATTATAAGAGGACTCAACCAGAGGAAGATGTTGATCCCATCCTCCTTTAAAGTCCATTGAGCATGCTCTCAACATATCCTCAAGTGATTGGATAGTCCACTCGGATTGGCCACCATTTTGAGGATGATAGGATGTACTGAAGTTTAGTTCAGTATTCAGAGCATGTTGAAGACTCTTCCAAAACATAGAGGTGAATCTTGGATCTCGATAAGACACAATAGATAGTTCTACTCCATGAAACCTTACCACTTCCCTAATATATATCTGTTCCAGTTGATCCGATGAAAAATCCTCCCAAATAGAAATGAAGTGTGCAGTCTTTGTAAGACGATCCATAACAACCCAGATTGCATTGTTGCCTTTGGATGTCCTCGGAAGTCCGGTGACAAAGTCCATAATGATGTTCTCCCATTTCCATTCTTGTATGGGTAATGGTTTCATCATCCCCTTAGACTTCTTCCTTTCTGCCTTCACTTGCTGACACACTAGACACTTTGATGTATATTCGGCGATCTCCTTCTTCATATTATGCTACCAAAAGTTTTCTCAGAGATCGCGATACATCTTTGTGCTCCCTGGGTGAATAGAGAAATTTGAACTATGTGCATCAACCAAAAGATCCTTCTTCAGCTCCGGACTTTATGGAACACATAGTCTTTTTCCAAACCACACAATTCCATCTTCATTAACATTAAACTCCGAGGATTTCCCCTTTTTGATAGCTTCCACTTTTTCTCGAATTCCCACATCATCCTTTTGAGCATCTTTTAACCTTTCCAAAATAGATGGTTGAGCAATCATTTGTGAAAGGATTGATGATGTTCCATTTTTTATGATTCCCACATCCATCTTCATAAAGTCTAAGAAGATTGGATCCTTCTCAATTCTCATCATTGATAGAATCACTGGATCCTTTCTACTTAGGGCATCCGCCACCTTGTTCGCTTTCCCAGGGTGGTAATATATTGAACAGTCATAATCCTTGATGAGATCTATCCATATTCTTTGGCACATTTTAATCTCTTTCTGTGTGAATATATATTTAAGAGTCTTGTGATCAGTATATATCTCACATTTCTCTCCATAGAGATAATGCCTCCAGATTTTCAAGGCAAAGATCACAGCCGCCAACTCCAGATCATGTGTTGGATAGTTTCACTCATGGATTTTCAACTGCCTTGAGGCATAGGATATCACTTTATCATTCTGCATCCGCACATAGCCTAAGACCTTCTTTGAAGCATCACTGAATACCACAATAGCTCCTTACTTGTGGGTAAAGTGATCACGGGTGTAGTGATAAGCCTTCTTTTTCAACTCCTTGAAGCTTTCTTCGCATTCATCACTCCAAGAAAACATTACTCCCTTTCGAGTTAGATTGGTAAGAGGGTTGGAAAATCATGATAAATTTCTCACAAATCATCGATAATATCCAGCTAACTCCAAGAAGCTACAGATATTGTTTACCGATGTTGGCCTCAGCCATCCCTCAATTACATCTGTTTTGGAGGGATCCACGGATATCCCATTGCTTGGGATGATATAGCCCAAGAATGAGACCTCCTTCAAACAAAACACACACTTGATGTACTTTTCATAGAGCTTCTCCTTACGCAAAGTCTCCAGTACATTTCTTAAATGCTCCTCATAGTCCTCATTGGTTTTGGAGTATATTAGAATATCATCTATAAAGACTACCACAAATTTGTCAAGGTAATTTCTAAAGACTCTATTCATCACGTCCATGAATATTTCTGGAGCATTGGTGAGTTTGAAAGGCATTACTATGAATTCATAGTTCCCGTACCTTGTACGAAAAGCAGTCTTGGGGATATCTTCCTTCTTCGCCCTTACTTGATAATATCCTGACCGCAAGTCCACCTTGGAGAAGTATTGTGATCCACGCAACTGATCGAATGAGTCATCAATTCGTGGGAGTGGTTACTTGTTCTTTATCGAGATTTTCTTAAGTTCACGATAATCGATTCAAATCCGCATTGACCCATCCTTCTTCTTGACGAAGAGGACTGGTGCACCCCATGGTGAAGCCCTTGGGTGTATAAACCCTTTATCCAGATTCACCTGTAGTTGTTTCTTCAGCTCTTCAAGATCAACAACATCCATTCTATATAGAATCTTGGATATTGGTAGCGCCCCAGGTATAAGTTCAATTGAGAACTCAACATATCTTCTTGGAGGAAGACCAGATAGTTCCTCGGGAAACACTTCAGCGAATTCCCTCATAATAGGCATTTCTTCAAGGATGGTTTCTTCCTTGGACTCAATCATCTGATCCAGATATGCGTTCTCATAGGGAAGTAATATCCATGCTTGAGATGATGGATCTAATGGAGATTCATCTTCCTCCTGACACTTTTAAAGAATCGAGGGTCGATTCTCCATATGGAGTGTGATTTTACCACTCCCGATAATTTATGTTGGCTTTATATAAGTAGAACCAATCCATGCCAAGAATTGCATCAAATTACACCAAAGGGAGTATGACAAGGTTCGCCGGGAAATTCAATCCACATATTATAACAGTGGAGGACTTATATTCATGGGATGCAATGACTGCCCCATTTTCCATACTCACCGACATCTTTACTTCCATGATTTGTGGTGGTGCTGGGATTGTTCTACTAAACTATAGAGATATAAATGAATGCGTAGAACCTGAATCAAAAAGTACGTTTGCTATTATTGAATGAATAACTAGCATACCTGTCACCACTTCGTTTTCAGGGTTCATTTCGGCAGAAGTGATGGCAAAAGCTCTTCCTTGCTGTCTTGGAGGTTGTTGGTTGCCTCCGATAACCCTTGTATTAGGGCACTAATTTGCAAAATGACCCGTTTTATTGCATTTTTAGCATTGGACAACGCGTTGAGGTTCGAACGGAGCATTCCTATCCTCTGTCACAGCCGCGGGTCCTTCATGCCGACAGTTAATAGCTAGGTGCCCTTCTCTTCCACACCTGAAGCATTTTATCGTCCCCTTAAGGCAATTTCCAGGGTGCTTCTTTCCACACTTTTGGAAAGTGGGGTGCTGTAACTTCTTAGCGCTTTGGATTTATCCATCAGACCACCAGCATTGAAGTCCACCTTACGCTTCTTGTCCCCATGATACCCCTGTGATTCTCTGATCTCCATTTTGAGCTTGAGGGAACATCAGACAATATCTTCATAGTTGTCGAAGTCACGGATCACTAATGCTTTCTGTAAGCTACGCTTCGGCCCACCAAAGAAGTGGTCAACCTTGCATTCATGGGTAATGAAAAAGCTTGAAGTGTATCATGCATGTCTTGTGAAGTTTTCCTCGTACACTCCCATAGATTCTTCATCTTTTTGCTTGAGGGAAAGGAAGTCCCTTTCCATCTTAAGACGGAGGGTGCGCGAAAAATATTTATTGAAAGACATATTCCGGAATTCCTTCCATTCTAAAGCCTCAATATCCTCCTCAGGCTTAGTATTTTTGACCAACATCCACCATTGATCAACTTCAACCTCCATACGATAAGCCGCCAGGATAACCTTCTCTTGTTCAGAACATTGGAGGATGGAGAATATCTTTTCAATGGAGTTGATCTATTTTTCAGCGATCGTGGTATCATATGATCCACTAAAAGCAGGAGGCCTTTGTCTCATGAAGCTCTCAATAGCGACTTGTTCTTTCTTAGGGGGGGTTGAACTTTCCTCTTGACCCATGTTTCTATTCAAAACTTGAGTTAGCTGAGAGAGAAGCGTGACAAAGTCCACGATTCCCGCTCCCATTGGATTGGGCATCTCATTAGTACAATCACCACACTAATCTTCACAACGGTTGTTATCCTGAGTCCTCCTATTACCGGCCATTGGCTGGAATAAAAGTAAAGTTAGGGGTAACACATAAAGGGTAATCTAAAGAAAAAAGTTTATTACTTATAAATAATCTTTAATTTCATTAACTCATGAGTTTATAGGATTCAATCTAGGCTTTTCATGATCTACTTTCTAACATATATTATTAGGGTCATTTATCCTTTAATAATGGTTCATACCAAAATTGTGAATTTATCAAAACATATCCCCCGGAGGGTCGTAACCAAGAGTTCAGCAAGGCCCGTTGTCATGCACCAGTTCCCATTCGAGTCTAGCTCAAAGCGGTGTTTTCGGGTTTTACCCCTAGGATACATATGTGCCAGAGACGCCTATACCTGCTCGTATCCAGACATTAATGTATTTGTTTGATAAACCACTTACTTAGTATTTACAAAATCTTAGGGATGATTTTATTATACTTAGTCTTGTATCTAAGGCTTTACTAGGGTTTCCTAATCCCAAAAATAACTAAACCTATCCTCTGATACCTTCTATGACAACCATGCTTTTTATTACAACTTAAACATGCTTTATTACATAAAACTTCACATGATACAACAAATAAGATCAAAGGGTTTAGTGTCATTGGGGCTTAGGATCATTACATAAAAACTTAAAACATGAAATACAACATCTTTATTGAAAACTTCCTTTACATGACCAACATTCCCTCATACTTAGCATTGCATGGGATAACCTGAGGACATGCATAAGAAAAGGGTGAGCTATAAATCCCAGTAAGGGAGTACACTTGAAATAACATGAGGAGTAAAATACATGTTAGGAAATAGGTATGTTAATAGAGAATAAGAGAAACATGAACATAAAGGCATGATAAATCATGATAATCAAAACATGGAAATGTGGCAACAACACTTAACATGGATTTAGCATGAGCCAAGCCTCATTGCACATAAAGCATGAGTAAACCCTCATTGCACATGAAGCATGAGTAAACCCTCATTGCACTTGAATTAGCATGAGTCAACACTCATTCCACATGACTTATCATGATACTATACTTTACCCAATGCATTGGAGTGCTATAAGGGCACACCCTTCTTAAACATTTCATTTCATGCATAAGTGTGCCACATGGATCATAAAACATGGATTCATAAAACATAATCATTTATTTTACGATAAAGAAATGTGGAATTAATACATGAAACATTATAAATAATAAGTAAATGTGCATAAAGGTGAATACCCTTGATGGAGAAATGGGCATGGTATTCACTACACAATGGCATTGGCTTAGAAAATTGGGGCGATTTCGGCAGCGTAACAGCGTGACATAAGAATTCATAAAAATGGTTTGATGAGAGAGAAAGGGTGTCTCATCATATTTACATGAAATGGACAGTAAGGGTGTCGTATAGATACATGTTCAAATAATTTTAATGGAATTTAGATTCTTGATACAAAAGTATTGCTTGAATGTAAAAGAAGAGAGAGAAGTTCCTTTCGGAATTTCGGCATAGTAACAGGTGTACATGGGAGGCATTTAATGAGATAGAAAGGGGTCTCCCATCTTTCAAACAATAAAAGGGATATATGGGGAGGTTCAAAACCATACACCAACATTCATAATTGAAATTAAAAGTGCAATACAACTTAAAGAAAATTGACAAAAATGAGAAAGGAAGAAAAAACCCTTACTTGGAAGTGTGCTTCCAAAGGCTAGAGAGAGGCTTGTGAGAGGCCTCTTGGGAGATTGGGGCACCTTGGGAGGATTATAGAGAGATTATGGCAGATGTTGGAAGAACTAAAAAGGATTTTAGTGAGGAGGAAGTGGGAGATTAGGTGGGTTTATATAGGAAAGGTGAGAGAATTCTTTATTATTTAGGTTTGAGTCCCCTTATATTAAACTAATCCAATCCAATAACCATCCCATGGTTTTGCCCATGGTTTCTGGAAAAGGGAAGAGGAAAACAATATTTTACATGGCCAAGGTCCTAAATTATTAAAATAATAAGGTTGCTTATGTGGAGGTGAGTCACACTCCCATGAAAATTAATTTAAAAAGGCAAAGTGTTGAATAAGTCTTGAGGGGTTCATTAATGATTTGAAAAGTAAGTAAAAAAACCCAAAATCACTTTATATTAATTTTAAAACATATATTGGCCTAACATAAGGATTATATTATTTTATTACATCACCGTTGCGTCATTATGATGTCATAAAACACATTTTGTTTTTAAACGGTATTTAATTTTTACCCAAAATTTTGACTATCTTAGAAAATTATGAAAAATTCACTGTTGGATAATTTCGACATCCTGATTCCATAAATAACATTTATTTTATCTAAAAAATTTTCTAAATATGTTAATTTTCACTTTTAAAATAAAAACCAACATTTATCGAAAATTCATGGGTTTTGACAGAAATGGCTTTCAAACCTTAATATAACATTTTAATTGCATTCATAAATTTATAAGATCATTTATATTTAAATAATTTAATAAAAATATTATTATTTTATTAAAATATTATTTAATTCAAAAATACCTTAATTTAATAAAATAGATTTCTTAATTAAATAATAACTAAAAACACCATTTGTACTTTAAAAACTATTTACAATGTATCAAAAATGACTAGAGATTATATTAATTATTATATAAAAAAATAATGTACATGAACATAGTACTACTTATTTGTTCCATAACCCCTTAAAACAACCACATATGACCTAAGGGTATGGTGTGCGATGATGATAGACTCTTGGGGTGGCTCGGATGACATCTCTCGAGTGGTAATTTCAATCAACCTCCACTTTTCTCGTAAACGGTCACGTTCGAGCTTGACATAATGAAGCTCATCTTGGGCTTGGTCAAGGTCGAAGCCCAAGGATTCCACCTCTTTTCTGAGGTCCCACAAATGTACTTCGTATGGGGCAATTCTACTGGATGAGGCCATCGCTTCTTTTGTCTGAGTAAAAAAATGGGTTTGTTAAAGCCTTATATTTATACTAATCATGTGATCACTATTCATTGGCTATAAAAGTAACAGTCACAACTCTTATCATAAAACCAAAGAAGTTGACATCTTATAAAAACATTTTTTTATAAAGAGGCAATTAACTGGATCAAGAGGGATTTTCCATTAATGAAAATTTGGGTCGTTAAAATGGATATCGCAATCACCATTGTGAATATAAACTAACCCCTTTCTTGATGATAATATCACCCTATTGAAATAGAAATCGAAAAAAATCTATATGAAACTAGCCAGTCTATTCTGAGTAAGATGTCCATCCTATTCATCTCTAGGATAGAATGATTCCATACCAAGCGACTCCCACTTACATTAAGGGTGGCCTCCTGGAACTAAAGTACTATCATTATTATAACTCCCAACATAGTTACATGTGTCATGATTCCATCAAAAAATTGTATCATGTTCCCTAGGCCCCCAAAAATAGGTACATATATATATAAATATGTGATTTAATATTTTCAAAATGAGAAGATACAAGAGTAGTGTATTTAAATATCACACCTCTAACTATTGAAGGTCAGACACCGTGCTCCTATATTGTGGGATATACAACATATATCTGGCCTGAACTGTGACCATATGAAACAACCTCCCTACCGAGAGTAGTCTCACTCCGATTCGTGGTAAAACGGGTGCTTGACTACCTCGTCCACTACCACCACCTCATCCTAACCAGTTGATAATTCTCCAACTTCCTTCCTGACAAAGAGAAATGAATCCCGATCCTGAACTAAGTGTTAGTGTTGAACCTCTTCAACTTACTATTATAGGGATGGTACTACAGAAACCGTTCATGATGACCAACCTTCCATAATATTGACACTTATATGGGTATCAATCACACTAATTCATCATGTGTCTCCCTTTACCATACTGATGATTGAAAAATAAACATCCAACACCAGTTTCTTGTATGATACTAAACACACAGTAATCCTCTAAAACATTATTTCCTTCAACTAGATGTCAAACCACTAGGTCGAGAGACTATAGTTCTCTACTATACACCCCTATTATCCCTCATGTTCTGCTCTATAATTATCACCTGATTGACTATTTTTTTTAAAAGAGGTCAATCTGAAAATGTTGAACTAAAATTGAATTACATGTCTCATACCTTCTATGAAGCATCTCTTACTTCATGTCACATCAACATGATATATCAGTGAAAAATTACAAATCTCTATAAAGAGTGTTGAATATTCCATAAATTTCATGATCCATATTCTAGATTCCTAAAATAAATACCAACACTAATATCAGTGCCTCAAGGAAAAAGTAGTCATCAAATTGGGTTTGGAGATACCTCTATCCTAAGCCCTTCAACCTATCATCATAGTTAAAAATATCCTAAAACTTATTTTCTTATCCTTAAATCATGTCAATTGTGGTCTTCACTCTCCTCTGAGGACGTGTCTCTTGATACTCAAATATTGATAGAGTATCCTAAAATGACTAATGAACAGCATGTCGAACACTATCCCCAAAAAATATGAGAGGGTACTATTACTAGAACACATGTTCTATATCATCAATTGACAACGCAGGTTGTAGACCTCCCTGAAAGTCAGCCAAAATATATTAAAACTCTCACATAATGGTTCCTCAACACCTTTGTATGTTAAAACAATGAGTTCCTTGGATTTCCCTCTAGGGGGATCCACCTATTTCTCATGTACCACTACCTATATAAAATTTTAATTTTCACCCTCCTAGCGTATGATTGGAGGTTTTCTTGGTGGAATATTACTACAGTTTATAACACACACCTCTAAAAACAATGATAGAAATATTCATAGCTCAAATCATATTATAGGTCAAAACCATACTATAAATAGGTCATTCCACACACCCTCCTCCCAAATCAAGGACTGGGTAAAATGAAATAGTCATAATGGTCATTAGATACACTATCTCTTTCTCACCCAAAAGTCAGGACACGATCAAGTTTTCTATTTCACTTTCCAATTTCAATTGGAATTCACATTTACATCATAATACCATTTTAATTTTTGTACTAAATTTTATGTCACATTTAATCAATAAGGTCCCATACACATCATCAAATAAAATATTGAATCAACTTAATTCATACCATAACACATTCCCATTAATGTGAATCATGATCCTTGAAAAAATATGCCATAATTGGTTCAACAGGCTGTCTACTATATCCTAAAACACTACTTAGGTTATGATTGGCACTCTATGTTCCATCCATTTTTTAGTTACCTACATAGTATATCTATAAAAGGAGTCAGTATATTATACAAGGAACATATCAAAAAGATATGAAAACATGAAATGAATCCCATGTGTCATGGAAACATTCATGGCATTTGATTCCTATAAAATGTATAAAATGATGCATGAGATTCAATAACCTCATATCATTGGGTTGAAAAAAATAGAACACACATTCATAACAATGATATCATCAGAACTTAGTTTCATCATCCAATAGTGGACTCAAGTCAATTATAATAGTTAAAATTCTAAAAAAATGCAATTTCTATTTGAGGTAGTTATTATTTTCCTTATACGTGGGTTAGCTACTCCTAGAACATCTCACTAAAAAATTATAACTCCAACCTATCCCTTTATATTGTCTCTAAATAGTAAACCAAACCAAACAATTTAGCATAATCTGATATTACATTGTAATATAAAAGATCCATATTCCATTGAATTATGCCCCATGTTCGGTTAAACACATGGCCTCAAGAGCATATCTCAAAATGCCAGAGGTTGCTGAAAAGAAGTGAGATCCTAGGGTGTGTTGGTTGGTGGACCATTCCATCTTATCAGAATGTATCACAATGGTATAAATCATACTTATCAATAGATGAATAAATATAAAAATTATTAACAAGTATGAATAGTCATTATAAACATTAGACCAGTAACATATCATTGTGGAAACACAATAATAAATGAACATGAATATATAAATAATGAAAGAAATAATCTTATATACAAAATTTTATGTCATGTCATTTTTCTAAAAAAAAACTTAAACACCTATATAAGAAATAATAATATACATGTATTAAAATATGAAAAATACCAAAAATCAATATCTCTAGACAATATCACAATAATTGTCTCCTTCACGTGCTACCCTTCTCATAAGCATGACACAAATTCAATAATTGAACTTTGGGATCTTTCCCTGGACCCTTCCTTTATCTATATAATCCGATTGGGTACCCAAAATAGTATAAATAGTGTGTCAGATACAATCCCTATAGGTCACCACCCATGGTGTCCATAAAAATTTAAGGTTTTGCAATATAATCAAAATAAGAGTGAAAAATATAATAGGTATTTAAATATTTAATGTAATGTTACCAAGGTGGAACAAAAAAAAGTGATATTGTACATCCATAATAAGGTCCCTAAAAAATGTCAAGATCCTATAATAAGGTAGCAGCAAAAAATACATACAAAAACACCGTGGAAATGTTGTATAAAAAATATATCACCACACCCATATCCATGTCGTATAACATATATCTCATTTCGTCCATGAACAAGGAGTATAATAAAAAGTTTCACATTTACCACGACCAAACCGTATAATCCAAAATTTCACATTTATTATGACTAAGTGGTATAATGAGATATTTCATACCCCACACGGATGGATCCTAGGTATAATGAACTTAGGCATCCTCATTGAGTCCTAGTATCATCTCAATGGAAACTCGGTTTGACATAAACTAGTGTCCATGTAGAACATCCACAAACCATGTCCACTGTGAGACAAAAAATTCATATCTATGGGGTAGCAATTCCAAAGGCATCCCATGAAATTAAGACCAAAGTAGAAATCTCATCCAAGCGTTCCACTACCACTATAAAGACAAAAGAAGTAACACCCTAGGTATCTAATGTAATCATTCATTAATTATTCCATTTATCAATTCAAAAGCATTAAATTTCTTGAGATTAACTACTAATATGACAATTCACATTCAATTAGTTTTTCGAATCATATAAAAATTATCATTTAAGTAGTTAGACAACTCCCAACATGTATAACATGGAAAAGGGGGGCCAACCATATCCTAATTTATAAATTCAATTCAATTAATATATATCTCAATTCATTGAGGGAGTACTCTAACTAAGTAAGACCAATAAACCACCTCATCAGTGTTTGAATAAGTTAAATCTCATTGTCACCCCATTAGTGGACTTGGTTTCAGCAACAACATCTAAAAATCCCCAAGGAACTAGTGGGAATCCCTAATAAGTTCAATATTGTTAAATTTATAAATTGAATTCATTTTATGGGAGATGATGATATGTTCATCTTTCTAAAATTTGGAACAAGCTCTGTAGATCATAAAAAACTCAATAATATAAAAAAACACCTACCATAGGTTTGTTTTATAGTTCTCATATAGTTTCATCCCCTAATTCAACTCATATCGTGGGAATAACGAAGAACAAATGGGGACCCTTCAAATAGGTAATATTAGCATTCACCTATATAACTGCATCTAAACTTAGAAGAATTAATAACAACACAAAAGGAGTAGAGTACTCAAAGTTGAAAATATAAAGAACTGACATTTCTGGATTCCTTGTTCAGATGGAGAATTAGAATAAAATCATATTATTTGGCATCAAGAGGAGCTAACAACCTCCATGACATCCAAAAGAGAAAAAAAATAATATGTTCTAGGATTTAAAAGATTTTAATGGAAATTTGGTCATTCAATCACAAACATCTGGGTCACACTATTTCACCACAAGGTTCTCAAAACCATGCACCAGTCGTACACCCTCTTTTGTGATAAGGGGGAACCTGCATGACTATTGTCCATAGTTTGAAAAAGCTATTGAAAATTCTATAATTTTTCATTACTAAAAATTGATGGTTATTCACATGGGAGTTCTCCTAATCATAATGGTTTCCTCAAACTATGTTGGATCCTCATTCCCTCTTCCTAGGTCCTACACGGTTAGTCACAACATGAATATTTTCCCACATGGTTTTTATTAACCCTGGATGTTGACTGATTTTTTCAAAAAGATTATTTATGAACTCCAAACAAGACCCATACACTCCCATTACCCCCATTAACTCAATTTTTGTTCAAATAATTCCATAACCCTGAATATGACCAAAAAATAAATATTATTTTATATTGTAAGAAAACCCAAAAACATAAAAACTTTTCCCCTAAAAGAAATTCATCATAAAATTTTCCACTCTAGGGTGTTCATGAATCACATCAGAATAACTCCTTCCACTGAGTATGTATGTTGGACTCCATCCCCCATGTATCTTACTATAAACTCTTGTTCATCCATACAACTCATACTAGAGTAACTGGCCATCGCACGAGATCCTTCATGCTTATATAAATCATACAAAAAAGATTCTCCAAAAAGGATGCACTGAACTCTAACTCCACCTCATTGGGATATAAAACATGAGATGTGTCTAAATGATAATGTTGTAGATGAGATCCAGGGAAGACATCATGCATGGATCAGTACCTATGAGGCGACTTCCAATGAAAGGTTAACTAACTGACTATCAAGATATTCTCAATCAACAAAATATATCATGGTGAAACCTTACCCTATATCCTAATCTGTCTATTTCCTAGCCTGATTATGTTACATAAAAATAAATGATCCCTGAACTTATACTCTATGGTTTTTTATAGTGACTATCATAAAATCTCTTTTGAAATTGTTCCATATCCATCTTCATCATGATCAACTAGACATATTCAAAAGTTTCCTACAAAAGATATAGTTCCAATAAATCACCATCATGGACCGCTAATCAGCCTAGTAATGATCATCTTGTCCTACCATAGAAATCCTCATAAGGATTGATTTTTATCTTCCCCTGATATCTAATATTATAGGTGAACTCAACTTGGGATATATACCTCTCCCAAGAGATACCAAAATTGAGGACATATGCCCATAAAATTTCCTTAAGAACTTGTATCATACACTATTAATGGACACCACTCTAAGGGTGGTATACTATGATTAGAAGTAGTTTTGTACCCAATGAACTCAGAAAAATATTCCATAAATGTGATGTAAAATAGGCCTCCCTCATAGAAATGATAGTATAAGGGGCTGATGAAGTCTTTTTATCTCACATATATACAACATCCTAATATCATCCACACTAAAGGTCTCCATAGTAGTCATGAAATAAAAAACCATTAAGATAGTTTCAACATAATCCCATGAAATATCACTAATAGAAGTCGACCTCGGTAAACCAATCATGAAATTCATATCGACATAAACCCATTTCAACATAGGAAGAGGTAAATGCTATAAAATTTATGTTATTCACTAATATTTTAACTTCACATTTTGAAATATAGAATACCTCTTAAAAAACCATTTTTTTCATATTTCATACTCGGAAAACAATAAAAATGGTGCAATACATGGTAAATCTTTGTGATTCTATAATATACTACCTGAAATGAGGCATGAAACTTCAGCATGAACTCTTGAAGTATGTCCACTAGAAACAAAAAATGACCATGGAAATGTAAGTACATATCATCGCATACCATCCAACCAAGAGGTGGGTTCTCTCTATCTAGAACATCCCATAGAAATAGGTGATATGAATATGATAGATGCCTCATCCGTACATATTCATGAATGGTAGAGGTCACAACTAAGGACCAAATAAAAGCATTTACCTAACTGTGATGCACCACCAAGTGAATCTCAGAGAATAAATCCATAAGATTCCACTCACTACCGGCCTTCAAAAATTCATGTTTATTATTCCTCATGGTTAGTACATGGGCTACTACATAGGCCTTTTTAGAAAAATGGGGATGCTCAATGTCAAGAGACTATAGGTACTCAACCCACCATTGCTAGATCTAATTCCTATCACGTTGTGTTAATATTTAATTGAGGATTTTTGGGACCATGTAAAACACAAAAATATCTCCCAGAAAATAAAGTATCTAAAATAAAAAAGCATGAACAACCAAAACCATCTTTAGATCATGGTTTTTTTATTCCTCTTGTATGGCCTCAACTGATGATACCCGTACACCACGACTCTATCACCAATTATCCAAAATACACCTAAATGGATACATGATGTTTCAAAATACCTAGTACAACTTCATCTATTCATTAGATGAGTAGGGGTGGGTGTTGAATTCAATTTCCTTATCTCATAGTTATCTGACAATAAAAACTTCACTCCATTCATTTTAAATCATTTAAACAGCATTGTAGGGCCTAATAATTATTGAATTTAATTATTTTAATATCCATCCATCCTCAAGAAACTAAATATGTCAATTCCATTCTTTAGATTCTTGAAGGATACTACATTTATCACCTTTATTGGGTCTACTAATACACCCATCTCTAAAATAATATAACAGAGGAAGTGAATCAGATCCATACATTATTGTCACTTTTTGAGCATAGAATATAACAAATTATATCTAAAATTATCCAAATTTCTATAAGTATATTTGGAATGGTTGTGTTGATTGTGACAATAAACTAATAAAACATCCATGGAAACTACCAAAAATGAATCTAGATAATGATGGTGAACTAGATAATCAATTCCACGAATACTACTGGTGCATTCAAGATATAAAATTACATAACCTGATACTTGTACAAATTATACATGTTATGAAATATTTTATAAAGTATGTTTTCAGGTAATAAACTCCCCTAATGGTATTCATATCTTAAATAAATTTTAAAGAACATGTGATCTCATCAATGATTCTCTAAAATATCAACTATCTATAGAAAAAGATATAAGTTATTTAATGTAAACTAGATCAATATCTGATAATCTATGAATATCATGACGGAACCATCCTACTTTTTTTGCTAAAAGGACCTCTAAACCCCACAGAGAGGTAATGGGTGTAAAAACCCCTTTGTCTCCAAATCCTCTAGCTACCTATGAAGCTCTTGAAATTCAATTGTAGCAATCTATTAAAGAGGAATTTATACTGGGGTAGCTCATGAAACTAGATCTGTTAGGAAATATACCTCACTCAAGAGGTAAACTAAAAATTCATATAGGAGGGCATCCATGAAATGATCAACCATTGGTGGGAATTACACATGAAGTGATGCCAGATCATCTAGACATAAAATAGAAATATTGAATATCATCCGACCCAGCCCATGATTCTCTGACCAATCTCATCTCTCATGGACTTCCCACACACCTCTTTGAATATAAACTATACTCTTCAGAGATATAAATAATCATAGGAACTATAATATTTGATCCATTCCATCTTAAGTATGAAATCTGTAACAGCCCGAGATTTTATGAAAAATATTCTTTTTAATTTTATTAATGTCTTGTGTTGTATGCTACACCAAAAGGAGCTTGCACAACACACATCCTTGACTTGCCTTGCATTACACGCAATCACGACCTTCCTCGATAGCGTGTGTAGTACGCAATACCGAGTTTCACTAAACAACGATATGCTATTAAAATATTATTATAACTAGCCGTTATGAATAGTAATAACCACATTTTAAAATTTTAGAAATTTTAGCTCTCAAATTGGACTTCATTTTTGGATTCGGAGTGTCGAATTTATCCTAAGGTGAAATTTTGGTACTTTTCAGATAACTTTCATATTCTGATGAATAGTGAAAATTACTAAATTATAATTTAAAACAACTTTTTTAATCAAAATAATTAATAGTGATAAATTATTAATTTGAGTGGTTTTAAATTATATTTAGAATATATTTTTACAATTTAATACAATGTTGGTCATTGGATGTAATTTCACATTTAAACCAGACATAAACAAGTGTCAATCATTTGATAGATATTTTTTCTTAAAAACACGCTATTTGTTTTAACAGCGGGATTTAATTATAAAATTAATTAATGCAAATTCTATGTTATGAATTTGGTAAAACAGACTTCATTTTTGAATTCGGAATATGAAATATAGCTTAGGATGAAATTTTGGCATTGTTCTGAAAAACATCAATTTTTGATGAATAGTGAAACTACTAAGTGGTAGTTAAAAAAACTGAATTTTTCATAAAACATAATTTTACCGCTTCTGTGAATGGAACTTCAAAAATCCGAGAGACACGGTTGATGTCAGTAAGTAAAATGTGGTTCAATTAGATGAAAATAATTTTTGGTGAATAGTAACTTTTTACTTTTATTTACCACGGTAAAAAGTAAATAGGGTAATTAAGGGTAAAAATGATATTAATATTACCCTAACACATGTCCTAATCCTATTGGACAAGTGTATCTAGACCAAAAACAACCTTAAGTGTAAAATATTATCATTTAGGCCCACTTGGATTAGATTAGGACATTTATTATTATTTAATTCAAAGAAGAGTTAAAAGAATTAAAATCAATGTTTATTTACTAAAACATTTTTAATATATGGTTATACATAAGATAAATTAGGTTGTAAATATTCATTAGAAAGCTAAAACGATTTCCTATATAATGTTATTTTATTTGTAATTTTTAGACATTAAATAAGTTAATTTATTTATGACACAAAGATGATGCAGTAATTATCTCATTAATGAAATATTGACATAATTGATATTATAAATACGAAAATAAATGTAATTTAAGACTTTTTATGAATTCCCCTAATTTTATAGGTTACTATGATATATTAGTGTTGATTTAATCAACTTGGTTCGAAAATATAATTCTGTTATGACTTTCACAAAAATCATATATCAAATAGTGTCAAAATTAACACAAAATAGTTTTTAAATCAAATATTATATTATTAATTGTTATTTTATTCATAAAAATATATGGTTCGGCAAAATGACTTATATAAGGATATATATATTAATAATAAAAAATTTGGGGTTCGTTTTCCATGTTATAGTAAGTGTATTAACCATATAGTGTAAGAAAAAAAAAGACATGGTAAAAGTTAACTTATTTAACTTAAAGTTAAATCTAATTGATAAGGTTAAAATAATAACCTAAACTTGTCTAAATCCTATTGGTTGATAGTATTTCGACCCATCCCCATTTTAGCTTCGAAATAAGACCCTTTGAAACCATTATAAACCGATTTTGACTTTAATATAAAATAATATTTTGAGATATTCCTAAGGTGCCCCTCTCCTCCCTTATAAAAGGACACCTCCTCCCTCTCTTCCTCACAAAACTTTGAGCCTTCATGCTCGGCCAAACCCTGACAAAATCCCTTCTCCACTTCCCTAGTATTATCCTAGAGGTCCTGGTCTTCTTCAAAGACCATCCTTAGTTCTTTAAGTGGAGGTTAAGTGAAGACGCGTCAAAAAGAGGAGGTTCGGACACTTACAAAGAAAGTCGGACCTAAGGTAAGGGAAATATCACAATCTCATTTTTATCCGAGATTGTTTTTAATTTGGTATTTACTGGGGTGTATTTTATCATCCACATCCATGTACCCTCAATATTTAATATTATTTCCATTCACCTACAATTGTTTAAATCCATTTTTACCCTTCGGTGAGTTTTTAGTAAAAGAAATGAAAGGAATATTTTGTCGTTTTTCGTACGAGGTACATTTTGACTTTTCCGACAAAAGTACGAAGAATGTTTTTTTTAACTTATACGTCATGAATGTATTTCTAAAACATTATTTCCAAGAAGCTTCCTTTACAAGTATTCAAGTTTATTTCTAATCAACTTCTTTTAGTTAAAAATTGTATGACATGTTAAGAAAGGAAAAATGTTTTTGAAGTAGAAAGGATATTTTCCTCAAGAATAGAGTTCAAGTATTTTATCAAAATTAATTTCCATCTGAGATAATAAAAGGGTTCTGTTTTTATCCCTACTATTACATGGATTTGATTATGTTGTGATGGAAATATTTTTATGAATTCCTTTATCTTATATGAATTGTTTTATGATGTCATGTTGTTTAAGAATCCCATTTTTATTACGTGGTTTACGCTTTGATGTATGGTTTATGATTATGTGGCACACATAATAAAGGATTCATTATAAGATGGGTGGGACCTATATCTCACTCCAATGCATTGGGTAAATATTTCATATCTCATGAGATAGACATGGTTGGAATGGTAGGTTATACCGGTTCAGTGAAACAGGACTGAAACGAGGGTGACTCGATTCAGAAAGGGACTTTGTCCACTATGATAGTCTTGGCAATGATTCATGACTAACAAGAAATGATTCTCTATGATTATGTGTGTATGCCAAAAAGTTTCAGGTTTTATGTTATGCTTATTGAGATTTCATTTCACTACTATGATTTATCCCATGTTATGAAATTATGCTCTCTTTTGCAGGTTAAGATTTCCAAAAGTTATGTTCTTATGAATATGATGTGATTGATTTTTATTTTGTTTACCCTTACTGAGAATTTGAGCTCACCCTTTTATGTTTTCTTTTCCCCAGGATATAAAGAAAGGTTTTAGGTAAAAAAAGGGAAGATCTTTATGAGAGATATTGAAGATCTTTCACCACAATTAGAAGATTACGTTCCGAGTTTCCAAATACACTAAACTATTATGATCTTTGTGTGTGTATTTTTTGTTATGTACTAAGTATTTCGCAAATCTAATGTAATGTCCATGTATGATAAGCTTCGGGTCTCTACAGTTGGTATTAGAGGAAAGGTTTTGTCAACCTTTGGAAACTAGGATGCGAAAACGTTTGTGAGATCCCTAGAGATATTTCTACGGTATGTCTAGGGATGTCCCTAAGGTTAAGTATACATATAGGTTATAGTACTAGAACTACGCTAACGACCATAGAATTAAACCTAAGATGTTAGATATTGAAGGTACTCCCCCTTTATTATGTTGTTTTCCCTGGCATGATTTTTTCCTCTCACACTATTCTTTTTGGGTTTTAGACGATGGCTGGAACCCGAAGGAACCGTGTTGATCAATGCAATGTAAAATGCAATGATTGTCCTCCTGAACAAACAAATGTTATGGGAGATGGAGTGCAAAATTTTATTGCTATCCTTACACAAACTATTAATCATTATGGACTTCCAAATGAGCAGAGAAAGGAACATTATTCTATTGAGTCCTTCATGAGGCAACGTCCATCTTCTTTCAGTGGGACTTCCGATCCACTTGTTGCTGAACAATGGATCAGTACTACTAAAAAGATATTTTTAGTTCTTCAATGTTCTGAACAAGATAAAGTCATCTTAGCGGTATATCGTTTGGAAGGTGAAGCTGATCAATGGTGGAATCTTATCAAGAATACGAGGCCAAGAGATGAAATTGAGTCCATGGAATGGGACGAGTTCAAGAACTTGTTTTTCAGTAATTACTTCCCTCATATTCTTTGAACAAAGATGGAGAAGGAGTTTCTTAAACTAAAGCAAAAGGATGATGAATCTGTTGGTATATACGAAGCGAATTTTACAAGACTTGCAAGGTATCCATCTGGCATTATCATCCAACCTGAAAGTAAAGTTGATCGATTTTTCAGTGGCTTAAAACCAAGTCTTCGAAGGGCAATAGCTATAAGAGACTTCAGTAGCTATTAAGAAATTGTGCGTTGTGCTATCTAGGTAGAAATGGAAGTTGGTGTTACATATACATCTCATGGTTTTGACAAGAAACGAAAGATGGAGTTCAAGGAGAAATCTCAGAATAATGGTGAAAAGAAGATGAATGTTTCCTTATGCAAAAAGTGTGGAAAGAAGCATGGTGGAGATTGTCTTAAAGGGACTAGAAAATGTTTTAAGTGTGGAAAAGAAGGTCATCGAGCAGCTGAGTGTCGAAGTAATGGAAAAAGGGTTTCTAATGATGTGATTAAAGCAAAAACTGCAGAGAACGCACCACCAACACTTCAATGCTTCAAGTGCAAGGAAATGGGGCAATATGCTAATAAATGCCCTAATCCAAGGGTTAGTGATGATCAACATGAGCAACCACTGAAGGCAAAGGACAAAGGGAAGTCACATGCGATCACTATTTGCGATGTTGAATATGACAACGATGTGGTGGAATGATTAAGTGTTTATGTAATGGGATTCCAAAATAATATTGTATCATGGAGTATTGGAATATTTATGTATTGGTCTAATGTGGTATTCAAAGTAATTGAGATATTTTTTGGAAATAATATGATATGCGCATAATGAAGGGAAAACGAGAAAACAAAATGTTTAACAGTATTCATGAGCTCATGATTGATATAAGGACTAAGTGATATCATGGTTTGAGTATATAGAATTTTTAGGATTTTGGTATGTGGAAAGTGTTAACTTTTAACGGCATTCATGTTTTCACTAAGGTATTCAAGAGAATACATGATTAAAGACTTTGAATGTTTGGAATGTGACCAACAAAACATATCTTACGATATATGGGGATCGACGATGGTGTTAAATCTCTGGTAATCATTTTCACTATGTTATGAGAGTGGACTGCAGTATTATGGATAAGCCTAAAGATTGGAATGGATTATGTTGGACATAAGTTAGTATTGTTTAAGGATAAAAGTTTTTTAGATATTATTGATGGGATGTTATAGTAATATAGCTTTAGAAAAAGGACAACCTGCAGGACGGGCGACAGCCCATCGCGTCGGACAAGGATGTGGGAATCGAACCCACAACCAAAGTGCGACTGGCCTTTATCACCTACCACTGGCCTACAGGAAGTCCCTGTTTATTAGAAACTAGTTTTATTATATTAATCAGTATGATATATGAAGTATAAAGTCTATTTTAGGAACCATATATGATTAATCTCACTATAGATCGACTTATGTATATAATTTTTTCTAACCTTTTGTTTGAGACAGATGGAATGATCCGTCATTCTATCACATGATCTGCTAACACTTCACGAATAAGAAATTCAACTTCATTTATTTAAGAGATGAAGTGTAAATTTTTAAAGGCACGAACAACAGTGAGATTGTACCAAAATAAAGTAAGTATTTATTCTAATTCAAATTCTTTAACTTTAGGGAAATGATCTTGAAAACCAAAAATGATGTCCTAGTGATCTTATATCTGATGAATTAGATGGTACCTTAGATCGTCACAAATTTATGGCTTTGTGATTTCTGGCTTTTCCATAGCCATGTTCTCTACCACTCTCCATCAGAACATGATGGTTAGATTTCTCTTCCATATCTATATTTTTACCTATGTGGAAACCCAGGGATTAGTTTATTTGGGGCACCGTTACGTTTCATACTTTTGTTTTTAAAGATTGGTTTTGATATTCCTTTTTACGATGTGGGTTTATATTAAAGAAACTTTCTAATAGTAAACCATTTATAACCCTGACGAATTTCGAGGGAGAAATTCATTTTAAGGGGGGTAGAATGTAACAACCCGAGATTTTATGAAAAATATTATTTTTAATTTTATTAATGTCTTGTGTTGTACGCTACACCAAACGGAGCTTGCACAACACACATCCTTCACTTGCCTTGCATTACACGCAATCGCGACCTTCCTCGATAGCGTGTGTAGTACGCAATACCGAGTTTCACTAAACAACGATATGCTATTAAAATATTATTATAACTAGCCGTTATGAATAGTAATAACCACCTTTTAAAATTTTAGAAATTTTAGCTCTCAAAATGGACTTCATTTTTGGATTCGGAGTATCGAATTTAGCCTAAGGTAAAATTTTGGTACTTTTCGGATAACTTTCATATTCTGATGAATAGTGAAAATTACTAAATTATAATTAAAAACAACTTTTTTAATCAAAATAATTAATAGTGATAAATTATTAATTTGAGTGGTTTTAAGGTATATTTAGAATATATTTTTACAATTTAATACAATGTTGATCATTGGATGTAATTTACATTTAAACCAAACATAAACAAGTGTCAATCTTTTGATAGATATTTTTTCTTAAAAACACGCTATTTGTTTTAACAGCGGGATTTAATTATAAAATTAATTAATGAAAATTCTATGTTATGAATTTGGTAAAACAGACTTCATTTTTGAAATCAGAATATGAAATATAGCTTAGGATGAAATTTTGGCATTGTTCTGAAAAACATCAATTTTTGATGAATAGTGAAACTACTAAGTGGTAGTTAAAAAAACTGAATTTTTCATAAAACTTAATTTTACCACTTCTGCGAATGGAATTTCAAAAATCCGAGAGACACGGTTGATGTCAGTAAGTAAAATGTGGTTCAATGAGATGAAAATTATTTTTGGTGAATAGTAACTTTTTACTTTTATTTACCACGGTTAAAAGTAAATAGGGTAATTAAGGGTAAAAATGATATTAATATTACCCTAACACATGTCCTAATCCTATTGGACAAGTGTATCTCGACCAAAAACAACCTTAAGTGTAAAATATTATCATTTAGGCCCACTTGGATTAGATTAGGACATTTATTATTATTTAATTCAAAGAAGAGTTAAAAGAGTTAAAATCAAAGTTTATTTACTAAAACATTTTTAATATATGGTTATACATAAGATAAATTATGTTGTAAATATTCATTCGAAAGCTAAAACGATTTCCTACATAATGGTATTTTATTTGTAATTTTTAGACATTAAATAAGTTAATTTATTTATGACACAAAGATGATGCAATAATTATCTCATTAATGAAATATTGACATAATTGATATTATAAATACCAAAATAAATGTAATTTAAGACTTTTTATGAATTCCTATAATTTTATAGGTTACTATGATATATTAGTGTTGATTTAATCAACTTGGTTCGAACATATAATTCTGTTATGACTTTCACAAAAATCATATATCAAATAGTGTCAAAATTGACACAAAATAGTTTTTAAATCAAATATTATATTATTAATTTTTATTTTATTCATAAAAATATAAGGATAGGCCAAATGACTTATATAAGGATATATATATTAATAATAAACAATTTGGGGTTCGTTTGACATGTTATAGTAAGTGTATTAATCATATAGTGTAAGAAAACAAAAAGACGCGGTAAAAGTTAAATTATTTAACTTAAAGTTAAATCTAATTGATAAGGTTAAAATAATAACCTAAACTTGTCTAAATCCTATTGGGTGATAGGATTTCGACCCATCCCCACTTTAGCTTCGAAATAAGACCCTTTGGAACCATTATAAACCGATTTTGACTTTAATATAAAATAATATTTTGAGATATTCCTAAGGTGCCCCTCTCCTCCCTTATAAAAGGACACCTCCTCCCTCTCTTCCTCACACAACTTTGAGCCTTCAAGCTCGGCCAAACCCTGCCAAAATCTCTTCTCCACTTCCCTAGTATCATCCTAGAGGTCCTGGTCTTCTTCAAAGACCATTTATAGTTCTTTAAGTGGAGGTTAAGTGAAGGCGCGTCAAAAAGAGGAGGTTCAGACACTAAAAAGCAAGTCGGACCTAAGGTAAGGGAAATATCACAATCTCATTTTTATCCGAGATTGTTTATACTTTGGTATTTACTGGGGTGTATTTTATCATCCACATCCATGTATCCTCAATATGTAATATTATTTCCATTCACCTACAATTGTTTAAATCCATTTTTACCCTTCGGGGAGTTTTTAGTAAAAGAAATGAAAGGAATATTTTGTTGTTTTTCGTACGAGGTACTTTTTGACTATTCCGACAAAAGTACGAAGAATTTTTTTTAACTTATATGGCATGAATTGATTTCTAAAACATTATTTCCAAGAAGCTTCCTTTACAAGTATTCAAGTTTATTTTTAATCAACTTCTTTTAGTTTAAAATTGTATAACATGTTAAGAAAGGAAAAGTGTTTTTGAAGTAGAAAGGATATTTTCCTCAAGAATAGAGTTCAAGTATTTTATCAAAATTATTTTCCATATAGGATAATAAAAGGGTTCTGTTTTTATCCCTATTATTACATGGATTTGATTATGTTGTGATGGAAATATTTTTATGAATTCCTTTATCTTATATGAATTGTTTTATGTTGTCATGATGTTTAAGAATTTCCTTTTTTTTACGTGGGTTACGCTTTGATGTATGGTTTATGGTTATTTGGCACACATAAGAAAGGATTCATTATAATATGGGTGGGACTTATATCTCCCTCCAATTCATTGGGTAAAGATTTCATATCTCATGAGATAGACATGGATGGAATGGTAGGTTATACCGGTTCAGTGAAACAGGACTCAAACGAGGGTGACTCGATTCAGAAAGGGACTTTGTCCACTAAGATAGTCTTGGAAATGAGTCATGACTAACAAGAAATGATTCTCTATGATTATGTGTGTATGCCACAAAGTTTCATGTTTTACGTTATGATTATTGGGATTTCATTTCACTACTATGATTTATCCCATGTTATGAAATTATGCTCTCTTTTGCATGTTAAGATTTCCAAAAGTTATGTTCTTATGAATATGATGTGATTGATTTTTCTTTCGTTTACCCTTACTGAGCATTTGAGCTCACCCTTTTATGTTTTCTTTTCCCCAGGATATAAATAAAGGTTTTAGGTAAAAAAAAAGGGAAGATCTTTATGAGATATATTGAAGATCTTTCACCACGATTAGAAGATTACGTTCCGAGTTTCCAAAGACACTAAACTATTACGATCCTTGTGTGTGTATTTTTTGTTATGTACTAAGTATTCCGCAAAAGTAATGTAATGTCCATGTACGATAAGCTTCGAGTCTCTACATTTGGTATTAGGGGAAAGGTTTAGTCAACCTTTGGAAACTAGGATGCGAAAACGTTAGTGAGATCCCTAGAGATACTTCTACGGTATGTCTAGGGATGTCCCTAAGGTTAAGTATACGTATAGGTTATAGTTCTAGAACTACTCTAACGATCATAGAATTAAACCTAAGATGTTAGATATTGAAGGTACTCCCCTTTATTATGTTGTTTTCCCTAGCATGATTTTTTCCTCTCACACTATTCTTTTTGGGTTTTAGACGATGGCTGGAACCCGAAGGAACCGTGTTGATCAATGCCATGGACAATGCAATGATTGTCCTCCTGAACAAACAAATGTTATGGGAGATGGAGTGCAAAATCTTATTGCTATCCTTACACAAACTATGAATCATTATGGACTTCCAAATGAGCAGAGAAAGGAACAGTGTTCTATTGAGTCCTTCATGAGGCAACGTCCACCTTCATTCAGTGGGACTTCTGATCCACTTGTTGCTGAACAATGGATCAGTACTACTGAAAAGATATTTTCAGTTCTTCAATGTTCTGAACATGATAAAGTCATCTTAGCGGTATATCGTTTGGAAGGTGAATCTGATCAATGGTGGAATCTTATCAAGAATACGAGGCCAAGAGATGAAATTGAGTCCATGGAATGGGACGAGTTCAAGAACTTGTTTTTCAGTAAGTATTTCCCTCGTATTCTTCGAACAACGATGGAGAAGGAGTTTCTTAAACTAAAGAAAAAGGATGATGAATCTGTTGGTATATACGAAGCGAATTTTACAAGACTTGAAAGGTATGCATCTGGAATTATCATCCAACCTGAAAGTAAAGTTGATCGATTTTTCAGTGGCTTAAAACCAAGTCTTCGAAGGGCATTAGCTATAAGAGACTTCAGTAGCTATGAAGAAATTGTGCGTTGTGCTATCAAGGTAGAAATGGAAGTTGGTTTTACATATCCATATCATGGTTTTGACAAGAAACGAAAGATGGAGTTCAAGGAGAAATCTCAGAATAATGGTGAAAAGAAGATGAATGTTTCCTTATGCACAAAGTGTGGAAAGAATCATGGTAGAGATTGTCTAAAAGGGACTAGAAAATGTTTTAAGTGTGGAAAAGAAGGTCATCGAGCAGTTGAGTGTCGAAGTAATGGAAAAAGGGTTTCTAATGATGTGAATAAAGCAAACACTGCAGAGAACGCACCACCAACACTTCAATGCTTCAAGTGCAAGGAAATGGGGCATTATGCTAATAAATGCCATAATCCAAGGGTTAGTGATGATCAACATGAGCAACCACTGAAGGGAAAGGACAAAGGGAAGTCACATGTGATCACTATTTGCGATGTTGAATATGACAACCATGTGGTGGAATGATTAAGTGTTTATGTAATTGGATTCCAAAATAATATTGTATCATGGAGTATTGGAATATTTATGTATTGGTCTAATGTGGTATTCAAAGTAATTGAGATATTTTTGGAAATAAGATGATATGCGCATAATGAATGGAAAACGAGAAAACGAAATGTTTAGCAGTATTCATGAGCTCATGATTGATATAAGGACTAAGTGATATCATGGTTTGAGTATAAAGAATTTTGAGGATTTTGGTATGTGGAAAGTGTTAACTTTTAACGGCATTCATGTTTTCACTAAGGTATTCAAGAGAATACATGATTAAGGACTTTGAATGTTTGGAATGTGACCAACAAAACATATCTTATGATATATGGGGATCGACGATGGTGTTAAATCTCTGGTAATCGTTTTCACTATGTTATGAGAGTGGACTGCAGTATTATGAATAAGCCTAAAGATTGGAATGGATTATGTTGGAAATAAGTTAGTATTGTTTAAGGATAAAAGTTTTTTCGATATTATTGATAGGATGTTATAGTAATATAGCTTTAGAAAAAGGACAACCTGCAGGACGGGCGACAACCCATCACGTCGGACAAGGATGTGGGAATCGAACCCACAACCAAAGTGCAACTGGCCTTTATCGCCTACCACTGGCCTACAGGAAGTCCCTGTTTATTAGAAACTAGTTTTATTATATTAAGCAGTATGATATATGAAGTATAAAGTCGATTTTAGGAACCATATATGATTAATCTCACTATAGATCGACTTATGTATATAATTTTTGCTAACCATTTGTTTGAGACAGATGGAATGACCCGTCATTCTATCACATGATCTGCTAACACTTCACGAATAACAAATTCAACTTCATTTATTTAAGAGATGAAGTGTAAATTTTTAAAGGCACGAACAACAGTGAGATTGTACCAAAATAAAGTAAGTATTTATTCTAATTCAAATTCTTTAACTTTAGGGAAATGATCTTGAAAACCAAAAATGTTGTCCTAGTGATCTTATATCTGATAAATCAGATGGTACCTTAGATCGTCACAAATTTATGGCTTTGTGATTACTGGCTTTTCCATAGCCATGTTCTCTACCACTCTCCATCAGAACATGATGGTTAGATTTCTCTTCCATATCTATATTTTCACCTATGTGGAAACACAGTGATTAGTTTATTTGGGTCACCGTTACGTTTCATACTTTTGTTTTTAAAGATTGGTTTTGATATTCCTTTTTTACGATGTGGGTTTCTATTAAAGAAACATTCTAATAGTAAACCATTTATAACCCCGACGAATTTCGAGGGAGAAATTCATTTTAAGGGGGGTAGAATGTAACAGCCCGAGATTTTATGAAAAATATTCTTTTTAATTTTATTAATGTCTTGTGTTGTATGCTACACCAAAAAGAGCTTGCAAAACACACATCCTTGACTTTCCTTGCATTACACGCAATCGCGACCTTCCTCGATAGCGTGTGTAGTACGCAATACTTAGTTTCACTAAACAACAATATGCTATTAAAATATTATTATAACTAGCCGTTATGAATAGTAATAACCACCTTTTAAAATTTTAGAAATTTTAGCTCTCAAAATGGACTTCATTTTTGGATTCGGAGTGTCGAATTTATCCTAAGGTGAATTTTTGGTACTTTTCAGATAACTTTCATATTCTGATGAATAGTGAAAATTACTAAATTATAATTTAAAACAACTTTTTTATCAAAATAATTAATAGTGATAAATTATTAATTTTAGTGGTTTTAAATTATATTTAGAATATATTTTTACAATTTAATACAATGTTGGTCATTGGATGTAATTTCACATTTAAACCAGACATAAACAAGTGTCAATATTTTGATAGATATTTTTTCTTAAAAACACGCTATTTGTTTTAACAGCGGGATTTAATTATAAAATTAATTAATGAAAATTCTATGTTATGATTTTGGTAAAACAGACTTCATTTTTGAATTCGGAATATGAAATATAGGTTAGGATGAAATTTTGGCATTGTTCTGAAAAACATCAATTTTTGATGAATAGTGAAACTACTAAGTGGCAGTTAAAAAAACTGAATTTTTCATAAAACTTAATTTTACCGCTTCTGTGAATGGAATTTAAAAAATACAGGAGACATGGTTGATGTCAGTATGTAAAATGTGGTTCAATGAGATGAAAATAATTTTTGGTGAATAATAACTTTTTACTTTTATTTACCACGGTTAAAAGTAAATAGGGTAATTAAGGGTAAAAATGATATTAATATTACCCTAACACATGTCCTAATCCTATTGGACAAGTGTATCTCGACCAAAAACAACCTTAAGTGTAAAATATTATCATTTAGGCCCACTTGAATTAGATTAGGACATTTATTATTTTTTAATTCAAAGAAGAGTTAAAAGAGTTAAAATCAAAGTTTATTTACTAAAAAAATTTTAATATATGGTTATACATAAGATAAATTAGGTTGTAAATATTTATTAGAAAGATAAAAAGATTTCCTACATAATGGTATTTTATTTTTAATTTTTAGACATTAAATAAGTTAATTTATATATGACACAAAGATGATGCAGTAATTATCTCATTAATGAAATATTGACATAATTGATATTATAAATAACAAAATAAATGTAATTTAAGACTTTTTATGAATTCCCCTAATTTTATAGGTTACTATGATATATTAGTGTTGATTTAATAAACTTGGTTAGAACATATAATTCTGTTATGACTTTCACAAAAATCATATATCAAATAGTGTCAAAATTGACACAAAATAGTTTTTAAATCAAATATTATATTATTAATTGTTATTTTATTCATAAAAATCTATGGATCGGCCAAATGACTTATATAAGGATATATATATTAATAATAAACAATTTGGGGTTATTTTGGCATGTTATAGTAAGTGTATTAACCATATAGTGTAAGAAAACAAAAAGACACGGTAAAAGTTAAATTATTTAACTTAAAGTTAAATCTAATTGATAAGGTTAAAATAATAACATAAACTTGACTAAATCCTCTTGGTTGATAGGATTTCGACCCATCCCCACTTTATCTTCTAAATAAGTCCCTTTGGAACCATTATAAACCGATTTTTACTTTAATATAAAATAATATTTTGAGATATTCCTAAGGTGCCCCTCTCCTCCCTTATAAAAGGACACCTCCTCCCTCTCTTCCTCACACAACTTTGAGCCTTCAAGCTCGGCCAAAACCTGCCAAAATCCCTTCTCCACTTACCTAGTATCATCCTAGTGGTACTGGTCTTCATCTAAGACCATCCTTAGTTCTTTAATTGGAGGTTAAGTGAAGGCACGTCAAAAAGAGGAGGTTCGGACACTTACAACGCAAGTCGGGCCTAAGGTAAGGGAAATATCACAATCTCATTTTTATCCGAGATTGTTTATACTTTGGTATTTACTGGGGTGTATTTTATCATCCACATCCATGTATCCTCAATATGTAATATTATTTCCATTCACCTACAATTGTTTAAATCCATTTTTACCCTTCGGTGAGTTTTTAGTAAAAGAAATGAAAGGAATATTTTGTCGTTTTTCGTACAAGGTACTTTTTGACTTTTCTGACAAAAGTACGAAGAATGTTTTTTTAACTTATACGACATGAATGGATTTCTAAAACATTATTTCCAAGAAGATTCCTTTATAAGTATTCAAGTTTATTTTTAATCAACTTCTTTTAGTTTAAAATTGTATGACATGTTAAGAAAGGAAAGGTGTTTTTGAAGTAGAAAGGATATTTTCCTCAAGAATAGAGTTCAAGTATTTTATCAAAATTATTTTCCATCTAAGATAATAAAAGGGTTCTATTTTTATCCCTATTATTACATGGATTTGATTATGTTGTGATGGAAATATTTTTATGAATTCCTTTATCTTATATGAATTGTTTTATGATGTCATGTTGTTTAAGAATCCCATTTTTATTACGTGGGTTATGCTTTGATGTATGGTTTATGATTATTTGGCACACATAAGAAAGGATTCATTATAAGATGGGTGGGAACTATATCTCCCTCCAATGCATTGGGTAAAGATTTAATATCTCATGATATAGACATTGCTGGAATGGTAGGTTATACCGGTTCAGTGAAACAGGACTGAAACGAGGGTGACTCGATTCAGAAAGGGACTTTGTCCACTAAGATAGTCTTGGAAATGAGTCATGACTAACAAAAAATGATTCTCTATGATTATGTGTGTATTCCACAAAGTTTCATGTTTTATGTTATGCTTATTGGGATTTCATTTCACTACTATGATTTATCCCATGTTATGAAATTATGCTCTCTTTTGCAGGTTAATATTTCCAAAAGTTATGTTCTTATGAATATGATGTGATTGATTTTTCTTTTGTTTACCCTTACTGAGCATTTGAGCTCACCCTTTTATGTTTTCTTTTCCCCAGGATATAAAGAAAGATTTTAGGTAAAAAAAGGGAAGATCTTTATGAGAGATATTGAAGATCTTTCACCACGATTAGAAGATTACGTTCCGAGTTTCCAAAGACACTAAAATATTACTATCCTTGTGTGTGTATTTTTTGTTATGTACTAAGTATTCCGCAAAATTAATGTAATGTACATGTACGATAAGCTTCGGGTCCCTACAACATCAATCTCTGTAGTATTGAGAAAAAAAGATTCTATATCAAGTGACACCAACGATTCTTAAGGGGGAACTCCCTACACTATTGTACACTCTCCGTTATGATTCCCAAATGTGTATTGAGTGTCATGGAACCCTCAAAAATGGAATCATGATCCCAAGAATCATGAAAATAAGTAAAAAATATAAGTATATTCAATGAACCCATATCTAATTGAGTAGATACAAAAGTAAATGAAACTAAGATCATACATCTAAATATAAGAGGGATAGTGCCATACTCTTTGGGTGGAGGTTTTATAACATATATCTTTCCTGAACATCAGTTATGTGAAGAAAACCCCACTACACAAAGTTGGACCACTATGTGGTATTGGTACACCTGGTTCCTTGTTTCCTCATCCATGATCTCCACTGTGGCCTGAAATATTGGTACTTCTCCATCTCCCTTCCGGACACGTAGCTATGAAACTCACCCCGGAACCTAATGTTTGAGGTGACCCTCTTCCATTAACTATTACTGGGATGGTCCTGTACAATCATTGCATGCGACACATCCTTGCACATCATCAACATTTGATGGGGTCCCAATCACACTGATTCCTAAAAATTCCCAATCTTCACCATTATTGATTGAAAACATCAAACATATAAATATCATCCAGGCATGTAATCAAATTATAAGAAGACTAAAAATGTTGCTTCCTACAAATTGAAGTCGAACAATTAGTCTGAGAGACTACACAACTATGATATGCCCTCCATCATAAATTAGGTTCTACTCTATAATCAGTGCATGATTCAATATTTATATAATAGAGGTAAATCTATTCTTAATGACCAAAGATTAAAAGTCATGTTTGAGACCTTACTCAAAGCATCTGATACTCGATTCATCCATAGTAAGACATATTGGCACAAAATATTTCAACTTTGTAAATCATTCCAAATATTCCATAATCTCCGTCATTACTTGATATGGACACATAAATCAACAACCTTATATTATCTTAGTGTATCAAGTAAAAAATAAATAATAATATAGGGTTTTTAAATCCCTTCAACCCATGTCTTACAGCCTAATAGTCCAGTTCAAAATATCCCACCATCACTTTTATGGTACCTGAAGCATGTAAGTTGGGAGCTTAATTATCTCATCATAAGGTGTCTTCAGATGATTTAATGTAATCAGAACATCGTTAAGACACATTTTAATAACCTATGGACCATCATCACCAAAAGTAATGTGATTATGATAACATTGGAACACATGTGTTATCCCAACTACAGGCAAGGAAGGTTGTAGTGCTCCTTGAAAAGACTTCCTAAAGAACATAGAACTCTCACAAATCTGCTCCTCAGAACCTGTGACTTAAAAAGAATATGGTTCCTAAGATGAAACTATAGGTTGAACCAACAATAGTTTATGGCCAGCCACCTCTAGAGAGTGGTCATCACCACCCACCTGAGGTATGACGGGCGGTCATCATGGTGGATCGTCTTTACAATTCCAAAAACATGCCTTAAAAAATGTTGATAGAAAATTTTATAGTTAAAATCATAGAAAGGGTCAGAACTATCATATAAACAAGTCATACCATACATCCTGCTCCAAAACCCATGACTGGGTAAAAATAATGTTTTTTAATGGTGAATATAGATACTTCATCTTGGCCATTCAAAAGTAGGTTCTAGGACAAGTTCTCTATTTCACATTCCTATTTCTATTTGAATTAAAATATAAATCATAATTCCTTTTAATGGTTTAAGAAAATTGTGGATCACTTATGATTTATAATGTCTCATTCACCTCATTAATCGAAATTTGGAATACACTTAATTGGTACCATAAAAATGTTCTAATTCATGAATATCATTGTTTATGAATTAACATGATAAAATTGGATTCTTGGTGTGTTTGATGTGGCCTAATCAGGAAAACAAAACTTATGTTATGGAAGGAAGTCATTGTACCATCCATGTTTCTCAATTACCTTAATATAATATCTATGAAAATAATAGGTATATAATATATGGAACATATCACAACAACAATAAAACAAGAAAGGCATCTATATGGAATGTCACATGGCATGGAATGTTATACTATTAAAGTTCCTTAAATTATGAATCATATAGAATACCCTAATATTTTATGTTTGAAAAAAATAGGAAAAAATATATTATCAATGAAAAAATTAGAACTAAATTACATTACCCAACCATGGAATCAAATCAATTATGATAGTCAAAATTATGAAAACCAAAATTTCCATAGGAGAGAATTTGTCTCTTTCATGTGTTTCGGTTATCCAATCCAAGGAAAATCTAATTAACAAATTCCAATTCCTTTATATCCCATTCTATTTTCTAAAAATAGTAATGAAATTTGTTACAATAACATTATATGATATCTATTTGTAACATCCTAGACCCATATTCCACTGAGTAGTGCCTCAAGACCAGTTTGACACATGATGTTAAGCACATACCTCCCAAAATCAAATGTTTCTAACTAGCTATGAGGGCCAATGGTGTGTCTGGGGAGACTATTCCCACAAAATAGAGTTTAATAAAATGGTATAAATCATATTGATCTATTTACGATTCAATATAACAATGAATAAATAGTGGTAATAGACACTATAAACACAGGATGAGTAACTCGTCGTAGAAGAAGCACAATAATAACATAACATAAATATACAAAAAAAATGACAGAAGTAATCTCATATACAGAATTATTTATAATATAATGTGTATAAAAAGCATCCAAAACAGATATACATGTAGTATTTTAATAAATGTATCAAAATACTCAAAATACTTAAAAAAACAATATCAAGATAACATCACGAGCCACATCTCGGACATGTTCTCCCCTTATCCAAAGTATGGAAAAAAGGAAATCATTGAATTGTGGTATATTACCTTCGTCCCAACCTATATTGATATAATCTTTTTTGGTAACCAATAGAATACCTAACAAAGTATGTGATACAATCCAACTAGGTCACTACCCAAGGTGTTAATAACATGTTTTGGATGTGAAATATAAGCAAAATTGGCGTGAAAAATTTATATTATATTGATGTAAAAAAGTAAAGTTCCCATGGAGAAAAAACTACAAACAAGTGGCACTAAAAATCTATTATAAGCACCAAACATAAAAATGGAAAAGTTGATATAATAGGGAAGCTATGAAGAAAATATAAGTAAATAGAAAGACCATGTTGTAAACATGATAAATCAAATCACCCAGGGAAATTCAATATAACCTCTATCTCATGTCAACCATAGCCAAGTCATATAACCAAAATTGTCACATTAATATGCCATGTTGTATAATCATAAACGTATTATTTACCATAGTGGATCCATATAATCTGATAATTCAAACCTTTTAAGGATAGATCTAATGTATATTAAACTAAGACATCCTCACCGAGTACCATGATCATCTTGTTGGAAAATTGGTTAGGATTGAATTGGGGTCTAAGCATCATGTCATTAGACCATGTCCACTATGAGCACAAACAAGATAGATCCAGGGGGTAGTAAGTCATAAGACATCACACATAATAAAAACCCAATGATAAATCTCATCCATAGCATCCAAAACCACTAAGACAATCTAAGGAAAAACATCCAAGGCATCTAATTGAATCATACATCATTTAATCCATTTAGCTATTTAGAAGAATTAAATTTAATGAGGTTACCAAACCATATTTCAATTAGCATTCAATTACCTTCATTTAGTTTAGCCACTCATATAATAATTCACATTTAATCAGTTACATAATTCACATAATGCATAACATGTGAAAAGAAGAAAACCATCTCTTAATTGATCAATTCAATCCAATTAATATATGAAAAAATTCATTAAGGTATTTATCTAACTAGTTAATATTAATAATAGACCTTATGGGTGGTAATATCAAAGGAACTACCATGGGTGGCCTTTGTTGGGGAAACAACCTCCAAAAAGTCTCATGAAACAAGTGGGAATCCCTAAAAAGTTCCATAACATTCAATATAATCATTCAATTCATTTTATGGGATATACATGAAATTCTATCATTCCACATTTTTTAAAATGTATCAAAAAAATAAAACCACAATAAAAAATAATGTACCCCATATTGTACATCAGGAGTAGAGTGCTCATCCAGTATCAGCTCCTAAATTGACTAATATTGGGAGAAAATGAATATTGGAAAAATAATATGAAAATAAGGAACATTATCTTGAACCTAAATAAAGACATTGATATGAGTAAGAATAATTTACAACCCAAAAAGAGTGGAGTAATCAAGAGCATGAATTTAATGAGACAGACAATAATGGATTCTGAGTTCCGATGAAATATCTACAGAAAAGACTAAGATTAGGATTCCAGTGGAGCCCCCATGCATCCCTTCTATCCCATAAGAAAAAAAATATATTTTTTAGGTTTTTAATATAATTTAATTGTAAATTTTTTATTTTAACTCACAAAATAAGACCATACAGTTTGGCCAAATGAATTTCCAAACCATTAACCAATGGTGTGTCCTCTAATGAGATAAAAGATTATCCACATGGTTACTGCACATGGTTTAAAAAATAGAGTAAAAACCATGTGATTTAGGTCAACAAGAAATTGTTTCACCCACATGGGAATGCATCTCCATCTTCAAAGTTTCCACTAAACTATTCAGTCTCCTCAATACCTTTACCCAGGTCTCGCATGGTTAGTCATACTATGCTTCCTTTCCTGCACATTCTCTAATAATAGTGATTAATCTCTCAATTTTCCAAATATATTTTTTATAGGATCTAAAAAAGCTTCAGACACCACCAATACCATCCAAACCTCAAATGGTATTCAAAATATGCCTTAAAAGTTTTTAAACTGAAACTAAAAAAATTTATACCATGTACAAACACCCATGATCTTACATAAATAATTAAAATCAATTTATTCCATGAATCATATTATTTCACATCTTAATGTATATTTTCGATTCTAAATTAATAAGGAACACATAATACCCTTTCCAAATTCTATAACTATTATCCAAAAAAATATAAATCAATCATCTATTATAATAATTTTAATCTTGTTCTATGGGTCATTCTCTGATTTTTTTGTCAATAAAGGTTTCAAAAATCATCATAATGGGGACCGTTCCATGACTACCCCAAAACTACCTCCAATAGGACAAGGGAAAGTGACTAGCATGATGTTGGAATATAACTTACATGGAAGGACTTATCCTAATGTACCTATAAAAATGAACATATCTCGAAGACCATACATTGATTAAATGTTAGAAAACCAATTAAACATGAATTCATACATGTAAATCCCACAATCAGATTACGACAACAAGTAATAAAAAAAGGTACAAATAAAATCCAATTAAGAATAGTATGAACAAAATACCAACATGAAATTATAGTTGGAGGCTTTTGTCAAGGTCACTAATGGAATACAACTTAGATTGTCTGGCATACTTAGATCTACCTTGCCCAAGTCCATCTAGGACTCTGTCAAAAGGATCATCATCTACATTAGATGTGACACGTGTAGGAAAATTTCATGTAGGGGTGAGTATAATAATACCCAGTAGGATGCTCCAAAATCACAACATATATATAAACAAGAACAACAATCAGCTCAATAGTGGTATATTTCTATATAATATACATAAAAATATCCATATATACTCAATAATGACACATTCTCTCAATGTAAAGTCACAACTATAATACTAATCCAAGAATCCTTCTTGATGGTTTCACACAACACTCATCTGGGAGAACATGCTCCCTGATTCCGATATGACAGATAGTGAGCTTCAGAGATAACAAATCATTGGGTCTCACAATATGTTTTATACCCTGGATGTTATAAGAGAACAACACAAAGATAAATATAACACCCATGTCCAGGGGTTATACTAGTGGCTCAAATAGGAAGAACCTGTTAAATATAGGATTAAATCATGTGCAGTGCTAGTATTAATGAAACCAATAACTCAAAATAGGGTAAAATGATATATGATCTCCCTATGGTAATCATATAATGATTCCATATACTCTATCCATGATGTCCCACGGAAGGGATCAACATCCAATATGTAGGATATTCCTTACTATACCCAAGGGAATGGATCAAGTGTATACACCCTGATGAAAGTTTTCATTGATAATGAGTATGAGGGGTCTAATCCACCTTGAAGGGGGAAATGGTGTCTACTAGTAGTACGCAGTCTGTCCCTTCAGCACAAGATCCTACTTATGTTTTACATAGTATGACTGTGTATATCTTCGTTCTTGAGTAAATGTCATGTTTGAGCCATTATACACATGGTCATGTCTGTGTCCTATTAGTTGTGATTGTATATAGCTATCCATGCTTGTTCCTATGCCCATTTACCACCCTAGGTACACAATAATCTGATAAGCAGGGGTCACATGTCATGTGATTGAGGTTACAAATAGTGTCTTATTTAACATCCTCACTGAAACCCTTGCACAACACCAGGGGGCCCACATGCTGTTTAAACCCAAAATAAACACCTTTTAATATGGGATTTCATAGATACCATGGGAGATTCACACATCATCTTGATGAACATACATGGGATTGAAACACACCAATGTACCTTGGAACAAGAAATTGACTGGATTCTCCACCATTGGTAGTTGAATTCTGGATTTTGGATTTTGGAAATAAATACCAAAAGCAACCCCACAATCTTATATCAAAAATCCCATGTATTAATGCCTCTAATATAGTTTAGATCCAACACTATGAATGTGCATGTTTATCTATCATCATATCAAAACTTTTATCTACGATGTTAGTTTATTGATCCAAGTAACAAGGGAACAATAATTGACTATACTGTACTCAAAGATCCATGAGACAATATATTTTCCATTGATGAATGAAAAAGTGGAAAAATTCACAAAAAAATAAGGAATGAACCATAATAAAAAAAACTGGTGGCGTTGATTTGTTGTCATTGGAATGAAAAATGAAGATTTAATAAAATAATCAGAATGTTATTTCCAATTCTATGGTAAATCTATCTCATCCCCACAATAATCCTGATTTTATAATCAATACATTGGTTGATTGATTCACCTTATTATTATAAATAAGAATTGGTAATAAATCGAGACAAAAAAATGACTTTCCTCGATTTGGATTGATCATTGACAAACAATGAATTCTTTTGATTATCATTGGTGGGATTTCAATGTTCTATTGATACACCGATCATTAATCCTGATCTATTATAGTGTCGTACACCAATAACTCTCTCCTACAATGACTCCTATAAATATCCAAGGTTATGTGGCTAACCTTGAGATTTTCCCATATTAGTATATTTATAGTAATGATTAGGTCACTTCACTAATAAAAATAAAATGAATTAATTTAAAATTTTAATTTATTATTTTATTCCATTGAAGATTTATTTATAAATTCATGATGCAAACAAATATTATGTACCACCATGGGTAAACCCCATGTCTTGAACTCAATAGTAGCCTCATATTTCTTATCCAAGACTATTATTTAATGTTATTTCACTTTTTCTAGAAAACTATTTTCTATTGTATTTAATATATTTAAAGTATTTAAAAATTTATTCTTTGAACATCAGGCATTGAAATGTCACGACCCGTCCCCCGGTTCTAGTGCTGTGACTACTCCAAGAATTTCTTCCATAGGTCAAGGTCTGGAGATTAGCACTGATGGCATATTCCCTAAAATTGGGAAGGCATTGCCTTTATAACCTATAAGCACATGTAACCAAGTACACGACAAGATAGGAACACAAGTGAACTAAACTATGAACTGATTGAGTATAGTAAGAAAAAGGGTCCAAAATAAAAGCCCAACAGGAAAGCACAAGTATAACTGTGAAACAATACAACTAACGAAAAGGTAAAAGACAGCTACTAGATCGTCCTCCGAGATTCCTACATGATGGGTAGGTATAGGTTGCCTCCTCAGCACTCCTAGTCCACCCGTATCCTCTGCATATTGACACGCCGCATGGTCCACCTCCGAACACTATCTAGTCTTGGTACACTCAGCCTCTATCAGCTCCTAAAAAATCCACTAGCATCTCTCCAATGACATGAATGGTTTCCCCTTCTTCATCTACGATGATAGAGGTGCTGCAACTCTGAAGAAATTGGGTACAAATATATGGTAGTTCATAGACAAAGTAGATGTCCCTCTCCCTTCAGAGAGGTATTCCTGGAAACATATTTTTGAAAAGATGTCCCCATGCTCTGCCACTCTTGTTTGGAACTGAAAACTCAAAACTCATATGCATGAGTTTATCCGGTGGTGCTCGGGTTTCCTTTTTCACCGACCAAGGGAAACCCCATTCCAATGTTATAGGTAAACCATGACATTTTTTCCTACTATAGTCAATCTGAGAATGAATTGTGGAAGTCCGGTATATACCCAAACAAACATAGTAAGGCCTCGATACAACCACCAAGAGGTTCCAAACGAAACTCTCACCTCAAGGGTCAGATCACACCATCGACGTAAGTGTAATTATCGAGTCTCCTCCAAAAGGTATCTCTGGACATGAGGGTCAAGTCAACGGTTTAACAAGAAACTCTAGGTATTGGGAAAGATTATTGGAAGGAAGGAATGATTGGTACCTATGTCTACTGATACAGAATCTAGTAGTAGACACAGACTGTACCTCAAATCATTCCTAGAGTCCTTTGGTAGAACTCCTTGACCGCATTCAGCTACTCTATTCTTCTATCCTCCAGCTCCCTAAGCCCGGTGGGGTCCACAAAAAGGGGTTGGTTGTGACATGTCCAAAAGTACACCACCTCATGCTACTCTACTAATTTTTCTTCCAAGTATACTGCCCCTAGCCTATGATCTATGTTTCGATCATTGTTCTTCGGTTTTTGATACCAATTATTATCAGAGGTGGTACCCAGCCTTATGTGCGGTGAACTGCTTAGGTTGAGATGTGGGGCTCACAATGAGGATGTTGTGCTATAAAACCCCGATATTTTATGAGAATTATTCTTTTTTTACTTTCTTTGTTTTCTTTTGATGTATGCTTCACCAATATTAGCTTGCACAATATGCAACAACGTATTAGCTTCTAGTATACGCAACACTATTCTTGGCTTGTGATGAACACAATTTCAAGTTCTTTGGAATAAAATTCATTTTACACAACTGCAAGTATAGATTTTGATCAAGGTATAACTGAAATATAATTTTAGTATGTTATACGCAACACCAAAGGACGTTTTCCCTACACGCAACCCTGACTTGGCTTGCATTACATGCAAGATTGACCTTCCTCAATAGCGTGTGTTGTACGCAATACCGAGTTTCACTAAACAATGGTATATTGTTATAATATTATTTCGAACTAGATTTTATGAATAGTATTAACTAAATTTTTAATTCTGTTACATAATAATTCATCTTACACATATTCTAGAACATGGTATGAGCACAAAATAAAATTTTCAGGTAAAATATGTATTTTTAAAAAAATGGAGTTTTTCCGCCTTTTTAAGATGCACCCATTTTAAATATACTTTTTAACAAGTTTATAAGTTAAATTTTACAAAATAAAATTTTTCTTGTGAATCCGGATATTAAAATTTACGTTGGTTAAAGTTTTTTTATTTTTTTTATAACGTTCATATTTTGATGAATAATAAAAACACGCTAAATTTTAGTTACAAACAATTTTTTTCATTAAGGTAATTTATATAGTTAAATCATAATATTTAAAGGATTTAAAGTATAAATATAATATATTTTTTCTATTTAATATAATGTATGTCATTATAATTAATTTTACATTGAATTCATACACAAAAACATTTCAATATTTTGCAATGTTTTAAATAAAAACTCGTTTTTTCGACAATGGGATTACTTTTAAATTAATTACTGCATCTTCTGTGTCTTTAATATGGAAAAATATATTCTTTATTTGGAACCAATAGGTTCAAATTATTTTAATAGGCTACTTTTTATTTTTGTCTATTATGAATAGTAACTATGGTAAATTTTATTTACCAGAGTTAAAGGTAAATTAGGCAATTGAGGGTAAAAATAATACTATAAAATTTCCCTAAAACTTATCTTAATATAATTGGATGATTATATTTCATCCTAAAATATACGTGGGATGAAATAATATTTATTGGAACCCACTTGTATGTGATTAAGACCTTTAATTGTTTTTATTTAAATGAAAGTGAAATATGTCTTACTCAAACTTTAATAAATAAATTATTTTTAATATAAGGTTATACAGAATATAAATTCGGTTATAAATACTAATTTGAAATATAAAATGTTTTTTATCATGTTAATTGATTTTTAATTTTTAATAAATATATAATTACCTTAATAGCTTATACATTAATCATGCATAAATTATTTATTTATTGAAAATACAATAATATAGTTTTTATTAAACTAATTATACCCATTAATGGTCCAAAAACCTGACCGAAACTTATTGTCCGTGTATATGTAATCCATAAGAATCAAATGGTCAAATATTTGACCATTTTTAGCCTTATAAATGTGATTATAACACTTATATTATTTTATTTTAAATGATTTCAAAGTTGTCACCTTCATTATTTAATAAATATAACAATTTAAATGTTATGATTTTTAGATGATTAATTCAAGTAAAAGTATTATTATAGAAGATATTAGATTTATCTGGATTTTAGTATTTTATTTTTAATTTTCATGCAACAAATAAGTATGTTAAATAATTATAAAAAAATGTTGTAGTAATTATTTTGTTAATGGAAATATCAAATAAATGGTTTTAAAGATATTAAAATAAATGTTATATGAAAAAATTAATATTCTCCACTAATTATTTAGATTAATGTTACATTTTAGTAATCTATTTAATTTTTTGGTTCGAATATATCCTATGTGTGGATTTTATTTAAATTCAAATAAATGAATCATGTCAAAATTGACACTATTATTATTTTATAAACATAACATATTATTAAATTGTTTAAAACTAACCAAATTATTTAAAAATTGTAAATTGAAATTTATATGGTTGAAAATGTCATAAAGTATCCAATTATGGATAATTCATAATGCATATGTAATTATTTATAACAATTTATAATTTAGAAATTATTACCACAAATAATATTTAATAGATAAAATAAGTATAAATCAAGTTTATAAGGATTAAAATAAATTACCAACATGCCATAATCTTATTTGTTGATGATATTACAACCCTATATCATCTAATATTCATATTTGAGTCATTCTTGGCAGTTTTTAAGTGGGGTTTGAGTTTATTATAAATTAATATTTTAGAGGTTTCCAAAAGTTCCCCTCTCCTCTCTTATAAAATGGAACCTCCTCCCTCTCCTCCTCACACCACTTTGAGCCTTCAAGCTTGGCTAACCCCTGTCCATTTCTCTTCTACACTTCCCTAGAAACATAATAGAGTTCTTGGTCTTCTTCAAAGTCCAACTTTAGTTCCCTATGTAACACCCCAAGTAAATAAAGAATATGACATTTTCACATTTATCCATATTTGTGAATAAAATATTAATATTACTTTAAAGGGGAAACTATGCTCGATTGCATACCCAATATGCAACAACGAGTATCATGGGAATCTTACGTTGCACTGTAATAATAGAATAATATTATTTTAAATGGTAGTTAACTCCAAGCCGTTGTAATGGCGGTAATGAACATAACTAACTACAAAACGATTATATATGTTTGTCAAATATTTTTACTTTTTAAAATAAATGTTAAAATGTGAATGAATCCAATTTTAAGCATAAATATTCTAATATTCTTTGAAAAGTCGATTAGCCACCTTTTGATGGAGAACCCCTTTTAAATCTATTTTTTTACAATTTTATATGTTATATTCGACAAAATAATTTTTTCTAGAATCGGGACATCGAAATTTACTTTGTATAAATTTTTGGTATTTTTCTGATAAAGTTCATTTTTTAATGAATAGTGTAAAATACTGTATTTTAATTCAAAACCTCATTTTAATCTAATTTATTTATATGATTAGATTATCTTTTTAATTTGTTTTAATGTGAAATTAGATTATATTTTTACCATTTAATCCAATGGTGGTCATTAGAAATAATTTCACTTTGAAATTGGAATTAATCTAGTGTCAATCTTTTAATAGATATTGTTTCTTAAAAACATGCTATTTATTTTGACAGCAGGAATTTAATATTAGATTAATTAATTCAACTTATATATTTTTAATTTTTTAAAATAGACATCATTTTTGAATTCAGAACATCAAAAATAGCTTAGGGTGAATTTTTGGTATTTTCTGAAAAACTTCAATTTTTGATGCATAGTGAAACCACTAAGTGGTAGTTAAAGAAACTGATTTTTCGTTTAAATGAAACATTACCACTTATGTGATTTTATTTTCAAAAATCCGACATACATGGTTGTCATTAGGAAGTAAAATGTGGTTCAATGTGATTAAAATAATTGTTTTGGTGAATAGTAACTTTTAAGTTTTATTAATCACGATTAAAGTTAATTAGTATAATTTAAGGTAAAGATAAAGTTATAATAATAAAAAATGATCTTGACACATGTCCTACCCTTATTGGGTGAGTCATGGCAAACCAAGACATTCCATGGGTCAACTTGGGGACCCATGGAGCCACTTTGGGTGGAAAATGACATTAATAACTTTTTATTTAAAGTTAAAATAAAAATGTCACAAACATGTATTTTTTTTACTAAAAAAACTTTTACATGGAGTTACACAAGTAATATTTTTTACTATAAATATTCATTAGAAATATAAAAATATTTCCTACATCATGATATTTTTTATAAATAAATTAAATTATTTATGATACCATGATGATGTAGTGATTACCTCATTATTTAACGATTTAAATAAAATGAAAAGATAATGTCAAATATAAGACCTACACTTGTCAAAAACGTATTGTATGGGTGGATTTAGAACTCCTATCACCCTATCCTCGAAATATATCCTTTTGGCACCTTTAAAATCTGAAAAGAATTTTATAATAAAGTAATATTTTATAACTTTCCAAGACTGTCCCTCCTCTTCTCTTATAAAAGGCACCCACCTCTACCTCCTTACCGACACCTATCAAGACATTGGATCTACAAAAATCTTCTTATTTTTTCTCTCCACATCCCTATATTACTCCTAGAATCCTCACATTGGGCAGAATCCTTTCCAAGGAAGCCTTTGAGCTCAAATCAAAAAGTGTTAGCCGATTTAAAGGTAATGTCTTCCCTAGTGTTCTTTTGCTTTATTTTTCTTCTCCAACCCCCTAAACTATTTTTATTTCTTTATTTTGTAACAAAAACAGTATATTCAATATACTAGGATTTTTTTTATGAGGATTATTTGAGCTACACTAACACACACCTCCGTCTAATGGTTAAAGAACATATTGTTTTCGTGGATGGCAAATTACTGCCTCACGAAACGATGATTGTTCTATCTTCTCATACCACCTCTCATAGTGGCCATTACGATGGCACTGTATTTATTTATGATATATATTATATTTATTTCCTCTCTATGCTTCTGTATTTTATATTTAATATATACCTTTATGCTTTTCATGTTATTAAAATGCGATAATTTCAATTGAGGAAGTGTGGACTACCACCCCCTCAAGTGATGTGACTCGTTCATGAAATACATGGAATGTATAAAGAATGAAATTGATGAACTTATGTGATATATATAAAATATATATTATACTATAATTATAATATATATATATATATATCACATCTAGTTTTAATTCCATTAATATGACAAAAAATGAAAGTAGTGTTCATGCGTACATACAACCTACCGTCTCCTCGAACGGTGCATTTCATTTTTATTATCTCCAAATGTTATGTAATAGTATATAATGAATATATAATGGATATATATGATATTTAAATCATTAATACTATTCAGGAGATGATTTACTTATAACTACATGTAAAATTATTTTCCAATAAGTTCAATTTTTACTCATGTATCGAACATAGACAAAAATGTTTGATATGAACTCACATTATTAACCAACTATTATAACAGTATAATATGTGATATTAACTGAATAATAATATTTAAATGATGTACCTATGAAATTATAAATTGGCCAAAGTTTATTATTCACGAATATAAAGAAACGAACAAGGCAAGTCAGACTTGAGGTAAGGGATCCAACCTCTCTCTTTCTTTTTTAAGAACTCTCTTTTATGTCATTTATTTTAAGATCATATTTATTATGTTTGGGGTTGTCATTTTAAATTACTCTTACTTTAATTTTTATGTTCATATGATGATAGACCCTATTTTATCTCATCAAACCATTTTTGGATGTTTTAAGTGGAGTCGTTAGGCTGCCGAGTTTTCATATGGGATTTTTCATCTCACTTTTATTCCTGTGACATTTATGCTATGTTTGCCACCATTTCCTTTTAGTTGTGTATTTACTTACCATTATTATACTCTTTGTGTAGTATAATTTCAATTATGGGTTTTTACATCTTCATTGTATGACCCTTCTTCCATGGGGTGTACGTTTCGAATGTTACCCAAGTCGGTAAGAGAACCTTTCACACTCCTCTTTTTAAAAGGTTTCTTTTGTTATGTCTTTTAATTTGCATACTATTATGATGGGACATGTTCTTATATATCCTTATTGATGTAAAGTTTATTTACAGGTGATGAGATACCATTTTATATCTCCTCAACTCATTTTCTGAATTTTAAAGTGACACCGTTAGGCTGTCGGATTTCTGTAAGGAAACTTCTTAACCCACTTTCAATTCTTTGGGTTAAACCTCTACTTGTTGATTTTATTATGCCATGATTATGTGTCTAATCTCTATGTTGTAATTTCCACAAACCTTTGTGTGGATATACTATTTATATACATAATCATCTCATTGATAAATTCTTACGTCATTTAGACGAACTTGTCTGGGAAATCATAACTCATTCTAATTTCATTGAGTTAAATATCTATGTCATTGGTTTTGTTTTTCCAAGATTATGTGTGAATGACCTATGATTTTTTTACACTTAATATCCACTTATATTTGGTGTATTCACATTTTCACACATAATCATGTAATTGATTTATCCTTAATATAAGGATACCGACTTTGTAAGGGACTTCGTCTCAATCTCTTTTCATTGAGGCATATTTTTTATACACAACATTATTTTATACGGTGTATAAACACCTTTGACTTCTACTTTTATTCAGAAGGAATGTTTTCTATACGAATCATTTTACTAAATGACAAAAATTATGTTTCTTTTTAACATACGCGGTGACAACGACCTTTCCGCCACCGTGAGTATTATTTGATCTTTGGCTTCCTCAACAACCCGTTATATTTTTAAAAGTAAATAAATACCATATAATCTTTTATGTATTTTGGTATTGAAAATGGTTTTGATAATGGATTTTCTATTTCAATATATTTATGTGATATATTGTTTTTGAAATGTGGAAATGTTTTCTTTCCTTTATAATTGTTTTACGTGTTATGATTATAATGGTACTTAGACATTTGATGGGTGGTTATGTGATAAACCATATGACGGGTGGTGCTATGAATACTAGGACGGGTGGTTACGCTATGTCCTTCAATGCATTGGGTATATAAGTCGGCCGTATGGCTATTCCATTAAGTGATATGGGTGGAAGTCGACCATATGGTTATTCCATTAAAGTATGTTTATGTCCCAAGTTACCTTTATATGTTATGTGTTCTTTATATAGGTTTTATGGTAATATTTTTGTTACAAACGGGTAAGTAATGATCTTTTATTCAGTGAATAGTTTTTTACTACTTCATAAAGGTGAAAATTATTACTTTGATAAAGTAGTCTTGGTTTACTTGTTGTTTTGAAAAACTAACAATTTTACTTCTTTGTGTATCCTTTATTGGGATTTTTATGCTCATCCCATGTTTTTGAAATGTTTTCCACAGGACTTAAAGATGAATATGGTCAAGGATGGGATCAAGGAAAGACATGCTACCTAAAACATGGAACATGACATGTTTCTTTTTAAGAGTTTTTTATTTTATGGAAACTTAGTAGAAGTGTATACTTTGTAATCTTTTGAGATGTAATAGTTATGTCCTAATTCTCTAAAACTCTAAACCTGAAAAGTTCCTCTATGAGAATTATTCATTTAATTCAATATTAAGTAATATTTAAGGTCAGGGCCTTATAGTTGGTATTAGAGGTCAGATTAGATAACTTTATAGGTTAGGGTATTCTCTAAACATAAGTGACATTACCATAAAGGCTAAGATTTCAGAAATAGTCACAGTTTTTAGATAAAGTGAATGAGTAAGTATATCTTAGTGTTTATCTTCCTCATTAGTACATGATAATTTTGTTGATATACTCACACTGACATTTATGGTTTAAGTAAATGGATTGATCTAGTAGGAACCAAAGTGACAATGGGTTTAAAGGAAACTGTGGAGGTTCTCTGATTAAGAGACTAGATTAAATAGGGGATTCAATGAGGAAAATCATGGTTGTTCTAAACCAACTATCAAGGAGTCATGATCAACCACTTGAACCTTGGTAAGTTCTGTAATGCATCATGTATGAGATGACCAATCGATGTGGAAGTTCAGGTAATAATTATAAAGGTAACTATTTGGGTTTATATGATACTTACTTTTGAGGTAATTATGGGTTACTATATGTTATGATGGAAAGTGAAAGGCATGAGATAAACTTGAGGTTAAAATATGTTATGATTAATTTTTAAGATCTTATCTCGTTTTGGGGAATGTTTTAAGAATTATATAGTTTTTGAAAAAGGAAAACATGCAGACCGTGTGACAACATGTCACGTCGGACAAAGCTGTGGGAATCGAACCCACAACCACAGTGCGACTGGTATTTATCACCTACCACTATACTACGTGAAGTCCCTGGTTAGTTTGACTAATTATTTTTAGTTAGATGATTTTAGGAATCAAGAGTATGTTTATTTTGGGTTATCTATAGAAATGATTAACCTATCATGGAGGATATGTGATTAGGTTAATTACTTTTCAATATGAGACTTTAAGAGAAACTAATGTTATTTAGAGATAAATGTTAATTTTTACCTTGGAAGACTATGTGATTAAATCCTTAAAATATTTGGGTTTCAATCTTAGTTTGTTTTTCTTTGAATAATTTTATGGACAATTGTTTATCGAATGGTCTTCGTTGAAGTTTGGGTTTTGTTGGAAAAATTTTGGAGATTAAGAATAGATTTTCTTTTTATAAAGGATTATCCTTTTGTGGATTATCTGATCTCGTACTAAAAAATTTGGTTTTGGTTTTTGAATAAAGACATGGTAAATATATAGTTCTCTTTTTGGGATTAAGTGATTCTCTAGAAGTTGATTATAGAACTCTTAATGTGAACAAGTCATCCTAAATCCTCGTCTTTTGGCGAAATATGAGTTTGTGTAAGAAATATAGTAAAATTTGAAAGTCAACATTATAAGTAAGTATGTTTCATAATGTTTTAGTTACGCTCATAAATAAATTTTTCAATGAAAAGTAACTTAAAAAAAAATGTTGTCTGTTAACTTTTCCTACTGGGGAATCAAATACCATTTAGCCCATCACCAGTTTGTGATTTTCTGGTGGTTAACATTCTCCTAAACATGTTTTCTATCACTCTCCCTCATAATATGACCCTTTATTTTTTTCCTCCATAAACATGTTTTCCTACATGGAATCCTAGTATGGGTTAACTCAGGTGACCTTTGTACTTCTGTTTCTTTATTTTAAAGTGATAGTTTTAGTGACTCTTGTTCTGATGTGGGATTTTCAATGAAGTTTCCAAGCCCAATTTTAAAATTGCGAGCATGCAATTCCCAAAAGGGGGGAAGGATGTAACACCTCATATAAATAAAGAATATGAAATTTTCACATTTATCCATATTTTTGAATAAAATATTAATATTACTTTAAAGGGGACGCCATGCTCGATGGCGTACCCAATACGCAACAACGAGTTTCTTGGGAATCTTACGTTGCACTCTAATAATAAAATAATATTATTTTAAATGGTAGTTAACGCCTATCCGTTTTAATGGCGGGAATGAACTGAACTAACTAAAAAATGATTATATATGTTTGTCAAACATTTTTACTTTTTAAAATAAATGTTAAAATGTGATTGAATCCAATTTTAAGCGTAAATATTGTAATATTCATTAAAAGGTCGATTAACCGCCTTTTGATGGAGAACCCCTATTAAATCCAGTTTTTGACAACTTTATATGTTATATATGACAAAATAAAATTCTTTTTAGAATCGAGACATCAATATTTACTATGTATAAATTTTTGGTATTTTTCTGATAAACTTCATTTTTTAATGAATATTGTAAAATGTTGTATTTTAATTCAAAACCTCCTTTTAATATAATTTATTTATATGATTAGATTATATTTTTAATTTGTTTTAATGTGAAATTATATTAGTTTTTTACTATTTAATCCAATGGTGGTCATTGAAATTAATTTTACTTGGAAATTGGACTTAAACTAGTGTCAATCTTTTCATAGATATTGTTTCTTAAAAACACACTATTTGTTTTGACAGAGGGAATTAAATATTAAATTAATTAATGAAACTTATATGTATTGAATTTTGTAAAATAGACATCATTTTTGAATTCAGAATGTCAAAAATAGCTTAGGGTGAATTTTTGGTATTTTTCTGAAAAACTTCAATTTTTGATGAATAGTGAAACCACTTAGTGGTAGTTAAAGAAACTGATTTTTTGTTTAAATGAAACTTTACAACTTAGGTGATTTGATTTTCAAAAATCCAACATACATGGTTGTCATTAGGAAGTAAAATTCTGTTCAATGTGATTAAAATAATTTTTTGGTGAATAGTAACTTTTAAGTTTTATTAATCACGATTAAAGGTAATTAGTGTAATTTAAGGTAATGATAATGTTATAATAATATGAAATTACCTTGACAAATGTCCTACCCTTATTGGATGAGTCATGGACGACCAAGGCAATCCATGGGTCAACTTGGGGACCCCATGGATCCACTTTCGTAGGAAAATGACATTAATAACTTTTAATTTAAAGTTAAAATAAAAATGTCACAAACATGTATTGTTTTACTAAAAAAAAATTACATGGGGTTATACAAGACATATTTTTGACTATAAATATTCATTAGAAATCTAAAAATATTTCCTATATCATGATATATTTTATATAAATAAATTAAATTATTTATGACACCATGATGATGCAGTGATTACATCATTATTTAAAGATTTAAATAGAATGAAATGATATTGTAAAATCTAAGATCTACACTTGTCAAAAAACTATTGTATGGGTGTATTTAGAACTCCTATCACCTTATCCTAGAAATATATCCTTTTGGGACCTTTAAAATCCTAAATTCATTTTATAATAAAGTAATATTTTATAACTTTCCAAGAGTGCCCCTCCTCTTCTCTTATAAAAGGCCCCCACCTATACCTCCTTACCCACACCTCTCAAGCCATTGGATCGGCCAACCTGTACTCATTTTCTCTCTCCACATCCCTCTATTACTCCTCGAAGCCTCACTTTGGGCATTATCCTTTCCATGAAAGCCTTTGAGCTCAAATAAAAAAGAGTTACCTGATTTAAAGGTAATGTCTTCCCTAGTGTTCTTTTGTTTTATTTTGCTTCTCCAACCCCCTAAAATCTTTTTATATTTTTATTTTGTAACAAAAACAATATATTCAATATACTAGGATGTTTTTATGAGGAGTATTCGAGCTACACTAGCACACACCTCCATCTAAAGGTTAAAGAACATACTGTTTCCGTGGATGGTGAATTACTGCCTCACGAAATGATGATTGTTCTATCTTCTCATACCTCCTCTCATGGTGGCCATTATGATGGAAATATATTTATTTATGATATATATTATATTTATTTCCTCTATATTATTCTTTATTTTATATTTAATACACAGCTTTATGATTTTCATGTTGTGCAAATGCGATAATTTCATTTGAGGAAGTGTGGACTACCGCCCCTCAAGTGATGTGACTCGTTCATGCAATACATGGAATGTATAAAGAATGAAATTGATGAAATTATGTGATATATATAACATATATATTATAATGGAATTATAATATATATATATCTCATCTAGTTTTAATTCCATTAATATGAAAAAAAATGAAAGTAGCGTTCATGCGTACGTACGGCCTACCGTCTCCATGAACGGTGCATTTCATTTTTATTATCTCCAAATGTTATTTAATAGTTTAAAATGAATATATACTGTATATATATGATATTTAAATCATTAATACTATTATGGAGATGATGTACTTATAACTACATGGAAAATTCTTTTCCAACAAGTTCAACTTTTACTCATGTTCTGAACATCGACAAAAAATGTTTGATATGAACTCACATTATTAACCAATTATTATAAAACTATAATATGTGATATGAACTGAATAATAATATTTAAATGAGGTCCATAAGAAATTATAAATTGACCACAGTTTATTATTCAGGAATATAATGAAATGAACAAGGCAAGTCAGATATGAGGTAAGGGATCCAACCTCTGTGTTTCTTTTTTAAGCACTCTCTTTTATGTCATTTCTTTTAAGATCATATTTATTATGTTTGGGGATGTTATATTATATTCCTATTACTTTAATTTTTATGTTCATATTATTAGATACCCTATTTGATCTCATCAAATTGTTTTTTGAAGTTTTAAGTAGCGTTGTTAGGCTGCTGAGTTTTCGTAAGGGATTTTTCATCTCACTTTTATTCCTGTGACATTTATGCTATGTTTTCCACCATTTCCTTTGAGTGGTGTATGTACTGCCAATTATTATACTCTTTTTGTAGTATAATTTCAATTATGGGTATTTACATCTTCATTGTATGACCCTTCTTCCATGGGGTGTACGTTTCGAAAGTTACCCAAGTCGGTAAGGGAACCTTTCACCCTCCTCTTTTTAAAAGAGTTCTTTCGTTATGTCTTTTAATTAACATACTATTATGTTTGGATATGTTCTTATATATCCTTATTGATGTAAATTTTATTTCCAAGTGATGAGATACCATTTTCTATCTCATCAAATGATTTTCTAAATTTTAATGTGACGTTGTTAGGCTGTCGGATTTCTGTAAGGGGACTTCTTAACCCACTCTCAATTCTTTGGGTTAAACCTCTACATATTGATTTTATTATGCCAAGATTATGTATAGAATATTTATGTTGTAATTTTCACAAACCTTTGTGTGGACATACTATTTCTACACATAATCATCTCATTGATAAATTCTTACGTCATTTAGACGAACTTGTATGGGAAATCATAACTCAATATCATTTCATTGAGTTAAATATCTATGTCATTGGTTTTGTTTTTCCAAGATTATGTGTGAATGACCTATTATTGTTTTACACTTAATATCCACTTATATTTGGGGTATTCACAATTGTCACACATAATCATGTAATTGATTTATCATTAATCTAAGGATACCGACTTTGTAAGGGAATTCGTCTCAACCTCCATTCCTTGAGGCATATTTTGTTTTATACACAACTTTCTTTTCTACAGTGTATAAACCCCTTTGACTTCTACTTTTATTTGGAAGGAATCTTTTCTATATGAAGAATTTTACTAAACGACAAAAAGTATGTTTCTTTTTAACGTACGCGGTGATAATGACCTTTCCACCACCGCAAGTATTATTTGATCTTTGGCTTCCTCATAAAGATGTTATATTTTTAAAAGTAAATAAATACCATATAATATTTTATGTATATTGGTATTGAAAATGGTTTTTATAATGGATTTGTTATATCAATATATTTAAGTGATATATTGTGCTTGAAATGTGGAAATGTTTTCCTTCCTTTATAATTGTTTTATGTGTTATGATTTTATAATGTTACTTGGACATTTGACGGGTGGTTACATAACAAACCATATGACAGGTGGTGACGTGAATACTAGGACGAGTGGTTGCATTATAACGTCCAATGCATTTGGTATGGAAGTCGGATCTATGGCTATTCCATTAAGTGATATGTGTGGAAGTCGACCGTATGGTAATTCCATTTAAGTATGTTTATGTCCCAATTTACCTTTATATGTTATCTTTTATTTATATGGGTTTTATGGTAATATTTTGGTTAAAAATGAGTAAGTAATGATCTTTTATTCAGTGAAGAGTTTTTTACTACTTCATAAAGGTGAAAAGTATTACTTTGATAAAGTAGTCTTGGTTTACTTGTTGTTTTGAAAAACTAACAGTTTTCCTTCTTTGTGTATCCTTTACTGGGCTTTTTATTCTCATCCAATGTTTTTGAAATGTTTTCCATAGGACTTAAAGATGAATAGGGTCATGGATGGGATCAAGGAAAGACATTCTACCTAAAACATGAACTAGACATGTTTCTTATTAAGAGTTTTTTATTTTATGGAAACTTAATAAAAGTGTATACTTTGTAATAATTTGAGATGTAATTGTTATGTCCTAATTCTATAAAACTCTAAAAATAAAAATATTATATATGTGAATTATTCATTTAATTCAATATTAAGGAATGTTTAAGGCCGTGGACTTATACCCTAACAGAAGGTTTAGAAGAGGCGCGTCGAAAAAGAGGTAATATTCTTTACCGATTCTTCCAAATTTATTTCTTCTTCTACTTCCTCTTATTTTGTTGTTTAATAATAAAGTAATAACATCAGTATCACTGATATAATTATATTTTATTATAAATATTAACCAACACTATTTTACCTTCTATCCATCATATGGAAAATGAAATCACCACGTGTGCGTACGTACAAAATACCGTCACCACACCGTGGTGTAATCAGTTTTTCCACCACCACCTTACATGGATGGGTATAATGGTGTAAAGAATAACCATATATGGTTATTATAAAATGATAATAATTCTGAGATATTATATCATCCATAATAATACCATTAAATAATTATGGGAACGATATCATTGCTCGTGTGTACATACGGATTACCGTCTCCTCAACGCGATTAGATTCATTCTCCAAGTTAACCATTCAAGAATGATTATAAATTATATATAATAAATAATCATGAAATATATGACATATTAATGATACTGTATTTATGTATATGTTATTTACTTACTTCCATTCAATTTAATAAGGAAAGGAAAACTGCTTTCATGCGTACGTACAGCCTACTGTCTCTATGATCGGTGTATTTATTTCCATTTATCGATCTATAATAAATATGTATATTATTAATATATATTATATATAAATCATGTTTTACATTCTGGAAGTATGTAATCATGATCTAAGTGATCATATGAATAATTAAAAGTCAAAACACAGACGATAAATGAAACTATTTTGTCCAAAACGCTACTTTAACATATAATTGACAAATGAACAGGAAATATAAAGTCATAAGTGAATCATATATGATAACAAAAATATTATTACTGTTATTTTACAAGTTAATAATATGTTCAAGCCCACTATACAAGAGTCTTGGACACATACCGAAGAAATTGGACATAAGGTAAGGGATAATTATTCCAATATCGTTCTTGTCCGATATTATTTATACGTAAGTATTTACTGGGGTTATATTTTTCAACCTTCTCCATAAAAATGTTTTTCATGAAGTGTTTAATATTCTTCCATGTATTTTTAATGACATTTTTACCCCTCTTTGACTTTTACTTTGTATTATGGAATATATCTTTCTTTTGTTTACCATACGATTTATATTTTGACTTTTTCGGTAAAAGTACAAGGAGAATATTTTTTTAACATATATGGAATGAACTGATTTTTATAGTTCAATAACTCCTTATTTCCATGAAGCACCCTCTACAAAATTTCATGATTATTTTCAAAAAAATCCATTTCTTTTAAAATTGCGTTGAATTTTGAGAAAATAAAATTATTCTGAAGAAGAAATGATATTTTCCTCATGAATTCATTTCAAGTGTTTTATCAAAACTATTTTCCGTCTAAGGTGACATTATATAATATTTTTATGTTTCAAGTATAATGTCTCTATGATTTACATGGTTTCAGTTTTTTTATGATGAAATGATATCCATTTATTCTATATGGATTATTTTATGATGGGATGATGTTTATGAAACCCATATTATTCTTTGGGTCATGATGAATGATTTATGTTTATTTTGTGGCACATGATAGAATGATTTCATTGTGAGATGGGTGAGAACAATATCTCGCTCCAATGCGTTGGGAAAAGATTTATATCTCATGAGATAAACCTGGCTGGAATGATAGATAAACTCAGTTCAGTAATGGACTTTGTCCACTATGATGGTCTTGGCAGTAATGCCTTGGCTACTATGGAAAACATAACATGTTCTTAATGGTTTTCCACAATTCAATGTTTTTCCCCATGTTATTTATCATGATTAATGTTCATTTATGATCTATTCCTTGTGTGTTGACATGTTTTATGTCATTTCCCATGATTTAGATGTTTAGATTTTATGTTCATGTTTTTACGTTCAAATGTTTAGGGATTGTTTTATATTCTCCATGTTTACCCTTACTGAGCATTTGAGCTCACCCTTTTTATGTTTTATTTTCCCTAGGATATAAAGAAATGTTTTAGGTAAGAAAACCAAAGGGGAAGATCATTATGGGAGATATTGAAGATCTTTCACCATGATTATAAGATTATGTTCCGAGTTTCCAAATACACTAAACTAATACGGTCTTTGGGAATCTGTTTTTGTTATGTATTATATACTCCACAAAATTAATGTGATGTCTATGTACGTCAAGTATTGGGTCTCTACATTTGGTATCCAAGTGAAGGATCAGTTAACATTTGGAAACTAGGATGTGAAAACTTTAGTGAGATCCCTATAGATATTTCTAAGGTATGTCTAGGGATGTCTCTAAGGTTTAGTATAACTGTAGGTTACAGTCCTAGAATTAGGTTGACAATCATGAATAACCTAGGTAGAACCTAAGATGTCATAGGTTAAAGAAGGTGTCCTAAGTTATACATCCTATATGTGACTTTTTATTATTATGTGGTTCCTCGTTATTTTAACTGTTTCGTACACAATGGTTGTTGGTTTTAGTTAATGGAGGGAACCAGAAGAAATTGGGTTAACATTGAATCCGATGGAAAAATTGGTGACTATGAGTAGCGTAATTTCATAAATCCTTGAGAGAACGATATTATGATTATGTCGAATCATAAATCGTGATATATTATTAACAAGGTGAACTTTAGTGGTATTCCTAATTCATCAAATAAGAGGAAGATGGACTTTTATGCATGTTCGCATGGTGAGGAGCATAGAGAAAGAAAGATTGAGATTTATAAAGAAGGGAAGAAGAATATTGAGGGATACCTAAAATAGAGTGTAAGATGTCATCTTTTTGGGGAAAAGGGTCATAGAGTGATAGACTATTATGGAGTTAAATGTCTTATCTTTGGAGAACATGGGCACTACTCAACTCAATGCCCTAACCTAAGAGGATACTTCTAAATCAAGGAAGGACATATTCCATGCCAATCAATGAGGAGGAGGGATTGATTGGTTTATGTATTGTAATTAAAGATTAATGTTGTTGATATACTTTTATGGTATATCAGAATATCTATGTATTGGTCCATTGTGGTTTTTCATAAGAATATGGTACATGTAACCATGAAAAGTGATTGAAATATTTTTGGAAAGTAGATGATATGCGCATAATTAAGGGGTAAGGAGAAAATAATATGATTGATATTAATAATGAGCTCATGACTGATATAAGGACAAAGTGATATCATGGTTTGAGTATATATAAATTTTGGTATTTTTGTATGTGGAAAAAGTAAACTTTTGACAGCTTTCATGTTTTCAGTAAGGTTATATGGTAATTCATGTTTCTAGCGAATACATGATTAAGGTATTCACATGTTTGGAATGTGACCACTAAGATATATCTTATGATATACGGGGGATAGATGATGGTATTCATATGTTTGGTTGATGACATTTCCAGTAATCGTTGTCTTTATACTATGAGCTTGGATAGAAGTATTTTGGATAAGCCTAATGATTTTAAATTGATTATGTTGGACACAAGATAATATTGTTTTGGGATAGAAACTTCTTTCGATATTATTTCTGGAATGATATAATAGTGTATTTTTGGAAAAAGGAAAACCTACAGGATGAGAGACAACCCGTCGCGTCAGACAGGGTTGCGGGAATCAAACACACAACCGATGTGCGACAAGCCTTTATCGCCTACCACCGTCCTACAGGAAGTCCCTGGTTAGTAGAAACTAGTTTTATTATTTTAATCAATATGAGAGATGAAGTATAAGTCCATTTTTGGAACCATATATGATTAATCTCACCATAAGATAGACTTATCTATATAAATTTTTTCTAACCTTATGTTTGAGACAAATGGAATGACCTATCATTCTATCGCATGATTTTCTAACACTTCACGGAAGACAAATTCAACTTAATTTCTTTAAGTGATGAAGTGGAAATTCTTCAAGGCACAAACAACAGTGAGATTGTACCAAAATCAAGTAAGTATCTATTTTAAGTCAAAAATTCTTCAAAATTAGGGAAATTATCTTGAAATCCAAAAAATTTGTCCTAGTACCCTCATATATGATGAATCAGATGGTACCATAGATCATCACAAAATCATGGCTTTGTGATTTTTTTCATTTTCTTTGCCATGTTCTCTACCAATCTTCATCCAAACATGATGGTTATATTTCTCTTCCATATCCATATTTTTTACCAATATTCTCTTATGTGGAAATCTAGTGGAAAGTTAATTTGGGAATCCATTATGTTTCTAACGTTCTTTTTTAATATGATTTTTTTATTCCTTTTTACGATGAGGGTTTCTATGAAAGAAACTTTCAAGTAAAAAACAATTTATAACCCCAAAAAATTTCGAGGGAAAAATTCATTTTAAGGGGGGTAGAATGTAACACCTCAATATTTTATGATAATTGTTCTTTTTAATTTAAATTTTTTCATTTTTTGTATGCTTCACCATGATTAGTTTGTGCTATACACAACACCGTATTAGCTTGTAGTATAGGCGACACTATTCTTGGCTTGTGATGAACACAATTTCAAGTTCATTTGACTAAACTTCATTTTACACAACACCAAGTATATATTTTGATCAAGGTATAACTAAACTATTTTTTGAGTATGTTATACGCAACAACAAAGGATTCTTTCCCTATACACAACCCTAACCTGGCATGCATTACATGCAAGAGCGACCTTCCTCAATAGCGTGTGTTGTACGCAATACCGAGTTTCAATAAACAACTATATATTGTAATAATATTATTATGAACTAGCCATTATGGATAGTATTAACTAAATTTTGAATTTTATTACATAATAATTCATCTTACACATATTCTAGAACATGGTATGAGAACAAAATAAAATTTTCAGGTAAAATAATTATTTTTCAAAAAATTGAGTTTTTCCGCCTTTTGAAGGCACACCCATTTTAAATATAATTTTTAACAAGTTTATAAGTTAAATTTTACAAAATAATCTTCTTCTTGTGAATCAGGATATAAAAATTTACGTTCGATAAAGTTTTTTTATTTTTCTAATAACGTTCATATTTGGTGAATATTAAAACATGCTAAATTTAATTTAAAAACTACTTTTTTCATTAAGATAATTTATATGGTTAAATTATAATATTGGATGGTTTTAAAGTTTAAATATAATATATTTTTACCATTTAATATAATTTATGTCATTATCATTAATTTTACATTGAATTCATAGGTATAAACATTTCAATCTTTTGCAATGTTTTAAATAAAACCCCATTTTTTTCGACAAGGGGATTACATTAAATTAATTACAACATATTCTGTGTATTGAATTTGGAAAAATGGATTCCATATTTGGAATCATTAGGTCCAAATTATGTTAATATTCTACTTTTTTTGGCATTATGAATAGTAACTATGGTAAATTGTATTTACCATAGTCAAAGGTATATTAGGTAATTAAGGGTAAAACTAATATTATAAAATTACTCTAACACTTGTCTTAATATAATTATATGATTATATTTCATCTTAAAATATACTTGGAACGAAATTATATTTATTAGAACCCACTTGTATGTGATTAAGACCTTTAATTTTTTTAAATGAAATTTAATTATGTCTCACCAAAACATTAATAATTAAATTATTTTTAATATAAGATTATACAGAATATAAATTCGGTTATAAATACTCATTTGAAAGATAAAATGTTTTTATTTATTATGGTAATTTATTTTTAATTTTTAGGAAATATATAATTACCTTAATATCTTATTTATTAATGATGCAGAAATTATTTATTTAGTGAAAAATCAATAATATAGTTTTTATTAAACTTATAATACCCATTAATGGCATAAAAATATGACCAAAACTTATTGGTCATTTACTTGTAATCCTTAAGAATCTAATAGTATAATATTTTACCATTTGGAGCCTTATAAATGCGATTATGACACTTATATTATTTTAACAGTATTGTTATTTTATAAACAAAACATATTATTAAATTGTTTAAAAAACGCCAAAATATTTAAAAATTATAAATTGAAATTTATATAGTCGAACATGTCATAATGTATCCAATTATATACAATTCACAACACATAAGTAATTATTTACAATAATTTAAAATTTAGAATATTATTACCACAAATAAAATTAAATAAATGAAATAAGGATAAATCAAGTTGATAAGGTTTAAAATAAATTACCAACATTTCTAAATCTTATTGGTTGATTATATCACAACCCTATATCATATAATATTTGGATTTGGGTCATTTTTGGAGGTTTTTATGTCGGATTTGAGTATATTATAAATTAATATTTAAGAGGTTTCCAAAAGTGCCCCTCTCTTCTCTTATAAAAGGGAACCTCGTCCCTCTCCTCCTCACACCAATTTGAGCCTTCAAACTCGGCCAACCCCTGAAAACATCAATTATCCACTTCCCTAAAAACATACAATAGGTACTGGTCTTCTTCAAAGACCAACTTTAGTGCCCTAAGCGGAGGTTTAGAAGAGGCGCGTCGAAGGAGAGGTAATATCCTTTACCGATTCTTTCAAATTCATTTCTTCTTCTACATCCTCTTCTTTTTTTGTTTCATAATAAAGTAATAACATAAGTATCACTCATATACTGATATGTTATTATAAATATTAACCAACCATATTACACCTTTTATCCATGCTACGGATAATGAAATCACCGTGTGTCCATACGTACGGAATACTGTCTCCACGCCGTGGTGTAATCTGTTTATCCACCACCAACTTACATGGATGGGTATAATGTTGTAAAGAATAACAATATATGGTTATTATAAAATGATAAAAATTTTGAGATATTATATCATCCACACTAATTCCATTCAATAATTATTGGAACGATATCATCGCTCGTGCGTACGTACGGATTACCGTCTCCACGATGCGATAAGATTTATTCTCCATGTTAACAATTCAATAATGGTTATAAAGTATATATAATAAATAATAATGAAATATATGAAATATTAATGACAATGTATTTATGTATATGTAATTTTCTTACTTCTATTCTATTTAATAAGAAACGAAAATAGTGTTCATGCTAATTTACGGCCTACCGTCTCCATGAACGGTGTATTTCTTTCCCTTTATCGATATATTATATATATATGTATATTATGAATATATATTATATATAAATCATGTTTTAAATTCTTTAAGTATGTTATCATGATCTAAGTAATCATATGAATAATTACAAGTCAAAACACGGATGATAAATGAAACGATTTTACCCAAAATGCTACTTTAACATGGAATTGAAAAATGAACTGGTAATATAAAGTCATAAGTGAATCATATATGATAACATAAATATTATTATGGTTCTATTACAAGTTAATTATATTCTTAAGCCCACTATATAGGAGTCTCAGACAAATTCATACGAAATTGGACATATGGTGAGGGATAATTATTCCAATCTCGTTGTTATCTGAGATTATTTATTCGTAAGTATTTATTGGGGTTATATTTTTCATCCTTGTCTATAAAAATGTTTTTCATAAAGTGTTTAATATTCTTACATGTATTTTTAACGTCATGTTTAACCCTATTTGACTTCTATGTTTTATTATGGATGTAATCTTTCTTTTGTTTACCATACGTCTTACTTTTTTACTTTTTTCGGTAAAAGTATGAGGAGAATTTTTTTTAACTTATATAGCATGAATAGATTTTTACTATGTCATAAAACCTTATTTATATGATGATTACTCTACAAAAATTCATTATTAATTTCAACAAAATACTTTTCTTCTGAAATTCCATGGAATTTTGAGAAAAGAAAATGATTTTGAAGAAAAAAGGATATTTTCCTCAAGAATTCATTACAAGTGTTTTATCAAAACTATTTTCCATCTATGGTGACATTATTTAATATGTTTATGTTTCAAGTATAATGTCTATATTATTTACATGGTTTTATTTTCTATGATGAAATGATATCCATTTATTATATAAAGATTATGTTATGATGGGATAATGTTTTTGAAGCCCACATTATTCTTTGGGTTAAGATGAATGATTTATGTTTATTTTGTGGAACACGAAAGAATGATTTCATTATGAGATGGGTGGGACCAATATATCCCTCCAATGCATTGGGTAAAGATTTATATCTCATGAGATAAACATGGCTGGAACGGAAAGTAATATCCGGTTTAGTAATACAGGGCTGGAACGACAAGTAAACCCGGTTCAGTAACGGACTTTGTCCACTATGATGGTCTTGGAAGCAATGACTTGGATACTATGGAAATCATAACATGTCCTTAATGGTTTTCCACAATCCCATGTTTTTTCCCATGTTATTTATCATGATTAATGTTCCTTTATGATCTATGCCTTGTGTAATGCCATGTTTTATGTCATTTCCCAAGATTTTGATATTTAGATTTTATGTTCAGGTTTTTACGTTCAAATGTTTAGGGATTGTTTTATGTTCTCCATGTTTACCCTTACTGAGAATTTGAGCTCACCCTTTTTATATTTTATTTTCCCCAGGATATAGATAATGGTTTTTGGAAAGAAAACCAAAGGGAAATATCTTTATGGGAGATGGTGAAGATCTTTCACCATGATTAGAAGATTATGTTCCGAGTTTCCAAAGACACTAAACTAATACGGTATTTGGGAATTTGCTTTTGTCATGTATTAAGTATTCCTCAAAATTAATGTAATGTCTTTGTACGTCAAGATATGGGTCTCTACATGTTCTCTATATGGCGGGTGATTGTAAAACCTCCAAATGGTAAAGGGTTAAATGACTAAATGATATGACTCATGGACACAAGGTAAACCATCTTTTTCGAGAGCCTACCTAATTAGAACTCCATAGTTAAGCGTGCATGGTCTGGAGTAGTGATCAGGATTGGTGACCTTCTGGGATGTTTTCCTGGGTGTGTATGAGTGAGGACAAATCACACTTGAAATGACATGTGTGGGCTTGTTGGGACTATCATTAGTCAGATGACTCGATCAGGCATGTGGGTGGACCCTTGGGTGGCGAACACATGTCTGCGGGGAAACTGGTGGTACCTGGTGGGCTGGGACGCGACAACCATGTTAAGGCATGGTGGATGTACTCTCACTGTGACCCATTTGTCACATTAAAAAAATTTACATGGAAATTACGGGTCTTTACATTCTCCCCACCTTAGGGATCTATGTCCTCGTAGGCCATAAATCAAACTAGGTAAACAAGTGGGGGTACTGAGCACGCATCTGATCCTCCTAATCCCACGAGATGTCTTGGAGGTTCCTGTGCTACCAGAAAATGCACACCAGAGGTATCGACCATCCATGAAGGACCCACTCATGTTGATCCTCTATCTCCACTAGAACCTCCGTAATAGTCGCCCCATCTTCAACGTCTAACTCACCATGGTAGATGATGTGATAAGGGTCATGCACATACCTCATTAACTGGGACATGTAGAAGACATCATGCACTCAGTGCAACTGATGTGGAAGAGATAAGTGGTATGCCACCTCACTAACAATGTTGAGGACCTGAAAAGGTTTGATGAATATCTATGATAACATTCTTCCTAGGCCAAATCATCGTAGAACTCGTCGGGGTGAGACCTGTAGAAAGACGTGGCCGCCAACCTCGAACTCCAGAGGTCTTCGTATCCTATCATCATATGACTTCTGCCTACTCTTTGTAGTCTTCATCCACTTTTGGATGATATGTACCTTCTCTATGGTAGCTCATACCATCTCTAGTACCACTAGTGTTGTCTCCCCTAGGCCAGTCTAGCACAAAGGTGATCTGCAAGGTCGCCTGTACAACACCTCAAAAGGTGTCATCCCCATGGTGGAGTGATTGCTATTGTTGTATGAAAACTCCACCAAAGGTATGTCATCCTCCCAGAAGAGACCAATGTCGAGGACACAAGCACGAATCATTTCCTTTATGGTCTGAATGTTCCACTATGTCTGGCCATCTGTCTGAGGATGGAAGGTGGAGCTTAAACAAAGCTGCGTCCCAAAAGCCACCAACAACCCCTTCCATAGCCAGGAAGTAAAACGTGCATCACGATCGGAGACAATAGTTGAGGGTACTCCCTGTATCCGTACAATATCATTCACATAGAGGGAATCCCATGCTCTCTACTAAACCCTACACTTTGATGTGTAGGAAGTGGGACGACTTGGTGAGTTGGTTTACGATCACCCAAATCGAGTCATGGCCTCTGGGTGAACATGAAAGTCCCATCACGAAGTCCATGGATATACCATCCCACTTTCACTCTGTGATCTCTAAAGGCTGAACCTAGCCTGCTTGTACCTGATGCTCTGCCTTTACTTGCTGAAAAGTGAGGCACCAAAAAACAAACTATTATACTGCTTTCTTCATTCCGGGCCACCAGTGATGTCGTCAGATATCCACGTACATCTTCACCACACCTAGATGTACCGCTAGATTGTATTTGTGGATGTCCCTCAAAACTTCCTCTTAAAGTGACAATTGTACGATGGTATGTCCTATAAAGAAGATGGCGTGCTCCGCACCTTTAGAAAATCCATCAGATGTATGTCCTTTGGATATCTGAGCACGTCATGTCTTGCAGTCAGCATCACCACACTGCTCCTCCCTGACTCATTGAATAAGTTGGGGAGTGACTGTAAGAGACTGAAAAAAAGATGCTCCATCACGTTCTAGAAATGATATCTGAAAAGCAGCCAGCTACTCCACCGCCTCACTGAGCAGCTGTATACCATATCTCATGCTGAGTGCATTTTCAACAACGTTCCACTTCCCAGGTGTATAGACTATCTCGATGTCATAGTCCTAGAGGAACTCAATCCAACATCGTTGTCTCATATCCAGGTCCCTCTAAGTGAAGATATACCTGAGACTCTTCTAATCAGAGTACACTGTAAAGTGTTCACCAATCAGATAGTGTCACCACATCGTCAAGGAAAATACCACTAATGATAACTCCTGGTCATGGGTAGTATAGTTCTGCTCAGGTTGTCTTAGATGTCGAGAACCATACGCGATCACTGCTCGCTCCTGTATCAGGACACATCCGAGCCCGGTCCCTGATGTTTCGTAGTAGACTAGTGCACTAATCTTGAGGATACCGGAGGAGGGCGTTGGGTATGTAGTCTACTGCGATGCATCAGGGACCAGGCTCAGATGTGTCATGATACAGGAGCGAGCGGTGATCGCGTATGGTTCTCAACAGCTGAGACAACATGAGAAGAACTACGCTACCCATGACCTAGACATAGCAGCAGTGGTCTTCTCTTTGAAGATGTGGCACCACAATCTGATGAGTGAACACTATAAAGTGTACTCTGATCACAATATTATCAAGTATATCTTCTCTCAGAGGGACCTGAACCTGAGACTGCGACGTTGTCTTGAGTTCCACTAGGATAATGACTTCGTGATAATCTATACACTTGAGAAGGGGAACATTGTTGCAGATGCACTCTGCAGGAGATCTGGTATACAGTTTCTAGGTGAGGCGGCGGAGTAGTGGTCTGGTTTTCAGATATACTCCGTGGAACATGATGGAGTAGGTTTCCTTCATTTTATTATAGTCACTCCCCCACTTCATCAGTGATTTAGGGAGGCGCAGCGTGGGGACACTGACTGTAAGACACGACGTGCTCAGATATCCACAATATAGGCACCATATAGATTTTCTAAAGGTGGGGAGCATGTCATCCCCTTCAGAGGACATACCATGGTTCCAATATCACTTTTAGAGGAAGTATTGAGGGATTTCCACACATCCCCTCTACTGGTACATCCATGAGTCGCAAAGATGCAGTAGGATCTCCGATGACAGCACTGGTGGCCGGGAATGAAGAAAGAAGTAGAAGAGTTTGTTTCTTATTGACTCACTTTTCAGCAAGTGAAATAGGATCATTAGGAACCATAAGGCTTTGTTCAGCCTTTATAGGTCCCAGAGTGGATGTGGGATGGGATATCTATAGACTTCGTGATAGGAATTACACATACATCCAGAGGCCATGACTTGATTTGGGTGATCATCGACCGACTCAAAAAGTCGGTCCACTTCCTACCAATCAGAGAGAAGGGTTCAGTAGAGATTTTGAGACACCTTTATGTTCAGGAGATTGTATGGCTACATGGAGTACCATCGACGATTGTCTCTGATCGTGATTCATGTCTTACGTCCCAGCTATGAAAGGGGTTGCAGAAGGTTTTCAGTACGCAACTTCATTTGAGCCCCACCTTCCATCCTCAGATGGATTGCCGGACTGAGAAGACCATTTAGAACCTCATGGACATGCTCCATGCTTGTTTCCTCGACTTCAGTCATAGTTGGGAGGATCACATACCTTTAGTGGAGTTTGCATACAACAACAGCTATCACCCCACCATTTGGATGACACCTTTTGAGGCATTTTATGGGTGACCTTGCAGATCACCTTTTTGATGGAATGACCCAAGGGAGTCAACACTAGTGGGACCAGAGATGGAACAGGATACCACAAAGAAGGTGAAGATCATCTGGGAGTGGATGAAGACTGCACAGAGCAGGTAGAAGTCATATGTTGACAAGAGACAGATACCTTTGAAGTTTGAGGATGGTGACCACGTCTTTCTACGGGTCTCACCCCAACGAGGTCTATAGATATTTGGTCGAGGTGGTAGGTTATTTCATAGATTAATCGGACCTTTTTAGGTTCTCATCAGAGTTTGAGAGATGGAATACTACTTAGATATTCCACATCAGTTGCACTGGGTTCATGACGTCTTCCACATGTCCCAGTTGATGAGATACGTGCATGACCCTTCTCACATCATCAACCATGGAGATCTAAACATTGATGTTTGGGATACTTTTATAGAGATTTTAATAGTGATTGAGGATCTACAAGATTGTGTCCTTTGTGGATGGTCAATACCTCTGGCGTGCCTTCAATGGAAGCACGAGAACCTCCAAGAGATCACATGGGAGTGGGAGGCTTAAATGCGTTCTCAGTACCCCCACTTGTTTACCTAGTTTAAGTTGTGGCTTACAGAGACGTAGAACCCTGAGTTGGGGAGAATGTAAAGACCTAGAATTTTCATGTGATCTTTTTTAATAAATGGAAATTCTAGGAGTTTGTGAAAATTGATGGTACGTGATTCTGAGTCCATGAGTGCTCGAAATTAGTTTCTGAACATTTTTTAGGGTACATCTAGTAAACGTGCGAGCGATTTTTTCTAAAATTTGAACTAGTGCTCAGAATTGAAATCTAAGGGCACTGTTGAACTCGCAACATCGGTATTCTCTTAAAGAGACATTCACCCCGACGATAGCTGTTCAAGGGTTGAAGTTAGTTTTTGGGTTTTTTAGGAATGAATAAAAAAAATAAAGTTGTGTAGCTTTTATTTTTATTTTATTTGTTAAAACCACCATGTGGAAGTTGAGAAGTGGTGACCACCAGACCTTAACCTCCCATGAGAGGTTATGGTGGTGGGGATCACCCGATCCAGACCTCTAGTGAGAGGTTATGGTGGTGGGGACCGCCCGAGGCCTAAACCTGCCAACTCCCTCATTAAATTAGCGAGATCCTCTTCAACTCCTCCAATATTAATTGTGCCAACCCCCCTCCACAATAATTAATCCAACACACTACTTTAATTATTCCAACCTATGAGATTAATTAAACCAATTTGAATTATATGCCAACAAACATAATAGATCACATTATCTATTATTTTGGGCCTACTGTTTCATTTTGGTGGAATTGGGAGAGAAGGGGCTTTGGGAGAAAATCTCTCCAACGAAGAACACCAACGAAGAATGCCTCTCCTTCGAAGATTTCTTCTCCAAACATTGTCGAAGGATCTCTAAAGACGCATGAACCGACAATTGAGGAAAACGCCGATGACACTGACGTTCATCTTTTACCAACGATTCATCTTCTTCCTCACGACCTCGTTGACTTCATCAAGCGAACGAGGCAGAGGATTATTTTTGAATGTATTTTTTACCATGTTCTTCCTTTTATTTTTTTTGGGTTTGGGAATAAAACATTGCGGAAGGTTGTGAAGCATGATGTTCCACTTTTATGTTTTTATTGAGCTTCTTTAAACCGCTCTAATGTAGAGGGTGAAATCCAAAAAAACATGGCCCGACCACTATGTTCTTCTTCTTGAATGGTGTATCCTTCACGATGGAAGAAGGTGACTTTAGTGACAGTGACTGGTGCCGGCGGTCGACACAGGTGGAACTTGAGAAATACCAACGAAGGCGCGATTCCCCACTGCCCCACGGCCTCTGCACCCCACGATGCTCCACCGTCCATGGAAATAACTACCTCGTGACCTCTTCTACTCCGTGCCATCCGCAACCATGCCGACCCAAGTCACCATCGCCATCCGAGCCGCCGCTGCCGGGCCGAGCCACCGCCACCATCCAAGCCGAGCCACCTCCACTGTCTAGGCGGAGCCGCCTCCCGAGCCGCCCCCCTTCTGGATGAATCTCCCCAGCTGATCCGCATTGTGGCCTCATGTCCTCGCGACAACCCTAGACTGAGCCGCTCTAAGGTCTCTCTCCCCCGCGGAAAACTTTGTGGCCACGCAGCCACCTGTAGCCCTCCGCGGACCCTCGCGGCATGCCGGACCGGACCTCATAGGCTGGGACGAACCCAATGGGTCGGGCCACCCAGCGGGCTGAGCCGAACCTAGCGGGTCATGTCAGGTCGACCTGAACCAGGTCGGCCCAGGGCGGGTTGATTCGGGTCAGTCCGAGCGGGTTGGACAAGACCATGGAGCACTACGACCCATTTAAATTCTTTTGGCCATTATGTTGGAATCAGATGTTCATTTGACAAACCATTAGTGGCACTGGAATCCTCAGAGTGGGATGGTCCCTTTGAGTATACCCCACTCGTGTTTTGGATTATGATGGGGTATGGTCAGGTTAGATGAAGCACGAATCCAACCAGGCCCCCGAGACTAAAAGGGTAATAACTCACAGACCGGACGCCCGATTGACGCGTCGTCTATTACATTGAACCCCCTATGATATGATGGTCATTTGAGATACTTCATCGTGGGGAAACATGGATGTTGGAGAATAGACCATTGGATTGGGGAGTAGACTCTCCCAGAGACAAAAAAGCCTAGTGCAGAAACCCAGTAGCTGGCTATGATGATAAGAGTGCTCCTAGCTATCCTATGCGGGTCAACTCCTAGCGATCCTGTGCATGTCAGCTCCTAGAAATACTGTGTGGGTCAGCTCCTAGAGATCCTATGTGGGTCAGCTCCACAATCTTGTGGGGGTCAACTCCTAGTGATCCAGTGTGGGTCATCTCCTAGCGTTCCTCTGTGGGTCATCTCCAACGATCCTCTGTGGGTCAGCTCCTAGATATCCTTTGTGGGTAAGCACCCTGAGATCATGTGTGGGTTATCTCCTATTGATCGTGTGTGGGTCAGCTCCAAGAGATCCTGTGTGGGTCAGATCCTAGGGATCCTCGGTGGGTCATCTCCAGTAATCCTGTGTGGGTCAGCTTCGAGCGATCCTGTGTGGGCCAGCTCCCAGCGATCCAGTGTGGGTCAGCTGTAAGCGATTCTTTACAGGTTAGCAGCAGAGCCTCTTAACAGAGTAACTTGATTTAGTTGTTACATCTAATCATCTATACTACTTTACCTAAAGAAATACCTAGTGTGAGATGAATCATAACCTCTGTATTCCTTCATGATTGAGATGGATTACTTGATTACTGAGGTATACGTATGGGAATATACCTTAGTAGGGTTATATGTTAGTTTCATATATTGTGGTTTAATCTTAGTGGATTTTGTGATACCTTCATGGTCTTAGGGTCCCCACTGAGTATCGTTATACTCACCCTTATCTGGGCTATGCCCACACCTTGTTGTGTTGGATACAGACGACATACAACACTGACAGAGGACGAGGGTACCAGGACTAGAGGTAGCTCGAAGGTGGACCTAGACAAAGCATACCGCAGAGACAACCGACCGTGATCTATACATACCCTTCAAGTAGGATTCTTGGAAGGTGATCAAAGGAGTTGTTCTAGTTACTTGTACTTTTGGTTGTCCAGTACTTTCCAGTTTTCCTTGTACTTTCCAGTTGGGATTGTATTCTGGCCCCTTTTCATACTGTAATCACTCTATTTACACTTCAGTTTACTTGATTTCATATCTTGTTGTGTGCATGGTTGTGTGTTAACAGATTATAAAAGCAACGCCTTACCAGTTCTACGGAATTATGCCTTTGGTGCTAGTCGCGAGCTCCTGGCCTAAGGAAGGTGGGATTGGGGTAGTCACGGCACGGGCCCCGGGGGGATGGGTCGTGATAGCAATATCATGCAGTCACTAAGCCTAGAACAAAAAATAATCCATAAAATATTCTGAAATAGTACATGAAAAAATCAGATTCATTGAATTCTCCCCACCCAGGGGATTTATTCCCCAAAAATTCAAAACAAAATGCTACACAAACTGATATGGGTATAGAGAATGCATTCAAGTCTCCTACTCCAAGGTTCTATCTTGAATATTCCATATCTACCACTAGTCACAAACTAGGGGAATTGATCACCTATAAAGGATCCTCTCAAATTAATCCTCGATCTCTATTGGGTACTCAACAATGGTATCTCCATCCTCAATTTTTAGCATTCCCTAGTCGAAAATGTGCGACATATAATGCATGTACCTCCCATATTTTCCTTCTCTTCTAGGTTAGTCCCACATATTGTTGACCTATAGGGTCACATGTACAATGACTCAAATGGTTCCATGAAAATGGTTAAATGGTAGATGATTTTTTACTCAAATTCCACCAATAGTATGGGTATGTACCAACTTTGGAGAAATTCTAACATAAAACCCCCAAAATATTTCCTCCAAGACCTGAAGGATCTACTCCGTTTGGCCATTAATCTAGGGGTGAAAAGTTGTTCGAAACAAATTTGAGTCCCAAATTAATCCTATAATACCTTCCGTAACTGAGATGTGAAGTGAGCATCATGTTTATAAATTATCATTGGGGGAACATCAGGGAGAAAGAATATATCCTACAAATAGAGGAATCCCATTATCTCTATTGAACTCTACTATCAGATATCTTGGGAGTGGGATGAATTGTAGAGATTTTCTATGATCACTTAAATGGAATCATTTCCCATGGATGTACGTTGTAATCCCATCTTGAGGTACATTGATATACTATCTCATTTAAACTCTGGAACCTCAATTGGTTGAGCTAATCTAGCTAGAACATGGTTTTAATACTTCAATTTATAATATTTAAGGTATCGTGGGAAAATATCTACAACTCCCTCTATCATTGCTCACCACAAAAATTAACATCAAAGGTCATGGTACATGTTTTCCACACATGGAAGTAATGAAAAAGTAGATGTTTGAAACTCTGTAATTACCTCCTATTGAAACATCTTTGGTACCATCATGTGACCTCTATAAATAATTAAATGCTTCCCATATTCATAAAATCAACTAAGAGCATTTCCAATGGATATTTGAGTACATAGGGTCTCAATGTTAGTATCCCCATTTTTATCCTCTATAATTTGGATCCAAATCAATGGTTAATAAGTATCGAATAGATCTATGATGCTCTATCCCCTTCGAAATATGATTTTTAAAATTAGGTCGACTAATTTGATGCCTCACCCATTAATTTAGAACAATATCCTCTATTAGGAACATCTACTACCATATTCCCCTTCCCTTGATTATTGACAATCTCGAAGTAAAACTCTGAGAGGAAATCTAGACATTACCTCTATCTCAATTGATGATAATATTTATAGAACATATATTTGATACTCTTTTTGCCATAATATATGATAAAGTACATACCAATTAAGTATTTTTCACCACATGTTTATTGTGATGTCTACCGCTACTAACTTAAGATCATGGGTCATGTAGTTCTCCTCAAGTCTCCCTAACTAACATAAACCGTTGGAAATCACTACCTACCTCTGCATCATAACACAACCAATCCTTGTTCTTTATTAATAGTTTAACAATAGATACTCAACACCCACTTATAGATATTTCATGATGGGAGATCCTATTAATATCTGCCTCAACTCCTACAAAACATACAAGAACCTCTCTGTCTACACAAAAAGCATCCACTTTTAGTTCAATGATGTCAAGGGGGATAATATCCTTTAAATTTATGTTATGAATACTTGATAATATTCTTATAACCCAATGAAGATCCACACCTATTTCATTCTCATGTGTGGATCCAAAGATAAAAATTCCTTGACTTTCACCGAGTCCATTGCCACACCTTCTGCTAAAATAACATGTCCTTGAAAATGGATCCCCTAAATCAAGAAGTTGAAATTAGAGACCTTCGCATAATCATGCTTCTCCTAGAGTATTTTCAGAACCATCCTAAAGTGTCTCACATTCTCCTCCTTGGATTCATACTAAAATACGATATTATTGATGAATACTACCATGAACTAGTCTAATAAGTAATGAAAACTCCAGTTCATGATTCCCATTAACCATGATGGGGTATTTTTCATGCCAAAAGATATCACCATGTATTCATTTTGAAATTAGTGAATAATTAATTTAATCTTCAGTATATCCAAATCTTATACTCACAAACAGTGATAGCATGATCTATATCCATTCTTTTGTAGTCATCTTTCCTCTCCCAAATGATAAATGAGGTCATTGATCCCCAATAATGAATAATTTTTCATTAATGTTACATCATTTTGTTGATGATAGACCACACAAACCATCAATCTTTGATCTTCCTTCTTAGAGAACAAAATTGGGGCTACCAAGGGTGAAATAATGGGTTTAACAATACCCTAACTCTAAAATTTATTCAAATATATCATCGTCTCGTGAAGCTTTATGAGACCCATCCAATATTCTTCCATTGATTTAAGGGTCATCACTAGCTATAGGTAAATGCATAAGTTTATCTCTTGGCGGGGAGGTAAAATAGAAGGATCCCCAAGAATGCTATTGTCATACTCCTCCACTGCTATAGGGAATTGTAACTCCTAACATGCACTTCACCATGTGTCATTGTATACTACTAATGGGAAATCATCTACACCCTCCGATGAATGAGTATGTCCTACATTTTATGGGTTACCTTTTCCCCCATAAAAGAAAACCTAGTCACATCACTACGGTCACACTAAATAATCCACATAAAATAGTATATCTTGGCATGAATTATAGATAACCTATTCATAAAAATTATGATGTCATAAGGATTCATCCCAGATACAAACGGATTCGACAAGTAACTCTTACCTCCAATTGTGAAGTCACACTTTCGATAGAATTATGTGATCGTAGATTCACTTCTCATAAGAGTCTCTAAGCACAAGATTCAAGCCAACGACTCAACCATGATCTCCATTTCTCAAACTAAAAATGTTGTAATGCTAGAATGGCTAGAAAATATTCCTATTATTACTATTACTAAGGTAGAAAATATACAAACCATACCTCATATCATCCCTAGATCCTCAATTTCATAATCCTCGACCACATGCAGCTTTCATTTCCCTTGTCCTCTAGCTCTCAATATAACAAACTATTCTTATCATACATGTAAATTAAATTTTTTGAAAAATATTAATTACATTCCACAAACACATGCCTAAGGAACATAATTGTTATGTTATATTGGAAACATGGAACACATTCTTCTAATTTTGTGAATGATATTAATATCTCCCATAAAGATCATCCCCTTTAGTATTACTACATAAAACTTATCTTTATAACATGGGGAACAGATATATGAGAACGGGTGATGTCAATTTCATAGTAAGGGTAAACATGGGAGAAATATAAGAATAACATAAACATGAGGGAATGGGAACATAAGAATAAAATTTGAAGATTGTACCTTTCATATCAAAGATCATATACACGAGTCAAGAAAAAAATATTGAAAGTTCCTAAGACATGAATCATAAGGGATTAAAAATAATTAAAAAAATTATAACATAGAAATAAGAAATAGATTTATAGTAGACACGTAAAAATGTAGAAACATTCCCTCTAAAACTTGGTCTATTTCCAAAACTTATCAGGTCACTTCATGAAGGCTGCACCTATAGGGTGGGACACACCACCATCTTCAGTCATAGTCCTTTACATATAAGGGATTGGGTTTCCGTATCTTCGAATAGCAGATCAAGGTTCCCCATCTTCTTCTAGTAGATCATGTTCCCTATTTGTATTTATTGTATCGGGTTCCCCATCTTCCTATAGTGGACTGAGTTTCCCTATCCTCCAATAGTGGATCGGGTTCCCCAATTTTTCAAAGCAGATCATTCTCGTAGACTTGATTCAATAATTATCCCAAGAGATATATACCATTACTCAATGAATTAGAGGGAGATATAAGTCCATCCTATCAAACAATGAAAACCATTATTTTTTTCCAAGTTAATATAAATTATAAAACATGGAAAATAAAGGTGTCTCATAAACTTTTCACCAAAACATGACTCATTGAGAATTAGTGGAATCCATAAAAATAATTCCATCATAAAAATAGACCAACTATAGGAATAATTAGGATTCTATCCTTGAAAAATACCCCATTAATGAATAAGTAATATCAAATAGTTTTATCATAAATGAAAAATATTTTTGAGAGATCACCTTAAAATAATTCTTGAGGAAAATTTCATTTCTTCTTTGAAATTGTTTTTTGTTAAAATGACTAGAAAATTTAATAGAGAACATTTTCATTGAAAAATTTCATTTATTATTATAATATAAGCTTCAATTAATGAAGGATTCATGATGGTTTAAGATTATATTCATGAAGTATAAGTAAAAACACTTTCCTTATTTATATTTTTGTCTATAATGTAACAAAGGTCCTTGTTTATAAAAAAATATTTCTTTCATTCCATTTAATAAAAAGAAAAAAATGGGTAAAAATAAAATTAAATACTAATAGGATAATTGTAAAAAAATTACAACATTATTAGAAAACATTTAAAGAGAAGGTAAATATTTAAAAACAGTGATTTAAAACGAAATAATCTCAATTATTGAGGATATTATGAAATAATCAATTATCATATTATAATCAGTAGAATCATATGACCCATGAAATAAATATGATTATATTGATATTAAATTAAAATAATATTCAGTATAATAATAATAAAATAAATTAATGTGTAGTATATATAACCCACAAATGAAAATAGTAGTGTATATGGCATGTGTCCCATAGAAATAAAATTACGACAAAATCCCTTACAAATAAAGTAACATTTGAATAGATAGACCCATGAAATAATAATATCAATTGAAACTCTGAATATTATGAAATAAATTAAATTCCTGAAATAAAAAAACACAATTAATTATATACACCACACAATAATAATAATTTGTGAATATTCCATATAACTCACATAAATAAAAGTGAGATGAGAAAACCCTTACATTATATATTGACTCTTATCTTACACCTAAAATACACTATTATAATAAATATATATTTATTATAAGTAGAATAAAGGATAATATTTAATTATATCATACAATATATGATTTAATTATGTCCTCCTATTACCTTTTTATTTACAAATCCATGTTATATTTATATTTCTGATAACTACCGCTTTGTTTTTCACATTTTTTTGATTTTTATATTAATGGTTATCTTAATTTCATAATTATTTCATAATAAAAAGAATTATAAACATGATATAAATATCATATATATTAAGTATATTTTTATTTGTAATAACAAATAAAATATAGAAATAAAATATGAGATACACCATTCCTGGAGACGGTGGCTCATATATATACATGAACGTTGTTTCAAATTTTATTATATAACAAAAGAATGTAAGTAAATGGAATAGATGTAAATATATAATATCATTAAATTATAATTATGATTTCATATACATCATCTCTGTTCACTAAACCCATCTTTTATAAATTACATGTAATGTGTGAACGAATGACATTGCTTTTTGGAGGTGATATTCTCCAAGTCTACAAACGGCGTAATCATATTTACAAAAAATGGGAAGAATGAAGCTATATGTTATATAATAATTCCTAAATAATAAAAAATCATTTATATAATATATATAACATAAATAAATAGTTTCTATCATTATTCCCATCCTTGAAAGTTGGTAATGGAAGAACGAACAATGTCTCTTTGTGAGGCGATTGTCCTCCGTACATATGAACGGTGAGAGTATATCCCATTTTATAGAAGTGTGTTTTATTGTAGTTATAAAAAATAATTTAAAATAATCAAATTATATTTAGGATAATGAGGTTATTATCAAAACATTAAATAAAAGTAATTGAAGGGGTTTAAGGAAGAAATAAAACAAAAATGTTCCTTGATGAACATTACTCCTTATTTGAGTATCACCTTTTTATATGCAAAAAATAACTCCATTAGTAATATTTATTCCTAATGTTGTAATTATATAATTTAGGTATATATATTTTGGCCAATAAAAAATGGTTATGAAGTGTAAGGAAAAGATAAGATGGGGTTCCCTTTTTTAAGAGAGGCGAGGGGCCCTTTTGGAATTTCTCAAAATATTAATTTATAAAAAATTCAACCACAATAAAAATACCTCAAAATTAAATTAATTAGAATATAAGATATTATTAGGTATTAGTATAATCCAAAAATAGTTTTTTCCAAAAATATTTCTTTTATTTTAAGGCGAATCATTTAAATTAAACCTTAATAAACCAATTTTATTTTTACGTAAGTTATGAAATTTTTCTATGTTTAGAGGATGTAATTTTTACATATAAAGTGTCAATAGGACCATAAATGGAAAAAAATATTTAAGACTATATATTACCTCATTTATCTTATTCAATAATTTATGATTAATAAATTATTATTTTCATAAAATGTCATATGTGTTGTTTTTAATACTATTCATTACTTTGACATTAATAAAATAAGTAGAAAAACATAACTTAAAATGAAACAATTTAATACAACCCTAACATGTCATGTAAACCTGTATAATTATTGGATGGAAATTTTGGTGATAAATTAAATTTATTTTAATATTTATAATATCATTTAATTGATTATTTCATTAATTATATAATTGATGCATCATAATTGTATAATTACATATGTTTTTTATTTGTTCACTAAAATTAAAAAAAATATGTATATAAAAATTATATTTTTCATAAGGTTATATATAGTCAAGAATATCTTATATATAACCCCAAATTATAAATATTATACTTATTAAATGTAATAGTGTGACATCTTCTCACTCTCTTTGATTTTAATAATATGCAAGTCATTTTACTGGACATGTGTCCATTAAATTAAAATGATTCAAAAAAAATTGGTGATAATGGTCAAATTAACATCATAAAATAAAAATTCGGAATGTTTTATGGTAATTTTATAATATTTATAATGTTATTTTTACCTTTAATTCCACGATTTACCCTTAACCGCGGTAATAAAAATTTCTAAAGTTACAATTTATATTATCTTAAAATAAATATTAACTAATTAATAAATTTGGACCTTCTCATTCCAAATATAGAATAAATATTTACCAATTATTAATGGATAATTTGATAAAATAAATTTAAAAAAAATCTTGTTTATGGATTGAGAAAATGAGGAATTAATGTGAGAAAGTCCAAAAGTTTGAAATTTTATTATATCAAATTTCAATGTAAAATTTGTTCCCCTTAAAATTATTAGATTAATTTATATAAATTTTTATTAATTTTATTTTACAAAAAATTAAAAATATAATTTATCTATAAAAATAGGTTAGATTAAAATGCAGTCTCAAATTAAAAATTAGTTTTTTTAACTATTCATCAAAACATTACACTTATCATAAAAATACTTAAAATTCATCCGAAATAAATTTTGATTTTTTAAAATCAAATAAGCTACTTATTTTTTCAAAATTAATTTATAAAAGATTCAAAAACATTAATTAAAATAATTACACCATCAAAAGGTGGAAAAACAAACTTTTGAGGAATATACTTTTTTTATTAAAAAAATTGGATTCGTTCTCATATTCTATTTAGAAAAGACATAAGATTAATTTTAAAAATTATATTATATATATTATATATATATTTGATTAATACAATCCAACTTTATTGATTGTTTTATTTATTTTTATAGAACACCATTGTGTATAGTTTTTCCTAAAAAAAATTCTATTATTTTGAAATGATATTACAGTCATATATAATTAAACTAATAAAATGATGTTTTATAGAAAATCAGTGTTTAATGTATAGTAATATAATCCAATTTTTTGTGTAGCGCAAGCATAACTTGGTGTGTCATATAACACAATATGTTAAATAAGTTTAATTCATTCAAAAAAAGGCTCATAGGAATTATGGATGATACATTCTACCCTCTTAAAATTAATTTATCCCTCAAAATTCATCATTTTAATAAAAAATACTAAGATACTACTACCTCATCATATCATCATGTTACCACATAGCATCATCAAACTAGTGGTTTTATCTAGAAAATATAAACTAGGTAATTGTTATTGTGTTTTAGAACATTATCTCTACTATCCAAAGTTTCTACAAATTTCTCTTAATAAGAATGATCTTTCTCTAGTAGTATGACCTAAGAGTATAGTACATGTGAAAGATAAGGTATATACTTTCTCAGAATAGATACATGGAAAACATCATGAACATGACTGATATTTAGTGGAAGATCCAATGTATATTATACCCTTCCATAATGATAAATAATTTTAAAATGAAATCACATCATTGAAATTTGATATTTCACATTGAAAATCAAAGGTGGATGTTTGAGAATTTCATTATGGGAAACCCACAATGAAAAAAGGGTCAATAAAACTACCTCTTAAAATGAGTGAATGTAAATTGTGAATTTCACCACATAACTAGTATTCCAATTAAAAGAAAATTAGCAGAACATGAAAATAGGGATGTGGGAGGGAATTATAACTATCTTGTTTTGATAGAAAATAAGAGAGAATATGGACACTATAATGTTAAAGAACAAAAAATCGTGGACCAAATAGATTAGAAAATGGTCATTGATATGATCACAAATAATGATAATAGAATACAATTATATTTCAAAATTCATTTTAGAAGATATACATTCTTAATTTAATTCCATTTTTATACACAATCACATCTCTTGGTTGTAACTTGATCAATTTCCACATAATATCTTACTCTAGGAAATGACATTAAAATATAAATTCATAAAGAACTAGTAGATCATGAAATTCATAATGGGATTATAATTCCTTCATTCTGCATTTAGTTATATTAAAAAAATTGTCATCACATGTCATAAAATATGAATAAATCATTATATAATGAATCATTAATCTCTATGTCCTCATCCAAAATTTTAGTGTAAAAAATTTCATAAAAGGTAACCCTTATGAACCTTATAAAAGATTTAAATCTATTACTTTAGAAATAATGTAACTAAACATATCATTTTCCATCAAAAACATGATTTATTTCTTAATTGTCACATACCATGAACGTGAATACCATCATCATGAATTCTATTGAAAATGTTAACAACCTCAATTTCCATAAAACGTTAGTAAAAACATGTTTTATTTTAATAAAACATAACTATTTCACTATAAAATAAATCCAAAATATCTATAACCTCAATCCATGATATAATAAACCATATTATCATCTCATTATTGCAAAAGTTCATCAATATAGTCCCATATAGGGAGAAGTTTATATATAGAGTAAGTATACTTTGAATGGTAGGAGGACAAATAAATTAGATAGATTATTTGGGAAATCTAATGAAAGGAATGATGCAATGGATCCTTTTTGGATCACACTTCCAAATTTTCGGTCAATTCATAAACCATTATTGATTGATATTTATATGAACAAATCAAGGTCATCCCCTTTACCATTTAAATTCAATAATGATTGGGTTATTGTTCTTGGATGTGGAGAAATAGTTATGGATTCTTGGAAGGTTATATTCCTGGGATATCCTTTGACATTATTAGCTATAAATTTGAAACACGTAAAGTCTAGACCTAAATAGTGGATTAATACATCCTTCTATAGTTTTAAAGTGACATTAATGTGGATAAGTCCCACTAGATTGTTTCCAATATCATAAAATGAATCGAGATGTTCCCTCTCTAGAGGATATCCATGCGACAACACATGTTGAAAAAATGTGGACCCTCATAGAGAATCTTTTTCAGAATAAATTTAACATCAAATGGTTAAAATAATTCGATAGAAATTCTGGTTTGTTACAGTGCATGAATAAGGAGAAGAAGCCAAGGAAATTTATCACTATAATTAAAACTGATGGGATTTTTTTTAGTTTTTATATTGAGATTGTGAATGCAGTGACATCTTATTTTGAGGGTCCTCACTCAGATAATGGGGATTAAAAGACTAAAAAATGATTAAATGATTTGACACTAGCATTGATGATACTCAAAATAAGATTCTTCTTGAAGGTTCAAGTGTAAAAGAAAATTTTTATTCTATCTTCTCTCCAAATATGGGTAGTGTTGCTGGCCCAGATGGTTTCCGAAATAAATTCATCATGTTTTATTGAATAATTTTTCTTCATTAGGTAATAAAATGTTGTGTGGGAATTATTTATTCATTCATCAATGATTTATGGTGTGAAGTCAAATTTTATTTCCTTAATTCCATAGAAGGATAATACCCTAGATATAAAGGACTTAAGGCCTATCTCAATTAAGAACTAGATATCCAAGGTCATTAGCATTATTTTTAGATATGGGCTATGTGATATTGCAAAGGAGTTTATCTCTCCAAATCTGTTTGGATTTGTCTATGGGAGGAACATTCATAATTTCTTATACGCTACTTCTGAATGTGGGAATGTCATGAAGAAGAAAGTAAAGTATGGAAATAAGTCATTGAAAATTGATATCTTCAAATATTTTGATACAATGATATGAAACATTCCTTTTCACTATAATGAAAATCCATGGATTTTGATATAAATTTACTATTGTGATTTTCCCCATCCTAAGAAGTGAAATGCTTTCGATTCTTGTTAATGGGTCACCAAGGTGTTTCTTGTAGTGATCAATATGGGTTCAGTAGGGGGATCCTATATGTATGATAAATTTTTCTATTGCTGAGGATTATCTATGTTTGTGCCTTACTGATCTGGTAAATATGGTCTTTATAAAAAAATGAGTGTTAGAAGGGATTTCTTTGCACTGTCACATTTTCTGTATGTGGAATATATTTTTATTTTTGGAAAGGAGGGTAATGGTACCATTTCTATATTAAGAAAAACATTTATCATTATGAAGAAGTTGTGGGTTATGTTTTTTAGTCGTAACAAGTCTTCTGTTATGATTGGAGAAGGAGTGAATATTTATAAGAATAATAGGGTGGCCCGCCACCCTCATTTTAAGAGATGAACATTGAGTTTTATTTATCTCAGTGTTCCCCTCTTCTAGGAATGGGTAAAAAAGGTTATATGAAAACATTTATCTAAAAATTGTTAATCAGTTGGAAACATGGAAGGGGAAGACGATGTCTTAGAATGATCAAATTTGTTTTTTCAACTCAGTTATTACATAAATGTTTATGTATTAGTTATCTTTATATAGATGGATTTTAATCCCCTTTAAAGATCTGCGAAAGGTGCTTCGAATCATTATTTGGACTAGATCGATTCATGAAAGGAAGTTTTTCACGGTCACTTGGAATGAATGTGTCAAGCCTATTAACATGGTTGGGCTGGGAGTTAAAGATATCAAGATTTTTAATAATACTCTGAATAACAATTTTTCATAGAAGATTATTTCTACCTCTGATTTCTCCCTGGAATTTCATATCACCCAGTTTGTTGAAAAATTTCATAATCACTATGCCATGCATGTTCCCTCTTCTATTTGACTTGCAGTTAAAAGTTCATATGATTTGATCACATACTAATCAAAATGGATGGTTGGTAGGAATTAACTATAGAATTGATGGTCTACACCCTGGATCTCTAGTCCCATGATTAATGATGTTTGCATAGAATCTTCTCTGAAGAGAAGTACCATTTCTTAGTTGCATAGTATTCTAGCATTGCGAAATTTTCTTCCCACTAATAGTGCAATGGACGTTTCTATGTATGAATATGATTACTGTGACACCTTAGTCTGGATGCCTATCCTCGATGTTCAATAAAACTATAGAGAATGTTATAGACACCAATTTGGTGTCTCACATACATTTCCTATATGAGTTTCATCCTTCAGAAAAATTTTAATTTACCCTATTAATTTGATGATTATTTGAAAAATTTGGAAGCGAATACTATATATTTGGCCCCTTTTATAACACACAAGATTCCAATTAGCACATGCATGTTCCTTTTTTCTACATAATGATGATATCATGGATCATCTCTTTTTGTGTTGCAGCCTATCTCTTAGGCAATGGAATTTTGTGTAGGCACTGCTTTGTTGTAGCTTGAATACTCAAAGTATTGAGTTGATTTTTCTCTATATCTTCTAGGTACTGTGCAGAGAACATGTACATTATATTCTTATGGATTGTACAATTTTTGTTATTTCATTTATCTGGATGGGGATGACTGAATTGGTGTTTATTATTTTTATTCATTCCATTAATACTAGCACTTTTTTGTCGTTGTATTACGATTTCTTCCAATTTTATTATCTGTGTAAAGAACAATAATGTTTTTGATCATGTTATATTTATTTTCAATGTAGTAAGTGGAAGGGTGAATAAACATTTTTTGGTTAAATATATCAGGTGGATACTACTAATTTCAGGATATGTAATAGTAAATGTTGATGGGGCGGCTTCAGGTACTCCAGGGCTGGCTGGTTGTGGTGGAATTTTTCGTACCCATTAGTGTATCATTAAAAAAAATTCTTCCATTTTATTGTAAATGGATATCTAATATAAGCTATGTTCTAGGATATGATAATGGCGATATGGTGTGATGTGTATTATGGTTGGAATTATTTATGGCTGGAATCATATTACACTATTTTAGTATAAATTCTTAAAGACCACTCTGGAATGTACCATGGAAGATGTTGGCATGTTGGATTTATTGTATCTGCTTTGTTGACATGATTTCTCTTGAGGTGATTCATGTTTAAAGGGAGGGAAACAAAGTTACTTATGTTATTACTAAGTGTGATGTTATAGAGGTCTGTTATAGCTGGTCATTTGTTTTACCTGGTGATTGTTCTAGTCTTGTTGTGACTGATTGTCGTGGTGATTTATATTCCTGCCTTTTTAAAACTTCTATATAATATTTTATGCACTTTAGGATTTTAATAAAAAAAATTGGATTAAGATTTCCTGCATCCGAAACATTCTATCTATAATCCAACATCCCTTTATTTCATTTTCCCAAATTCATGCTCATATTAAGGGTTATCCTTTTATGAATCATCTATTTTAATACGATATAACCATTCTACTAAATCACCTTTATTTTCCATTAGAACCATTTTAAATATTATTGTAATTACTTATCAGAAAACATAAATTAAAAAATCTTTATATATTTCATAGTTTATATAACATACTTCTTGTATACAAATAAATAAAAACTTCTAATATTTCACTTCATTCTTTACCCATTAACAAGGAATCATCTTCCTTTTAATTAATCCCTCTATCCTTTCACATTTCACAAGTAGTCTCATCATCAGTAGCAATATAACCAATACTCATAAAACATATTTGATAATCATCATTATATTTCTGTATAAAAAACCTATTTTTATAATTCCTATTCTTACCAAAAATGAAATATTCAACAATTTATTTTACCTTAGGTATCCCAATATTTCCATCCATTGTGTTAACTAAACAATTAATTTTCACTTTTTTGTTACCTAATTTTTTCCATCCATTTTCATTGTCAATAGATCATCTTATTCCTCTAATACATCTATTTGGATTTTCTTTCCACATTCATGACAAAAATTAAATTGAATATTTATCCTTTGTGTTATATATTACTATAACTCTCAAAAATTATATTTTTCTCATCCCGGGTGAGTCTTAGTGTTTGTTAAGGTATACATTGTTAATCATATTCCATGAAAACTAATTTAGAATGATCATAACTCCCTTAACTCCATTGATCATCCCATTTAATTTCTCATCAATAATTTTTTTATTCAAAGTTAATATATTTTATTTTATTTTCTTCCATCAACATAAACAAGAGAGAATAAGGTGAGAAACATGAACAGTAGTTATTGAACTACACAATCAAGGAAAATTACTTAATATATTTCAATCTGTGTAAGATTAGTTTTAATCCAAGGTTATTAAATATAATAATGAAAAATCTAGGATTGTATCCTTTGTTAGTACTTTTCCATAGATACATAATTAGACGTATCCATATAAATATCTCTAGGAATGTCAATAATATTTTCTTATCCAAATTTCATAATGTTGACTAAACCATTGCTCTGATACCATATATGGAAACTCTTTATTTTCAAACAAGGATATTACATTGTTTTAGATGAATATTAATTACATTCCATAAACACATGAACAAGGAACATAACAGTTTAGTACCTTTGGAAACATGGAACATATTCTTCTAATTTAGTGAATGATCTTGAAAATATGACAAAAATATCTTCCACTTCAATAATCCTACACAAAAACTCTTTTAATAACCTGGGGAATGGAAACATAATAAATTGTGATCTAAAATTCTTTGTAAGGATAAACAATGGATATACGTAAGAATAATATGAAAATAATAGTACTAGAATATAAAAAAAATTCTAAGATCACACACTTCATAGCAAAGGTCATATACAAGTGTCATGAAAAAAATATTATCTTTCCTATACACAAAATTTATTAGGCGGTAAAAATAATAATCCATGGAAGAATAAAATATAAATATGACTTTCATTTATGGGTGACACATAAAAATGTAACATCATTCCCTATAAGTTCATTCCAATTTCCAAAACAAAGTAGGGAACTTCATGGGGGCTGAACCAATTAGGGAATAGAAAAAACCATCCCCAATCACAGTCCTTTCCTTTTAAGGGATTAAGTTTCCTTATCATCCCATAGTTGATCAAATTTCCCCATATTCCCATTGTGGGTCAGGTTTCCCCATATTCCCATAGTAAATCAGGTTTTTCCATCTTTCCATAGTGGATCGGGGCTCCCTATCTTCCCATATTTGATATGGTTTCCCCATTACCCATGGTGTATCAAGCTAGTGTACATGATTCAATCATTATATCATGTGATATAAATATTTACCAAATTAATTGGAGGGAGATATAGGTTTCACCAATAATATAATGAAAACTCTTCTTAGGTGTTCCACATTAACAAAAATCATTTCCCATTGAAATGAAATAGGTTTTATAAACATTTCATAATAATATAACTCATTTCGAAGAAATGGAATTCATAAAAATATTTCCATTGTAAACATAGAATAAACATATGAATAATAGTGATAATATCCTTAAACCATTATACCATTAAAACATAATTAACATAAATTAATGAAATCATATAATGAAAATAATTTTGATATATCACTTGAAAATAAATGTTGAGAAAAATACCAATTATTCTTCGAAAAGGATTTATTCTCTTAAAGTGTTTTGAAATTTTAAAAGAATGAATTTTCTATGAAAATAACCTTTTATAATTATAAAGGAATATCAAAAAAATTAATATTTCATAAAGGTAAAATAATACATTCATGCATTACAAGTATAAGATTTTTATTCTATATATTTTTTCGGCAAAGTCACACAGATCCTTATTTAGAAATTGACCATACTATTATTTTCAAAACTTTTCAAAAAGAAGTTAAATATGGGTGTAAATAACATTAAATATTCATAGGATAATAATAAATATAAGTTTTTTATATATCTATTAAATTAAAATATTCAGTTATATCTTACCATTTAGGATTTTCTCATGGACTTTTACTACCTATTTATTAATAATTCATTATTAATGTTACATTTAAGGTAATAACTGCTTGGTTTTTTTCAAGTGTTTTGATATGTTATATTTTTGGTTCTCTAAATTTTATCATTAATATGGTAGATCATTAATTATAAACATGGTATGAATATCTTATATTTTTAGAATATAATTATTTATAAAAATCTATAAAATATATAAATAGTAAATGAAATTCACCATTCATGGTTACTATATGATGTACATATGCATGAAAACTGTTTGAATTTTATTTTCATATTAAAAGTAACAAAAATTAACTAATATATATATATATATATATAATCACATACTATTGTAATTATTATTTAATATATATCCTATACATTCACTAAACTAATCCTTAATAAATTCTATGTAAATTGTCAACAAATCACTTTCAGGAGGCGGTAGTCCACACATCCACATACGAAGTCATCATATTTAAAAAAATGTAAAGCATGGATTTATGTGTAATATTATAATTAAAGAAGCATAATTACATAATTAATATTATAAATATCTTATAGAATATAAATCTTCTCATTATTCCAAAACATTGAAAGGTGGAAATGAAAGAATGAACGACATCAGTTCGTGAGGTGGTAGTCCGCCGTACACACAAATGATGAATGTGTATCCCATTTGATGGATTTGTGTAGGATTTTAGTTTGAAACCATAATATAACAATATCTAATAAATATTTAGGATACTATGGTTATCATATTAGCATTAAATAGAAATAATTTATTGTGTTTAAGGAAGAAATTAAACAGAAACATTTGTTGATGAATGTTGCCACTTCTTTGGACTTCTCCTTTTGATTTGACCAAAAGGACTTATTTGGATGGATTTATGACCAATTTAAGGCTTATGTAATTAAGGGAGGTAATTTTTAAGGATATCTGGATAGAGTTTTTCAAGTCAAAACAGGTTATGAAGAGTAAAGAAAAGATATGAATAGGGTCTCATTTATAAGGGAGGGGAGGGGAGATTGTGGAATTATAAAAACATTAATTGATAAAAAATTCAATCACAATAAAAATATCAAAAAAATTCTCTTGATTAAAATCTAGGATATGATTACATTTCAATATCATCAACCAATAGTTTCTAGTAATGTCATTTTTTCTAAACCTTATCATTTTAATTAACCCTTAATTAACGAATTTCAATTTTATCTACGGTAAAAAAATTCTATATTAATAGGATTTACTTTTATAAAAATAAAATTTAAATTGGATAATTAATGGAAAATTTGATATATTTTAGACCATAAATTATTCTATTTCCCTTATTTATTATTTTATTGATTATAAATAATTTAATATTATATTATTTCCCTAAAACATTATAAGTGTCAATCCGAACACTATTCACTATTCTTACATTAATAAAAAATAAATATAGCAAGATAAATACAAACCATACCATTTAATACAACCCAAAAATTTCATATGAACCTATAAAATTCAAGGATAACCGCAATTAATAAAAATAATATTTATTTTAAATTTTATAATACCATTTAATTGATTTTTTTATAAATTGAATAATTATTGTATCACCATGGTATACTTATATATGAAAATTATATATTAAATAAATATTACAAATAAATATCCATGATGTAGATAAAAATTTAATATTTAATATTAATATATAAAGTCAAGCATATATTCTATATAACCCCATTTTATAAATATTATACTTATTAAAAGTAAGAGGGCAACACTTTGTCACACCCTTTGATTTTAATAATATCCAAGTCATTTTCGTGGACAAATATCCATAAAATTAATAAATTTACAACCTTAGGTGATAATTTTAGAATTATAAAATTCCAATGAAATTTTATAAAATCTTAGGGTAATTTTAAAATATCAGTTAAATTATTTTTACCCATAATTACATGATTTACCCATAATTGTGGTAATAAAATTACTAAACTTACTCTTTATATTTTTTAAAAATAAAATTATCCTTATTACTAAATTTTCACCTTCTTATTCCTAATATAGATTCCATTTTTAAAAATTATAAACATATAATTGGCCAAAATTAATTTAAAATTAACCCCACTATTGAAATTAGAAAACAAGTTTTTAATGTTAAAAATTCCAAATTTTTGAAAGGATTTTATGTCAAATTTCAATGTTAAATTTGTTCCAATAAAAAATATTGTATTGATTAATTTATATTTTTACTAATTATACATTAAAACTAATTCAAGAAATAGTTTAACTATATAAATAAGCAAAAGGAAAATGTAGTTTTCAGTTCAATTCTAGTGTTTTACACTGTTCATCACAACATGATACTTATTAGAGAAATATCAAAATTACATCCAAAATAAATTATGATATCCCCCTTTCAAGTAAGAATTTTATTTTTCAACTAGAATTTATAAAAGTGTTAAAACTATATTTAATACATGTGATCCATCAAACAATAAAAAACTATCTTTTAATTAAAATACTTCTTTTATGCATAAAATTGGATTTGGTCTTATACCCTCTATAGAAAAAAATAATATGAATTTTTAAAATTTGATTAAATAAGATACATATGTATATATCATTAATATAATCCAACATGACGATTTGATTATTTATTTTTATAAAACACACTTGTGCATTTTTCTTCAAAAAAATAATATTTCCATTAATTTTATAATGGTTTTACATTCATTTGTAATTAATTGGTTGAAGAATTTTATATAAATTTGTGAACTATAATTTCATAATAATATTAACCCTTTTTATACCATCCATTCTAATATCTAGGTTATGATTTTTTTAGTTAAAAATTTTTAATAATAAAATTATGTTTTTTATGTACTCAATGTTGTGTGAAAATCAACATAAGAAAGTGTTTCATGTAGTTCAAGATTAATATGGGGTAGAGTAAAACTCAAGACATTAATGATAAATAATTTATTAGAAAAAAGTTTCAAAAAAACATGGGGTGCTATACTCTATTCCTATCTGGGACAACCTAGGGGTGGTGTTGGTAACAATTTGAAATAAAAAACACTTCCTCATTCTCTCTAAAATTCTCTTCCACATTAATCACCCTATATACCTATATCATCCTACCACTACCTATGACAAGGTGGAATATCCATTTTTACTATGTTATCCATATGACATTTTCAAAAGTCTCCTTTTCAGGACGTCCCATGTAGTCACAAGAGAAGCACCAACTCTCATTGGGCTGACTAGACCGAACTTGAGTCCCCCAAACCACATACCCTCAATAAAATGATTACTTCTATAATCATATAATAATTCTAGGTCCTTAAGTCTGATGACGAATCACTATTTCTAATGTCTCCACTCATGTCTTCCCCCTACCAGAAACCACTATTTATAGCTACTCATCTAGAAAAATATCAACCAATAAATCACACTCTAGCACCCAAGGATATCTTGGAATTCATACAGGTATAAAACAGAACTAGATGTATCTATGAATTCCTCACCCTAAGGTTCAAGCATGAAATAACTAAGTACAAATTATATTGATTGTGTGCCTGTAAAGGATTGTGAAACTCAAGGAACACTTAGCCACTATTGTACTTCCCTAGTGAAGCAGCAGAATCTATAGGATGTGCATAGCTGTCCACATAGCAGAAGTGAACTCCTTCCTAAAATTAATATAGATATTTGACTATGAAAGATTCTCCTAATAATTATACTAGGTAAAAAACCCACCACCTTATTGTAGATCCAAATTGATAGATCGCTACCAAAACAACCATTTGATCTGATGGAGTATTGAAATGATATAAAACTCACATCACCACCACATGAAAATCCTTAGTCACATGTTGGTTAGGCTTTTCTCAGGACATTATAAGCCGGTGTCCTTGAAAATCGTGAATCATAACCAAAAGTTGCATCTAATCTATTGATATTGTAAGTATCATCTACTTCTCAGCATGTGGTGGTATAACTGTGTATCAAAATAGATGTAAAACCTATAGAAAAGAACTCTTTATTGATTCCTAGTCACTAAATGATCATCCTCATTATACTAATGCAAAATCCTTGATGGAATATGTTATAGAGGCATCCTGAAATAGATAATATATACCATGATTGATGCTTACATCTTGAGAGATGACTCATGAAGGAAACAAAGAACACATCCCATTATTATATAATGCACTTAAAAATATATATCCCTATAACCATTTTCAACATGTAATAATTCAAAACGAATATTATCAAATTCATGTTGTATGGATAGGTCATCCACCACACTAACATTGGAATTCCAATCATGAAAGATGAACAATAAACAGTTAACACTGATTCCCTAAATGAATCCCACAGAATCTAGTCCCATGGTTGAACTGAATAATCTGATCTGACTCCTTTAAGACCCATCCCAATGGGTCCCATGAAGTGACTACCCATTCCCTCCTCCCATGGGACACGTTCTAGTGACTAGCACTAAGTAGGCATATCAGTCAAATGGGAGGATTTAGTTTAAGGTACCTATATATATGCACACATATTCAATCCCACACAATTCTTAAATGTAAAAAACCCTATAATAAATCATTAATATATTTGAATCCTTCTATACGAGTATGATAGAAATTACTAAAAGATAAAAGGGATAAATAAAATACTACCAAAAAGAGTTTGAAAAAAAGAAAATCTTAATGTATTTAAGAGACTACAATCAAGGTCACTTCTTGAATACACCTATCTTAGACTATCTCACTATAATTCACCATGTCATAGTCCTTCAAGAATTTCATAATATGGATTTCCATCTATATATGAAACTTCAAATGTGGGGAATACCAAATAATGGATTACTATACAAATACCTAGTTGGATACCCGAAAATCTCTATGTATATTGAAACAAGAATAACAGTCGGGCCAACAATGGCTTACCTCTATGAATCATATAATAAGAATATCCATATATACACATGAAAAAAAATTATCAAAAATTGATGTCAAAACTATAATTCCATTCCATGAATCCAGGTTGAAGGTTCCACGTATGACTCGTCTTGGAGAACATGCTCCAAAAGACAGATATTCCTGATGGATTCTGTCCGAGTTATACTACTCATCATGTATCCCCATGATTTTTATACACTTTTAGTATAAATATAATGATACAAAGAGGAGGATCATACATAAAGTCCTGGGGAATACCAACAACTCATTTTGGAATAACCCACAACATAGAGGATCGACTATTGGATAGTGTTGACCATAATGATAACAAGAACAACACCTAGGTAAAAGATGATAGAATATCTCCCCTCAGGGATCATTGAAAGATTAAAATATCAATATCCCAAATTTCCTATTAAAGGGATGACCATACTATGTGTTGGATGAGATTTTATACTAACCCCTAGAAAATATATCAAGGGTATTCATCCAACCAAAACAATTTAAAAGATAAAGAGGAAAATAGATCTAAGAGATATTGAATGTGGTACATAACATTTACTAGTATCACAGTATATTTCCATTCAGAACTGGGTCCTTCCCATGTATCATGACACGTAACCATGTCACTAATGTGGATGAGTATATGGTGTGTCTGAGCCTGGGTACTCCAAGTCGTGTCCATGTCTAGCTAGAAGTGTTCATGTATGGATACTCATGCATGTGACCATGCTCATGTACCACCACATGTACTATACTAGATGATATGAAAGTTCCATATTCCATGAGAAAGGTTTCAAATGATGTGTTATATTTAACATCCTCATGATATCCCTAGAGCCACTCATGGAGGTCCAACACGACATGTAATCCAAAAATACACATTTTGTTATGAGGGATTTCAAAGATCTTATGAAATCTACATCCATCATCCATATATAATTCCTCTACCCTCAAACTCACTTATGAACAATGGATCTAAGGTTTTAATAGAATTTCTTCCCCTGATGGATGGATTCTAGATTCTGGTTTTCAGGAAATTGGTACCCAAAGTTACTCCTTTGTCATTTGTTAAAAAAACCAATGCACAAACACCTTAGATCCAGTCCTAATACAATGTTTTCACCACTCCATCTAAATCAATCTTCAAGGAAATATATCTATGATGTCCATCTAGTTCACAATGAAATTGGGGTAAAACAATTGACAATCTGATATTTGTTGAACCATGGGCCAAGATATTTTCCTATAATGAATATAGAAATATTGTAATAAATGAACTACCAAAAACACGAACAATGAACCTCAGACTGTGTTCATTTTTTACTCAATGTTTTTACATTATAGTGATGAAAAAATAGATATTAATATAATAAAAAATAAATTCCCAATTCCAATATAAATCTACCCTTTCCCAGTAATATTCACAATCCATGAGTCAATCAATTGGTTTATTGATTCATGTATAACATAAGAATGAGAAAACTGAAACAAATCCCAATATAATAGTCATCTTACAACTATATTGATCGATTTATAATGACAAATGTATCAACATCATTTTCATTTGTGAGATTCACATAGTCCATCTGCACATTAACCTATGATCCTAAACTCACGTGTTCTTTCTCACCAAGAACACTCTCCTCCAACAGATCCAGTAATTCTCCAAAGTTATGGGACTAACCATAAGATTTTACATATCTATATATTTATACATATGATTAGTTAATTATGAACTTACAAATATAATAAATTTTATTAAAAAATTAATTTATTATTTTTCAACCACAATAACCATTTGACAAATTCCTGATGATGATAAAGACTCAGTCATTCCTAGGCTAAATAACATGCTCTTACCTCACTAGAGGCCTTATGTTTTTTTCTAAGAATCCATTTTAATTTAACTCGAATTTTTAATAAAAACATCATGTGAATTTATTTAATATATTTAATTTATTTGAAAAATTAATTATAGGCACATCGGGCCTTGGAATCTCACACCGTCTCTATGCCTAAATTAAAAAATAATCCAATCATTATGCCAAATAAATACATTGAAAAATCATTGTAATTATAAAAGTAACTAAATCAACTATCAATATCCTCTTATGAAAACCAATTTTTTATGAAGCCATCCGATATATATTTATAATAATTTATAAAAATAAAAAACATCAAAATTCTGTTTATAATAAACCAACATTTGTAAAAATCAAATTAAAATATATCATACTAATATTGCATATCTTTCCTAAACATTAATACTATTAATCACTCATATGATTATAAAATAAACCATAACCATATAAAATCATAAATTATTAATTTTTGACCAATTTCTAGCTTGTAAAACCAATTTTCACCAAATCATTTAATACATTATATGCATACACACATTTGTCAAACTTTTAGGCAACCTAATTAATTTTATCTATATATTCATTTCTTGAAAAATAATACCACATAAACATAGAAATTTTATGGTAAAAATATATTTCAAATATACCTAGACACTTTGTAAACTAGATAGACCATAAATCAATTCTATATAACCATTATAATTCAATAAAAATAAACTTTACTAAAAAAACCATCAAATCCAAAAACAATCATCTAATCTAAATTATGGAATATCAAAACACCACTGTAATATACTTAATTAAAACCACATAATCTTGTAAAAAAAGTAATCAAATAGGAACTAATTAAAATACTCTAAAAATTAATCCTATGGAAACCTAACACATTCATCAGATGTTATAAAAATTTATTTTCTAAAGAAAAATTTTCTATCCACCAACTCCTAACATAAAAAAACCGAATTATTTAAAATACCCTTGAAATCATTGGACACCAATCATTCATAACAAAAATTATTTTTTGACATAATTTATACATTTAATACAAAAATATTGTTATGGATATTTCATTTATTTATGAAAAATTACAAATTATTCCATTGAATGTTTATTTCAAGTCCATGTTCAAGTAAAACAACTTCTTAAATTACTGTTTGAATACCATAGGTGTTTTCAAAACTATACATATGCGAATATATAATTTTTTAAATAAGATTATAAATGAATCCTAGAAATCCCCCACATAAAATATATAAATTTTATCTGACACAATTCCTTCAAATTTAAAAACATTATAAAAATATTTTAATTAGAAATATAGTATTTTTAAACACTACCAAAATAATGAAATTTAAAAAATTATTACACATTTACCAAAATAACCAATTAAAATATAAATCTCACAAATAATTGTGATACCATTATGAAATAATATTCAAAGGAAATAATTTAAAAAAAAAAATATTTATTATTATAAAAAATTGATTTATCAAAATTTTTATCAATAAAAAACTCTTTAAAATATTAATATTCTAAACATATGATTCAAGATATTAGTTTAATTACAATTGATCATCTATATTGATATCTATACCCATGACCTAGAATATATGACCCATATTTAAAAAATCACATTGACCAAAAAATTAATTGATAAAATACAAAATATTATGATTCCACTAAATTGAAAATTGAAACTATGTAATATAGTTGTTCAATAATATTAAATAATTCTAATATCAATACCATTTTAATTCATCCAAATGACAATCATAAAGACTCACAAATGATAAAAAAATGTCACAATTAATATAATAGTTCTAATAAAGGTGACTGATATGCTATAATGTTTAAATCATAAATCCTTGTCATTTTTAACATCATAAGATCAGAAAATAAGAAATTAATTATAATTTATGTTTCACATAACACCTAGATTAAAAAATAGAAGAAAAAATTATTTATTTAAATTTAATCTCTTCGAAAGCATGTGAAACGTGAAACCCAGATTCTAATAGAACTATAATATACAATACCATTATAAGATATCCACAAAAATAGTGTGTAAGAATAGTAATATGTAAATTAAAAAATTATATTTTCTACACATATAATAAATTTTATTGTTTATATATTTATTATAAATAAAACAACAATAATTATATATGAAAAAAGTATTCTAAAAAGAAGTATTTTTTTCTAAAAGGTGGTTAAATCGCACATTGGGCACAAAATTTAAAATTAATTTTCAGTACCATTATAAAAATTATATTATAAAATAAAAATAATTTTAAAATTTTAATATAATAATAAACATATGTTGGGTTTCTTTGGAATTTTCATAAATTTTTCATCTTTTGATGATCATTGAAAATTACTGATTTTTAATTGGAAACATACTTTTGGTTAAAAATATTTATAAAGATAACTAATATTATAAATCTACCTATAGTTATAATTGTTCAAATATATATCCATTAACACAAATTGGGAAATTAAAATCATTTTCATATTGAATTTTTGTGTAAAAATATTATAAAATTTTAAAAAAATTAGATATGAAAACTCAATTTCCCATTACATATATGAGATAAATTTTAAATTAAAATTTTCAACTTAGGTGAAATGAATTTGATAAAATTTATCAGATATTTAGATTATGTTTTAATTTAGATTTTCTAATATGGTAAAAAAATTGTACCAAAATAAATATTGAAAACAGTAAAAAGTATTTATTGTGACAACGTTAAAAATAAATTTATCAGGGTCAAAATGAAAAGGATAAGGGTTAAAATGAAAAAAAATTGTAATTACGAGGACATATTTATACCTTTTATTGTCTAATAATCAATAATAATATACTTTTACCATTTTTCAAATGAAAAACTTGGGTACACCATTTTTTCCAAAAATTACAAGTGTGCCACTCACCTCACTTATGAAAAGGCCACCCACACAACTCACTTAATCACAATGTAAAATAATTTTGGATAAAAAAACCTGAAAAAAATAAAATCCCCAGTTATATAAAACAATAATATAATCCTGGGTTTTCTCATAAATTTATTCTTTTAATACGTTAGCTATAATCATAAAGAGGTGGTACAAGAAGAGGTAAAATTATTTACCATGTGTTTTTTTAATTCTATTCTTCCACATTTTTGAAATATTTTTTATATATTGATATATAATAAAAAATTTATCTAACGTATACAAATATTTTATTGTTTTATTGTAATTTACTATATAAATTTTCTCTTACCTAAAATTTTAAAATTTAGATTCGCCTGTGTGCGGGGAAGTTTACCGCGTCTGGAATCGATGTGACTTGTTTTCTATCAAAACCTTTCATGGTTGAGTATAATTATGGATCTAAAGTATATATATATATCTATGTGAAACATATAAGTTAATTATACCTATATAAAATTTATAACATATATAATCTCACAATTTAAATTAGGTAGGGGATATGATAACATCGTTCATGGGTACGGTAGGCAATCGCCTCACGAAGCGATGTGATTCATTTTTTAATAAACATTCACATAGATGGTATTAAGGATATATTTAATCAATATATATGGTATAAATGAAATAAATATGATATTAATGACATTTATATCATTATGAAAGATAATATATCATTTTCACACATACCTTTTCACTCACTAAAATGCAATAACATCGTTTGTGTGCGTGTGGACTACCTTCTTGATAAAGCGAGGAGACTTTCATTTCATCACTATAAAACATGGAAAATATATATATATATATATATATGTTTTCATAATGAAATATTATGTTTTTTATTTTGTCTTTATAATTGTATAATTTTTAAATAATACATACCACCTTTCCATAATGATCGTTGATAAATGGAAATGTTACTCATATGTGTGTATGATCTAAATTATCTATGATCATAATGTAGTTCATTTCTAAAAACCAGTAGTCAATATTGGAATTAAAAGTATAATTAGTGTATTAATAGTTTTATTATTCCATTATAATTATTCCATAGATGATGTATTAATATCATATACCCATTAACCCAAACGTTCTTATTAGAACATGCATGAAAAAAGAGTAATTAACACCTAAAATGAAGAAAATACTAAACTTTTAATAAAAAAGGGTGATAATTTGTTATAAGGGGATAATATATGATTTTATAATCATAGATATTGTTTTGGTATAAGAAAATTAGATTATTAAAATCATTATATGGGTTGATTAATAATTTCAACCAAATTTATGTGTGAGGAAAGATATTTTTTTCTCAATATCGTTTCATTGAGTCATATTGAAATGTTATGAACCTAATTGTTTTATATGGTTTATATAATATCACTGTGAAATGTAATATAATGATTTTTTAATATTTTATGGTATTTTAACATTAGAATTTAATTATTTAATCCATTGGTATTTTAATAAAGAGTTATCAAGTATTTTAGTGTTTCATAACTCAATTTCATCCAATTAGGTTATATTACTAATTTTTGATCCTTGATATTGTATGTTTATGTGTGAAATGTTTTTTTATAGTTTTTTTTCAAACTTTCATATATGGGTTTACATTTTATACAAATAATCAATTCATTAGGTAAATTTTCAATTCAATGTTATGATCATTGTAAGGGTTTATTTGACATTATCATTATATTCTAGAATATTTTTTCCTTAAATTTAATTGAAGGAATTAATTTTATGATATCCTAATAATCACATTTAAATATCTTATCAACATTTATTTCATGATATTTTCAATTAATAGTACCATTTTTACACAATTTGGTACATATAATTGTTGATAAAATGTATTTAATAAAAACTGATATCATTTATCTCTTCGGTCAGAAATTAGTTCTTTTCCAAAACAATGTTTTCTTAAATTGCATTAAAAAATGTTTTTTATTTTTTATTAAACGATTAATTAAATAAATTTTTATCCATTTTCAATTTTCAATTTTTTTGAAGGTATTCATCATGTCATTTTTAAAATGATGCCTATATGGATTTTTATGAAAAAGTGATTGAAAGCTTTTTTTAGCATGTGTGGAATGAACATAATTTCAATAAGTCTTGAACAATCTAATGTTTAATTGATTGTTTTATTTTTATATAAATTTATTTTCAAACTATTTTGAGATATATTAGTTTTAAAAATAGTTTCAAGGTAAAAGAATATTATTTTCATTATGAATGTTATTAGTGAGATTTTTATGGGACTTATATTCATCAACAACATCAACCCTTTATTTTAATAGTGTTCTAATGGGGATATTTGTATGGATTTCATCCTTATTATATGTATTTATATTTTATTATCACTTTGACCGTTGAATGTATTTACATTAAGATTCTTGATTCATTATATTAGTCAGCAACATTATTTTGAGAAATTAACTCTCTTGTGACCATTGTAAAATTAATGTCTCTTATATATACATTTTATTTTTATCATTGATAAGATTATTTACTAAAACATAGACTTTTACACAATGTTTTTCTTTTAATTTTAATCTATTATAAGATAAATTTTTAAAAATTTGTATTAGTTAAAAATACATATATATGTTGATAAGACATATATATTCAGGAATTAAATGAATAATTAAATATACAAGGAATTCTTTGGTCATGAAGTGACGGGTGGGTCAAGGAATTTCATATCCCAATTATTAATTGATTGTATCATGAGTATAATATGTAATCTAGAATTTAGTGGGTTTATACCTATAGTTTAAAACCATATTGTTAAAGGTCTTGATTGTAGACGTATCATGATGAATAAGATCATGACATCCAATAATAAATAATTTAATGGATTATGAATTATGTTATTATTATACATGATATTATCAAAAGTATATTATCTCTGTATTATTTTAATTATCATTTTATTGATTGAACGGAATTTGGTTTCAATTAATTACCTAGATATATTGATTACGCATTATCCTGTTATAATAGTAATGTCATTGATTAGAGGGAATGTGTTTTCAGTTATTTACCATTACATGTTGATTATTTTTTATCTTATCATGATAATAAATCTATTTAAAGTAAATTTAATTAAGTTATTTACCTTTCCATGTTGATTAAGACAATTTATTCATGATTTATTCTTCTATTCACAACCCTTACTGATAATTCTAGATCATGATTATTTTTTTTCATTTCTCCAATAATCTATAAAGATTACTATGATTGATATGAAAGGATATACTAGAAGGAATAATATTATTTTTGAAAAAAATAGTTCTATTTGTGTTTTAAAATGTAATATAGGTATCAGACATGTTTTTATTTTACCAAGTCTACAAAACTATTTAGTACTTTTGTGATTCGATTACTTTTATCATATAATAATGTATTAAAGAAGACACAAGTTCCTGGATACTGGGTCTGAGTTCTCTAGTGTTGGTATCATATATGTTTAGTAGAAACCCTGGGAACTATATGTAGGAAACCATATTTTTGTTAATATTAACCTATGATATATATTGAGTATAATCATAGATATACATCGTAAGGTTTTGGTAAGGAAGGGAATATGTGGTTTTCCCTAGAAATGCATACATGTTTGGATAAGAAAATAAAATTTGATGCTGTAATAGATTTATTTAGGTATAATAACTCAATAAAAACACATTGGGCTTAACCTGTTCATCACCTGATGCATTAAAATGGGCATTATGCTATACATAGCTTTGAACTCTTAAGGAATATGTTTCTTAAAATTCACAATTTCATTAAAAAATAAGGAAATAATTGAATATATGATGAAAATAAATAAACTCGGTTAAAAATATTGTGTCTTAGATAAATTAGAATGTGTATCAAAGGGATGAGAATGTTTTTTATATTTATAAAATAAGGGAATAATAAAAATAATTTCGATGAAAAAATGATGACTATAATTGAAGGAAATAAATTTGATCATAGGGATCTGTTTAAAGTTTCTGATATTAAATGTGGGGATCATGTGCATTTTAAAAATAAATTTTATATTCTAAAGGTCATTCCAAAGACCAAGGAATTACATATTTGGAAATAAAATGGATGGTGTATTTATGTATTGGTGTTGAATTATTAAATTATAGAGGTTTCTTTATCAATGTTTTTTTGTTTATAAATATATAGAAACATCTACGTATTATATATGATATTGGAAGAATTTATTACTTTATTACATTAAAATTTATGAATATCAGCATGGATTTAAGATTTAATGTTTGGTCATAATAGGAATTATTAAAAAACTTTTTATGTTATATGTTTTGATAGATTACAATGATTAAATAATTTTTTGACAATAATTTCTTCAATACAGCCCATTGGTCTAGTATATAATATATTAAAATAGTTACTTAAGAAATAACGCCCTTACATTTTTAGTAATTATTATAAAATAATTTATATACTTTGGGTTTTATATAATATTTTATATTAAGGTAAATATGGTTTAGTATACTTTGAGAATTTTGTTAGAAGTATATTAATATTGTTTTGAAAAAAAGGACAATTAACATGTTGAGTTACAACCCATCAGCTCTGAAAAGGATATGGGGTTTGAATCCATAACGATAGGAATGTGAGGGTTTAAATCCTACCACTTTCCAACATGGTGTTGTAGTTAATATGTTATTTGTTCTTGAATTTATTTGAAAATTTAATATTTATGATGAACCATTGGTGTTTTTCTTTATGTTTAGAGATTAATTTGTTTTTTTTTTTGTAAATTCTGGAAACTATATTTGATTTGGAAAATTGTTAGAGACATATTGAATGACAAGAAACAATTTAATGGATCATATGATATATTAAATGTGAATTTTAGTGCTTGAGGCATAAAAAATAAAATTTTATATTCATTTTATTTAGTAAGCGATGAGTTGGAAATTTATTAAAGATGATCCAAATGATGAATTTTTTCTTATGAAATATGATCATATAAAGTAATTTTATTTCCTTATCTACTTATAAAATAAAATAATTAGTTAAACATAAGAGAAATATACTTGAAAAAAATTATCCTATTACCTTCTTATGTAATGAATAAAATGAAATTTTATATCATAAAAATTTAATGTTTTCTATTTCTTAACATTCCATTGATCATTCACTTTAATGTGATCAATGGCCTCTATCACTCTCTACAATTATTTATTATTTTCATCTAGGAAAGTATCATCACATTCAAAAAACATTATATGACTTTGAAATATTATATTTTTACCTTTTTTACTTACATTTACATATTATTAAGAGAATTTTTTATTAACCATTTTTAATACATGGGGGTTTTAACAATAGTACTTAAAAATTCCCAAAAACTTTGATTACTAAGACCATGTTTAAATTTTTAGGATTTAATTGATTCAAATATGTGAGAATTTTACATGCTAAGATTGTAAAATTAGAGAAATGTTTTTTATAGATTATTTGACATGAAACATTGACTATAAACAATCCATGAAATATATTTCATTAAATTTATACACTCAAATAGCTTAAAAATCATGCATCCTCAAGCTTAAATGAAACATAATATGGTATACCATTATAACTTCTCCATTAAATTAGCTGGTATTAATAGTAAAAAACACATTATGAAATTTTTTTGGTTTATAAATTTAAAATAAATGTCACTTTTTATGTATTTATTATGAATTAAGTCATATTCATTTGAAAAAAATGAATTATTTTCTAGAAAACTGTATTTTTATACTTAATGGTGTAATAAGTCATTGTGAAAAAAATTAAAATTTATTTTTACCCAATTATAAAATTTATTTAATAATTGAAAATTATTTTTAAAAATTAGAATATAAAAATGATCTTAGTGTGATTTTTTGGGATTTTTTTGATATGTTTAATTTTTGGATGACTGATAACGATACAAAATTTTAATGGAAAACATCATTTTCATTTAAAGTGATTATCAATAAATATTAAAAAAAATTAGTTTTAAAGAAAATAATTTTTATATAATATATCAAATAGATAAATATACTCCTTTTTAAGGATTTTTTTATATTTAATTTTGATATAATTGCATTTTAGATTTTTTAACATTTTCTCTTTAAAACCCCTCTTTCACATCGTATCTGTTGGATTAATTATAATTTATGTTTATCCAAATAATTAAATGAAATTAGTAAAAATTGATTCCATATTTTAAGAAATCATAATTTAGTTTATCTAATAATTTCAACTTATTTTTAACCAAAATCTATAATGATATAATAAAAAATTATTTACCATGGTTATGATAAAAATGGATTTATCGGGGATTAAAATAAATTATAAGAGTTAAAATGACCTAAACACATGTCAAATTTATATATTTAATTGATATTTTCCAAAATTAAAATTTCTATTTATCAATATTACTCCATTTTTGATGTTTTTTTATTGTGAATAAGGCGGGTGAAAAATTTTCTTTTCTAAAATTACAACTGTTCCACTGAACTCACATATAAAAATCCTCCACCATCATATTTTATTCACAATATAAAACCATTTTGTTTAAGATAATACCATATGAAATAAATTAACAAAAATCCATCCCCTAATTATAGAATCACTTTTAGTTATGAAATCTTTCCAGTTGTAATTTTGGTATAATCCTAAGAGGTGGCTCGAGAAGATGTAAAAATAATAACTATGCTTTTTAATTAATTATTATACCACCTCCTAAAAATATTACTCATTTATGAATATGTTAAAACACCCATATCTCTTATATAATATGATTATATTATTTTAATTTAATTACCTAATTCAGTCAAATTTTCCCTCAAAAGGGAAATAATAAAATCGCTTGTTTGTATGGAGGAAAATTGCCTCACAAACCAATGCACTATGTTTTCCGTCAACACCACTAACTAGTGAGTAAGATGATTTACATAAAGTATTTATATGACATTAAAAACATATTTATACCTCTTTAGACATTATTTTATATATACGTTCTTAATTTCTATTTTGTACAGTATACTATATTGTTGCTCATGTGTACAACAGACTTCCACCTTTTGAAGCGATATGATTATTTTATCTTTATCACTTTACATGGAAGGTTCTAAAGATATTTTTTATTAATATATGTTATATAAAATATTTAAATATAATATTATTAGTTTTTATCATTTTTGGAATTTAATATATGATTCTCATTGCTACCTTTTTAATTACTAAAGGATAATAACATCATTCATATACATGTAGACCACTTCCTTAATGAAGCTATGTGACGATTTTTTCATATCTAAACAACATGAATGATATATTTAATTATATTTCAAGAAATAATATGGTATTTAAGATATTATTATTATTTTTTAAGAATGAAATATTACTTCTCAACTATTCATAATGATCATTAAAAAATGGAACTGTTACTCATGTATAGATATGACCTACCGTCTCCACGGTTGTAACATATTTCATTTCAAAAAAATATATTACATTATTTGTATTAAATTTTTCACTTGTTTATAAATATTATAATTAATTTATGATGATTATTATCAAGATTATGGATCTATAACATTGGCATAATATTTATAACATTCCTGACCTAACATGCATAAGAAAACATGGAAATTAACACCCAAAACAATGCTAATAATGAAATATTAATAACAAATGGGTCATAAGATATTATAAAATGACAATATATGATACTATAAATATGTATATGGTTATATATAAAAATAATAATATTCATAAAATAATTATATTGAACATTATTTAATGTTTAACCCAAGGGATGCGTGAGGTAATGGATTTCATATCAATTTCAATTCATTGAGTCATATTGTCTTGTTATCAAAATAATTTCTTTTAAAAGTTATATATATTTACCCATTGAAATTTAATAAATTGATTAATTTTTAATTCATGGTATTTTTAATTTCATTGTTAGTTATGTTATCCAATTTTTTTTACTTAAGTGTTACAAAGTAGTAATGAATTTCATAAATAAATTTCCTTTCATTGGGTTACATTACTTCTTTGTTAGAATTTATATTCTAAACATATGTGTGAAATGACTATTTATTATCTTATGTCATGTTTCTGTTTGGTTTATTTTCATTTATAGTTGATTCACATAATTTATTCATTGAATAATTATCACTTCAATGTTATGATCATTGTAAGAGTTTAATTCACAATACCATCCGAATCAAGAATGTTTCTTTTTGAATTTCTTGTAACGAAAACTATTTGATCATTTGATTAAAAAGTAATTTAATTTTTTCTCTTATGTTTATTCATAATGGTTTCATGTAATATTACCTTCTCCCATATTTTGTTACTTAAAATTATTGAGAAAATATTTTAAATGAAATCCAACATTATTTATCTCATCGGTCGAAAATCTATTTTCATCCACAACCATGTTTTCTAAAAATGTTTTCAAAAAGATATTTTTTTCTATTTCTAAATTATTTATTAAATAAATTTTCGAAAACTTTAATATTTTAATTTTTTAGTGGGTTCCTCTTAATGTTTTCAAAAAATTCATTTTTTTCTCATACTGAAAATTTTAAATGTATATTTGTTTTAATGTGTATTACAGGAATGTAATTTTCATCCATAAAGACCACTCAATTTTTTAAAATATTATATTACAATATTCACAGAACATTTTCAAAGAAATTTATTTTCAAATTTTTTTGTGAACATTAATTTTTAAGTTAAATTTTAATGTAAAAAATTATTTTTACCTTAATAACATCTTTAATGAAAATTTTATAGTGTTTTTATTCCTAAATGAATTAAAAACAATTTTACTTATTACCCACTAGAGATATAATGTACTAATATCTCTATTATTATTTATTTGGATGGATTATGATCATTTTGGCTTAATAAATTATTGGAATTCAAATTCCCAACTCATTGTTTCTCATCATTAATATTCCTTTAAAGCATGCACTCTCTTGTTATCATTATACAATTAATTTCTTATAAATATAAATTTTATTCATATTATGGATATGAATGTTTTATATTTTATATTTCTTTTTCACATATGGTTTTAACTTTGAAGGTTACTGTATTTATTGTGTAATATTAATAAATATTTATTATTCACTCAATATATATTTTTATTGATAAGACATATTTATTCAGGAATTAAATCAACCATTATATATATAATGTATTCTTTGGAAATATAGTGATTGGTGGAGACTATAATTATGTATCCTCTCAATGAATTGGTACTCTCATGAGGTGAATTGGTAAGATAGAATTATACAGTGTTCTAACTACGAGTTTAAACCATCATGTGAGAGGTCTTAATGGTATATTTATTATGATTCTTATGAACATCACATCTAATATCTAATCATTTCCTTCCATATTAATTATTTTATTATTATCAATGATGTTTTCAAAATGACATTATCTCTCGATTAATTAGATTCTCAATTTTTTTAAATAGAACATGATTTTAGTATTTACCTTTGAACATTGATTATGTCTTATCGACTTATAATATTCAATTTATAGATTAAATTTGATGTGATTTACATTATTTACCTTCCCATATTCATTATATGTTATCTTATCATGATTTTCATGTGTCTCAGGATGTTGTGATGGAGATGGCGGAGAATAAATTCTCATATGAGGATAATGACTCTAGCAAAAGACAGTTAAATTTTTTTAAGGATGTTGTACCAGATCAAATTGTTGAGTCAATAATCCCCTTATGAATTTTACATTACCTTATGTTTTGAAAATCAGAAACAAATTTTCTTAAGTATAATTATCATTCTCTAAAGAAATATTTTCTTAACAAAACTATACTTTCTGTAAAAAACGTTTTTTACATTACCCATGGCTTTTAATGCCTTATCTAATATTTTGTTGAAAAAAGTATAACCGTATTTTTTGGAAGTCAAAATCAGATCCTTATATAACTCAGAACCTCATAGTATCTTAAAATATAATTTTACTAGAATTGAGACTCTGATTTCTTCTAAAATCAAAATACGATTTCATCAGAAATTAGACTCCGATTTTTGTTGAAATTAGACACTAATTTATTTTGAAATCAGATTCTAAATTCTATAGAAATGAAACTCTGAACTCGAATTTCTCTAGAATATTAAATCATCATAAATCAAATTCTGAATTCGTCATAAATCTGATTCTAAAATTTGTATAGATTAGATTCTGAATTCTTCAGAATTCAAATTCTGATTTTCTATTATTTTAGTATCTAATTGTTAAAAATTTTAGACTCTAATTCTCAATTTAATAAGAATCTGATTAAATGTTTTTTCTTATACTTACCTCATTTCTTTAAAGTAATGTTCCATTTTAAAATATCCAAAATTTGATAATGTTTATTAGGCATGATAATTCTTTATATGTTTTATTATATGAAATGATGTCATACAATCTATTCAAAACTAATCGTCAAATGAGTGACATGTGTACAAGTCCCTTTGAAATTTAAGGAAAAATATGACTGTTGGAGGAGGGAGCCAACCATTGGAACATTTTCCTATCAATACACCATCCATTTTAATAGTTTGATATGTGGTGACACATCAAGATATTACATGTTGTGATACTAGGAATTGATTTCTAGAGAGAGAGACTCTCATGTTTTGTGAAAATGATTTGAACTACTTGTTCAAGCTGTGAAAAACTTATTCAGTCATCCTAGTGTGATTATGATTGGTTAATCAATCGAGGACATCATGGGATGGGAAGATATATGTGATTACTACAATAAAGATTGAGAGCATGTGGGGATATCAAGGCAGATTCCAATCATCATATCAATGGCTTACCCTTGTGTAGGTATGACATACATTGGTGAAATTATAAACCACAGGACCTCTATCCAAGGTTATTGGATACCCTTCTCATTGGTTTAAAAGATTTCATATACTTGTTTACTTGTTTTTGTTACATGTTTTTATTTCTATTTCATTTTTTTAAAGACATAATGTATAACATTATTATACTTTATTATACATGTATAATAGGATAAATAAGATTCTATATGCATTAAAGTAGAATCTTTCTTAAAGTAAACTTTTCTTCAGTTTCTTTATTGAATCCATACTATCAGATATTATGTAATTTAGTTTATTATTTAATAGATTAAGAGGGATTTTGAATCCACCTTATTTAACTTTATTAAACATAGATTTTCATAGGGACAAAAATGAGTGTTGTTAAACCTAAAATTCACCCCTATTGTATTTGAGAATCTTCATCTATATTTCGATCCTAAAATTTCTATTAGATAAGGTATCTGAAATACTTATACTTACATATATGAATTCATGCTCAACATTTAGTTTCATAACTATACATTCATTTCTTTTCTCAAAGTACATTTCTTAATGTTTTTTAACCTTTACTACAAATTGTATTTTTTATTTTTCTTATATAATGGTAAGAATGAAAATTGGTTCTATAGATAATATAATTCCTACCAAACCACCAATATTTAATAGAAATGACTATGATTATTGGTGAGATCTAATGAAGAACTTTGATCTTAACATTTTATTATAAAATTTTAATTGCATATTAGAGATTAAAAGATACAGGAAAAGGAAGTAAGAACCCCAAAAAATCAATAAAAACAAGAATATCAACAAAACTACAAGGTAATCAATACTTTATAATGATTCATGACCAAGAATATCTATAGTCAAATATCCTCATATGAAGATGCCAAATGTATTTTGAAGAAACATGATGTTACACACCTTGGAACATCAAAAGTGATAGAAACCTGAAGACCTATATTAATAGCTTAATATCATGGATTTATGTTTCTTGTATGGAGAACTGGTCTACAAAATATAGTAATGGTTTATGTCTATCATCAACAATCTTCAGTCTGTTGGAGAAAAAGGACTGGATTATGAAATACTTATGGATGTGATAATTGATATTATTCCGAATGGGTGGGAATCTAAAAGATCATAAATTTAATAAAATAGGAAAGTATCTAACAATGCTCTTCATTAGTTATTTGGAACTCTTCTTTACCATGAGTCACGAATGAAGAGAGATGAGGTGATCAATAAGAAATAGAATTGTAATGGAAGCGTTTATTTCACTACTCAATCTAAAGTCAATACTCACTACTATAAATACCCCTTTTATGAGCACTAAAAATGGCCTTAACAGCACTAGAAAAGTGCGGTTAAAGCCAGTGTAGATTAGGGGGTCCTGTTTATCAGCGCTCCAAAAAGAACTCATAAATACCCCTTTTATCAGTGCTAAAAAAGAATTGATAAAAGGGTCTCTTATCAGTGCTAAAATGAAGCTCTGATAAAAGGGTCCTTTATCAGTGCTTTATTTTCAACGGTGATAAAAGAACCCTTTTATCAGTGCTTGTTTTTAGCACTAATAAAAAGTTAAAAAAATTAATTTTTTTTAAAACTAATCATGCCAATTTCGGGTGGGATTTTATCCGCACCTTCCTGTACCTCCAGCACCACTACACACCCCCTCCAACCTTTATCAGCATTATCCCTAGCCCATTATCATCTCTAGCTCCCATATTCCCCCATGTGCGTGCACCCCTACTTCCACCAGGTTTTGAACTCGAGACCTCGCCCCCTGCGCGCCTAAGCCCTTACCACTCCTTTATTTTGATTTGTTTTCCATTTCATGATATCTCTATTTATATATATATATATATATATATATTCAAATAGTAATATATATTTTAATTAATATATATATATATATAGTAATATTAATTTATATATATATATATTTATAGTGATAATAATATATATATGTATTTATATTAATATATATATATAGTTAGATTAATATATAAGTTCATAAATATTCATATATCTGTATTTTAAATAAAATTTGTATTAGTTATTATTTAGATAATTCTAATATATTTTATATGTAAATATATTGTATTATTTATATTTATAATTAAATTTTTATGTGTGAATATTAAATATATATATATATATATTGTTATATATTTGATTATAAATAGTAGTTAATTTTAAAAAAAGATAAAATTTAAAGGTCATAATATTAATATGATTGTAATACCTTGAAACAAATTTAGTCCCTACAAAAAAAGTCAATAATACCACATTAAATGAGGCTGAAAATCCCCAAAATGTTAAAAAATTGGGGTATCCAGACTAAAAACTCTATTTTAGAGGACTTCTAGGCCTTTTTGGCCTCGAGAAAACCTTTACCTAGGTATCCCTAGTAATATTTGTGTAGATATAATCATAGGCTTCGATTTGATATATGGTAGAGCTCAAACCGACACCCGGATCAAAAGTTATGGTCGTTTGAAGTTCGAGTTGCGTTTTCACCATATTTTGGATCTTTTTTGTCCTCAAATTATTATTAAATGACTATTAATCAATAATAATTAGCAAATTATTAATTAAAAATTATTTTTTTATTTTTTTTATATGCCATTTTCACTAAATATATTATATATTAAGCGCTGTTAAAGGGGGTACCTTTATCAGTGCTAAAAAAGCGATGATAAAGAAGTACATTTATCAGTGCTCTTTTTAGCAATGATAAAGGTAAGCCCCTTTATCATTACATTTTTGTTTGTGCCGATAAAGGGTGGCATTGGCCTTAGCCCATTTTGTGGTAGTGACTCTTGAAAGAGTTACTAGATCAAAAGCTAAGAAAGATGTTGTTATATCTAAATCATGTGATAATGAACATTCTGAGAATGAAGTAGCCAATATTTCTCAAAGTATGAACAAGAATGTGGGAAAGAAGGATTTCAAGTACATATATAAGAAGAATTATAGAAATAAATTGAAATTTTCTAAAAAAACATGATATGATTGAAAAAGGTCTAGACATATCTGACCTACTTGTTCTATGATCAAGATAAAAGAGTGAAAGCATATGCATTAAGAATGAAATAAAAATATGTACTACAAACCAAAGGCTAACAAGGTTATAAAGGATAATGGAACCAGTAGTGCTAGTAGTGGTGACTCTTCAGATGAATCCTCAGAATATAAACATTCTAGTCAAAAAAAATATTGTCCTTGTAGCCATATTATCTATTGAAAATCATTGTCTTATGGACAAGGTACACAATGATGAATCCTCAACCAATATTTCTTTAAATTCAAATATTTATAATTTATAATATTATAAATATTAATATGAATAATCTTCATCATTAGAAGATAATAACCTAACTTATCTTGAAGAAGTATCTAGGTCTTCCAAGCTACTTGAGAAATATATTTTTAAGATAAAAAAGAAGTTAATGAAAGAAAACACAAGAAATTATATTTTTAAAAAGAAGTATTAGATCTTTCTAAATATAATGATAAAAAATATTCGGTTTTAAAATTTTTTCTAAAAACCATAAGTTAGTTTTTTAGAAGGATAATCTTCATAAGAATCTTGAAAATGTAATTTCTAATTAAATTTTTTTAAAGACTAACTTAAATTATAAATCTAACAAATATGAGGATAAGAATTTAGTCATAAGACTAATATTTGAAATTTTTTCCCTAAAGAAACTTTTTTCAAATTTCACTTCTGGAAGGAATGAATTTGGTAAAATGTATTCCCAACTTCTTCCTATAAAGAATAGTTCTAGATTTTTTTATACTAACACAAAACCAATTTTTAGGAAAAATTATTCTGTTCCCCAAAGTGATCCTTTTTAAATTTTGTGTCAATGTGGTATACATTGGGAGAAAATTTGGTCTTTAAGTAAATCTCAATCCTTTGTTTCTCATAATGCTTAATTTTGTAACAAAATGTGGATACCTAAGATTTTATATTATAACTATTCCAGATTAATGAAATATTGGATTCCTAAAGTCTTACTAATTTATTTTCAAGGAAAAAATGGAAGTGCCAACAACAAGACATGGTTCTTGGATATAGGATGTTCCCAACACATGAAATTCAACAAGATATTCTTGGAAAACATTATCAAGATGACAGGTGGAAAAGTAACATTCAGAGATAATGCTAAAGGAGAAATTGTTGGTATATATAACATTTATCTTCTTTGAAAAGAAATAATTTTTAAATGTATTATTTGTTAAATGTATTAATTAGAAACTTAATCATAATTTAATTGTATTATGATGGTTAACTTGTGAGTTTTAGGAATGATAAATGTCTAGTAAATAATTCAAAGGAAAATTTTATTATCTCTACCCATAAGCATGAGAATATTTACACACTTCACATAGATGATCTTAGAAGGAAATACCTTCCTAACCTTAGTGAAATGGAAGATCAATATTGGTTATGGAAAAGAATATTATGACATTTTAATAATAGGAAATTATGAAAACTCAGAATGAAAAGATTTGTTAAGGATCTTCCAAGATTAGATTTGATTCTTAAAAAGTTCTCGATCCTTTAAAATATGGAAAGAAACATAAGTCAAGATTAAAATAAATGAATGAAGTCTAATATTATGATGAATTATATCTCGTACATATTGATATTTTCATTTAAACACAAATTAGAGTTATTAGAGGTAAATAATAATATTGTTTAGTTGATTATTAAACATGATTTACTTGGGTCTATTTTCTAGAAAATAAATATAAATTCCTTTCTTATTTTAAATCTTTTTTAAACGAAGTTAAAAATGATAAAATCCTTCCCTTGATAAATATTCAATGTAATCATAGGGGAGAATTTGAAAATTCATATTTTGAAACATTTGGTAGTAAAAATGGTATTACTCACAACGTATCTGCACCCAGAAAAACTAAAAAAATGGTGATGTTGAATGAATAATGTAATTTACCAGACCTCTCTAGTCCATTCCGTTGTGAAAATTATGTGTATGATGTTATTAGAGAGGACAAGGTGACTTATCCCCAATAGTTTTCCAATTTTCCAGTTCGGTGAACAGTTCCAATGGTAGACAATTCTAAAAAGTGAAATGGTAACCTTCTATGAACAGTTCTCTGGGTGAACAAAACTATTGGTGAGGTCTAATGGTAAACTACTTTTCCTTTTTGAAATTTCCAATTCTATGAACAGTTCCATCAGTGAACAGTTCTATCGGTAACCTCTAACAGTAAGCTCTATTTCCATTTCTAAATTTCTAATTCCATGAACAGTTCCATCAGTGAACAGTTATATATGTAACCTCTAACAGTAAACTATATATTCATTCCGAAATTTCCAATTCTATGAAAAGTTCCATCGGTGAACAGTTCTATCGGTAACCTCTAATGGTAACCTCTCATTCCATTGCTAAATTTCCAATTCTATGAATAGTTCTATGGGTGAACAGTTATATCAGTAACCTCTAATGGTAACTGACGAGTCATTCCACCGAAGTTATGTTATCGGTGTCTCAAATTATAATTACTCTAACAATTATAGCACCAGTAGGGGTCGATCCACAGTGAATATTAAGAGTTTACTCTTATTTTTTTCGACTCTGTTTGTATATTTCTTTTAGTAAAGGCTGCTGAATTTAGAGTTGATTTTGTTTGGTTGTTTTTAAGTACAAAAAGAACAATTGGTTTTTAAGTTTCTTTTAACAAAGTAATTACTAGAATGAAAGAAAAGATTGGAAAACTAGTTTTGATGAAAATAAGAATAAGAATTTGTTAGGGTTATGGATTTGTGATTAGTAGATTATTAAATTAAATTTCTTATGAGGTTGCATTGTTCATGATAATCCAACACTCTGGATTACAATTTTTAATTAAGTTTCCTTGGTATGTATTACTTAATATTAAGAGCTGAAGTAACCAACTCCTTGGTCTGGTAGTTAGTTTTTAACAGATATTTATTTGGAATAGTCCATTTGATCTGACGAATCCTTTCAATGGTCATGAAATTATTCGTCATTATTCTTCTTTTGAATCCATGAAGTTTTTACCCTTGATCTAGTACAGAATTTTCAGTGATAATATAAAGTGATTTAAGAAGAATACGAAGATATTTTTAAAACAAACACATTCACAACAACTTAATTAAAATTACAACTCATCACTCTCCACAACCCCAACACACTGGGTGTTTAGTTACATATATTGAAAATGATAAACACGAAATTATTAATACCTGATGAAATCGTGCTTGTAATTTTGAGGTAGAAATGATTCTTTGGTAGAATAATGGAGGTATTACGACGGTAGAGCATCTCTCCTTCAGAACATCATCCCGTGTTCTCCACACCACACCTCAATCTCCACTTCTCAACCCCTTGCTCAGGTGTCCATTGCCTCTTTTTATAGGAAAAATAAATACATGACGTGTATAGAATGTACACGTCGTGTACTTTCATCAATGCGCTTTTGGCTTCCTTTTCTCCACTGGTAGGCGGCCTAACACGCTATCTTTGACTTTGAACATGGTGTCGCCTAGTAGGTGAGTGTACGCGGCATGTAGCACCGACATACACTACGTGTAGTATCAAAATTTGGCGACCAACCCCTTCTATAATTGCAGACATGATGTGTAGAAATGGAACACAGTGTGTCTCCTTCAGCATCCACATGGGCATGTAGACTCTTCTTGGCCACCAACCACTTCTAGAATGTCATACACAACATGTAACGCTGCCCCACACGGCGTGTAGTGTCTGGCTGGTGACTTGGGCATTTACTCCCCCCTTTGATCTGTGTCCCTGTCTGAATGTACACAGCGTGTATACAAGTACACGCTATTTGGTTGCAAAATTTTCACAGACTTCCCTTGATTTGTGTATTTGGATATAAAAATCCTAAAAATAGACGAGGTCACCAAAATCAAAGTATTTTTCTTCTAAGAAGTAGGTATTTATTGAAAACATATTTTTATTGTTAATAAAGTGTTATAAAAACTCATACACAAATTAGGTGCATCAAACTCCCCCATACTTAGTCCTTTGCCTGCCCTCAAGAAAATCTAAACATCTAATTATCAGAGTCTATACATTAAAAGGGAGGACTTCAGTTATTCATAACTGTAAATAATAAGTTACAGCAGAAAATTCCAAAATCAATACACAATAGTTTTAATTATGAAGATATTCTAATCATGCCTCATATATAATTCAATTAAATATTGTCATCCTCTTCTAACACATGTTTCAACCTATCAAAAACAAGAAATCCACTTGATGATCTACCTCACCAATAAAGATATGAACACTTTTGAATTTTTAAATAAAAAGTTTTTGCTCAATCAAAGAAATATACATTCTATCGATAGGTTTTCAAGAATTCTTAGTTCTCCACTTTAGAAAATTTAACTTACAAAAGTCATGAGGGATTTATTAATAGGATCATATGTTCCTGTGGCTAAAGGATAGTAGGTAAAGATGTGAAAAATAATTCGGAGGCTTGAAAAAGGTGGCTAAATTCTTAAATTACAATGCATGATATTCAAAATTAAACTCAATTTAAAAATGTCCTCGACAAGCATAATCAATGATCTCATCACCACCACCTCCTTTAGCTGAGTAGGAGTCATAAACCAGTAAGTGTGTATAAGGTCCCTTTGTTTGCACCATTTTTTTCACAAAGAGAACCCTTATGAATTTCTAAAATAGAGGTTTGGATGTCTTTTCGTTTCTCCCGAAATGATCAAGAGGCACTCCCCCATACTTAATTTCTTGACAATTCAAAAATTTATGACATGTGTTTCAAATCCCTTTTTATAAGATTAAATGAATAATCATGCAAAATCATAAAATAATTCAGGTAGGAAGGGAAATAATCTTGTAATATGGCTTCCTATTAAGGCTATTCATGGCATCTATGGGTTTTACGAAGATCATATGTATGGTAGGCTCAAGATAAAGGTGTTAACAATCTTATAACTCAATCATTTTAATTTAATTCAAAAATTCTTCATGTTTTGAAAAGAAAAAATGAAAATTCTAGTAGTTATGTATAATCTTTGAATCTCTCAAGAAAGGGGATATTAGAAAGAATATGACAAAAGGGTTTATAATAACTCTTAGGAGTGTGAATAAATAAGAGACAATAAGGTCATGACTTGAAAATAATTGATTAGTCTAATTGATGTAATTATCCACAGATTACAAGTTGTAATTTAAATTATATCAGCAATCATTTTAAAACACTTAAGAATAAAAATAAGAATGCAAATTTTTGAAAATTTTTCATTTTCAGTTTTATTATTTAAAAATATAATTCTCCAAAATATCTTCACATTTTAATAATATATCTTCCAATAATGATGTCTCCTAGATTGATGATAAGGGCGAAGACTAAATCGGTCGGGATATGTGCCCCCACCCCATTCTTAAGAGTGCATGTGGTCCACCAAGTGCCCAAAAAGAGGACAAGGAAAGGGGGGAACACAATAGTGGACCAGACCGAGAAGATGTAACGAATGTAGTAATATAAAGAAAAAAAGAAAACAACGGAAAAAGAATACTCCCCTCGTGTCTAGGAAAAGAGAAACGGTAGGTGGTGGAAAAGAGAAGCCCAAAACGTGTCAGGGAACCTGTGATTGTGGGAGAAAGAAAACACGGAAAGCATACAAAGAAAACACATGGATGAAAGAGCACAAAACTATATATACAATGAAAATAATATGTCCCAAAACAAGTCATGGGGTCGCCTTAGAAGAGGCGTCATCCAGTACAAAATCGGCTGGAAGAGACGGCGTAGGAGCCATTGAAGCTGGAGGCTTAGACTCGGCGGCGGGATGGGAAGTTGGAGACGTAGGAGAGGAAGAAACCAGACTCGGTAAGGGAAGCTAAACATCCCCCCTAGACTAGCAGCAGTGGCGGTGGCAAGAGAAGTAGCAGTAGGGCCCACATTAGATAGCAGAATAGAATCTGTGGCCAGTGATGTGAATGGCGATGGAGCAGCAGCAGAATGTCCAGGAACTGAGGCAGGCGGTGGGGGAAAAGGAATGCCCAAATCCAGAACAATAAGGCCCAACAACTGATCCATGTTGTCCTTGAGGATGTCTATACGAACCAAATTCTCCCCAATGTTGCCCTGGTGACCGGTGAGATGAACTAACTACTGCTCTATCGCGGCTAGGTGTATGGAAAAGGTGAGATCAGCCGAGGGTGCGGGGGTAGGTGGGGCTGGTGGTGGGATAGAAGAAGGAAGTCTAGAAGAAGTGGGGTCAGTAGGAGGTGGGTGAGGGGGAGAAGCTGGAGCGGGTGGGGAAGGAGGAGCAAGGGAATCAGCCGGGGAAGGAAGGTCAGTGGGTGGCTGGGGACGATCCTGTGTAAGGATGTAGGCACCCCTGCTTTCGGACCAATCCCATGTGAATGATCATGAGAATGTACATCCGATGGGAATAAACTAATAGGTCATGTGGTAAGGAAGGCTCGAAAACCCCAAGGTGGTGGGCGAGACGAGTGGCGTAAAACCCGCCGTTCAGGTTTTCCTGATGGAAGGTAAACATAGAGTGGAAATTGGAGCCGGCTAGATAGGGAAGGTCCAGGTAGTCGTGCCAGATGACACATGTATGAGATCCATGTCATGGTCGGTCACAACCCCAATATCCTCATGGTGGGGGAAAAGGATGGCACTGAAACACCGGTGGGGAAAGCGAAGGATAGGGTCGGTGATAAGGGTGCTCTTCTGGGAACTGGGTGAATACCAGTGGTCAGGACCAACGATCTCCCTCCACATGGTAACGAGATTAGAGTGCTCGGGACGGGTAAAGGTAGAAATGGGGGGGGGGGTGATAGGATGGGGGTAGAAGCCACACTCTTGGCCAAAATCGGTCATGGTGATGGAGAATCGTTGTCCGCCCAACTTGAATCGAACCACGTGCACCACATCACTAGGTGTCTCCCGGTAATCAGCTCAATGAAACTCGAAAGAGGCCGCAAACTCCAAAAATAAACCACAGAATATAGGAGTGCTAACCTGGAAAATATCAAGCAGTGGAGTGTCTCCCAGGAGCTCCTCCATGTCCTCCAAAATGCTGAGCTGCTACAGAATGTTGTTGTCAAGGTATCGGCCACTCAACCGTATCATCCACTCAACGGTATCGACCGGTAAGAGAAGCGTCAGACCCTCTCATGTTCCAGATCAGTGACCAGGAATACCATGCATTGGTAAGGAACACCTACAGGTCTCGGTCCAGGTGCAGGTGCAGCAGTAGAAGCTAGCTCTGTGGGTGGATCGGCTGTAGGAGGTGAAGGCTATGTAGATGAAGCGGTAGATTTGGGACAAGATACTAGGGAAGATGGCGCAGGTAGAGTGGAAACTGGTGGATCAGAAATGGAGGTGCTTGGAAGTTCTATGGTGGTAGGTGGATGTACATCTGTGCTAGGCCTGGCCTCTACTAGGGCAGTCGGTGGCGGAAGAATGGCCAATAGAGGGAGCTCGTAGACCATTGTGTCTGGGTCTAGCTTCGTCGAAGGTCAGATTTGAATCCGCTGAAAAATGGGACCCTCACCCTCAGTGACGGAGGTCGGCCGCTTCCCCCGAGAAGGATCGCGATCTTCCATAACCTTGACTGAGGATAATAAGTCAAGATAAATTAGATCTTGAAATGAACCCAAATGATGGATCTGGCAAAGGGGGGTTCGTGTTTCTTTCAGGAGATTAAATGGGAAGAAAGGGGAAGAAATGGGGAGTCTTGAGACACAGGCCCAAGTTGGGTGGCCTGCGGCTTATATAGCTGCGGTACATGGTGTGTACGTCTGGACTACACGCTGTGTATCCAATTTTATTTTGTTAAAAAAAGAATAAAATATACTATATAATAATTAAGATTAATTAATTAAAATAAAAGAAAAATAGGTATATATATGTATATACAGAATTAAAATAAAATAAAACTATATAGGTAATGTAGTTGGAAAATACACGTCGTGTGTTAAAAAATTGTAAAAAGAGAAGTACAATCTTTGGTCTGGTGCTCGGGGCGAGGTTCGAACCAGTGATCGGTCATTCCGAATGGAAGACCTAGACCACTGGTGCGAAGGCTGTACTGCTGCCCATATTTATGATATATATATATTTATTTATTTATTCTATACGGCCTATACAAATGGGAAGAAAGAAAAGCACGACATATGGTTTTTAATTATATAATAAGGGGATGAAGTAGGGAGATTAGCCGAGTTCGAACCCGGGTCTTTTGGATCCAGGGCCGAGACTTTTCCAATCTGCCAACTTCATCCACATGAATTTATTTTATAAGAAAAAGTTTTTAAATTAGTGAGGAAAAATATGGCAGACATGATGTATATCAAAAGACACACAGTGTGGTTTTATTAAAAGAGTAAATGATGGAAATGGGACGGTTGTCAGGATTCGAACCCGGGACTTTTAGATCCGGTTTTACAATCCTAACCAACTGGTCCATCGCTATCATGGGTTTTCTTATAAGAAAATATATATAACTATATGAATTACTACACATGTCGTGTAAGAAAAGGAGGAACCCCATACTGAAGGTAGGTCGGGAGGATTCAAACCGGGGACGGCTCAGATAAACTCAAGTGACTTTACCATCGCCAACAGCATCATCCATTCTTATTTATTTGTTATTCTATAGATTTATAATATTATGATTATAAATTAAAAAGATAAGTACATTTTGTGTATAAAAGTGGGACACGACGTGTAACCTCTGGGTTTCCTCCTAGGAAGCACCTTTGTTTTAGATCGTTGGCTCGACCTTCTTACCTTGACGTACCTGAGAGGTGTGGTGGAGATCGCTCCCACTGTATCTTCTATGGGATGGAAAATCTTTAGGCGTTGGTCGTTCACCTTGAACGGTTGACCATCCTCCTTAGAAATTTCCACCACTCCGTGAAGGAATAATCGTATGACATGGAACGGTCCCTACCACCTCTAATTGAGTTTTCCAAGGAATAAGCGAAGACGAGAGTTGAAGAGGAGTACCTGATCACCGGGTTGAAATGTTTTTCGAGAAATAATCTGGTCATGGATCGATTCTGTCCTCTCCTTGTACAATTTAGCATTCTCATATGCTTCTCATCTGATTTCATCAAGTTCCGATAGCTGGAACATACGTCTCTCTGTCGTAGCCTTCAGATCAAAATTTAGGGCTTTGACGGCCCAATATGCTTTGTGTTCCAGCTCCACAGGCAGATGGCATGGTTTTCCATAGACGAGATGAAATGGCGACATCCCCAGTGGTGTTTCAAAAGTGGTGTGATAGGCCCACAAAGAATCACCAATCTATTTGGACCAGTCATTCCTTGAGGTTTTCACTGTTTTCTCCAAAATTTGTTTGAGATCATAGTTGGAGAGCTCCACTTGTCCACTTGATTGGGGATGGTATGGTGTAACCATGTGATGCTTCACCCCATATTTTTACAACACTCCTTTCATTAACGTGTTGTCAAAGTGAGTCCCTTTTTCACTGATCAGCACATGAGAATCCCCAAACCTAATGAAAATGTTCTTTTTTAGAAAGTTCATGACTACCTTAGTTGTGTCGTGGGCCTTTGCAGTGGCTTCTTCCCATTTAGAGACGTAATAAATGCAGACAAGGATGTAGGTACGCCTGGAAGATGGGGAAATGGTACCATGAAGTCGATGCCCCCAACGTCAAAAATCTCGACCTCTGGGATGGGGTGTTGAGTCATCTCGTCTCTTTATCCCATATTACCTGTACATTGGCATGGATCACAATGGGAAACGAAAGCTCGGGCATCTTTATGCATGGTGGGCCAGAAAAACCCAGATTGGAGAATCTTTTCTATGGTACAATCCGGTCCATGATTTCCTCCAACATGTGAGGCATGACATAATTTCAGGACCCCTTGGACCTCCGTCTCTGGGATGCACCGTCGGATCACCCCGTCTCCACAAGATCGGAATTGGAGCGGGTCTTCCCATAAGTATCACTTAACATCAGAGAGGAACATTTTATTCTGCTGGAAGGAGAGGTCGGGATAGATGGAACCTGTAACTAAATAGTTAGAAATATTAGAAAACCAAGGCCTAGGGGACTCAATAATAGAAAAGAGATGCTCACCAAGAAAATCCTCCCTTATCTCTCGATCCTCCTCTTTCTCTGCCTGTGGCAGCTCCAAACGGGATAGATGATCAGCAACCATGTTCTCACTCCCTTTTTCTATCTCTGATCTCTAAATCAAATTCATGTTTTAGGTGGACCCATCGGATCAATCGGGGATTTTCATCCTTCTTGTTTAACAGGTAAATAAGTGCTCCATGGTCAGTATAAACAATAACTTTAGATAACACAAGGTAAGAATGAAACATGTCTAAGGCGAACACTACTGCCAGCATCTCCTTCTCTATAGTGGTGTAGTTCAGTTGGGCCTCATTGAGTGTCCTGCTGGCATAGTAGATGGGTCAGAAGATTCGGTCCAGCCGCTGACCCAGGACAGCTCCCACTACATAGTCACTGGGATCGCACATCACATCATATTGTGCCTCCCAGTTGGGGGAAATAATCAATAGAGCTTCGACCAGGCATTGCTTTAGATGCTCAAAATCTAAGGTGCATGCCTCAGTGAATTTCAAAATGGAATCCTTTTTCAAGATATTGGTGAGGGGTTGGGCTATATTTGAGAAGTAGCGGACAAACCGCCTGTAAAAACCTTCATGGCCCAGGAAGCTGCGGATGTCTCTAACAGAAGTTGGAATGGGAAGTCGTGAAATAACTTCTATTTTTTCCGGATCCACCTCTATCCCCTTTGCTGAAATTATGTTTCCCAGAACTATGCCACTTTTCACCATAAAATGACACTTTTCACAGTTCAAAACTAGGTTAGTGTTTTCACTTCGATCCAGTACAAGTTCTAGGTGCCGTAAACAGGTGGTGAATGACTTCTTGTAAATGGAAAAATCATACATGAAGACCTCCAGGATTTGTACTTCCATGTTGTGAAAAATGGCCAGCATGCATCGCTGGAATGTGGTGGGAGCGTTGCACATACCGAAAGACATATTTCAATAGGAAAATGTTCCTTATAGGCAAGTAAAATTTCTCTTCTCCTGGTCATCTGGGGAAATAGAAATCTGATATAGCCAGAGTAGCCATCGAGGTAGCTGTAATATTCATGCTGAGCTAGCCTTTCTAGCATCTGATCCATGAAGGGCAGGGGAAAATGTTTTTTCCTTGTGGCATCGTTCAGATTCCTGTAATATACACAGACTCTCCAGCCCGTGACTGTGCGAGTGGGGATGAGCTCGTTCTTGTCGTTTGATACCACAGTGATGCCTCCCTTCTTAGGGACCACTTGAAGGGGACTTACCCACGGGCTATATGATATAGGGTAAATGATTCCTACATCTAAGAGATTGATGACCTCCTTCTTTACGAATTCCATAATTGGAGGGTTCAGACGCCACTGGGGTTGTCTAGATGTCTTTTCTCCTTCTTCGAGTATCACCATGTGGGTGCAAATGGTAGGGCTGATACCCTTCAAATCAGCCACCGTCCATCCAATTTCCTTCTTTCTCTGCTTCAAAACTTGAAGAAGTGCATCCTCATGTTCCTTTTATAGTTCTACACAAAGTATAATGGGAAAAGTATAATGGTCCCTCAAATACCTGTATTTTAAGGAAGGTGGGAGAGGTTTCAGTTCTAGTTCAGGTGCCTTGAGAATTGACGGTACCAGTGGTTGTACTTCTACCCTCTCTTGGACGTCAGGAATGACAGCTCGTTTCTAGTAGTGGCCGCCCTGGTCTTCAATGAATTTCAGTTCCTCTGGAACCTCATCAGTGGGTATGTCTAGAAAAATCATATCATCTAAAATGGAATAACATACAAGATCATCTTCTTGTCTACTCAGTTGTTCATCCATGGTAGTCACTTTGTAGTAGTGCTCATGTTCGGATAACGATTCTTGTTTGAAGGCCTTTAGAACATTGTAGGAGACTCTTTCATCCCCTACTCGAAAAATCAAATCCCCCTAGTGCACGTCAATGAAGACTTTCCTTGTGGCTCGGAAAGGTCTTCCAAGTATAAGAGGTGACTTCTGATCCTCCTCCTTGTCCAGGATAATAAAATCTTCTGGGAGGATCAATCATCCCACCTTCACGAGCACATCCTCCATTATCCCTTTTGGATATTTAATGGATCTGTCAGCAAGTTGATGGGCGACTCGGGTAGGCTTCACATCATGGAGTCTGAGTTTTTGGAAGACTCTGAATGGCATGAGGTTGACACTGGCTCCTAATTTTCATAGAGATTTTTCAAATTCACAGGGTCCAATTGTACAAGGGATAGTAAAGCTACCATGATCCTAGAGTTTCAGAGTAATGGAATGTTGTACGACCTCGGAGAACTCCTTTGTCAGTGCTGTGATGCCCAAATCCTCTATCTTCCTTTTATTTGAGAGGATTTCCTTTATGAATTTTTCATATGTGGTCATTTGAGTCAGGGACTCTGCAAATGGGATGTTGATGGGTAACTTTCTGAATACTTCCATGAATTTTCCAAATTGGTGATCCAGCTTCCTTTGCTTCATCCTTTTTGGAAAAGGTAATGTGGGATCGAATGGTTTGATGACCTCTTTTCCATTTCCTGGTTGAGCCTTCGGTGATGAAAATTCATATGAAGAGGGTCTAAAATTGTACCTTTGTTGTCAGCAAGTTGTATAGCTGCAGTTGACCGTGCTGGTTCCTTCTGGTGTAGATTCATTCCAATTCGCAGTGTTATGGCCTGGGCCTCCTCCTTCAGGTTCTTCTTGGTGGTTCCTGGTAATATATCAGGAAGCTTCCCTGAGAGCTGATTTTCTAATTAGCCGATTTGGTTCTCGAGGCCTCGAATAGAAGCCTCCGGGTTCTGAAATCGGGACTCAACAGTAGAGATGAATTTCATCATAAGATCCCCTAACCTAGAGGTATTCTCTTGCTGAGGTGGATGTGCAGATGGTGGAGGTGGTTTCTGCCTTGGTTGCTATGGGTGAGGGTTTTGATACCCTTGCTGCTGGTAAGGGCCCTGTTGGGGCTATTGCTACCGCTGGTACTGGTTCTTATATTGTGGCTGACTGTAGTCAAGAGGTCGCTGAGGTAGAGGATTATACTACTGTTAGCCCCAGCCTGTGTTCTGGTTATCTTGCCATGCCGAGTTCTGGTATTGTTGATACTGGTTTTACCCTCTTTTTTTAGAAACATATCTCACTTCGCTTGTTGAACGGTCGACTGAAGGTCCCATAAATTCTCCTAAGATGTTGTTGTTACCACAATCACCGCATGCTAGATGGTTCGCCGCCTGGATTTGAGGTGCGCCCTTGAGATTTAATTTGTCGATCCTTTTGGATACTATATCCAACTGGGCAACAAGCATGGTAGAAGCATCAATACTATGCATACCTCGTTTTTGGGTCCCCCGCTCGGAATGCCACTAGAAACTATTGGAAGAAATATCTTCTAGTAGTTCAAAAAGTTCTTCGGGGGATTTTTGCATTACCGTACCTCCAGCAGCTGCATCCACCACAGACATTGTATTTATTGTTAGCCCTCTATAGAATGTTGGACATTCATCCAGAGTGGAAGTCCGTGGTGTGGGAATTTACGTAGCATTTCCTTGAAACGTTCCCAAGATTTGTACAATGAATCTGAGTCATGTTGTTGAATGTTGTGGATCTCATTCCATAGGGTTACCGTCTTTGATGGTGGAAAATATTTGGACAGAAATGATTGGGCTAGCTCCTCCCAGGTGAGGATGGATCTTTTTGGCACCCCTTTGATCCAATATTTAGCCTTGTCCCGTAGAGAGAAAGGAAATAGGCGGAGATGAATGGTGTCCTCAGAAACACCATGGTAACGGAATATATGGAAGATCTCTAGAAAGTTGGAGAGATGGGAATTTGGGTCTTCAAAGGGTAGGCCTCCAAATTGAATGGTGTTCTGGATCAGCTGCATGATATCATACTTGATCTCGAAGTGTTGGGCCTAAACCGGAGGACGAACGATGCCCGTATCAGCTCCGTGGATCGATGGAAGGCTATAATATATGAGAGTACGACGTGCAAGTTGCTATTGAGGAGGGTGAATCGACAGGTATTGTTGGTCCTGAGGGGAGTATTATGGCTCGTGACCTTGGTTGAAATATGGCATCCACTCTGGTTTGAATTTTTGGAGCATCGATGGGCCATAAGGTGGTGCAAGAGGAGCTTACTAGTTCTGGTTGTCATCCAGACCTAACTGTTGTCCAGCTCCTTGGACAGCAGCTGGATTTCCTTCCTCGTTCTATGTCGTGGGGTTGTTCTGATTTTTCTCAGCCATGAGTGTTTGTCGGCGCCTCAAGAACATTCGTTCGATCTACGGGTCAGTTGGCAACAGTCCTGATGACTCAGTGTTCTTGGAACGCGTGATTTGGTCTCTCATACACTTACGGACCGACACAAAATAAAACAAACTACGAAGCATAAATGAGGAAAATTAAGGATGAAAAGAAATATGTTTAGAAAAGAGATTTTTGTGAATTTCTGATTTTTATTTTAACAAAAATGTAATACAAATTGAATTAAAACAAGAATAAAATAACTTTATAGATTCCCCGGCAACAGTAACAAAATTTGATGAGTCGTTCCACTGAAGTTATTTTATCGGTGTCTCATATTATAATTACTCTAACAAGTATAGCACCAGTAGGGGTTGATCCACAGGGAACTTTATGAGGTTACTCTTATCTGGTTTCAACTTTGTTTGTATATTTATTTTAGAAAAGGCTGCTGAATTTAGAGTTGATTTTGTTTGGTTGTTTTTTGGTACAAAAATAACAATTGGTTTTTATGTTTCTTTTAACAAATTAATTGCTAGAATGAAAGAAAATATAGGAAAAGTGGTTTTGATGCAAATAAGAATAAGAATGCGTTGGGGTTATGGATTTGTGATAAGTTGATTATTAAATTAAATTTCTTATGAGGTTGTGTTGTTCATGATAATCCAACACTATGGATTACAATTTGTAATTAAGTTTCCTTGGTCTGGATTACTTAATATTAAGAGATGAAGTAACCAACTCCTTGGTCCGATAGTTAGTTTTTAACGGATATTTATTTGTCTTATTCCATTTTTAGATGCCGAATACTTTCAATGGTATTGAAATCATTCATCGTTATTCTTCTTTTGAATCCCTTAATATTCTTCCCTTGGTTCGGGACAAAATTTTCAATGATAATATGATGTGATTTAAGAAGAATACTAAGATATTGTTAAAACAAACACATTCACAACAACATAATTCAAATTACAACTCATCAGTCTCCATAACCCCAACACACTGGGTGTTTAGTTACACATATTGAAAATGCAAAACACAAAATTATTAATACCTGATGAATTCATTCTTGGAATTTTTAGGTAGAAATGATTATTTGGTAGAAGAACGACGGTATTACGACGGTAGAGCGTCTCTCCTTCGGAACTTCATCCCTTGTTCTCCACACCACAACACAATCTCCACTTCTCAATTCCTTGGTTCGGAGGCCAAGGCCTCTTTTTATAGGAAAAATAAGTACACGACATGTATATAAAGTACATGTCGTGTCCTTTCTTCAACGTGGTTTTGGCTTCCTTTTCTCCACTGGTAGGTGGCCTAACACGCCGTCGTTGACTTTGAACAGAACGCCGCCTTGTAGGTGAGTGTACACGGCATGTAGCGCCGCCATACATGGCGTCTAGTATCAAATTTTGGCCAACAAACCCTTCTATAATAGCAGACACGACGTGTATAAATGGAACATGATGTGTCTCCTTTAGCGGCCACATGGGAATGTAGACTCTTATCGGCCACCAATCGATTCTATAATGTCGTACATGGAATTTAACACCACCCCACACAGCGTGTAGTGTCTGGCTGGTGAATTGGGCATATACTCCCCCCTTTGATCCATGTCTATGTCTGAATGTACACGGAACTTATAAAAGTACACACCGTGTAGTTGCAAAATTTTCAGAAACTTCGCTTAATTTGTGTATTAGGATATAAAAATCTTGAAAATAGACAAGGTCACCAAAATCAAAGTATTTTTCCTCTAAGAATTAGGTATTGGGTGAAAACTTGTATTTATTGTTAGTACTGTGTTATGAAAATGCATACACAAATTATGTGCATCAGTAACCTTTCATTATTTTTCCAAATTTCCAATTATATGAACAGTTCCACCGGTGAATAATTCAATATGTAATCTATAACAGTAACCTCTCCTTTTCCAAATTTCAAATTCTAAGAACAGTTCCATCGGTGAACAGTTCTATCGGTAACCTCTAACGGTTACCACTATTTAATATTCCAAATTTTGAGTTAGTGAACAGTGTTTCCAAAACTGTGAGGTCTATCACTAACCTCTATCGGTAACCTCTATTTTCCTTTACCAAATATTCAGTTCATGAATAGTGTTTCATGAATGGTGAGGTCTATCGGTAACCTCTATCAGTAAACTCTATTTTCCTTTTCCAAATTTTGAGAACCTGAACAGTGCTTCTAGAATGGCGAGGTCTATCAGTATCCTCTATTAGTAACCTCTATAGGTAACCTATATTTCCTTTTCCAAATTTTATCTTCGTGAACAGTGTTTCCACCTTCCTATAGTTTCTCCCCTTTAATGTTTCCTTTGATGTAAAATTCATTTAAAACATTATTTTAAAGACTCTAAGTCCAATACAAAGGCCATGACTCCAATATTAATTTATCCTAAGGCTCGAGAATTTTTTACATTGTCAAACCATGTGGTTTAACGTGATCCAATTTTAATGGAAAACCTAGCATATATTAAACCACCACTCCATTAAATCATCTAAAGGCACAAGATATCTTCCTCCCTAGTTCTTCCTCCTTGTTCTCAGCTATGAGATGCTAGAACCTTTTATTCTATTCCATAGGGTTCGTGTAATCAATCTTTCCTCCTAGGATTGGATCTACTCTATTTCGATGCGATAAAGTGTTATCGATCAATCTTCGGTATAAGGTATGATCTATCGCCATTCCTTTGGGTTCGTCTCCTTATGTTTCTCCTTGCCTTATTATGGTATGTGATCTCTATAATACTAATGGAGTTTTCTTGGGTTTCGGTTGGGGCGGTCGTACCACAACATCCTCAGGGGGATACAGTTGCCACCAGAGGAGACGATCATGATTATTTGTGTGGATCGTTCTTGTGTAATGAACGACAAGATCCGTTTGAGGTGGTGGATTCATTTCTTCTCTTTTATTTTACGTGCAACTGTATAGTTAGCATGTTTTATCCCACTATATGGAAATGGAATTGACATAATAAATATTTGAACCGAAAAATAAAATGATATTGATCGTATGTTATTGCCTCTTGTTTTTCTAGATAGTGTGATATGTATTATTGATTTATATAGTTGTTCATTCTTGATGGAAATTGGTAAAGAACATAAACTGGAAGTAATTTACAATGGTTTGGATAAAGATAAAGGGGCATGTAAGTGAATCATGTTCTTCTTATTGTAATTTGATGTTAATCCGAATGGTGAAGTAAGCATGTTTAATTATTTGTGATAGTTTACTGTTTAGGTTTCCCAATTTTGGAACCAATAATTAACAATTCGTTTAATCTAAGATGAATTAAAGAACTGGTGGTTTGATAAAAGATAATACCTTATATGGTTCAGTGTTACCCTCTTGGTTGTTTAAGGTCCAAGAGCCCATTTTATATGATGTTTGTATTTCCTATTTCATGTGTTGTGGTGTGATCCTAGATGGATGTTTTGATATGTGTGGGTAGGGAGTCCTATTGATTGTGGCAGCAGTTGACACCTAGAGTGGCAAGATGCATCAGATTTTGCATATGGCCATCAGGGAGGAGAGAAGGGATGACGGAACGGGTTGGATGTGAATTTTTGGATGCTTTCTATTTCTTATTCGTGGTCTATGTGCTTCACTTCTCCCCACTACTCAAGGTATCTAGTCTTACTTACCCTTATTCTAAAAGGGGTGAAGATTCGTGGGGTATTACACTTGCTTTATATGTTTATATTCTCAATGGAGAATGGGTCTATGCTCTTTCTATAGGTGGAAAAGACGTGATGGGAAGTTCATCTACTCACCGGGTTGATCCCCCATGTGTTAAGTATCATGGAATTTTTTCCTAAAATTCCTGGGAATATGGGAAAGTAATGCTGTAAATAAATAATTGAATAAATGATGTTTACCCATGGGTTTTGGAGATTTCTGGGGAGCAATGCTAAGGTTGTGATTTGGAGTGACAGTTTACTTTAGGTGTGATGATAATGAGATTTAATGTGGAATTGTTATTGGTTAATTAATGTTTATGGAATTAATTTATGTTAAGTGAAACTGACAAAAAGGGAATGAAATAATGTATTAAAGATCTTTAAATGGTTGTGTTCTTATCTGATACCTAATATTAGAAGTGGAAGCCCAGATTCTAAGAGACATTAGCTACAGTTGAAACTAAGACTATGTTATTCCCATTGTGTGGTTGTGAGCTATAGTATATTCTATAATTTTTTTGTTTCTATATGCTACTCCACCTTGTCAGTGGGGGAAATTGACACCCTAAGTATTATGAGCCCCGATGGAGGGGAGGTGTTTTCCCCAACATTATTATGGGAGGATGAATGACTGACTACCACCTTTGGCCTCACTCTCTTCTCTTGGTAGTTACTTTTGCTGGTAGGAACATTGGTTAGTTTTCCTCATATATGTGTGTAGAGGGATGTAATGGATGGTGGTTAATCACAAAAATATATTCTGGATATAGTTTACTATGGACTACTATTGGTGTAACGTGTATAGACTGTGATGGATTGAGGATCCTTACTCGGTGTATGGGCTGTGATGGATTGAGGTATAATACCAGATATATGATACACATTATGCGGGCTGTGGTAGCTCCCAGAAACAACCTGGTTACTTTTCTTATGTGGATGTGGTGGTTTTGATGCATGAGATTCATCTTGTGGTGCTTCACCCAAGTGTCTATGGGCAAGCCTCTTTGGAGAGAGATGCTCAGGGTGTGCAACGTTGTGGCAAAGTGGTAAACCAGCAGGGAAGTAGTAGCATGATACCATTGATATTCTTTATTGTATGATATATTCTTGTATGTGTTACTTGGTGAGAGTATCCATGATGAGGCTGGGAACTTTGTATACCTGTTTAGGTAACGAGTCAGTTTCACTTACTGTTCATAGTGATTTAGCAAGCTTTCTTTACTTTTTCACAAGAGGATTTGGGGAGGATCCTACTGAGTATACTATTACACTCACCCTATGTATATATAAACTTCTTTTCATGTCACTTGGAGTAGGTTGGAGAACAGGCTGGTTACGACTAGCATGCAGTTGTAGGAGCTGTTCTGGCTTGTGGTTGCTACTGTTTTACTTCTTTTTTGGGTACTTGAAATTTTTTCCCATTAACTTGTAGTAGTTTTTTAGGAAATTTCATATGTGTACATGGAATTTCATTCATCTTACTAGTTGAGTTGGAGTTGGTTGGTTTCTATCTTATCTCTCTCCGCTTGTGTTCTCTTAGAGTGTAATGCCTCCCATTTGTGTGTTTACTATACCCTTGGTGCCAGTCACCATCCTGGGGCCTACTGGAGGTGGTACTCAGGGGTCATTATCTCCCTTATGAAATTTTCAGCACATGAGGGGTACACTTTTTGGGGAGGGGGTCATGAAAAAGTGGTATCAGAGGTCAGGTTGAGGGATTGGAAGGAGTTCAGAGTTAGGAAAAGGTGAGGTTGCATGGGTTGGTAGGGAAACTATGTCATTCATGTTTCACAAGTGATGTAAACATTGGATACTAGTTGAGACATAGGCGTTTAGGGCCCCCTATGATATGATGTACGAACATTTATGTTTACAATGGCTACTAGATGAGGTGATACTAGTTGTAGGGTATATACTTAGCAAAGGATCGTGCATCATTCTTCTTTGTGCCTGTGTTTAAATGGGTAGGCCTTGGATAGGTTATATTAAAATGAATAAAAGAAAGCAATTAATTAATTAATTTTGAGTATTCCGTATTCCAGGTTTAGGAGCCCTACCTTTTTGTTATTTTATAGGTATGGCTTCTGGTCGACGTCCTCCTTAGGATTGCATAGAATATTTTAAGTAGGCTGTTCCAACAGATCGCCTCAGGGTAGAGGTTGACGATGATGACTCTTAGAGGAAGAAATTTTGAGAGTTTCAGCGCCAGAATCTGCAGAAGTATGAAGGCTCTATTTCAGATGCAGTCACGGAAGACAGGTTAGAGGAGGTCGATATCATCTTTAGTTCGATCAATGCTAGGAAGGAGATTTGGGTGTCCTTGGTTGTGACTATTCTCCGTGGAGCAGTAAGGTAGTGGTGATTTTTATTCCTCTGGGATCACGAGGAGTCCGCGATCTCATGGGAGGTGTTCCAAGGCAAGTTAAGAGTCATGTTTCTTTCTTCGACCATGAAGGCATCCATTCGGTAGGAGCTTCTTACCCTTTGACAGGGGAGATATACTATTCAAGAGTTTGGAATCTATTTTAGGAAACTTTTATGATATTCTTTGGACTTGTTTCTAGATGAGGAGGCACGTGAAAGGCATTTGGAAGAGGCTTTGAGTCCAGAGATCCAGCGACATGTCACCCTATTTATGGTAAAGACGTATCTTGAGGTGCGGGCGAGGTTAGATGTTGTCGAGATTAATTTTTCCAGAACTAGATCATCATGAGAGGTGATCCATCGTGATTCCTCACGAAGCAGATTTGTGGTCGGAGCTTCTAGGTTTTTAGGGAACAAGAGTTTCCGTTCAGTCAGGGGTAGGTCCCAGCCCTTCACAAATTGTTTCTCTAGAGGTTGAAACTCTTAGGCCTATGCCAAGGGATCAGTTGATTGTATTTATTATGGTGGTTGAGGTCATCAGCAGCGAGAGTGCTCGACCATTCAGATCAGTCATCGTGCGCCAGGTTTTCCACTCCAGGTTATTCTGTTGAGGTAGTTCCAGCCAAGGCAGCAAGAGAAGTTTGTACCGTCTATAGATCAGCCGAGGTTAGATGGAGAAGGAAGATAAAAACCCTGTGACACTCCTCGTCCAATGAGAGCAGAGTGTCACCAAGGTGGTGGTCCTCATCAGGGTTATAAAGGCTATGGAGGAGGTTGTGGTCAGCTTTATGCTTTAGCATTGCCATCTCCAGATGAGAAAGACGTCATTAGAGGTAACCATTTCTTGTTTTCTACCTTGGTGTATGCCTTTTTTGACTCTAGAGAAACATCCTCTTTCATATCACCTACCATTTTCCATGCTTTGGGACTTGAGTAAGAGAGGCTTCCCATGCCTTTGGCATTGACTACACCAGTTGGAGGTCAAGCTGACTTGATTGAAGTATGTAGAGACTGTGAGCTAGTGTTGGGGAAGCACTACTCTTGTGGAGATTTCCTATGATTATGAATACAACCATATGATGTCATCATTAGCATGGATTGGTTGTATTCAGTGCTGGCTATCATGGATTCCTTCAGGAAGATGGTAATTTTCTTCGATGCAGATGGAGAGTTGGTGGTGTTTTTTGGAGAGCGATACCCTCAAGTGGGTCAAAGGCGTGTTATGTCCCTATTATCTATGATGGATGATCTGATGCTGTATTTATTCAGAGGTTCAATAGTGGGCGTTTCCTAGGGTCGTATAAGACTAACCAAATGTCTTTCCAGAAGAGGTTGTAGCAGTACCCCCTCAACGAGAGATCGAGTTTGGGATTGATCTGCAACAAGGAGAATATCTTATCACTATTTCTCCATATAGGATGCCCCTTCTGAGTTACGAGAGCTACCTATATAGCTGGATGGTCTGTTACAGTTAGGTTTTGCTCAGCCAAGTGTGTCCCCTTATAGTGCACTAGTTTTGTTCAAAAAGAAGGTTGACGGAAGTTTGCGGTTGTGTGTCGATTATCTTTGCTTAAACAAATTGACAGTAAAGAATTTATATCATCTTCTACATATTGATGATTTATTTGATCAACTGAAGGGTGAAATCTAGTTCTCAATGATCAACTTGCGATCATGATATCATCAGATGCATGTGAATGATGAGGATATCCCGAAGACTGCATTCCATTTTCATCATGGGCATTATGAGTTCATTATAATGCCATTTAGCATGAAAAATGATCTATTTGTGTTCATGGGAATGATTAATTCTGTGTTCTATGAGTCCTTGGACATATTTGTGGTGGTTTTCATCGACGAAATCCTTTTGTACTCTATTTATGAGGATGAGAATGCAGAACATCTACGTGCCGTTTTGGGAGTTCTTCATGAACATCGGCTGCTTGGGAAGTTGTCGAAGTGTGAGTTTTTGGCCCACGGATTCCATTTCATGGGACATTTTAGGTCCTGTTAGGGATTAGCTATGGATCCATAAATGATAGAAGCAGTTGTGTATTGGAAATACCCCAAGACAGTGTCAGAGGTGCGAAGTTTACTTTGTATCGTAGGCTACTACATGAGTTTCGTAGCCGATTTCTCATGAGTTGTGACTCCTATGACAACATTGACCAGGAAGGATCAGGAATTCATATGGACTGATCAGTTTTAGCAAGCCTTCGAGTATCTATAAGAGAATTTAGTAAGTTCTCCAGTTCGTTGTCTTCATACTGAGGGAGTTCGGTTTGATGTTTTCTGCGATTCTTCTCATATGGGGTTGGGATGTGTTCTGATGTATAAAATATCAATTTTTTCTTATGGATCTTGGATGCTAAATCCCCATGAACATTCCTAATCCACTCATGATCTTGAGTTGGAATCTGTGGTGTTTGCTCTGAAGTTGTGGAGACATTACCTCATTGGTGAGTGATTTGTGGTTTTCACCGATCATAAGAGTTTGAGTTATGTTTTCTCCCAGCATGAATTGAACATAAGACAGTGTCAGTGGATGTAGTTCTTATAGGAATATGACTTATAGAAATCATATACACCTGAAAAGGGGAATGTTATAGCTGATGCACTAAGTCGAAAGTAATGTAGTGGTGTGGTGCGTTAATTTGGTGATTTATTGAGAGTAATGGAAGAAATATCATAATTACCTCTTGATATGGGAGATGTTGGGGGAAGAGCTTGTATTTTTTAGATGACGGCACAGTCATCTCTATTGCAAAAGGTGGAAGAGTCCCTATTGGGGGATCTAGAGGTGGAGGTCTGGAAAGACTATGTTATTTGTGGTGAGGCCCGTGACGGTTGTTCACAGGATGAACAACACTGAGTGTTGTATGATGGAAGTTTTTTTGTTTCTTTGAATATGCAAAAGACGGATCTCAGAGAGTCCCACAGTTCTCTTTTAGCGGTGAATCCTAGCATGACAAATATTTAACAAGACTCAATGAGTCAATTTTTGTGGCCAGGGATGAAGCGTGCAGTTGTGGAGTTTGTGTCCCGATGTTTGGTCTTCCAGAAGGTGAAGGTTGAGCACCATGTCCTGGGTGGTTTTCTTCAACCATTGGATGTTCCTTTGTGGAAGTGGGAGGACATCTCAATAGAGATTAATATTGGTTTACCCCAAGCTCAAGGAGGACATGATGCTATTTGGGTGGTAGTTGATCATTTAACCAAATCATCCCACTTCATAGCATTCAAGGAGTCAAGCTCAGTAGAAGTTTTGTAGAGGAAGTATCTGGAGGAGGTGGTGAGACTTCATGGAGTCCCAAGGATGATCATTTATAATCATGATCCTCATTTTACCTCTAGGGTGTAGAGAGGTCTCTAGCATGACTTTGGTTATCATCGATTCCTTAGCACAGTTTTTCTTCCTCAAACAGACGGTCAGACAGAGCGAACCATCTAGATTCTTGAGGACATGTTATGCTATTGTGTTATGAATTTGGGAGGTTCTTGGATGAGGAACATACCCATGGTGTAGTTATCTTACAAAAATATTTTTCACACCACCATCGGTATAGAGCCGTTTGATGCCTTGTATGGCCGACCTTGTCATTCTCCATTGTGCGGGACTGAGGTCGAAGAGTCAACAATTCTCAGACCAGAACTAGTAGAGAATACAACAGAGATGATTCAAGTGATTTTTGAGCGGATTAAAATTGAGCCAGATCGTCAGAAATCATATGTCAATCAAAGGATGACACCATTACAGTTTGATGTTGCGGATCATGTGTTCCTGAAGGTGACTCCCCATCGTGGGAAGCAAATGTTTGGCCATGGGAGTAGGCTTTCTCCACAGTTTGTTGGGAATTTAAAGGGGTTAGCTCGTGTTGGAGCTATGGCATATCTAGCAGCACTTCCCCCACAAATGAGTCAGATACATGATGTTTTCTATGTATCAGAGCTCCCTGATTATCTTCATGATGACTCCCACATCATCGATTGGGGAGAGATCAATGTAGATGATGATGTGACCTTCAAGGAGTGACCTATGAAGATCAAATACCTCAAAGAAAAGGTGTTGCGTGAGCATTATATCCCCTTGGTTCATGTCTTGTGGTGACATGGTGGAATGGAGGATATTACCTTGGAATGTGAGTCACATATACGTGCCCAGTACCCAGTTTTGTTTGATGTTTAACTCATTTCATGTAACAATGTCCCTTATACGGTTATAGTCCATTCGTGTTTATAGTATGTATTTCTTTTGTTGCTTCTTTTAGATTCTCCTCTTCTGAGATGTATGTCGATGGGTGGTTGTTCAGACCCCATTTCGTTTTCCCATTATAAGGTTTTTAAATTCTCGAGGATTAGAATATTTTGAGAGGTATCTGATGTAATGGATGAGACCTCTCTGGTGCATTTGTTTGGAAAAATAAGGTGTATGAGGTGATTCGAGAGGTCAGGGTGACTTATCCACAACACTTTTTGAATTTTACAATTCGGTGACTAGTTCAAATAGTAGATAGTTTTGAATAGTGCAACGGTAACCTTCTATGACCAGTTCCATCGATGAACAGTTCTATTGGTGAGGTCTAATGGTAACCTCTCTTTCCTCTAGAAAATTTCCAATTCTATGAACAGTTCCATCAGTGAACAGTTCTATCAGTAACCTCTAAGGGTAACCTATATTTCCTTTTCTAAATATAAAATTCTATGAACAGTTCCATCGGTGAACAGTTCAATAGGTAACCTAAAATGGTAACCTCTCTTTCTTTTTCCAAATTTCCAATTCTATGAACAGTTCCAACGGTGAACAGTTCTATCGGTAACCTCTAACAGTAACCTCTATTTCCTTTGCTAAATTTCCAATTCTATGAACAGTTCCATCGGTGAACAGTTCTATTGGTAACCTCTCTTTCCTTTTCCAAATTTCTAATTCTATAAATAGTTACATTAGCGAACAGTTCAATCAGAAATCTCTAACGGTAACCTCTCTTTCCTTTTCCAAATATCCAATTCTATGAATATTTCGATCAATGAACAGTTCTATTAGTAACCTGTAATGGTAACCTCTATTTCCATGGCCAAATTTTGAGTTCGTGAATAGTGTCTCTAGAACTTTGAGGTCTTTCGGTAACCTCTATCAGCAACCTCTTTTTTCCTTTTCCAATTTTTGAGTTCGGGATGAGTGTTTCTAGAATGGTGAGGTCTATCAGTAGCCTCTATCGGTAACCTCTATTTTTCTTTTCCAAATTTTGAGTTCATGAATAGGGTTTCCATAAGAGTGACGTCTATCGGTAACATATATCGGTAACCTCTATTTTCTTTTCCAAATTTTGAGTTCGTGAATAGTGTTTCCTACTTCCTATAGTTTCTCCCCTTTTACATTTCCTTTGATGTCAAATGCAATTAAAACAATATTTTAAGGACTCTTATGTTGATTTTAAGGCCATAACTCTTATATTAATTTATCTTATGGATTGTTACGTTTTTCTTGGTCAAACCGCGTGGTTTAATGGGATCCTCTTTTAATGGAAAACCTAGCGTATCTTAAACCACCGCTCCGTTAAATCTTCTAACGAGACATGATATCTTACTCCCTAGTTCTTCCGCCTTATTCTCGACTATGAGATGCTAGAACCTTTCATTCTATTCCATAGGGGTTGTGCAATCAAACATTTTTCCTAGGATAGTTTCTGCTCTGTTTGGATGCAATCAGGTAGTATTGATCAGCCTTCGGTATAAGGTATGATCTATCACCATTCTTTTGTGTTCTTCTCTTTCTGTTTCTCCTTTCCCTGTTATGGTATGTGATCTCTATAATACTAATGGAGTTTTCATGGGTTTCGGTTGGTGTGGTCATACCACAAAATCCTCGGGTGGATACAGTTGTCACGGGAGGAGGCGATCATGATTCTTTGGGTTGAACGTTCTTGTATAAAGAACAACAAGAACCATTTTAGGTAGGGGATTCATTGCTTATATTTTATTTTATGTGAAACTATATAGTTAGCATGTTTTAACCCACTATATGTCAATGGAATTGACATAATAAATATTTTAACCAGAAAATAAATTGATATCGATCGTATGTTATTGCCTCTTTTTTTTCTAGTAGTGTGATATCTATGATTACTTCGTATATCTATTTGTTATTGATGGAACATGTTAAAGAATGTAAACTATAGTTAATTGATAATGGTTTGGCTAATGATAAAGAGGCATGTAAGTGAATCTGGTTCTTCTTGTTGTAATTTGATGTTAATCAAAATGGTACAGTAAGCATGTTTAAATATTTGGGATAGCTTACTATTTATGTTTCCCAATTTTGGAACCTATGATTAATAAATCAGTTAATTCAAGATGTATTAAAGAACTGGTGTTTTGATAAATGATAATCCCTTGTAGGGTTCAAAGTTACTCTCTTGGTTGTTTAAGATCAAAGAGCCCATTTGAGATTATGTTTGTTTTTCTTCCTTCTTGTGTTGTATTGTGAGCCTGTATTTCTTTTGTGATATGTGGGGGTAGGGAGGCCTATTATTTATGGCATCATTTGATGCCAATAGTTGCGAGATGCATTGGTTTATGCATGTGGGTGTCCAGAATGACACAAGGGATGATGGAACATCTTGGATGTGAATGTTTATTTTCTTGCTGATTCTTATTGGTTGTTTATGTGCTTTAATTCTCCCCACTTCTCAAGGTAGCTTGTATTACTTACCCTTCTTCTGAAAGGGGCGAAGATGCTCGGGGTATGCCACCTGCTTTCTGTGTTTAGCTTCTCAAGGGATAATGGGTCTACGCTCTTGCTATAGGAGACAAAGACTCGACAGGTAGTTCATCTACTAACCGTGTTAATCCCCCTTGTGTTTAGTAGCATAGAATGTTTTTCTAGAGTTACTAGGAATATGGGAATGTAATTCTGCAAATAAATAATAGGAGAAATGATTTTAAACCATGTGGTTTGGAGCTTGTTGGGGCACAATTCAGAAGTTGTGATTTGAAGGAATAATGTACTTTGGGTGTGATGCTAATGAAATTTAATGTGGAATAGTTATTGGATAATTTATGTTTAAATAATTAATTAATTTATTGTGAAACTAATAAAATGGTAATGAAATAATGTATTAAATATCTTTATATGGTTGTGTGCTTATAGGATACCTAGTCTTGGAAGTGGCAGCCTAGACTCTGAGAGACGTTAGTTGCAAATGATTCTAAGAAAAGGTTATTCCCATATTGTTTCAGTGAGATATAGTATATTCTGTACTTTTTCTGTTTCTATATGGTACTCCACCCTGTCAGTAAGGGAAACACCCACTCCAGGGATTCTGACCCATGGGGTGTGTTTTCCGCAACATTCCGGTGGTAGGATGAACGACTGACTACCCCCTTTAGCCCCACTCCCATCTCTTGGTAGTTACTTGTGCTGGTAGGCATAATAGTTATTTTTCACCATATATGCTTGTTGAGGTATGTAATAGATTTTGGTTATTTACAAACATATATTATGGATATAGTTTTCTATGGACTACAATAGGTGTAACGTGTATAGGTTGTGATGTCATGGGGATCCTTAGTTGGTGTATGGGTAGTAATGGCATGAGGTATAATACCTATCATATAATACATGTTATGAGGGCTGTGGTGGCTCCCAGAAACAACATGGTTACTTTTCTTACGTGAATGTGGTGGTTTTTTTACATGAGGTGCATGTTGTGGTGCTACGCCCAGGTGTCTGCAGGCACGCCTTTTTGGAGAGATATGCTAAGGACGTGCGACGTTGGGGAAAAGCGCAAACTAGTGGGGAAATAGTTTAGGGTTACTATTGATATTTTTTATTATATTATATATTCTTGTATGTGTTACATGGTGAGAGTATCCTAGGCGAGGTTGGGAACTTAGTATACATGTTTAGGTGACGAGTCAGTTTCACTTGTTGTTCACTGTGCTTTAGCATGACTTCATTACTTTTTCATGAGAGGCTTTGGGGAGGATCCTACTGAGTATACAATTATACTCCCCATATGAATATATAAACTGCTTTTCAAGTCACTTGGAGCAGGTTGGAGATCAGGCTGGTTACTACTACCTTGCGGTTGGAGGAGCTGTTTGGGATTGTGGTTGCTACTGTTTTACTTCCTTTTTGGGTATTTGCAGTTTTCCCTATTTAGTTGTAGTAGTTTTGTATGACATTTCATATGTGTACTTAGAATTTATTTCATCTTACTGTTTGAGTTGGAGTTGGTTGGTGTCTATCTTATCTCTCTTCCACTGGTGTTCTCTTTGAGGGTAATGCCTCCCATTTGTGTGTTTACTATACCCTCGATGCTAGTCACCAACCCGGGGACTACTAGAGGTGAGACATAGGGGGGTCATTATCTCCCTTCTCACATTGCTGACCCAGGAGGGCTACACTTTGTGGGTAGGGGGTCATGATAGAGAGGTATGAGAGGGCAGGTTGAGGGATTTGATGGAGTTTGGAGTTAGGCACATGTAATGTTTCATGGGTTGGTAGGGAAACAATGTCATTCATGTTTATCAAGTGATGTTAACACTGGAGTCTAGCAGATACATAGGCCTTTAAGGCCCCCTATGATCAAATGTATAGATTTTAAGTTTAAAATGGATAATAAATGATGTGATACTAGTTGCAGGGTAGAGACCTAGGAAAGGATCATGCATAATTATTCTTTGTGCCTATGTTTGAACGGGTAGACCTTGGATAGGTTAATCTAAAGTGATTAAAAGAAAAAAATTAATTAATTAATGTTGAGTATTTTTTATTCCATGTTTAGGAGCTCTAACTGTTAGTTATTTTATAAGTATGGCTCCAGGTTGACGTCCTCGTCAGTATCACATAGAATATGTCCAATAAGATGTTCTAGCCGATCGAGGTAGGGTAGAGGTTGACAAAGATGAAACTTGGAGGAAGACACTTTGAGTGTTTCAGCGCTAGAATTTCAGAAGTACAAAGGATCTATTTCAGATACAGTCATAGAAGACTAGTTAGCAGAGGTCGTGAACAACTTTAGTTCGATCCATGCTTAGAAGGAGCAGTGGGTGTCCTTGGATGTGATGATGCTGTGTGGATCAGCGAGGAAATGGTGGTTCTTATTCCTCGGGGATCGCGAGGATTCAGCGATCTCATGGGTGGATTTCCGAGAAGATTTTAGAGTCGAGATTCTTTCTTCAACTGTGAAGGTGTCCAGTCTCCAAGAGCTTCTTACCCTTCAACAAACGAGTGATAGTGTGTGAGAGTTTTGAATCCATTTCAGGATCCTTTTACAATATTTTTCGGACTTGTTCCTAGATGAAGAGGCAAGGGAGTGGTATTTCGAGGAGGCCTTGCAACTAGATATCCAGCACCAGGTGACCCCATTTATCCTGAAGACATATCTTGAGGTGCTAGAGAGGGAAGAGGTTTTCAAGAAGACTTTGGCTAGAACTGGATCATCATGAGAGGGGAGTCATAGTGATTCCTCACAAAGCAGATCTATGGTCCAGGGTTCCATGTTTTCATGGCAGAAGAGTTTCCGTTCAGTCATGGGTAGGTCCCAGCCCTTCACATCTCGTTTCTATGGTGGATGAAACTCTCATGCCTATGCCAAGGGATTAGGATTTTTTTCTCATGGTGGTCGAGTTCATTAGCAACGAGTGTGCCCGACCATTCAAAGAAGTCATCGTGCACCAGGTTTTCCACTCCAGGTTCCCCCATTGAAGTAGTTCCAACCGAGGTAGCAACAACAGCTTGCACCAGCTATAGATCAGAAGAGGTTGGATGAGGTAGGTAGAGGAAATCCTCTTGATGATCCCCATCCTCATATAGTAGAGCACGACTGTGGTGGTGGTCGTCATCTGGGTTATAGAGGCCATGGAGGTGGTTGTGGTCAGCTTCATGCATTAGCGTTGCTAGTTCCAGGTGAGCCAGACATTGTTCAAGGTACACAATGCTTTTTTTATACCTTGGTGTATTCATTGTTTTATTAAGGAGAGACACATCCATTCATTTCACCTACCCTTTCCCATACTTTGGGACTAGAGGTAGAGAGGCTTCCAATGTCTTTGGCGTTGACTACGCCAGTTGGAGGTCGAGCTGACTACATTGAAGTATATAGATACAGTGGGCTAGCGCTGGTACAAAACCTATATTGGGAAGATTTCCTATTTTTATGAATACAACCATATGATGTCATCCTCTGCATGGATTGGTTGTATTCAGTGCAGGCTATCATGGATTGCTTCAGGAAGCAGGTCATTTTCTTCGATGCAGATGGAGAGTTGTTCGTCTTTGTTGTCAAGCGAGACTATCAGATGGGTCAGAGGCGTGTGACGTACTTGTTATCCATGATGGATGAGATGTTTCTGATTTCATCAGAGGTACAAAAATTGGCGTTTCCTAGGGTCATAGATGAGTACCCTGATGTTTTACCCGAAGAGTTTGTAGCATTACCCCCTCGATGAGAGATCGAGTTTGGGATCGAGATACAACTAGTAGTATCTTCTATCTATTTGTATCCATATAGGATGGCCCCTTATGAGTTACATGAGCTACGTATACATATGGATGGTCTGTTACTATTCGGTTTTGTTCGGCCAAGTGTGTCACCATGGGGTGCACCGGTTTTTTTCTCAAAGAAGGATGACGACTGTTTGCGGTTGTGTGTCAATTATCTTCGCTTAAATAAATTGAAAATTACAATATCTATCCTATTCCGTGTATTGATGATTTATTTGATCAACTGATGTGTGAAAGCTAGTTCTTAAAGATCAACTTGTGGTCCGGAAATCATCAGATGTGTGTGAAGGATGAGGATATCCCGAAAACTGATTTTCATTGTCAGCATAGGGATTATGAGTTCATTATAATGAAGTTCGACATGAAAAATACTCCACCTGTGTTCAAGGGAATGATGAACTCTGTTTTCTGTTATTTCATGGACAAGTTCATGGTGGTTTTCATCGATGACATCCTTGTGTAATCCATATATGAGGAAGAGCATACAGAACATCTATGCGCCGTTTTGGGAGTTCTTCGTCGACATCAGCCATTTGGGATGTTGTCGAAGTCTGAGTTTTGGGATTGAGAATTCCGTTTCATGGGACATGTTGTATCCTATCAGGGACTAGCTATGGATCCATTAAAGATATAAGCAGTTGGGTCTTGGGAATCTCCCAAGACAGTTTCAGAGGTGGGAAGTTTTTTTGGTCTTGTAGGCTACTATAGGAGGTTCATAACCAATTTCTCAGGAGTTGTGACTCCTATGACAACTTTGACCAGGAAGTATCACACATTATTATGGATTGATCAGTGTTAGGAAGCTTTTGAGTATCTAAATTAGAAGTTAGTAAGTGCTCTTGTACTTTTTTTTCCTGATGAGGGAGTTCAATTTGACGTTTTCTATGATGCTTCAAATATGGGGTTAGGTTGTGTTCTGATGTAGAAAAGATCAGTTGTTTCTTATGGTTCTCGGCAGTTACTTCCCCATTAATGTAACTATGACACTCACAGTCTTGAGTTGGAATCCATGGTTTTTGATCTAAATTATTGGATACATTACCACATTGGTGAGCTCTTTGTGGTTTTCACTAATCATAAGAGTTTGAGGTATGTTTTCTCCCAGCATGACTTGAAATAATAGTAGCATCACTGGATGAAGTTCTTACAGCAATATGACTTCAAGATATCATATACACTTGGAAATGAGAATGTTGTAACTAATGCGGTGAGTCGAAAGACACGTAGTGATGCTGTGCATGAAATTGGCGATTCCTGGAGAGTAATGGAATAACTGTCATCATTAAATCTTGATATGGGAGATGTTGGTGGTAGACCTTGTCTTTTTAAGATTATGGTATAATCATCTCTGGAGTAGAAGGTGGAAGAGTCCTAGTTTGGGGATCTATAGGTGGAGGTCTGGAGAGACCAAGTTGTTTGTGGTGAGGACCCTGATGGTTGGTTTGAAGATGAACACCACCGAGTGTTGTATCACAGAAGGATTTTTGTTTCATTGAAGATGCACGAGACGGTTCTCAATGAGTTTCATAGTTCTCCATTAGCAGTGCATCCTGGCATGACAATGATGTACCGATCCTTTCAGAGTCATTTTTGGTGGCCTGGGCTCAAGCATGCTGTTGCTGAGTTTGTGTCTCAATATTTGGACATCTAGAAGGTGAAGTCTAAGCATAGTGTCCCCGGTGGCTTGCTCCAGCCATTGGATGTTCCTCAGTGGAAGTGGGAGGAAATCTCAATGGATTTAGCTACTCGTTTACCTCTAACTCAGGGAGGAAATGATACTATTTGGGTGGTAGTGGATCATTTAACAAAATCAGCCCACTTCATAGCAATCAAAGAGTCATGATTAGTATAAGTGTTGTCGAGGCAGTATTTGGAGGAGGTGGTGAGACTTCACGAAGTCCCAAGGACGATCATTTCTGATCACGATCCTTATTTTACCTCTAGGGTGTGGAGAGGTCCCCAGCATGCCTTTGGTTCTCAGATATGCCTTAGCTCTGCTTCTCATCCTCAAATGGATGGTCTGACAGAGCAAACCATCCAAACTCTTGAAGACATGTTACACTCTTGTGTCCTAGATTTTGGTGGTTCATAGATGAGGCACTTACCCTTGGTGGAGTTTTCATACAAAAATAGTTTTCACTCCACCATTGGTATGGAACCGTTTGAAGCCTAGTATGCCCAACCATTCCATTCTCCCTTGTACTGGACTGGGGTTGAAGAGTCAATAATTCTCATACCGAAATAGGTTCAGAATACAATAGAGATGATTCAGGTTATTTGTGAGAGGATGAGGACAGGGTATGATCATCCGAAATCATATTTCGATCAAAGGAGGAGACCCTGGGAGTTTGATGCTGGGGATCACGTGTTTCTGAAGGTAACTCCCTATCGTGTGTAGCAGAGGTTTTTTCGTGGGAGTAAGCTTTCTCCCTGGTTTTTTGGTCCTTTCAAGGTGTTGTCTCATGTTGTAGTTGGGGAGTATCGAGTAGCAAATCCCCCACAGATGAGTCAGATACATGATGTTTTCCATGTATCATAACTCCGTTGTTATCTTCATTATGATTGTCACATCATCGATTAGCGAGAGATCGATGTTGAAGATGATGTGACCTTCGAGGAGCGACCTATGGAGATATATGTCCATGAAGATAAGGTGTTGCGCGGGTGTTCTATCCCCTTGGTTCGTGTCTTTTGGTGACACGGTTTCATGGAGGAGTGTACCTGGGAATGTGAGTCACTGATACGTGCTCATTACCCAGAGTTTTTTTGATGTTTAACTCTTTTCATGTAACAATTTCCCCTTTGTGGTTATAGATCATTCATGATTATAGCATGGAATTATTTTGTTGCTTCTTGTGGCTTCCTCTCTTTTAAGAGGTATCTCGATGTGTGGTTGTTCAGACCCCGTTTTGTTTTCCCTTTAGGTGAGTTCTGAATTCTCGAGGATAGGAATGTTTTGAGAGGTATCTGATGTAATGGCTCAGACCACTCTAGTCTATTCCTTTGTAAAAATCAAGTGTATTAGGTGACTAAAGAGGTCAAGGTGACTTATTGTAACACGTCAAGACTTCAAAGTACGTTATTTCTTCAAAGTAATCCAATAACATGCACTACACGCAACACCGAGTTCTAGCGCCCCACAACTTACCTATCTAGCCGTTCAAAAGTGGTTATGAATAGTATTAACTGAATTTTGAACATTATATAATCATTATAATTTTAGAATCCTTATTATTAGTTTGTTAGACATAATTCAAGAACAAATTCATTATTTTCCGATAAAAGAAGTATTTTTCAAAAAATGCAATTTTTCTTCCTTTTAATGGAGAAACCTTTTTAAATACTATATTTGAAACTTTTATATATTCAATTTGACAAAATAAAATTCTTCTTTAGAATCTAGACTTAAGATTTTAGTTTCTAAATTTTTTTGGTGTTTTTCAAATAACTTTCAAATTTTGGTGAATAGTGAAAAATATTATATTTTAACTGAAAACAACATTTTTAATCAAAAAAAATTATAGTGTTAAATTATACATTTTAATGGTTTTTAAGTATAAATAGATTATATTTTTACCATTTAATCCAATGATGGCGATTTTAAGTAAATTCATTTTGAAATTAGACATAAACAAGGGTCAATCTTTTGATATTAATTATTTCATAAAAATACGCTTTTTGGTTTTGACAATGGGAATTAATATTAAATTAACAAATTCAATTTATATGATTTTAATTTGGTAAAATATATTTCATTTTTTTATTTGGAATATCAAAAATAACTTAGTGTGAATTTTTGGTATTTTTCTAAAAACATTCAATTTTTGAGGAATAGTGAAAAACTCTGAGTTATAGTTTAAAACCGAATATTTATTTATCTAATTATTTATTATATTTAAATTTATTTTAGTTAAAAATAGATAAATAATACCTATATATGTTCAATTTAATTAATAGGAGTTAGTTTATAATAATTTTAGATATATAAAAAATTTATTGAGCTTTTTACCGTCTTTTACACACCTCCTAAAAACATTTTAAAATTTACAAAAAACAGAAATTTACTACTTATGTGAGTTGAATTTTGAAGATCTGAGAGACATGGTTGATATCAGTAAGTTAAATGTGGTTTAATGAGATAAAAATAATTTTTGGTGAATAGTAACTTTTTACTATTATTACCACGATTAAAAGTAAATAGGGTAATTAAGTGTAAAAATGATATTATTATTACCCTAACACATGTATTAATTATATTGGTTAAGTGTAATTCGACAAAGAACAACCTTAGGAATAAAATATGATCCTTTAGGTCCACTTGGATTAGATTAGGACATTTATTATTATTTAATTCAAAGAAGAGTTAAAAGTGTAAAATTCAATGTTTAATAACTAAACTACTTTTAATATATGACTAAACATAAGATAAATTAGACTATAAATATTAATTGGAAAGCTAAAAGGATTTATTACATATTGATATTTTATTTATATTTTTTAGTCATTAAATAATTAAATTTATTTATGACACAATAATGATGCAATAATTACCGTATTAATTAATGATTAAAATAATTGATATTATAAATATCCAAATAAATGTAATTTGATAATTTTAAAGAATTATTATAATTTTATAAGTTAATATGACATTTTAGGGTTGGTTAAATGAATTTTTTTCGAAGTAATAATGCTGGTATGAATTTAGAAAAAATAAAAAAATCAAATAGTGTCAAAATTGACATAAAAGAGTTTTTAAAACAATTATTATATAATTAATTAATATTCTATTCCTAAAAATATAAGGTTCACCCAAAAGACATATATAATGATAGGTTTGTAATTATTGAACCACTTGGGGTTCTCTTGGAAGTTTATAGTAAGTTTTTTAACCATATAATAAAAAAATACAAACAGACATGGTAAATGTCAAACTATTTAACTAAGAGTTAAATATAAAAGATAAGGTTAATATAGTGAACCAAACCTATATAAAACCCATTGTATGGGTGGTTTTCGACCCATCCCTACCTTAGACTTTAAATAATACATTTTTGAGCCATTATCAACCGAAAATGATTTTATTATAGAATAATATTTTATGTTTTTCCTAAGGTGCCCCTCACCCCTCTTATAAAAGGTCAGTTCCCCTTCTCTCAAATTCACACCTCAAAATCCATTTGTCTCGGCCAAAACCTGCCCAAATATCCTCCCAAATATCATTGCTTCAACTTAGGGGCCTTAGTTTAATCAGAAAGACAACCTAATGAGCCCTTTTGATCAAATCAAAAGAAAGAACTCGAAGAAGAGGTAATGATTTCACCAACCACTTTCAAGTTCTTTTCTTCTTCTACTTACTCTTTCTTTGTTATTACCATGCCAAAATAATAACTACAGTACCTTATATATATTTTGATATTAATATAAATATTTCACAGTCATATCCATTATTTTATCCATCCTATGAATGATAATGTCACCATGCGTGCGTACGTACGACTTACCGTCTCCACACAGTGGGATAATTTCTTATTGAACACTATCTCATTTGGATGGATAAATGATTAGTAATATGTATATAAATAATTAAAATAACATGATAATGTCTCTATAAATTTAATATACTATCTAATTCCACACCTTGAAGGAAATTATATTTTCGCTTGTGCGTACATACAGATTACTGTCTCCACGACGTGATGAGATTAATTTCCATGGTCACCATTCATCGACGATTATAAAAATATATATTAAAAATAAGTATGAAATATATGTCATTATAATGCTACTAGAGATATATTTATTTATATATAAATGTATTTATGTACTTACATATATCTTATTCACTTACTTCTGTTCAATACGATATGAAAATAGAAACAACTTTTATGCGTACGTATGACCTATCATCTCCATGAACAATGTTTTCCATTTCATATATTTATATTATAAATATGTATGATTTATAAATCATGTTTTATATTCTTGATGTATTTAAATCATGATATAAATGATATGATCAAGAATAACAAGTTAAAATATGTACATTAAAGAAAGTTATTGTTACCCGAAATGTTAATTTAACATGAAAATAATTTTTAAATGTGAACTAGAATGTCATAAATGAATCATCTATGATATAATAAATATGAATATGGTTCTAGTATAATATAATAACATATTATTGTCATTATATAGGAGGTTAAAACTACCCTCGACCATAGTAAAGTGCAAGGTAACGATTAATTTCACAGTCTCTTTATTATCTGAAGTTGTTTTTAAATTTGTATCTACTGGGAAAATTTTTTATCCATGTACCTATTTCATTAAAGAGTTTTCAAAGATATTTTTTCAAGGTACTTTTTACTAAAACATCATTTTAAATGTTTTAAAAATTTATTCTTCTAAATCTTTCTCATTAATGTCCATGTTTTCAAAATGGGGTTTTAAGGATTTATTTATATGGACATGAATGTTTTAAAAATGTTAATTCCTTTGAAAAGTTTCAAATTGGTATGGGACACTTTGATTCAAAAATGTCTTTAAATGTATTCCTTTTTAAATTGCGCGACTTTGAAATGTTTTCATAAAAAATTGATATTTCTCTCAAAGAGGTTTACAAATCATTTTCATTTATGTCAACATCCTTTGATGGATTATAAACTTGTTTAATGTTTATTTATTATGATAAAAATCTTCCATATTGTATTTAGGGTTTCATTTTATCTTTGACTATGGATGTGTTATTTTTATACCATTCATTTTTATAGATAAAATATTGACATTTTGTATGCTAGTTTTAATATTAATGTTTATGTTATGTTTAACCCTTTTCATATGAGGAATGCATTTGATCTTTTAAGTGACGGGTGGAGCCCGCTATAGCTCCTCGATGCATTGGTAGGTCTCATTTGACAAACTAGTGTCTTGGAACAAGGCCTTGAAAAAAATATAATTTGTAGTATTGGAACAAGGCCTTGAATATGTGGTTATGAAAGTCTGGCATTATGCATTCCATCATTATGAATGTGGCTATTGATATTGCATGTGATTATTCGACTAGTAGAATATCCATGTGAATATGTAAATACAATTAGTTTATTTTATCTTTTCTATATTATTCTTTAGTTCAAGTTTAAAAGGTTTTGGTTTTAGTATTATACATATCCATAAATGTTTATGCTTATTTATGAAAGTTTCCGCTATATTTTTATCCTTACTGAGCATCTGAGCTCACCCCTTTCAATGTATTATTTTTCCTAGTATGCAAAGAATTATATTATGACTGACCTACAGGGATTGTCTACAGGATCTTAGTGTTTTATATGGAAATAATTTTGTTGTAGTTTTCCATTTTATGATATAATGTAAGCCTTATGATTTTATCTAGAACTTCAAAGGCTACTAAACTAATCAGTCTCTCAAGACTTGATCTTTTATGATCATGCCAATGATACATAATAATGCACCGACTTTGGGCTTCTGGGGTTGGGGCGTTATAGTTGGTATTAGAGGAAGTTTAGTACAAACAATGGAAACTAGATTTAGATAAACTCTGATTAGTGCACATAGCCCTAAAATAGACTTTGAGGATTTGTATAGAAGAACTTCCTAAAATTTTGGTATTGTAGAGATTTTGTGATTTTTACAAGCAATATATCCCATTCTGGATACGAGTCGGTAGAGGTGGCTCTGGCACAGATGTACCTAGGAGTAAAACCTTAAAACAATTCTTTGTGCTAGACTCAAACAGGAACTGGTGGATGACAACATCCCTTGCTGCACTCTTTGTTACGAAACTCGCAAGGGATATGCTTAGGATAAGTATAATTTTATTTACAAACTATTAAGAAGGGTTTATGAGTATATACTTCCTCACGGAAAACATTTTTTTATTGATTATATCCATAAACTGTTCAATTTATGTTAGGTATTTTACAAGTTTGTAATTATCCATTGCAATTCTTAAACTGACCTAGTGTATGCCATTGTATTGAAATAGCGCATAGTAAAAGGAATGTGAACTCCATCAATACGTATGTTCCAATGACTAAGAAGGATCATATATTTTATGGTATTAAGCCAAATTTTAGAATGGAAATAGTCTCCCGTGTATTCTCAACATATGAAGAAATGGTATCATGTGTTAATAAGATAAGTAAATAATTCCTTGAGTCCTATGTCTTTGAAGGGAAGCGAGTGAAGAAAAGGATGGTACAGAGAAAGATGGATAAAGGGAAGAAGGGAAAGAAGGATTTTCCCATATGTGATAATTGTCGAATGAATCACCATGGTAAATTCTTGAAAGGGATGAAAGTTTGTTATGAGTGTGGAGAAAAAGGACACCAAGTACATGATTGCAAGGAAAAGAAAAATGTTTCATGTGTACAATTCTTCATCTTCAAGGAGTTAGGTCACTAGGAGAATCAATGTCCAAATCATCCGAGTATACCCCAAATGATGCTTTTGGATAATAACCATGTTTCGATACTACCATAGAAGAAGAGGAATGACTAGTGTTCTTATGTTGTTATTAAAAGATTATTTTATTTCTGTGTTGTATCGATGATATACCAGTTATAGGAATTGTGGAAATATATAAGGACTGTACTACAATACTATTTCATTGAAGATTTTAGATTATATGGTTTTATGAAGAGTGACTCAACAAAAAGATAAATTTTTTCGAAAATACATAGTTGGAGGAAAGATAAACCTTAATATGGTCCTGATAATGAGGTAGTAATTTTGGAATAAGAGGTGGTTGATTTGGATAAATTATATTGGATATTCGTGACTATATTGGAACTAATTAATTGTTTGTATATTTCATCATTGTTGGAATATTCAATTTTTTCGGATATAAAGAATAAATACCGTATTATATAAAGGATAAGGGAGCATTAATGTAATCAATAAGGTTTTATGATAATTCATGGAATTACCATGTTTTAAAATAATACATGATGAAGGTATTCACATGATATTACATGGGAAAACAGATCTTCATTGTGTTTAACTTACTTATAAATCTTGGACTGTTAGTTTGGATAGAAGTATTTTGGATAAGTCAAAAGGTTAGGATGTATAATTTTTTAAATTTGATATTATTGTTAAGGTTATTTTTGGATTATTATAAAAAGGACACCACAGAAACCGTGTGACAATCTGTCGCATCGGACAAATCCGCGCGAATCAAACCCACAACCATCACGCGATTGGGATTTATCGCCTTCCACTAGAATACACGAAGTCCCTGGATTGTATAATCTAGTTTTTTAAAGGGTTTGATAGGTGAATTATAAATTTATTATTTTTGGAACCCTATACGATTAGGATAAATAGAATATTATTTTAAAATCATTTGGAGTGAAAGATGAGTTTGTTGTTGGAATTAGTTGAAGGATGAAACTCTACATGTCAAGTATATATATATATATATATATATATATATATATATATAATTTTTTCCCTCTTATTCTATGGGTAAATTAAATCTTAAAAATTATAGAGGGGATCTTAAAACCAAAAATGTGTTATCCTGATACCTTATGTTTTGTTGAACCAATCGTATTTCAAATCATCATAGATTGATGGATTTGAGGCCCTCAATTTGACACTTTTTTGTGATTGATGAAATCAATCACTCCCTATAAATATTTTCGTTTTTCCTCCAATTACGAGTCTTTAATTTCCTCCAATGTTCCCCTAATTGGGATCATATTTTGGTGGTGACACATTCATTTCCCTTTTCCTATAATTAAGACTACATTTTATTAACCCAATTTCAGATGTGGGTTTTCCCACAAACGTATTTTCTATTTTAAAACTTTTATTTTTGAAAAACAATTTCAAATTGTCGGGATGCTATTTATTGAAGGAAGTAAGAAAGTAACACCCAAAGATTTCATAGTACGTTATTTTATTGAAAGTAATCCAATAACTTGCACTACACGCAACACTAAGTTCTAGCGCACAACAACATACCTAAGTAGCAGTTCAAAAGTGAGTATAAATAGTATTAATAGAACTTTTAACTTTATATAATCCTTATAATTTTAAAATCTATATTATGAGTTTCCTAGACATAATTTAAGAACTAATTATTTTTTTCAGATAAAATAAGTATTTTTCATAAAATGAAATTTTACCGTCTTTTAATGGAGAACCCTTTTTAAATATAATAGTTGAAAATTTTATATATTCAATTTGAAAAAATAAATATCTTCTTTAGAATTGGGACATAATATTTTAGTTTCAATAAATTTTTGGTGTTTTCTGAAAACATTCATATTTGGATGAATAGTGAAAAATACTCTATTTTTACTGAAAACAGCTTTTTTAATCAAAATAATTTATAGTGACAAATTATACATTTTAATGGTTTGGAATTATAAATAGATTATATTATTACCATTAAATCCAATGTTGTTGATTTTATGTAATTTCCCCTTGAAATTGGACATAAACAAGTGTCAATCTTTTAATAGTTATTATTTCATAAAAATACGTTTTTTGGTTTTGACAGTGAGAATTTATTTTAAATTAATAAATGAAATTTATGTTTTTAATATGTTAAAATAGAATTAATTTTTTAATTTTTAATATCATAATTAGCTTAGGGTGAGTTTTTGGTATTTTTCTGAAAACATTCAATTTTTGATAAATAGTGAAAAACACTGAGTTATTGTTTAAAACTGAATTTTTATTTAAATAGTTATTTATTTTATTTAAATTTATTTTATGTAAAAATAGATATCTAATACCTATATAAGTTCAATGTTATTAATTGGAGTCATTTTATATTAATTTTAGATATATAAAAATTTTATTGAACTTTTTTACCGTCTTTTACCCCCCTCTTAGAAGCATTTGCAAATGTACATAAATTTTTTTTTACCACTTTTGTGAGTTGAATTTTGAAAATACAAGAGACGTAGTTGATATAAGTATGTAAAATATGGTTCAATGAGATGAAAATAATTTTTGGTGAATATTAACTTTTTACTTTTATTTATCACGGTTAAAAGTAAATAGGGTAATTAAGGGTAAAAATGATTTTATTATTACCCTAACACATATCCTAATTCTATTGGATAAGTGTCATTCGAACAAATACAACCTTAGGAATTAAATATGATCATTTAGGTCCACTTGGATTAGATTAGGACATTTATTATTATTTAATTCAAAGAAGAGTTAAAAGTGTTAAATTCATAGTGTAATAACTAAACCATTTTTAATACAGAGTTACACATAAGATAAATTTGACTATAGATATTCATTGGAAAGCTAAAAATATTTCCTAAATTATGATATTTTATTTGTATTTTTTAGAAATTAAATATTTAAATTTATTTATGACACAATGATAATGCAGTAATTACCGAATTAATGAAAATTTAAAATAATTGATATTATGAATATCCAAATAAATGTAATTTGAGACCTTTATTGAATTACAATAATTTTATTTTCTAATTTGAAGTAACAAATTTTTTATGAATTTATTAAAAACAAAATACCAAATAGTGTCAAAATTGACATAAAGGCGTTTTTAAAACCAGTATTATATTATTAATTGATATTATTTTCTTAAAAATCGAAGGTTCATCCAAAAGACTTATATAATAAAATTTTTATCATTAATGAACCACGTGGGGTTATCTTGGATGTTTATAGTAAGTTTATTATCCATATAATATAAAAATAAAAAGATACATGGTAAATGTCAAACTATTTAACTAAGAGTTAAATATAAATGATAAGGTTAATATAGTGACCAAAAAAATTTTAAAACCTCTTGGTTGAGTGGTTTTCGACCCAACTCCACCTTATCCTTTAAATAGTACATTTTGGAGCCATTATAAAAGGAAAATTATTTTATTATAAAATAACAATTTAAGTTTTTCCTAAGGTGCCCCTCACCCCTCTTATAAAAGGGCACTTCCCCTTCCCTCAAATTTTCTCCTCCAAATCAATTTGGATGGGCCAAAAAATGAACAAATATCGTCCAAACTATCCTCCCTTTATCCTATAGGCCTTAGTTTGATCATAAAGTAAACCTAAGATCCATTTTGATCAAATCAAAAGGAAGAACCTGAAGAAGAGGTAATGATTTCGCCACCCTCTTTCAAGTTCTTTTCTTCTTCCACTTACACATTATTTTTCATTACCATATCAAAATAATAACTCCAGTACATTATATATACTGAGATGTTATTATAAATATTTCACAAACATATTCATTTTTTTATCCATCCTATGAATGATAATGTCACCTTGCGTGCGTACGTATGGCTTACCGTCTGCACTTCGAGGTGTAATTTGTTAGTCAAGAATATCTTATTTGGATGGATATAATAATGAGTAATATGATTATAAATTATGAAAATAAAATGAAAATGTCTCTATAAAATTAATATACCATCAAATTCCACACCTTTAAGGAAATGATATTGTCGTTCATGCATACGTACGAATTACCCTCTCCACGACGCGATGAGATTCATTTCCAAGTCCACCATTCATCGACGATTATAAAATTTTTTATTACTAATAAGTATGTAATATATGAAATAATAATGATAATGGAGATATATATATTTATATATGTGTGTGTATTTATTTACTTACATATATCTTATTCACTTACATCCGTTCAATACGATATGAAAACAGAAATAGCGTTTATGCGTTCGTACGACCTACCGTCTCAATAAATGGAGTTTTCCATTTCATATATCTATATATTATAAATATTAATATTCTAAATATGTATGATTTATTAATATATCTCTATATTCTGGAAGAATTTAAATCATGATCTAAATTATATGAGCAAGAATAACAAGTTAAAATATGTACGATAAAGAAATAGATTATTCCCCGAAATGTTAATTTAGCATGAAAATCATTAGTAAATGGGTAGTATAAAGTCATAAATGAATCATTTATGATATAAATATGGTTCTGGTATAATCTAATAACATACAATTTTCATTAAACATGTGGTTAATCATACCCTCGACCAAAGGAAAGTGCAAGGTAAGGGTTAATTTCACAATCTCTTTATTATCCGAGTTTGTTATTATGTAAGTATCTAGCGGGACATATTTATTATCCATGTACATGTCTTAGAAAAGAGGTTCAAAGGGATTATTTTCAAATTTCATTTTTACTAAAACATCATTTTAATGTTTTATATATTTATTCTTCTAAATTGTTCTCATTAATTTCCATCTTTTCATAATGGTTTTTTAGTATTTACTTATATTGACATGAATGTTTTTAAAATGTTAATTAATTTGAAAAGTTTAATAGTGTTATGGGAAAATTTGATTCAAAAATATATTTAAATGTCTTTTTTTTAAATTGTGTGACTTTTAAATGTTATCATGAAAAAGAGATATTTCTCTCAAAGAGTTTTACAAATCATTTTAATCTATGTCAACATCCTTTGATGGATTTTAAACTTTTTTGAAGTTGATTTATTATGATAAAATTATTCCATATTGAATTGAAGATTTTGTGATATGTCTGAATGTGGATGTGTTATTTTTTTACCCTTCATAGTTTATGGATAAAGTATTGACATTTTGTAAGCTATTTTTAATACTAATGTTTATGTTATGTTTAAACCTTTTCATATGAGGAATTCATTGGACATAGTATGTAACGGGTGGATCCCGCTATAGCTTCTCGATGCATCAGTAGGTCTCATGAGACAAACTAGTGTCTTGGAACAAGGCCTTGACAAAATCTTATTTGTAGTCATAAAACAAGGCCTAGACTATGTGGTTATTAAAGTCTGGAATTATGTATTCCATCATTATGAAAGTTGGTATTGATATTTCATGTGATTATTCGACTAGTAGAATATCCATGTGAATAAGTAAATGTAATTATTTGATTTTATCTTTTCCATATTATTATGAAGTTCATGTTTAAAAGGCTTTGGTTTTAGTCTTATATATTTCCTTAAATGTTTATTCTTATTTATGAAAGTTTCCGCTATATTTTTATCCTTACTGAGCATCTGAGATCACCCTTTTATATGTGTTATTTTTACCAAGATGCGAAGAAGTATATTATGAATGACCTTCAGGGATAGTCTATGGGATATTAGTGTTTTCTATGGAAATAATGTTGTTGTAGTTTTCCATTTTACGATGTAATGTAAACCTTATGAATGTATCTAGTACATCCAAGGAAACTAAACTAATCGGCCTTTAGAGACTTGATCTTTTGTGATCATGCTAATGATACTTAATAATGCACCGACTCTGGGATTCTGGGTTTGGGGCATTACACTTATCCCAAACACTTTTCCAATTTTCCTGTTCGGTGAACAATTCCAATGGTAGACAGTTGTGAGGAGTGCAACGGTAACCTTTTATGAACATTTCCATCAGTGAACAGTTCTATCGGTGAGGTCTAATGGTAACCTCTCTTCCCGTTTACAAATTTCCAATTCTATGAAAATTTCCATCGGTGAATAGTTCTATCAGTAACCTCTAATGGTAACATCTGTTTTCTTTGCTAACATTACAATTCTATGACCAGTTCCATCAGTTAGTAGTTCTATAAGTAACCTCTCATTCCTTTTCCAACTGTCCAATTCCATGAACAGTTACATTGGTGAATAGTCCTATCGGTAACTTCTAATGGTAACCTCTCATTCCTTTTCAAAATTCTTAATTACATGAACAGTTTCATTAGTGAACAGTTCTATCTGTAACCTATAATGGTAAATTCTCTTTCCTTTGGAATGTTTTTAATTCTATGAATAGTTCTATTGGTGAAGAGTTCTACCATTAATCACTAACGATAACCTATCTTTCCTTTTCCAAATTTCCAATTCTATGAATAGTTCCATTTTTGAACAGTTCTATCGGTAACCTCTAACAGTAACCTCGATTTCCTTTTCCAAATTTTGAGGTTGTAAATAGTGTTTCCAGAATGGTGAGTTCTATCCGTAACCTCTATCGGTAACCACTATTTTCCTTTCCTAAAATTTGAGTACATGAATAGTGTTTCTAGAACGGTGAGTTCTATCGGTAACCTCGGTTTCCTTTCCCAAAATTTCAATTCGTGAACAGTGTTTCTAGCTTCCTACAGTTTCTCCCCTTTAATGATTCCTTCAATGTAAAATGCATTTAAAAACTTATTTTAAGGACTCTAAGGCCGATTCAAAGGCCATAACTTATATATTAATTTATCCTAAGGCTAAAGATGTTTTTACATGGTGAAACCGCGATGTTTAATGCGATCCGCATTTATTGGAAAACCTAGCGTATCGTAAACTACCACTTCGTTAAATCTTTTTAAATTGACATGATATCTTCATCCCAAGTTCTTCCTCCTTGTTATTTTCTATGAGATGCTTGAACCTTTCATTCTATTCTATAGGGTTTGTGCAATAAAAATTTCTTCCTAGGATTGGTTCCGCTCTGTTTTGATGCAAACATGTAGTATCGATCAATTATCTGTATAAGGTGTGATCTATCACCATTATTTTGGGTTTGTATCCTTCTTTTTATCTTTTCCCTGTTATGGTATGTGATCTCTATAATACTAATGGAGTTTTCATGGGTTTAAGTTGGCGCGACCATACCACAACATCCACGGGTGGATACAATTGTCACAGGAGGATGCGATCATGATTCTTTGTGCGGATTGTTCTTGTATAATGAATGAAAAGAACCATTTGAGGTAGGGGATTCATTAATTCTATTTTATTTTATGTGAAACTATATAGTTATCAAGTTTTATCTCACTGGATGTCAATGGAATTGACTTAATAAATATTTTAACTTTAAATTAAATTGATATCAATTATATGTTATTGCCTCTTATTTTGAAAGATAGTGTGATATCTATGATTGCTTCGTATAGCTGTTTTGCATTGATGTAAATTGTTAAAGAACACAAGCTGGAATTAATTGATAATAGTTTGGCTAAATATAAAGAGGCATGTAAGTGAATCTGGTTCATATTTTTGTAATTTGAGGTTAATCAAAATGGTACAGTAAGCATGTTTAATTATTTTTGATAGCTTACTATTTAGGTTTCCCAATTTTGGAACCTATGATTAATAAATCAGTTAATCCAAGATGGATTAAAGAACTGGTGGTTTGATAGAAGATAATCCCTTGTAGGGTTTAGAGTTAACCTGTTGGTTGTCTATGGGCTAAGATCCCATTTGATATGATGTTTGTTTTTCCCGATGCTTGTGTTGTGGTGTGAGCTTGGATGGCTGTTGTGATATCTGTGGGCAGGGAGTTCTATTGATTGTGGCAAAAGTTGACACCTAGAGTGTGGGGATGCATCGTTTTATGCATGTGGGAGTCAGGGAGGACACAAGGGAAGATGGAACGTTTTGGATGTGAATGACTATATTCTTGCAAATTCTTGTTGGTTGTTTATGTGATTTACTTCTCCCCATTGCTCAAGGCATCCAGTCTTACATAACTTTCTTCCAAATGGGGTGAAGACACATGGGGTATTCCACGTGCTTTCTGTGTTTATATTTTCACGTGAGAATGGGTCTATACTCTTGCTATAGGATGTAAAGACTCGATGAGTAGTTCATCTGCTCGCCGTGTTGAGCCCCCTTGTCTTTAGTAGCATATAATATTTTTCTAGAATACTTGGGAGTATGGGAAAGTAATGCTCTAAATAAATAATTGAATAAATTACGTTTACCCATGGGGTTTGGAGCTCGCTGGGGTGCAATACTGAGGTTGTGAATTGATGGAACAGTGTACTTTGGGTGTGATGCTAATGAAATTTAAAGTGGAATATTTATCGGTAAATTAATGTTTAAATAATTAATTAATGTATATTCCAAATGATAAAAGGGAATGAAATAATTTATTAAATCTCTTTAAATGGTTGTGTGCTTATAGGATACCTAGTATTAGAAGTAGCAACCCGGAGTCCGAGAGATGTTAGCAGCAGTTGAGTCTAAGACTAGGTTATGCCCATAGTGTTTCTTTGAGATATAGTATATTCTATACTTTTTCTGTTTCTATATGCTACTCCACCCTGTTAGTAATGGAAACTAACACCCCAAGGATTCTGAGGCCTGGAGGGTGTTTTCCCTGATATTATGGTGGGAGGATGAATGTCTGATTACCCCCTTTGGCCCCACTCTCTTCCCTTGGTATTTACTTTTTTTGGTTGGCACAACGATTAGTTTTCCCATATATGTGTGTAGAGGGATATAATGACTTGTGGTTATTCACACACATATATTTGGGATAAATTTTCCTATAGACTACTATAGGTGTAAGATGTATAGGTTGTGATGGCTTGAGGATCCTTACTCAGTGTATGAGATGTAATGGCTTGAGGTATAATACCATACTTGTGATATAAAATATGAGGGTTTCGGTGGCTCCCTAAAACTTCCTGGTTACTTTGGTTACATGGACATGGTGTTTTTGTTGCATGAGCTGCATATTGTGGTGCTTTTCCCAAGTTTCTACGGGAAAGCCTTTTTGGAGACAGATGCTCGGGATGTGAGATGTTGGGGAAAAGCGGAAAACTAGTGGGGAAGTAGTGGAGGGGTACCCTTTATATTATTTATTATAATATATATTGTTGTATGCATTACTTGGTGAGAGTATCCATGGTGAGGCTAGGAACTTAGTATACCTGTTTAGGTGATGAGTCAATTTCACTTGTTTTTCACTGTGATTTAGCCTACTTTCATTACTTTTGCACGAGAGGCTTCGGGGAGGTTCCTACTGAGTATACTGTTATACTCACCCTATGTATATATAAAATTACATTTAGGTAACTTGGATCCAGTTGGAGATCAGGCTGGTTACTACTAGAATGCAGTTGTAGGAGATGTTCGGGCTTGTGGTTGGTGATGTTTTACTTCCTTTTTGGGTACTTGAAGTTTTCCCCATTCAATTGTAGTAGTTTTTCATTACATTTCATATGTGTAATTGGAATTTCTATCATCTTTTTGGTTGTCTTTATGTTTATTGGTGTCTATCTTATCTATCTTTCGCATGTATTCTTTTAGAGGGTAGTACCTCCCATTTGTGTGTTTACTATACCCTTGGTGCTAGTCGCCAACCCGGGGCCTACTGGAGGCGGGAATCGGGGGGTCATTATCTCCCTTCTCACATTGCCAGCCCAATATGGGTACACTTTGTGGGAAGGGGGTCATGACAAAGAAACTAAATTCATTAAGATATAATAAGAACCAAGTTGAGTTAATATTCTATTGGTAAACATTTTTGGGCTGAATTCGTTAGTACTATTTTGAATACTATAAATCGAGTTTTAATCATACATTTTCTTAATAAAACACCTTATGAATTGTGGACTGGTTGAAAACCAAATGTTCCTTCAATATATTAGGATGAAATGTATTCATCTTAAATACTAAAGATAACTTACATAAATTTTTACCCAAATCCAATGAAGGAATTTTCTTAGGCTATTCCACTACTTCTAAGGCTTATAGAGTTTTTAACCAAAAATATTGTATTTTTGAATAAATTGTACATGTTAAATTTGATGAAACTGATACTCTTGTTTTTAAACAACCCCAATCTACATCTTCTGATGTGTTTTGAAAAAAAATTATCAACCTTTTATAGAATATTGTTCTAATAAATAAAATACTCAAGAAATTGTTTTTGAAGTATTTACCCCAGAAGATGTTTTACTTTATATTGATGATCAGATTTTACAAATTCCAAATTATCTGTTTCTATAGAATAATCCCAGTTATAGTTTCATTAGTGATGTAAATAAACCTATAATGACTAGAATTTTTTTATGAAATGAAGTAGAACATCAAGAATTTCATTCCCAATTAGAACCTCAAATAACTGATGAAGCATTAGGTGATGATGATTGGATTAAAGCTAGGAAAGATGAAATAGATGAATTTGAAAGGAACAAAGATTCGATCTTGGTTGAAAGACCTAGATAAACTTCTTTAATTGGAGTAAAGTTGTTCATAAAAAATAAATGTGATGAAAATTGATTCAATGTATGAAATAAATCAAGATTAGTTGTTAAAAGGATATAATCAACAAGAAGGAATAGACAATGAAGAAACCTATTCTCTAGTAGCTAGACTTGAATCTATTAATATTCTACTAGAATTTGTAGAAATATTGAATTTTAAAAATTATAAAATGGGCATGAAGTGTTCCTTTTTTAATGGATATGTTCAATAGGAAGTTTATATTGAACAACTTCTTGGATTTTAATGTACAAAACATCCCTAACATGTTTTTAAACTTACCAAAGCGTTATATAGAAATAAAAAAGATACTAGATCCAGGTATGATTGATTTTCTTTAGGATCATAATGAATTATTTTAAACCTAAAATTCACCCCCTACCATATTGTAATTGAGTATCTTCATATATATTTCGATCCTACATAAATTGTGAAGATGGATGATAATACCTATGTTATTGATAAAAATGCTAATTTTGATTGATTTAAGAATTGAATTATCTTTATTGTTTCTCATATGGTACTCCCTTCTAGTTGAAAACATTGGATAGTTGATTACATTATTGAAAAGCACTCCTCGATATTTAATTATTCAAATTGTAAGTGCATACCCATGGGTAGGGGCTTCTTCCACATAATGTTTTCATCGATGGAACTCAAGTTCAAGGCTTGGGGGTTTGGATGAATTGATTTAAATCCAGTTATGTTCTACATTCAAGATCATGATTTTTGGTTTAACTCAGTTTCCATTCAAAATAATAACACTCAATTATGGATTAAAATTATTGTTCTTAAGTAGATTTTATAGAATCCCAAAATTATTTTTGATATTTCCTATGTTGTATGTATTCCAATCAAAATGGATCGATCCATTGAGGTTTCCATGATCAAGAATTTTTATAGGGTTCGGTTGTTGGTTGATTTGAGCATGTTCTTAATTAACCATATAGTTCTATCATCATTGGATGAAGACATAACTCTTATCGTTGAATATGAAAAAAAATCCTCATTTTATGTTTGGATTTTCCAGAAATTGGGATTATCAGAGACACATGCAGTTAAATTGTGTTTTGTTCCTTTTTTTGATTAAAGGGTATCATGAGGCATCTTGATGGAAGATACTAAATGTGCAGACTATGGTTGGTCATGGTGGTAGTATATCGATGATGGTCCATGGCCCTAAGGTTAATGTTTTCATCAGTTCTAATAATAATGTCATTCCTATGAGACTGAGGCAACTGATAACTTCTGGTTCTATCATGGTTGAGAAGGTGCAGGTGGAAACTGAAAATGAGCATGGTGGTGACGACATGATACATGTAATTGATGCTGCTGAAAATGTTCATACTCCCCTAGATTTATTAGAATATATATCTAAACAGTCTCATTTGGGGAAAGGATGTATGAATATTTTGGTTTATAATACTTAAACCATTCAAGCTGATAAAATAGATACTCTAAAACATGTTTTTTTATCATCAGGAAATTCAGAAAATTGTTCCCTCTTTGAGAGTATCTAAGAAGTGGGGGAATTTCTCTTCTTATGAAGGCATCCACAACACCCCCTTATATAATATGGTAACAGTGAACATTCCTCTTTTAAATATGCATTTTTATCTAGAAAATAAAAGGTGATTGATAGTGAGGTATTCTATTCTGTTTCTTCGAAGAGAATGACATAGAGAGAATAATCTAATCTACCATGGAAAGTGTCTACCAAATATTCTTCTAAGTTGTCAATGTTGGAAAATGAATAAATCCTCAAGATATTCAATCATGGTAAATCACAATCCAAGTGGAAAACTACTCATGATTTTGATTATGGAAATGATATGTCTTATTGTGTTCTTACAATTTTTTTCTATTTTTTGGATGATGGAAAACCCTTATTTACCCCACTTATATCTTTCCCTTACTTTTTTCCTTTATTTAATAAATATTCAAAAGATTTTACTCTGGCTAGAAATTTAGGTAAAATGGAATATCTGTTAAGTAATCTAGATTTCCATGTTGATTATGCTTATTAATTCATGATATGTTTCATTATACATAACCCTCACTAATAATTTGAGGTCACCCTTATTTTTTCCATTCCCTAGGAATCCATGAAGTGTACAATGATTCATATTCAATGATATTCTAGCATATATTAAAATATTCTCAAAAAAATTTGTAATTTGTGTTTTTGAATGTATTATGGGAATCTTGAATTTATATAGTTTACCAAGAAAAATATACTTTTCAGTATTTTGGGATGTGATTCTTTGTATCTTATTCTAATCTAATATAGAAAACACTGGCTTTGGGATATTGGGGTTAGAGTTTCTGCATCAAAAATTTGAAACAAATAGACTTTAATGATTATAGTTAAATTAGTACAAAAAATGGAATGCTTTAATTCATTCGTTGTATAACCTATCATGAAAAAATGAAGCCATGAAATTTTATTTATTTATATAATTGTACAATTTTATTATAAAAACATTTAAATAAGTATTTTAAATATTTTAATGTTTCACATATTCTATTACATTTCAAATTTTAATACTCAATTTTCCATAATATAGACTACAATATATTTTATAAAACCTAAAAAATCTGTCATGTTTTAAAAAAATTCTATCAAAACAAAAATTATCATTTTTAAAGAAATATATTCCAACAATAAAATAATTATTAACATATTGATATTATAATATTCTATATTCATAATCCTAACACAGTTAGAAAAAATATACTGGCACGTAATTTTTATTTAGCTTACTTAAAATAAAATTCAATATTATAATGGAACATATTTCATATTTCACAAAAAATAATATTCTTATAAAATTATAAAAAACATTTTCAAAATTAAATAATGAATATTTATGATGTTCCCAATGGATTGTACAGTCACACTAAGATTGTTGGTGAATCATGTGTAACCTTTTTATTAAATTTAATTATCCTTTTCTTTACCTATTTTTAAATTTAAATCTTTCCCACCAATTAAGATGAGTGGATGTTGTATATAATAATCCATATTAATAACAAATGAAATAATGAAATTAAATGAGACACAACATAGGGTATTTTTATATAGTCATTCCATAAATAAATACTAACACCTGAAACTAATCATTCCCCCTAGATATGGATTATTAACCATATACAAGCAGTTAAATCAAAATAATGTTCTAATCATATCATCAAATTTACCCCTATGTAATCACTCCCGATTCCTACTAGAGATTACAAGTCCCCAATAAAAACTTTATAAGCCTCTGCATCATTCATTGGTTATACGATCAAATATTATACTATTATATATTTTATCCAATTATGAAATGGATTATAATGACTTATGGTTTTCTCTACAACACTTCAAGATTTAATATTCCTACAGAAAAATACTACAAAAATTATTATGTTTCTGTAAATTTATTCAATAATTTTAGTAAGTAATTAACAAGATCTTTTCTACTATATATTTTTTCACTCTTAGATATTGAAAATTTCAAATTATCCTCAGTTCACACAACACATGGATATACATATCATTTTCGTTTTTGGAATACATCACGGTTTTATTCTCATATTTAAAATGATATAATATTCATGATTAGACATTAATAATTAATGTATCTTCATAAGAAAATTTAATTTGAGATAAATTTCATGGTATTCTCAATTCATATTCAATTTAATTTGTAAAATAAAAACATCCAAAATCATCACCTTATATCTGCTACACATCCTTTAGTGAAAATGTTCCTGATATAATAAATTCGTCATTAAAATATAAATAACCAAAATTCTCATTAATAATCTTCAATCACCTACCAATATGCCAAAATAAGCCCAGGGGTGGTGCTGTTATCCCCACAACCACATGTGTTGACCTACACAGAGAGTATATGAACCAACTAACCTAGTGCATCACCCCATTGGATCCATGAACCACGTATATAGATATCTTTACTCCTCTATATCTATATATATCTCAGCCATCGTGGTTATCCAATTTTTAAATAGACTATATAAAAATATTTATTAAATAAACCATCGTTATAATAATTTTTTAAGAATTTAATCTCTATCCAATACTAATTTTTTTTATTCATTAAATTTACTCATTTCAATGTAAAAAATATTCATCACATTTTAAAATTATTATTATAATATCAACATAACAATATTTTATCCAAATAGTCATTATCATTTTAATTGGTAAAAATATGATCGATCATTAAATTTTTATTTATATAAAATAGTATGTAACCTCTAAAAACATTAAGAAATTCCATGGAAATTATGAGAAAAGTTCAATATTCATCATAGGTGAACAATAAATTATTTTTCTTCTCAATGATTCTCTACAAAACTTAAAACATTATATGAAATAAAAAACGTTATTTCTTCATTATAAATTTTTTAATTATTTTATCCAATTTTAAAAAACTGAATTAATTAAAAAAATCCAAAATCATAAGAATTATAAAATATTTTTTGAAAGAATTTTAGGATATAAATATGAGATTTAGATAATAAATTATGATAGGGGTGGATTTTAGGTTAAAAACATTCATTTTTAACCTTAAGAAAACATTTTTTAACAATGTTAAACTAACAAGATTCACAAAGCCCTTTACTATATTTGAAAAAGAGATCAGATGTGCCCAAGGTCTAATTAAAAATGTATTATAAAGAAATAAGAACACATGTATAATTAAGTATGATTGTACCTTAATGTTTATACAATATTATATCATAGTTTCAACAAAAAATAAATTTTAATAAAGTTGGAATTTCTATTTATAACAAAATATTCGGCAGAATAAAATAACTTGTAGTTAAATAAGTAGTTCAAGTGTAATGAAATATTTTAACCCACAGAGAAGGGTATCCAATAACCATGGATAAAGGTCCCTTGGTTTATACTTTCAAGAAGGTTTGTCTTACACACACCAGGATAATCTATCGATATAAAGATCGATGTCTATATTGCTATCCCCATTTTCCCTTGATCTATAAGGTGATCGACACCTCTCTATTCCTTCAACTTGGAAGTCCTCGATTAAGAATGTAATTAAAACCTATATATTCTTTCAGCATTAAACCCCTAAATTAAATATATGAATAATAAGAATCTCACAATGAAAAAGAATGTTGTTAAAGATTTAAGTATGTGAAACAAGTGGTTGACAAGATAGACACTTTACGGCCCTTTCAAGAAGAAACACTGGAAAAAATCTCGTAGAGTGTTAAATTTTTAAAATGATCACAACATCAATCATGTTAGAATGATTGGGTATTTATAGAAGAGATATAAAATGGTTGAATTATCATCCAATGGTCCCATTTTTTTAGAAATTACGGAGGGACATGGACAAGTGGAATTTTTAACAGTCATATTGTAACTAAAACATTGATACTGTTTAGATTGCTAAAACTGTCACTAGTAAATTTTTATTTGTAATAATATGTAAGAATATGAATGTAAGAAACATTATATTAAGTAAATATAAAATCATTATGAAAGATATGAAATCATAAAATTAATGAAATATATAATCTTTAAGAAAGATAAAAATCATAACATTAAAGAAATATAGTAAATCTAAAGAAGGTATAAAAATATTAAGAACGCTACGAAATTAGATCCTAAAAACATTTAAGAAACAGATCAGGAAATTATTGATAATCAGAACTGAAAAAATAGGAAATCATATTCACATTTCTATATGTATCAGTGCTTACGAATCATGAATCAGATTTGAATAACTGATGGAATTATATTCTAAAGAATTGAGTTGGATTCAATATTTAGAGAAAATAATAATTTATAAAAAATAAAATTAAAATCAATAATCTGAAAGATTTAGAATTTAAGACACTCAGTGGATACAATTTTTTGATCAATACTGAATTTAAGAATCTTAGTGGATCAAAAAATTTGCGTGATTCCGAATCTAATAACCTAAGCAGATCCAAAAAAATAGTGATTTGGAATTTATGTTACATAAAATAGGAATCATAATTCTGATCACTACTGAAGATCTTACCTATACCAATGCATCTATACCAACGGTTTGTAAAAACCATTGGTTTAGGTACTCTTTCCCAACATCTTGACCAAACCATTGGGAAAATACCACTTAAAGGTGACTTTTCCCAATGGTTTGGCCAAACCATTGGGAAAATCTAACTTTGAGGCCACTTTTCCTAACATTTTGGAAAAACCGTTGGGAAAAGACCTCTTTAAGCCCACTTTTCCCAATGGTTTACCAAAACCATTGGGTAAGGGTGTGGTTTTCCCAACAGTTTGGCCAAACTAGTGGGAAAAGCCTACTATGAGGGCACTTTTCCCAATGCTTTGGCCAAACCATTGGGAAAGGGTATGAATTTCCCAATGGTTTGTCCAAACAGTTGGAAAAAGGCCACTTTGAGGCCACTTTTACCAATGCATTGTCTAAACCATTGGGAAAGGTTATGGCATTTCTAACTGTTGGAAAAATCCCACATTGAGGCCACTTTTCCCAATGGTTTGGCCAAACCATTCAGAAAGAGTGGGTACCTACCCACCAGTTCTCAAAACCATTGGGAAAGTCCAATCCCAACGGTTTTCAGAACCGTTGGGATAGGTACCCTTATTTTTTATGAGTAAATTTATCAAATATCATCAAATAAATCAATATATAAATTACATATAAATAAATAAATATGAATATATATATATCTAAATATATTCACAAAGGCATCTCTAAGATAGTGGTAAAGTCATTGATATATAACGTGGAGGTTGTGGGTTCAAACCTCCACTAGAACATTAATATATATATATATATACATATCCCAATGGTTTCCCCAAATGGTTGGAAAAGACCTATCCCAATGTTTTGGAAAACCCTTAGCAAAATAACTATTCCAACGGTTTGAAACCCGTTGGGATAGGTCCTTCCTAACGGTTTTCTCCAAACCATTCGTATATGTCATTCCCCAAGCAGACTCACCCAACGGCTTCCAAAACCGTTGGTATAGGTTGTAAAAATGGGTTGGGGACCTATACTAATGGTTCCAAACCATTGGTATAGGTAATATATCCATTAGTGGAGTGAATTAGTGTTGATGAAAGAAAAATAAAATTAGAATTTCTCAACAATTTAGTGTCTTAGGAACATTGAATCAGATTCGCTAATCTGGTTGATTAAGAATCTAAGGAACTATGAATCAGATTTTATTTTTTGAATGATTTGGAATTGTGAAATTGAATGATTTTGAGTTTTATTAAGTATTTTATTCATTCCAATAACTAGTTTGAAATACAAAAGAAAATTTTATACTTTCCTTTAAAATGAACATGTATATAAAATTCTTATAGATTGATATATGTTACATATAAATTTTTTTATAGATAGAAATAATTATTAATGAAATTTTTTTGTGATTTTCAACACATAGAGGAATGGAAAAATTCAGAAAGAAACATTTTACTTAATAATACCCCTCTTTTTAAAGCACAAAAAATCAATTTTAATAAAATAATATTAGGAAAGTAAGACTTCATAATAGATTTTAAAAGACATAATTATCTCCCCATTTGTTTATGACTTAAGATGAATACAAATAACTCCCCCTTATGTTAATGAATCCCCCTAAGGATTGTATTCTCTCTTTATATATTTTTTATCATTTATTGAGGAAATATATCCCATTACATAAACATTATTCATCTTTTTCAAATACTATTTTTAAAATTATTGTCCACCTTTTTTTATTTACAAAATAAATGGGAAAATATATTGTATATGTAAAAGGATTAGGAAACAAATAACAAAAAATATTGGATAACAACATTTTGAATAAAGAGAAATTATGTTAAACAATATATTATAATTATAGTAAATTAGTTATTCTTCTTTGGAATTAATGTTTTGAGAATAACTTTCACCCTTTTTTTCTCCTTGTGATCATTCTGAAATTTCGTGATAATCTATTCTGGATCCTTATTATTCTTTTCAAGAAACCTGCTCTTTTATTGGTGACTTTTAATTTTTTCATCTTGAGATTTAAGATTTTCATCAACTTCATCTCTCTAAGCATTTATTCTTTTAACTTTCAGAGTGACAGATTTGTGTTTCCAATTCAAATCTCTAAGTTCTTGAAACCAGATGCCTTACACTTCTTTCATCTTCTCTGAGAAACAATTAGAAATATCTTTAATATTGTCCTCATATACAATGAAATATACCTCGACTATCGTAAACCTATAATAAAAAATTTTATGATCATGATTGACTTGCTTCAACCACTTTTTGATTCAATATCATGACTTCCTATAAGAATAATAGTTGAGAACAATGGTTCTGAAATCTCCTTTACGATTTACCAACTTCTCCATGAAAATAGTTACAGAGTCTGACATCTGGTTTTCTGATTCTTGAAAAAGCTGGCATCTAGACTCTAGCTTTGAAAAATAAGGAATGGAGTTCACCAACATCATCAATGATTGATAAATAATGTCTTCTCTTAAGAAGAAGAAAGAGTATTCTATTTTTTATGAAACTACCATAGATGTCCCAATATCTACATTCTTCCCTTTGTATATCATAGAGATTAGATTCTCTATTTTCATAACTACATGACCATCATCATAAACATGAATGTTCTTGCCATCATCATCTTCATCTTCATCATCATTGTTACAATTATCACCATCTTTGAGATTACCACATTCATTTCAATCATCACCATCATAATAATCACCATCATCACAATCACCATAGTCAATATCTGATGGAATTAGATGTTCTTCAGTTTTAATAACATTATTTTTCTGAATTGTTTGATATTTATGAGTTATCATTCTTTCAAATGAAATTTTTTTGATGAGGCTTCATAGGTGCTTAATGATAGTTTATTGTAATGAATATGCCTTTGTGTTTCTCCAATTTTTTGAATATCATCATCATTATCTTTCAATTTAATAATTTATTATTTTAATTATTATTAATATTATTATTATTCTTGAGATGGTTCTTGAACAATCAGAACTATGATTGGAATAACTTACATCCCCTTTACAAAATGGGATACCTCTGCTTCCATTTGTTGAGAAGGATGAGGAAGTTCTGTTTCTTAGAGAAACAATTCAACAACTGGAATCTATTCTGATGCTCTTTCCAAATCATTCAAGAAATATTGAATTATTTATTCTTCAAAAATATTATCCTTAAGATCCTTATCTATAGCCTACTACTGATGCACCTCAGCAACTTTAACTTTCAAAGCCTTAGCTTCAATTGGATCTAAATCAAACACATATTCCCCTTATTTACTTTTCTGTTTTAGTTTTCTCAATCTAGATACACTATCTTCATAGTAATTCTTTTTTTTATGGACTTTTTAGATTTTAATGCTTGATCTGGTTCCGATTCATGAAGTTTTTTTTACTTCAGTTTAGACTTTGAATATTCTCTAATTTGTTCTTCCTTTCCTGTAAGATAAAAAATCCATTCATCTTTTTACTAAAATAATATTTTATTATCTTCATTGTGTTATGACATAACAAAATAATCTTAAACATACTAGTATTAGACATGCAATGAAATATAGAAAATAATAAACAACATTAAATGATCTTGTACAAGATGGATGGATACATAAGGATCTAAGACATGATCATCACATCGTTAATATTACTGGTGGTCAGAAACATGTATTTCCCGAAGTTAATATTCCTTATATTAACTAAAAAATCCATCATGAATATTCATTTGATATTTATGGTATCTGTTTCTCCTTTCAAGGGTGTTAAAACTCCTTGTATACATAAGTAAACAATTATGAATTAGGAATAAAGGTTGGAAATATTATTCCTCTTCACTCACTTATGTCCAAAGCGTTCAATATCCTTAAATTTATTAAAGGATCCTTTGGAGTCTAGTAGCTTGTGAGAACAATAATAAGCTTCACCGTCATATGGTATCCCAAAAAAATTTGATTCTTTTTTATAAGATATGGAATAAGTTTTCACAAAACTTATGAATCAAATCATATCTTATTCCCATTCAATGAAAAACTCAAATTGTTGATAGAATTTTATAACCAAGTCTGTATAAACTAGATCTTGTACTCATTTCTTCATCACACTACAAAAACATTACCAAACGTAAATTTTATGATATTTTTATTTGAGAATAAAACATGAGAAATAAAACCTTATTAATTAATCTTTCTCTAAAAATCATCCAATTATTATGCTCCATATTTTCAGGCATTTTCATCTGAGAGGAGATAAAGAGAGACATATAGAACATATAAGAAATCTTGAAATTTGGAATGAGGGTATTGAATGGTGGCATTGCTTCAGCTATAAATCTTTGGAAACCAATGTGGGACATGAAGGAGGTCACTCCATTATATAAGTGTCATAGTGAAAGTTCATCTTACAAACAACATAAATTTTTTGGAATTGAACAGATCTGATTCGACGATTGAAATTGGGATAAAGAAGATTTATTGGTTCCAATCTTTTGAGGATTTAATTAAATGAAAAGGATTTAAGAAAATTTTAATCTATTGATGTTTTTCTTAAAACAATATTGAAATACCAATAAATAGAAATGAAATAAAAAACAATATATATAAAAATGTACCTTTTGAAGTTATTAGAAGGTTTGTTAGTGTTTGATAATATTTTTCAATGAAATATTAGATTCCAAAAAACATTATTAGGTTCCTAAAAACATTATTTGGTTCTAAAAAACATTATTACTTTTGAAAAAACTTAATTAGGTTCATCAAATTTACTCCTCATATGAAAAAGAATATTTTAATGTTAGGAGATACTTTAAGAAAAAAGTGTATATGAATGATTAACATATGGTTATCATTCCTATCTTTTTTTATATATTCAAATATATCAGAGGTTAATGATTTTGTGAAAATATCAGAAACTTTTACATGCGTTTTGATAAATTATAAAATGATATCTTTTTTAAGTGTGAAATCCCAAAGAAAGTGATTCCTAATATCTATGTTCTTTACATGAGTATGATATGAAGGGTTTTTTCTTATGGTTATGGCACAAGTGTTATCACACAGTATCATAGTTATTATAAAACTCATGACACAATTTGTTAGTGTGTGTTGCATCTATAATTCTTCAGCACAACAACTTCTAGATTCCACATATTTTGCTTCAGTAGTGGAAAGTGCTACCAAGTGTTGTTTCTTACATGACCAATAAACAAATGAATCATCAAAGAAATGAATTGTTATAGATGTACTTTTCTTATCCATTCTATACACACAAAAGTCAACATCTGAAAAACATTTTAAAACAAAATCACTTCTACAAGAATAAAAAGTCCTAAATTCACAGTCCGCTTTAAAAAGTGAAAAATCCAATTCACTTATTTTTAATGGAATTTTTTTCGATTATATTGATATCTTTCACATAAGAATACTGAAAACTTTAAGTCTGTATGAATATATGTAAAGCATAGTAAACTTCCTATCATACCTTTAAAAGATGTTTGATCTATTGGTTTCCTATATTCATCATGATCAAGATTATTTAAGGTACCAATGGGAGTATTTATACTTTTAGTGTTGCCATATCCAAACTTTTTATGATCATTAATATACTTATGTCGATATATATGGGTTTCTACTAGTTTTTTAGAAAAATTTTAAAACCAAGGGAAATGTTAACTCACACAGCATACTCATTTCAAACATACATTTCATAAAATTTAAAAATGAATCAGTTAAAGATTGCAGAGTTGATCCAAATATAATTTCATCAAAATAAATTTGAACAATTGATACATTTTTCTTATCATTCTACATAAAAGGGTTGGATAAACAATTCCCTTAACCTAATTTTTTTTCTATGAAAATCCTATAAGTCTTTCATACCTAGATCTAGGGGAATGTTTAAGACTGTATAAAGCATTGGTATGTTTAAAAACATGTTTAGGATGTTTTGTGAGTTTAAAACCATGTGGTTGTTCAACATAAACATTATATTAAATATATATATTAAGGAAATTGTTATGTTTCATAATTTCCTTGTATTTTTTTCTAATTAAATGGAATTATTTTGATACCACATGCTCTAATAGCACGTGTTTCTAAGGCCTGGTGAGCCCAGAACAGAATTTTGAACATGTTTTATGGTACATTTAGTAAATATTCAAGTGGGTTCTTCTAACATTTGAACTCATGATCGGATTGAAAATATGAGGTCACTTTTCAACTCAGAAGGGTGGGATTCTCTTAGATGACTTATCTTCGACAGTTAAGGGATGAGTGGAAAATTTATTTTCCAAAAATTTAGAAAAATAATAAAATAACATTAAAATGTAATTTTATTTTCTTCTCTCATCCAAAGAGTGAAAAATGACGATGTTACAGAGTAGCAATGAGGCACGTTAATGAGGCCCATTAATGGCTCATTAACTCGTATCATAAAAACACTATAATGATTTTTAATAGTGACACTTATTCATAAATGAAACATCGTAATGATGCAATGTCTTAGTGTAACAGAAATGATGTGACATGTATTCCTTTTATTTTTATTGAAGTATTGGTGGAAGGAGGAGTTAAACTGCAAGGATTCCTTGAAGAACCTCCAATGAACTTCCTCTCCAATAAAAGATGGAAAATTCTGAAAAATGTCAAACATCCTCCACGCACCTCAATGAACAAAGCCAGAAGCAACAAATGACATCGGCGTCTTGAATCATTGAGGATGAGATGCTATGGAAATGAACATCAAAGAAGTATGGGTTGTATTATATTTATGTTCATCCCTATTATTTTCTAGAAACAACAAATGTGGATCAACTCACGAATAGGTGATCCAAAAATTGTGCATTTATGCTCGAGGGTAACATTATATTGGTGATTCTCTATCCGAGATTAGTTAATATTTTTCTATGAATGAACATGTCCCTAGAACCTCCCCGGTTTTAAAAAATCTAACACAGAGGGAGCGGGACGAAAATAAAAAATGTCCAGACCCCCCTCATGTGCACTCCTTGTGAAATAATTGTCCAAAAATTGAGGCAAGGAACATCTGAGACCATTTTGGTGATGGCTTCAACTGGAGGGACTTGTAGGCGTAGAAGAATCAGAAAATGGACCACCATAGAAACTCTAGTGGACTGCAAAAGGTGCCGCTGATTGCCGCTTGGAGGGGGTGGTGCCAGCTAGCTCCATGGAAGAGGAGGCATTCGGCCCTCAATGGACATGAAAGATGATAGAGACACACCCCTCAATGCACTGCGACAGCTAGCTAGCTGCGACTACTGTAGGGTGACGTGGTTCTAGGTGGGAGCCGCATGGAGGGGTGGCCCGTGTTATGGTCACCTGGGTGAGCTGGTGTTGCGCTCACTTGATAGTGGTAAGAGGGAGGCCTCGAGGCATCCCACGAGGCAATATGGAGATGGATGTGGCCAGATACCACGTTTCAGCCAGACGCCGCCCCAACAAACTGTATCCTGTGGGTTGGGCTTTGGGCTAGCGGGCCTCACCCCAACAAGCGAGATGGTCCTACAGCCTAGTGAGTTGGACCCACACCGATAGAACAGACATGTACTGGAGGGCCAAACATGTTCCCTTTGGGTCGGGCCAGACAAGACCGGGTCGCCGGGTGACCTAGCAGGCTAGACCCTCTGCCAAACCAACTTTGGTCCAGGGAGGCCCATTAGGCCAGAACAACTGGCCAGGCCATACCCAAATGACCCAGACCCAAACCAGGTCAAGTATAGCTCGTCAAATTAAATTGGACTATGTGGGACTCCCAGGCGGGTTGGGTCTAGTTGGTCTGACTAGGTCGGATCGGACATGGACGTAACCGATCCCTATTTACTAAAACGCTAATAACATGCATGTCAAGGTTCTGATTAATTATCTGTTTATGGTGTTGGGACTCTCTCGATGAGGTGGATCTTTTGCCATGCCATCAGGAGGATTTCATGGAAGTTGATATGCAACGAATGTCTTGAGGAGTGGTTCTCCCAGGCGTGCTACATACAGAAACCTATAGTTGGCTGAGACATGAGGACTTCTGACTTTAGACTCTATGAGACACAATTATGGTCCAATGGGAATCACTTCTATGTGAAATGGCAGAACCATAGTGGGAATCCCTTATGTTTGAATTTTTATGTCCATAGTACCTAACGAGGAGGATTACCTCAGTTGTCCATAATTAGTGGGAAGCACTTCTATGGGACTTTGGACGACAATAGTATGCGATTAGGAGGTGTAACTAAGTAGGACAAGGTTAGTAGGATACACTTCTATGTGACTTGGAAGGTGCACTTCTCTTGATGTAGGAGGATTTATCCCCCACCTGAGGTGTTTGTTGATGTGAATAATGATTCTTCTATCACTACCTTAAATATATACCTGGTGAGTTGTCTTGTGCTTTGTGCCTTACCTTTAGGATTTCTAAGTGTTCCTTTATTTTTGTTTTGGGGTCCCTACTGATTATTTTGTTACTCACCACTACACGGGATTCTCCCACACATTTTGTGTCTAGTGCAGGTGATCGATGTATTGATAGAGACTTTGGTGGACAAGGACCCATAGTTACTAAGGGAGACGTGACCAACAGACACTACGAAGGTGGACTTGGTGACCGAGGACCAGGTGAGGCCCTCTAGGATTGGTTTTACAAGAATTTCTACATTTTATTCTAGTAGCTACACTACTCGCACGATTAGGTAGTGTTTTCCGTAGATGGCCATCATAGTTTCATATTTATACTCTGTTGTTTTCAGTTTTTTTGTTGGGTTTGTATTCTGGCCCACTTATATTAGTTGTACTTGTAATGGACATTTTATTTGTGATAATTGTTCCTTTTTTATTGTGTGGGACTTGGTTGGGTGTGTGTGTGCATACATGTACTCAGGAAAATGCCTCCCACTTGCTGGTTGATGCCTTCGGTGCTAGTAAACATCCCCTGGCCTTGGGAGCTGGGGTTGTGTTAGTCACTACATAGGCCTTGGGGGATGGGTTAATAAAATGTGGCATTTCAGGGAACTTGGTACTACTATAATGGTTGAGAGTATGTGTTTTGTATTGGGGAAAATGTGTTAAGTGATTCGAGTCCGACTAATAGATTTTGGGAGTCCAGTGTGGGTGCGGTGACCGATGTATCTATACTCTAAGACCTTGAATTCAGATTTTTGGATCTATACATTAAAATAGTGGGTAAATAAGTGTCTACTTATGAAATTTTGAATAAAAGTAATATCCACAGGTTTAAAATTATAAATGTGTAACATATTGATCTATCTCAAGATTCCTCCACTTAGATGAACAACCATGATATCAATACAAGGTCATGAGGATAACTAGCCTAGAAACAAGTCATCTGTTTAGGGACTAGATATAGAGATGGCCCCACCGAGTGGTGCACCAGTGCTACCACCACCCGATGGGTAACATGTACTGTCAGTGGTTCCGGTAGTGGATTTTCACAGACTTAGTGCCCTGCACGAGTTTTAGTGACAAGGACCTCCCAGGATCAGGGGAGAGATAGATCCTCAGGTCACTGAGGATTGGATGGAGGTAGTGATATGGGTTTTCAGCTTAGTGGAGACACCCCTTCCTATATAAAAATCTTATCAGCGAGCCCTCTCCAAGGCTTGGTAGGGATATGTTGTAGTTTGATCACTCTGACGCATGATGAGGTGACTCTCACCTGGGCAGACTTCAAGCAGATTTTCTAGGAGGAGTTTTCCCCATGACGTTGCGCTATGTGCACATTTAGGATCTTCTTCACCCAAAACACGATTAGAAGCAGGTAGTGCGAAACAGTTTGGGGTGTTACCACCACCAACCCCAAGTGGTCCATCCAGACCTCAAGGAGGGGTGATCACAACTTCAGGCAGAATAGGTTTATGACCACGACACTCCAAAGATGATCTGAGTTACGATCTATGTCTTCAACACCCTATCTATAGTTCTTATAGACATAGGGGCTAGTCACTCCTTCCTTTACACATCTCTTTTTTAGAGCTCAATGATTTCAGTGGAGCAGTTGGCTTGATAATTATGACTATATACTCTTAATGGAAGGGATACTATGATTATAGACCGGTGTTGGCCGTTTGAGCTTACTCTATGAGGTAATATCATTGGTTGGGATCTCCTTGTTGTATTGTCGAGGTCTTATGACATCATATTGGGAACGTACTGGTTATCCAAAGTCCAAGATCAGATCGAAAATTTTAAGCATACAGTGTGGTGTGTCTATAGAGATGGGACCAGGTTTTCTTTTACTAGTGAGAAGGAAACCCTAGTAGCACATGATAGATTTTCTCGGTGGAGGGTGCATCCAATCACTCACAAATTGGCTAGTCTCACCCTCGGTATAGTGGATGAGATGAGTCCGAGCTTTTCTTTTATGGTGGATGAGTATGAGGATGTTTTTACTAAGGATGTTCCAGGACTACCTTTTCATAGGGAGGTAGATTTTTTCATCGACCTATACCATGGGACGACACCAATATAGAGACCAGAATATTGGATGGCTACAACGGAAATTCACGAGATGAGGGTATAGCTAGAGGACCTTAAGGAGAATGGGTTCTTAAGGCCCAATGATTCTCCATGGGTGGCCCTGGTGCTTTTTTCAAATATATCATATGTACGTTTGATGAAATTCATGGACTTCAGACGCACGAACTAGGTGACTAAATAGAATAGGTACCCACTGCCCAGAATTGATGATCTCTTCGACCAACTGAAGGAGGTGAAGTTGTTATCAAAGATAGACCCCAGATCATGCTTTCACCAGCTTCGAGTACGAGTTATGGATGTTATAAAGAATTCCTATAGGTGTCATCATGGCCACTATGAGTTCTTGGTGATTCCTTTCGGCATGACCAATGCCACAAAAGTGTTCATGGGACTCATGAACAATATCTTCTAGCCTTACCTTGACCAGTTTGTTGTGGTCTCCAATGATGAAATCTTGTTTTACTCGACATCAGAGGAGGAGCATGTTACACACCTGTGGATAGTCTAGAATACAATCTGAGATCACCAGAATTATGGAAATCTCCCGAATTTTCAGTTTTGGAATCAAGAAGTCCACTTTCTGGGAAATGACATCTTAGAGTCTAGAGTTGCATAGCTTCCAGTGTAGATAGAGGTGGTAATGATTGAGAACCACCTAAGAGCTCGACTAAGGTGTGGTTATTATTTGGGTTTCCTTCTTATTATCATAGGTTCATGCCTTAATTTTCTCAAGTAGCATCACACTTATTAGCATTGACATGGGAGGGATAGACTTTTGTGTTGACAGATAAATGTCAGTAGTGTTTCCAAAAGCTGTGGAAGAGACTGACTAGTGCCCCCATCTTGAGACAACCAGAGGTGGGTGTTGGGTATGTAGTTTACTAAGATGCATCAAGGACAAAACTGGGTTGTGTCCTGATGCAGGAGAGAGAAGTGGTCAACTACTAATCATGAAATTTGAGGAAACATGATTAGTACTATGTGTCCCATGACTTGGGGTTAGTAGCATGGATCTTTTCTATGAATATGTGGCAGTACTACTTGATGGGTGAATGGTTTACAGCTTAATCTGACCACAAGAGTCTCATGTATATCTTATCTAAGAATGAATTGAACATTAATCAGTGGTGATGGCTATAGTTCCACCAGCACTATGATTTTAACATAGTCTATACTCATGAAAAGGGGAATGTGTTATAAGACACGATCAACAGTAAGACTAGTATGTTGGTACTGAGTGAGGTGAAGAAGCAGTTGGCAGTGATGAAAATATCCTTTTTAGATGATAGTGGAGATGGTTACCTTCAATCAATAACTATTACCCCCCCCCCCCCCCACTTTTATAGAGAGTCAGAGAGGCACAATTGGTTGATGTCGACTATGAGGCCCAACGTGCCCAGTTATCCTCAAGATGGGATCCTGATATATTTTTGATAGGTGGGGAGAATGTCATCCTTTTCAGAGGGTACCCCGTAGTTCCAGTGGCATTGTAGGAGGAAATGTTGAGGGAGTTCTATACACCCCCTTGGCGGTACATCCTAGAGTGGGGAAGATGTACCAGGATCTTCGATGTCAGTGATGGTGGTCGAGGATAAAGAAAGCGGTGGCCAAGTTCATTTCACGATGCCTCACTTATCATCAAGTGAAGTCCGAACATCAGGTTACAGTAGGCTTGGATCAGCCACTCGAGGTACCATAGGCGAAATATGATAGTATCTCGATGGAATATTTTTGGGGTTACCATGCGCATCTAGGGGCCACGAGTCTATCTAGGTGATTTTTTACAGACTCACCAAGTCAGCTCACTTTCTACCGAATCAGGAGCAAGGACCAATAGAGGGGTTGGTACAACTCTACATCCAATAGATAGTGAAACATCATGGGGTGCCTTCAACGATCGTCTAAGATTGTGATTCTCTCATTACATCCTGGATGCATAGGGGATTACATGATTTTTTCGGGATGTAGTGTGTTTGAGTACAACTTTGAATCCCCAGATGGATGGTCAAACGGAGCAGACCATACAGACCATGGAGGACATGATTCATTCTTCTGTCCTGTATTTTGGTCATAGTTGGTAGAACCACATGTAACAGGTGGAGTTTTCATAAAACAAAAAATGTCACTCCATAATTAGCATGGCCCCATTTGAGGCCTCATACGGTCAACTTTGTATATAACACCTATGATGGATAGACCTAGGGGTGTTGGCACTCATTGGTTCTACCCCCTATAGGGATTTATTTTTTCGAAATCCAAAACAGAAATGTTATGACATGTATTCCTTCTATTTTGGTTATTATGTTGGTGGAAAGAGAAATTAAACTATGCGGATTATCTGATGAACCTTCGATGAAATTCCTCTCAAGTAATGAATGACAAACATCGACGAATGTTAAACATCTTTGAAGCACCTGAGTGAATAGATTCTATAGTGAAGAACAACATAAACGTATTGAAACCTCAAGGATGTGACGCCGCATCAAAAATCATCAAAGAAGTAGGGGTTGTTTTAAATTTAAGTTTTTCACTTTTCTTTTCTAGAAATGAAAAATAATGATCAACACATAAACTGTTTGATATGTGAATCATGAATTTATGAAGGAGGGTAACTTTTTTTGTGGGATTCCCTATCCAGGATTAGTTTATCTTTTTCTATTATTGAACATCTCCCATGAGCGTCCCTTGTTTTAAAACTTCGAACGCGAAGGGTGTGGAAAGACACGAACAACGGCCTATACCCCTCCGTATGTGTGATCCTTGTGAATGGATTGTCCAAAATGGAGTTAAGGTTCGTCTGAGACTATAACAGTGATAGAGGTGACTTGAAATGCCCACATGCATAGATGAATCGGAAAATGGCCCATCGAAGCATCTCCGATGGTTTATAAAATGTGTTATCAGCTGACCGGGGTAGTCGTGGGGTGATGCGGAAGCAGTTAGGTGTCGCAGGGAGGGGTGGCCCATTTCTGGGCCTCCCAGGTGATCTGGCACTGTGGTCACTCGACTGTGGTAGGAGGGAGGCCCTACGACATCCCACAGGGCTGCAGGGAGCTGGACACAGCCAAATTCCGTGTCTTGGCTATGAGACACACCACAGGGCTGGACCTACGTCCCATTGGTCCAAAACATATTTGAAGAGTTTCCCCCGCACCTAGCGGGGTAGAACCATGTTGGTAGTCCATACTCACTCCTTTCAGGCTGGGCCGGACTAGACCAGGTCATCGGGCGACCCTGCGTGCTGGGCCGTCGGCCAAACCGTGCCAGGTCCAGCAAGGTCCATTGGTCCTAGTCCACTAGCCAGGACAGACCAGAATGCCCCAGACCAAAAATAGGTGAGCTATAGTCGGTTGAATTAAACAGGGGTATGTGGGACCACTGGGCTGGGTTGGCCTGGTCAATCTGATCGGGTCAGACCTGACCCTGATGCAACCAACCCCTTTTTACTAAAACACTAATTACTTGCAATTCATCCATCCGATTGATGATCCCTTTGTTGTGTTGGGACTGCTTGGATAAGGAGGATATTTTAGAATGCCCTAAGGAGGATTTGATGGATGTTGAGATAAGACTAATGGATTGAGGAGTGGTTCTCCCATGGGAGCTATGTACGGAAAACTACGGTCAGATGTGACTTGAGGACTGCTAGCATTTGACTCTGTGAGACTTGACTATGGCCTAGTGGGAATAATTTCTATGTGATTTGGTAGGCCCATAGTGGGAATCATTTATGTGTGACTTTTCTGGAGCATGGTACGCGACAAGGAAGAGTACCTCAGTTAACCATGATTAGTGGGAAGCACTTATGTGTAACTTTTTAGTCCCACAATACAAGATGAGGAGGTGTACTTAAGCAGTCCAACGTTAGTTAGAAGGACTTATGTGTGACATGGAAGGCCCACTATACCCGATAGAGGAGGAGTTGTATAATAGCTGAGCTGTTCGATGATGTCACTGATGATTCTTCTATCACTTCCCTAAATGTATACCTTATGTGAGCTGTATTGTGCTTCGTTCTTTACTTTGACGATTTCTTCATGGTATTTCCTTTTTGTTTTGGGGTCTTTACTGATTATTTTGTTACTCACCCCTACACGGGCTTCACCCACATGTGTTGCATCTAGTGCAGGCGATCGACATTTTGATAAAGACTTTGGTGGACCAAGACTCAGTGGTGCTTAGGGAGATGGGACCGATGGATGCAACAATGGTGGACTCGGTAGACTGGGTTCAGGAAGGGGCTAGTAGGATTAGGTGGATATGAAGTTCTACTTCGGCTTCTAATAGCCACAATACTCTCACGATCAGGTGGGGTTTTATGTGGATGGCCATCAGAGTTTTTTTATACTCTTTTATTTTTAGTTCATTAGTTGGGATTGTATTCTGACCCAATTATATTAGTTGTACTTGTACTCAGATTTTTATTAGTGATTCTTCTTCCCTTTTTAGTTTGTGGGACGTGGTTGGGAATGTGTGTTCATACAGGTACTCAAGAAAATTCTTCCCAATTTTAGGTTGAAACCTTCAACACTAGTCTCTCTCCCCTGGCCTTAGGAAGGTAGGCTTGGGGTAGTCATGACACGAGCCATGAAGGATAGTTTGTAATAGAAATCACACTTCACATCCATTTGAAAAATTTTGAAGTTCAAGAATTATTCAATGTCTATGAGGATTCAAATAATATCAAGTCTAGATACTGGAGAATATGTTTTATAGTATTCAATTCATACTTTATGATTATAGACTTTAGAAACTAATCTTTCATTATTTACTAATATATTTCCATTTTCATCACATTTATTTCTAAAGACCCACTACACTCCAATTATTGATATTTCTTTATGAGTTTTAACCAAGGTGCAGACTTTGTTCCTTTAAAATTAATTGAACTTATATTACATAGCTTTAATACAATCACTATCACTTACATAAACGTCAATAATTTTTTGTTCTAATTAGGAATGAAATTCTAAGTGCACCACTTCATTTCATAAAAAACTTATATTCCTTACTAGTTCATGTGCATCACCAATGATACATTCACTAGGATGATTTATAAAACACAATTGGTTTGGTTTTTTTAAAACATGTTCATCATCATGGGATAAGAAATCTTCTACATTAAATAATTTAAAAACATTTTGTTGAGTATTCTCCTAATTTGAAGAATCAATCATCAATGGTTGATAATCAGTTTTTGAAAACCTCATCTGAATATATTGGTTAGGGTTTTTAAAAAATAAAATGATCAATTTCATCAAATTTAACATGTACTATTTCCTCAACAGTAAAATAATTTTTATTAAATATTATATATTCTATAGAGGTAGTGGAATTGACTATGAAAATTCCTTCATTGTATTTGGGTGTGAATTTTCTATAAGTTATCTTTTTTATTCATAATGAATTCTTTGCATCAAAATACTCTGAAGTATAAAAATTTAGTTTTTCATCATGTCCATAACTCTAAGGGGATTTATTATGAAATAGACTCATTAAAACACAATTTTTAATATAACAATAAGTAATAGCATATTCATCCTGAATTTTTTTAGTAATTGAGTATTCTATCAACATGGTTCTTGTTATGTCTTGTGGAATCCGTTTTTTCTTTCAACAAATATGTTTTGAAGATGATTTCTTAGAGCTGAGAAGTTATGAGTAATTATTTTATCACTAAAAGAAGTTTCAAAATTTGAATACTCAAATTCCCTACCAGGATCCCTGTGAATAGTTATCAATGGAGTGTTTTTCTCATTTTTACATTTAGATAAAAAAATATATCAAATAAGAAAAGACTACATATTTAAATTTCAGAAAATAGAGCCATGTAAATCTAGTATAATCATTAACTAAAACATATACATTATTCTTGCCTCTAATACTTCCAGTTTTTATAGGACCAATGAAGTCCATGTGCACTGGCTATAATGCATCTAAAGTTGAGACTTAACTAATAGAAATAAATCTTGACTTATGTTGTTTTCCATATTGATAAGGATCACAAATTTTTTTGGAATCAAATATTAAATACAGTAGATCCTTAATATTTGTTTTTGTAAATAGTTTACATAAGTTCATAAGGATATGGTTTTCTAGTCTTCTATTCCATAACCAATATTGGTCTTCCATTTCACTAGGAATGGTATGTATTATTTCATGAGTTCATCTATGTTAAGTGTATAAACATTTTCATGCTAATGGGAAGAATGAATGAACACATCATTTCAATTGTGTAATAATCATTTATCATTCCTAAAATTCAAAAGGAAGCCTTCATCACATAATTTTCCTTTTACATATAAGGTTGTTCTTCATACCATTAACAATTAAACCATTTTAAATTAAAGGTTTTCCCAGAAGAATGATATTACAAATACGAACAATTTCTCCATGAACATTATTTTTGAAGGTGACTCTTATACCTTTCATATTAATAATATTTTCAATGAAGTTTCTGTTAACAATCATGTTCAAGGAACATCCACTATCCATGTACTATATATTTTTGTTGGTACTTTCTTTATTATCCTAAAAATAAAATATTTAAACTTTTAGAATCCAAACATTCATGGATTCATAAATGAATGAAAATAAAATCATACGAAACAACATTTTCAATGAAAAGTGTGGATTATGAAAACCTAAGGATTGAGTTTTATTTAACGAACAATTTTTCTCCTAATGTCCACCACATTGAAACTTAGTGAAAAAAGGGTCACTTTGAGGAACACAATAGTTATGTCTGAAAATAGGTTTTGAGTGTGAATAACAAAAACCAAAACTATTACTATGAGGAATAATTGGTGAATATATTTTATCAAAATTTTCATTACCAGATGTAAAGTTTGTAAAAAGTTTCTTTAAGGAAAATATATCATATTTAGTCTCATGAATAAATTCTTATCCTCATATCCATTAGACATAAGATAAGATTTTGTCTCAAAAACATTTTTTTAGAAATAAATTTTTCTAAATCCTTAGAATGTTTATCTTTTTTAAAATTAACTTCTTCAAGGGTTTTTAAATAGAAATAATTTCAAAAGATTTTTCATAACGATCTTTGGAATGATATGATACTTATTTTGTAAAAATAATAATTCTATAATTTTCCTTACCATGTTTCTTATTGATCAAACTATTTTAATTTTTAAGAATGTTGTGAAACCTAGATAATTATTCAAAATATGGTTATGAATTATCTTCTGATGGGGAATATTATTCATCCAAATTATCATAATTTTATTCATTAGGATGAATATCACTTAAATATGTATTGGTTGATGATTTATCAGTGCGTACCATATCCAGGAAACATTGGGTTTTAATATATATTCTAGTGATAAAACTAATATTATCCAGTCTAGAAGATTCATTATCTGAGGATTCATCAGATGAGTCTTAACTACATACACTCCATGAATCAATTTCTTTCAATAAATTTTTATCTTATGTCTGTGATTTATTTTCTAATTCCTCCCAGAATGTCTATCTTTTCTGTCCTTTATTTTATACTTAGGGCAATCAAGTTTGATATGTCTAGCTTTCCTACATTCATAACATGTGACTTTAGAATCTTACTTATCTTTCCGATCCTTTTTATTATATATATACTGAAATTCCTTTTCCAACAATGTTTTCTATCCTTCGAGTAAGATTGTATAACTCAATCTATGACCACTACGATTTACATTATTCCATTTGAAAAATAACATTCCAGACCTTTTTTACTTAACAACATTATCATGAGTCTTGAAATTCATGTGATTTAAAGTAGAAGTAAATGAAACACACCATTTTATTATTTTTTATATTCTCACCATCTCTCTTTAATATGTTCTCATGCTATAAGTTATTCCCAAAAAACTCATCAAGAGTAACAGCTGTTACTTTCCTATACTCAACAATAGTGGTTCTATTTGATTCTCATTCATTAAGCATGATGTCAATAATTTTGTCAAAAATAATTTCATCATCTAATACATTTTCTACCATTGATTGTAAACTATTCACTATAGTTATGAATCATTTATGAACAATAACTATTGGTTCTCTATAAGAATAAAAACCATGATAATCATCTCTATGAATATCTCTTCTGGTTTCTATAACTTTTGAAGTACCAAAATGTGTAACTTTTAGTTTCGTCCAGATATTTTTTTTCTACATCACATAAAGATATTTTGTTATATATATTCCCAGTTATGGAACAAAGAAATGTTTTGTGTACCTTATATTTAGCTACTATTATTTATTTAGATGATTGGTATGAGTTCTAACTTCCTTATTAGGAATCTTATAATCACTAGTTATAATAAATAAAATTGTCAACTCCAGTGTTAATGAAAAAGGTCTTCATTATATATCTCCAATATTTATAATAATTCTAATAAAATATATGTGGTCTTATAGATTTTAGAGTATCTAAGACTCCAACAATCATTCCTTCCATCTGACAAAAATAAAAAATTTCTCTTCCATGTGTTTTTATTTATGTATTTATAAACGGAGAGTTTATCAAAGCAATAAAAATGACTTGTAAGTGAAAACAATTAAGATAAAAATAGCGGAATCCTCTTCTAATATAAATGTGTATACTTTTATTTCAGAGATATGCTCTAATACCAATTGTAGGATTAAAATATCAGTTGTAAATACTTAATTAGAAGAGGGGGTGGATTGTATTTTTAAAAACATTCATTTGTAATATTAAGGAAACTTGGATTAACAAAGTTAAACAAAAAATATTCAAAAACCCCTCTATTATCATTAAAAAATATAACAGAAGGGACCATGGTCTAATTACAATGATATTATAAGGAAATAAGAACACATATATACAAAAGTAAAATACTAACATAAAGTGTATAGAATCTCATATCAGAGTTACCAAAAATGAGAAAGTGTAATAAAGGTTCACAATTTATTTTTAAAAAATATGAAGCGGAATAAAAGAACTTGTACTTAACAGTGTTGTACATGGGTAATGAACTATTTTAACCCAAAGATAATGGTATCCAACAAACATGGATAAAGTTCCCTTGGTTTAGACTTTTAATAAAGTCTTTCTAACCCATTCTAAGAAAATCATTAGATACGAAATTAGTTATCTATCTTGCTATCCCAGAAAGCCCTCGATATGTAAGGTTATCAGAAAATCTGTCTTCATTTAGCATGGAAGTCCCCGATTAAGTGATTAATAAACATCTCTTACTTATTTTATCAAGGAATACTTCAATTGTATAGAGAAAGAAAAATCAGAATTTCAAAATGAAAAACAAAGGTTGTTGAAGATTTAAGTATATGGAATAAGTTATTCACAACATAAACTCATCACTACTTTCACATGATGAAAATATGGTAGATCGGTTGTACAGTTTCAATTATATCAAATTTTCACACAATTGATCACTTTTAAATGATTGGTTATTTATAGGAAAGATCTCTGAAAGTCGAATTCTCCTCTAATGGTCATATTTTTATTGAAATTTCAGATGGATTTGGAAAGGTGGTATTTGTAATAGTCATATTGTAAATGACACAATGACACCATTGAGATAAAAAAATGTTCACAGGTAACATTATATTTTCAATAATATTTAATAATCTGAATGTAAGCAAAATTACATTACGGAAATATAGAATCATTGAAAATGATAAAAGTCATAACATTAAGGAAATACCATAACTCTATGAAAGTTATGAAAACAGTAAGAAATATATGAAATCAGATCATATGAAATTTAAAAATTGGATCAGGAAATTATTGAGAATCTGAATAGAAAAAAAACATTGGGAATGAGATTCTCATTTCTATGTGAATCAGAGTTTATGAAACATGAATCAGATTCAGAAAATTGATAGAATTTGATTCAAAATAAGTGATACAGATTTAATTTTGTGAGAGAATTAGAATTTAAGAAACATACAATCGGAATTAAAAATCTAGATGATTTTTAACATAAGAATCATAGAAAATCCAAAATTTTAGAGTAATTCAGTATTTATGAAACTCAGCAGATCCCAAATTTTGAGTGATTCAGAATTTAAAAAACTAAGAGTATCCACAAATTATAGTGATTTTGAATTTAAGAAACAATAAATTTGAATAACAATTATGAGTTAATTGATGTTAAAGAAAGATAAATTAGATTCGATTTTCTAGAAAATTCAATGTCTTAGGAACATTGAATCAGGTTTTGATTTTCTAGTCGATTTAGAATCTTAGGAACTATGAATTAGATACAATTTTATTAACAATTCAGAATTTAAAAGGAGAAATATTTGAAGTTTTATTAAGTATTTGATTTATTCCATTAACTATTCTAACTTAAGAATCATAATGTTTGACTTAGCTATAAAATTTTCATGTATAAAAATTTCCTTATAGATATAAATATTTTGTATATAAATTTATTTATAGATATAATTTTTTTAACGAAATGAGTTGGTGATTTTCAAATCAAAAAGGAATGGAAAAAGTTAAAAAGAAACTTTTGACTTAACACAACTTCTGCTATGAAAACATATGACTCAATAATTGAAATTTCCACTATATTACTCTATGGATTGGTATCCTCCAACAGTATAAATTAATATAAATAAATCATAAGGTTAACTAGCACATCACATTACATGAGTACACTAATTAATTTTATTCCACTTATAAATATTTTTAGCATCTAATTTTATAGACACCTCATGAGTTGAAACCATTTTAAATAAAATCCTACCACTAGAACACTTCCCGGAAACATGCTATCATACCCTTTTCAATTCATATGCAAAAGGATTACCCCATTTAAAATCATGAATTTCAACCAACCTCTAACATGTGTCACTAAATCATCAAATATCACTAAAAAGTAATAAACTATGTTTTTATTTTTTTACTGAATCATTAATTTTAAACTAATAATTTTAAAATTATTGATATTGAAAAATTTATAACATTATTATAATATATAATAATTTATTTAAAAAATATAAAATAACACTAAAATAAATTGAGGGGGAGTGAACCAAGGTGTGAAAAACATATCAACATTAAATGGATTATTTTTAATTTACTATAAATGATTATTTACATAATTAAATCATGTTTAATTTGGTCATATTAAATATATTTAATCCTTATTAGATATATTTTATTTTTCTATATTTCAATTTCATCAATATATTAATCTATATAGTATTAATCAAATACACTCACATTGAATAAATTATGAAATAAATCAAATATGGATAAAATCATTTTTACCCTTTACCTCTAATAAAAATTTTGATCCATGAAACCTGAATAAATAATTATTTACAAAAAAAATATACCATTTCAGTTCATATACTAGTTTTTGGAAATGGAAATCCTTAAAACGGATTACATATCTTACTGGATTGGGTTTGTTCACTACCTTCAACATTGTGAATTAATTATTTCTAGAGTAATGAAAAAATATTCCAATTAAATATGTATTTCACTAGTGTTTTTGAATAAACATTAGGGGATTATACATGGATCTAAGTGTATTTTCATACTTTTTTTGAAATTTATATTTTTATACCACATGTGGGAATCTATGAGCCCAATATTTATTCATTATCCTTATTTTCAATGTATAGATATATCAATATTTTTCTATAGGAATAACCTATATCCTCTCATTGAAAAATTACCCAATTAAAATATTCATTACATCAACACAATATTTCCTCCTCAAAAATAATAAACATTGATACCTTAATAAATATCTTACAAATAATCCTTTTATATTATTATTATCAATTTAAATCATCTCATATTGTTCAAAAAACAAAAATTGGTCTATAATTCTTATTGTTGTGTCGAAAAAAATATACCCAACAATCTATAGCAAGATAAAGTATGAAAAATAAATTATTCTTTAAAACCCAAAATCACAGTAATGTTCCATTAACAATTTTCATGGAATATCAAAAAATGTTTAAATTTTATTAAAAAAATTTAAATATATATCTTTAAATTTATTTCCACTTTTATATATTTGAAATCCATATAATAGAATCACAAATACATGGCTTAACTCTACTTGATGGGATTTTATGGTGCTTAATGACATGTTTTTATGATCCATGTAAATTGAAAAAAATATATTTCAACCTATTTTATTTCAAGGTATTATGTATATCATTGGAAAAAATATAACAAAACAATTTTCTATACCACATTATTCTCTTGGGAATTGTAATATATCCTAGATATTTTGTATATGTAATCCATAAAAACCATCCTTCTAAAACATAGTAATTCATGGTGGGGTCACTTTTTCATCCAATTTGATCATAAATAAATTTAGAATGTTTTATAAAAAAATATTACAAAAAAATAACAGTCATTATGGTAATGGAATATAGTGAGTTAGACTCATTTAATAATAACACCACTATTATGTCATGATAATTTATTCATGGAACTATGAAGTATAAAATCATGTGATATAGCCCATTAAATAGTGGTTTTAGTTCTCCACACCAAGTATCATAAAATAGAATATTTCCTTATGCATATTTTTTTAGAGATTATTTTTTTTCATTCCTTCAGGTCACTAATATGGTTTAAGATTATTTAATGTAATATCCTTAGAATATGAAAATTTATTACAACACTCAATTATATATTTCAACTATGGATGAAAACAATATTTTTTATCAATTTGACTAGAAGTTTATCATTACTCCAAAACATTACTATTTATAAATTTAAATCCTTTATGGTATGAATTCTAATAAGAATTATAATTGACATAACCTTTAAACACCCTTACTTATTCACAAACATGTATGGAATATTTTTCATAAATTTAATAAATATATGTCTATTAAAAAAAATAAAATATAATCCCATGGTAGTTCCAATATCCCACTTTTCATTTTTTTTATCATTGATACCCATAATCCATAATCTATGTTACTTTCAAATGAAATTTCAAATATTCAATTTATTTTCCACTATAGACAATTATAACTAGAATAAAAACGTATTTTATAGAATGTATTTATAAAATTTATTTTGTTGAACATTAATAAAGGATTATCGATAATCATTTATATACATACATGATTCAATAACAGGTTTTTTAATATATATTGATAAAAATGAATATGAATATATCATAAAATTGAAAATATTTATCTCATTATTCAATAAATAACTCCCCCTATTTAGATTCCTTATTTTACTAAAAAACATGATACCAATATATGAATTTTAAAATAAAAGATGTTATATTTTTAAAATTATATCTATAAATATTTATATAACATATAAAATATTTATGAAAAATAAAATTTATATTCTCTCATAAATGTTGTTTAATTTAACCCCCATTAGTGGTTCATATATAAAATCTAACAAGTCGGACCAATTGATTTCAAATATAATCAAAAACTATTTTTGATAACTATTATTTGTGATCCATTGTTACGTAGAATAAAATATCATCATGTAATATTCTTTCTAATAAATAAACACTCCTTTTATGCTTACTCTAATCATTCCCAATCATTTAGCATGTAAATATTATTTCTTAAAACATCCATTAAAACCTTAAACCTTATATCTCCCTTGAAAGTTAATTGGTTATTCTATCATATAGTTTCTAGATTCAGAAATAACATTTCGAAAGAATTGAGAAATTATATAATGTTTTTTATAAAACAATACTCGATAAAAGATTTATAAAATACATATAATATATGAAATAATGTTTTAAAAATTATAACTAATTCCTAAATTTTAGTTTTTTCTCTACTTTTTAAGAAATACAACCATTCTGATATATAACCTTATTCAAAAATAGTTTACATCAATCATTTTGTCATTCATCGCATTCTCCAACACCCTTTATTTCTTTATTTTTTATATTATTCATTTAATTCCAACATCATCAATCATCCCCATAACAAGGTATATCAAATATAATATCATCATATATTAAATTAAAAAAATAGTTATTAATAATCTGAAATAGGGATATGATGGTTTTCCTAACTTCATTTAGTATTGGTAGATGATTGGAATGATTTTTTAACTATTCCATCTCATCATCCTAGGAATTTATATTTTACTCATTACCCATAATCATAGTTATATTTTTTGAATTTTTCTAAGTAGGGAAATCACTCCTTCCTTTTCAAAAAAAATTATATTCATTTCAGTATTATATTTCTATGAACTACTATCATCTAATTTTTTCAGTTGATGAGCAATTTATTATTATTATATATATTTATGTCTATAATTTATTGATATTATGTCTTAATGTATTTTTTATTTTTATGTCATTATATATCATTTCAAAAGATACTTTTTTTATCCTTCTATATAGTTTTTTATCAAAGGAAAATATAACGATTAACTCATTATTCATTATATCATTATAAAAATTTTCATAATTTCTATAAATCCCTATATTATAAGAATAAATTTATCATCAATTACATTTCCTTGTTGGTATATTTATCCAAAATCCAATAATATAAATCTTTCATACCCTTTCATATAAACAATTTACCATTATATGATTGATTACTACAGATAACACTATTAATGAAATAAATATTCCACCTTCATGGTGACATATAGTAACATTGTCCAAATAATATCACAACATCCGATCATGGGATAAAATCTATTTAATTATAATGAATGTTTATTTTGAGTCAAAATCCATATTTATTCTTATATATTGATTTATAGTTCTCAATGTTTCACTCCAGGGAAGCCTATTATTATTATTTTTAAGAGTATTTATATTATAAGGTCAATTCTATTTAATTACTATTCTATTATAATATTATACCATTTATAAGCCCTTTACCCAAATAAAAGATATTCCAAATTGTCTAGAGAATGATCTTTTTCAATTATTTTGATGAACAATATAGATGAGGATAAATTATCCTACTGAATTTATCTTTGTATTATAAGACAGTCATTGATCCTCTTTGATAAATTAGTAGATTTATCATCTATTTTTCTCTCCATAAATAATGGTTATATATTTATATTATGGAATATATTTTGATAATCATTATACCATACAAATATTAATGATTATTTATCTAGTTTGAATATATATTTTTTTATATTATTCCATAATCATTAAAAATTATTTATGTTATATACATATGTTAAAATTTTATATTTATTTACAAAATATGTATTATTTTCTCCAACATCGAAGTAAATTATTTAAATTATTTGGAATTTTAATCAACAAAATATTGAAATTTAGTTTTAAAGGAATCAATATAAAATAAAATCATATTTTTTTTCTTTTGATTTTTTTTTCAATTTTTTAGTTGTTTCTTATATTGAATCATATTTATTATATATATTTTTTATTTTAGCCATTTAATTCCATCTTTCATTTTCATAGATACTTTTTAATAATCACATTTTAATCTTTATAAGATATTAGGGTCCTTGAAATTTATATTTCATTATTTTTTAGATTTTGTCTTCAAGAATACTAAATGAAATTCATGAAATGCATTGTCTATACTAAGAAATTAAACAATCATTTATAATGAATGATTATTCTCAATTAAGTTATATATAAAATACCCACATTCATCATTAGTGGATCTATTTTATTCAATGAAACCATATTTGAAATTTTAAGATAAAACCACAAATTTTTCCTATGAAATGAAATCGATTACATTTTAATCATTCATTATTTCATATAATTATGTGTTTATATAAAAATTTATTTTATTTTCGATGTAATTTCAAAATCAAAATATAACCATATATTCTTCTAGTATAGGTTAAATTTTAAAAAAAAATTCAACTCAAAATTTTATTCTTATCCCTACAAGTTAAAATATTCCCAAATAATAATTTAATCAAAAAATCAAAGAGATTATCAACTATAGAATAAAAACCTTTGATTTTATAGTATTCAAAAACCATAATTAATCCTACATTTCAGTTAAGATTTAATATAATTAATTGAATGATTTTTATTCAACAAATGTAAATGGATTATTAGAGTTTACTTAATATAATAATGTTATTATCGGATCTGGAAAAAGGTAATCAGACTAAAAAAATAAAAACCACATACCATGAAGAATATATAAATAAATATGAGATCACTCTATCAATTTTTAGTAACATTTTAATATTTTTCATATGATATATTTAGATCTTGACACATTCTTATTAAAGACACCATAAATCTGTTTAATCCTTATTATATCATATTTATTTTATCATATTTTCGAAAATTTATTATATTTATTTAGTATTTTTTACCTAAATAAACATCCATTACAAAATAACAAATCAATCACCTATGGGAATGATATTTTTTATGTTTTAACTCTAGTAGGGATGTTAATCCATGTTACATATACAATTCAATAATTCTATATATAATCACATAAAAATAACTTTATGTGGTTTTCTCGGCAATGAATATCCTTAATAGTGATTAATTATCCCAAAATAAATTAATATATGGTTCCCAATCCTTTAATATTACGGATATTTATACATATATCAATGGAAAAAATTAGTTTAAAATTATTGATTTAATTTCACATGAGTTATAAAAGTGTGTCAAAATGGGTGTACTGTGATCTTCATCATTTAATCCACATTTCAACCCTTCATATTATTCCACCATATATATGTTGGCATAATATATCTATATTTTTATTTTAATCATAATTATTTTGATTTAAATGTTAGTATAATTCTATAGACATAACATGTATTCTGTCAGAGAGAATTACAACATTAATATCATTACTACATTAACATAGATTATCCTTATTTTGAATAAATAATGTTAATATCACAATCATTATATTTCAAATTTTATTATATCCTTTTAATGATCTAATTTCTACATTTAATAATATCCAAATAGTTATTATTATTTTTTGGAAAATTGTTATTATGGGAGAACAAATATTTTTCTAAATATTCCATATCTTGATGCGATAGGAAAACTAAACTGAAATGAAACAATCTAAACCCCCAATGTAATTCCTTAAATCTTTATATTGTGTATTATATCAATATTTTATTTACCTTTGATATCATGAATATATCTACCTTTATAAAAAACTCACTCAACACCATAACATTTAAATTCACCTTCTCTTCTCATCACGACATGTTATTCACCAACCATTATAATCTTTTATATATCTCTGTATAATTTTATCTAGATATAGGTAAATAGTGAACAAAATATTATAACATATTTTACATAAGATATTCTTGTAAAAAATGACTTTTCTAATTTCTTGTTTATCTGGTTTCCCTATTTTGTATAGAATGATTGATCATTACTTATCACCCCAATGTTCCAATCCATCACATGGAATTTTGTTCACATCATTTTAGATAAAATCTATATTATTTTCTTCCATATGAAATTAAAACTAAAACAACATGATAAACCTTACATGAACATTTTATATTGGTACATTTATAAATATTTACATCAAAATATCATCATCCAAAATATACTCTTTTAATGAATTACATAATAAAAATTCTTCATTTTCTTTATTATTCTATTTTTAGACCATAAATGTTTTCTGAATGTACTATTAATTACACCAATACATGGTAAAATACACTACATAATGGTTTTGGGTATCAAAAATCAAAACTCATTTTCAATTTTCTATATATATGTAGTTTTTAAGTATATTAACTGAAACATTCCATCATGCATTGGGTATGTTTGTTTTCCTTAAAACATACTATCTAATGACATGGTACATATTAAAATATCTCCATTGTATATTTATCCAATGATTTGTATTTTTCTTCATGAAAAATATGCTCACATTATGATTAAACCTCTAATAAAGAATAATCTATCACTTTAATATTTTTACATTATGGATTCAAAACAATGACTTTAGTTCTCAACTATTAAACACAGTTACTTCTTCCAAAAAATATATTATAATATATTGGGGTTAATTTTATATTGGTTGATAAAGAATCCAATACACAAAATTCATATTGTGAAAATAATTTTTAACATTTCCTAAACATCTCAAAATAATATAACCATTATAATAACCATGTAAAATAAAAATCAACTAAAATTACATAAAATTTAAATATATTGATTGATAAAATTAACACCTCATATTTCTACACCTAATCCATCCTTAAATCTCAAATGGGTATGTTGGGACTCAAACTTAACCCATATATGATATATCATGACCAATCCAACACTATATAAATAATATATATGTTTAAAAACGTTGAAAAATAGGGGATAAAAATAGGATTATTATTAAATCCTTATCACACAACATTAATTTAACATTATTTATAAAAACAAATTGATTTATGAATTTATTAATAATATAAATATAATTTTCCCCTTCTGATAATTATTCAATAATGAAAATATTTAAAAAAATGAACATATTCATGAAAAAAAAAATCAACCAACAAAATAATATTCCTTAAGAGATTACAATAATTTAATTATCAACCCATGATAATAAACACACAAAATTGATATTTGTTTCACAAAATAAATAAACTATCATGACTAAAAACATAAATTCATAATATAATTGATGGGTATATAATACTAAAATATTCTAGTCAAACCCTTTACCCCACAATCAAATTAATTGAACCACTACACTAGCCATTAGGTAGAGATACTTTTTCCTTTTCCCTTACCAAACAGAAATAATAAAGCAATATAAGACACTTTTCATGGTATAATGAAAAATATTTTAAATAACTTCACAATAAAAAAATGACATAAATAATTATCTACAGTCTCCAAATATCAAAATAAATATTTTAAATATTTTTCATAACCAAAATAAGTTCATTTATATTTTATATAACTAGAAAACCCATTTTAAAATCTTATAATATAAAATAATAAATTTTTGATTTCAAATTCAACAAATATTTTTATTTTATTAAATATTTATCCTTTTATAAATCAACACATGAGAATTAATTACAAATTCTAAAATAATTACCAAAAAAATTGCTAAATTTTAAAATAATTAGAATAAATTATCAGAACCTACCAATAAGTCCCAAAATAAAATTATTCCCTCAGCCACTTATTCTTATGTTAGTTTATAGACATGTAAAAATTACCCGAAAAAAGTATCATAAAATTAAAATTTTAATTTTTTATAAAATAAAAATATATTATCGACCAATGTTTTTTATATGAGTTTAGAATCCCGTAACCATTCCTTGAAAATCCCTTACAGAATTTGATTATTTTTCATGCATTTGTAAATCCTTAGTATCAAAATCCAAGATTTAATGGAAAATCAGTGAATATTTAGAAAGTATATTGGGGGTAGTGGATGAAAAATTAGAAAGAGGATAAATAAAAAACTATGGACCCCTAGATCCCTATTAAAGAGGAGAGGTTGAAGATGGATTAAAGGGATGAAGCCTCCAATTGGTTATAGTATTCTATAATTTGAAGAGATTATAGGGTAGGGTGTTCCAATTAGTTAAATTAACCTTTATTAAAATATATTATACTATTTTAAGAATTTTAATAAAAAAACCTCCATAATAAAAATAATTAATAAATAAACCCACATCACACCAATAAAAAATAATTTAAATCCTATACATTGTTCTCTCATAACACATTTAATTAAATAATTTAAAATATGTTCTGGGTTTAATATCCATATTTCGTATCAATTTTTTTGAAATAATGAGAAATTATGTTTTAAGGACATAATTTAAAAACCATACATCAATCAATTAGCCTCTTAAAATTTTAAATATATTAAAACACAAATTTATAAAAGCATTCAATAATAAGTAAATGAATTTTAAAACTATAAAGATGTGGTATGAACGCATATTTTTTTCAATAGTGATACTTGTAGTTTCATAATAATCATTCATTACGTACTAAAGTTTAATATCCATCATTATATATATATATCATGGCATGTGAATTTGAATTGGTATTTTTTTCAAAAAATTATTAACAGGTATAGTTTCAAAAATTGTATCAGCGGGTTTTATTAAAAACATGTAAATTAAAAAACAATTATTATATTAATGTTGAGATAACTAATTATAAATAATATATTTTATATTACAAGGTTTACCTATGAATGAGATATATATTTTTATATTTAGGGGAAATAAAATAGTAAATTTTTATCAACCATTTCATGCCCACATAGCCCCCATTTGTCATTATTTTTAAGTTATATGTTCATAAAAGGAGTCTCTCATGGTACTATTGAATATATTATTTATCTCTCACTTGTTTAAATTTCATGACACTCATATCCTATAGAGATATCGACCCCAATATCAAAGAGTCAATGTATGGTTTATTACATTGGCATAAGATAGAAGAAATCACATCCTAATGGATAAATAGTTATGTAATCTTAGTAAATTGGATACACACATAATTCCCATATTACATTTGGAAAAAAATTACAAAAAATTATTTTCTAGGAATAAAATTATTCCCTCTACAATATCCATGCACATCAATAACAGCACACTCCATGGATTCCTATATAATGTAACAAAAATAAAAGGGGATATAAAAAACTCGGTGAGGGTTAGGTTCATTGAACTATGACATAAATCAATTACGTATAATCAATATGGAAAAGAAAATAACTAGAAAAAAACTACATTTCTTTGATAACTAGACTATATTAATTATATAAGTAACAATCAATATAGTTAGGTAAATTTCTAAAAACACATGTCATTTAATAAATAAAAGGAGAGTGAAATGCATCCAGAGATAATATCATTGCAAAAATATCATGTATAAATATAACTAAATTCTCAATGAAGGATATTCAAAATTATTTGATTTCAATAAATCAAGAATCATGATTTCTCTATCGTCATGATAATTCCTCAATATAGTTTAGAAATAATTTTTTGGTATGTATATAAACCCATTTTAACTAATGTTGTGAAACTGATTCCTCTCATGAGACTACCAATGCATCAATGGGTTCACTATTATAGGGACCCACCCATTTTTTAGGTCCAAATAATTCCCCAAAAATTTAGTAATCAATTTAATTCACGAATAAAATTCTTTATCATGAAATATACACACTGGGTAAATAATAAATATTTATTCATATTTCCCTTGAAAAATATAAATACATTTTACTATATAACACCTTATGTAGAAGTTATATAATATTTATTTCATAAGAATATCCATGATCAATAATATGAATATTTAGGTGAAATTTAAAATTTAGTGATCACAAGTGAATATTTAAAGAGAATTTTAATTACTTTAAAAATGAATCAATAAATTGTGTTTAAATTTATTACTTAGTAAAATTATAATAAACCATCCATACAAATAATAATGATATTATCAATCTAACATATACATTCATTGATAAATTTATATGCAATAAAATGATTATTAAGAAAAATCTTCCAGAAAATAATATGTTCATTTTTGAAATTCCCTTTTTAAAATATAAATTTCAAAAAAAAATTATATATATTATTTTCCATGAAAATGATATTTTAAATTTACAAAGGTATATTTTAAATATTTTTTGATCATGATAGTAGGGAATTATGTACTTGTCGAGTATGTTAAAGTAATGATTCCATTCATATTTTCGGTAAATACAAATAGCAGTTGTTTTGAAAACAACTTGAATATTACTTTCATAGAATATTGAAAAAACTGAAAATGGGTTAAAATTTATTAACTAAATCATTTTTAAAAGGTTAGAAAACATTTCTTAATTTTTTCAGAAGACAATATTTTTTAAGAAAACATATTTATGACCGAAGAGTGGGATGTAGTCCAATTTCACTAAAAACATTCTTATTAATTTTAAATATAATAGAGTTGAATGTGGTAATGTTAATTTAAAAAGGCATGAATGAACAGAGGAAAATAAAATGTTCTATTTTTATCATACAATGATCAAATAATTTTATTTAATGGAAATTAATGCATAAAAAATCTCGATTAAAATGAAATTATGAAATAAACCCTTATAATTATCAAAATGTTGAAGTGAGAATTAATTAGTGAGTAGATTAGACGTATCAAATTTGTATCCATATAAACCGAGTTTAAAGATAAATATAATCTATAGAAATTTTATTATGTACAAAGTTGATCCTAGTAATCCAGAACATGGTTTTTTCTAGCATAACATTTTCAAATTGACAATGAATAAACTTTTTAAGGATCAAAGAGTTTTGTAGTCTTGGTAAACTAGATATATATATGGGTATTTTATAGCAAATGAAAACAATAATTAAAACCTAATTTTTTTCCAAGGATGACTTTATTCCAACTTAGAATATCCTTTCATATCATTCTTTGTTAACTTCTTTGATTCATTGGGAAGGAAACAAAATATGAGAAATCTTAAATGCTCAGTATGTGTAAGTAAAGTGGATTAATATTAAATCATTGAATGTAAATCAATATGGAAGTGTATTAAACTGATCAAAAATTCCATATAAATATATTGATAAGGAATAATCAATATGGGAAGGAAAATAACTGAAACATAGACCATTTAATCAATTAAATGAGAATTAAATTCATCCATATATAGTGTTAATCAAAAAAAACATGGATAAGAATAACTAAATACAGAATGATGTAAAAGCTTAATTATCATATTTTATGGTTCCAAAGAACACTATACCATTCCCGTTAATTCTTTTCTCAATAGGGTTTAACAAACTTCTGTGAAGTTCATTAAAAATACAATTTAAATCTATGGGTAAATGCCCATTTATTCGGCTTGGAAACAATTGTAGAGGGGTGTTTTCCAACTAATTTCATCTTAAAGACTACCAATACATCTAGGACCTTACATTAAATGGACCCCAACCTATTTCTTGCATGTCCTAAATATTTATCATCTATTGAATAATCTATTGAATTATTAAATACTGTTTCTTATTATATATCTTCATTGATGATAGGATATAGATTTATTAATATTTCCCAAGTAAATCATATAAATTTCAATGTAAAAATTTTATGTAAAAATGGTATATGGTTTATTCAAGGAAAATATCCATGATAAATGATTTGTATAACTATGGGAAATTCAATGTTTAATGATCATATGAAATTTTATATCTCATGGGGACTACGAAAATGAATCAAGGAAATGAATTTACATAATATACTTGGCCAAATATATTGATAATCAATTAGAGAAATAATAAGGGTGGTATAAATTGATGATTTCCAACGTGGAGTAAAAATATTTGGTTTTTGTCATTGAGGAATAGAAATATTATAAAATGATATTTTGAAAACATTCTATAACTATGTAACCTTCAGTTTTGAAAAAAAATTATATTAAAAATAAATTAAAAAAATTAAAAAAAAATTAATGGGTAAAAATTATTTTATAGATCATTTTTTATGTTTGAATAAAAATTTGAAAAATTTTAATAAAATAATTTTTTTAGAATAAAAAATGATCTCCTACGAAAGAGTGAAATGAAGTTGGGTGTTCCTAAAAAAATCTAACTATTTTGAGTTCCAAATTATGGGAAATGATAATATTACATGAATGAGTCCATGAATAACACGAGGAGGATAAAATTAATGTATTTTAAAAAAAATTCTCACAAAAATTCATTTATTGTACTTTTAGGAATAAGAAATCTTTATTTGAGTGAGATTTTGATATAAGCCCTTAAAATGATTATAATATTAAAGTGATAATTGATAAATGAATTGAAAATTTGTATAAAATTTTAATATAAATATAATAATTATAAATAAACTAATAACCATTCAATTTTATTATACACAACATAATTAAATATTAATGACAACAAGGATGTGATATAACTTGTTGAAAAAGTAATTGAGTTATGATTTTTGTAATAATTGGTCATTTTAATTTTAAGAACCCATAAATGAATTGATTCAAATTGAAACTCAAAATAACATTAATAATGAATTATTCCTGATATGAAATTTCAAAATTTTATTATTTACACTATATATAAGTGATTTGGAACACAATGATACAGTTATCCTCAATGAATGAAAATTGAGAAGAAGACCTTTACTACTTAGTACCTTCTAAATTATAATAACCATGAATGAAATAATTTCAAATGAAACTATATATTAAATGATTAAATTTTTTCAAATTATATATAATAAAATATAACAATTATATACACCATAAAAAAATATGTGGTGAAAATTGTGTATGCCTTATAGAATTAAAAGCGGGACAAGAACCCCTTACCATGAAATTGTTTTGGAAAAATTTCCTTTAACCTCATGTATGATGATTTTTTAAATATTAATAACTTATAAAATTACCATAATAATATATATATTATCATATATTATCTTCTAATAATATATTATTACCCGTTAATTAACAATATTTCATTATTTTCTCTATTTTGGGTGTTAATTATATTGTTTTTCGAGTATATTTTGACTTTTTATTTATTGTTCCTCTTAATTATACCATTATGTATTTATATACATAATTTGAACCATTATTTATATAACATATATTTCAATTATATATGTATTTATAATAATCCATAATATTTGGAGATAGGAACTGAAATCCACAGTTTACGGAAATTGTAGGTCGTACGTACATATAGATGCTACATCAATTACTTTTTCATAATAAGCGAATTAAAATTAATTATTTATATTTATATTATAATTTAAGTATCATATTTATGTCTTTTATGTTAAATTTTTTTTAAACCACCCCATGATACATTCCATGTATATTTTGAACGAGTCATATTGCTTTGAGGAGGAGGTAATCCACACATCCACAAACAATTTTATATTATTCACAAAAAATGGAAAGCATTAAGGTATGTTCTATAAAAAATTACAAAATTACAAATATAAAATAGATATAAAATATATAAGATATAAATTGGGTTTATTTAATAATTCTCAACAAAAAGTGGTACAAATGTATAAACGGGAAACATCATTTTGTGAGATGGTAGTTCACTATACACATAATTAGTAAGTTTGTTCCCTATATAAGGAATGTGCATGAATGTTTAGGTAAAAAAATTGACATAAAAAATATCAGTATATTTAAGATAATTATTTCATTATATAATCATTATATTATAAGCATTTAAGTGGTGTAGAATTAAATTAATTAAATGTGATAGTTGATGAATGTTACCTCTTATTATGGTAACCCCTTTCATTAAAACCAAAACATATCCTTGGATTTCCTATTTACAAATGTTATTTATCTAAGATCATAGAATGGAGGTTGGTAGATTATTTGGGAAGTTGTGTTTAAGGAAAATGGTCTTTATAAGTGTGAATAAGTGGGAGTGGTGAGAGCACTTTTATTGTGAAAGAGGAGTGAAATTCTTCTAAATGTTTGAAACAAGAATTCCACCAATATTTTCCAAATGTTGTGTGGATCCAATAATGATATAAATTCTAAAATTTTAATATAGGGTATAAATATGAACATAAAAGTGATATTGTTTAATTTTATAAGTCATTTTGGGAATTAAGATTAAGTCTTAGTCCATTGTTAAACAAAATTTTCTCTCAATCATTGTAATTGATTTTAATTACATTCAAAAATAATCTTTATAAAAAAAATATTTTGATCATAATTAAAATTATAAAATATTATGGTTTTAAATATGGAATTCATTTTTCTAAATTATAGTCAAATAATTTGTATAAATTAATTTAAATTTAATTTCATATACGGGAAGACAACACATGTCTTTTAAGGTAAAATGTTCAAATGTTTTATATGTTTTAAAATCCAAATTCAAAGTGAAATCTATTTTTTAAAATACATAGTATTAATAGATGTAAAATTTATCAAATTATACATTAAATCTAATAAAAAAAATTCAACACTATAAATGAATTAGACTAAAGAAATAGTTTTGAATTAAAATTTAGTATTTTCATTATTAATCAAAAAGGGAAAATTTTCAGAATAATTTTAAAATTTTACCCTACCAAAATTTAGATCTTTAAATTTTGAAAATGATGATTATTTTTATTTATAAAATATATAAAAGTTAAAATATTATATTTTAAATAGTTTCTCTATTAAAAAGCGGAAAAATGCCTTTATGAAAAATATAACTTTTCTTATATAATATTGGGGTTTCTCATATATTATGCATATCAAATCTATTGTTTGAATGTAAAAAATATTTCATTAAATAGTTAATATATATATTATATTAATATAAGTAAAAAAATATAATTAATTTAATTTATTAGAATAAAACACCCTTGTGAGCCGGAAAACATTTCCATTATATTAAATTGGTTTTATATTAATTTATAATTAATTTTTAACTAATGAATTCAATTTATATTTTTGTAAACAAAATATTTTAATAAGTTAGAGACACTATTCACAACTTCAAATATAAAATATTTTTTATATCTTATTAAATTAAATAATAATTTTTTATTAATATATCATTTTTCAGTAAAAATCAATCATCCGTGTAAAGTAAGGTATCAAAGAAACTCATTGTTTATTGTGATACAAGATAACTCCATATTGCGTGCATTGCTACCTATATTAGATTTTAAATGTATTTAAAATATTAAATATATGATATATTCCCAAAATTTTATATTCTTTTCTATTTTTTGGGTTGCGTTTTATACAATCTATCAAATAAAAGTTACCCTTTTCTAATTTTTAGGGGTTTTATTTCTCCACACCTCAAATGAATTGCATCATAAAAATTTAAGGCCATTCATCAAAATATTAGATTTTAAATTTTAAAATTATTTTTTTGAAATCCCACTTAGTGAGAAGAATTAATAAAATATCGTTTTTGTAATCGATAATGATAAGTACAAATTTCACATGAAATAACATTTAACTTATTTTGTACATAATAGAAAATTAGTTGAAAATTAAGATATAAACATGGATAAAAAGTGTAAATATTTATAAAGAGTGGTTGGGGTCATCGATCACAAAAAAGTGATTTATCATTGGAATGCTGAGGGCCTCAATTTTATAAATCTTTGATGATTTAATAGACCATATGTTCAACAAAATTACCTATTTGGACATAATTTTTTAAGATACTTTTCATAATTTTGAGGAATTTTATTATTGATTAAGAATGTAAATAAATTTAATTACCTGATATGTTTCAATTTCCTTGTATAAATTTAATCTTTTGGGTTTTCTTCGATAAAATTCTAATTCATCCCTTACTCCTTGAAATTGATATCCTATAATGAGCCTCTGTGATTGAAGAACTATAACATAATTTTTATGGGTTTAAAGATCCATTATTTTATGAAAATTCGTTCCATTCGCCTCTAACAATTATTCAAATCAAATATAGTTAATACATTAATCTCTAAACCAAAAAATATCATTATTGTTTCATCATTAATATTTATTCATTAAATTTTTTAACTAAACACATCAAAAAATTAACTAGGACATAATATAGGACAATGTTTGGAATTAAATACTTATCTTTTTTTTGTTCATGGTTTCATGTCCAATGTCCTTACAAAAATTATTGGGATGTCACCTAGAATACAGGTTTTCCATTAAAAAAAAGATAATTTCTAAAATAAATAATATGGAAATAATTGGAATAAGGTTAATATCAAAAATATAAATTTAAATAAAATTTTAAATACAACCTCAATCCATGAATTCTTTATCAATTTATTCTAAAATATTACCTTCCTTGTTATAAATTTAACCCTTTAGACGAGTGAATTTCTTAAAACCAAAAACCATAGTTTGATAATCAATTATCATATCATCATTTTTATGATGTCTAAATATTGAAAATTATTTGCAATCTAAGACACCATAGGGATAACCTAGTCAATTAATTATCATCATATATTCAAATATTTCATAATGGTTTTTAAAGAAAGTTTGAATTATCATTATCAAAAACCCAAGAGTTTCAAATCGGTTTCATAGTAAGGTTCTTTGTCATGTAATAGGTTATGCTCGAGTGAGGATCAATGCACCTTTTTAGTGTTATTATCCATAAGTACATTTGTTCTAGAACCATGCCCACTTTTAGAATATATATATGGATGTTTTTCTAGAACGACCAATATAATATGTATCTTACCAAAATTATATTATATTGTTATATAATTATCCTAAAATTTATCATTGGGTTATGTCAAAAAAAATATTTTTTCTCAATAAAATTTTGATGTCTGATACTAAACATCATTTGATACTTTATATAGTGGCATGAACCCATTAATCATATAGCTAGTGTATGCTACCATTACATTGGCATGATTAAAAGGAATAAATCCTTAAAATATATCAATGTTAAGTAGTTGTGGTAATCAAAATATATATACATGAGACTCATATTATAAAATTAAACAAAAATTATAACATAATTTATTGTGACGATAACATTATCCTCACTTAACATATCCTTGAAAAGCTTTCATAATAAACTTTTGGGATTCTAGGGGAAGGAAAAATAATAATGGGGACCTCAAATTCTCAATAAGTGTAAGTCAAATAGAAGAAATAAAGAATAAATGAGAATAAATAAAAATGGTAGGGTAAATAACTGATAACACATTCCATATAAATATCTGGATATGGGATAATCGATATGGAAAAGTCAAATAAATGAAACAAATTCCCTTTAATTAATGTAATTATTATTAAATATACCCATATGTAATTTTAAAAAAATATATTTTAAAATATCTACTGAATAATGAATAAATTAAATACTTATTTATATGATTTCATACTTCATAGGCATAATATACCTTAATCAAAAATACCTTTTATAAGATATTTTATTATACTATAGTCAAGACCTTTGATGAGACTATTCAAATATATGGGATAAATCCCACCTATTCTACTTTGAAAAAAACTTTAAGGGTTTGTTTCCAACTTATTTTGTATCATAAAACAATTGATATATCATTTTTATTACCTTAAACACTTCCAAACATGTGTCGTTAAGGTCCAAATTATTCCTCACTTATTGAATAATTGATTCAATTAATGAACAGTGTGACTTATCAAATATCTTTACTAAGTAAAGAATAAAGATTTATGAATATTTCCCCAATAGTTCAAATAACATTAAATGAAAAAAATCATATATAAAAATGGTATATATTTTTGGAAATGACCATATCAATGATAAAATATTGGTTAAATTAGGTGAAATTCAACGTTCAATAGTAAATTTAAATTAAATATTTGATGGTGACTACCAAAATTATTCAAGGAAGTAAATTTAATTACTATCCTTGGACAAATAAATAAAAATCCTTAAAGAGGAATAATAAATTATTTTTAAATAAAAATATCTAAATTAGATTAAAAATAATGGATTTTATTTATTAACGAATAAAAATACCTTTTAAAAACATTCTTAAGGAAAATATACATATATTTTTAAAAACTATTTTAAAATCATATTATATAAAAATTAAATTTTATACATTATTTAATTGTTTTAAATTTCTTTGATAAATTATTTTTAAATTTAAAAAAATTATATCATTTTTATTAAATTGGGGTTTTAGAAAAAAACAACTTCTCTGATTAAAGACAGAAATGATGTCAGGTTTTCATAAAAACACTTTTTAAAATATCTTGAGCACAAAATAGTTAGAAAAATAATATTACATTATAGTTTTCATGAATATAAAGTGGATAATAAAATGATATGATATATTAAACAACGATCATATGAATTCTTTAAATGGAATTTTAGGAATAAGCTATCTCGATTAAATTGAGATTATGAAATGAACCCTTAAAATTATCGTAATTTTGATGTGAGAATTGATCAAGGAATTGTATATATGTATCATAAAGAAATAAACATAAAATAACTTTCAATACATAAATATAGAGTAAATTTCATTATACACATAATCATAGAATATTAATGGCCATGAGGAAGTAATATAACCTAATGAAAAACGAATTGAGTTTGGAAATTTCATTACCACTTGATATTTTTAAGATCAAATAACCTTAAATGATATGATTAAAATTCAAACTAAAAATAAAATTTATAATTTTTTATTCATTATATTACATTTCAAAGTTTAATTATGTACATAATATATAAGAAATCTGACACATAATGATAATGTTTTCCTGATAGAATGAAAATTGAGACGGAGTCCCTTACTACTTAGTAACTTTTTAATTATATACCCATCAAATATAAAATATAAAATAACACTATATACACCATGAATATAAATTTATTCATGATATAACATACAATAGGTTCTGTATATACTCCACACAAAATAAATATGTTGTGTAAATAATGTATGCCTCACAAAATAAAAAGTTAGAAGAAAACCCCTAAACATGGATTTCATTTTTTGTAATAATACTTTATACTCTTTTATATGGGTTTTAAACCTTTTATTAACTTATAAAACAACTAAAATAATATTTATGACATCATATATTATATTAATATATTATACTGTAACCCATTTGTTAACAATCATTCATTATTTTCACTATTTCATGTGTTGAATATCTAATTTTTTAATATATTTTAACTTATTACATGTTTCTACTATTAATTATATAATGATTTCATAAAATGAAGAATGTAAAAATTGATTTAAATATTATATATATAAATTTATTATTAATTATAAAAACCGAAAATATTTGGAGATATATAATAAAATGTACCCTTTACAGGGATAGTACGCCTTATGTACGCCTAAACGTTACTTCTATTTCATTTTCATATAAAAAGAATAAAAGATAAATTATATATATGTATATAATAATTTAATTATCATATTTATGTCATATATGTAACATATTTTTATTAAAACCATCCCCTAATATATTCTATGTATAGCGTGAATGAATCACATCGATTTGATAACACGGTAGTCAACACGTCCACAAATGAAGTTATCATATTTATAAAAAATAAAACTAATTAGTTAATGTGTTATAAAAAAATAAAATTAGTTTTCATAGAAAATAAATATAACATATGTCTTATATAAATATTATTTAGATCATTATTACAAACCATTAGAGGTGGTAAATAAAAAATGATGTTCAACGTTTTGTGAGGTGGTAGTTTGTCAAACATACAAACTCTAGGATCATAACCCATTTGACGGAAGTGTGTACAGGTTTTAGATAAAATCACTAAAATTAAAAAATATAGTTATATTTAATATAATTATATTATTATTTAATTATTATATATAAATAATTGAAGTGGTGGGGAATCCAATGAATGAAAAGTTATTGTTTAAAGAATGATACCTTTTATTTGGGTGACTCTATTTTTTTTTCAAACCAAATGTATTCCATGAGTTTATGTCTACCCAAGGTGAATAACATAAGATGAGTTTAATTATTTTTGGATCCTTTTTGTGAATTTTTTTTTATGAGGAAAATGGTTTAATAGGTGTGAATAAGTGGTATGGGTGGTTTCCTTTTTATAGTGGATGAGAAGTGGCATTCTTTTAGATTTTTAAAAACGGAATTCCACCATCTTTTTTCCCAATTCATGTTTCTCTAGTAATGAACAAAATTATATAAAAGGAATGATAGGGTTTTAATAATAACATTAAATTTATTTTGGAAAAGTTTAGAGGAAATATGGGGACTATGTTTAAGGGTTAGTCCTTTGTTAAGTAAATTTTTCTCCAAATCGCAGAAAGTAATTTTAATTATAGTCACTAATATTTTTAGTCCATAGATATGTTTAATGTAATTGAAATTAAATATTATTATGATTCTGAATATGATATCAATTTTTACAAATTTAATTCACATAAAATTTAGAAATTAAATTAAATTTAATCCTCTTGATGGGACGACAAGAAAGACTTTTAAAGTAGAAATGTTCAAAAGTATATTATTATGTAATACCAAATTTCGACATTAAATAGATTCATATAACCCAAATTAAATTAATATAGGTAAAATTAATCAAGTTATACTATAAAATCAAATAATAATATAATTTAACCCAATAAATAAATAAGAAAAAAATACAGTTTTGAATTTAAATTCAGAAATTTTCACTATTCATTAAAAATGAAATAATTAAAAAAATACCAAAAAATAACACTAACCTAATTTTTTCATTAAAATTTAAAAAACTAATTATTTTTGACATGTATAATATATAAGAGTTCAATAATTTTGATTTAATATAGGTTCTCCATCAAAAGGTGGTAAAATTGCATTTAAAAAATATGTGTTTTTTTTAAAATATTGGGTTTTCTCTATCCTTATTCGAATAGAATATATTAAATTAATGTAAAATTAAATTTATTTAATATTAAATATTTATATTTCCTTAATATCACTAAATAATTGAAATTAATTTAATTTATTTGAACAAAACACACTTTTGAGCATAAAATTATTTACTCTATATTCAATTGGGATTTATATTCATTTTTAATTAATTGATAACTAATTAATTCAAATAATATTTTTTACACCCTATATTTTCATATTTCATTTAATAATATTAAAAATATCCAATTTAACATCTATTTTATATATTATTATGTTAAATAATAATGTTTTAATAATATATTATTTCTCAGTAAAACTCATTTTTATGTGTAACATAAGAAATTCAAGAAAATTGTTGTTGAATGAGATTCAAGAAAACATAGTATATTAGGCATTAAAAGAGATTTGTTATTTGATTTTTTTTAAAATATTAAATGTACTATAATGTTTCAAGAGGATATATTACTTTCTAATTTCTCTGTTTCATGTCATGCACACTATCGAATAAAAGTTACTCTCATACAATTTTTCGGTAGTAATGTAACGACCCGGACCCGGCCAGCAACCCGAACTATGCCAAAAGGGTTGGGTGTAACTACCTTAGGTGAACCTCCCCTAAACGCTAATGTCTGACAACTAGAAGTGAGGGTCTGTTAGGTATAGTGGGTAGGCTAAAACCTCTCGGAGGGTCATTTTAAGGGTACTGGTCCGAGTATAATAGTAAAGATGCAGCGGAAAGAAAGACTTAGTCGACTCGAACCAGACCCGCAGAGCGGAAGAATAATCAATATAGATAAATAGAAAAAGCAATAAATATAACAAAAACATCGGAAATAAACACAACAGCATGCTGATAACATGTAACTACTACTGAACAGTAAAACATGCATCCAAAGAAGGTCATACAAAACTGAATATAAAAAGGGCTCCAATGGCTAACTAACAGTAGATACAACAAGTAAGCATGCCGATACAGAAAAGAAAACAAAACAAGTAAAGCCCAGCTAGGTATGACCTCAAGGTCCATACCATCTCCATGCAACAACTAACGGAGCCCAGCTCCTGAAGTTGGCCCCTTTCCTGCACGTATATCCATAATGTTTGCACGCGTCCCTAAGGGCCCATGCACGGTGTGATACAAATCTCTGTAGGATACCTCCCAATGGTGCATACAAATATATGTGTTTAAGTAGTCATGTATTAACAAGAACAGTATTAAACAGTATTGTGCACAAGTAAACACAAACTCCTCTGGTGCTCAACAGCCACCATGGAGTGTCACCTGCTTCGGCCAACACCAGAATCTCTATCGTGTAACTCGGCACCATGTGCCCCATGACACCACGTGTCTCAAGTACTGAAATCCCTAAGGCACTCCCAAGGATAGTAATTCGACACTATGTTCCCCCTTACACCACGTGTCTCAAGTACCGACGTCTCGAAGGCATGCCCAAGAATAGTAACCTGACACCATAAATGAAATATATAACTTAAAAATCATTGTTTTACCCAAAAACCCATGAATGAGCACTAATTTGGTCATCCAATCCACTGATTAAACAAAAACCCAAGAAAGGTGGTATAGAAACCCTAGAGGAATAAATAAACCAAATTTAAGGTGACTTACATAATTATTTCTTGAAGAAACAAGGCCAAAAACAACAAAATATTTGTGTTTAAGGGGCCCAAAAATTAGCTGAAGAATATCATAGGGCTGAATCTCTTATTTAGACAAGATTTGCAGTCATTAATGTTTAAATGAGAAGAGGGAATAGTTTAATTTGTATATTTTCAATTATATGGATAGGCTGAATGGTTTTCCTGCCTAGTTATCCAAACCAAGTAAAAACCATGAATCCATTTATGTCTAAGAGGAACGAAACATCAGAGTTTTATAGGGGAGGGAACATGCCTGTGCAGCTGGACATGTGCCTAGTATAGGTCAATTTTCAAGGGAACATGGTTTTCCTGTGGCTAGAGAATGATTTCCACTAACTATGTTCCAAAAAAGAACCAACTTCTACTGAAACCAAAAATTCAAATTTTCTCAAAAAACACCAATGGAATCCAAGAGATAAAAAAAAGATCAAAAATAAAAAAACGAATACCTAAAAATAAAATCTTTTATATGACATGGCCCCAATATGTAACTCATTATCAAATACATAAAGGGTTTTGTTATACTATTCATATTAATGAAAATATGAACAGACCAATGGATAACACTGTTTATTCATATTATAATTTCCTATGATCTCGAACATAAATCCATTCATCACTGATTTTATTCAAAAGGTATAAAACACCAAACCTCATTAATCACTTGTATCATACCTCTTTTGATACAGTATTTCAAACATGAAGCTCCTAATTCCCAAAGACACTTTATTTCATATTCTTATCTTCCATTCCTCTTCGAGCCTCTATAATACATGTTATGTAATTTATTTCATTAATAAGAATATCTTGTTATATCTCAAATATTATATGCTGAGAATTGTTCTATCATGAGTTCTATTTATACCTAATAAGGAAATACTCCTATGCATGCGATGAGGATCATATGCTTCTTCTAGATTATTACTGATCTATTTAATTGATAGATGCTCAAATAACCGTATGAAACTTATTTTTCATTAATCAAAAACATGTTATTCTCATTATCTGTATGCATAAAAAACACGGATTTCATTAACTATATTGGATTGATCTCAAATTCCCAATCTCATTGGCATAATCCTATAACACAACCATAATTATGATATATTAGAGGAAAAATATGATAAATGAACGAGTGAGATCACACATATCTGTCAGAAGGTATCCAATACATTTTTTTAAATGAAGGAATAAAATAATCAATCGTCCCACTATCCTACAATTCCCCACATCATTGGCTTCCACAGTGGAATATATTAATCAGTTCAACATCCTCATTAAGATAGTCATGAGGGATCCACACCCATACACATTGAAAGATTACCAAATCAAGCTTCATCACACCAATTAAAATGGACCCTAGGGGGATCATACACGAGCACTATGTATGAATGCATGCACACACTTGTTAGGAATTTTTACAAGGTCCATCCCTCTTATGCTTGAATTAAATTTGGCCCAATCTGATCTTCATTGAGCTTGTTTATCCTCCAAGTCCCATAAGTTCCTCATTTGATCGTGGATAAGGATGGCTAGTGGGTTGGATTCTTTTTTTAATAATCCCCCTTAGAAATTTCAAAAACATATTTGAAAATACAAAACCAAAACACCCAAACACCATTAAATCTTCTTCAAACAGATTACTTTTACTTTCCATAAAATCCTTAAAAACATCATGAAATAAAATGTCTATTTTCATATCCTTCTCATGAAAAAATAAATGAATATATTTTTTCATGGATTTATTCCTCTAAATTATTATTCATGGAAATCTATATTTTCATGGCCTTCAAGTATTCTTCTATATTATAATAGAAAATGTGAATAATCCACCAAACATTTATTTTCTATATATGATTATTTGAGAAGATCATCATGTTAAAATATTTCATCCATGAAAGATAGAACACTGCCTACAATAAAAAATATCAGGAACGTCATTGTACTTCTTAGCTTTTTATATTATTGAATAAATATTATAAAAATTATTGAAAAAATTTTCAAAACAAATGAAATTTATGATATTCAATCGCCCCTTTTTATTTATTAATCTATACCTATATATAAATTATTTTTCAATATGTGTCATGGGGTCATTCCTTTACTACCCCAATCAAATCACATATTGATTTTAATTTCTCTCACCCATATTGAAATGAAATAATATGTTATATGGAAAAAGGATAAACATTCATACATTGAAAATAACCATGAACCATTCCACTATAATTATATTGTTCCATAATAAGTGTAAAAAATAATAGGGTTTAATCTATACAATAAGGAAGACACATATAAAATGGAATGATGCCAAATGAAATATGAAATAAAAAAATTCTCTTCATGGATTTCCAATAATATTCTAGGATGAGAAAAATTATAAATACTAATTTAAATACCAAAATATAAAATTAAAACTCATACACTAACATAAAAAAGTATTAAAAACATTCGTGTATACATAGTTTTATATTATATAACATTAATATTTCTTCATGACAACATTTTTCAAGTAATTCATAAAAATCATTTTCCCACCCTTTGATTTATATTTTTATTATTTTTATCAAGGATGAGATGAATTAACACATACTAATCCAATGAAATTTATGTGAGAATAAATTCAAGAATAATTAGATATTAAAGAGACACCTAATCCAAGAAACTTATTTCATTCAATTTTCCCCCTGAGGGGAAGAAATATTGAACATCTTCCCAACAGTAAATCTCTTTAAGAATAAAAGTTGTGATATTACAATAGAGAGAATAAAACAATTGTATCTACAAATTCTGAAAGTCATGTTTTTTAGAACATCCACTCTATCTTCAACAATGATCTCCGTTAATAGATTATCTTTAGAATACAAATTTAGAGGGGAAATATTTGATATAATCATCATCTTTCTTATTGTCTGATGTTAACAACATCTTATTCATTTTTCTTCCACCTCAAGGGGTGAAAAACATTCACTGCATCAAGATGGATATTTTCATCAGTTGTTCTTCTAAATGTTAATAAATGTAAATATTAATTTATGTGATCACATTCGTGACGGTGGCTCTAAATTTTTCAATCATCTTTGATTTCATGATCAACTTTGTTGATTTTGATATCTAATATATTAAAAAAAATTAAAATTTAAAATATGAAGAGTTATATCAAACAATAATAGAAACAACATCAAATCATACAATGAATATTCTAACATAAATATATAGAAATATAATCATTAACTCAGGTCCCCCTGAGTATATTCAACACCTTTAATTCAATTAAGATAATTAACAAACACAAAGTATATGGGAATAATGTCATTTATCTTCATTCCTAAAATGAATAACAAGGTTGATATTTTTTTATGTACTATGTTTTTTTACATTCTCAATTATTTATTATTGATTATATAATAATTAGTTATAATTTTTCGTTAGGATTCATGGATCTCATCATTTCATCAATTTCATTATGTGAGGGAATTCTCTTCACATGAGATTGAAAAGATCTTGTATCCTTTCACACTCCTTGAATAATTTTCATGTACTCTTTATTTACAAAAAATATGGTTAATGAATCATTAGAAATGAGTCCATGTATGTTTCACCACCCACCCAAAATTTCTCTTTCCTAAGAGTTGTCATTTTTTGAAAACCATTGATCACATTTGTCTTCCTCATATGGAGTCTTCCATTTTTTAGTTCCCATGATATGTTTCCTATTATTCTTATCAATTTATTTCTTTCTAAAAATATTATATAAAAATTGATAATATAACATTGGGGTTAATTCTTCTTCTTTTAGAATCCTCAAGGCTTCACAAGAGTGCCTTCCTTTATATATTTCTTTTGAAATGTTTCACTCTTCTTGATAATAATCTTTGACATATTTTGATTCATATTTTTATTTATCTTATTTTCCAAGGAGGATTTCAATAGAAACTTGTTGGGTTTAAAATATTTTTCAACATTATTCAACGTTTTACCCAAGGATAAACCTTATTTCTTCAGTGGTCCTTTATTCACGTTATTATTTGTCACATGTTACTCAAATGACCTGAAGGCCTTCGTTTTTATTGATTTTTGATAAACCCACTTTCAAGGGATAATGGGGAACCCTTAAAAGGCACAAAGGTTCAGAGATTACATGTCCCGTAGGCTTAGTAGATTACATGACCTGAAGGTGATATGGAATTCAACCAGACTATCTACAAGAAACTGCTCCTCCCCAGCATCTGCATCATTATAGTAGCTCTCCACCTTTTCAAGGCCATCTGGCTAGGATTTCTGTGCATGTATAGGCTAGTACCAATGTAATATCCATACCCTCTCATTCTGAAAAATCCATTTGGCCCTACTCTGGTTAGTGCACCTACTCTGAATCCTCTTCTGAGGCTGCTCTTTTTTGGTATAGTCCATCTGGGGAAACTGCATGTGGCCTGAAGGCCCTGAGGTGGCCTGAAGGCCTTAAGGGTGGCCCGAAATCCCGACTGACCTGAAGGCCTCGGTCTCCCAAAAGCCTTAAGGACTCCAAGCCCAAACTGTTGGCCCAAGGTGAATAGTTCAAACTACTACAGTACCGAACAGTGCCTGCTACAGTGTCTGCTACAACACCCACACAATGTACTGTTCTTCTACAGTACCTATACAATGTACAGTTCTGCTACAGTACTCGCACAGTGTATAGTCCTGCTATTGTAGCTGCTACAACACTGCTGCAGTAACCCAGAAATACGCCTCTACCTAGTTTTGAACCTGGGTCTCATGGATGCACTTAATTATACATCACAAACTGGGCTATGGCTTATGTGCTCTTTAACACATGTTAAGATTCACATATATCAATTTTATGACCGCCACTTATTCGAACATCTTATTTATCATTTAGTGCATAAAATCAATTGGATGTAAATAGATTCTTATATTTCTATTATTGTATCAGATTTTACAGTTTCCCCCCCTTAGAAAAGGAATCCCTTAAAATTTAGTATTTAATATAATGTATGAAAAATCCAGTTCAAAATGATCGAATATATTGTAGAACAAACATTAAAAAAATTGATATTCGTTTATCATTTTTATGTTGTTATAAAATTAATAATATTCTACATAATATTTTTTGGTCTCCATTAATAACTTTCATGCTCTTCGTGGGGAACCAACATCAAAATTTCTTTTTTCCCACCATTGACATGGTGGAAGGGTCTTATTAATTTTTCTTCATCAATATTTGTACATAATTTCAATTCCTACCTGCACATTTTATTGAAATATATTTAGTAAAATAATTACATTAAGATATGGATCATACCTTATTTTTAGATACTTTATGATATTGATTATTGATGTTTAAAATAAATTATTTCTACCAGATTTGAGGTATTTTCTGATAATATTACTATTTTAGAGTTTGTGGGGATGTAGCAATAATAGTATCTAATCAAATTTGATTTATTTGTGAAGGATAAGCTTAAAAATTTCCAATATATTCGAGTCTATATTCAAGTTCAAGACAAATAATATATAGGATGAATTTCTCATCCTAAAATGATTTCTATTTTTTGTCACATTCTTTTTTATCTATATAACTTCAAATTAATGCATTGTATGTTTCTTTTATAAAATGGTGTCAAACCCATTGAAAATTTTCACATTAACTTAACTTTAACAATTAATAACAACAATGATAGACTCCTTCTTTTATTCTAATTCATCTATCATATTTTCAAATTCTAAAGTGGATTCATCCATCTCATGAATTGTGCTAAACTACTCTTTTCAAGTTTCTTTCATATTCATTTAAAATTATCAAACTCTACATTATAAGATCCAACACGTGAGGATAGATTTCCACAAGTGTTTAAAATTTTCTATAAGAACTTCTCTAATTTTTCATGTTCATCCTCAAGTGAAGGGATTTTATTATTTATGATTTAAAAAATCCTTCAAATTATTGGAAGAATATCTTTTAAAAAATAAAGAATTATTTTATTTAATGAATATATTGAATATTTAAATTTCATGTTTTCAATATCACAATTTTTTTTTTGTATTCATGAAATAAATTATAAAATCTTCATGATAACATGAATCCATTGATCCCACCTAGTTAATAATATTGTTGATATTATCTTTTTTAAACAACCATTCTTAAATCTCCACAAATTGTATATCTAACCTAATTATTGATTAAAGTGACTAAAATTTATTCTTCATTTATTTTAAATAGTGATATCATCTTCATATATGTTTTATATTTATTTTTATTGGTCATCAAATTCCAATTAAAAAAATTTCCACAAGGAATTGTGTCCTCTTATACCACATGTACAGTCCTAGTATTGATCCTCTAAGGTGGGAAGGGTTATTCAGTTTTTACTTTTTATGAATTTTCCCATTAAATTCTACCTCTATAGCTAGTTATGTCTACAATATGTGATTCCACATTTTACAACAATTAATTTATGAAAAAAATGACTGAAATGAAATGAACATAATTATTTTAACATGGTTTGAAAAAATCCTACTCTAATCCATCATCAACTTGTGGTTATTTCACATATTTTTTTATTACTATTATTTGTTGTGATTACAGATGAATTTCAATTCAAACACATGTTTTATATATAATCTCTACTTCCTCCAAAGGATTGACGAAATTATTTAAATGAACACCAATAGAATTCAATGTTATTGTTTATATTGAACCACCCGTTCCTCCAATAGTCTTACTACATAATAATGATGGTTTATTCAACCTTGTTTAGACCCTAAAAAGCATCATAAACATTTTTATTGATACTTTTATTCAAATTCTTAGGATCATAGTATCACCTTCTTATTGAATTACCAAAATTTGAATCCATCCCTCTTTGATAACAAAACTTTATCAGGATCTCCAAAATCAATTTATTTGATGTGACATAAATTTATCATCACCTTCATGCATAAAAATATAATAAATAATTTTTCATGAGATCTAAATTCATTACAATAATAAAATTATCCATTTATATTATAATTTTATTGTGTTTATAATTAAAAAAACATAATTTTCTTCTTCATCAAATGATAACTCCCAAATGATGTGGGTATTCATAAAACTCATTTAAAGTCTCATATATAATTTTTGAATGATAAGTATTACCTTTTTATGCAATGTAAATAAAATACCCAAGGTCTTTCAGTTTATTCATCTAATTCATCTTCCATCATTTTGAATTTACAAATGTTATGGATATTCACTAATTTCTATTCTAAGTCATCGCCTAGATACCTCATAGATAGTTTTGGGTAACCTCTTTATTCTCACAGGTGTTATTAACCATAGTTCATGCTTGAAAGTATCTCATTAGGAAACACCTTAAGGGTTTATGTATATTATTCTACTTCATTTTGATATGAAAACACCCCTGATCAACATTATTTTTGTATTATGTGAATTCATATAGAATTAGAAATATATGAATTCCTTACTTCTCTGTTTGATGAAGAATAAACACCATAATTAATTTACCAAAGTTGGATCACCACTATAAGTAAAATATTAAAAATACATAACATCAAATTATTAACGAATCAAGCCTCCCTATTTATAGCTTCCATGACACTTCAATGCTGCAAAATATATAATGAGTCTTGGAATTAATAAACACTGAATATCTGGGAATATCTCAAATTTCTAAACTAATAATAGGTGAATTGTGAGTTATCTTTTTTCCTTATGTAGAAATACTCACCCACATGTGGTGAGGATCACACTACATTCTTCACTTAAGATCGAGCTCTATGAATGAGGGATGCTATAGAAATCGGATGAAACATTGTTTGTATTCAGATGAAACTTGTTATTCTCTTTATCTACATACATGAAACACACTAATTTCATGAATGATATCAGATCGATCACAAATTCTAGATCTCATCTGCATCATCATGGATGATGGCCAGAACAACAAATATTCATGATAGCCAAATGACTTGAGTGATCATAGGTTTATCAAAGTATAAATATATAGTCGAGGATAAATATAATAAAAATGGTCTTCATTAATCATATTTAATGGACATGTTTTATTAGTGTTTTCAAATAAATAAGGAACAATTGTACTATATTAATTTAATTAATTGACTCAAATTATGGGATGTTGTTTCATAATAAATAAATCGTTGTCGTGTCCTCATCAAGATAGATATGTGAGATCATATCCTATTCACCCAAACACACCACCACACCTGGAAGTTGCCCACCCATAATGTTGTACTCTATGGTCATTATAAATAGGCCTCGTGAACACCTATGTGTTATCTCTCCTATGTGACATATATAAAGGCTCTATATCCAATTCCACTCTTTTGACTCACCTGATATAATCTCCCTTGGGTGTGATAGAACATTTATTCCCAAAACCATCTTTTGTTGACCTCAGTTAAGGTTGGTTTGTGGGTTGGATGCATTTTTAATAAGGTTGTATTTGACATTTACAATCCAAATTCCCAAATAAAATACAAAATCACCAAATATTCATCAAATATTAATAAAAAAATCTTTTATATTACTCTATATATTTCAAAAAATCATGTAATAAAATAATAATTTCATGTCTTTCTTGAGTAATTATCACGAAAAATAAATGAATATAATTTATATTCCACTATTCTTCTAAGAAATTATTGATAGAAATCAATATTTTTATCATCCTTAAATCATCATCAATGTTTTGGTAAATAATTTTATTACTTCATAGAACATGTCTTTTAAATTTCTGATAAGTTCAAACAATTTGAAAATTGAAATCTTAGATCTTATATAGAGAAACTCTATCTTCGAAAAAAAATTGGGAACATCAATTCAATTATGAGATATTCTTCCTCTTCCAGAAATATTTAATTTATTTTTTACTAAAAAATAAAATTGAAAGAAAAGTGTGGATATTTAATGGGAATTAAGATTCCGAATTTACCAATGTTGTATGTGTTTTTTTAAACTCTTATCATTATTTATGATTGTTTTAGTTTAATTATCCCTAGTGGGAGTTATTTTAAAAAAATATAAAACTCAATAGATTTTCTTCTTATCTTTTTAATCATTAATTATTTGATATTATATTACCATTTACACTATTTGGTACTTATAATGATCGATATATTGTTTTTATGAAATTATAACATTATATATCTCTTAATTTAAAAATCCATTTTCTATAAAACACATGTTTTGTAAAAAAATATCAAAAAATTATTTTTTATTATCAAAATTATGTAGTAAAGAAAATTTTAACTATTTTTAGTAATTTTTATAATAAATAATCATATCGATTTGAAAATAATCCCCATTTTTATTTTACTAAAAATGTGAAAAAAATATTTTATTTAACCAATATGACATGGTCATAATTTTTCACCATCATTTCCAATCATTATTTTAAATATTACTTGGAATTATTTGAATTTTGGTTTTCAATGAAATGTATTTTAAAAATGTGTTGTGAAATATTTGATTTAATTATTGATTTTCAAAATGAATATTTATTTTTCTCAATTTTTTTATGGAATATTTCATGATATTTATTTTCATTAAGGAAATAAATCATCTATTTTTCTATAATACATTTATTATATGATAGTTTGATACTATTATTATTATTAATCTATATGGTTTATGGTTAATTTGACTAGGGATGTGAAATTTTATTACCATCCACCATTTTACTCTAGATTGTTTATTGATTTGTTTATTTATTATGGTACGTACAAACATTTTCATTGTTATTTTTTCAATGTGAAAATTATTATGGATTAGGTTTCAAACCTTTAATTTGAAGAATGAATTGGACTTAATACATGATAGCTTAGTCCCACTATAACCTCTTGGTTCATTAGTGGGTCTCATGAGACAATCTGCATTGGATTTTTTCAGAGGACTTTGTGATTTATTTAGACATATGGGAAATTGGGACTGATTGTTTGTTTTATATTTCTATAAGTATCCACTATATTATTATTAATTTAGTAAATTATTTTCCATGTTTATATTTTACTAGTATAAATGTCCATGGTTATGTTTTTAGGATCACTTGATTATTTTAAAGGAATTATTGGATCATATACATTGTTTTAAATGAAAATCATATACACAATATTTTATAAATTTTTTATTTTAATGAAAATTTATTTTAAAAAAGGTTTATTTTATTTAAGAAAGATTCTATGTTATTTTTCTATCAAAATAAATTTTAGTATCACATGAAATACATTAATGTTACTTTTGAATTATTGGGAATATTATCCAAGGTAACCATTATTACTCTTTATATTTATGCTCAACATTTATGATGAATAGATATTTATGAAACCCGTTTCTCTTCAATAAATTATAGCATAGTAAAATTCATTTTAAACCTACTTCTTTTTCAACAGGTTATGCTTCTAAGAAATGAATAAATTTTCATAAAACACATTTATTTTCATTGGATATAATTTGATGATAGTTTTATGGTCTTTTACCAAAAATATGTTACTTATTTTAATCTTAATATTGGTGGGAACTATATATCCCTCTAATTAATTGGGAAATTATTAATATAATATGATCCCAAATGGTATATGGGAGATTATCCCATACCTGAAGTAGGTGAATGTGTGTTTATCCCAATACTAACGTCTTATTAATGCCTAATTAGGTATCCTTGATATAAAACTTTATATGATTATGTATATTCTATAAATTTATATCTAATGGAAATGTTATTATTTTTTACATGATTATTTTTTAAGATATATGATATGAGTTATATGATTTTCCCCTATAGAGCATCTAATCTCACCATTTCATTTGTTTCCTTTGCACAGGATATGAATAAATGTATTTTGTATAATATTTCTAAGATGGTTGATAATTTTAAAGAACATAGAGAAAAATAACATACCTAACTTATGGAATAGTTATTTATGTCCCCATGTTTCCAAAGCCACTATACCTAAATGATTATAGCGTGTATCATTATGTTATATAATGAATATTCATCTTTTAAGATTTTGTATTTATGTTTTATAATATTGTTTATTTAATGTTCATAACTGAGATAAGGTTTGGTTAACCATAGAAAAATTGGATAAGAAAACATTATATATTCGTATGGATACTTATAAGGATATTTTTTGGACAATTTATTAGGATAAGTTTATGGATGAGTCAATGTATATAAAAATTTCAAGGAATTTCACTAAAGGATAGTGTGAATGGATTCCATGAAATCACATAATTATCTTGTTTATACAAATTTATTTGGATCCATAAAAGAGTTACATAGTCTAATAACCCAAAAATGGAACATTGAAATAGACTCAATTTTTACCTCATGAAAAAAAATGGTCCTTGTTGGACACCTTGATTGCCACTCCCATGAGATATGCATTGAAATTTCACAAACACTTTATGAAAAAATCTTGATAGATTTAAATACTTTTCTTGGATTAGCCGATGGTTTCATATAAGGTTACATTATTTAGACAACCTATGAGTTATGTTTCATTATTTTGTGATTTCCCACTATGATTATTTTTGTTGAAACTATGGTTTTGTGTTTTAAAAAATGTATGGAACTAGAAGGAAATGGGATATCATTCAATGTGGTAGAATTTTTTTTGATGAGAAACAAAATGGGAATACAATTAGAGTAAATAATATTTTCCTTATTCCCAATAAGTTACCAAGATATATTATTAACAACATTAACCTATACTAACTCTTGGACTCATCCAATAAAATAATGATTGCATTTTCTTATATTTTGGTGGTGGAAACCATCGAAGAATGAAAAAACAGTTCCCTATATGTCAAGAACTTTGAGAGAATAATTCAAGGAATATTTTCATGAGAATAATTAGATGATTTTATTGTAAAAAATAAGGATTCAAAGAAATTAATTATAAAATATAAATGAAAATTTTAGTAATTGAAATGGATGAGAATAATGGTTTCCCTAAGGCACATAAATTGATAAATATTAAAATTTTGTAATGTATTAGAAATATATAAATTTATGTTATAGGGGAATGTTCAATAATTTAATTAGAAATTAGTATCAGTTATTGTTATAATGATGATAATGAAAATCCCAAAAATGAAATATCAAACATATGTGTTGTTCGAATATTATTATTTATGTAAAATGCAAGAAGAATTATTGAATTGATGTTTATGAATGTTAAGACAAGATTAATATTTCTTTTTTTTTTGGAAATATGTATTATAGAATTTGATTATGATTTCTAGTCAATGGTTTAGGAATAAAGTGAATTTATCAAATTATCTATGTATTAGAATTTATTAATTATATGATGTGAATTATGAAATATATAATGGTTCATCTATAGAATATTTTCATTAACTATCTAAAAAAATATGACTTGTTTACTTTTATAATAGAAATTTTATTTTATTATAAGTTAATATTTTAATGACATCACATTAGTAATGAATGATAAACCTTAATATATTTGTGATGCTGAGAATTTTTTTTTAGTTTGTAAAATGAGATGTTTGATCTGGATAAGTTAAATTGGATAATATTGATGACATCAAAATTGATAAATTCTTTGTTTACATGTGTATTATGTTACCATTTATATAGTTTACATCATTATTGTATCTATGTAATAGGTTCAAAAATTTGTTGTTTTATTCATGGAATGTGGAATAATACATGTTTTCATTATCATTTATTGGTATCTATAGTTATTACCAAGAATTAGAAGAATATATGACCAAAGTATTAACAATTTTAGCCTGTGGCCATTAAGAAAATCCATATGATATTTGTAGTATTAATGAAATGTTGATTTTTCAATATTTATTATCCTTTATTTTAAATTTTAAATTTTTAATGGATATAATGTTATATGATCATGGAATGGTTTATGATGAAATTTGGTTGTTGTCCTATTGAATAATATATTCCTTCAACATATAAATTATCATTCATTTTTATAACCATTTCAAACCATTTTTTCATGGTAATTAGGGATATAGGTAATGAATTGTCATTATATTATGGATATTTCGATCTCTTATTGATTTAGAAAATAAATATTCATCTTCATTTCATGGAGTAATATACGATGTGATAATTGATCAAATCACAACCAATGGACGATATAGTGCATATGATATAAATTAATACTAATACATAGGTATATAAATATCATTGAAATTTTTAATTATACTTGTATTCTAGTTTATATATTGGTTCTTCCGTCGAACCACTCCTACGTTCCTGATATGTTCCATGTATTTTTCTTAATGATGTAAAACCCTGTTCCCCCAAATACACTAAACATATAGGTTTTACCACTAATGCATGTTATTTTTTGGTGTAATAAGAAATTATTGATTTAGGATCATAAAGAGAATATTCTATGAAGAAATACCACTCACCTTGTAAATTTCATTTTCAAAAACACCAATTGGATGAAGCAATGGGAGAACTCGAGGATATAATGTGGTAGAAGTGCCCTCTATTTTTTATACAAAAGTAATGAATTTCCTAGTAGAAACTTATAATAAAGGTGGTAAAATAAAAACCACTTGAGATATTGTTAAATAGTTTTTCAAATAAATTTATTTTTTTGATATTTTTCATTACAATGTAAATTTATTTATTCCTTTGTTACATTAAATATATTGATTGGATACCATTACATGTGAAACTGTGTTCTAACAAACAATGTAATATTATTTATATTTTTATTTAAATGAAACCATAATAAAATATATGTTAAAATAAGTGACATGAATCATAATAAATAATTTTAAAATATTATTATTATTATTTAAAATAAAGAAATCATAGAGATAAAACATTATTTCTTATGTAGAAAAGAATTATATGTATCAGCTATAATATTTTCTCAAAAAATGACTTTATAACATTTTGTAAAAACAATTTCCACTTATAAAAATTTATTTGGAAAAATAAACATTATTTTTCAAATCTACATTTCAAAATTACCTTGTATTAAATTTATTTAGGATTTTATCATAATATTATTTCTTTCCTAAATAGTAAAAAATATTATCTTTTATTAAGAATTATAATTTATTTTGAATAATTTAAAAAACATAATAATTATTTAAATAATGTTTTAAAAGTAACAATAATTGAATTATATTTCTATTAATCCATTTTATTCCATTACGATAATTTATATATTGGATTTTTATGTAAAATTATTAAAAATATTTAACATCTTCTCTTTCAAATCCTTCTTTCTTATCACGTCTATGAAATTAATTTTAAATTTAAATTTTACACATCTATGAATGGGGTTTTTGAAAAATTGTTTCCATATTTAGAATAAAAACGTAAATTATCTAGTAATTTTAACTTAATTTTTTAATATAATAAATAATAAAAACATTAATAATTATTTACTATGATTAATGTAAAAATGGACTTAATGGGGGATAAACTATAATGATTGGGGTTCAAAATGAACCAAAACATGTCAAATATCCATTTTATGATCATATTTAGACCATATATCTTATACGATCTATCATGGACCATTTTGATCCCAATTTTGTGTGATAAAAGTTAGTACACAATTTTTCTTTTCAAAAATTTATAGTGTGCCACTAACCTCACATATAAAAGGTCACCCCCTATCATATCCTATTTAGACATTAAAACCACATTGGTTCATTGAATACCTACAAAAATAACTTTATTAATTAAATATTATGATTTTATATTCCATGTTTTTTCCACAAGGTAAACATATTAAGGCTTTAGGTGCAAAAAAAATTATGTTTTCTATATTATATATAATGTCCTTAACTATGAATTTTATTTTATTTATTCCCCCACCTCCTGAAAAAAATTCCAAACATGAGGATATAATAACTACAATATATTTCATATATTGATATGTTTTTTATTATTTTCATAACCTATTTATATCTACTCTTCCATCAAATGGGTTATGAAACCATAATTTTTGTGTAAAAAGGACATCCTCTTTGTGAACTGATGTTATCTATTTCCATCACCTCAACTCGCACCAAGATATAATGATGGATTTAATGATTATATAAGATATTTTGGGTATTAATTGGATTTATTAATAATTATATCACACATTCCTTCTTATATTACATTCAATTTGAATACGATAACATCATTATTGTGTACGGTGGACTACCGCCTCACAAAGAGATGTGATTCGTCTTACACATACAATTTAGATGAAAGGTAAAAAAGAAAACAATTAATTAAATAAATTTGATATTTATGAAATAAAAATGAATATTAAATTGTAATATTTTATTTAACATTATTTCATTCTATACATCTTGAAAATGGAATAAGAATTCATGTGTACAAATGGTCATCCATCACTATAAATAGTGCAATTTCACATTTTATCTATATATTTTATGAATTATTATAAATTAATATATAAATCATATATATTTTATTTTTATAATGGTTTAATTTTTTTACATTATGAAACCATGATCATTTTTTAGAGGTACAAAAATACCAAATCAAAACATATATGAAAAATAAATCATTTATTACCAGAAACGTGGAATCATCATGGATTTGTTAATAAATGTGTGATAAAAGATCATAATTAAATATTGTATCATATGATATATATATACATCTTTAGTGTCATTTATGATATGTATAATAATATCATATTCATTAAAACTGAGGTTTTAATGTTCATGAAGGAATTTCATGCTAATGTTAAGGGATTTCTCTATAACTTTTTCACTTCTCTAAGATAGATTTTATATTAAAAACATATTGATTAGAGGAGTATTATATATTTACCATGATTTTATTAGGATTAATATCATAAAAATTATAATTATTTATATATACATTTTTGTTTATCTCTATTTTGTTTTATGATTTCAATGTTATAAAAGCTATAATGGATTTTAGTCTCATTTTTTACTTCTGTCAGACAGATGTCATATCCACAACCGATTTATTTTATGTGGTGTATATACATCATATTAATGTATTCTATATTCAATATCCTAAAAAATATGTGTATTTACATATCATTTTTAGGATCACTCCTTCTTGGGGTTTGAAATTTCAAGGTCTCCAATCCAGTAAAGTATTTTCTTCTCACTTTTTACTTTTCTCAGAAACACTTCATATTTGAAACCTATTTATATTATGTTGTGTTTTTAAATACCATAAATTTATTTCATGATGGATTTCATATAAATATATGGGATTTATATTACTATTTTATGATATCTCTTTTACGGGGCATATAACTCAATGATACAAAAGTGGTAACGGTTTATGATACAATGTTAGCATATATCGGGATTGTTTATTTTTATACATCCAATTATGAAATATTATAATACATATCTCAATAAAATACATAAATTTATGCTTCACTAGTCATTTATTTAAAATAATTATTTACCTTTATTTTCATATCCTTATTCAGTCAAGATTCAAAAATAATTTTCTAAAAGGTAACTAACATTATATCTCTTTTTAGTCAAAAATTTAATATCTTCAAAAATCACGATTTTTGTAAAATTTCAATTTTTTTTTAAAATTTATAAAGATAATTAACTAAATAAATTTGTACTAAATATTTACTTTTTTATAAAAAATAAACTAATTTTATTATCATTTTCCATACAATTCATGTTTTGATTTTTCATAAAAAAGAATCTTTGTTTTAACATGTTTGAACTAAAAATAATTTCCCTACCTCACTATGAATATCTTTATTTAAGATTAAATTATAATATATCATGTTTATTTAAAGAAAATTGTTTCCACAATATTTTATGATTTATTAATTTTTAAAAAGTTAACTTCAATGAAATGGTATATTCGTAAAGAAACATTTCAAGTGATTTTTCCTTCAAAATAAATTTCCATCATTGTTAAAATATTTGGTGTTACTTATTATTTAATGAGGATATGATCCAATAACTCTATACTTAATTATTCTGTAAATAGTTTATTTTTAGGATAAAAATATGTTTATAAATCACATTTAAGTTCCACAAGTTATTCCATAATAAAATGACTATGAATCCAACTTCATTTTCCATGGGTTGTGATTAGAAGAAATTAGGAAATGATTAGAAATCCCATTTAATTTAATGGGTTATAATATAATTAATTTTTTATGATCTTTTGAAATAGATAGGTACAATTTTAATATTGTGACAGTTGTAACCTATATATATCCCCCTCAATGAAATGTGTAATTAAAATTTTAGTATAATCTCAAATGGTATATAGTACATTATCCTATACCCTAAAATAGGATATGTGTGAGGATATTCCAATCCCAAAGTAGGTAAATGGGTGATTAACTAAAAAAACAGTTTATTAATGTATTTTGGGTTTCATTGACATTATATTTTTTATGATCCAGTATATGCTCTAAATATATTCTTTATTACAATCATATGGTATCATTGATAATGTAATTTGATTAAATTATTATTCATGTCTAATTAACTGCCACAAATTATTCCATTAGTCGTTTATATAATTTAATCATATGCAGAGTTCGGTTTTCATATATTATTCTCATTTTCACATAAAACTTATATCTGGTTATATTGATATCTCACTTTATTACCCATAATGAGTGTATGATATAACCCTTTATTATATTTCTGTTCCCCGTGATATAAAAGAAGGTATTACATATGACATTACTAAGATGGATGGTGACTGTTTCGTATTGTGTGCTCGAGGAGGCATGTACTGTGTGATGCTTTTTATGTTTCTTATCTTTGAAATGGTTTTTATAATTTTAATTTCATGGTGTACTGTGATGTTGGATGCCTTTTAGATTTTGTTATGGTGTTTGTATCTTTGAAATGGTGGTAGTTTTTTAGGTTCTCACTCAGCCATAAAAGTGATTTTTATTCAGAAAATAAAAAATATATTTGTTGTTACTAAGATGGTTTATAATTATCAACAGCTTAGTGGGAGATGGTGTAGCTCACTTATTAAAAAGATTTCTATGGATCCATGTTCCTAAAAGAACTTAACCTAAATGATTATGTAATGGATATTAATTATATTTAATTATTAATCATATATAAATAAAAAAATATTAATATAAAAAATTATTGTGTCTTTATATGGAAATATTTAATTTCTCAAATTCCATGTCTGTCCTCTACCTCAATTTTAATAGGACACACCATATCTTCTCAATTATTCACTTAAAACCCCTTTTATTCAGCCATTACATGAAAAATAACTTTCTTAGTAACCTCCCATTACCCTATAATACTTGGATTTATCAGAAATTCTACCAATGAAGGCATTTTCTACAATACAAAAGATATTGTGTGAGGAAGATATAACTTCCTTAATTGAGATAATTATTTTATTAATTTGATAACCTCATTGAAATATAATTAAAAATTATGATATAGTATCTTCAATATATTTCATATTCTGAGGTGTTTTTATTTTAAGGTAATTACCTAAAATAAAATCCTCCTCCCCCAATTGGGAAATAAAACAGTTGATTGTTTTTGCAGAAGATTACAAACACACGAATTGACATAATTCATTTTCTATTACTTATTCTCATATGTTGATATAATTATGTATTTAATTTTATTATATGGTATTTATGATATAATTTTTCTTATATAAATTTTATAAAAAATTCTCCTTTATACTTTCTATTCTATATAGAATAAGATTACGTCTCTCTGATGTACAACAAACTACTGCCTCATAAAGCGATGTGGTTTGTTTTTCACTTATTCATTACCCGGAAAGTAATAGGATTAATTATATGTTGTTATGTGATTTTAGGGAAATATTAATCATTATATAAATGAAATATATCATATAATGTCTAACCAATCCATCCATTGAATAATTTATAACATTGTTTATGTGTGTGGAAGACTACTGCCTCATTAAGCGATTTGATTTTTCTTCGCCAATTTGTTACATGGAATCAATAAATGAATATTTTATTGACTATGTGTGAAATATATGAAATTATATTGATTATGTGAAATTAATATAAAATCCACTTATTTTCCCTTTCACAAGATAAGGAAATTATAACGTCACTCATTTGTACATAAGGCATATCTTCTCCATGAAGCGATGTTTTTTGTTATCCATTTAAATTTTTAATAAAAATTATTATTGATAGATATAATGAAAAAAATATATTTAAAATATTAATACCATTATGGATATTATGGAACAATATCCTGTGTTTTAGAACACAAACATTCATTATAGAACGTTCAGAAGTAAACAAGGAAATTAACAACTGAAAAAATTATGAAGATAAAATATTATTAATGAATGGGTAATAAAATTATGTAAAAACAATCATATATGATATTATAAATAATAATATTTTTATATAATAAGTATATTACATGTTTATGAACACTCTAAATGATGTGAAATATCACTCAATTAAATGGAAGCATGGAGTAAGGGGTTTCCAGTCTAAATTTCAATTCATGGTGTTATTTTTTCTACATCACTCATTATGATTTTCAGGATTTTGTATGACATGAACATTGAAATATTTGTGGTTTTATTTAGTATTTTATTTTATTTTTAATTTTTTTATACATAATAAATTCATCTATTAACATCTCATTTCATTATACATACTTCATACATGTTACATATCATAACATCATTCTTTAAAACTAATGTTCTTTTAGGAACCTAATTTCATTTTAATGGTTTATATATTGTCCCATTACATAATAAATTAGTAATCATTAATACATCATACAATTTTAAATAAAAATTCAACTAATTTTTTCATTTGATGTTATGGTTCAAAATTTTCCAATGAAGTAAGTGTTTATGTTTTAATCACATTTTAAATATGATTAGTTATTCTTTAATTTCAATGATAGGAAATTATTTTTTCATTTTCTAATAAAACAATATAATTTTATTATCTTATTTTAATTCAATATTATTTTATGTAATAGTTTCATTTTCGTTACATTTTTACTTAAAATTATTGAGAAAATGTTTTTTTGAAAGTATGACTTCGTCTATCTATTTGTTTGAAAGTCATTTTTCTTCTAAATAAATTCATTCTAGATATGTTATCAAAAACACTTTACTATAATTATTTAAAGTATTTTTTTCACTTAATTAGTTTTAATAAAATTAAAAACAATCAATAGTTTTCATTTTTGAATAATTTATTTTTTGAATTTTCTTACAAAAATTAGAAAGGATTCATTTTTTAACGTTTTCATCGTGAAAATATCCTTATCTTCATCATGAAAACATAGTTGTTTATGAATTGTTTTTATGTTTCACTATTTATTTTTTAAAATAAAATTTAATTAAACATTGAGTTATTAATATATTTAAATAATTTTTTTAAAATAGAAACAATATTTTATAATGAAATGTTCAAAATGGCCTTTAAAATTCATTTTCTACCTAAGTTGATATCCATTTTTGTTACTCAATATGAAAATGTTATTTTAATAATGAATTATTTTTAAGTGAATTAGTCAATGGAAACAAAAAATGATATTTTAGATTACTTATAAAATATTAATATATGTCTCTCAAAGATATACCTTTTCAATTGTCCATTCTGTTGAGGGGGTAATACAAGCCTTATGATCATTTCAAAAATTTGATTATTATTAATTTTTCTTAATGTGATATGATGAAATATTAAGAAACCCACTTCCTTTCCTTGGGAGATTATTTTGTTATGAAATATGATTAACTTCTTTTAAGTGGAACAAATAAATCATGAGTATGTTTTATTGGGTGTGTCCATATAGAATTGAAATTCATTTGTTATTGTCATAGTTTCTTGAAACATCATGTATGGAGATAGGGAGTAAATATAATCTATTATAAGACATTTTCCACCATGTGGTATTTTTTATGATGTTATCCTTGACTCATATTTCTATCATGTTTCTGTATTAATTCCACATTTTTTATTGTTGGGAAAAAATCCCTCAAGGTATCATTGAAGCCTTTTTGAGGTGATTGTGTTTGTTGACAAAGTGGACATCTGAGTTGTGATTGTTGACAAAGAGGATTTCATGATGGAATGTCGAGTTCAAGAGCTGAGGTCAACGATCCATGTTTGATTCAAGAACGTCGATAAAAGGAATGGAAGATCTGGAGGCGGTACAAAAGAACAGATACAAGGTGACGCCGTTTTCCAGTGTTTGCCAAATTTTTGGGCCTGAAAATCGGCAAATGAAGAAAAGTGTTTTTGGCAAAGGGACTTGCGCGCCGTGGACTTGGAGTATAGGAAACTTGCGCGCCACATGTTTTTCAAGATCAGAAGATCAAAATATGGCTAAGGAAATAGGTTCGCGCAAGTTTGGGAGTTGGTCGCGCAAGTGTCTAAAGGAGAGAAGACTTGCGCGCCGAAATTGGGTCGCGCAGGTGACTTGCGCGACGTCGCGCAGGGTGGTCAGATTGCCTATAAATACCGGACCACCCCTCCTCATTTCTCACCGGAGTTCAAGACGAGAGCTCCCGTCGCGCAGGTGTGGTGGTCGCGCAAGTGGTGTGTGTTGTCACGCAGGTGGGACTTGCGCGCCAGTGGTTGAAGTTGTGCGCCGGTGTTAGAAGTTGCGCGCCGGTTTGCAGTTGCGCACCAATGGTGGTTTGGGCATAAAGGGAAGAGAGTCGCGCAAGTTTGGAGTTGAGGAAGCTTGTGTCGCGCAAGTGTCAGAGGAGGACTTGCGCGCCCGTTGTGACTTGCGCGCCGATACTTGCGCGCCGAGGTTGACTTGCGCGCCAAGTAAGGTTTTGTTCCCGCAGTGATTTTCAGACTGTGTGGAAGCTGGAAGTTTGCCCAATACCTTCGGTGCAAAGAGATATTCATCAACGGGTGAAAGTTAAACTTCAACAGAGCATCTACATACAAGAGAAGATGCATTCTTTCAGGAAACTGAAGAGACCTACAGGTCTATAAACTGTGAGTGGATTCCATCCAAGAGCAGTGAGCTCAGGAAGAGGAAGAAGGTGATCCTCTCCACCAACAGTGAGCCAGAGAGAGAGAAACAGGGAGTGACCCTTGGGAAAGCAGTGAGCTGACCCTAAACATTGTAAAGGCAGTGAGCCTGGGCATAGAAGTGATCTAGCCCGAACCTTGTAATCCACAGCTAGTGAAGATTAGTGGAATTTGGTACGACCGGCAACCTGTCAGCGTATGCTCCTTGGACGTAGCCCTTAGCGGTGAACCAAGTAAAATTGTTGTGTCCTGTGCTTTCTTTACATTCTGTTTATATCGTGCAACAGGGAAAAGAGAGAAGAGTGTTTTGCTTAACAGCGAAACAAGATCAGAACGGGCATTAATTTTTAATTAGTCATACCCTGATTCACCCCCCCTCTCAGGGTATCCAGCCTAGTGGGCCTAACAAGTGGTATCAGAGGGAAAGGTTGAAATTTGTTCTTCTCTCAATGGAGGTAACCAATCATAAAGGGATTCCGATCTTCGACGGATATAATTTTCAGATATGGAAGAATCGGATGCAACACTATTTCCGATCCTTGGGAATGGATGTGTTTTCAGCAGCTATGCATGGTATCACAGCTGATATTAATAGTGGTGCCTTATCAGAAGCTGAGCATAGAGAGTTGGATGCTGATTCTAAAGCAATCAATGCCTTAGGGGGAGCCCTTTCCAATCCCATCTACACAAAGGTGATGTCATGCAAAACGTCACATTCCATGTGGGAAAAGCTTTTGAATATATATGAAGGGGACACAAAAGTCAGAGAGGCAAAGCTGCAGGTGTTGTGGAACAAATATGAAGATCTGAAAATGAACCCGAATGAGTCTGTTGACGCATTCTTTGATAGGGTAAACATTGTTGTGGAAGATATGCGAGGTCTTGGAGAAGTCATTGAAGACATAAAGATTGTAAAGCGCATCTTGAGGAAACTTCCACCTCGGTTCAATCCGAAAGTTTCAGTACTAGAAGATAAAGATCCAAAAGAGCTGACATTGGACAATTTGCACAGTACCTTGGTTGCATATGAAATGAGGAACGATGATAATGAGGCTGTGGAAAAGGGGAAGTCTAAAGAGGTGGCATTTAAGGCCATGAAGAAGCTCACCATTGAAGATTCTAATGAAGAAGAAGAGACAGATGAGGTGATGTCATTCCTTTCTTCGAATCTACAAAGAGGAAGAGGAATGTTTAAAGGTAAACTTCCACTAGCATGCTTTAGATGTGGAAAGGTTGGTCATCTTGCGGCAAGATGCCCCAAGAAGTTTCAAGATGATGATGATGACGATGACGTTGAAATTCCCAAAAAGAAGTCTTCAGCTTTTGTGAAAGGGAAGAAACAATTCAAGAGAAATTTTTTCAAGAAAAAGAATCTTCTCTCACAAGAATTTGAAAGTTCAGATGAGTCTGAGGATGAAGAAGTTGAGGAAATAAAAAATTGCAGAGATCATGGGGTAAATGCCTTGGTGGCAATTGTTGGTAGTTCTCAAAAGGGAGAAGAAGCTGATGCTAAAGAAGAAGAAGAAATTGAAGGGAGAATTGATATGGAAGCTGAATTGGAAGCAGCTCTTGAGGAGATAGATGTTTGGAGAGCCAAAACGAAGAAAGCCAATAAAGTGGTTCGTGATGCCAAACTCTACATGCAACAACAGGATGAAGAAAAGTCTGAGCTGTTAGAAGAAATTGAAAGACTAAAATCCTCAACTCCAGAGAGCTCAGAAAATATTGTTGAGTATAAGCTTAAAATTGAGGAACAAAAGAAGGAAATTGATTGTCTGACAAACACAGGAAAGGAGCAGGTTAGATGTATCAAAGAGCTTGAAGAAGAAGTGGTCAGTCTGCGACAAAAACTCAAGGATCAAGATAAACTCTTGACCCCCAATGTGATATCTGAAAAGCAGGCTATTCAGAAGACAGAGAAGATGAAAGCGGAGCCTAGCAGTTCAGTAGGAAAGAAACAACAATTGAGCTCAGATGTTAAGGTCGTTTCTGGGCTTAGTCAAGAACAAAAATTGGCGACAATGGCAGTCAGACCGCAAGCACTCATCCCGAAAGTGAAGGTTGATTTGGGAACAAAACAGAATCAGAATATTCAGAGATCCCAAATGGGAAATCACAGTGCTGAAATATCACGAGGGAATGCATCCTATATCAGGTGTTATTGCTGTGGGAAAATGGGACATTCACAGTTTGTGTGTTCCATAGCCAAGAGATACAGAACGGAACATGAGCAGAGACGGCAGCCAAACAGAGAACGGTTTTCCAGAACACATTTTGAAGGACACTGTTTTTGGTGCGGAGGATTTGGACACATGGCTAGGTATTGCACATCAATCATTCAGAGAAATGTGTCAAAGAATAATCAAAATGTTCGCAAGCAGCAGATCAATAAACCAACAAGTGAGTTAAAAGTTCAGAACAGATTTGCAGCTCTGCAAGATGAGGGTGGTCCATCATACTCTGAGAAAGAACAGAAGCCTCAATCCATGCCGAGTGTGAAAGAAAAAGTATGGACCAAGAAGAAGAAAAATGAGAAGTCTGTGGTGGCGGAGATTGCCCTTAAATCATCAGATCGATCTGGTGTTTGGATCCTTGATAGTGGTTGCACATCCCACATGACGGGTAATAAGGATCTTGTTACAGGCATCAAATATGACAAAGAAGGAGTTGTCAAATTTGGAAATGATGAAGGCCTGAAGATTGTTGGCTCAGGGAAAGCCAATTTTGGGGGCAAAGAGATGAGACGTGCTGATGTCTTGGTAGTAGAGGGTCTCAGTCATAATCTACTCAGTGTCAGTCAACTATGTGACTCTGGGCACTCTATCCAATTTACCAAGAAGATGTGTGTTGTGAAAGGAAAAGATGGAGCAGCTGTTCTGCAGGGAAAAAGGTCAAAGGGAAATCTATATCTTGTAAGTGGGGAAGAAGATACTTGTCTTTTATCCAGAGAGGAAGAAAACCAGCTATGGCATAAGCGACTTGGTCATCTATGCCAACCATCTATGGAGGATCTCGTTAAATGTGATGCTGCTAGAGACCTTCCCAAACTATCACGTGATCGCACTCATACGTGTGATGCTTGTCAAAAAGGGAAAATCATCAGAAAGACATACAGGCCAAAGGAATAGAAATCAACTAGAGTGCTCGAACTGGTGCATGCTGATGTATGTGGACCAATCTCACCACGAGCTATAAATGGGCAAAGGTACTATGTACTTTTCATTGATGACTATAGCAGAATGGCCTGGGTATTCATCATAACCCATAAGACAGAGGTATTCAGTTGCATAAAGCAGTACAGGAGGGAATCAGAAAAGATGCTTGGGCAGAAAATTCTGAAGTTTCGTACTGATAACGGTACGGAATTTACAAACATTCAGGTTGAAAACTATCTCGAGAAACATGGGATAAGGCATCAAGTTTCATCAGTAAGAACTCCCCAACAGAATGGAGTAGTTGAAAGGAGAAATCGGATCATCAACAATATGGCCAGAACAATGCTTATTGATAAGGACCTGCCAGAGAAATTTTGGAAGGAAGCAGTTCTGACATCGGTCTATGTTTCAAACAGGTCCCTATTATGTCCGAAGCAAGGGAAGACTCCATATGAACTGTGGTACGGAAAGAAGCCAACATTGAAGTACTTTCGAATCTTTGGAAGTAAGTGTTTCATTCTCAACAAAGAACATCATAGGAAGTTTGAGGCACGAGGAGATGAAGGGATATTCCTTGGCTATTCCGGGAAAAGAAAAGCATATAAATGTTTCAACAAAAGGCTGGGAAAAATCATTGAAAGCAATGATGTCACTATAGTTGAAAATGAGCAGAATACTCAACGATCCAGTGAACAGTTCCTGGATGAAAGTGATGATGAGGTAAGCAACCCAGGGGGAGCAGAAGTGGCAGAAGCTGACTCAGAAGAAGATACTGACAATGAAGAGGAAAGTGTCAAGTCAGTGTCTGTGAGAAAGCCAAAGAGTCGAGCTGAAATTGATAGGAAGAATATCATTGGTGATCAAACAGCTCCAGTTCAGACTCTAAGAATGAAATCATCGCAACAAGCATCGTTTTTGTCTCAAGTGGAGCCGAAATGTTTTTCTGATGCAGCTGAAGAAGAAAACTGGGTTCAGGCCATGAATGAAGAGCTTGATCAGATTGAGAAGAACCAGACATGGGAGATTGTTTCGAGGCCAGCAGACAAGAATGTCATCGGGACTAAATGGGTCTATCGCAACAAGATGAATGAATATGGAACAGTTATTCGGAATAAAGCACGACTAGTGTGCAAGGGATACTCCCAGATAGAGGGAATAGATGTTGATGAGACATTTGCACCGGTTGCAAGGCTGGAGACAATCAGATTATTTTTGGCCATAGCAGTGCAAAGAAAGTTCAAAGTGTTCCAGATGGATGTCAAATCCGCATTCTTGAATGGGGTTCTGGAAGAAGAGGTGTATATTGAGCAGCCAGATGGTTTTCTCATTCATGAGGATGAGAACAAAGTTTGCAGGCTGAAGAAGGCGTTGTATGGGCTGAAACAGGCACCAAGGGCATGGTACTCAAGGCTTGATCAGTACTTGAAGAAGCTTGGTTTCCAGCGTGGAGGAGTTGATTACAATCTCTATTTCAGCAATGACAGTAATCAAAGGATGATGGTGCTAGTGTATGTCGATGACATAATTTTTGGCGGATCAGATGAAGCTCAGTGCAGACAGTTTTCCGAATTCATGAAAAATGAGTTTGAAATGTCAATGATTGGAGAGCTAACGTTTTTCCTTGGTCTACAGGTGACACAAGGAAGGAATGGAACTTTCATTTCTCAATCCAAATATGCCAAGGAAGTTCTAAGAAGGTTTGGAATGGATAATTCCAAGGAAATGAAGACTCCGGTTGCTGCCCGGATGAAATTATCAAAAGATGAGGATGGAAAGGCAGTTAATATCACAGAATACAGGCAAATCATTGGTAGTCTGTTGTACTTAAACACAACAAGGCCTGATATTTTTTTCGCCACATGCCAAGTAGCGAGATATCAGAGTAATCCCAAGGAAAGTCACATGCTTGCAGTGAAAAGAATACTTCGGTATATCAAGGGCACGGTGGACTTCGGTTTGACATTCAACGACAAATCTCAGACAGAGTTATTGGGATATACTGATGCAGACTGGGCCGGTTCAGCAGATGATAGAAAATCAACGTCAGGTGGTGCATTCTATCTTGGGGGATTGTGTATTTCTTGGCTAAGCAAGAAACAAGATTGCATTTCATTGAGCACTGCAGAAGCTGAGTATATAGCGGCCACTCAAGTATGCACACAATTATTGTGGATGAAGCAGCAGCTTGAAGATATGGGAGTTGAAGTGAAGTCTCCGATCGGAATCCAGTGTGACAACTCAAGTGCTATAAATCTTAGCAAAAATCCTGTCCATCATTCCAGGACAAAGCACATTGAGATCAAGTATCATTTCATCAAGGAGAAGGTTGAGTAGGGCATCGTGAAGTTGGAGTATGTGCCTACAGAGCTACAGGTTGCAGACATTCTGACAAAGGCCTTACCCAAGGAAGCTTTTGAGAGGCATCGACTAGCTCTGAGAGTTCAGTCGATTCCCCGCACTTGAAATAGTGTGGACGCGGGACACTCCCCCTCTCCCCGGGGTATGCTGTGTTTTCCCTACTGTGCTAATGTGTTCTCTACTATGTTACAGACTACAAAGGCGTGACCTTTGGGTTCGTTGACAAAGGGGGAGAAAATAGTGATTTTTCAAGGGGGAGACAATGTGGAGATTTGATAAATCATGAATGATAAGGGGAGAAGCTGACAGGTGGAGCAGCCAGATAGGGGGAGTTGAAGCTAGTTGAACGTGCTTAGCCAGAGCTTAGCTTGGACAACACAGGAAATATGGCTAAAGAGGTGTTGAAGCTGTGAGCACAAAGGGGGAGCGTATTACATCTGACGATGCTAGAAGTGATCGATCAAAGAATAGATATCACGACAGCTGAGGATCGTGATAAAAGCAGAAGAGTGGTGTTGGACAGTTTTTGGTGTCAACAATGGATGTTAGAGACAAAGTGATTCATTGATGAACTTTTCATTTACTCTTGTTTCTCACGCCGAGCATTGCTCATGTGGGCTTAGAGTATGTGTTGAGTAAATCCTTGGTCGCTATCGGAATCGCAATGCGGCGAATGGAGGTTGAAGAATCAATGACGTATCTTTGTTTGGAAGAGTTGTCAACAAACCCAAAGGGGGAGATTGTTGGGCAAAAATCACTCAAGGTATCATTGAAGCCTTTTTGAGGTGATTGTGTTTGTTGACAAAGTGGACTTCTGAGTTGTGATTGTTGACAAAGAGGATTTCATGATGGAATGTCGAGTTCAAGAGCTGAGGTCAACGATCCATGTTTGATTCAAGAACGTCGATAAAAGGAATGGAAGATCTGGAGGCGGTACAAAAGAACAGATACAAGGTGACGCCGTTTTCCAGTGTTTGCCAAATTTTTGGGCCTGAAAATCGGCAAATGAAGAAAAGTGTTTTTGGCAAAGGGACTTGCGCACCGTGGACTTGGAGTATAGGAAACTTGCGCGCCACATGTTTTTCAAGATCAGAAGATCAAAATATGGCTAAGGAAATAGGTTCGCGCAAGTTTGGGAGTTGGTCGCGCAAGTGTCTAAAGGAGAGGAGACTTGCGCGCCGAAATTGGGTCGCGCAGGTGACTTGCGCGACGTCGCGCAGGGTGGTCAGATTGCCTATAAATACCGGACCACCCCTCCTCATTTCTCACCGGAGTTCAAGAAGAGAGCTCCCGTCGCGCAGGTGTGGTGGTCGCGCAAGTGGTGTGTGTTGTCGCGCAGGTGGGACTTGCGCGCCAGTGGTTGAAGTTGTGCGCCGGTGTTAGAAGTTGCGCGCCGGTTTGCAGTTGCGCACCAATGGTGGTTTGGGCGTAAAGGGAAGAGAGTCGCGCAAGTTTGGAGTTGAGGAATCTTGTGTCGCGCAAGTGTCAGAGGAGGACTTGCGCGCCCGTTGTGACTTGCGCGCCGATACTTGCGCGCCGAGGATGACTTGCGCGCCAAGTAAGGTTTTGTTCCCGCAGTGATTTTCAGACTGTGTGGAAGCTGGAAGTTTGCCCAATACCTTCGGTGCAAAGAGATATTCATCAACGGGTGAAAGTTAAACTTCAACAGAGCATCTACATACAAGAGAAGATGCATTCTTTCAGGAAACTGAAGAGACCTACAGGTCTATAAACTGTGAGTGGATTCCATCCAAGAGCAGTGAGCTCAGGAAGAGGAAGAATGTGATCCTCTCCACCAACAGTGAGCCAGAGAGAGAGAAACAGGGAGTGACCCTTGGGAAAGCAGTGAGCTGACCCTAAACATTGTAAAGGCAGTGAGCCTGGGCATAGAAGTGATCTAGCCCGAACCTTGTAATCCACAGCTAGTGAAGATTAGTGGAATTTGGTACGACCGGCAACCTGTCGGCGTATGCTCCTTGGACGTAGCCCTTAGCGGTGAACCAAGTAAAATTGTTGTGTCCTGTGCTTTCTTTACATTCTGTTTATATCGTGCAACAGGGAAAAGAGAGAAGAGTGTTTTTCTTAACAGCGAAACAAGATCAGAACGGGCATTAATTTTTAATTAGTCATACCCTGACTCACCCCCCCTCTCAGGGTATCCAGCCTAGTGGGCCTAACATTTATCTTTATAGGACCTTATAAAACCATTTTATTTACATAATGCTTCAAATTGATTAAACATTTGAATTCCCTTTTATGATATAATGTTATACCTTTAACTCACATGCTATTCTTACTTATCTTTTCTATTCAATTACTGGGAATTTTAACTCACCCTTAACTTTATGTATTCACCATGTTAACCCATTAGGATTTTAGGAGCACATATAAAATTTTGCAGCTTGATATTGAAAATAAAATAAGGATTCCATGTTTAATGTATTGGTATCCAGGCCTTACAAACACACTAGTCCTATACGACCAATTTTTTTAATTATTGTATATTTATGTTTAATAATCATTTAATATTATGTGTAAAATTCTTGTGTATCAATAATAATTCTATTAATATTACGGGGATTCTAATTTTGGTAGAAAAAACTATCATAACTATAAATATAGAGTATTTCCAAATATTATTATTGAGTCAATAAGGTTTCGTTGTGAGTTTTCCATTTCTCTAGGTTTTGAAAATCCCGAACACTTTATCTTATGGAAAATTATCTTTCCCTAAGGACTATTTTCTTAAGGAAAATTTCCATTCTCAAAGAAAATTTTTATCCATACCATAGTTTTCATTTCCTCGTATTATAATCACTCAAAACCAAACTCATTTTATTAATAATTCAGAAATACATATTCTTATTTAAAACCATGTAATCTAATAGTTTCTCGGATATAGACACTTCGGTTTTTAGACTCCGAATTATCTAAAATTTAGACTCTGAATTCTCTAAAATTGAGACTCTGAATTATACAAAATTCAGACTTTGAATTCACTAAAATTCAGAATCTGAATTCTCTAAAATTGAGACTCTGAATTATACGAAATTCAGACTTTGAATTCACTAAAATTCAGACTCTGAATTCTCTAAAATTCAGAGTTTGAATTAATTGAAATTCAGACTCCAAATTATCTGAAATTCATAATCTTAATTCTATGAAATTAAGACTCTAAATTCTATGAAATTCAGACTCTCGATTCCTCAGAATTTAGACTCCGAATCTACTAAATATAGATTAGGAATTCTTAGTAAAACAGAATCTGAATATCCATGTTTTATATAATCTAGTTTTTTATATTATTAGACTTCAAATTCTATTTTACTTTAGACTCTAGATATTCTTACTTGGTTAAGCTAATTATTTTTCCTTAAACATGTTATTATTATGAAATGGTGTTGTACAATTTGTTTCTATGTAACCTTTGGTTGAGTGACATGTATACAGGTCCCTATGAGATTCAAGTAAAAATATGACAGTTGGAGGAGGGAGCCAAACATTGCAGTTTCTCCTATAAATAGTATCTAATTTGATCAATCTCATCATCTATTTATCAACATGGATATGACATGCTATGAAGTGATTTTTAGATAGATAAAGACTCTTGTGCCTTGTGTGTTTCATGATCATCTTATTCAGTTGTGAATGACTTGTTCAGATTTCTTTGTGTGACTCTGATTGTTGTAGAGTAAAATCAAGGGTTCCCAAGGATAAATCAACAGAGGTGATGAATACCTTAAAGATTGAGGTATTTCGGGGATAGCAAGATAGACTCTGATATTCTTATCGACGTCTTACCCTGGTGTGGGTAAGATAGTCTTTCTTGAATGTATATATCAATGGATCTTTATCGAAGGATGTTGGATATCCTACTCTTTTGTTTAAATGATTTAATACGTGTTACTTGTTATTATTTCATGTTTTATTTCCGTTTTATTTTTTAAATGAAAGAATGTATAAATTTCTTATTATTTATTGTATTTTTACTTACTCTAATTATTGAGATTATGTATGATTTGAGGTAGAATATTTCTCTAAGGAATTTTTTCTTATGTTTCTTTTTTGAATTCATATTTTCACTCACTAAGAAATTTTGTGGCATAATTGAGAAGAAAATAGGGTTTGTGAATTTACATTGTTTAATTTTTTAAACATATTTTTACTAATGGTTAAAAAATTAATGTTTTTAAACTAAAAATTCACCCACGCCTTGTAATTTAGAATCTACAAACACTATTTTGATCATATAATTGTTTTCAGAGAAAGGTCTCTGAAATACATATACTCAAATATATGTTTTTTTGATCAAGTTTTCCTTATTATAAATTCATCTTTCTTAACTTTTCTTCTTCAAGTTTAGCTTAAAGATTTTTATCATTGTTTATTAACAAGTATTGTGAAAAATTACTTTCTTATTGAATTGTAGGAATAAATGATGGTTCCATTGATAATCTTAATCCTTACAGACAACCAATTTGGGATGATAATAATTTTGAGTACTAGAGAAATAGGATTAATATTTTTTTTCATTAACAATGGAGTAGAAAATATTTTCATGCTTACAAGAGATTCTAAAATTCCTAATAACATAATCAGATCATTTAGAAACCAGGAAAAGAAAGAATATCAACTTAACTTCAAGATACACAATACATTACTATGTTCTATAACTTTTAATATATATAGTTTAATATCTTCTTATGAATTTTCCAACTACATCGTGAGGAAACTTGAGGCTACACATTTTGGGAGATTGAGACTAGAAAAGTTATGTTAAGAGAAGAATATCATGGATTTGTTTTTCAGTATAGAGAAAATATTTTAAAATCAAAAATATTATTTATGAACATTGTCAATAGTCTTCAATATATGGGAGATAAAGGTCTTGATGATGAAGTTCTTGTAGATTACATAACTGACATCATGCCTAATGAGTTTGAATCAAAAAAGGACAATAATAGATCAGAATAGAAAAGTATCTAACATTACTCTTGATGAGTTTGTGGGAACTCTTATTCAGCATGAAATCAAAATAAAGAGAGATGATGATTTAAAAAAATGATAACGGTAATGGAAGTGTATATTTCCCTACTACAACGAAATCCATGTCTTTGGAAAGAGTAACTATATCTAATCCTAAGAAAACTGTAATTATATCTGAATCTAGTGATAGTGGTCATTAAGAGAATGAATAAGCCAATCCTTCTTAAAGGATGAACAAGATTGTGAGAATGAAATATTTTTAGTATAGATATAAGAATAATGATAGAAAGGGAAAAATATTCTGATGTAACCTTTTATGAATGTAAAAGGGATAGACATATCAGACCTAATTATCCTATGTTTAATAGAAAAGACTGGAAGTAAAATCATTCTGAGAGAAATATGAAGAAGTATTACAATACTAAGGATAACAAAGTTTTGAAAAAGATGACACCTAGAGTACCATTGGTGGTCACTCTTCAAATGAATCATCAGATTATGAATCTTATGGTAAGAAAAATATTGGTCTTATACCCATAGTACCTATTGAAAATCATTGTTTATAGATAACGTACACAATTTTGAATCCTTAATGAATATGTCTTTAAATGAAAATTTTTCTAATGAAGAATGTTATGATTCATTAGATGATAAATCTTCCTCATTAGAAGATAATTACATACCTTTATTTAAATAATTATCGAGATTTTCAATACTACATGAAAATAAAAATTATAAGATAAAAAATAAGTTTGATTAAAAAATTCTATAATTTATATTTGAACAAAAAAAGAAACAGATATTTCTAGAAATATATATAATAGAACTTTTGACTTTGATAGTGTTTATAAAGACCTTAAGGATGATTATTTTGAGAATCATAAACATTCTAAGGATCTTGAAAATTATATTTCTAGGAAAAATATTTTAGATGCTTCCTCTAGTTCTAAAACTAAAATCCATGAGGGCAAAAAATTGGCTATTAAAATAAATATAGAAATATTTTACTGAAGGAAATACCTATCAATCATTACATGTGTTAAGGAAAATGTTGAAAATATGTATTCCAAAATTCATCCTTTAAGGAAAATTTCTTTTTTTGGTTATACTCATTCGATTTTGGAAATAATTATTTTATTCCCCAAAGTGCTCAATTTTGTACTAAGTGAAAATGTGGTGGACATTGGGAGAAAAAAATTTATTTATATAAAACCTATTATTTAGTATTTCATAAAATTTACTTTTCAAAGAAAATGAGTGTAACTGATGTTTTACTTTCCAACATTTCTAGATCCATGAAATTATGGATTTTGAATGTGAAACTCTTTTATTTTTAGAAAAATAAATAAATTACTAACATAATTAAATGGTACATGGATTGTTTATATTCTAGGAATATGACTAGTTCAAAAACATCTTTTAAAATATTATCATAAAGAAAAGAGGAAAATTATCTTTCAGAGATAATGCTCAGGGAGAATTTTTTTGTAAAGGTAAAATTTTTCTTCTTAGAAAAACATTAATTTCAAATGTTTTATTCGTTAAGGGTCTTAATGAAAATATAATTATCATAAGTCAAGTATGTCATGGAAGTTACCTTGTCAATTTTAGGAAATATAAATTCTAAGTACATAATTCCATGGAAGAGTTTATTCTTTTTTCCCAAAGGTATAAAAATGTATACACACTAAACTTAGAAGACCATAGAATCCAAGATCTACCTTTACTTAGTGAAATGGATGATCAATCTTGGTTTTGGAATAGAATGTTAAAACATTGATACCCATGGAAACTATAAAAACTCTCAAAGAAAAGAATTGTTAAGCATCTAATGGAGCATATATTTGATTCTCCCAAATTTTTGTGATCCTTATCAATATTGCAAGAAACATAAATAATGTTTTAAATCAATTTTTGAAGTCTCAACATATGATTCATTATAATTAGTGCATATGGATCACTTTTATTCAACACAACCTGGATGTATTAAAGGAAAATATTATGTATTCGTTTTAGATGATGATTACACAATATTTACATGGGTTTATTTTCTATTAAAGAAATCTAAAGCATTTTCTTATTTCAAAACTTTTAGAGCCCACGTTAAAAATGATAAAAACCATCCATTAATAAATATTCATAGTGATCATGGAGAAGAATTTAAAAATTTAGATTTTGAAACTTTTTGTAGAAAGAAAGGAATTCTTCATAACTTCTCAGCTCCAAGAACTCCTCAACATAATGGTATTATTGAAAGAAGAAAAAAAATTCTTCAAGGGATAACTAGAACCATGTTTATTAAATATTATATTTCTAAATAGTTTGGGGATGAAGCTATTAGTACTTCTTGTTATACTATAAATCATGTTTTAATCAAAAATTTTATTATAAAAAAACCTTACGAATTGTGGACAGGTTGAAAACCAATACATTTTTACTTAAAATTATATGGCTGCAATGTATTCATCCAGAAAAATAAAGTTAACATACAAAAATTTTATCCCAAATCGGATAATGGAATTTTTTTAGGATACTCGACTACTTCTAATACTTATAGAGTTTTTAATAAAAACACTTGTATAGTTGAAGAAACTGTGAATGTTAAATTTTATCTAACTGATCCTTTTCATTTTAAAGAACCTAAACCTACATCCTTGGTTGTGTCTTCAAAAACTGATTATCAACCCTTGATATAAATAAGTTTATTGTTCAAGAAAAATTTTCAAAATCATTTAACGCAGAATATTTTCATCCATATATTGATGAATAGGTTTTACAAAACCCAAATCAGATGTCTCATAAGAATAATCCTAGTGATAATATCATTGGTGATGTAAATCACCCTTTAATGACTAAAGGATTATTATGAAATGAGGTAGAACATATTCCATTTCATTCCAAATTAGCACCAAAAATCACTCATGAAGCTTTTGTGCACTATGATTGGATTAAAGCCATTCAATATGAGCTAAATGAATTCAAAAGTAACAAAGTTTTGACCGTGGTTGAAATACCTAAGGAATCTTTGGAAATTGGAGTAAAATTGGTCTTCATAAATAAGTCTGATGAAAATGGAATCATGGTAAGAAATAAATCTAGAATAGTTTCTAAAGTATATAATCAAAAAGAAGGAATATACTATGAAGATAGCTATTCTCCATTAGCTATACTGGAATCTATTATCATTTTACTTTCCTTTAGATCATACTTTAATTTTATACTTTTTCAAATGAATGTGAAGTGTGCTTTCCTTAATGAATATGCTCAATAGAATTTTCATGTTGAAAATTCTTTTGGATTTAAGGACACAAAAAAACATGAACATGTTTTCAAATATACAAAATCCTTATATGGACTTAAAAAATACCCATTACTGTGGTATGATAGACTTATATTATTTTTATTACAAATAAATAACGTTAAGGAAACTATTGATCTAGCTCATTTTTTAAATAAAGATAAGAAAAATGTTTTCATTGATCAAATTTATGTTTATGATATTATATTTAGTTCAACTCAGAAATCATTAACTAATTCATTTATGAATCTAATGAAATATGAGTTTGAGATGAGTATGAAAGGTTAGTTATCATTTTTCCAAGGTTTTCAAATTTTCAAAAACAAAAAGGAACTTATATATCAAAATATAATTATATTAACAATCTTCATAAAAATTATGGATATGACAACACTAAAAGTATAAACACTCTAATAAATACCTCAATTTCTCTTTATCTTGATGAAGTTGGGAAAATAGTATATCAAAAATCTTTTAGAAGTATGATAGGATGATTATTATACTAGATAGCTAGTCAGCGAGAAATAATGTTTTCAGTATTCTAATTTTCAAGATATCCATCTAATCCAAAGGAATATCATTTAAAATCAATGAAAATAATTTTTCACTACTTATAGGGAACCATGGATTTAGGACTTTTCTATACTTCTGGAAATGATTTTGTGTTACTTTTTTTTCAGATACTGATTTTGGTGGTTGTTTAATGGACAGAAAAAGTTCATCTAGAACTTTTCATTTCTTAAGAGATTCATTAGTTTCTTGTTCATGTAAGAAACAACACTTAGTTCCACTTTCCACAGTTGAAGATGAATGTTTAGATGTTTGATGTTTATATTCCCATGATTTGTGGATGAAACACACACTCACAGACTATAGAATGAGTTTTACTAAAACCAATATATTGTGTGATAACACTAGTTCCATTTCCCTAATAAAAATTGTGGCACATCACTCTTGTGAAAAACACATAGATATTAGGCATCAATTTCATAGGGGCCACACAATTCAAATAGATATTATTCTTCAATTAATTAGAATGTAAGATAACTTGCTGATATTTTTACAAAATATGTACCCTTCGATAGATTTGAATACATTAAAGAAAAGTTAATAATGATAACTATAAGGTAATCTTCCATATTAACTTTTTGTTGAAATTTATCTCCTTACATTATGTAACTTCTTCTCATAGGGAGAGCAAATTAGTTACATTACCAATTTATTTTCTTAATAAATTTTATTTGTAACCAAAAATTTTCAGAACAAAAAATTCTTGAATCCAAAATTTCATTTCCTTAATAACATTTTCCAAAATCTAAACTTCTTTGAGAAGAATATTTTTCATTACTGACAATTTTTTTGGAAATCTGGAACGTATGTTTCCTTACTTAAATTTTTTCAATTGAATTTTTTACTTGTTGGTATTTAAAAAAAATTATCAGTTTCGCTTTTCCTAAATCCAACTTTTTACTTAAATCCACAGAAGATCAGAAACTACTAAAACCATATTTGGCTTCCATATCAACTGTATGATCAGATTATTTTTGTTTCAACCATTTTATCAAATCATGAATTGGAACTATCACTTAGACTACTATATAAAGGCCCCCTATTACTTATCTCACATAAGTTTTCAAGGATTTATATGATAAAACTTTACCTCTCTTTGAAAATCTTATTCTGCTTTTCCAAGATCTCTTAAACTCAAGATATCGTTGGAAGCCTCCCCATAGAAACAAATGTCTTTAACTATGGAATTCAAGGGATTTATAATATAGAGTTAAAGGTAAGTTGATCCAGGATTTTTTTCTATGTATAATTCCTGGATTACAAAAATCATTAATCTGAATGGATTGGAGAGATTTTGTGTAGAATAGAGAAAAATATAGGATCCATTTTAACCAGAGTGTCTTATAGAAATATATGATAGAGTAATATTTTATAACGAAGGTAGGAGAGACAAATTTTCCTTTAATATTTATGGGAAAACCTACTCTATATCTTTTAATATGGTAGCAAATATTCTTTGAATTCCATATGATGGTGAAGTAATTTTCTATACTTAGAAGCTGCCAGATCATTCATGATGTATTGAGATGGAAAAGGAAATAGAGTGCCTTCCACTCAAAGGATTAAATCATCAATGATTAACCATCTATCACAAAATAACAGATTGTTATAATTATGGGTATAGGGTTTCTTCATTCTGAGAAAAAGAGACATGGAATCCTTATAGAAAAGTGACATCTTTATCTTGGATTTTCGGGTTAACCAAAGAAAGATAAATCTTGTGAAGTATGTCCTTCTTAAAATACCCAATATCAATAATGGAACTAACAAATCTGAAATCATCTTGTATCTAACAATGTTTTCTAAGATCCTAGTGCTATGCTCAGATTCATTCACAATTATCCGTAGCTCTAAATCATGAAATTTCAAAATCTTTCTACTAAGTGATGACACATTGAGAAGAATAAAAGCTGGTTTCAATACCATGTATGGATAATTTGATGATCTTTCATAAATGGAGTTTGAAGATCTAGATAAGAAATTGGATGTATGAGAAACTTCCAAGAAATCGTAGAATAAGAGAAAGGAAAAAAAGAACCGAAAACCAAAGAGAAGCCTACAGTTCTCAAAAATTAGTCAGCACCACCAAAACAAAAAAATATAAATACTTTCTCTGATGAAGTGTTAGTGAAGTGGAGGGAACATAAGAAGAGTAAGAAATAAAAATATCCTATTTTTTTCCTAGATCTTACTGAAGAAAATTCCATAAAAATTCAATCTCTTAAAGAGTATGAAAGGAAATAAAATCAGTAGGAGAAAAAGAAGAAAATATCTGATGTTGATACCATTCCAGAACTTATCAAGGATATAGAGAATGATTCTAAATAGATTTAGGTACCCAAATATTTTCTCCAAGAATTAGTACCAATAGAGACTCTGGGAAAGAAGATGCCAATTCCAGAACCTTTTGTAGAATAAGAGATAGTTCAAGAAGATGAAGTAGAAGAATAATAAGAAGAGGAATAAGAATATAAGAGTTATTATGTTACAAATCAAGTTGAAAAATAACATTAAAGGAATTTTTTTCAGAAAAAATTTCAATCCAGACTTCCCAGGATGAATCAACTAAACATTTTTCTCAAGGAAAAGAAGACGAGGGTCATGAAGAGGTTAACAAACATTATGAGGATAAAAGTAGAAATCATGACTTCATTGAACTTGATAATATTAATAAATATGATGAGATAGAATAGTTTCATAAAGATAAAATTTTATAGATTTCAGATAGTGATCTTAAATCTCAGAAAGCTGTAAATACTATTTTCAATGTTGACAAAGGAAAATAAGTGATTGATGATACACCTAAGAAGGTTGTAGTGGTTAATAAGGATGCTGGTGGATCTTTTAATAGGAAGGTTGTACAGATAGAAATAGAATCTTCAATTGTAAGGAAATTAGATTCTGAATCATCTTCCATGGGTCAGGATTTCATGGTACTATCTCTGAAGAAGTTATTTGCACCATACCCTTGTTTGTGAGTATTTATTTGAGGTGGCAACTGCATCAACACTCCTTTAATCAGAAGTAGGATTCTATAAGCATGCTCTTGGAATATGAATCAATATTGAGGCTGATCTAAAAACTTTTTATATCAGTTATGATGCTCATATGAGATCTTGTATGTAAATTAAACATTGGTCTAAGATAATGATTGAAGACATGTGAATATTTCATGAATTTTAAGAATCAATGATAGATTCCTTAAAAAAGTTAGATGACAAGATAAAAACCCTTACAACATGTTTTACAGAGAAGCTAAATCTTGAACAAGTATCCCAGAAGATAGAAGATAAATATCTGATTGGTAATTTGAATTCAGTAGCCTTAAATTTGAATAGAGAAAGGGAAATCATGATAGAGTTAGATGAAAAGTTCAATCAGTAAGAATAGATACTAAATTATCAGGTAGAAATCCTTAAATCCCAGAATGAAAAATCGAGGCTCAGGAAATGAAAAATTGGAATAAGGATTTGTTGCTCAAGCAGTTTGAGGAAGATCGTAATGATCTCAAGAAGTTGAAGTATACCTTGAGGAAGATCATGCTGAAGGGAAATAATGATGAATAATTTTTCCCCTCAATTATGATATTTTTTTGAATTTTTTTACCTTGTATCAATTTTACCATTCATAATAAAAATTTTGTTTTCATTCAATTATTTTTTGTATATCTTTAATCTTATAGATGCCTTTTATTTCCAATTCTCTATATTATTTTTTGAAAATCACAAAGGTGGTGAAAAGAATGATAAATATAATATAAATTATAAAAGAAGAGAATGTTTTAAGTAAGGGGAAGTTTACATAAAGAATAATTTATTATGCATGAAAAAGTAAAATCTCTCTAAGGAAGTCAAGAATATGATCCTCAGAGATTTTAAAACATTAGGGTGAGTTAGGCATACTCATCATGATTTATATGTAAAGGGATGTAAGTTTTTATTTTAAAGTTCATATAGAAAATTCATATTCATTATATTCATTTTTAAAATGTTATTTATGATTTCCAAAAAAAGGGAAGAGATTGTTGAGTTGATACGGTTTCCTTATGAATTTTTTATTCCTCTATGATTTGAAAATCACAAACACTTTATCTTATGGAAAATTATATTTCCTTAAGGATTATTTTCATAAGTAAAATTTCCCTTCTATGATGAAGTTTTTTATACTCAACTTGGTTTTCATTACTTCATTTTATAATCTCTCAAAGCAAAAATCATTATATTACAAAGTCAGAAATTATGATTCTTATCATAAATCATGGAATCTTATAGTTTCATTGAAATAGATTCTTCTATTTTTAGACATTTAATTCTATGAAATTTAGACTCCGAATTATCTAAAATTCGGAATCTGAATTCTCTGAAATTAGGACTTTGAATTCTCTAAAATTAAGACCTCAAAATCATTGAAATTAAGACTCTGAATTCTATGAATCTCAGACTATGAATTCCCTGATATTCCAAATCTTAATTCTATTAAATTCTGACCCTGAATTCCCCAAAATTCAGACTCATAATTCCTTAGAATTTTGATTTTGAATTCCTCAAAATTCCAACTCTGAAGACTATAAATTCCTCAGAATTATAACTTATAATTACTCATAATTCAGACACCATATTCCTCCGAATTCATCTCTAAATTCCTCAAAATTTAGACTCCAAATCTATAGAATATAGATTCGAAATTAATTTTAAAACAAAATAAAAATATCCTTGTTTTATAGAATCTGGTTGTTTATATGATTATACTCTGAATTCTATTTTTTCTTAGACTGTGGATATTCAGACATGTTGAATATAATTCATTTTTCTTAAATGTGTTATTATTAGTAAATGATTTTGTACAAACTGTTTCTAACTAACCGTTGATTGAGTGACACATGTAATGGTCCCTCCGATATTCAACAAAAAATATGAACATTGGAGTAGGGAGTCGACCATTGGTGTTTTCCCTATAAATAAGAACTCATTTAAATGAGCTCGTTATCTATTGATCAAACGACATATTACATGATATGAAGTTATTTTTAGAGATAGAATGACTCGCGTGCCTTGTGTGTTTCATGGTCATCTTCTTCAGCCGTGAACACCTTGTTCAGCTTGCTTCAAGTGACTTCAATTGTTGCTGAGTAAAATTGAGGGCCTATAGGGAGAGGAAGATAGAGGTTCCAACTACCCTAAAGATCAAGGGATTTCGGGGATAGCAAGAAAGATTCCAATATTCTTATAGAGGGATTATCCTAGTGTTGGTAAAACAATCTTTCAAGAAGGATTGTTATCAAGAACTGGAATGTATAAAGGGAAGTTACCACTAAAATTCATTGGCTATGGAGCTATTGAAAATATTCTAAAAATTTCCATTGAAAATGGAAGATTAAGTGTGTTATGGAAATTATATAAAGTCAATAATATCCTATTAGAAGAATGAAGAAAAATCCAAAACCAATAATAAGAAAAAGGGTAAGAAATTATTAGTATAAAAATTAAGATTTATTTTGTCTAAAGGTGATGAAGATGATAACACAAGATTATAATATAAAAACTCTAGTTAAGATGAAACAAAAATATCTCTTATTTCTATAGTGAAAGATTAATATTTCTCCAGTGATGAAATCATTATTTTTTATATGGAATAAACTCAATAGTAATTTTTGTTGAAAAGTCCCTTGAATTTTTTTCTATGAATGATTGGAATAATTTAATGAGAGATAGATTATTTGAAAAAATAAGATCATATTAAATATTAAAAATAATTATTCTTCAATAAATATCCAACTTTCTTAGTGAAGTTTTTGTAAATTGAGAATTTTGGTTTATTAGATGAAAACCCAAAAAATATATCCAGAAGAAAAGATGAAGGCAATGGAGGAAGAGTTAGAAAAAACTAAAATAACTTACTAAATATTAGAAATAAAATTTTAGATATCAAAATAATAGTTATAGAAGTTATTGAATGTTATAATATGTGATATCTGAAGGAGGTCAACAAATTTTATCCACAAAGGTTTATAATAAATATGATGTAGGTTAGAAGTTAATGAATGTTGAAAATAATCATGTATTCAGAAAATATACACAAATATTAACATTATATGTTTTTTTTTAATTTTTGATGTATTAACTAAATTCATAGATTAATGGTGACTCTATTGAGTCTGAGAAAAAATATAATATATAGAGGAATATTTTAGAAGATAATATAGATCATAAGGTAAAAAAACCAAATTGGTAATTATTATATATAACAAAAATAATGTTTATAAATCTTGATAGTATGGATGTCATTGGGGAAATATTCCTTCTATGGTTACTTATTGTAGTGTGGTGGGTTTGGTTGTACATAAAAAAATGTGTGGGTCAACAATATTACATAATCTTCATATAAACCTAATGAATATTTTGAGGTGGAGTAAAATTACTCAATAAAGGATGCATGAGATACAAGGAGTGGTAATTGAAAATATATTGCATAATTTTTAAATCATTGGAAATAATTTCAACCACTTTGAAACATTATAAAAGATGTCTAGTTATGTTACCAATCCAAAAAAATTATAATAGCATTGAAAATTAGTATATAATGAAATATAAAAGAATGGAAATAGATCTAGTTGTTGAAATTTCTCTAAAATATACAAAAGGTGAGAAAAACTTGATTTTCTGATATTTTGGTCTATTCAGATGTACAAGTTATTATATAAAAGATTTTTAGATAGAATAGTGACGTTTAAAATTGAGGAGTCACTTAGAAGCAAGGGATGTTAAAATGATATCATGGGGGAAGAAAATATGAAATTCTAAAGATAATTGATTCTTAATGGGATGAATGAAAACTAATTAAGCGTTCCAAACCATTATAATAAATGTAATAAAGTTGTTTTCATAAATGATGGATTTTTTTAAAAATTAGTAGAAGTTGGAAAATTTATTTTTAGATTCCTAAAACTCCATGGAAAACTTGTTCCATGTTAGTGTTGTAGAATAATTAGTGTATCATAGAATGATGGAAAGAAAATTATCAGTGATTTAAAAGGATCATACATATGTGTTAGAACAAAAAAAAATTAAATAGAGGTACAATAATTGTGATAATTATAACATGACTAAAATAGGTCACTGGTGTTTAACTATTTTATACAAATAGTTGATTAAAAACTCAAAACTTAAGAAAGTTGTAATTTTTTTGACTCATCCCTTATAGATGATACATTCTGATATTTGTGGGATTATGAATAAAAATCAACACACATTGATAATAAATAATTTATTTACTTGATGAATTTATTCATATAATATTAATTACGTTTTCTAAACATCAATCAATTGATATTATAATGTTTAAGAATCTTAGGGGAAGTGTAAAGAAAGAATGCGGATATTTACTGAATATGTCATAGGTTTATAGGGTTGGATAATACAAAATAATTAATACATAGATTTTCTTGAATATTATGGAATTCTCTATGAGTATACTAAACCACACACATTATAGAAAAAGCGTTCTATGAATGAAGAAATATGTGTTTTTTAGGATGGAATGAGAAATGTTGATCAAACATGATACTACTCATTGTTTTTGGAAGTAAATTAGTAAACAAATTAATTAGAATATATTTTTATACAAAATTAATTATGAAATGAATCTATATGAAATTTAATTCAATGAACTAAATTTCTCAAAAAACTAATGGTACTCAAAAGTCTCTACAATATAAAAATATATCATTTTAATGTTATTAAATTTGATCAAATATAAATTTATGGAATATTTCTTCACTATTATTCCAATTGAAGATTACACCAGTGTTATAATAAATATACAATAATTTTTATTTGTTCTATAAAGTTTTATGAAAAATCAGATAAGATTTTTTAACAAATAAATTCAAAGTTGGGGTGTTTGTATAATAAGTTTTTTTAGTTAAAAATATTACAAAATTCATGAAAATAAATATTCTCACTTAGCTATTCTTAGTAATAAAAAAACATCATACATGTCATTGTAGGCTGAGAATGTAGGTGGATGTTTGAAACATCATTGGTGATAAACAACAATATGTTCCAATTAGAAAAACATTAAGGTTTTCCATTAATACTTACTTATAAAGAAATATTGTCCAATAAGTTATTAACAATGCCTTTCAGAATCAATAGTGTTTTTATTTTATGAATAAATAGATGTATCAATTTTTAATGTATGACACATGGGAAATTGAATACAATCAAAATAATTATTTTTTTGGTATAATATGGGTGTTCTCAAATAATTTTAATGAATATTCTCATGAGTCAATAAGGATTTCCTTATGACTTTTCCATTCCTTCATACTTGGGGGAGATTGTTAAGTCAATAAGGTTTCCTTATAACTTTACCATTCCTTATTATTTTGAAAATCACAAACACCTTATCTCAAGGAAAATCTCTTTTTACCCTATGTTTTACTTATATAAGTAAATTTTCCTTTCCCAAGGAAATTTATCCTTACCATGTTTTATTATTCATATCATAATTTTTCTAAATGTAAAATTCCGTTTGAAACCAAAACCTCAGAATCCTATAATTACCTAGATATGAAGCATTATGTTTTAGTATCAAAATTCTCATAATTCTGGTTATGTACTCTTCTTAGTTCTGACACTGAATTCTGAATCAGAATTCTGGTTATGAACTCTTCTGAGTTCTGGCTCCGAATTCTAAATCAGAATTCTGGTTACGAACTCTTCTGGGTTTTGACCCCAAATTCCAATTACAAATTCTGGATAAGAACTCTTATGAGTTCTGACTCTGAATTCAGATTACGAATTCTGGATATGAACTCTTATGAGTTCTGACTCCAAATTATAATTATGAATTCTGGTTACGAACTTTTTTGCCTTCAGACTCCGAGTTCTCTAAATTCAGACTACGAACTCTTATGAGTTCTGACTCAGAATTCTAATGACCTCTAACTCCAAACGTTTTATGTTCTGGTTTTAAATTCTTGGGAATCCAGATTCTGAATTTACATGAAATTCAGACTCCGGAAATCTATAGAGTTCAGGTTCCGAATTCTTAGAAAACAGAATCTAAATATCTTGTTATTGTAGACTCTGAATTCAATTTTGGTTATACTCCGAATATTCATTTTCATATATTCCAAATGTTGGATTTCTAGTTATGTAACCATATTTTTTCCAAAACATTTTTTTTATAAAACTATGTCGAGCATTCAGTTACTCCCTAACCTTTTTTTGAGTGACGCATGTACAGGTCCCTCTTAAATTCAAGGAAAATATGACTGTTAGAGGTGGGATCCAACCATTGAATCTGTTCATATAAATAGGAGCTCATTTGAAAGAGCTCAATACTTTTGGACAACTTTTGATCAGAAGTGATTTCTAGAGAGAGATACTCCTATGCATAGTACATACTGAACTTCTGGTTCATATTTTCTTTGTGCGACATCGATTTTTGCTGTGTACAATTTAGGGATACCTAGGATAGGAAGACAGAGGTGCTGACTACCTTGAATTTGAGGGCTTCCTTGCTAAGGAAGACAGAGGTGCCGACTACCTTGATGTTAAGGCCTTGCGGGGATAGTAAGACAGACATTGATCTTCATATCAAGGGCTTAACATGGTGTGGGAAGACAGACTTTCTTAAAAGTATAAATCAAGGGACCTTTATCCAAGGTTGTTGGATAGCCTTCTCTTTAGGTTAAAATATTTACTACTTGTTACTTGTTTTGTTACAATTTTTCCGCTACATTTGTATTGTTGAGGAAAGTATAACTATCTTATAATTCCTCATACTTGTACGATGATATAGTTAGATTCTATACGATTTAAGGTAGAATCTTCATCTTTGTAAAATTTCATTAAGTTTCACTTCCAGAATCATTTTTCTGAAATTGATTTCTCGAAATCATATTTTCGGAATCAAGAAAGCGTTTTGAACTTAGGTGTTTTGTGAATTATCTTGTTTAACATTGTTAAACATAACCATCAATAAAAGTTACAAAGGAAGTTTTTAAAGTACAAAATTCACCCCCTCTTGTATTTCAGAATCTCATCTTTATAGAATCGATCCTACATATGCTGGTGTTAAAAGAAACAAATCAGGATCGATGTGTAAAATTTACTCAAAAAATGAATGCATTTTTTTATGAAACTATTTCTCTAGTGTTATGATTACAAACTATAATAATAATTATTTTCATAGCTATACAATGAAAATATAAAATATCTCAGATTTATGTAAAATGATAATTTATTAAAATATAACAAGATGAATAATTACATATTGATCAACTACATTGATTAATGGTTCTAATTATGAAATTAATTTTTGTAAGATGAATAAGTATTTATATAGGCATTAAAATCATTGAGATATTGGTATAAAACGTTGTATACCACCTTAAAAACATGTTACTTCAAGAGAAGAAGATTTTATATAAATATCTACACTAAATAGTATAAATTGGTCTCCCTTATTGTGATTGATTATATATATTATATTATTATTTCTAGAAATGATGCTAAAAGATGGGGTAAAATTTATGAAGAGATTAAAAATTTATGTGAAATTTCCATTCTTGGGGAAATTAAATAATTTCATGGGATATGGATTTTAAAAAATAATAAATATATTTTTCAATCAAATGAAAAGTAATTTAATGAAATTATTTTAATGTTTTTCATGGATTATTCAATAAAAGTCTCAAAAAAATTATAGTGGGAACCAAGGTGTTTAATGATGGATAAGATATTGTTTCTTGTCCTAAGGAATTAGGAAATTTAATGGATGTCTTCTATACGTGATGTCTTCATGGATAAATTTTTTATATGTAGTCACACTCTATAAAATATTCCAAGTTTCAAAATAATCTCACCTTTGGGTAGAAAGATAATTCTCAGATATAATATTAGAATAGTTTATTTGGTATAAAATATGACAACTCAAGAAAAATTGATTTTCTTGGTTTTAGAGATAGTGATTGGGTTTTAAGTGGTTATTTCGCGAGATCAACAATTGGTATTGTTATATTTTTTGGTATATTTTTTTATGAGTTAGTATGAAAAGAATAAAAATTCAGTAACTCTGAAAGGTCTTAATAAGATTCTATTACTACCACTAATGTTGAAACAAAACCTTTATAGAAGAAAACCTAGTTGGACTATGTGTTGTTTGAAGTGATGTTACCCCAACTATTGGGTTGTGATTATCAATATTCAATAAATCTCACTAAATATCCAATGAAACATTATTGTTTCAATCATATTGTTATAAAATATTAAATTTTTGAATAAAATATGAATGTGAATTAAATGAATCTATAATATGTTCCTATATGTTGAATGTTTCAAATATATTCACTAAACCATTACCAAAGGAAAAATTTTATAAACCGAGTTCAAACATTTTTTTACAACCTACCTCTATTCAAGGATATGGACCATGATTCCATAACCTCTATGATCCTTCCATTTTATATGTTTTTATGGTTGATAGAAATTATGTTACATAAATCAATTCCTTATTATGTGCTCAAACTTTTATGGAAGGAATATATTTAAGGGGGTTTAAAAATTGCTTTGCTATGGTTTCAAAATGTATTAGTTGTTTTAATACTTCATTGATATGGACACGTGAAACATTTTTTTAAATAAATATTTGTAATAGTTTGAGGATTAAGTAATCGGTTGTTGAGCATGTGTTAATGATGATATTTCTTCAGTCACTACTTATGGACAGCTGGGTATTGTTGTTAAATGATTCTTATTTTCTACATGATGTGGAATAACAAAGGTAAATAAATAATATATATGAAATCGATCTTTTGAGTTAAAAAGTATCATTGATTTATGATTTTTCATTGAAAAAATACATTTAGTTATTTGGTTAGAGAAAAATATAGTTTAAGTGGTTTCTCTGGATGATGAAAGTTGTTTTAAAGATAGGTTGATGTTGATTTTCATAAGAATTCTATTGGAAGAATATTTTGATCAATGTTTTCAAGAATACTTTTTTAAATTAAATGAATTGCTTTAATTATTTAATCCTTTAAATAATGGTGATCAATCATTAAAAATTATTTGATGATGTTTTTATGACAAAGATCGTCAGTTGAAGTTTGTGGGTAAAATGTTTTTCAACATGACATTACAATGTATCATAAAACTCTGTTTTTAAAAAAAATAGTGTTGGATTTCAATTAATAAATTATTAAACAACTTGAGATAATAAAAATCTCAAGATCTATGAATTTGGTATAAAGGGTTAGAAATTAGTAACAATTTAAAATGTTTATTCTATCGATTTTCAACGGAGTTCACCAAAAAGAAAAACATAGTAAATTTTCCTGGATAAGGTAAATTGATTATTATGTTTTAAATTTATTATTATTCGATTATTCAAAAAATCATGAGTTTGAGATTCATGAACTTTTTGAATAGAAGAATTTTGTTGAGGTGTAAATTTATTATGAAGAATAGGATCACATGAATTCCAATCAGACTAATTCATCATATGAAGTAAATCAGAAAAAACACTTTGCACAATTTTTATGAGAGAAACAAGTATTAATTTATTATGTTAGAGTTGTTACAAGATAATAAAATATAATTTTGTTATGAATTTAATTTCAAAAACTTTTTTTAAGAATTTACATCTAATAGATATGTAAAAAGATAGGAATACATGATCTTAATGTTCAAAAGAGTAGGTATTGATTTTTTATCATCATAAAAAGTCCCAATGGAGAAAATTACATCAAATTAATGAATTAATTGGTTAAAATAATGTTTCATGGAAAATAATTCAAAAATATTCATGTGAAGTTTTGTTGGATCATCTGGAAGACTCCCACCAGACTGAAAGAATTTTTGGAGATTCCAGATAAACGTTTTATAGATGATGATATGTGAAGAGATGTTTCTGATGAAATATTTCACCAATATATTAAAAGTTTTCATTATTGGATGGAATTTTAATGTTCTAAATATCCTAGATAAAAATCATGATACACTCTAAGTTTTAATGAAATTTTATGATGGTTTAAGTCACTGAATTTTCATAAATTCTTTTAATATGGTTATAGAATATTGTATAAGATTTATGGGAATTGTTTGAGCAGAAGATTTGAATTTCCAGCTTTACTTTTTTGGGATATAAATTGTATTTACCACCTAAAATAGCTAAAATATTACTCTACATGCTAGTGAAAGTACAAAGTATGTGATTACTATAAATTCATGCATAATGTTGTATGTGATAGAGAAATTATTTCATATAGTGAAATCAAATTAACGTATATTTGTCCTTGTTTTGAGTAAGGGTGTTCCCAACTATGGAATCTCTTTATTGATGATGTATAATGAGGGGATTTTAGAAACCAAGAACCATCAAAAGAACTCAGTATAATACATTTTAATTAGATATAATCATAAAAAATGGTCATAAGTAAGTTATATATTTTTTCAAAAGAAAGCATTGAGAAATCAAAAAAATGGAACATAAATTCCAAACAAACCCATCATACAACATGAAAACTAGTTGAAGATCATCTAACCATGTGTTGAGTATGATAGGAAAGAAGAGTGTTTTATAAGAATATAAAATATATTATTTTATATTAAACATATTGACATCATTATGAGCATATTAGTGACGGATTCAGAGAGATATTATGAAATCTTTATTACATGGTTATCTATGCAAAAATCACAAGAACATTAGTTTTGAAAATACAGAAACAAAAGTTTTGGTATATTTAATTGTTTCTGTGACCACATAAAAGGATTTTTTTTTCTAATGTATTGTGTGGTATTGAATTATTATAAACCATGACAAGGACTACATACTTTTTTGAGTGTTGAACCTTATTTAAGATCCCATTTTTTACTAGATTTGTCACTGGTGTATTTATATCTACACTTTTTCCTTCTATTGAGTATTATTTGTTTCGATTTTACCATGGGGTGTGTTTGTGTAATGTTTGTGAAACAATTAGTGAAAGAGGGTTTTGTATTGTTAGCGCACAGTTAGATCAAACTGTTTGCCCCAACTAAGAAAAATATGCAACCCTAGTTAGAGGGTGATTGAATGAATGGAGCACAGTTTGTTAAAACATGTATCATAACAAGATAAATATTTCACCCCTAAAATAATAGGCACAAAGTGAGGGAATGTGGTTATGGAAAACCATGTTCCACTTCCCAAGAAATCATGAGTTATTTTTAAAGTGGACTCAAAATTTGTTTTAAATTCCAATGAACCCCAAAAACTCACCCATTTCAACCCAAACCCTAGACCCCAAGGATTTTAACTGATTTTAAATCATTCTGGTGGGATTCCCAGGCCATTGGACCACTTTACTTCACAATTTCAGGGTTTTTTTGAAGATTCACAACTCTCCTGATAAGAGGATCATATCCTTCTTGTTATCTCATTCATTTCCAATCATTCTCTCTTTCATTAAGGGATGTTATTCAATTTATTGGGTTATATATAGATCTATTATTGCGAATATAGATCTATAATTTTATATATATATATATATCAATATTAAAGAGATCATTATTTTTTATCATTATTTAAGGTTTTATATCTAGATCATGTTCTACATAGTTATGCTACTCAATTTTGAATATTTTCACTGGGAATTCGTTTATCAATGAATCGAGGTAGGTAGTTTATTAATTAATTCCAAAATTCATGATATTAATTTTTTTTATGTGATTATAGAAATTTCTTGGGATCTATTATAAATTTTAATTTCACAATTTAATAATTTATGTGGTAAACTAATTAATATTGAATTTATGGTTTTAATTGAATAATATAATTGCTAAATAAGGATAATTAATTGATGAATTAATTATATAAATATATATATATATTTAATTATGAAATTATGGATAGTTAATTTTTGGTTTATTTATCAGAATGTGGAATATTTCTTTGAGGAAAAGTAAGTGGTGATTTATTTTTGGATTATCGATATTGGTGGAATTTTTCTTATTCATTATTGAATAAATTAAACGAATTGATGTGATTAATTAATAATTTGGTTAATTTTTGTATTTGGGTTGATTAATTAACAGTATAATTAATTAATGAATATTTATATGATTAATTAATTTATTAATTAATTAATGGAATGTTTTGTGATTACATTGGCATGAAGTAAAATATGGCATAATTGTGGTGAGAGAAAGTAATTATTAATAAGGACCATGAGAGTCTTTTTAGAAGGAACATCATATCCCATTGAGAAGGACCATGGGAGCCTATTTATTTAAATATTGTGAGATATTATATTGTGATTTCTAAGGGAGACCATCATTGTTCTTGGATTTGGGCTAAGGTAAATATAGTGGGAGCCTCAACCTTTCATAGTAAGAGATTATTAATCCTTTGGTTTCACTCACACTAGACCCTTCTGGTTATATTCCTACATTAACAGTACTCATTACAGATTTATTTACAAGTTTTATGTATTTTATAAAATGTGGAATGAGATTGTGAAATAGTTCAAACTCTGGCATGGTCTGAATAAATTATTGAGTTTTAGGAGTCCTTTCAATCTCGAGAGATTAGGTGGTTAAATAAATGTTAATTGATATTGTTATTATAATATATTTACACATTATAAGTATTTATTAGTACTAATGCATAAATTGTTATTTAATGTAATTTTTTTAGACACTGTTTTTGTGGCCTAATAAGTTCTACTCAAACCGTACTTGAGCTTCCTTATCGGTACCAGAATATATTTCGTGGATGCAAGATAGGTTGAGGGAAAAGGTCATTTGTTAGATGCCTAATTTGGGATAGAACATGGTTGAGGGAATTTGAAAAAGTCCGAGATCCACTGGGAGTCATCCATGTCATTATTTTAGGTTTTCATTTTAGACACTTCAGATGTACTTTTTCATGGCACATATTCTACATTACATTGGATATTGTATTTCCTACTTAGATTATCAAGAGATATTAGTATTTTTTATGGTTATATATTCTTTTTATATTCTTTATTTATTTCTACTGATATATTGTTATGATAAAAGAGGGTATATTCTCCCCTTGATTAACTTATCATACCCTCGCTACTAGTCAGCAGACTATGGAATTTGGGGAGGCACTCTTGAAGTCATGTGACCGAAAGGCCTGGGAAACCAATATTTGGAACATTGGTTGGGAAGTTACATAGTTATATAAAAGGAGTTTTCTTTTCTTTTTATTTTTTCATACTATTTTGGATGGGTATATATAATAATATGAAGAGACATTTCTTGGTAATGACCTCATACATGGGAGATTAAATCCTATTTATGGGGGAAAACCTTTGTACCCAGTGTGGGATTGATGTTAGTGTTGTTTGGTGTTACAGTCGAATACAATTTCACCTTGAGTGGAGCACTTGTTCTGTCACTCTAAAAGTGCTTTTGACATATTATATGAATTGGAACATGGCCCAAATGGCATGAGGGTTGAGTATGCATGCATAATTCTAGTAACTCAATACAATTTTGTGATATGCATCATTTTATAAATGCATAGGAAAATGGGTTTTGGGTATGTTGTTGAACGTAAAATATTTTCTCCTTGATTGTGAAATTAAATTGAAAAGTGTTCCTAATAGGAAATTTTAATTGGTATAATGATTTAATAGATTTAATAAATGGGTTTCTAAATGAAAAACATTATATAAAAAGGAATATAACCTTTGATAACCAAGATCAAGTTATTTGATGGTTAAGGGTAGTGATATCTCCTCAGTTTTGACCTCATGGATCAATTTGGGGGAATGAATTATTTTGAATTTTTGTGCTTATTCCACTTATGTAAATGTGATAAATTTATTTTATGATTCCTAATAAGTGTTTTTGGAAATATAGAGTTATTACTTCATATGAACCCCTATTAAGGGTAAAAGAGAAGGATATTGCTTGAGATGGTCTTCCCATAGTAGAACCTGAGGCAATGATAGTTCCAGTTGAGGAATCAGGAGAGTAGTTCCCTGAGAACTTCTCTTTCTTCATAAAATTAATGGGACGTGACTCCAGGTGGTTCTAAAGAATATGTATTACTTTGAGAGGGATTTTTAGTTGCATCACCTTTTGACCTTTATTATAGAGGTAGGTCCTAAGGGAGAAGATTTATAGGATGAGTCCATTGAGATGATAAATGAACATTTAGAGATGCTTGTTGAGGGGAGTGTAAATTTGGTGGCATATATTCTATGAAGATTAGTGAATATTCAGTGAGATATTCATTCGTGGATTAGATAGGATGATGGAATCCTCTGGAATAGTTTTTTTAGAAAAGTTCATAGAACACTTTTATCTAGAAACATTGAGGCAGTAAAGAGTTGAATAGTTCATGTAGTTGACATAAGGAAGAATATACATAATATACTATGATTGATTATTTACAGACTTGTAATACTTTTCTCTAGTGTTGGTAGGATATCTGACTGATACGATGAGACATTTCTAGGATGAAAATAAGTGAGATATTATGTCTCAATTTATCTTTTTTAGGTTAAATAAGTTTTTATGTGTGGTATATTGGGAACGCAAAGTAGAGGATAACCAGACAGTGACTTCTAGTGAAGGAAAAGAAATTTATTTTTCTTGTTTAAAAATATACGACTATCGAATGTAGAAAGGTTAATTATGAGAATATTATCTAAATTATTAGAAACCTGAATGGATTGGAGGAGAAGTCTATTACCTTTAACCATTCTCTAGTAATTTCTCAACAGTTTGGTAGGTCGAGACCCTTACGAAAACATTATACTTGACCACTAGGGGAGTACTGATCTTATGAAAATATAGGACATCTATATAGGTTCTACAATAACCCACAATAGACAATTAGAGATAAAGATGATAGATAGAACTAGGGCGAGGGAAGGGTATCTTCTATGACATATCAGTCTTGAAGATGGAGTTATATTGGATGATGTGGTAAAGGTAGTGGGAATGGTGATTATGGGAACGAGTGACCATATCAGTAGTGCAGTAGAAACGACTAAAGATTCATCCTAGAGACGAGGTGAAGGAATGTTACATGTCATTCTAACTACACTTATGTATAGAGAGGTTTGACCATCTATAGTGATAGGTACTATACTTATTGATTATATATTTTACAGTTCATTATTTGATACTGGTGAATCTGAATCCTTTATATCATAAAAATGTATTAATGGTTTTACTATCTCAGTGAAGTTTTGGGAATGGTAGTGTTTATAGATACAACATTGGGAGTACTGTCTTGAGAAATCTGTTTGTGAAAGGGATATTCTCCAAATATTTCAGAGCACACCTTTCTTTAGGATCTATATATTTTGATATGTTATGGTTCGACCCAATTATGGTTATGGAATGGATAGTTATATACTATGACAACATTGATTGTTACTAGAAAAGAGTGCCTTTTATATATCTTAAGGGTGAATAGAATATTTACCCTGGAGAGTGGGATATCCAGGCATACTAAGAAGGTAAAATTACTCATCAACTGGGAGAGCTCACAACCCAGGTTTCAAGTCCAATGCTACCTGATAGTGATAAAAAATAGGATATCTTTCCACCTATAATGTACCTACATTAAGAGGTATTTATTGAATAATTATTAATGGTTTCATATGAGATAGATATTTAATTTACCATATACCTCATGTCTTGGGCAGAGCCGGTTTCTATTCCATTGTCCAGAATGGCATTGATAGAGCTTCAAGCATGCAAGACTCATCTAGGGTAGTTGTAGGATAGGGTATTTATCCATATGAGTGCATCACCTTTGGGTTCTCCAGTCTTGTTTTCTAAGAAGTCTGGTGAGACTATGTGCTTGTGTGTCAATTACTAGAATTCGAACTATATGAATATGAAGAATCAACATGATTGTTCACAAATATATTATATATTTGACTAGTTTATTAGATCTTGTGCATTCTCTAAGATCTTATTGAGGCCAGGGTGTCATAAACTGAGAGTTCAGGATTCTGATATACCATAGACATCTTTCCAAAGAAATTATGGGAAATATGAGTTTTTCCAAATGATTATTGGTTTAAATAATACACTAGTACAATTTATGGACCAAATGAACATAATCTTTTTTCCATCCCTAGATCAGTTTGTTTTAGTTTATGTGGATGACATCTTGGTGTACTCCAAGACTCATCATGATCATGCCCAAAATATTGACATCATTTTGAGTACACCGAGAGTGAATCAATTATATGAAAATCTATCTATGTTTCAATTTTGGATTGATGAGGTACACTTATTAGGACATAACATCTTGGAGGAAGGTGTGTTAGCAGACCCATAAAAGGTCCAAGTAGCCATTTATTGGGAACATCCCAGTAATGTGTTTTATAACCATACATTTCATAGCATAGACAAATATTATTAGATATTCATTTAGAAAATTTCCCATTTAATACATCCAAATTAGGACTTAAAAAAGGGAATAAAATATAATTGGATAGAATCATGTCAGAAGGATTTCCTAGAGTTAATGAAGTTCTTGACATCATCACCGATCTTGATCATACCCGATTCGGGTTTGGACTAAATGATATATTGTAATTCTCATGGGATTGTACTCATTATAGTGTTTATTCTAGGAGATCGAGTTTTGGATTATAGATCTCTATAATATAGGCCACATGAAACAAGCTACCCTATAAGTGACCTTGATTTGAAAGAAGTGGTTTATGCCTTAATGTGTCGCTGAAATTATCTATTGGAAAAAATTTACGATGAATACAAACTAAAATGGAATCAACTATATCTTCTAGAAGAAATATTTGAATCTTCTACAACAGAGATGTTTTGAATATAATATTTCATTTAATATGGAACAAGAATATATTATTAGAAAAAGATATAGTGTGTCTGATATTTTGATTATTAAAACTTAGATTAATGTAGTCAAGAGTCTAGTGTTGAGTGAAAAACGATTAAAAAGCATGTTGAGATGCATGTGGTGGTCTATTATAATCAAGAAAAGATGAATATAATATCATTTTTAGTGGAGTATACACTTTCTATAGTTATTATAGACAAATATTATGATGATCTCATGTGTTTTAAATTGAGGGAAATCCTTGAATGTATGAAGTCTCCTTCATATTAGAGAATAGATTAAGATGAAATCGTCTATGTTAAGAACTAAGTTGTAGTACCTATGAGTATGTGGGAGGATCTAATGTGTGAGTTTCATTCCTAAAAGTGGCTGGTACATTTTTGTGTCACCAAAATCATCAGTGACCTCTGGTGACAGTTTTGGTTTTCAAGAATAAAAATGGAAATATCAGGGTACATAGCATGATTCCACCACTCCCAGCAATTAAAGGAATAGAATCAATAACCTAGAGGTTATATGTATCCATTTCACATTTTATAATGGAAGTGGGGTGACTAGAAAATTGAATTTTTAGTGGGTCTCTTGAAGATTCCAAGGAAGGAATGAAACTATTTTTGTTATTGTGATTGAAGATAAATGAAGTGAATAATTTTCTATACCAGAGAAATTATCAGAGGAGAAACTGGGAGAATTGTATTTCGGGAGATAGTTCATCTGCAGAAGGTTCCATAGACTGTAGTCTTAGATTTTGACTCCTAATTTACTATGTGCTTATATAAAGGATTAAATACGGTGATTGGTACATATGTTTTATATTGTATGGCCTTCCACCTAGAGATATATTGGTTGTTAGAGTATACTATACATTTTCTTAAGGATGTGTAGTAGGCATGTGTTTTTGAATTTGATGGACATTTTGAGAATCACCTAGATTTGGTGTATTTTTTTCTATAACAATAGTTATTAGGAAATTAGTCAAATGAAACCATATGCATAACTCTATAGTATTTCATGTTGATCAAATTTATGGTGGATGAAGGAAGGTGAGTATGGGTTATTGTGACTGAGTCCCGTGCATGAGACATCAAAGCAGGTAAAGATGACTCAAAAAGTACATTGTTATGGCTCAAATTTGACATAATTCATATTTTAATGGATGATGAAGACACCTAATGTTTACATAGAGTTACTATGTATTCATTAAAGTGTCATATTGGCTCACTCACTATAGGATACATAGGTGGGGAATGTTGTCTCCTAGTTTCATCAGATCGTTTGAGGTTGTGGAGAGAATCAGGCCGATGGCATACTAATTATCTCTTCAACAAAAATTTAGGGTCATGCAGTATGTTTTTTATTTTTCCAAACTAAGTTAGCATCACCCCAAACCCTCTCATGTGGTTTATGTGGATGGTTTTTACCTATGAATAGATGTTTCCTTTTAGGAGAATTTGATAATTGTGTTGGGAACATAGTGATAAAGAGTTTTGGGAAAAGACTGTACCAATAGTTCATGTATTGTGGAAAAATAAGAATGGGATGTAGATATGAAGGTTCCATGGCCCAAGGTTTTCATTATCATAATCTTAGATAACCCTGGGAGTGTATCTCAGGTACAACCTGTTATAAGGTTGGGAGATTGTAAGATCCCAACCTTTTATATAGTTTTTTTAGGCTAATATACATGTACTCATTTTCTATTTAATGAGTAATGTTCATTTAGGTTTAACCATGCAACGAATTTAGGTAAATTTTGAGAAAAGTTGAGGTAAATATGGTTGTGCATAGTTGGCATACTATTTGATAAAATTGTGCACCCCATCCCAGCAAATCGTGCAACCCTAGTTAGTGATGGTTCACTTGGCTGGAACACAGTTTATAAAAATTTTCTCCCTAAAAGGAGAAACCACACATTCATAAAATTAAAGGTGCACGGTTATCATGTAATTTTAAGGAAAACCATATACCCTTGTCTAGGAAACTATGTGTGATATTTAAAGTGTCCATAAAATTAGTTTTTAATTCCCTCGAACCACCAATACTCACCCTTTTGACCCAAACATAGATGCTTATGATTTTGAATGATTTAAAGGATTTTATGATGTATTATAAGTTATTATAACCTGCATTATTCTTTATTTGAATCCCTGGTTGGTGATTATCACCTCTCCTGGTAAGAGGATCATATCTCGCTTCTATTCTCTTAATCTCCCATCCTTCCATCTTTCATTAAGGAAAATTATTCCCAATTTTAGGGTTATATAAAGATATGTTATTGTTACTTTAGATCCAGTCTAAATATATCGTGAATTTTTTACTAGATTTAGGGTTTTTACATCCTGGTCCACTTCTATGTTATTGTGATTCTCAATTTTGGGAATTTCCTTTAGAAATGTTTTCATCAATGAATCAAGGTAGGTGGTTTATTATTTAATTCCAAATGTAATGATATTAATAATGTGTATATGATGGTGGAAATTTATATGATTTGTTTAAAATTGTAATTATTAAATTTAATTAACCTAACAGTTCAATTAATTCATTGGGGAAATTGGGATTTAAATTGAATAATGGAATAGTATAAACAATATTATTTATTGATGAATTAATTATTGAAGAATTTATTTGTGGAATTTGTGATAGTTAATTATTCTTATAATTACTAGAATGTTGAATATTTGTTTCAAGACAATTAATTGTAGAATTAAGTATGGATTATCGATATTGGTTGAATTATGGAAATAAATTGATGAATCAATGAAAGGGATCGATGTGATTAATTAATCATTGGATTAATAATAGAAAGGAATTTATTAATTAATTATAGAATTAATTAAATGAAATTGATGTGATTCATTAATTGATGAACTAATTAATGGAATTATTTCTTATTACATTGGCATGGAGTAGCCCATGGGATAACCTGGGAATGAGCAAGTAATGGTATAGAAGGGTTGTGAGAGCTTGTTGAGAAGTACTATGACAGTCTATTGAGAAAGACCGTGGGAGCCTTTTGAGAAGGACCATGGGAGTCTATTTAAATGACGACCATGATAGATTCTATTATGATTTACAATAGATTCCATGAGTGTTCTTATATTTGGGCTACGGGAATGACTATGAGAGATTCACCCATTCAATGTAAGTGATTATACATCATTTGGTTTCAATCACATTAGAACCATGAGGTTAAGTCTCTACATTCACATTACTCAGGAATGATTGATTTACATGTTCAATATATTTTATAAAATATGAAAGGATAATGGGAAATAGGACAGACTCTGTCATGGGTTGATGAATGTATTGTGGTTTGTGTGTCTTTGGGACCTTGAGAGCTTATGTGGTTAAATAAAGTTTAATTGATAGTGTGATATCTTTTTATTTATTCATTTTAGTTATTAATTTATACAACTACATATGATATTATTAATAATAATTATTTTGGACACTGTTGGTGGTGGCCTATTGAGTTATACTCACACCCTACTCATGTTGCCTAATCGGTACATGAATAGATTTCATGGGTACAAGACAGGTTAAGGGAAAATGCCCTTTGTTTGATGGATGGGTTGGGATAGAGCATGGATGAGAGGACCATAAATGGTTTGGGATCCACACGGATTCATTCGTGTCTTTATTTTGTTTATTCATTTTAGACACCAAACACATAAATTAGCATGCAATGGTTTCTACTTTAGTACGGATATTGTATTTCCTGCTTTTTTTATCTTGAGATACTAGTATTTTTATTGTTATATATTCTTCCACTATTGTTTATTTATTTCTGCTGGTGTATTATGATGATAAAAGAGGCCATAGATTCCCCATTGTCATCTTATTAGACTCTCACTACTAGTCTGCAGCCTTAGGCATACAGGGAGACAAATATAATGTCATGTGATTGACTTTCTTAAGAAACCAATGTTTGTCACCTACGTCATGAAAATTCCCCTTGGAAATATGAGGGTTCTTTTTTTTATTTGAGATCTTTTTTCGGAAAAAAAACATGTAATTTTTTAATAAGATGTGGTGTTTGGTTTATGAAAAAAGATAAATTTAATAAAATAAAATGATAACTTATTTATCCCTACCACTCTTAGTGATAACAAATATCCTAATTATTCCATTAAAAGTATTAATTTTATTCTTAATAGTTTATTAATTTACTATTAACACCTTAATATGTTCTATTCTTACAATGTTACTCTCTCCAACCTCGTCCAAACAAGAATGATTATGACACCTCTTCCCCTAGAATGCATCATAAAGTTACATCATCACTCTCAAATGGAATATACTATTAAGTGAAATTTAAACCAAAGTTATATATTAATCTCACATACCTCAATATTCATATGATAATGACCACATCATGTATTATTTTGTATAAATAGTCATTTTATACTACCTATTGGTGTGTGGGTAATAAGTGATACTCAAATATATCTCATTTTTTTGATATAGTAGTTTTGGATTTATTAAACTTTTGATGTCTTATGATGGTGATGAATAGATAAAAATGATTTAGGGGAACCTAATACCCCCACTAGTTCATTGAGATAGAGTCATGAAAGACATTAAAGGGTGTAATTCCTCCCATATAGCTAAAAACGTTTGGTAATTGGTATTGAAATCAACAATAAACCATATAGAATTATTCCCTTTTTGTGTCTTGTAATTTATAGTTTAAATTAACATTGTAAAATTGTCCCACTTCCACATTGGTATAGGGAGATGTTTCATGACACCATTTGTATGTTTATGTTCTATAATATTATACTAGAATATGATGCAACTAGAAACATAGTCCACAATTTCATAATTCATACTCTCTCACCACAAATAATATCTTAAATAATTATACATCAATATGATACTAGGGTGTATAGAAAAATATGATATATTGTGTTTCTAAATGTAATTCCTTTTTCGTATAACGTATGTATGGGAGACATAGTCTCTTTCAAAAATTTAACAAACCATCATTATAGGAAATTTATGTTATTCTCCCATTAATCATTTCATTAAATATATTTTGTAAACCCTCATATTGATATAGTAATTTCATTATCATCTCTAGTAAAGAACATTTAAAAATCACTTGTAAATGGAATGATGTGAGCCCTTCTTTAATGATTTTCATATACATGTTTACAAACTCTTGGAATATTACATACCTTTTTATCCACACCATAGTTTGAAATACATGATTTTTTATTCATATAAAATCATACACATTGGTTACTTTCCCTGGATGGTACCGTATTAATAAATAATATTTCATGAGTTTTTAAAGAAATATTTATTAAATCTTACTCGGATTCATTTTTTTTTTGAGATAATATATTTCAATATTTTTGATATGTATATATCTCATACCTCTTACTACGGTGGTAGTTCCTCTATATCTTCACAGAAGAGATTACATTTTATATTTCGAAATTATGAGTTAGATAGTTTGATGAAGTTTACCTTTTGTCATGTCAACTTGGTTAAAGGGATGTGTAATTGGAAAAAAAAATATTTTCAAATCACCTATAAGAACCTACTATGGATGGAAAAATACATATCTCAGTTATATTTTTCCTTTTTTGGAAGTTCTTTAACATCATTCATTTTTTATGTATCAAAACATACTATATCCTTATAGAGAATATGGTCAATAAATGAAACATTATAGAGGAAATATTCACACTTAATACATTTACCATAATATTATTTTTCTATGAGATTCTAAAGAAAAGTTCACAAATAATAATCATGCTCCAGATATATTTAATATTATATCAATATATTATCAATAAATATCACTATTAAACTATCTTAATAATACTTGAATATAATATTCAACAAATCCATCATCACAGAGGGTGCATTAGTAAATCCAAATTTCATCAGTTTAATATCATAATATCCATGACCCTTATGAAATTAATACATATATATACAATCCTTATTCATCCATGATTGGTGATAACAAAATAAAATATTACTCTTGAATAAATATTGATCTCCCTATAGTTGATAAAATAATTCAACAATGCATTAGGCATTATACTTATTCTTTATAATAATTATATTTATCCTCTTATAATTGAAATAAAACCTAACCAATCCATACATATTATTAAAAAATTGAATAAGGTTTTAATAAGATGAATCACATGAGTAGATGAATCACTTATCGCATTACTCATTATTTTGATTATTAGACCATTTAATTCTAATGTGTCCATTCAGAAATGTGTCTTTTATATATATTTTGTCTATTTAATGATTTAAATATAAAAATATACTTCATTTTAAGGATGATAACAAGTAAATTCTTTTGGGGAGATATTGAATTATTCATGCTAAATTGGTGAATCATCCATTGTTAAATTTTTCATGATATCCAAATGATACATCATCTATTTTTTAAGAAATATTTCATTACAGTGGGATAATAAAGGTGTATCTTGGTATAAATCAGATAATGACGCCTCACTACTTAGTATACTGAACTCTACTCACATTTTATAAAAAATAATACTCTTATGAGAGAAATAAATATCAGAATTATACATTAAATTCCAATCCAAACATATGATTTTGTAAAAGTCAACAATATGTATGATAATCATGTTTAAAATTATGTAGTTTCTAAAAATAATAATGGATAATAACTCACATATCATTGTTTCTATAATATTTCAATTGTATTTTTATTGACAATAGTTTTCTCATATTTCATGGTAATTGTTTAATATTATTAGAAAATAAGAATGATATAAAAGTGTTTTAAGATATACAATCATGTAAACCATTGTAATGGATTTGGTTTATGAATAAAAAATATTCTCTCACATCATTAATAATATTTACATTAGTTTTGAAAACCATATAACATTGGACTCCCCCCCCCCCATGCCTCTTTTGATGTGCATTCCATTGATTCTTGGAAAATTGGTTCACGTAATAAACCATAAAAATTCAATTTATTTATGGGATACTATAATCTTACATCATTATATTTCATTCATGAGCTATATTGCCCTAATCATTACACATTGTACAAAATAATATACCCATTACACATATCCTAAGACATTTATTTTTCAAATTATCACATGTTGGATGCCTTACATTTTCTTTATTCTTTATTTCCACAATTCATTGTGCATGGTGGTTAGCTATACTTATCTTATCTTGAATCAATTTTCTTATTTAGTAATTGTATAATTATTTATCATACATTATAGAACGTGATGTTATATCATCATATGAAAAAAAAATTAATGAGATTGGTTACGTGAGGAGACTTGGATATATCCCCTTGAATCCTAGTTTTCAATTTATGTACATAGTCAAAAACATATCTATAAAATCATGTAAAATAATCATAAAACTCAAAAACACACTTCACATTATTCTATATCAAATTAATAATCTTCAATTTCATATCAAATCTCTACTCTCAATAGAAGAAATTCTCAAAGAATGTCACATTAAAAGACTCCCCTTACATGGTTTCTATCTCATCCTCTTTATTTTTATTTTGAGTCAACAACCACCATTGATCTAACTATACCTTTATATGATAGAAAACAATTTTAAATTTCTCTATTTAATTACTTCCCATAAGTAAACAATTCTTTACTAACTTGATACATTTTCAATCCAAAAATGGACCAGTGGTCCTATTGAATGGTGTATCTTATTGTAACATGAATATGTACGAAAATGTTTTACCATGTTTTGGATTATGTTTTTTCTCTATACATAAAAGGTTATTAGTTGCAACCAAAGTCAACTAACATAATATACCGATACTATAATCTGTTAGAACACTGAATATCCTAATTATCTCATAAAGTAAATACCTATATTTATTTCAAGGGATGCCATGATTTCCATTCCTCCCAAGAGGACACATATCTGGAAAATGAAATATATATAATTACCTCATAAAATTATGAATAATTATCCATAAAATTCTTTATCCAAGTAAAATTTCATGAATATCCTAAAAGATTATAAAAATTATTCTAATAGACATATTATTCTAAAATATTGTTTATAATGATGATTCAAAACATAAATTGATCCAATGTGTAATTCCTCAGCACTAGTTACCTATAGTCAACTATAACATTATTACCTTGTTAAATAATATAAGGAATCACATCAAAAATTATGTAATCATTTTTTAGTATATGGAAAATATATACATAAATTATTTATATATTTCATTAAAACATCAAAATAAAGATTAAAAAATCTTAAAAATTGATTATTCATTTTTTTGCATCCACAAATTTATTCATAGTTTACTTATGTGTATCCTGGTGTAATAGAAATTGAATAAGGTTTATCTCAAACACTTGGTATTAGTAAAAGTATAAAAAATAAATCTTAACAGTCATTAAATTTCTATATAGTGAATAATAAAAAATCATACCAAATATTAAATTACTTGAGAATGAAAAAATTATTATATAGAAAAGAAATGAAAATAATTTCATGGGTAATAATAATTGAATTCATTATTATGAAATGAATAATGTATGAAATATTAATATTTTATATCGAGTTTATAACCAATATATTTTTCATGTCTCTATGGTCTCAAGGGCTTCATTCATACCATCATATATATAGATATAAAATTATGCTTAAATTTAGTTTCCATACAACAAATACAAAAAACATTTTATCTAATATTGTAAACTAAAGTATCAAGGGGTTATGTATTCCTAATACTAACCTTTAACATAGTTATATCCAATTAATATATAAAATGTATGAATGAATTACCAAGAATAATAAAATTTCATTCATAAGGATCAATATTTGAATCAAAATAAACACAACATCATTGCATTCCCCTATATCAATAAAATGGGTAACAAGATCATAACCCATCCATATAATGATTCTTGATGGATAAAAAATACAAATCATGATTTTACATGGGTATCCAAACATATAATCAACCCAAAGTAATAAATTATTAACCAAATAAAAATATTAGATATCTGGATATTTAATATTTCCCTTTTCCATAAATACATATAGCTCACTAGGAGAATATCCAACCATATTAACATTCCTGATGCATTAGAAAGAATAATAATAAATTAAAGAAGTGATTTTAGTGGGGAATATATCTTTCATTGTTCTAGGTTATTAATTTAGGATAGTAATATATTTTTAAATTTTATAATTGTAGGAGAACAAAGTAATTGTTTTATAAACCATAATTACGATTTGGTAAGAGTGTAATAAATAACGAGATCATATTCCATAGAAGTTTCTTTCCAACTATATAGGCTTTGGATCACATATCATACATGCAGAGAAGATTGAGGTGATACTCAACAATCATTTTGGTTGGATAGGATAACACAAGAGGGGAATATTTGAGTTTACAATTAAAATTTTTGTTAAAAAGTATTAAAAAATAAATCCATCATTTTATAAATGTATCCTAATTAAATAAAAGAATAATATTAAATTATTTGACCTTTCAAAAATATTCTCAGAAGTTTCACAACAACTTAATTAACCCAATTTGAAAACTATTTTAACTTTTTAAAAAAATTACATGTATCAAACACCATATATATACAAAATTATTAAATATAACGATCAATGTAAATTTTAACATAGTTTCGAAAACAAAAATAGTTTTTATTTTAAATATCAAAAATATAAAAAATTGGAATAATATAATAGGGTTAGACTCAGTTCAGGACTTATTCGTCTCTTCATTAAAATCACTTGTTTCCATATAGTTTAATAATGAATAAACTGATCCGTAACAAAGATGTGATTTTACTTAAAACAAATAATAATAGTTAGTCTAGGATACCCAAAAAATATTCCTCATTCCTTCATGGGATAAAATATGTAAAATAATAAAAGAAAGAGTTTCTATTAATGTTCAATACAATATATGATCCTTTTTAATGAAAAAACTTAATATTGTAAACATAGCTATAAATTTAAGATAAAAATAGATAAAAATAATTTAGAGGAGTGAATTTTTGAATCATCATCCTGTGATCATCTTAGATTCATCAATAATTTCAAAATATTTCCTTAAAAACCTTTAACCTATTTGGTTTAAAGTGGTTAGGAAAATAGAGTCTCGTAGAATGTTCAATGTTATTCCTAATTGTATCATAGTTTCATGTATTTTCCTCTAAAAATATCTATCTATTTGTCAATGTTTGTATCTATATAAAAAATGGGTCTTATTGTACAATTATATATTAGATTATATTCATAATTTAATCCTCATTCTAATTTTAGTCTTAAATTAATTGTCACTACAATCAATGATCCAAAAAAACCATTGAAAATTTTAAAATAATAACTTCTTATATATACATGATCACTTATTCTTCACATCAATAATATTTACATGGGCTCATAATTGTATGACATAGTCAGTTTACAAGGTTAGTTTATATAGTCTATATGAAATGATATGCTAGCATGATGATTGTGATACGATCACTTGACATGGTTTGTAACACCCCGAGTTTCCACGATACTGTTCTCTTTCAATAATGCAATAGCTTGCATTGTACGCAAGTTTGAGTTGTAAGACACCACGACTAATCAATGTAGCCATTATGAATAGTAATACCCACTTTTTAAAATTATATAAATTTTATATTTCAAAATGGAAATCATTTTTGTATTCGTAATACAGAAATTATCCTAAGTTGAATTTTTTTTAATTTTCTGAGAACTTCCATTTTTTATGTATAGTGAAAAATACTTAAAAAAAATTAAAAAAATATTTTATAGTGATAAATTATACTATTGAGTGGTTTTAAAGTATAATTAGAATATATTTTTACAATTTTATCCAATGGTGGTCATTAGAATTAATTTCACTTTGAAATTGGACATAAACAGTTGCCAATCTTTTGATATATATTGTTTCTTAAAAACACGCTATTTGTTGTGACAACAGGAATTAATTATAAAATTAATTAATGCATCTTATATTTTTGGAACTTTTTAAAATATACATCATTTTTGAATTCAGAATATCAATTATAGCTTAGGGTGAAATTTTGGCTTTGTTCTGAAAAACATTAATTTTTGATGAATAGTGAAACCACTAAGTGGTAGTTAAAAAACTAATTTTTTGTTTAAATGAAACATTAACACTTATGTGATTTTATTTTAAAATATCCGAAATACATGGTTGTCATTAGGAAGTAAAATATGGTTCAATGGGATTAAAATAATTTTTTGGTGAATAGTAACGTTTCAGTTTAATTAATCTCGATTAAAGTTAATTAGTGAAATATAAGGTAAAGATAATGTTATTATAATATTAAATGACCTTTACACATGTCCTACCCCTATTGGATGAGTCATGGACGACCAATACAATCCATGGGTCAACATGGGGACCCCATGGAGCCACTTTGGTTGGAAAATGACATTAAAAACTTTTTATTTAATGTTAAAATAAAAATGTCACAAACATGAGTTGCTTTACTAAAACAATTATTACATGGGGTTATATAAGTTAAAAATTTGACCATAAAAATAATTGGAAAGATAAAAATATTTCCTACATCATGGTAATTTTTTTATAATTTTTAGACATTATATAAATAAAATTTTTAATGACACCATGATGATGCGGTGATTACCGCATTGATTAACAATTTTAATAAAATGGAAGGATAATGTAAACAATAAGATTTACACATGTGCAAAGCCTATTGGATTAGTATATTTAGAAACCTTATCACCTTATCCTCTAAATATATAAGTGTGGGACCTTTAAAATCCTAAACTCATTATATAATAAAGTAACATTTCATTACATTCCAAGAGTGCCCCTCCTCTCCTCTTATAAAAGGCCCCCACCTCTACCACCTTATTCAAACCTTCATTCCATTTGGATCGGCCAAGCTCTGCCCAAATACTCTTCCAACTTCCCTCTCTTACTACTAGAATCCTCACTTTGGGAAGAAGTCTTCTCAAAGAAGCCGTTGGCTCAAATCAAAAAGAGTTACCCGATTTTAAGTTAATGTCTTCTCTAATGTTGTTTTGTTTTATTTTTCTTCTCCAGCCCCTAAACTCTTTTTATTATTTTCTTTCGTAAAAACACCAGTATATTAAATATACTAGGATGTTTTTATGAGATGGATTATATTTACACTTACACACACCGACATCTAATGGTTAAAGAACATATTGTTTTTGTGGATGGAAAATTTCTGCCTCACGAAATGATGATTGTTCAATATTCTTTTAACACCTCTCATGGTGGCCATTATGATGACACTATTTTTTATATATGATATATATTATGTTTATGTTTTCCTCATGATTCTTTATTTCTCATTTATGGAATACCATTATTATTTCCATTATGGGTAAACGCGATAATTTCATTTTAGGAAGTGCGGACTACCACCCCCTCAAAGTGATTTGAATCGTTAATGCCATATGTGGGATGTATAAAGGATGTAGTAAATGGTATTATACATTATATTATAGTGGAATTATTTTATAACTTTATATAATTATAATTTCATTCCATTAAATACAAAATAAAAATGAAAGTAGCGTTCATGCGTACATACGGCTTACCGTCTCCATGAATGGTGCATTTCATTTCTTACCTCTAAATGTTATGTAATAATATAAATGCAAGTACATACTGGATATATATGATATATATTATATCTAAATCATGATATAATTGTGGATGTAATGGATATTTTACCACAAGAACAACTTGTAATTATAAGAAGTTTATTTTTGACTCAAGTACCAAAGATCAACAAAATGACCGTTATTAACATAAATAATTACATAATGTTCATAACACAGTAATAAGTGATATAAAAGGAATAATGAACATGAAAAAGGTTATTAAGAAAGTAGAAATTAACTCTATTTTATTATTCAGGAGGTTAAATAACGATTGAGTCAAGTCGGACACGAGGTAAGGGAATTTCTTAACTCAATTTCCATTCATTGGGTTAATATCCTACTTTCAAATTGTGTCATGATATTATTATGTCCTATCATGTATTTTTACTTTCATTATATGTACATAGAGTAAATACACATAATAGATCTATTTTATTTTAAAAATGATCTTTGTAAGGACTTCGTCTCAATCTCCTTTCATTGAGGCATATTTGGTTTTATACACAACATTCATTTATACGTTGTATAATCCCATTTGACTTTTACTTTTATTCAAAAGGAATGTTTGTATACGAATCGTTTTTACTAAACGACAAAAGGAATGTTATTTCTTACGTATATGGTGACAATGACTTCTCCACCATCGTGACTATTATTTGATTTTCGGCTTCCTCTATAAGCCATAACATTTTTTAAAAGAAAAATAAATACCATGTTTTACTTTTCTTTTATTTTGGTATTGAAAATGGTTTTGATAAAGTTTTTATTATATCAATGTGTTGTATTGATATCTTGTTATTGATGTGTGGAAATCTTATGCTTCCTTTATGCATGTTTTTTGTGATACAATTATCCTATGGTTTATGATATGTCTAAACCTGTTCATATGAGGAATGAATTGGACTTAATAAGTGATGGGTGGAGCCCGCTATAGCTCCCCGGTGCATCGGTAGGTCTCGTGAGACAAACTAGTGTCTTGGAACGAGGCCTTGAAAAAATATTATTTGTAGTCTTTTCACGAGGCCTTGGATATGTGGTTATGATAGTCTGGCATTATGCATTCCATCATTATTAAAGTGTTTATTGATATTGCATTTGATTATTCGACCAGTATAATATCCATGTGTAGAAGTAAATGGCATTATCTCTTTTTACTTTTTCCATATTATGTTGAAGTTCAAGTTTAAAAGGCTTTTGTTATAGTTATACACTGACTTAAATGTTTATGTTTATTTATGAAAGCTTTCTCTATATTGTTATCCTTATTGAGCATCTGAGATCACCCCTTTCAATGTTTTATTTTTCCTAGGATGTGAAGAAATATTTTATGACTGAACTACAGGGATAGTCTGAAGGGGATAGATGTGTGGACTATGGAGACTATGTTATTGTGATTTTTCACTTTATGATGTAATTTAACATTTATGAATGTATCTAGTGTTTCCAAGGCTACTAAACTAATAAGTCTGTCGATACTTGATCTTTTGTGATCATGCCAATGTTACGCAATAATGCACCAACTCTGGGTAACTGGGGTCGGGGCATTATAGTTGGTATCAAAGATAGTTTAGTACTAACCTTGGAAGCTAGATTTAGATAAACTCTGATTAGAGAACATAGCCCAAATATAAACTTTGAGGATTAGTATAGAAGAACTTCCTAGAATTTTGGTATTATAGGTATTTTGTGAGTTTTTCGAGCAATACATCCCTGTCTGGATACGAGCAGATAGAGGCAGCTCTCGCACAGATGTACCTAGGGGTAAAACCCAAAAACTCCGCTTTGAGCATGACTCGAATGGGAAATGGTACACGACAACGGGTCTTGCTGCCCTCTTGGTTACGACACTCCTCGGGGATATGCTTAGGATAATTATCATTTTCTTTACAAACCATTATGAAGGGTTTATGAGTATATAATTCCTCAAAGAAAACAATTTTATGATTATGGATTATGTCCATAAAGAGTTCAATTTATGTTAACTATTTTACAAGTTTGAAATTATGTATTTTAATTCATAAACTAATCTAGTTTATGCCATTGTTTAGAAGTGGCGCCTAGTTGGAGGAATTGAAACCGTATCAATGCATGCACTCTGTGTAGGGATTTCCCTCCTGCTCAAGATAATTATTGTGGAGCTGGAGATACAACTGGTGCTGATCAACTTATTTCCATACTGGGACAACTCACTAAGGTTATGAATAATAACCTTACTCATATGGAGCTCCCAGATCTGCAACGTGGAGGAACAATGTTAGACCGCTTCATCAGGCAGAAACCGCCAACATTTAATGGGGGTAAAAATCCTTTATTAGCTGAGCAATGGGTAAACTCCTTAGAGAAAATATTCCACCCCTTGGGGAGTAGAAAAAGGGAGAAAGTTGTCATGGCAGTTTACTGCCTCACTGTAGATGTTGATCAATGGTGGTCGTTGATTCAAAATACAAAGGAAGATGAAGAATTATCAAGTATGGAATGGAGGGAGTTTAAGGAAATTTTCTTAGAAAAATACTTTCCACATGAACATCGAGCAGATATAGAAAGGCAATTTCTGAGTCTGAGGAAGAAAAAGGATGAGAATGTCGCAAAGTATGAGGCTAAATTTACAAGGTTAGCGAGGCATGCTGCAGATTATATACGTAACCGAAGAAGTAAGATTGATCGTTTCTTTGAAGGGTTAAAACCATTTCTCTGTCGAGCATTAGTCTCACAAACCATCTTGTCGTATGAAGATATTTTCTCGTGTGCTATCAAGACGGAAAATGAATTCTCTATGTCTTATGACAACAAAGTAAAGCAAGAGAAGAAGATAACGATAGAATAAGAGACATATAAAGGGAAAAATGGATAGAAGGATTTTCCATTATGTGATAATTGTTGGAAGAATCATCCTGGTACTTGCCTGAAAGGAATGGGAGTTTGTTATAAATGTGGAGAAAAAGGTCATCGGGCTCGTGATTTCAAGGGAAAGAAAGAGGCTATCAATGTTGAATGCTACAATTGTAGGGAAATGGGGCATTATGCAAATGAATTTCCTAAGCATCAGGGAAACTTACCTCATAAATTGCCAAGGGATCAAGGACAATCATATGTTGTTACTACAGTTGAAGTGGAATAATTAATGTATTGGTGATTTTTGACTCAATGATTATATTCGGGTTATAAGAATAATGTGATATATATAAAGATTGTACTGCAGTACTTGTTTTCTTCATTAAGGTTTTAATATGATGAAGTTAATCATATTTTTATTATGTGACAATAAGAGAAAGTTTACTTTGTTTGGGGAATCTGATGTTACAATTGATTTCATAATTTAGAGACCTTTTAGAGAAAGTCTGGAAAGAGGTATTTTGGATAACTATAACGGTTGGAATGGATTAAGTTGAACATTGGATAGTATTGTTTAAGGTTAAAACATTTCTGAAGATTATTTTTGAATATTATAATACTATGTTTTTAGGAAAAGGACAACCTGCAGGTTGGGGGATAACCCGTCGCGTCGAACAAAGCTGTAGGAATCGAACCCACAACCATAGTGTGACATGCCTTTATTACCTACCACTAGCCTACAGGAAGTCCCTGTTTATTAAAAAATAGTTATCCTAATCTAAATGGTATGTGTTAATATTTTGAACCTTGTACTATTAGGATAAATATAAAATTTTTTAGTTCTATTATCTTTTTGAGTGAAAGATGACTTTGTGGTAGAAATTAGTTGAAGGTTGAAACTCTACTTGTCAAGCATAAATATATATATATATCTATATCTTATTCTATGAATAAATTAATTCCTAAACTTTAGTAAGGGGATATTAAAACAAAAAATGTGTTATCCTAATACCATATGTCATGTTGAAGTGATAATATTTTAAATCAACATAGATTAAAGGCTTTGAGTCCCTCAATTTTACACTTGTTTGTGATTGATGACCTCAATCACTCCATGCAAATATTTACATTTTTTCTCCAATTATATGTCTCTGATTTCCACCAATGTTCTCCTTATCGAGATCATAATTTGTTGGTGACTTTTTCATTTCCCTTTCCCTCTTATTAAGGATAAATTTTATTAACCTTATTTCTGATGTGGGTTTTCCACAAAGGTATTTTCTATTTTCAACCTTTTATTTTCAAAGAAAATTTTCATATTGTGAGGATTCAATTTATTGAAGGAGGGGAGAATGTAACACCCCGAGCATCCACGATACGATTCTCTTTCAATAATGCAATAGCTTGCATTGTACGCAAGTTTCTAGTTCTAACACACCATGATTAATCAAAGTAGTCATTATGAATAGTAATACCCACTTTTTAAAATTATAAAAATTTTATATTTCAAAATGGACTTCATTTTTGTATTCTTAATATCGAAATTATCCTAAGTTGAATTTTTTGTAATTTTCTGAGAACTTCCATTTTTTATGAATAGTGAAAATTAATTAAAAACAAATTTTTTAATCAAAATAATTTATAGTGATAAATTATAATATTTAGTGGTTTTATAGTATAATTAGAATATATTTTTACAATTTTATCCAGTGGTGGTCATTATAATTAATTTCACTTTGAAATTGGACATAAACAATTGCCAATCTTTTGATATATATTGTTTATTAAAAACACACTATTTGTTGTGATAGTGGGAATTAATTATAAAATTCATTAATTCAACTTATATGTATGGAATTTTTTAAAATAGACATCATTTTTGAATTCGAAATATCAATTATAGCTTACGGTGAAATTTTGGCATTGTTCTGAAAAACTTCAATTTTTGATGAATAGTGAAACCACTAAGTGGTAGTTGAAAAACTGATTTTTTGTTTAAATGAAACATTACCACTTCTATGATTTGATTTTCAAAATCCGACATACATGGTTGTCATTAAGAAGTAAATTGTGGTTCAATGGGATTAAAATAATTTTTTGGTAAATAGTAACTTTTAAGTTTAATTAATCGTGATTAATGGTAATTAGTGAAATATAAGGTAAAGATAATGTTATAATAATATGAAATGACCTTTAAACATGTCCTACCCCTATTGTATGAGTGATGTACGACCAATACAATTCATGGGTCAACTTGGGGTCCCCATGGATCCACTTTGGTAGGAAAATGACATTAAAAACTTTTTATTTAATCTTAAAATAAAAATGTCACAAACATGAGTTGTTTTACTAAAACTATTATTACATGGGTTTATATTAGTTAACATTTTGACCATAAATATTCATTAAAAAGATAAAAAGATTTACTACATCATGTTTATTGTTTTATAATTTTTAGACATTAAATAAATAAAATTTTTAATGACACCACGATGATGCAACGATTACCTCATTAATTAACAATTTTAATAAAATGAAAGGATAATGTAAAATCTAAAAATTACACTTGTGAAAATCCTATTAGATGAGTAGATTTCGAACCCTTATCACCATAGCCTCTAAATATATATTTTTTGGACCTTTAAAATCTGAAACTCATTATATAATAAAGTAACATTTCATTACTGTCCAAGAGTGCCCCTCCTCTCCTCTTATAAAAGGCCCCCACCTCTACCACCTTATTCACACCTTCAAGCCATTTTTCTCGGAAAAAAACTTCCTAAATACTCTCCCAACTTCCCTCTCTTACTCCTAGAAGCCTCAATTTGGGCAGAAGTCTTCCCAAGGAAGCCTTTGTCTCAAATCAAAAAAAAGATACCCGATTTTAAGGTAATGTCTTCTCTAATGTTGTTTTGTTTTATTTTTCTTCTCCAACCCCCTAAAATCTTTTTATTATTTTCTTTTGTAACAACAACAGTATCTTCAATATACTAGGATTTTTCTATGAGAAGGATTTTATTTACACTTACACACACCTACATCTAATGGTTAAAGAACATACTGTTTCTGTGGATAACAAATCTCTGCCTCATGAAACGATGATTATTCAATATTCTTTTAACACATCTCATGGTGGCCATTATGATAAAACTATTTTTTATATATGATATATATTATGTTTATGTTTTCCTTATGATTCTGTATTTCTCATTTATGGTATACATTAATGATATCCATTATGGGTAAACGCGATAATTTCATTTTAGGAAGTGCGGACTACCGCCCCCTCAAAGTGATTTGAATCGTTAATGGCATATTTGGGATGTATAAAGGATGGATTAAATGTTATTATACATTATATTATACTGTAATTATAGTATAAATTTATATAATTATAATTTCATTCCATTAAATTCGAAATAAAAATGAATGTAGCGTCCATGCGTACGTACGGCTTACCGTCTCAATGAACGGTGCATTTCATTTCTTACCTCTAAATGTTATGTAATATTATAAATGCAAGTATATACTATATATATATTATATATATGATATCTAAATCTTGATATAATTGTGGATGTAATGTATATTTTACCACATGAACAACTTCAATTATAAGATGTTTATTTTTGACTCAAGTACCAAAGATCATCAAAATGACCGTTATTAACTTAAATAATTACATAATGTTCATAACACAGTAATAAGTGATATTAAAATAATAATGAACATGAAAAAGGTTATTAAGAAAGTATAAATTAACTCTAGTTTATTATTCAGGAGGTTAAAGAATGATCGAGTCAAGTCAGACATGAGGTAAGGGAATTTCTTAACCCAGTTTCCCTTATCTGGGTTAATCACCTACTTTAAAATTATGTCATGATATTATTATGTCCTATCATGTATTTGTACTTTATTTATGTGTACATATAGTAAATACACATAATAGATCTATTTTATTTTAAAAAATGATCTTTGTAAGAACTTTGTTTCAATCTCCTTTCATTGAGGCATATTTGGTTTTATACACAACTTTTATTTATACGGTGTATAAACCCCTTTGACTTTTACTTTTATTCAAAAGGAATATTTTTATACAATGCATTTTTACTAAAATAAAAAATGAATGTTTTTTCTTACGTATGCGGTGACAACGACTTCTCCGCCGCCGTGACTATTATTGGATTTTCAGCTTCCTCTATAAGCCATAACTTTTTTTAAAAGAAAAATAAATACCATGTTTTACTTTTCTTTTATTTTGGTATTGAAAATGGTTTTGATAAAGTTTTTATTATATCAATGTGTTTTATTGATATCTTGTGATTGATGTGTGGAAATATTATGTTTCCTTTATGCATGTTTTATGTGATACAATTATGTTACGGTTTATGATATGTTAAATCATGTTCATATGAGGAATGTATTGGACTTAATAAGTGACGGGTGGAGCCCGCTATAGCTCCTCGATGCATCGGTAGGTCTCATGAGACAAACTAGTGTCTTTCCATGAGGCCTTGACAAAATCTTATTTCTAGTCTTGGCACAAGGCCTTGGCTACGTGGTTATGATAGTTTGGCATTATGCATTCCATCATTATGAAAGTGGTTATTGATATTGCATGTGATTATTCGACCAGTAGAATATCCATGTGAAGAAGTAAATGTCATTATCTCATTGTACTTTTTCCATATTATGTTGAAGTTCAAGTTTAAATTGCTTTTGTTTTAGTTATACATTGCCTTAAATGTTTATGTTTTTTTATGAAATCTTCTTCTATATTGTTATCCTTACTGAGCATATGAGCTCACCCCTTTCAATGTTTTATTTTTCCCAGGATGTGAAGAAATATTTTATGACTGACCAACAGGGATAGTCTGAAGGGGATATAAGTGTGGACTATAGAGACTATGTTATTGTGATTTTTCACTTTATGATGTAATCTAACATATATGAATGTATCTAGTGTTTCCAAGGCTACTAAACTAATCGGTCAATAGAGACTTGATCTTTTGTGATCATGCCAATGTTACGCAATAATGCACTGACTCTGGGTAACTGGGGTCGGGGCGTTACATGGTTAGTTCATTTTTTTAGTTACATTTATTAATCATGATGTAACTTTAGTACTACATGTGGTAGTTTCATCTCATCATGAAGTCACTTCACTACTTCACATGGGTCAATTCATTAAACCACATTTTAGTTTCATTTCATTCATACTATAGGTTCATTTATACATGTGGTTACTTTATATCATTCTTTCCTGACTACATTATAGAAAAATCCATTTAAACACATATGAAAATTTTTCCAATAGATGAATAATAACATGGTTGTTCATATGGTCGTTTTAATCCTTCATATAGTCATTTGAACATAAATGTTTTCAATAGACTTTAATCCACTTAAAATTAAATTTATAGTCAATTCTTGGACAAGAAATAATTATATTATCTAATTCTCAATCACATGAATTTTCATGGGGTCATTTATAGTTCAATGTGTATTCACTTCAACATGGTCCCTTGTCCTTTACGGTAGCATGTGACAAAAACATCAATAATTTTTCATTTTTATCATTTTTACAAAAATATTGTTTGATATTATAAAACATAAAACTCATTAGTAGCATAATAAATATTATTTGGGATCTATAAAATATGGAGTTACTAAACTAAGACAACATTATTTCTATTTTTTTAATTAAAAATCATAAAACATAAAAAGAAATGAAATAAATATAGCATACATATATTTAAAAAAAATTGAAACATAAAATTTGAAAATTAAAATTATTTTCTCTTTTTTTTAAATATTTTTGTTTTATTATGAACATAAATTAATTTTTAGTATCCTTTGTATTTGGGTAATATCCAAAAATAATCCACAATAAAATATTATATGTAAATATTGAAAATAAAAGAAACAGTATTTATATGAAACTCGAATTATGACTAAAAACATGTATTACATTAATATATTAAAAAAGTTAAAAAAAATAATAGAAGGAGTTTCATTATCATGATTTATAATAATAATCATAATTCAGAATATATCAAATGTTCGATTGAGTGTTGGGTCCATTTCATTTGAGGATGACGCTTAGGTGGGTTGCGTATGTATGTTAAACATGTAGATACAAGTTGTTGTGTTAAAAAACACCTAGAAACACGTCTAAAATATTTAATTAGTTTAATATGATAATATAAAAAATGATTAATATATAAGGTTTTAGTGTAAGGAGTATTTTAAGTAATTGGTATTGAATGATGGGACGTGATAGCAGCGTTGGTAGTGTAGTGGTGTGCCTATAAGACCTAGTAAAAACCCTTACTAATCTAGATCCATGTTTCATTTATAGAAAATTATACTCTTCTTTTCTATATAAAGGCTTTAATTATATGACTTAAAACATTCATATAATCCACATGAGACTTTCGTGCTATGGTTAATGGTGGCATCCTAAAATCCATAGAATGAGATCTAAAATTTTCTTCCATTCATCATTGGTGGAGATTATTCTGAGATAGATGTCCATGTCTCTATGGATAGAATCAATATCTCTCTAAGCCAATATAACATCACTTTGAACCAACACCAATATACTAGTTGAATTATATTAAAAACTATCAAACCCCTATTATATTATCTTTTAAAAATCATAAAATCATTCATCACATTCTTTATGATTTATATGATTTCATCCTCATGGAAAATATATTTCATAGTATAAGGATCAGGTAACGAGGAAGTTGAAAGATGATCATCTGAAGACCAAAACAATTCATTTATAAATATTCGATCTAAAATCATCATTATATGTTAAGGATCGTCTTGTAAAGAACATAAATGAGATTTAAAATCATTAATATCATTTTTATTAAGTGAAGTTTTTTGGTGGAATCATGGTCAAAGAAATTTTTTTACTACAGTCAAAATTCTAGCAATATCATTATCTCTAATTGGTTCTATAGTATATTCAAAACCAATAAATTTTTATTTGAACATACCCATTAAATATGATTTGAATATAGTAAAATCATATTTATTTACATGGAATTTATTAAGTTGTAGATGCATATACAATTCTAGATGGATGATAAGAAAGATTCCTACCATATAACTCAGCACTAGTCTCCACTAACATGGGTCACAAAGACTGATCTTTAGCTTCATCAATGTCTTATTCTTCAACATCAAGGAATTATGTCTGGGGAGATCCAATAAGTGAGATTACATTTTATTACAGTGGTTCCTCACTATCTTTGGTATAACTATGACCAAATATATATTATAGAGGTTGGTTTGTTGATGGTATTACAGAGATAACTCAAGTATATCCTAGGAGTTTGTCTTAGAAATTAAATCTACTTCAATAACTCTTTGAGGGGAAGAGGTGGAAGATTCACTATGCTGATTTTGGATTCCCCCCTTGTCATCATCACCTAACTAAGAGTAATACAGACCTAGCACTATTAATACTAGGAACTTATCCCCCATTTAATGTCAAATAGAACTTGGAGTTTCATACCGAGATATTACATCTTTTAGATGAATCACCATTATGTTACCAAAACAAATTTTTGGTGGGCATAATAGTTTTGAATCTATGGAGACTATATACATAATAATTTATTTTGGTAAAGGATCTTCAACATATATCATAAGGATATTCCCCTTTTTTTAATCATTAAAAATGTACCCTAATTAAAATATTTTTCATAGCCCCAGGAGAAGAAACATATGAAAGGTTGATATCATTTTCTCAGTTTGGTTATGAAATTGAATATCAATGATCATATAAGCACAAAATGAGCATAACAGTATGATTAAATGAGCTTATCATTTTTAAACTACATTCTGAATATTATTGATCCTAATCATGAGATAGGGAATAATTATTAGTAGTTTATAAGACATAAATTATGATGAATTTCTTGATCATGAGTAATAAAAGAAAAAAAATCATACATAGAATTATCAAATACACATAATCATAGAAACAAAATTCTATATTAGTCAAGGATAACATAAAATTCTATCATTGTGTAATGGGTTCACTCCCTAAACCATTATTGTACCCATCGTTCACTGTACAGGATAATCATAGAGGAAAAGATAACTTAATAAAATGGGTTTATTCCTCATTCCACTTCTATCTATATCATTAGATATAAATAATTATCCAACTCACTAGAGGGATATATTAGTATCACCCTTAAAATAATTAAAATAGTACATATTTATTCACATGATCATAAAAAACATCAAATCATAACCCATTAAATGTAATGGGGTTCATTAACATTTCACAATTTCATAACATGTGGAAAATGTACATGTTTCATAATCATTTCATCATTTCATCATATAGTAACCTTTGGAAAATTGTATGTTTTATAAGTATTTTACCATTTTGTATCCCATGGAAAATAAATTAGTTTTATAAACTTCTTGTAATCATAAAAATAAACCATTCAGTGAAATAATAACAATGGTATATTTGAATCATATTCCTAGTAATGCATATGTAACATCAATGTAGGTCATCTTATATGGAAAATTATTTTGAAAAGAAACTTGAAACATTTCATGTGTTAAATTTCATTTCAATGAAAATAATTTTTTTTAAAAATAAACAATTTTGAAAACACTTTTCATTGATATTAACCTTGAACTCTTAGAAAATAAGCTTTAAAATCAGTGAAAATATTTCTTCAAGAAAGTATATTTTTCAATTTGATGAATTTTTTTTAAAGAATAATCATTTTGAAAATAATATTAATTTAAAATAACCTTGAAAATTTCAAATTTAAGAATAAAAAAATAATATCCATGATGTTGGGAAACTCTATTAAATTCATACATGTTAAAACAATGATTTCTTTCACATTTCTGGTAATAGAAAAATGAGAATTGTTAAAAAAAATGACATGAATAATCTTTTCAAAATAGATTTCAAAATGTAAAACATAAAAAAAAATTAATACAAAATAATTTAAATAATATTTAAAAATTTTATTTGAAAAATTTCTAGAAAACCTGGTTGCTGAAGAAAATTGTTTTAGATAAAAGTGAGAAATAAATCGGATTTCTCATAAAAATAATTATTTTGAACTCTTAAATAGATATAGAGAGGAGAATAAAAGGAGAACATGTATATCCATGGAATAAATAATATAATGGAAAATTATTTAGTTTACTAAGATATTAATCATAACATTTTATCAGTAAAATCATAATCATATACAATCATGATAAAAATTAAGATTTTAACAAAGAATCTTTTCCACTCTAGTAAAATCAAATAAAAGGACCCATTAATGAATAAAAATAAAAAATATTTGTTTTTCATATTAATAATAAAATTCATGATATCACATGTAAAAGTGTATGTGTATACACCTCATAAAATAACATAGGTTCATAACATAACATATGTCTCAAGGAAGGTAAATTGAGACAAAAATACATAACAACTTTGGTAAATTGTGAACCATTAAACCCAAGAAAGAGATATCAAAAATTGGATATGTAAATAATAATAATATTCATGTTCATAATAATAAAATTAATTCATTATCAATATTCACACCACATAAAATATATAGGTGGTGAAATTTGCATGTGACTCAAAGAAGTAATATGTGATATATAAATCTATTATAGTAAGTCTTAAACTGCGTTATTCACATTATAAAATATTATAATAAATAAAATTTTAATATTAATATATTCATGAACTATAATTATATATATCATACCATATATTATTTTCTTATGACCATTTCTTACCCTTTTATTAAAAATTCCATGTTAAAGTAGTGTTTTGGGAAATATCTTCGTTGTTTTTAATATGTGTTTTAATTTTTAATTTTTAATTTTTGATCATATTAATTTTATCGGGGTTCTATAGTAACCATAATGTTAAAAATGATAAAAAAAATGTTTCATATTATGTATATATGTATACATATATTAAACTATAATATTTAGAGATAGAAACTGAAATAGAGCGTTCACAGAGAAGATAGGTTGTACGTACGGATGAACAGAATTTCAATTTTAATGAAGGTGGGAAAGAAAATAAGTAAATGAAATTTTAACAATATAGAATAATTTTGCTTTCGTATATATAATTTATATTCATTTTTTATCCACTTTTTCATTAATGTAATGAGTATGGGAAACCTAGTCGCATCACTTCGTGAGGCGGTTCCCTGCTATGAAGACAGGTGATGTGATTTTATACCCCATGGAATGAAAAGTAATAATGTGTCTTTGATATCATAATTAAATAAGTTTAGTAATGAAATAAATATCATGTACATATTTTTAATCCATATTTAGTTCTTCCCTTGAATGGTCATGATAGAAAACAATCCACATCAGTTAAAAATGTCGTCGCCCGCCGTACACACAATCAATGAAATTATTTTCCATTTGATTGAAGTGGAGATGGATATAAGTGATAAAATTAATAAAAAAACTTCTCATTATTTAAAAAATTATTTTATTTTATTTTAGGTGATAAATAATTTAATAATGAAAAATTAGAACGAAATAGATGTATCATAGTGAAGAAAATTACCTTTGACCAGTTTCACCTTCTTTGGATTTTTTATTAAGGACCCTAGTGTTAGTATTTTGAAGGAATGGGTTGTAAAGACCCGTAAATTTGAAGGAAATTTATTTTATTAATTTATTTGGGATTTTACGAGTACGCAGTTTCAAACGGCACCTGATTCCAAGGCCCGTTGTGCCTGGAATAATTTTCCGAAGTTTAGATAAGGTACGTTCAGTGAACGAACGAGTTGGTTTTTTTTCTAAATTTTGAACCGGTTCTCGGAATCGAAATTTGAGGGCACCAATGAAACCGCAACACCGTTAATTTCTTAAGAACACCTTTTCCGAAGGTGCGTTTCCTCTGGCGGAGTTGTTAAAAAATTGTGGTTTAAGTGATGAATAAAATAAAATTGTATTACAAATTTATTTTATTTTCCTAGGTAGTTATATCCTAAGTAAGGGACTTGGGGGTGAGACACACTTTTTGTAAACTACCTTTGAGAGGATTAAGGTGGTGTGGGGCCAACACAATCCCATCCCCTCACCTTTCCCTAACTCCTCTAAACCCCCCTCACTTAAGTTATGTAACTCTCTCACATTAATTCATGCCAACTAAACATCAAATTAATTAGACAACTTAAGTTTAATTAATTAAGGGATTGGTTTTCAAAATTTGAAATGCATGTCATTCCTTAATAAAATAAGAGGAGTCTTATTTTATTTATTTATTTTGGTTGTGTTGAAAAGTGAGAGAGAGGAAGAGTTCTTCATCTCTTGTGGAACTTCGTCTTCTTCGGCGAAGAACATCACTACTTTGATGGAGAACGACGTCACGCCGTTCCTTTATCTCTCAGCGTCAAAGAAAGGGAGACGCTGCTTCCTACTCGGTCGTTCTCCGTCGATGTATACGGAGCCTCACCCCGCGATGCTGTTTTCCGCGACGCTAGCTTCCGCAAACTTCTTTGAGGGAGGGATTGTTTCATCATTCATGTTTTATTTTGACGTTCATCATTTTTTTTCTTGTGCCCGCCTGTTATCAATATAACGGGAGGGGGTCGGACCGCACAAACCCAACCAACCCTCCTCCCATTTTTATGTTGATCACCGTCGTGGTTTGGAATGGAGGCAGCGCGATGCAATGGCACCACGCAGGAATGAGGGAACCGCGGCCGGAGTGGGCCGCAGTGAAGGAGCGTGGCGCAGTGGCGCAGTGGAGGGTCGCGGCTGTGGCGCAGTGGCGCAGTGGAGGGTCGCGGCCGGAGCACCATGGAGGGTCGCGGCCGGGGCGGAGGGGCATGGCGCAGTGGCGCCATGGCGGTGCATAAGAGGGCGGCCAGACTCTGCTGGCCACCGGCGCTCAAGGAGGCGGGACCAGCAGGACCCGCAGCAGCACTCCGGCTGGCCATTACGGCCAGTCTTTTTCGGGAAGTCTGGGGGTCGTAACCCCCGACAGGTGGCAAGGGCGGGCCCCACAAGAGGGACCACCATTTCTCAATCATAGGGGGGCAGCGCCCCCCGCATCCTGCTCGGCCGAAGGCCGAGCCGCCGGAACTCCCACTCCGGGCCGGACCGCCACGCTGGGTCGGGCCGCGCCCTAACGGGCAGGGTTGGTTTGGGCCCAAACCCCCTAAATTCGGACAGTTTCGTTCAAACACACGTAACATGGGATATGGACCTCCGATCGATGCACCGTCAGTTGCGATGCATTCCTTGAATTGAGATGGTCGTCTCGGTATATTACACTAAAGGTTAAGGTGAACTTTGGGTATAGAATGGTTGGTTTGAACATGAAACTAACCGGGATCTTGGAGCAGAAACACTTATAACTTGAGCTCTGGACGTCTGATTGGCGTTCCATCGACTTCATTGGATCCCTCATAGTGAGATGGTTCTTTTCAATTACTCCTCTCAAGGTTTGGACGTAGCTGGAGTATGGCTGGGTTGGTTTGTACACGAAACCAACCGGGCCCCCGTGACTAAAACGATAATAACTCACAGATCGGGCATCCGATTGACGTGTCATCTGTTGCGTTGAGACCCCTATGATGAGGTGGTCCTTTGTGATACTTTTTGTGGGATTTTGAGATACATGGAGTATCTAATAGTAGCTCATGGAGTGGACCCTCCCGGAGATGATCATGCGGAGTGCGGAGACCTAGTTGTTGTGGACCTGATGACTGCTTTTCTGATTCGATGCGGAGTGACTTGTATAGCCCAGTGTGAAGAACTACTTTGTGAGGTGGCAGACCCATGGCGGAAGAGAATTACATTGTGAGGTGGAAGACCCACGGTACTCGACAGGAAGAGTACCTCTGTAGACTATGGGGGGAGCACTACTATGTGGGGTGGAAAACCCATGGCGGAAAGCACTACTTTGTGAGGTGGAAGACCCGCGGTACTCGATAAGAGGAGTAACACAGTAGTCTATGGTTAGTGAGTAGCACCTCAGAGTCGTGATAGGACTATTGTGTTCGATATAGGAGGAGTTCTCCAGCAGCCGTGGTTTCGACATCATGAATAAAAATCCTGGTTTGAGTTGAGTTGTTGACCTTTGTGTTTCCTCATGATTGAGATGGGTTACTTGATAACTTAGGTATATGTATGGGCATATACCTAAGTAGTGGTTATTCGTTTATTTCATAACCTTGGTGCTTCCTCATGATTGAGATGGGTTACTTGATAACTTTGGTATAAGTATGAACTAATACCTAAGTAAGGGTTATCTGTTGAGATCCTTCCTGTGGTTATCCCTGTTGGATTTAGTGAGACCTTGAGGGTCTCAGGGTCCCTATTGAGTATCGTTATACTCACCCCTTCATGGGATGTGCCTGTACCTCGTTGTGTTGGATGAAAACGATGGACAAAACTGATGGAGGCTGAGTGTATGAGGACTGGACGAGACCCGGAGGTGGACCTCTCGACGAGTCGGTACCCATCGATGGACCGCATGACGAGACGGTACCCGGAGGAGCACCTCACGACGAGCCAGTTCTCGGAGGAGGTTGTCGGACGAGGAAAATCTTGGAGCTGTGCTTTCTGTACCTACCCTTCAGGTAGGATCCGTGGTGGCGATCCAGGAGCAGCTTGTCATATTCCAGCTGTTTTGTCTTTTACCTTGTAATTTACAGTTGGGCTTGTATTTCCGGCCCCATTACTTTCAACACTACTTTTGTTTTTGTTTTATTTAGTGTTGTCTTCTGCTTGTACTCTGTGGTGTTTCATTACTTTTATAAAGTCAATGCCTTCCCAGTTATTGAGATTTACTCCTTTGGTGCTAGTCTCCAGCCCCTGGCCTATGGAAGGCGGGCTTGGGGTAGTCATAGCACGGGCCCTGAGGATGAGTCATGACATGAGTATCTATAGAACTTTGATATGTATTTTGGGATGAATTTTTGTAGGTTTTTTCCTAAATATATGGATTGATATGTGTGAGGAAGTAAAGGGAGGTGGTGGCCTTTAATATGTGGGGGAAAGGTACCTACTTTGAATCAACTTAAATTTCTTTAAAAAGATTCCAAAATATGAAGTCATTAACACAAAAATATATTCCAAATGAAAATATATCCTATAATTGTATGTTTAATATTTAACAATTCCATCCAATATAAATTTCACATGAACTATAATAATTGTAACCCTTGTATTCTTAGTTGGACCCTCGATAAACTCATTTTGACCTTAAATATGATAAATAATAAGTATTGTTTTACAATTAAAAATGGGAATAATTGAGCATAAAATATTATATAATATAAAATATTCAATTTCAAAAAAATTAACCCATGTTTATAAATTTATTTCATAGGAATTTCAAAATTTAATTAAAAATTAATCCAACTTATGTGATGATAACTAGAAATTTCAAAGAGAAAAAAATAACAAGTACAAGAAGTTTTTATTTAATAATTCAAAATGAAAATTAAATAAATGAAATGAAATATATTAATATATATAATTGATACAATTTTTATTTTAGAATAATATTAATAGTTTTTAAATATTTTTAAATTCTTTTGAAGAAATAAGAATTCTTAATTGAAGCCATTATTTTTAACTATTCATCAAAAACATTTATATTTTATGAATCTGTTTAGAAATTTATCATAAGAGAATATTGAGATTTTGATTTCAAAAAATAAAATTATTTTGTAAAATCAAAATTCTAAACGTTTCAAAATTAGTTTTAAAATAATTCAGCAGACGGTGACAAAACTACCTTTTAGAAAAATATAATTTCTAATCGTAAAATTTAATTTATTCTTATCCCTTGTTTAAAAAACTAATAATATGGTAGTTTAAAATAATGTTGAATATAAACTATATACATTTCATGAAATTTTTTTCAAAAAAGTTATTTTTTAATTTATTTAGGTATAATAATATTTTTGTGCATTAACATTGTTTTTAAAATAAAAAATTTCCTCTATTTTTTTCTAATTTTTATTTTAATTTATAATTAATTTTCCATAATGTAAATAAATTTATATGTATGTTTAAACAATATATTTTCATAATTTAGTTTATCTTATTCATACCATCCTTTCCAAAGGCTAAGTGATTACTACCTTAATAAATAATTATATTTTAATAGTATGTCATGTTTTGTTTAAACTCATCCTTAAGTGTAGCACAAGATACACTCGGTTATGTGAATAGTACAAGATAAATATAGATTTTTTAGACATTAAAGGTAAACATTGTGTTATAAGTAATATAAAATATAGAAATATTATATTTATATGAAAAATAAAAATTTATAAAATATAGAGGTGTTATATTCTTCAAAACATAAATAATATGTGTTCTCATAATATGATATTTTTCTCAGTAAACAATGGTTTTTAAAATGAAAAATCACTTTCTAGGAAATCGACATCATATAAACGGTTAATAAAAAATCATCTTAAAATGATAAAAAGGGATGTGTAAAGGTCATCTAGAATAAAAAGAAATAGGTTTTCAAACAAGGGAACATAGGTGGGAATTGAATGTTTGTAAATGGAATAAATAAAAATTATCCTTGTAATAATGGAGGGAGATAGAGTTAATTTATTATAAGAATGTTAATTATCCTGTGAAAATGAACAGCCACAAAACCATAATCCAAAGAGGTGGAAAAAAGGTCATTTTATATCACCTTAAATGATGGTAAGAGGAATAAAAATTATTTCATGATTCTGTTACTAGAGTTGGGAATTTTTTATGATAAGATATACATGCATGATTTCATTTTATTTCATAAGAAAAATCTCATCCTTGGGTTATTCTTCAATCAATTTCAACTCAATATCTTACTCCAAGAAATGAAGATGAATTTTTTTATTACTGAAGAACTAATAGATCACAAAATCCATAATATAATGATAAGTCATTTCTTCTTTCTCTATTTTTTATTATAAAAAACATTATATCAATTTATCCAATATGAATGAATATTCATATGGGGAAGTAATACATTGATCTATTTAAACTCATCAAATGATCAACATAAACTACTCCATAAATGGTTAACCTTATGACCCTTCCAAAATTCAATATTTGTAGACAAGGTAACTAATTTTTCCAAAATAAACATAACATTAATATTACTAATAGAATTAAGTATCTCTTAATGGGGAGATGCTAAATATTACAGTCCCAAAGTCATATATTCACCTAAATCTTATTAATGACAAAAATTACTACAAAACCTCAATAAAAACATACATGCTTTCAAAAATTAAAACTACATGGTCATAAAATCGTATATTATTGAATATATTCCCAAAATCAAAAAATGTTATATACTACATCAAAGATAACATATACCAATTTTTTAATAAATCATTAATCTGTTTTGGGGTCATCAATACTATCCAGTTTACTTTATCTATATCAATTGTATTTTCATCCATGATAAACACCATTTTCTCAAAATTAGAAATATATTAACAATTACCTTTCAATAATCATGTGTTTTACAAAAAAGTTAATCATTCAATTAAATAAAATTTCTTGGTCAATTTTACCATTAAACATACTCTTGAAAATTTTTAATGAAAAACTTATAATAAAAAATCCATGTATATTAAATGGTTATTTAATTCCAACACATAAACAATTCATTTATTACACAACACCCTTAATCCATTAAATAGGATTCATTGTCTTATTCTATAATATTTCCTTCATTTTATATGCCATTTTTTGTCTCCTAATATTTAACAACAAATCCATTAAAAATAAAACCTATGTAATTGTATTCATATTCATTCCCCTTAGGACATAAACATTCATAATCTCCATATTTTTTTCATTTAAAACATTATATAATTTATGATACCTTAGGGATACCATTATTCGCATCCATTTCATTAACCTGTCTTTTCATTTATCATTTACAATTAATTTATTTTATTCATTCTTTTCCTAAGAAAAGTCATCATTTTGTTCCTCTAATATTTTTAGTTGGGCTCTTCTTCCATAATTTATGATATATTAGAAGATAAATCTTCTTTCCCCCATGGTTTACACCACAAAAATACTCTGTGAACACTATCCCACTCAACGTTTTTGTGTCTAACAGTTTGTTAAAGTGAATTTTATTATTAATATTTCATGATAACTAACCAATAATTATTATTATATCCTTCACTCAATTCATCATCCCATTTGGATTATAACCACCAAATTTTCAGTCATATTAAATGTTTACAAAGTTTCTTCTGGTTCCCTACATTTAAAAAAATAATAGTGTAATAAATAAAATCATAGAACCAAACCATATAATCCTGAAATACTTATTATAGTATTTGTAAATAATTCAACCTTATTTTTTATCTATGCCCCATTATGTTTATCCAAGGTTATTCATTTTTGTAATCTATATAATCAATCATGGGTGTTAATATAGAGTTTTTGAATTTACCATGAATATCTCTTGGGAGCTTTAACCCAGGTGCTCTATTAGGCCCACTTTTTTAGTAGGTTTTGATTCATAACATCACATTGAACAAGTTTTGGGGTCATTTACCCTAGATACCTTAGTTCTAGAGGCACATCCACTTATGGTATCCAAAAAGTGGTGTAATTTCATAGAAACCACTGTATCTATTACATACTAAAATTAATTTAAATTATCCAATTCTTTGTATCACTCATGGACATTCCATTGACATATCCTTAGAAGTATCCTTAAAAATATTCCTAGGGATCTCAGTATTTTTTTGTATCCTATTTTATTATTTATAATTACACCATTCCTTTGATAAAAAACTATATAAATTAAGGTTTTTCATATATATATATATTATATCTTTTTAGATGAATATTCTTTACATTACATAATCACATTATTGAAAGATATATTATTTTAGTGAATTTGGAGACTAGGTACACAATCTTGTAATTTGTTGTATGATCTTCAACATATCCCATATATATCATCCCCTTTTTAATCTTCAAAAACATATCCTACTTATAACAATTCTATCAATCATGTTGAAAGGATTTACAAAAAGTGGTGATATTAGATGACCAGTAAGGGTAATAAGTTGAGATATCAATGATCACATAATCATGACATGAGAATAAGGGTTTTAGAAATGATCTTAACATTTGAAAAACATACCCAATATATCATATATCATAATATTGTGAAATAGAATAAAGATTGTAATTCACAAGTCATTAATCATAAAAAAAAATCAATGAACAAGCGTCTTGAGCTCATAATATTGGAATAAGACAAAGAATTATGTAATAACAAATAAAAAATGAAAACAATTTCCATATTAGTCAAGGATCACTACCTAGGATATCATAGTGGAATGGTTCCAATCCCCAAACCATCATAGTTGTTAAGGTTCACTCCCATGTAACTAATAATAGAAAATGTCCCTTACTAAACTTGGATCACTCTCAATTCTAGTCCATTCAATTTCTTTAGATATAAATATTTACCAATGCTACATAGGAGACATATGTACCACCTTTACTATAATAAAATTGTCATGTATGTGTTCTAAAAGATCACAAAACATTCATTATATCATAACCCTTGAATTTAAATGGGATTAATAAACATTCATGTTATTGCAAATAATTGTAGTGATAAAATATTCATAATAATTTCATCATTTCATTATAGAAAGAAACATGGAAAAGGAATTCGGATTCCTAATACTTTTATCATGGTATAAACTATGGAAATAAAATGGATTCCATAAACATATTTTCATCATAAATATAAAACATTTAGGGAATGAATAAGAAATGTGTAGTTGGATCATATCACTAGAAAAGTGTGTGTAATAAAAACTTATGTCATCATAGATGGAATATTTTTTTTAAAATACACATTGAAAATTTCCTAAAGAAGAAAAATTTTCATTAAAAATATTTTTTTAAAAGTATAAAAGAAATTTGATATTCATTTTTTCATAATAACCTCAAGATCCTATAAAGGAATATTAGAATATAATTTAATATATTCTTGAGGAATAATATCATTTTCACTTTCAATCAAAATTTAAAGATAACATATTTTGAAAATAAATTTCCATGTTATAAATTTGAATACTTATGATACAATTTTCAATGAAAATAATGGTTGAGATTGTGGGAAATTATGTTAATTTTATAAATGCTAAAACTAAGATTCCATTCAAATTTTTAATAAAATTCAAATAAAAAATTTATAGAAAATGAAAAGAAGATTCCAATTAATAATAATTAAAATTAAAACATGGGTGAAATTATTTTTAATAAATCATTTTAAGAATGTCTAAAAATATTAAACATTTTTTAGAAAACATTATTTTCTAAGAAAAGGGGTTCTCTACTGAATATAGTAATAAATATGATTATTCATAAAAATAAAATATTGAATTCTTGAGTACATAAATAGAGGGAAATGTTGTAAAAAAATTTATTCTAATGAAATGGGCATAGGAGAATAAAACTATTCAGTTTATTGATTAATGGATCATAATATTTTATCATCAAAAACATAATTATAAATAATCCTAATATAAAATTTGATACTAAAATAAAATCATTACAAATTTGGTAACATTGAATCATCATCCCCATTAATAAATAACATTAAAAAACATTAACTATTATGAAAATAAATAAATACCTGATATTGTATTTAGAATTTTTCTTTCATTACTCCCTAAAAATATAATAAGTACATAACAACTCATATGTCCCATGGAAAATAAGATTATACAAAAATACCTTACCAATTTTTTATAATTTTGTCCTCAGACCCCATGAGAGAGAGATCATAAAAATGATATGTAAATAAAAATATATTTCAGGAGAGGATTCATAAAATATATTCATGTAAAATATATACACCGCATAAAATAAATAGGTTGTTAATATGGAATATATCTCAACGTAAAAAACATGGTGGAAATCCTTTATTGTAAGTGTCGACTTCATTCATACAAGTTCCGACCACTTACATAATAAATATAAGTATATTATAAATCTATTAAATAAAAAATATTATCTATAATACCATATATAATTTTCTCATTTCATTTTCTTACCTGATTATTAATAATTCCATGTTAGTGTCACATTTTCAGTATTAACTACTTTTCATTTCATTTAGGTTTTGATATGTTAATTTTGGTCAACCTTTTTTAATTGTCATTCCATCATCTCCAAAGATAAAAACATGATATATATATATATATTTAATTATAAATGTTTTTAGAGTAGTCCAAAATATTTAGAGATAGAAAATGAAACACACTATTCATGGAGATGGTAGGTTGTATTTAAGAATGAATGATGTTTCTATTTTCCTGATGAATGAAAAGAAAAAAATCAGAAAAAATATTACCATTATAGTGTAATATTGAAATGTCCCTCTTATTCTTATTGTATTAAGAAAAAGGTAGGATGTTATATGGCCTTAAGAAACATCCCTAGGATGCCAAAGGATGTGAATAAATTCTAAGGGAATCATTAATTGTTGGGGAATGATTTTCCATTGAAAAATAAAATTACCAACAAAACATGACCTAACAAATAAACCACAATATGATTCATGATATCGATGAAATATAACTCCAGATATACAATTTACATTAAAACCAAATATAAAGTGTACCATAGGAGAAGACTATAAAATATCCAACTACACAATAGTAGACTACAAAAACGATAAAACTCCAAAACAACCACATAACTCCAAAGCTATAATGTACTCCATGATCCAACACCACAAATTTCCCATGAGTAACTAAGAACCACTAATAAATTGTGGTAATTTACCTTTTCATGTTTTCTGATAAACATTATATTAAGAAGCACTAATGTACCAAATAAGGGGTGAGTAATGAAACTCCATTGGCTTTCCCCAATTGACTTCCCTACTCACACCACTAGAATATAACATGATAGAACATTTATATAAATCAATTTAAATAAAAAAATATAAAAAAAAAATTATATCAAAATATATAAAAAAAATCCATGTCATACAGTTTTCCAAAAAAATCCATTTTTTCATGGAAAATAACAAAACAATACTTTAGAACCATTTCACAAGTTTCATTTTGGCATAAATAATTTCATTTTACTTATCAACACATCTAACACTTAATGTAACTCGGACCTACCTATACTCATGAGTGGTGACTCATCCGTCCACTAAGCCATAACATAATGAACCACGTAAAAAGGTTTACAAACCATCTCAAACATTACCCAAACCATTATATACAGAAAAATAATAAAGAATGAATTACTTAATTGAGACTAGGTGTACTGAATTATTTCCTTGATTCTCCATTCCATCCCAAAAAGTAGAAAACTACTGGTGTCCTGAAAGGGTTTGGGTGAATTCTTGGCTATTTATTTCTTATGTTCACTAGTCTCTTCCTTAATCTAACCATGTTTCCATAAAACACACATTATATGGATGATTGTTTCATGCAAGAATTTTTCTTTCCAATCCATAGTCTGTACTAGCATGTTCCCCAATGGGGAATCTAACCCTAGTTCAACGTGATCCTATCAGATCACTTCGTTAGGATTTGGGTGAAACTGTTTCAACTGAGAAACATGAAACATATAATGCATAGTATTAAACCATGGTGGTAATGCCATCCAATGTGCCTTCTAACCACCTAGTAAGGGTATCTAAAAAGGTTTGATGTATAAAAAAAGATAGCTTTACCTATTTCCCAAAATTTCAATGTCCATGCTTAAAAATATACTCAAGAAAACATGATCACTCACCTCAATTGATAGTAGTCATCGATGATGATCCGTATATGATTCCTGATGACTCTATCCAATCTAAATTCATTTCCTAATCAAACCAATCTTCTCCTATTTTTCTGGGACTAGTCTCATCCCAACTAGTGAAGTCTCACATATTCCCACATGACAAAGATGACAGTGACAAGAAAACCCAAAAAATACTTTAAAAGGTGCAATATGTATCAAGGACTGATAACTTTTGTTATAAGAGAACACTATTAATGGAATGTGCTCATCCCATGAGCCACTAAAATACATTATGCAGGCCCACAACAAGTCTTACACTATTTTTATCATCCTTTTAGATTCCCATATGTCTAAAGATGATACATTGTTCTCATGGTCAACTGAGTCCCAATGGATTTTTGTAATGATTTCCCAAAATGAGATGTAAACCTAAAATCCCTGTCTAAAACTATTGAATCTGGTACTCCATTCTTATTTACCACTTATCAAATAAATATTTTTTTACAATTCCTCCACCATATGGTATTCATAAATGGGGATTTAATGATCTATCATTGTGATCCTATCCACTATCACCCATATGAAATTGTATTTCCTAACCATTCATGGGAGACCTGTTACAAAAATCTATAGTTATTTATTCTCATTTACAAATAGGGATGGGTATTCATTATCCTTCTAGAAAGTTAAGAATCGTGAAACAAACTAAATTGAAAATTTTTTCATACCGACCCACCAAAACTATATTTTCAATAATTTATACATCTTATGTATTCCAGGATGAACAGAACACATTGAATGGTGGTAATAATAAAGAATTTTTTTTTGGAAAAGCCATTGGTATAACGATTCAATTTCAGAACCATTACAAAAAAACTCCCATCTAGCCTATAGCTTTCTATTTTCTCCCCACCATTGAGTTATGACCTCATAAAAACACATTCTACACAAGATTTTTCTGAGAATTTAACCATCTATAAAAAATCAAAAACAAAAAAATAGGATATAAAACCACAACTTCACCTCATCCTTCACATTCCAAGTGCATGTTAGCTATGACCAACAACAATTGTTACTCATCTGAAGCTTTTATTTCCAATTTATCATATAACATTATTATTAATGCATTATCCATTGAATTTCCATTTACCGATATAAAAAACCTGTCAATGTCAAATATTTGTAGATATTCCATCTAACTAATTTGACTCAGTTTAAAATGCATTTGTTAGAAAATATGTTTCAACTCTAATGATTAGTAAACAATATGAATTTCTCATCAAATAGGTAATGAATCCATGTTTTTAAATCATGGACCATGAAAATGAACTCCCAATCATGTATGGGGTAGTTCATCTCATGCACTCGTAACTGCCTTAATCCATAAGAAACCACATGATCTCCCATCATTAGAACACATCCCAACCCAGACCCAGAAGCATCACAATACACCATGTACCACTTTCCTTATTCTGGAAATATCACGATTAGTGTAGATGTAAGGTGAAATTTCAACTACTTAAAATAACATTGGAATTCCTCATTCCATTGGAATGGATCATTATTCTTTATCAAAGATGTTATAGGTGAAGCTAGTCATGAGAAATCATGAAAAAAAACCTCGATAAAAACTAGGGAGACTAAGGAATCTCCAAATATAGAAGACATTATTTGTAGGTTTCCATGATATAACAGTTTTTATCTTATATAGATCCATAAAAACATTTATTTTAGAGACTACATGGACAAGAAAATTTACCTCTTGTAACCAAAAATCACAAATTGATAATTTCACATACAAATGATGATCAATCAAGACTGTCAACAATGTCTCCAAGTGTTTCTTATGCTCATCCCCTTTCCTTGAATACCCCATGAGGTAAACCACATAAACCACCACAAAATAAATTTGATACCTATAAAATATTTAATTCATAAATTCCATAAAGACTGCTGATGAATTCGTAAGAATGGAAGGCATTACCACATATTCATAATTTTCATCTGCTCTTGAAATATGTCTTTTGGATATGAAACTTATAAACATTCAATTGGTTGTATCCTAAGAGAAAGAAAAATATAGAGATCCAAAGATATCCCCTCAACTGATCAAACATACCATAAATTCATGGAACTGGATACATGTTCTTTATCATAACTTGGTTAAAAAACGATAATCCACACAAAGATGAATAGTTAAATCAAAATTTTTGACAAACAATAACGGTGATTCCCAAATCGATGTTCTCAGATGAATGGATTCATTGCTTTCCACCTCCTCCAATTGATGTTTTTATTCCCATAATAATATTGGTTCAATCAAATAATACGAAAGGGAAATATTACATGTCCTTGGAAAGAGATCAATATTAAATTCCACATCCCTTAATGGAGGTAACCATAGGAAATTCTTGGAATATACATCCATCAACTTATCCACAATAGCTAAAAACAGTTATTCTCTATCTCTTCCATTGATTCCAAAGTCAAATATACTAACTAGTATGAGTTTATTTCTACTGCTTGTTCCAAAAATCCCGTTGCACCAGCCTTAACATTTTGATCTCCATAAATGAGATGTTTGACTCCATATTTGTTTTAAAACTTAAAATTCTATTATAATAGTTAATGTGAACCTTGAACATTGTCAAAAAATCCATACCCAATATTATATCATTTACATCCATCTCAAACATAGAAAATTCTTATATTATCCCAACTCTATCAACTGTTTTAGAACATGATCTACAAACAAAAGCTCCAAATTATTTTTTGGCCATGAGGAGTTTGATGTTTTAACACAAAATGAAAAATATCAACTTTTAAACTCAAAAAATCAATAGAACAATAAAAATTAATGTAATGGGATGCTCCAATATCAAATAGATCTTATATAAGGGTAGAATTTCTAAAGAATTGTACCTCTCACTATTAATGGTAAAAAAATTATCGTCCATGATGACCTAATAATCTCCATTTAATTTCTTTCTCACAACAATTTTTCCTTGTTTTCTTATTGAGATTTACCTAGTTGATGAGTCATGTTGTTCCTAGAATCACTATGGCTCACTCTGTTATAATGAAAAGACTGATTCTGATGGCCCCATCTTGTAAAATCATATGATGTCGGTATACAGGAGATGATTGATGAACAAATATCCTCAATAAACTACAAAAATATTGTTGAAGATTCCCAATATGATTTCAATTATGGAATGATCTATGTGGTGTCATATAGAGTATCATCACATGGTCAAATGAACCACATTGAAAACATCAAGGATGTATCTTTGGTTTTGGAGAAAGATTCACTAATCCAACCATTTGATTTTGAGCCATACTCTCGCCTTATTAATAGGTGTCCCTATTTCTATTTCTCCAAACATTAGAGTTCCCAAAATTTCCCATAGATATCAACATAATTTATCCACCCATAGCGCATATGATTTCCATTTCATCAAATATATCTCTATAAACCTTCTCTGTGTAGTCTATTATACAAATCACATCAATCATTGAGTCAATCTGCTACATCATCCCCAATTAAACGATGTGTCACTTCAATGATGTACTAGTAGCTACATATGTTGAAAAAACTCACTAAATTCATGAATTTAGCCACATAGTTATTGAAAGAAATATTTTTCTTCTTCAAAAAGATGATTTTTTCTTTCTTGTAATTTTGAACGTGTGAGGATAGAATTATTTGTTGAAAAAATATTCGAAATCCTCTCATGCCACGACTTGGTCTAATTTATCCTGAACATCTAAATCCCGCCATTTTCATGCAATATCATCTAGAATATACATCAACATATTGACTTCTATTTCAGCTAGTTTTCTAAGGAATTCAAATATATGATTCATAGTATTCATCAACACCTCTATCATCCCTAGTTTAGAATCACAAAAGAATATGGGTAGATTATTCTTGTATAATTATAAAGAATGAACCACATTCCACTTTCATTGGTTTTTACCTCTTGTTTCCTCTATCTAAAAACCAAAATTCATGGACACTACTTTGAACCATCCATTGGTTCACATGTGGCTTAGGTACATCCACATTTTCAACAGCTTCTTCCAATTGGATCTTATGATGTGTACAAGGCCCCATTTTCTAGAGAGACAAAAAACTACTCAAATCTATCTCTCTATAAATAGAGTCTTAACAATTTCAATATCTACCAAATAATACTATCACAACATTTCTATCCAAGTTTTTACATTTCAATAATCAACCATTTTTTAAAATTTGACTATACCTTTGAAAATCAAACCATTTTCAAAATACCATAATCTGGAACTATTTCAAAAAAAGTCACATTTGAAAACAACTTATCATTTTTAAAAAATTAATACATTGAACCAAATCATTAATCATTACTAAAATTGAAATATTCACTCCTACTATGAAGTCATTTATATAATACATGGCATGCACGTCTCATTGGATAAACCCATGACAATTAAATTCCAATTCCAATAAGTTTCTCAAAAACATGTATGTACTCAACTCAATGGTAACATGAAGTTTAACCTAAAGGGTTAGATAAATATTTTTATACTCTAAATTTTGAGTCCTGATAATACTAAATCATTCTAAAATCCAAAATTCATGACAAAACTAGAATGGATTTCAACTCCAATACTGAAAAAACTGATTACCACTTCTTCCGAAAATAGATAATTAGAAGGAACAAGACTAATACAACATGTAACGTCCCTCTTCTTATCATTCAATAAAAAAATTAAGAGTAAATTACATGGCCTTCAGTGACATCCCATGGATGCCAAAGGCTGAATGCAAATGGGAAGGGCTTCATTAATAGTTGAGGGATGATTTATGTAACGACACAAAATTTTGAATAAATCTTGTTTCCTAATTTTTTGTGTTATTTTTTTTTATACTCAACAAAACTGTTTCATTTGATAACATGAATATAATTAAAATAAGACTATTGGGTTTTTACTGTTATATGTCCATGGGTTAATATGACCGCGGGAAACTAAATGTTTCGATTATTGTCTCTAAATACAAGTAATCTTGGTTAATTAATATAGAAAGAAGATTAGATGGCCTCACCCAGTTGTCTTGGACAGATCGAAGCCCATCTAACAGAACTTGGGAAGGAGGTAGCACCAATGGGATTTTCTCTGGACCAAACCCAAGCGGAACTTCATCATGTCATGCTAGAACGGAATCGCCTTCGTGAGAAGTTCAAACTAATATAAATTACTACTCGTGCGATGTTGGTTGTGCCTCCCTCAGATTCTCTCACCTTAGCACACCTTACACTTTGGTCCTATTCTGGTGTGATAAGGGGATATGTAAGGAGACTATAACTGCCTCGTTTAATCCTTTGTTTTAAATAAAAATTTTGATTTCTTCTTATGATTTATTTTATGAATTTTCAAATGTCCGGATAAATATAGTATGCATATTTTTTGTGAATTTTAGAGAAAGGATGTTTAAAAAAATGTATATGTAAACCTTAAATAATTAAAAATGTGTAATGATTTTCAAAAAATGGTCTTCTACAATTATGTTTAGTACGAAATTTAAACTCTAATAAGATCAACATAATTTTTGATGAATAGTAAATTATGAATAGTGATTTTATGCTTACGATTAGTACTGTGACTAAATGGATTAGTATTCTCACTAAAAGAAATTATTAATATAATGTAGGCACCTTTATTAAGTAATTTGGTTCAATAAAATAGTTAAATAATTGTTTCATAAATTATTAGTCAAGTATTAGTTATTTCGGGTGAATAGTTTTTTTAATTAAAAATTAAATTAAAAAATTTTAGAAAATTATTTTTGTAAAATGGATTTCATTTTTGAACTCAGAGCATCGATATTATGTGAAGGTAATTTTTGGGGATATTTCTGAAAAAAATTAATTTTTTGTGAATAGTTTATTTATTTAAAAATTAAATTAAAAAGAAAATTAAAATTATTTTTATAAAATGGAGTTCATTTTTAAAATCAGAGCATCGATAATTGGTTTATGTGAAATTTTGGGATTTTTCTGAGAAAGATGAATTTTCGATGAATAGTGAAAATACAGTTTTTAAGTTACTCGTGTTTAATGACTTCATTAAATGATGTATTAAGTATGTAATCAATATGGTCGACTTATGAATAGTAATATAAGGTATGAGGTGTCCCAAGTGGCTAATACCATGGGCCAATACCATGGGAAAGCCAATGCTTTTTCCAAAACCACCAATGAGGTGTCCCTTGGCCATTAATGCCTTGTCCCCTCACTTTCCTTATAAATACCAAGCCATCCTCTCAACCATTCGACTCCCAACTCTCCTCAAACGAAGCTCTGGTCTCATTACCTCCCAAGGAGTCCTCCCAAGTTTTCCCCAATCCCTCAAGGTCCCAACCTTTGAGTTTTAAGAGTTACGTTTTAAGGTAAGGGATCCAAACTCTCTCTTTCTTTTCAAATACTCTCTTTTAAGTGATTTCTTTTATGCTCCATGTTCTTATGTTGGAGGATGTTCTTTTATATTCCTCTTACATCCCTTTTCATGTTCATATGATGAGAGATCCCCTCATACTATCATCATTTCGTTTTATGAATGTTTAAGTGTCGCTTTTAGGCTGCCGAAATTTTTGTAACAGATTCATTCACCCTTCTCATTTTTAAGATCTATTTTCATGTCAAATGTTTAAAGTTCCTTTTTATTACATTGGGGTATGATCTATATATCTATCATAATGATATTGTATGTTCATATTATTAGAGACCCTATTTGATCTCATCAATTCATTCTTGTTGAAGTTTAGGTGACGCCGTTAGGCTGCCGAATTTTTAAGGGATTCTTTCACCTTTTTCATTTTTCAAAGTTCTACTTTCATGTCAAGTCTTCCAAGTTCCTTTTTATTATTTTGGGGTATGATATTTATATCTATCATACTGATCTGTTATGTTCATATGATGAGAGACCCTATTTGATCTCTTCAATTCATTTTTTTTGAAGTTTAAGTGACGTTGTTAGGCTGCCGAATTTTTAAGGGATTCTTTCACCTTTCTCATTTTTCATTTCTAGTATTTCAAGTTCCTTTTTATTATGTTGGGGTATGATATCTATATCTATCATACTGATAATTTATGTTCATATTATGAGATACCCTATTTGATATCGTCAATTCATTTTTGTTTAAGTTTAAGTGACGTCGTTAGGCTACCGACTTTTCATAAGAGAAATCTTATTTTTGTCCTCCTTCAATGTTTTTCATTTCATATGGTCTATCATTAAATTTTCATTACCATGTTCTTATACCCTTTATATTATGTCCCTATACTACTTTATGGATCATTTATGAGTGGGTGATCCATGTCCCCTCTCTTTTCCTTGTTTTCTAAAACCTCGAAACATAGTCGTTATACTGCAGAATTTCCTTCTCAAAATGTATCTCTCTTATCCTCAAATTCATTTTATTAAGTGAATACTCAAATCTCGTTCTTCTAAATGGGTATTAAAATATATAAAAAAAAGTTCTATTTTAATGTCTGGTATTTACATACATGAGACCCGCTTTCCCTTTCCGTGGGTTTAAATTGACATAAAGATCAAGTCTTTAAAGCAATTTTTAAAATGTTATGATTATGAAATTAAACCCATTTCTTTTATGCTATATGGGTTTTTTATGAAATGATTGTTGATGATATATGTGGATGACATCATAATAAAAAAAATTTAAAGTTTCATCCTAATAGCGCTCCAATGCATTAGGTAGAGACTTAATCTCTAGAGATGACCATTTTTAACGACGCCTTGGTGAATAACCGTGGTAATTATTAATGACACCTTGGGGATGGACCTTGGTGAAATGGAAATTATTGTCAATATTAAATGTTTTAGCCAGATCTTCATGTTATGAAATACGTTATTTTTATTATGATATACCTCATTATATCTTTCTCATGCCTTAAAGTTCTTTTTCAGGACATTGTTGACCTATCTCAAGTTCACATGTTAAATGTTTTCCCTTGTTTCCCTTACTGGGCCTTCTGCTCACCCTTTCTTTTGATGTATGTCCCCAGGTTATGAGATTCAGTAATGAAACTAGGATTAACCTAAGTATAAGCCTTTCATGTGTTTAAGAAGAATGTTTTATATTTTCATGTTTTAAGTTCCTAGTTTCCAAGACACTAAACATTAAAGATCCTCAGTTTTGTAAAATGTAATGAAAGTTTATTTGATAGAAAGGCAGGATGATATAGTTTGTATCAAAAGATAGTTTAGTTATTTGTGGAAATTAGGTATTGAAAAATCTAGGAAGAATCCTATAGAAAATTTTAAATATAGGAAATCTTCCTGGTATTTTGGTGAGTATTGATTAAGGTATTGCCATGAAAATATATCCCTGTCTGGATACGAGCAGGTAGAGGTGGCTTTGGAAAAGATCTACATAGGGGTAAAACCTGAAAACACTGCTTTGAGCTAGACTCAAATGAGAATGGGTATACGACAACGGTCTTTTCTGAACTCTTGGTTACGACACTCCCGGGGGATATGCTTTGGTAAATTCATAAAATTAGTATGAACCATTATTAAAGGAACAAAGATAAAATAAAATAAAGATTCACATAAGAATATATGATCATGGATAACCTAGATTGATACCTAGGGGATCACAAGTTAGGGTATACTTTTCTTCTACAATTTTATCCTTCTATGCTTTAAGTTTCCTTTTCATGATTATTGGCTATGTATTTAAGCCCCCTATTTATACGTTCTTTTCTTAGTTAATGGCAGGAAAAGGAAGAGCATGTCCCAACAAGCAATGTGATAGGAAATGTGACGATTTCCCTATTAATGTGACAGAGATGATGAAAGATCAAGTTGAACATATCGGTATTATGCCAAACCAGCTATCAAATGTCACAATTAATAATAGGTACCTAGTTGAATGCCAAAATTCATCAAGGAAGAAGAAGGAAAAGTCTCAAGGATGTTCTTCTGATAAAGTTGATAAGGGAAAGAAGACCCAATTTCTTTTTTGCAAAAAAGTGTGGGAAGAGGAACCCAGGAGAATATCAAAAATGAACCGAGAGATTTTTTAAGTGTGGGAAGATAGGGTATAAAGTATCCAATTGCTTTAAAAATGGATAATGTGATGAATGGAAATAAGGTTCGATCTAATGTAGCTTATACATTTTAATGTCGTAAATGTGAAGAAGTTAGACATTATCCAAGGTAATGCACTCTTAGAATGGATGTGAAGCATTATGAGCATCAACAATCTTCGAGGACAAGGTAACAGTGCAAGTCATATGCTGAGATGGATCCTGATGACGGAAGTACATGTAACTTCTTCGCAATAATTGTCTATGTCATGTTGTATTTTAGTTCGTGCTCTATGAGCATATCTTGTATGTTTTCTAAGATCATCGATTCACTACCTAAGATGATTTTATATCATTAAAGAAAACATCTATTGTTATGTACCACATGTTGATGTAGTGATGTTGTTCTCCTTAAAAAAATAGGGTGATTAGGGGATTAAAAGGTGATTATTATTTTGGAAGACGTTCACTATTTTGGGAACCCTATTTGATCGAGGTAATTAGATTACAATGGTATTTTATTTGAGGAGTAATGGTTGACTTATATTTTCAATAATCGATGAATTTAAGGTGGGATTATAGTAATTTAGGTTACATATAGAAATTATTAACCAATCTTGGGGAATATGTGATTAGGTTAGTTATTTTTGTTATAAGATCATATGTGTGGTTGATGTTGTTGGAAGATGAACAATAAAGTCTATCTTGGAAGACTATGTTATGAGATCATTCTTATAATTGGGTTTCAATATTAGTTTGGTTTATTTTGAGGAATTTTAAGGACAGTTATTTATGGAATGGTCTATGATGAACTTTGGGTAGTACCATGGAATTTTGAAGATTTAAAAGTAGTTTCCCTTCCTATGGGATTCTTTCTTTTTGAAGAGTTGTTGTATCTTACCCGATCTATTTTTGGGATAATGTCTAAAGATAGAAGAAATTTATAGTTAATCATTTGTGGATTATGTGACTCTCAAGAAGATGATTCTTGTGTTTTTATGAGACCATGTGTTTTTTGAATTCTCATCATTTAGAGAAAAGATTAGTTTTGGTAGAAACTTATTAAAAAATGAAACTCTACTTGAAGGTAGGTATATTTCCTTATGTTTTTGTTCTATGTAGTAAATGAATTCCTCAAAATTATGAAAAGGAATGTAAAACAAAACCGTTGTTGGTTTACATTTCCTACTAGGTAATCAAATACCGTTTACACACATCATAAGTTTGTGATTTTCTCAGGGGTAACTTTATCCTAATCATGTTTTCTATCACTCTCCCTCAGAACTTGACCCTTTGTTTTGTCCTCCATGTCAATGTTTTCCTACATGGAATCCTAGTGTGGCTTAACTTGGGTGACCTTTGTACTTCCCTTTCTTTCGTTTAAAGTAATAGTTTTAATGACTCCTTTTTCGATGTGGGACTTTCAATGAAATTTCAAAACCTGATTTTAAAAATTGCGAGCACGCAATTTCTTAAGGGGGGAATATTGTAACCACCCAATGTTTTGAATAAATCTTGTTTCCTAATTTTGTGTGTTATTTTATTTTTATACTCAACAAAACTGTTTCATTTGATAACATGATTATAATTAAAATGATACTGTTGGGTTTTGACTGTTATATGACCATTGGTCAATATGACCGCTAGAAACTAAACATTTCTATTATTCTCTCTAAACACAAGTCATTTTTGTTAATTAATATAGAATGAATATTTGATGGTCCCATCCAGTAGTCTTGGACCGATCGAAGCCCATCTAACAGAACTTGGGAAGAACGTAGCACCATTGGGCTTTGCTCTGGACCAAACCCAAGCCGAAATTCATCGTGTGAAGCTAGAACGGAATCGCCTTTGTGATAAGTTCAAACTGATAGAAATTACTACTCATGCGATGTTGGTCAAGCCTCCCTCGGATTCCCTCACCTTAGCACACCTTACACTTAGGTCCTATGTTGGTGCGATAAGGGTTTATGTATGGAGACCGTAACTGCCTTGTGTAATCCATTTTTTTAAATGAAAATTTTTATTTCTTCTTATGATGAAGTTTATGAATTTTAAAATGTCTGGATAAATATAGTATGCATAATTTTGGTGAATTTTAGAGGATGTATGTTTAAAAAAAATGTTTATGTAAACCTTAAATAATTAAAAATGTGAAATGATTTTAAAAAAATGGTGTTCTACAATTATGTCCAGTATGAAATTTAGAGTCTAATAAGATCAACTTAATTTTTTATAAATAGTAAATTATGAATAGTGAATTTATGCTTAGGATTAGTAATGTGACCAAATGGATTAGTAATCTCACTTAAAGAATGTATTAATATAATCTAGGCACCTTGATTAAGTAATGTGATTTAATAAAATGGTTAAATAACGGTTTCATAAATTATTAGTCAAGTATTAGTTTTTTTAGGTGAATAGTTTTTTTTTAATTAAAAATTAAATTAAAATTATTTAGAAAATTATTTTTATAAAATGGATTTCATTTTTGAACTCAGAGCATCGATATTATGTTAATGTATTTTTTGGGGATTTTTCTGAAAAAAAAATGAATTTTCGGTGAGTAGTGTATTTATTTAAAAATTAAATTAAAAATATGTAGAAAATTATTTTTCTAAAATGGAGTTCATTTTTGAAATCATAGCATCGATATTTGGTTATGGTGAAATTTTGGGATTTTTCTGAGAAAGATGAATTTTCGATGAATAGTGAAAATACAGTTTTTAAGTTAAGGGTGTTTGATGACATCATTAAATGATGTATTAAGTATGTAATCAATATGGTAGACTTATGAATAGTAAGATAAGGTATGAGGTTTTCCATGTGGCCAATACCATGGGAAAATACCATGGTCAAGCCCATGGTTTTTCCAAAACCACCAATGAGGTGTCCCTGGGCTATTAATGCCTTGTCCACTCACTTTCCCTATAAATACCAAGTCATCCTCTCATCCATTCGACTCCCAACTCTCCCCCAATAAAGCTCTGGTATCATTACCTTCCAAGTAGTCCTCTCAAGGTTCCCCCAATCCCTCAAGGTCCCAACCTTTGAGTTTTAAGAGTTATGTTTTAAGGTAAGGGATCCAAACTCTCTCTTTCTTTTCAAATACTCTCTTTTAAGTGATTTTTTTATGCTCCATGTTCTTATTTTGGAGGATGTTCTTTTATATTCCACTTACATCCCTTTTTATTTTCATATGATGAGATATCCCTTATTACTCTCATCATTTCGTTTTATGAATGTTTAAGTGGCGTCGTTAGGCTGTCGAAATTTTTGTAACGGATTCTTTCACCCTTCTCGTTTTCAAGATCTATTTTCATGTCAAGTCTTTCAAGTTACTTTTTATTATGTTGGTGTATGATCTATATATCTATCATACTTATCTTTTATGTTCATATGATGAGAGACCCTATTTGATCTCGTCAATTCATTTTTGTTGATGTTTAGGTGACGCCATTTGGCTGCCGCATTTTTAAGGGATTCGTTCAACTTTCTCATTTTGCAGAGTTCTACTTTCATGTCAAGTCTTTCAAGTTCCTTTTTATTATTTTGTGGTATGATATCTATATCTATCATACTGATCTTTTATGTTCATATGATTAGAGACACTATTTGATCTCGTCAATTCATTTTTGTTGAAGTTTAAGTGATGTCGTTAGACTGCCGAATTTTTAAGGGATTCTTTCATGTTTCTCCTTTTTCATGTCAAGTCTTTCAAGTTCATTTTTATTATGTTGGTGTATGATCTCTATATCTATCATACTAATATTTTATTTTCATATTATGGGAGACCCTATTTGATCTCTTCAATTCATTTTTGTTGAATTTTAAGTGACTTCGTTAGGCTATCGAATTTTCATAAGGGAAATCTTATTTGTGTCCTCCTATGTTTTTCATTTCATATGGTATATCTTTCCAATTTCATTACCATGTTCTTATACCCTTTATATTATGTCCTTATACTTCCTTATGGATCATTTATGAGTGGTTTACCCATGTCCCCTCTCTTTTCAATGTTTTCTAAAACCCCGAAACATAGTCGTTATACTGCAGAATTTCCGTCTCAAAATGTCTCTCTCTTATCCTCAAATTAATTTTATTAAGTGAATACTCAATTCTCTTTCTTATAAATAGGTATTCACATAAATACCAAAATGTTCTATTTTAATGTTTGGTATTTACATACATGAGACCCTCTTTCCCTTTCCGTGGGTTTAAAGTGACATAAAGATCATGTCTTTAAAGCAGTTTTTAAAACGTTATGATTATGAAATGAAACCCATTTCGTTTATGCTATATGGGTTGTTTATGAAATGATTGATTATGATATATGTGGATCACATGATAATAAAGGAAAATTTAAGTGTGCACCCTGATAGCTCTCCAATGCATTGGGTAATGACTTAATCTCTATAGATGACCATTTTTTACAACGCCTTGGTGAATAACCTTGGTAATTTTTAATGACACATTGGGGATGGACCTTGGTGAAACAGAAATGATTGTCAATATTTAATGTTGTAGCCACATCTTCAAGTTTTGAAATATTTTATTTTTATTATGATATGCCTCATGATTTCTTTCTCATGCCTTAGAATTTGTTTCTTGACATTGTTGATGTATCTCAAGTTCACATGTTAAATGTTTCCCCTTGTTTCCCTTACTGGGCCTTCTGCTCACCCTTTCTTTTAAAGTATGTCCCCAGGTTATGAGATGCAGTAATGAAGCTAGTATGAACCTAAGGAGAATCCTTTCATGTTTTTAAGAATAATATTTTATGTTTTCATGTTTTAAGTTCCCGGTTTCCAAGACACTAAACCTTAAAGATCCTCGGTTTTGTAAAATGTAAAGAAAGTTTATGTGATAAAAAGGCGGGATGATATAATTTACACTATAAAAGTAAAACAACCAAACAAATATTCCATAACCAAATAAAAACAATATGATGAATGATATAAATGAATGAAAATCCAAGAAAAACCATTTTTATCAAAACCAACAACAAATAGTACTAAACCATATGATTAAAAAATATCCATGTATATAGTGGAAGACTAGAAAACAAACAAAACTCAAAGAAAACCACATAACTCTAAATATAAAAAATTATCCACCCTCCAAATCAATAAATGGACCGTGTATCACTAATAATTATAGAAAAAGTGTGATAAATTTCATTTTCATTTATAACGAAACATAATTTCTTCAAAACCACTAATGTGCCAAAGTAGGGGTTTTTAATAAACCTCATTAGGCTTTCCCCCAATGAATTTTTACTCATGACACTAGGATAGATCATTTTAGAATATTTACATAAAAAATTATATAAAACAATTTCCACGTCGTATATTTTTTCAAAAAACTATTTTTCTGAGGAAAACAGCCAAAAAATACTTTATAACCTTTTCAGAAGTTCCATTTTGGAATAACTAACTCCATTCTACATATTCAAATATCAAACCATGCATGTGACATGGACCTCCCTATACTTCGAGTGGTGAGTAATCATTTCACTGAGTCGTCACATAATGAACAATTTCATGGGGGAAATCCATGACACTTATCTATCCCACTAATGATGGGGGGACATCTTACCCTTCTCCTTCTCAAATTCGCATTCATGCACATAACCATTATACCAAAAACCAATGCTAAAATACTAACTCAACAATTTACATAAAATTATACTTTTATTTGAAAAATTTGAAATGAACCATTTTAATAAAACCATCCTTTTATTGAAAACACTTATCCATGCAATAAAACCAAACAATAATTTTAAAATAAAGTTACCAATTTAACTTTCCAAAGAAATACCAAATTTCCACAATTCTATAAATTTTCACTAAATATGGCATCCAAGAAGATTTTCACGTAAATTGTTCCACTAATTTCTACCAAATAATCAATTTGAAACTAATCCTTCATTTTTTAAATACTGGAGTTGAGAGTGGTGTCAAATAAATCAAAAAATATGTGAAAAAGATAAACTACATGAAAACATCCATGATGCCAAGACAAATCTCCAACACCCTATCACATATCTCTTAACCTAACGAAAAAATAATACAAATACAATCATATTTGGAATAAAAATAGTATATTGATCCATAACAGACATTGATATAAGAAACCAAGATAGATAAATAAGTATATCTAAGGAAAACAACCATAAACACTAAATTACTATGAGAATCACGATTGAAGGACCAAATGAATCTTTAACATCACCTATACATTGATAAGATAATATAATACTTCATTTAGGAGTAAAAAAATCTACATAGTTCTATTTTTGTTAAAAATGGTGTGTAAAAATAAAATCACGACCGAGGACCATTTTTTGTGGATCTTATTTTTAAATTGTGTAAGGTTATTCTCATGGTTTGGAAAAACATGCGCTAACCATGACCTAGTTTCAACCTCAAGGTGTTTCTTGCATGATTCTCCCACATTTTTAGAATAATTTTATGTAAACTATGAAAAATTCTACTCTCCCACTTTTCATTGTTTCTGTTGGGTGGTTTCACGGTTTCACCAAATAGTGCTTCATAAATGTGTGCCTACCTTGAGTCCTCTATCACACTGTGAAAAATTTCTTATCGTAGTTCCAAGGTTTCTATTAGCTATGAACCAACCATGATCCTTCATAAATGTCCTAAAAACTTTTTTAAAATTTCCAAACCCTCTCAATATTCAACCAAACCTTTTAAATAACAAAAATATAATGGGTTACTTACTAGAAACTATGGGTACTAAAAATTATTATATTATATGTATCATTAATGTTTTGTAATTTCATACATACATCCTTTCATGTAAATAATATGTGAATAACAATAAAATCACTTTGTGAGGTGGTAGTCTACTATACACAAGAGTGACAATATCATATTCCCTGCGAAAAGGAATGTAAGAACATATCTCTGATATAATAAATATAGAAGTATATTACCTTCATAAATATAATTAACATATAATTAATAAAAAAATAATCAATCCTTTGAAGGTGGAGAAAAGGGAAAAAACTACAATGTTTTATGAGGCAGTCATCTGCCGTACACATGATCGACTGTTTCATCTTCCATCTGATTGTTTTCGAAATGTATATAGGTTATTACAGTAATCTAAAAATATTTTAGTATATAAAATATAATTATGATATTATATTTTAAGTGGTTATATATAATTGATTGTTGAAAAATAAAAAATAAACCAATAAAGATTAGTGAAGACATTAATCCTTGCTTTGAATAACATTTTATGGGTCTCTTATTAAAGGATTAGTGTTGGTCATTTGGGAAGTGAAATACCTCAAGAAAATGGATAATTATGTTGGGGATGGATTTTGGTTGGGTTCTCCAAAATATATTTCTAGAAATTTTTTATGTAGTGAAGGTTTATGGTGTCTATTTATAAGTGGTGCAAAGGAACCCACCTAGAAACTAAAAATAAATTTCCAAAATAATAAAAACTAATATAGCCATCACAAACAAAAAATATTCCAATTGACCTAATATTATACATTTTCAGTATAAAACATAAATATATCCATACAATGTTAATTTTACAAGTGTTATAGTCATTTTAACCCATATCTTCTTCGTTTAAGATATGGTAATCCCATTTTCACCTAAACGAGAGAAAGTATTTTTTACTATTTTTACTATTAAGTTTGGTAATAAATTATGTTAAATTTTTTAGATAACATGAATTATTCTAATGAAAAATATGAAATCAATTTTCCAAATTAAATTCCCGTTATTTTAGTTTTTTATTTTGAAATAATCTCATAGGCCCGATAAGAATGCTAGTTTGGAAAGGGAAATTATTCGAATGTTTAAAAATATTTTATATAATAATTCACTTATTAAATGAAAAAATGACCAAAATTTGATTATTAGATTTAAAACTTTCTTATTTTTATTTTAAAACAATGTGAAAACAATTTTTAAGTTTTAAAATTCATTATAAAAATTAGATTTTTTAAGAAATACTATTATTTCTCACTATTACTTGAAAAATTTAACGTATCATAAAATTATAAAAAATCACAATAATATAATTTTATATGATGATTGAAAAAATAAATATTATTTTTTAAATTAAATTTTTAAAAAAAATTAAAAAAATTATATAAGTGTGAAAATTGGGATAAAATTGATTTTTAGAAAATTATAGTGTCTTTGTGTAAAATTGATTTTATAATAATATATTATCCTAGAAAAGAAATATGATTAAATTAAAAAATTTGAATGAATATAAAATATATATATTTCTTGGAAATCATTCAAAAAAAATTATTTTTTAATTTTATTGAGGTAAAACACTTTCATGTGCATAAAAATAGTTTTTTGGAAAAAAGATTTCATTTATTTTCTAATAATTTCAATTTTCATTTATAATTAATCTGTCATTAAATAAATCTATTTATATACTTGATTAAATAAATTTTTTAATAATTTATATAAAAATAATCATACCCTAAATTACAATAGCTAATTGATAACTATTCAATTAAATAATATTATTTTAATAATATGCCTTATTTCAATTCAAATCAGTATTTCATGTAATACAATATACCATCAATATTGTATATAATGAATGATAAAATCATTGTTTCATATAACACAAGATAAAAATGGTTTTGTGGGAAGTATGAAACACATAGATATTAAATTTAATTGAAAAAAATCACAAAATCATGAGTTGTTAAAAAGTTGCATCTAGTAAATATGGTTAATTAGTACATCAAATCACAGGGCATGGTGTAGAGGAATTATTAGATAATTATTCATCCTTTTAAAACTCACAAGATTCATACCATTCATGGTATTTCAAAAATATGCAGTAGATTCTTCAGTGTTAACAATATCCACATCTTAGAAATCTTCTTCATGAGAAGGTATAGGTAGAGTAGTTGTAGGAGTTCAAAATGATACTATCATAGTGGATTTAGTATCATCCTCAGAAGATAATCTGAAATCCTATCTCAGATCAGCTATATATATCTCTTCTTCTTCTGGAACTTCCAAAGTGACATAAACATCAGCATTAGAAGAGTATTCTATAAATTATACAAGATTATGACCTCAATACCCTTTATCACTTGGTCTAATAAAAAACTTGATAGGATCAAAAAAAATATTTTTTTCACTATCATCATAATTTTTGTTTCTTCAGGGGTCAAATTTAATTTCATGTGCCAAAATATATTTTTATATGGAAATATGACATTATAGGAAGTTATCTTTATATCCCACCGAGGAACTAAAAACTTATACAATTAGAGGTCTGATATTAATTTAGGATATTTAATACAATTAAACATAGAATAATGAATAAATCTCATTGAAATATGTTGCATCACATACCTTGAAAATTTTATCAATATCAAATTTATCATTATGAAACGATATAACATATTATAGTGCCTTAAATGTTGATGTCCTATTTCTAGGGGTTGATAAAATTCTAGAAGAACATAACGTGTAGTCTATATTCTCTAGAATTGTTTCAAAATGGATTTATATACCAACATTTTTATAGACTAAGCCCTCTAAAACTGTTAATTATTGTCATCATATATTTGATGAATTACCAAATCAAGGTTTTTCAAATTAACTATAAGACTTGAGCTACCTTTTTGTATCTATTTTAATGATTTCATTGAGTGGGAGTTCTGATAGCATAGTTAGTTTTCTTAAGGAAGAAATTATTTCATGGAAAGAATCTAGGTAAATTTGAAAAATTATTTTAATTTTATTTCTATTATTTAGGGACAAAATTAAGAATATTCACATAGAAAATCCCTCCAAAAATAAATAATAAAAATTTAAAAAAACATAGTAGTTATAATTATTGTGTATTCATAGAAATTTCAAAATGGTAAGTATACTGAACATAAATTCAAGGTATGTACACTAACCAAATGATTAAAAGATCATGGAAGATATAATGATTGTGTGAGAAATGTATCTCAATAATTATAGTTATTTATGATTACAATATAATTGAAGGTATAATGGACACATAGATATATAATCATGCTCACATATCTAACCATATAAAAAACTCAATTTCACATAACTGACTTTATGAGTTGAACATCATTGATATTTATGGTAAATGTGATTTTACTATAATAAATAAAATTCTGATAAATATGTTGGTTAAAAGTATAATTGAATGATTTAGGAATGAAGGATCATTTCTGAATCATGATTAAAATAGTTATTTCTCTCAATATTGAATGAATTTATAAATATCTCAGCAAGTTTATTTTAATTTCCAATTAATTCTATATCGATATTACCCAATTGAAAATGGTCTCTGAAAAATTTATTTCTTATGTAAATATGTTTTCCCCTTTAATAAAATATATAATTTTTGGAAATATTATTAGAACTAATGAAATAAAAATTTATAGGGTCAACTATTAATTGATATCAACAATCTAGTATTCCTTGTTTCATCCATATAAGTTTTCGACAATAACTGCCTACATCTATGTACTTTTACTAAATAGTATATAATGCAACATAGTTATTCATTTTCTGTAAAATATGAAACTATAATCATTCTTAGAAAGTAAATTATTCCATAGGATCCTTTTTAATCGAACTTATAACTGCAAAAATCCATATCTATATAACTAGATAAGAAAAATGGTTGTCCTATAGAGTTGAATAATACTATATTTTTAGTAATTTAAAGTGATTTAAAAATTATTTTGATAACATTCAAAGGTTATTAATTCGTATTTCCATAAAAATTTTACATATACCCGCAAAAAAACAAAATATCACATCAACTAGTGATTATGTATATTAAACATTCAACCCAAACTCTATATATAGTTTTTTCGGTTAGATTTATTTTCTCTTTTTGATATATCTTAAGTATTACACTTATCGGTGTATTAATAACTTTTTTTATTCATACAGAATTCTTTTGGATGATATTTAGTGTATTTACATTGATTAAAACTCAGTTCTTCCTTACTTTGAAAAATACAAGAAATAATAAATGATTTTAACTTGACTAATAAATTCAATAAAATATTAATTGAATAATTTTATGACAAATAATTACATAAAAAATTCATGATGATTAAAAAATAATATCATTAACATAGATATTAAGTATAAAAAATGGAAATTGTTTAATAAATTAAGATGTATAAGCTATATCTTTTTGTATTCCATTAAAAATCAAAACCAAGATGAGATAATCATAACAAGCTATGGGATGCTTATTTTAAACCATACAACTATTTTTTTAATTAAAAAACAAAATTTGGATAATGATGGTTTTGAAATATTGGGGGCTTATCAAACAAAACATACTCAGTAATATAACTATTTAAGAAAGAGCTCCTAACATCCATTTGATATAATTATAATTTTTAATATCCATCACAAGAAATTTGTATCCTAATCGATTACTATCTTTTTTACTAGTGTAGTGGATTCATTATATAAAATACGTTGTTCTTGAATGTACCAATGTAAAACCATTCAACATTTTTTTCTAAATATTATACCAGACTCATCAACCTTATTCCTAAAAGAACACTTAGTTCCAAGTCTTATTACATACCCAGTTTATTTCACTAGTTCAGATATTCTCATTCATTCAAATAGATTCAACTCTTCTTGAAACACTATTTTGTAGAATTAATTATCTATTGATTTATTGATGTTTTTTTGTTCAAGTTTTGACTAGAAGGATTTATGCTTAACTTAGTTTATAATATATGTTTTCATCTTCAAACCTTGATATAGATCTCCAAATACAACATTTAGAGGATGGACACTATGAGTTTTAATGTACATAGGGATATATTTATTTGTTATATTACATTCTTATTCATTTTTAATTCCAAATATTTTTTATAAATTGTGTAAATATTCAAAATGTAGTTTTATATAACCATCACTATGCTTGGTTAAGGTATTTATATTAATGTAAAAATTATCATCTGAATGGTTTTCTAGATTCCTTTTTCCTCTTTTAAAGATCTCTTTAGAAAAAATAAAAGATTATAGTTTCTCCTACAAGTTTGGTTCTTTTATTGAACACCCTATATAATTTACTATAATTTTAATAACCATGGATGATTCCTTCATCACTTACAGATTGAAATTTATCTGGAATATATGTTTTTTTGAGTTTTAGTACCTTCCAAAAAACAAACTATCTTAATTAACTTTTGGTTTTCAGACCTTTTATAACTCATATATTTTTTTCATTAAAATTTTTCTAATAAAAAACCTATTAATAATATCTTTAGATGTACTAATAGATTCATCCAAAAAATATACAAGTAAGCCATACTCATTTTGTATAGTCTAGAAAATCACTTGAATAGACTTATTGATTTTTTCTATAACAACATTTTTTAAATAGTCCAAGGATCAATAAAAAAATATTGTAGAATATATGTGAGAAAAAGGTTTAAATATCTTGAATTTTAATGTCATAGATATGATCACTCTTTAATGTATTAATAGTAATTACACTATAATTTTCAACTTATTTTTTGGATTTCGTAAAATATGAATATTCTTACATTTTGTGAGTTAAATAGAATATCCAGGTATATTTATAATAGTCATCTATGAGATCCAACGCATAATTTAACACATTAAATCTATAAAGTGAAGAAGGTAAAATATTTTTATGTGAACAAACACTAATAGTTGATTATTTCATAAATTTTATGTTAGTTTCAAATAGATATTAGGTTGCTTCTATTTTTGACATTGGTAATAGAATTTTTATTCTAGTAATTATAAATTTGGAAGATCCTTAACTATTACATTGCTTGTTTTCATTCAATGAGAGTGATGACTACAGTGGAATTGTCTTCAATCCAAAATCCATGATTATTTATTTAATTCACTTAATACATAATTATTAGGAGAAAAGAAGTAACCTAAATAAACAATAGAAATATTATCAATACTAATATAAATAATGACTAAAAATACGTGGATTCATAAATTTTTCAGGAATTATTTTACAATTGAACATGGTAACCATAACCACAAGATTGAGATATGATAATAATATTACACTTTAGTAAATAAATAAATAATTATTTATAAATTTAAATAGTTTTAGTGACACCAATTTTACCAATTCTAATTATTTTTTCACATGAAATGTCACCTAAATTAAATAGTGCGACATCTAAAATAAAAATACTTATAATGATTGAGAATTCCACTATCATGGTCATGGAAAATACATTATCTATATACCATAGATGTTTACTATTACCCTTCAATCATGTTTCTAATATAATTTTAAATAAGAAATTGTTTTTGTACTAATACTTTCTTTTGACCATAAATGTTTGTTATAAAATATTATGTAATATAAATCTTTTTAATAGGTTTACCATTAATTTAATTAAGAATTTTACCAATATAATCTATATTAAGTCCATAAGAATAAGAAATTCAGACATAATTCGATGATCTTGAACTAGGAAAACATATATTTTTTAAAATTATCTTTTTACTGGGCTTATATCTAACCTTGTTTTATATTTGGTTGTGTTCCATTTACTGTGAATCATGATGAAGTTATCTCTCTCATTTTTAATTCTTTCAAGATATTTTTTTAGTTTCTCATTTGAAATTTTGAGTTTATTTTTTTCTTAAAATAAATGAAAACCCTTTCCTTTTTCTATAGAAATATCAGATTTACCACGAACAGATAAAAATGTTGTTTCATCAACATTTTCTAATTATATTTACGTTCATTGAATGTATCATAAATCAGGTTTTAGTATTCGAATATTTCATTAGTTGTAATTTTTTCACTATTATATTCATTTTTAGAGAGATATGAAATATCAACATGAGAAATAAATAAAGTAATTATTACCTTAGATGCATCTTTGATTAAGAACATATCTTCTCTATCTTTATTCTCATATTTTCTTCAGTCTGAGTAAATGAATGTACCCTTTGAGGGACTCCTGGTTGATTTCATATATTTTATATGTCATTTTTCTTTTTCCTTGTAAATTATTTTTTATTTTATCCTTGTACATTACAATTTTATATATCCTTTTCTCTTAAACTCATACTAGGTCACATATGCTAATTTATTTTCCTTTTTCCAGTATCCTCCTCTTTCATAAATTCCAAAATAATTTAACTTATTTAGAAATTTCATCTTCTTTTATAACCTTACACATGTCCTACATAAATGACACATTTCCTAATCACTATCTAAAGTTTGTTCATCCTCACATGAACTATCTTCTTTGATCTTCTACATTAACTTTGACACAAATATTTTAAAAGAGAATGATTTTTTAGATTCATCTTTATATTACATCACTATCAGTTCTCCGGCATATGTCATTAGTTTTCCAATAAAACCCTCCACATTAAGTTTAATTATATCATCTGATTATAAAATTGAAACATATATTCTTTTATTTCAATCTGGTAACCATCATAAGAGTCTCATTATTTGATACTTATCATCAATTTTTATTCAATGTTCTTTAATCATATTAAGTATTTTGGTGAACCAAGGATACAAATAGAAAGTTTACTTGTTAGGTTTCATCTTAAAATTATAATATTTTATAACATATTTATCCATGATCATTTCATTAACATTTTAAGTTCCTTAAGGTGAAACAACAAGTGTATCCCAAATTTTATAGGTAGTAGAACAAGAATAAATTATATTAAATTCATATCTTCTAAAAGCGCAATATAATTTATTCATATCATTATAATTTCAATAATAATAAGACTCAGTGAAATCACTCAAATAATCTATAGCAACTTTTGATTTTCAATATTTGTTTTCTATTATAGTCCAAATATCAGATCACATTGCCCCTCAATGTATTTTCACATTAATATTCCACTATGAAAAATTAGAGACATTATTATATGTGGGTATCTTAGTAGTATTCCCCTAAATGCTATTATTAACAATAATGTTATAAATTTAAAAAAAATGAAAATTTTGTTATTTTTTGTAAAAGTTTATCATATATAAAAGGTTAAATGATCAAATGAAAATTCTCTTTGATAAAAAATGTATATAAAAGTGAAAAACTAAACAACGGGGTCAATCCAGTTTTAATAAAAATTTATGTTAAAAATAACATAAATATAATTGGATTTTTTTAAAAAAAACCAATTTAAGTAAAATGTTACATTTATATAATTTGATCTTTCAAAAATATTATATTAAGTTTAATCCCAACTAAGTTAAAATTATTTTAAAAATCACTTTAACTTTTAAAATAATTTAACATGTATAAAACACCATATATAAAAAATAAATTGATGATATCTATAAATGTAATGTTTTCCTTTATATATTTGAAAATTGAAAAATGTTTTTTTTAAATAAAATAAAAAATTGGAAAACCAAAAATTGAATAAAATATATATATTTATTCTCATGCTGAGACATTGACCCCACGAGATGTAAATCTCCAATTTCCTTGATCTTTATTAAAGTATAAATTAATCCAAAAGCAATATAATGTATTATATAAAATATCTAAACTCTAAAATTTTGGGATACATACATTCTCTTCCAGAGTTCATTATAAGATAAAATATGAAATAAAGATTAAATATAAATCCAAAATACAATACATGAGACTATGTTAAATTATATATTCAGTATTGTAAACAAATATATAAAATTAAACTAAAAAAGAGATTGAAAGAGAAGTAAAGTGTGAATGATTGAAGAAACATAGTATGATCAACTATTGTTTTTCAATCATCTTAAAATATATCATTAAAAAGTTTCAATTGAGTTTAAAAGGGAGGTTCCAAGAAAAAAATTATACAAGGTTTATTATAAGGCGACAGAATTTAACAATTCCATATATTTGATTCTCAAAATCTATGGAACTTTGTCCATGCGCGGCTCAACTACATAAATAAACCTCATTCTAAAATTATCCATCGGTGGATATTAATAATTTATTAATATTAATTAGATTTTTTATTAAATAAATATTATCAGTAATTAATGCTCTAAAATATAGTTATTTGATATTTTAAAAAACTCAATGATTAAATTATAAAAATTCACTTGGAATTCACATAAATCAGAGTTAATTTTTCTCACATTTACATCACATGGTCTGTTTTGATGGATATTTCAATGATAAAATTGACATGGTAATTTGGAAAAGGCGACTTTTACAAATTTAATTGATATAGTGTGTTCATCCTTTCTTTCTGTCACTTATTTTATTCATTTGATCAAATTTTTTACTTCATGTGGTAGATTTATATATTTTTTGGTAACTTCACTACTCCACTAGGTCAATTATTACTTTATATAGTAGGTCTGTTTTTTCTTGTGTTAGGTTCATTTCTTTTTTTGTAACGTGATGTTTTATTATGGTCACTACATTATAGACTTGTTCAGTTAAACACGGCGGATAAATTTTTTTACATGATGAAGGATAACAAGGTTTTAAATATGAAATGTATATTCCTTTTTGAATTCAATTGACATTAAATATGGGTTAGGTTTGGTACACATGTTGTCTCATGAAATTCAATGCATGGTCATTTCGTTACATTGACAAAATTAGTTCATCTAATTAACATTCACATAAATGTTCAGGTAATCACATTGAACCCAATTTATAATCAAATTCATATTGTAAAATTTCCTTCCCAGTAAAATATCATGATAACATCAAGACTGTAATATTTTTATAATTTTTACAATAAAAAATATATATCGATCATAAAAAATAAAATTCATTAATAACAGAATAAATAAGGCTTTCAATCATTAAAATAAGGGGTGGTTTAATAAGGAAACACAATAATTTTCATGTTTATTTCCCATAAGGTAAATCTATTTAACAACCACAGTCACATTTTATTATTTAAATAAGTATTTTTCTTCTAGGAAACTATATAAACTTTTACATTACAAAACAACATAGGGTGCCAATAAAGAAAATTGGTATATTTATAATGGTTTTGGTAACTCTAAATTAATAATAATATATTGAAGGGATAATTATATATATTCATAAATACCTCTATGTTTTTGTCGTAATATATTATAATAAATACAATGAAATGTATAAACCACATAAATAAATTTAGTGTTGAGTACAGATCCTATATCAGTTAATCAATATTTAGATGAAAACATTGTTACCTTAATTCTTAAATAACATGAATTCCATTAAATATATTTAATAATAAATATAAATATCTTAGTCGCATACATTATACAGTTTTCATATTTATATACCTTTTAAATTTATTTCATATAGATCTATTAAAAATTATTACCCATTTTTAGTATATTTCCATTAATAGGTCTTAGAAAATTTTGATTTATTTTTTATTTCATAAACGTACAGTAGTGACATGGTTAATTCATAATTACTAGTTCTAATTTCATAATAACTGGATAATACATTATACTATAATCATTATATTTCGAGGATTCATAATATTCAATTTTAATTTATTTAATGATAATGGAATTGATTTTGAAAGAAAAAATTGTGAATAACTTGTTATGTAATGTTTAATGATCACCATGTAATATATTAATGAATGTATTAAATAACAATACCACCTTGCAATAATAATTAAAACTATGTATATACCTTTTAAATAAAATTTATTATCATTATATTGTTCCCCATAATCATTCCTTAAAATACTAATATAATTTCATTCTCATAGGTTGTAAAACATCACCAATTGAGGAAACGCTATAAGAATTTATTGTGTAAGGAAATATTTTAATATTAAATTTCAATATATTCAAAATAATGTTAAATGATTCAATAATATCATTTATCTTCATTAAATTAGATATTATAACTATCCATGGAGGGTGGTTATGATGAATGAAATTCAGCATTCATGGATGTAGTGGTTTGCATGTTCACAGGATCAATTTTTTAATTTCTCAATTAGTGTGATGTAATGAAGTTATATGATAAATTATAATTTAAAAAATAATAATTTTCACTTAAGAAAAATATTAATATATCAAATTCATAATTTATATGGATGATGATATGCACTGAAGAAAAATGAATAACATTGATTCATGGTGGCGGTAGTCCATCCATACACACAATAGATATTGTTTTTTCCTTAATGGAAGGAAAGGGTTCAATAATAATTACCCCATTAATATAATAGCATTAAAGTGTATATATTATGATTATTTAATTATATATTTATCTTTATAAATTTTTTCAATAGAACAAATTTGAATACAATTCAATAGAGTAAGAAATAATCATTTTGAGAAAATATGATTTCTCTGGGAAATCTCTTTTGTATTGGAGGCATATTGGTAACTAATTTATTCTAGATGTGTATGAACATTAAATTTAATTATATTAGCTTCATAACTTTAGAGTTTAAGAAGATTTTATTTATAGACACATAAATTTAAAACATATATATTACAACTTAATTGATGAATATTAAATATAAAACATTACTACCCATGTCCGATTTTTATAGCTCTAATGTCTCTAGAAACCTGGAAAATTAATAAACATGTTCATAAGAGATATATATCATTAAAAAATTATTTCATTATATCTATAACCCTATATAGAAAATTAATATTTAAAAAGTTTCATTATTTCCATGGGAAGGGAAACATAAGAAATAGCGAGTATTAATTCCCTGGTCACCAGGGGATCAATCAATGATCACTAAATCTTAAAATGATAAGAAATAAAGGAAAATATTATCTTAAAATTTTAAAACCTTAATCATTATATCTTTGATCATATACATGAATCATGGAATAGTGTCTAGAAGTT